>JAQPPZ010016907.1:0-1474196 GCA_028583015.1 Wollemia nobilis | reverse complement strand
TGGTATAAAGGTCTGACATTTATTTTTCATTCATCCATTATTTCTTTTGGATATCTATCTCAATTATAGTTTCCCTCTAGTAGGGGCAAGTTTTGAGAAAATCCAAAATAAAAAACTGGTTGAACTCTCTGCATTTCAAGCCTACACCCCTTGACAAAATCTTTTCTTTACTTACAATTTACCTAAAGTAAGGGTGAGTATTGAGAAGAACTAAAAGGACTTGGCATTTCAAAATCAAACAATATTCGAACCTCATTATACTTATAGTTTCCCTCTCGTTAGGGCGGGTATATTGAGTTTTTATATATTGAAAAGCTTCATATTTTTTCCTAAACAATTGCATTAATCAATTAATTGAAGTTCTAATGGGGGGATATATTGGTTAATTAAACTTAAAATTTTCTCTTGTTTTAAAATGATGAATTAAATTGAACCTATCACCCCTCATAAATTTCACACTTGGAAACCTAAATTTTTAAATCTTATCTCTCAAAAAGGTCTTACTCATTTTTTAGAAGAAAAACAACCAAAATTTGAGAAAGAATATGAAATTTGTGTTCATAAAGGAAATATGCATGAAACAATGGGTATTATTAGCTCTAATGTTCATGAAAGTTTGTGGTTTCATATTACAAATTTCAAAACTCCTAATGAAAGTTGGGAGAAACTAAAGACCTTAGTTAGGAAAGTATATCAAATGAGATCAATGCAACTAGAAGCCGAACTAACATATTGGTATCCTAAATATTTTGGTAGTATTGTTGACTTCCTCACTAAGTTCAAAGAATTCCTCACTCAATACAAAGGCAGTGGTAATAAAAAGACTTAAGGGGAATGAATTTGTCTAATCCTTTCTAAGCTAAATGGTGTTTTTAAAATTTTTGCTACCACATTTATATCTACCAAATATGCTCTTGGTGAAACCTTTAACATACATTCTTTAGAAGAATTTTGTGATAGATTAACTAGGGAAGAAAAAAAACTTGCTAGATATGAAATATATTCTTCTTCCTCTTCCTCTAAATACTTAGTAGCCTCCACCTCTTCTAAAGAAAAAATCTAAAATAAGGAAAATACCCCCATAACCTGTACTCAATGTAAAAAGAATGGTCACTTTGCAAAAAAATTCCAAAAAATATTATAGCAAATAGAGGCAGATATTAAGAATCAAAATATAGAAAATAAAAAGCAAATAGGAAAATCCCTTAATGTTCAAGGAAAAACCTCCAATTCTTCCTCTAATTTTTGGGTCTTCGATTCTGGAGCTACTCATCACATGACTACTTTAGATAAGTATTTATCTTCTATATCATCTAGCTCTACTTGTAGAATAGAAGTGGGTGACTCTTCTTTTATCCCTGTCAAAGGAAAATGGGGCATAACCATTGATGGTGGCTCTATAAATAATTTTCTCTATGTTCCAAAAATTGCCACAAATATCCTTTCTGTCTATCAAATTTGTACTTTTAGAAAAGAGAAAACTATTCTCTTCTTTCAAATAGGAGTTGAGATAAGAGAATTTCAAGATCCCCATTCTCTTATAGCCAAAGGAAATATTGACCATAACTCTTATATATTTCACTTCAAAGGTTTCCAAAATATAGAAGGAACATCTTGTTTTGTAGCTCATGGAGATCTTGAAACCTAAATTTGGCATGAAAGGATTAGCCATCTTAGTTACAACTACCTAAAGTATTTGATCACCCATGATATGGTAACAGGTTTCCTCCAAATATCTTGTATTGATGGAGTTTTTTCTGGATGTGCTCTTGGAAAGCAACATAAAGATCCTTTCCACCCAAGTAGTTCTCTAAAATCCTTATCCCCTCTAGATTTAATCCATAGTGACTTAATGACCTTTCCACAATGTTATTTTAAAGGAGCAAAGTATGTTCTAACCTTTATTGATAATTTTTCTAGAAGATCCTAGGTCTACTTCTTGAAATATAAAAGTGATGTTCTATCCAAATTTAAAGTTTTTAAAGCCTTAGTTGAAAATCAGGCATCTTGCAAAATTAAGAAAATTCGCATAGATAATGGAGGGGAATACTACAGTAATGAGTTTTCCATGTTTATTTCAAGTCATGGTATCACTCATCAACATTTTTTCTCCCATAATCCTCAACAAAATGGCATTGTAGAGAGGAAAAACTTAATATTAAAATAAATGGAAAATGTTATGCTCCATTCAAGAGATATTCCAAAAGTTTTTTGGGCAGAAGCTATTAACTGTGCCAATTATATTCAAAATCGCACACCTCATAAAGCTCTTGACCATTTAACTCCTGAAGAAGCATGGTCTAGCTCAAAACTAGATGTTTCCTACTTCAAGATTTTTGGGTGTACTGCTTGGTCTCACATCCCAAAGAAGAAAAGGAAGGCTCTTGATAAGAAAAGTAACAAGATCAAATTTATCGGTTATTGTGAAGAATTGAAAGCTTACAGGATTCTTGATACCTCAAATCATGAGGTCTTCTTTCATAGGAATATCCAATTTGATGAAACATTCCCTCAAAAATATCCTCAAACACCCTCTTCCTCCATTGAGCCTTCTCCTATAGTATAACCTCAATATTATGAAGAGCCAACTATTGAAGTTAACTTGGTCATTGATAATCAAGATGAGAAATCTATAACTCCAAATCAATGTCTTTCGACTCCTTCCACTCCTTCCTCTATGCCAAAATGGGTGCACACCATTATTAAAGAAGTTACTCCTTACATCCAAAATATTACATCTACTAGATCATCCAACCCCATAGGCATTGGTATTGTATGTCAGTCTATTTCCTCTGATCCTCAATCCTTCAAAGAAGCAACAGGTATCAAAGAATGGGATGATGCCATGGAAAATGAATTTTCTTCCTTAATCAAAAATAAAACTTGGAATTTAGTTCCCTTCCAAAAATGAAGGAAGTTAGTTTGTTGTAAATGGATCTACAAAACACAATATGGGCCTACTGGAGAAATAGATAAACTCAAAGCTCGTCTAGTAGAAAAAGGTTTTTCCTAAATTGAATGTATTGACTATATAGAAACCTTTGCTCCAATTGCTAAAATGGATTCTGTTAGACTGGTTCTTTCTCTAGATGCTTCACAAAAGTGGCATGTTTATCAAATGGATATAAAATGTTCTTTCTTACATGGGAACTTAAAAGAAAAAATATACATGGAACAACATGTTGGTTTCACTCAAAACTCCTCTCTTGTTTGTAGGCTAAAAAAGTCTCTTTATGGTCTCAAACAAGCTCCTAGAGTTTGGTATGAATTTATGGACTCATTCCTTCTTTTCATAGGTTTTTATCATTGTGAGTTTGATAACACAGTCTACATTTGGAGAAATTAAGGTAAAATAATTATTGTTTTTCTATATGTTGATGATATTCTTCTCATTGGTAGTAACTTCACTCACATTCAGACCATAAAAGACTCCCTCTCTGAAAAGTTTGAAATGGCTGATCTAGGTCTAGCTCATTACTTCCTTGGGATTCAAATAAGTCAAACAAAAATAAAATTTTTCTTGTGTCAACAAAATTACACTCTAGATATTCTTCAAAAGTTTAAAATGATATATTGTAAACCTTCTCCTACCCTTTTCAATATGGCATTCATCTCAGTACTTCCTGCTCATCCCCACTATGTGATACAACTCTATATCGTCAACTTATAGGGAGTCTATTATACCTTATTCATACTTGCATAAATATATTATATGTTGTTGGACTCATATCCAGATTCTGTCATCAACCTCACTTCAGTCATTGGAAAGCAAAAAAAAGGATCCATGGATATCATTGGCTACATAGATTTATATTGGGTAGGTTTAGTAGAAGATAGATGTTCAACCTTAGGCTATGTATTTTACCTTGGTTCTTCACCAATATCTTGGTTATGCAAGAAAAAATAAGCAGTAGCCTTATCTTCTACAGAGGCAAAACACAAGGCAGCAATTTTGGCAAGTCAGGAAGCTCTTTGGATTCGTCAAATTCTAAGAGAATTTGGTTTCATCCATGAAAAACCTATTACGCTTTGGTGTGACAATCAGAGAACGATTCATATTTCATGTAATCTAGTTGAGCATCAACACACCAAGCACATTGAAATACACATGCACTTCATAAGGAATCAGATTTAGAATAGGAACATATACTTAGAATATATTCCAACTGAGAAATAAATTGCAGATATCTTCACCAAGTCATTTCCTTCTCCACATTACTTTCAGTTGTGAGATAAGCTTGGATTTATACAACTGCATTGATTGGTTTTATGAGGACAATCTTCACCATACGAAGACAAGACTATCTTATTCTAATAGTTGGTTTTTCCCCACAGGGGTTTTTTCACCAACTATATATTGTATATGAGTACTTAATCAGGCCAAGTTGTTGGGACTCATCTTTATTTTTTGTATAAATAGGACAATATTTGTCATATGAAGATAAGCCTCTCTTCTTATCATAGTTGGTTTTTCCCCACAGGGATTTTTTCACCAACTATTAATTTAAATGAGTACCTAATTAGGCCAATTTATCAGGACTCATCTTTCTATTTTTATAAAAGAGGACAATATTCACCATACAAAGACAAGCCTCTCTTATTCTCATAGTTGGTTTTTTCCCATAGGGGTTTTTTCACCAACTAATTATTGTATTAAGAGGACAATATTCACCATATGAAGATAAGCCTTTTAATTCATTTTGATTTATGGTTTTTTCCCATTAAGTTTTTACCATCTCTTCAAAAATAAGTCATTATACATGAGTACCTCATCAGGTCTTGTCATCAGGACTCATTTGTATGATATCCCCTCGTATAACTTAATGGGGGGTTTAGAATAAGTGAATATTCTCTTAAGTTCCACTAGGATACACACTTTATTTTCCACCCCTCCATGTGTCAGGATAACTCTCATTGGTGTCTTCATAGGATATGATGAGTTGTTGTAATCCAATGGCTCTCAATGATCAAATTTTCTATTTATGCAAAGTTGATCCTTGAAATAAATCAATCAGTTCCACTCTTCTATTCATATTTTGTGTAATGCTTTGCATGTCTATTGTTGTGAAATTCTAACAGCAACAATACGAGGCAAGTCTTGGACAACTACTAGAAGTTTCTCTAGCAACCTCCCAAATAGGAGGGTTATATCTAGCACAAAATAGTGAAAGTATCTAGGGTTAGTAAACATGAGTATTATATACTGGATATGGCTAGAAAGCCACCATTTATGTACTATAAAAATAGATGTTGCGTATTCCAGTAGACTATACTCATGTAGCCCATAAAAATGTATTTTCATATATGTGTAATATAAAGAAATATTTATATAATAAGTGATTTAGATTATTGTAGCATTAATAATCTATTTAAAACATGAATATAATTCATGGGAAAGTTTTACTAATAATAGATATTCTATATTGCATTAAGAGTTGGATCGGATGATCCCAATACTTAAGTCTTCTTTTTCTCTTATGATATTTTGGGTGGTGGCTCATAAGGTTTCAAATAGTAGGAAGCTTTTGGAATGTTCTAAGTAGGAAATATTGGAATTTTTAATCTATCTGTGGAGTTATGGATTACTATCACAAGTTGGTGTTGGATCCTTAGGATTGGGGAGGCCAAGCTATGTTATATATTTAATTCTTTAAACACTATAAAATTCCTATATAGATCATTGTGAATAAGCTTAGGACCAAGGCAATACGTCTAAGGATCCAACATATGTTTGTATATTTAGGAAATTGTATTTACTTTTTGTTTGATAAAAGGAATAACCCTACGCTATGGTTAAATATTCTCATAGTTTGTGGATGATACTTTGTTGTTAACTCTTGCATCATTTTTTGAGGCTAAGGTCATAAAACATATTCTAGAGCTATATGAGGATGCTGCAGGGCAAAAGGTAAATTTTTCAAAGAGTAAAATTTATTTCTTTAACACTCCCATTCAGAGGCAGATTAAGATTGCTAGGATTCTTGGATGCTCAGTGTCTACTCTTCCATCCACATACCTAGGCCTTCCTTTATTTACAGGAAGAGCTACTGATTCCATGTGGACTAATGTAATTGAAAGAATTCAGAGGAAGCTGGCTGGATGGAAAGGGAATTTGTTATCTCAAGCTGGCAAGGCAGTTCTCACCAAGTTTTCCATTCAAAGCATCTCTGTCTACTTTCTCTCTGTTTTTAAAGCTCATACAAGTGTCTACACTAAAATTGAACAGATCCAGAAGAGGTTCCTATGGACTGGTTCTGAATCTAAGCAGTGCTTTCACTTGGTGTCCTAGGATAGGGTTTGCAAACCAAGGGAGTTTGGAGGTATTGGGCTAAGGAGAATACAACATTTAAACATGGCCCTCCTGGCCAAACAAGCATGGTGTCTTTTGACAAATGCAAATGCAGAATGGATTACTATAATCAGAAGAAAGTATTTGCAAGAAATTGAATTCTTAAGTTATTCCTTTCCTCCCAGGGGATCAATTTTTTGGAAATCAATCCTTCAAACTAAAAACTTGCTAAGCAAAGGGCTACGTTGGAAACTGGGAAATGGAAGAAACATTGATTTTTGGGACCACAAATGGTTAAAGGACTATCCCCTCTCTGTAGACCCCATCATTTCAACCCTTAGAGCTTGGACAATTGAAGTTTTTGGCACCAAAGTTGCAGATTTTATTACTTTGTCAAACAATAGAAGGGTATGGAAGCCAATAATGAATAATGATCTACCAGGGGCATCAATAATACTGGAGAATGAATTAAAACAGTCTTTACTCCCTTCTGGCATTCTTGAGGATCAACTTATCTGGGAAGCTTTAGACAATGGGGAATTTTCTATCAAGACTGCTTATCTGATGCTTATTGATAATGATGAACCTACTTTCCCTCACTTGGAAGTTTGGCCCAAAAGCATTGTTCCGAAGGTTGGGTTTTTTGCATGGTTGGCCATCCAAAATAAGATCCTAACCATGGATAACTTAATAAAAAGAGGTGTGATTGTTGTTAATAGGTGTTATCTTTGTATGTCTGAGTGGGAGTCTATTGATCATTTGTTTCTGTATTGTAATTTTTCTGTCTCAATCTTGTTAGGTCTGTTACAAGTGTTTCATATTTATTGGGTACATCCTCAGTACATTTTTGACTTATTTGTCCAGTGGCATTCCCCCTTTTTGAATAGGCATATTAGGTATATGTGGAAGATCTTCCTTCATCACTACTTGTGGCAGATATGGTTGGAAAGGAATCGTCGGGCCTTCTTGGATAAGGTTTCTCAGTCATCCTCTGTCCTGTCAAAAATTTTAGCATATGCTAATGAGAATGCTTGTTTAGTGCCTGCAACATCTAGACCTCCAAATCCTTTTGAAGCTTCATTAGGCCAGTCATTAAACTTACCTCTCACTGATGGCCTCAATCATCCTCAAGTCTGTCCTAGAACCATGATCACATGGACCCCACCCCCCCTAGGGTGGATTAAGTTAAATTTTGATGGGGCATCTAGGGGCAACCCGGTGAAGTCAGGGCTGGTGGCTTACTTAGAGACCACAAGGGTGAGGTGCTTGTAGCTTTTGCTAAACATCTTGGAGCTCAAACTAACAATGTGGCTGAAGCAAGGGCGGTTTGGAGGAGCCTCAAGGTGGTAGAGAATTATCCAGGGAAACCGTTGGTGGAAGGTGATTCTATTATTATTATAAATCTTCTAAAGAACACTAAGAGAGCTCCTTGGAGATTTGATGACTACATCCATGAAGCAAGGGCTCTAATTCATGACCGACCTGAGGCCATAATTTTGCATACCTTTCGGGAAGCAAACATGGCAGCTGATAGGCTGGCAAATGAAGGCATTGTAGCAGCAAATTTGATCACGTGGACTGAAAATCTTCCTCATGCAGTCTCAATGGTGATAGATAATGAAAAAATTTAGATTGGAAGGCTCAAAGTGGATCAATGACAGAAAATGGGGGCATTTAAAAAAAAAAAAAAATTGAACCTTATAATGGATTTTGTCATATTTGTTTTTTTTGTTCATGTGACTAGTGTTTTTTGCAGCTGGTGGGGCACTGATATAGGTTTTTTATCTACAAATTCATGCATGGGAAACATCTGCTTTGGCCTCAAGTATTTCCCAAGGTGTGTTTGGATTCGATGTCGCAAAAAGGCCCTAGCAAGAAATAACAAAGTGTTGGAGATCCCTGACAATGAGGCACCAGACCCCACCATAATAGTCTTGGAGAAGATGACAATTTCATCAGCCTCCAACAGTATCAACCAGTTGAAGAGTCTGTCTGGCCTCATCAGTGCAGCTGTTGATTTGTGTGATTCCCTAAATCTTCTGTTTTATAGCCAGCAGTTCTAGGGGCACAAGGAGTCGAAGGCAAAATCTAAAGATGATGGCAAGAACGATGATAAGAAGTTAGATGAGGACTACAAGGAAGACTGCTTGGCCTCTTGGCTGTCCATTCTATGGGATGTTTTTTTTTTGACCATATTCTATTATTTTTATATGGGCACAAGCTACTCTGCATGGTGCTTGCATGATTAGTTTTTGTCTTTGTTAGTTCTTTTTTGCGTCTTTCTTTTCTGATGGCCATAATATTAGGCTTCCATAGTTTAGTTTGGTTGTATTCTAATGGAAGAGTAGGTCTTGGCCATTTTTGTTGTCGGTTTAAACTTTTAGGGCTTGGCCTTTGTCCGACTTGGTCGATGGACCCTATTTTGTAAAATGGTTTTGGGTCAACCAGTTAAAACCCGGTGTTAATTATAATATTCTCTTACTTACCAAAAAAAAAAAAATATTCTCACATTCACTTATGTTGGTAAGACAACTTGGGAGAACCATTAAGGTGTCCTTGTACTAGGTAGGTATCAAGGTCTCTTCATATCGAGTAGGTATGTAGAGGTAAAACCCCATAATTTTAGGATGGGACCACATCCTACAAACTTAAGGGATTATCTATAGTGAACATTTTTAATTATAGAATTCCTTGGAAGGGAAGAAGAGATAATTCAAGATGCATCTATGTGTGAGTCCAACAAACTTAATAAAAGAAATATATAAATCTTATTCTTCATTAATATTTACAATTAACCTAAATGGGCAATATTGGGCATGAGAGTTCTATTTAAGATTGAAATTCTCCTAGGAGGAATATATAGGGAATATATCCTTAAGAAGAGTGTGGGATCCTCTCTTAAAATTGAAGAAATCATGTTCTAATATTTGGTATGACACCTTACACAGAGTAAGTGTGGTCATAGGTATTATTAGTGGATGATAATATATTTGGTATGACACCTTACATGGAGTAAGTGTGGTCATAGGTATTATCAATAGATAATATGTTTGGTATGACATATTACAAGGAGTAAGTGTGGTCATAGATATTATCCATGGATGATAATATGTTTGGAATGACACCTTACAAGGAGTAAGTGTGGTCATAGATATTATTAGTGGATGATAATATGTTTGGAATGGCACCTTACGGGGAGTAAGTGTGACCATTGTTATCCATAGATAATAATAATTTTGCAATGACATCCTACATGAAGTAAGTGTGAACAAGGATATCAATGGATGATGATACTCAAATACTGCTTATGTTCAAGATCTATTCTCCCACTATTAAGCCACTAGTGAATTAAAGTGGAAGAGCTAAGTGAACCCTCCAAATTTTGTGGATCTTAAGAAATGTACCTTAGGCTCTTTTGAATATTGTACTTGACATGTGAGTCTCTTGAGGTATGAATATATCATAATAGATTGACTAATGATGTACACCAAGGGACATCAAGGATGATGCACTGGTAAAGGAAAATAGGTTTGCCAAAGAATATTTTAAGATATATGGGTATCTTGAAGTGATATTTATGAAAATTATGTATTTTTCTTTGATGGCATCTATTTTCTATGATGGTAATTCATAGAAAGAACCATCAAGTTATATTTTGAAACCCCTTTCTATAAGTTTTTGATAAACCTAACTATAATTAGACTTTTTGCATCTAGCCTATTATATATGATGTCATAACTCCTATATAACATGATGATTACTTTATGCTTTTTTTAATAATATCTATGACATGGATGATGGAGCAAAGTAGGGTCTAGAGGGACCCCTCTATTAAACAAGTACCACTTTGGGAAAGTGAAGGCTATGTAAACTTATGTTTTACTCATGCTTACTTGTTTTGCAGGAAACACACAGGACCTTGTTTAATCTAAAGGGGGAATTATGTCACAACCCTCCTTTAGCAAATCCTATTGATGATGTAGACTATCATATTTTGTAGTGGAAAATATGATCCTAAGTTAAATTTCATTGATATCTTGAGTTTCATTTTTCTAATGATTTTTTGGTTTTAGTTTTTTTGAAGGTGGTAAGGAAAACAACCATAAAATATCAAAATTATTGATCAATCTAGCAAAAGACCCATCAAAGAAGAAGGATGTCAATAATTGATATTGATTATGGTTTTAAATTAACCTAATTGTTTTAATACCTAGATGGTATTTATTTTATCATTTTGTTTTTATAAAAATGTCAAAAATAAATAAAAAGGAAATTAAAAAAGAGGGCTTCTATAAGGGGAAGAAAAATGCAGCCAAGTTATAGAAAAGGAAGAAAAATAAATCTCGTTTCTAGAATATGGAGAAAACTTTAACCAAGGGATATTTTAGTCTTTCTCATGTCAGAAATTTATCTCTATTAGAACCTTCCTTCTATCCTTCCTTTGCATGAATTTCCTTCTTGGATCCATCCTAATTGTCTTAATTAGATTGAATTTTGAATGGAAAGTTTGAATAGTAATATTTCAAAAAAGTCTATAAATACCTCCATTTATTTAACTAAGGGGTAGATAGATCTAGAAGGAATTCATATGAAAGAGAAACACGAGGAGGTTTAGAGATGAAAGGATAATATTAGAGTATCTTCATGTTGAAGTAATAGGTCTAAGAATTCCCTTTTCTCTAGCTTTGATTGATAATAATTTGTTTGGATTAAAATTTTCTTATAATAGTTTGAGGTTTAAGTGGATGATAGGTCTTGTGCTTAATTTTATGGAAAGATAATAAGGAATTATAGATCCTAAATAATTCACTTGTGATTCTTGTTTTAATCATTGATTTATTCTGAGTTCAAGTCACTATAATGATAACTAAAATATTAGAATATGAATCTTATATGGTAGGACCTTCTCTCTCCTTAATTTTTTAATACAAGGGCTTTGATGTCATTGTATTATGCTTTTCATTGAATCAATTAACCTTGTTAATGCAATCTAACGTCCACTTGAGCTTAAAAAAATTAAATTCAAGGTGACCTATGAGTGTGAGTAATTTAACCTTGAAGTTTGATTATCATAATTACACCTTTTAGACATAATCCCTAGCATTGTATAAATTATTTTTGGTTGATAAGATACTATAGCATTAATACCAGGTTTTATAGGTTGACCCAAAACCTTATACAAAAATTATCCTAGGGTTGTTGATGAACATGTCCTTACTAAGGATCCTATATATGTAAAATCTTCATGCCGCCAAAGCCATTACATCCAGTAAGGCACATAGCCTGTTATCAAAAAGAAACTTCCCATACAACATTTTGGATATACCCTGAGAAAACACACCTGCATCATAATTACAAAAAAATAAAAAGACATAGATCCCTTCTTTGAAACAATAGAGAAACAAAATGTTGCAGACACACATAGCAGAGTACTAAAAAAAACTCCCACAAGCTTTGTATTTATAGTTACTCTTAGTAATTCTTTGGTAATTACTTTCTTACGTATATGACATGCTTTGGGACCACATCCCATATTTGTTGATAAGCCTTGGATAAGTTAACCTTCTAGCTAGATTTATGGCAGTGTCTATCTGGTGGTTGACGTGGCTCTGGTTTGAAGTCTTATATTGGTATTTCTTTACTGCCCTGTGATTATCAACCAACCTCAAATTAATAAGATGACTAGGAGCCATGTTATATGACATGTGATTGTCCCCATTAGTCTTTGTGGTATTTCCAAGTAGCATCCACCAAGACTGACAACTCCGATAATTTTTATTGTGAGTCCATTTCAAAAAAGATACGGGAATAATCATAGCCTTCATCCTTACAATGCCTTTGCAATTGGTAAATTTGACTATAATTATTAGCATTCTTGTTGAATAAGCTCCTCTACTTCGCTCGGGACACTGTGTTCTCATTTTAAAAGTTTTTCACCATCGACACCCAAATTGGCTAGCTTATCAACAACTTTGTTAGCTTCCCGAAATATATGTTGGGCTTTTATGTCTTGTCTTCCTTGGAAAATGATTCTAGCCTCATCAACAATTGTTTTAATCCTCCAAGGAGGTGTTTTCCAATTATTGAGGAGAGTTATAACATGCATAGAGTATCCTTCTATGATAAAATTGCCTTATAAGTCTTGAGTCATTTGAAGGCCTCTCCACATAGCTCTAGCTTTAGCTTTGTTGTTCGTCCTTGTTTCAAAATATTCAAAAAATACAAGAATCATATTCTCATTATGATCTCACACAATGCCACTAGTACCTACTCTACCATGATTGTCCTTAGTCACTCCATAAAAATTAATCTTAAACCAACCCGTAGGATGTGGGGACCACTTACCATTGGCTCTGGGGTTGAATACCCTAGGCATAGAATCATCTAACAAGGTTAAGCTTAAATATTGAGCAATCGTGGTCTCCTACAGATGAGGTTTATGGTTATCAAAAGGGATAAGGTTCACATTATCATTGGCAAAGGATAGGATCCTGGCAATGATAGTTTGATGATCATGTATAGACTCATTAAATACTCTATGGTTCCTTTCTAACCACACCTGCCAAAGATAGTGATCGAGACAAATTTTCCACATGCATTTAAGTCTTTGGCTTGAAAATGGTTAAATCCACTAGACGAAAAAATAAAGTACGGTGACTGGTTTAACCCAAGAAATATTAAAGGCCTAAAAACCCCACTTAGGATAGTCAAGGAAAAAGGGCACTTAAGGAAAATGTGATAAATAGTCTCCCAATTAGTCCTGCACACATAACAGTGATTAGTGATACAAATACCTTTATGCATCATATTATAAATGGTTATAATTATTCCTTGGATAACCAGCCATGACAAGACCACAATTTTTGGAATTAATTTTTTTATTTAAACTAAGTCCTTTTGGAGTACAAAATCCTCGTCATCAAGCAGAAGCTTGTAAGTTGATTTAATAGTGAATTGCCTATTTTTCATAGGAGCCCAGGTCACTTGATCTTCCTTGGGTCTCATGGGGATAAACTATTACCCGAGAATGTTACAAATATTATTTTATTCTACTTGAAATCCCTGAATCCTTATTTTTTTCCACTTCATTCTGCCTCTGTCCTCAACCATATAATCAAATACTTTTATGCCAATGAGTTATTCTGTGATATCTCTAATTAGGGCTAAGTTAGGATGTTTCATCAGTGGTTCATCCTTAGCCCACCTGTCATTCCAATAATTTATCCTCTCACCATTGACCAAAACCCATCTTAAACCTTTTTTTATGATTTCCTTACAATTGAGAATTGCTTTTCAAAAAGTAGAACCTCTGATTGGAACTGAGTCACTTAGAAATTCCATATTTTGAAGATACTTTCATTTTATGATATTTTTCCATTCATTTTATTCACCATAAATGATGCACCATGCCTGCTTAGCTAATAAATCTAAATTCATATGAGAAATTCTCCTTAGACCTAAGCCCCCATTTTCCCTGGGTCTGCACACGTTGGTCCATCCTACAAGGTGTATCCTTTTTTTCTCCTCTGATCCAGTCCATAAAATTTATTTCTAGAGTTTCTAACTTTTTTGGAAAACCTTCATAGGGGCTTTAAAAATGGAGAGGAAATAGACTAGAATTCTCTGAAGAGAGGCCTTCGTGAGGGTTAGCTTTCCTACTTGAGATAGAAGATTACATTTCCATATAGCAAGGTTTTTTTGAATTCTTTCAATAACCCTGTCCCACATTAACTCTCTCGAAGAACCAATGAAAAGAGGGAGACCAAGATACAAAGTGGGGAGGTTTGATATATCACATCCTAAAATTTATGCTATCCTTCCTTACCTCTAAATGGGGGTGTTCAAGAAATATAACTTGCTTTTAATGAAATTAACTTTCTGACTAGCAACATCTTCATAGAGTTACAAGATGTATTTAATTATTTTAGTGTCAACCATCGATGCCTTAGTCAACAGAAGGGTATCATCGACAAATTGTTGGTGAGAAGAAGCCCTAGTGAGAGATGTTGCCTTGATTCCTAATATTAGCCATGAAATGCAAGTATTTTTTATGGTTCTACCTAAAGCTTCTGCCATAATGATGAATATAATTGGGTTGATAGGGTCCCCCTACCAAATTCCTTAGCGACTTTGAAAGTAACAAGAAGTTCCATTAACAAGAATTGAGAACCATGCTTTATAAATGCATTACTTGATCAAATTAACCCATTGGTGGTGAAAACCAAACTTAAGGAAGACAACAATCAGAAAGTCCCAATTTAGACTATCAAATGCTTTGTTCATATCAAGCTTGAGGGAAAAAATAGACATGCTAGTATTATGAGCAGAGTCCAAAGCTTCATGAACTGTGATAACTCCATCCAAGATTGACCTACCCTATACAGAGCTTCCCTACCATGGATCTATGATGAGGGGCAGAACATCTCTAATTCTATTTGCAATGGATTTATTTAGGATCTTGCAAGAAACATTGCACAGAATGATTAGCCTAAAGTTAGCCATAGATTCAAGGGTTTGATTCTTAGGAATTAGTGAAATAAAAGTAGAGTTGAGAGATTTTGGGATATTATTGCTTGCTTGGAATTCTTTGACAGCATAAATTACATCCTCACTTATTATGTCCCAAAATTTTTGATAGAAACGAGGGGGAAAGCCATCGGGTCTCGAGGCTTTGTCTAGCTCCATGCTAAACAAGGCTTCCTTTATTTCCTCATCAAAAAAGGGAGCTAGAAGCGTAAGGTTTATATCATCATTTATTATGCTAGGAATGAATTGCAAGAGAATATATTTGGCCTCCTCATTGCACTGTGATTCCTGACCAAGTATAGAATTGAAATAAGTTATTGCCTCCTTTTTTATTTTGTTATGTCCTGAGTAATAGAACCATCTGCTTTTTTTTTAATTTTTATCTTGTTATTGCTTCTATTTCTAAGCGTGGTGATGTGAAAAAAAATTGGAATTTGAATCTCCATATTTCAACCAAAGAGCCCTTGATTTTTGCCTCCAATAGATTTCCTCATAGGCCAAAATGTTATGAAACTCTGCTAGTTTTGTTCGTTCCTCATGCCTAGTAGTTTCATCAGCATCACCATGTTGAATCCTCTGATCAATTATCTTCAAACTTTCAAAAACATATTTTTTATTTTCAAAGAGGTTCCCAAATACCTCTTTGTTCCAATTTCAAAATTTTCCCTTAACAAACTTTAATTTACCAGCAAGTTTAAAAGTTGCACTACACCTAACAGGTTGCTACCACCACTGAAATAAGTTATCTCTGAAACTAGAATGTTTGATCCACATAGATTGAAATCTGAAAGGTTTATTGAAGGACAAAGAGTTAGAGATCTCTAATAAAATAGGATTATGATCAGAGGCAATTTTAGGAATGTCTTGCAGGGTAGAATCACTGAACATATTTGTAGCCTCCTTTGATAGAAAAAACCTGTCAAGCCTTTCTTGAATGGGATGACACCCTATCCATCGATTGCTCTAGGTATAATTCACTCCTCAAGTTTTACATCCATCAACATGTTAGAGTTCACAAAGTCATTGAACTTATCCATGATCCTAATAGCTGGTCCATTTCCACCCTTTTTTTTTTAAGGGTAAAGAGGAGTGTTAAAATCCCCAACCATAATCCAGGGGACATTATGGAATATTTCACTTAGATTGCCTAAGTACTCTCATAGCATAGCTCCCATTGAATTGAAGTCAGGGCATAAATATTTGAAAGGATCCATGACCTATTGTTGTTTATTTCCTTAAATAAAACACTAATAACCCTGTCAACTTTCTGGATAATGGTGCCTTCTACTATCCGAGGATCCCACAAAGTCATAAAGCCTCTAGACGCTCCTCTGGATGATTTTCAAACCATATCCCCTTATTCTAGATTTTTTTGCTACTTTTTTTGATTGAATCTCATTAGTTTTTGTTTCTTGCAACATGATAATAGTTGGATTCACTTGATTTCTTATTGCACTGAATTTCTTGTGTTTGGGAAGGCCATTGAGACCTCTCATGTTCCATGAGAGGGACTTCATTTATATTATTTGGGATTTCTTCCTCTCCCCCTCCCTTGAGGGGGTTCTCCTAATTTGTTGTCTTCAAAACCTGAAATAACCTGTTGAAACAAGGTTCTCTATTTTCCATTGGCAATGTTATTATTAGTTTTAAATTTTTGATGCTCTACATTTGATATTCTTCCTATTCTTTTTTCAATACCAAAATCTAAAGGAGACTTCACAGTGCTCCTGGTTTATTTAGGACTAAACTAGGGGGAGACAATTTGTTGCAGAACCAGACTATCATATTCCTTAGTCTAAAAAGTTTCACATATCTCCACCCCTACATCCAAATTTTCTCATTTTTTCCTGTATTCCCCTGTTCTTCGGGATGGCCCCTCAGTAGGATTCACCTGGCTCCTAGTGATGATGTTAGTGAGATGAGATTTTTTATTTTCTAATGCCTCAACTTTCTTCCTAAGTTCTTCAGCATTAGGGTTTGGCTTTGGGATGCCCACTGGGCTTGAAGTATTTTTAGCATTGGGGTTTAAGGATCCCGACTTGGATGAGGATTCTAGAGATCGGGCATTAGGGTTTGGATTTGTGATGCCCACGGGGCTTACAATAATTTAAGCATCAGGGTTTAAGGATCCTAACTTGGATGGGGATTCTAGAGAGTCAGAAAGGTTAGCCTGAAGGTTTTGGGCTTCCATGTATTTCGATAATCCTCCTCCTCATATATTGGATAGAATTGAAAAATTATTTGAAACTAGAGGATTGGAACTTACCTAAGTATTTTGGTTGCCAACAACCTATTTTTTTCCTTTGTCTTGTTGGGACCCTACACCCTCTCTTTTATTTTTTGGGTAGACATAGTTTGACTAATTGGAATAGCCTCTACTAGGGAAACTCCTCAAATTTCCTTTGTCTAGCATTCCCTGCTTCTGCTTTTCTCTATTCAATGTCATCTTAGGGCAATGATTGCATAGATGTCCTTGATTTTTACATTCTCCATAGAGTGTCGATATGTTCTCATATTCTACCAACTATTTTTGATAGTATTCTCCATACTCTAGCTCCACAAACTTTGGCAATTCATTATCCAAATTACCATTTACGCAGATTTGTGCATGAGTCATCCTTGTCCTACCCAAGGTTGCATGGTCAATGGATATCAGGTCCCCTATAGTTCTGGATATGCCCTACAGCTAATATTCATTGAATAACTAGGCAGGTAGACTTGGGAGACGAACCCAAATAGGGGTAATGTTAATATTTTACTTTCTAGGGTCAAAATATTCACCCCATTGTCTGAGAAAGGGCTCATTTTTCCCAAAAACCAAGGACCTCTTGTTAAAATGTGGTTAGAATCCTCCATATTATTAAAATAGATAATGAAGAACCCTCAAGTTAGAGGTACCAACTCCAACCTACCTACCAGTCGTCATTTACCCATCGCCCAAGCACTGATAGTCTCCACGTCTGGACTATGTCCCAAAAACTTGCCTAACAGGGAGAATTCTTCCATTGAAATAAAAGGGCTCATGGAACTTGTCGAGTCCAAAATAGTATTATTTAATGGAACTAGGGGCAGAAGAGAGAGAACCTCCTTTATTTTTCCTCTAAGAGTCTTAGCAAAATACAACCACTTCTTGGGCCCCGCATTGTCCTTCGTATCTTTTTTGTCGAGATATTTGTAAGGAGGTTCAAGCCCCCGTGTGATGCCCAAATCCAAATTTTTTGCAGCCTAACAACCTTCCTCTAGATCCTCGATTGATCCATGCTTGAGGTTCCCACCCACTCCTTCTGTACCTACTCTACCTTTGTCACCTTGGCTGAGATTCCTACCCAAAAAATTCAAACCCTCACTCCCGCCACACTCGCTGAACCTCAACTCACTTATTCTTGATGATGCAATGACTATAACAATCCTAGAATTGTATAAATAGATTATCTTGATTCATCTATATTTTGTAATATTAGTTCAAAAATATCACTTGTAGACTATGTAAAGTACCATCATACGTAAATGCATGATTCACTATTAGAAAAGAAAAGTAAAGTTATATTTTAGGAGTGATAATTTATTGTGATAGCATCCTTGTAAATAACTCTATTTAAAAACATCCGGTGAGGGTTTAAATCCTTATAAATAAGTCTAAAATCCCTTTTACCAAAAAAATTTCCCTTGTATAGTTGTCATGAAATTATACTGAGTGATTTTTCTCTCATTATCCTAGGAAGGTTTTTATAAGGCTCAAGGTATTTGTATAATATTTTTTTGAGCATTCAAGGGCATAGACCAACACTAAATTTGCTTATATAACAACTTTAATAAAAACCTACCCGGGCCTTATCCCACATGAGTTATGCTTGGGGATTTAATTTCTTTTAAATGAGCAAAATCCCTTATGGTATTCAACAATCATCTGGTGGTCAAGTAGCAAAACACCTAGATATATATTATGATGCACTTACATTTATATTCAAACCACTTTTTCCATCCAATATTGTCAAGTTGTGGTTGTCGCATATATTTTTTAGTTTAGTTTCTAGGTGAAGGTATGTCCCACATTGATAATGTAGGTGTTTATGATATATATATATATATATATAGACTCATTGTTAATATGAGTTATTTATAAACTGTGGTAGTTTTTTAGGTGTCTTAGGTTTAAAAAAGGCAAATATTTTTATTTTTAATCTATGGAATTTATCCCACATTGCTCCTATGGAATAAATGTGTATATAAATGGAATACCACTCTTTATATGGAATGATCACCACCTGGTGGTTAGGTCAACCACTTAGTGGTGGTCACGCACCAATGGAAGGGTGTTATGGCTTAATATATATTCTGGTTGTGATTGGTTGGCTATCAAGTTTGATCTTCGGCATTGGAAATAGTAACTTGTAGTATGTCGTTCAGGCACAACATTAATCAAATATATTTTGGAATAAGGTAGGATTAAGTTGGCCCCATGAACATTAAATGATCAATTAATTGTTGGATTTGGAATACTAACTTTGGCTCCAATGTATATAGTTAGAATCCTTTTTAAAATTAGAACCAGCCATATAATAGATGAGGATCCCATATTTATATGAAGATCTTTGGGTAAAGGATAAATGAACTAACTTTAATATGGTTAGGAATGCAATTTTTTTGTAAAAGCCAAGATCAAATTTAGTGAATAAATTTAATAATTATTAGATAGTTCTTTGGTGAGATAAATGAATGAAAACATGGGCCAAATTCGATAAATTTTGATTACCGTAAATGAAAGCATTCCAATATCCAAAAATGTAGTTTAGATTTGTAATAACTATAGTGTAATCTTATTTGATAGCTTACAAGATAAATTTATGGTCAAATTTGTAGAGACTATAGTGTAATCTTGTTTGATAGATAATGAGGTAAATTTGTGGCTAAATTTACAGAGACTATAGTTTAATCTTGTTTGATATATTACGATATAAATTTATGGCCAAATCTGTAAAAACTACAATGTAATCTTGTTGTTATATTATGAGACAATTTGTGGTAAAATTTGTGAAAACTATAGTGAAATCTTGTGAGTGGATTATGATACTAATTTGTGGTAAATTAGTGAAAACTATAGTGAAATATTGAAAGGATATTATAGTACAAATGTTTGGGTAAATTTGTAAGAGCTATAATGAAATATTATGGAAATATTTTGGTGTATTTTTGTGGAAACAATAAATATTTTTCTTACAAACAATTTTGAGAATGAAATGGTTTTATCCATTTATTCTTGAATGTTTGAGAATCATTGAAAGATGAATTATGAAATCACCTTCTAGATTTATTGGGAAGAATGGATAGGGAGTTCATTCTTGATAAAATTATGAGGTGTACTCTTAGAATGTATCCTTGTAGAGTAAAGGATACATGATGTTTTAGAAATGCATTTTATGGTGAATGCATGTGTTCGCTAGTGAATTTATTTTGTGGAAAAAATGAATGTAATTGGAAAGAATAGATGTGGGATCTATTCTTGAAGGGATTATGGGGTCTCTTCTTGTATTATAAGACTTTTAGATAACCTTCACTCCATGTTGGATTGAATGTTTTGAAGAATGAATGTGAGATTCATTCTTGAGGAAACTATGAGGTTTTCTTTGTTCTTAATGTATATGTATCCAGTGAACATTTTATTTATGTGTTTCAATTGTAATGATGACCTAAAAATAGGAATGTGTGGAATTCTCCTATATCAATGTATTTAATGATGGTTCAAAAAAGGATCTTTAGGATTCTTTATATCATTGTAAATTGAGATAAAAATGATTAATGAAATATGAGGATGCATATTTTGAGTTTGGTTTGTTTCCCTTCTAGGGTTTTCCCAGGATAAATAAAGTGTTATGGATATTTGTTATATGAATTGGCACTTCTTTTTGTTTTTTTTTTAATTTGTGGAAAACATCCCAAAAGGGATGCCACTTTCGAATAAGACCCAAGGAGGCAGGGGTATCCATTCCGCCAAAAATACCCAGGACTTGGACCTAACCTACCACCTTTGACATACTCAAGGAGCAAACAAACACACAAAACCAATTTAAAAATAAGTAAATAAATAAGTCAATAACAACAAAAAAATTAAAATAAAATAAAAAACATGCTCCTTGAGTGTGTCAAAAACAAAAGCACAACCAAACATGGATAATAAGATAAAATAAACCACAACATGAACCACATAGAAAAACACAAGAACCACATAATAAAACACAAACAAGACAAAAACAATATAACACTACAAAGACATAACCCAAAAAAAAACATGAAAAATAAACACAACCAAAACCTAAAAAAAATAAAAATAAAAATAAAAATAAAAAACAACCAACATCAGACAATAAACAAAAACAAAAAACATAGAAAACACTCACACATAAAAACACGAACTAACACAAACAAAGAGAATCTCAAGAACAAGAATGAAAAAAACACAAGAACAATAACAAAAAACGTATATATAAAAAAAAAATACATAAAACAACAAAAACACAAGAACAACAAAAAACAACACAAAGAACTCAAAAAAAAAACAAAATGAAAGAACCCACCCACCTTAAAAAAACTAAAAAAAAATAAAAAATTGAACATAACAATGACCTATCTAGACAAAAAGACTATTAAGGCAAGAATCAACAGAAGAAACAAAATAAATAATAGAATGAGCTAGGGAACTAAAAAGAAAAACTAAATGAACCAAAGAGAAGCAGAAAAAAAAAAAAAGCAAGAAGAAACTAGGTACCTTCAGAACTGGAGCCATCCAAAGAAATAATAGAAATAAGAGCTTCCCTAATTTGAGAAGCCCACCATGTAGGAGGGTGGCCATAACAAGTAATATCACATTTTTCCAAAGACCAATTAGCTAAAGCATCAACACTCTTGTTTTGATCTTTGACCACATGATTGTAATCAACTTTCAAAATCTCATATGGATTTATTGAATCTTCTCAATAATTATTTTTATTCTCCAATCCACCTTATGATTATTAGAAGGAGTTTTCAAGAGATTAATCATAAGTTGAGAGTCAGACTCAACTAACACCTTTTCCCATCCAACCTTAGTAGCCTCCTGAAGGCCTCTAAGGATACCATACCCCTCAGCAAGGTTATTGGAAAGAATACCCAAATTCTTAGCAAAAGTAAAAACCAGGGAGCCATCTAAAAGTCTACCAATTCCTCCCACACTAGATTTTCTAGGGTTCCCTCTAGAGGCTCCATCAATATTGACTTTTCCAAAATACTTAGGAGGAGGTTGCCAATTTTTTGTCCTATCCATATTACTAATACTCACATTCCCTTTAAGTTGGTTTCCCTTGGAAGATTTAATCTTCAATATTTGCATCACTTGATCCCATCTTTGGTGGGAGTTGTGGGGGTGATTAACGAGTTGATGGAATGATTCAAATAAGTTGGCTGTGGTATTTTGCCAAATATAGTGAATATCCTTCCTATATTGATTAAAATTTAGTTGTTCCTTTCATTCCAAATATTCCAAAGAATAGTGGTAGAACCCATCCAAACTAACTGCCTAATAAAATGATCAACACCCTCTTGATTAGGCAAATCCCTCCAAAGCTATTTAAAAGTAAAAAAATGGACCACTGTAAGCCAAGTAAAGTGGTCATTCTCTTCCATAGCTCAGAGGCTAAAGAACACTCAATAAAAATATGGTTGAGAGTTTCTACATTCTCTTCACACATTTCGTATCTAAAAATGCCATGAAAACCATGCTTCATAAGTTGCTCACCAGTAAGCACCCTACAATGCAATAAAAGCCAATTAAAGAACCTCACCTTAGGCTAGAGATTTTGAGCCCACAATATAGAAAATATGTCAGAAGAATCATTGGGATTATTATGGCATAAGGTCAAATAACCTTGAGGAACTAAATATTCACCCTTAGTAGTGTTGTTCCATCCAAAATAATCTTTTTCATGGGACTAAGAGAGGGATCTCATATGAAGGATGCCTTGTATATCTTGTCTTTGCATTTTTGGGATTTGAATAGGCTAGTACTCAATAGGGATCCAATATCTACCAACATTTTAATTACCAGTATGGTACCGACAGTAATTAGCCACCTTTATTCAATTAGCTCGATGAAGCTCCTCCATCCAAGGCCTCTAATCAGGAAACTGAGTTATCAAAGTCTTATGACCATCCCAATAATCTGTCTAAAAATTTACCTGTTGACCATTATGAATGATCCAAAATAATTTTTTATTTATCAAATCCTCACCAGTCTTAAGAACTGCTAAAATAGGAGAACCTTTGGTAGGAATTTGATAGCTAACAAGGTCTTCAGGATTTTTTTTCTCAACATATTTAGCATGGAGATTATTGGCCCAAAGAGCATTGGGGTTATGCAACATCCTCAAATATAATTTAGTAGCTAAAGCTTTGTTTTTATTAATAGAATACTAGAATCCTAACCCCCCTTCACTCTTAGGAAGACATAAAGTATCCCATTTCACCAAGGCCCATTTTCTTTTCTCCTTAGTACCACTCCAAAGGAAATGATGACCGATTTGCTATAATTCTCAAAGAACAACCTTTGGGATATTCAAAATGCAAGAAACATAAATAGGAATAGCTTGAAGGACTGATTTTACCAAGGTGATTTTAATCCCAGAAGAAAGCCACCTGTTGGTCCACTTTCCAATTTTCTTCTTGTCTTTGCCCAACAACCAATTCCAATATTTATTTTTTTGCCTTTCAATATTTATGGGAATACCTAAATAAGTGATTGGAAAGGAGGTCTTATTATATCTTAATTTATCCAAGACCAGGTATTCCTGTCTAGGAGAGCAGTGAAAGAAAATAACTTTAGATTTGTCTTCATTGATCAACTGCCTAGTAGCCTTAGGAAAATAGCTAATGATTTTCTTAAAATTAGAAGCTTCCTTAACTGTAGCTTTACCTAAAAAAGTAGAGTCATCCACAAATTGAAGATGAGAGATAGGTCTAGATCCATGAGCAATGGTAACCCCCTCAAGGGTTTTGTTTTCCCTCTTTTTGGTTATAGTCCTACCCAAGCATTCAACAAGAATGATGAATAAATAAGGGGATAGCGGGTCACCTTACCTAATACCTCTGGAATATGGGAATTAATGAGAAGGCCTACCATCGATAAGAACTAAGTAGGATACTAAAGAGATACATCCCATAATCCAATCCATCCAATCCTTAGAGAAACCAAATTGCCTCAAAACTTTGATAAGGAAATGCCAATCCACTCTATCATAATATTTGTATAAATCTAACTGAATGAACATGGAAGGAGATTTTTGTATATCCATGGAATGGATGGATTCCTGAGCAAGAACTATCTCATCTACTATTTGACGTCCTTCCACATAACCTCCTTGATATGGGGAAATAATCTTATGCAAAAGAGGCTTCAAAATTTCTACCATGATTTTAGTAATGATTTTAAGAAGAACATTACATAAAGCAATAGGTCTAAAATATGAGATATGATCAACCTCTTGAGCTTTTGGAACAAGAGTAATATAAGTTTTATGATAACCTTAATTTTTTTTTTTCTTTCCTAGATTCTTCCACCACCTATAATAAATCAACATGAAGTTTGTCCCAAAACTCTTGGTAGAACTCAATGGGAAAACCATCAGGACCTGGGGTTTTCCCTTTTTGCATTTTAAAAACTACTTGTTGAAGCTCATTGATAGTAACAAGAGTAGTAAAAATAGAGTTCTCTTCAGAAGTGAGAAGAGAAGGGATTTTCTTGAATAAAATTTTGTTGTGAAGTTGATTCAAGAGGAGTAGAAGCAAAAATATTGGAAAAGTACTCAACAACAATAGAGTTCATGCCATCCCAAGTATACACAACATATCCAAAATATTATTTTAAGGAAGAAATAAAGTTGTGATATATTCAATCTAGAAGAGATTTGTGGAAGAAATTTGTGTTTCGATCTCCTTCTTTGAGCCATTGAATTCTAGATTTTTGCTTCCATAAGTTTTCATCTCTTTTTTCCCATTCCTCTAACTGATTTGTGAGTTTAATTTCATCTGCACTTCTCTTCTCTATGAGGTAATCTAAACAGATTTTCTTATTCAAATTTTCAACATGAGCAATAACTTCATGCTTTTTTTATGAACATCCCCAAAATATTTCCAGTTCCAAGTCTTGATTTTGGATTTAATTTATTGCAATCTTTTGGCAAAACAGAACATCTTAGTCCCATGCCGAGGTTTACCTTCCTTCCACCATTGTTGCATATGAGGTCTGAAGGAAATGTCTCTAAGCCACATTAATTGAAAATTAAGAGGAGAGAAACTCACATTGGTTTTCCAAATTTCCACCATGAATGGCCAATGATCCGAACCAACATTATTAAGAGTCTTCACTTTAGGAATGTGACCATGGATTAAGAAATTTTCAGATAGCAAAGACCTATCCAATCTCTCCGTTATACAAGCTAAGCCTTGCCTTCTGTTAGACCAAGTCATAAGGCCATTATCTGGTTGGATATCCATAAGATGGAGGTTTGCAATATATTCACTCATGATGTCAGTGCTTTTGTCCAAATTTCTATTTCCCCCCCTTTTCTCATCCAGAGAGCGGATGGTATTGAAATATCCTCGGATCAAGATCCAAGCTTCAAAAAAATGAGAGATAATATGAGTAATATCCTTCCACTGTCTTCTTTTTTCATCCAAAGAAGTTGGAGCATAAGCAGTAATGCAGACCATAATTTGGTTGGAATGTCTACTTTGAATAGCTATAGCCAACAAACCCAAACTAAAAACCATATGGTGAATAACTACCTCTTTTGGGTCCTAAAGACAAGAAATGCCACTAGAAGTCCCTTGGGAACTAAGGGAAACCACTTTTCCAGCTGGCCAAATTTTACTGGCAATTGAGTCCATATCCTCCATTGACATCTTTGTTTCTTGAAGGAAAACAAGATGTGGATGATTTATCTGAATCATTCTTCTAATTTCATTTTGTTTTGAACGAATCCCTTTGAGTCCTCTAATATTCCAAGTGATGATCTTCATTAATACCAAGGCTAATAAATTTGGGAAGGGCATTAACCTTACCTTCCTCTACAATATTTTCACCTTCTTTTACCATGTGATATTGATTGGTCTTGCAAACTACTTTTTGATTAGAATCTATCTTCAATTTATTTCCCTATTTCTTGACTTATTCCAATTGAATCTGAGATGGTTTCTAACCTTGAATAATGCTCGTACATAGCTAAAATTTTACTAGATGGTTCAACGAAGTCTATATTGGGACCTGCATTATTTGAAGTTTTGACATTTGAAATATTGTTTTTCTTATGTAAATTTTCTCCCTTTTTTCTGTTGAAAACCTTTGATTTGTTGGTTTGTCTCTGAGTTCTTCCCGTCATATTTAAATTGTTTTTCTAAGATTTTAGTTTCCATTATTTCATCTTCCTCACTTGAGACATAATTTGTGGAAATGATTTCAAACATATTAGCAGATGAATTTGATTCATCCTTCATAACTAGATTTTTCTAAGTGTTCTTCTTCTTAGGTATTTGGAAATCTGTTGTTTTTATATCTTCTTTCTTTTGATCAATAATTTTATTTGGGCAAGGACTGGCCAAATGACCATATTCTTGGCAAATTCTACAATGAAAAGGAATTTTATCATAGTCCACTTGTAGTACACTAAAATTGGCACAGTTAAACCTTAGTAAAAAGATAAAAATTTGAATTTTAACCTCAAACTGCCCGTTAACTGCCTGTTACCTTCTTTCCTCTTTTTTTGTGCCATTTTTAAGATTTGTTTTGACCGTTGGACAATATCATCGATGATCAGATGAAATCGCCCTAGATCTGATGAATTCATCTGGAACAGAACGTCCAGATGATTTCGTCTCAAAACTAATTTTTCATAATTAGCTTCTATTTCAATAGCTTCTCTAACTTGGGCAAAAAGGGTGTCTGTGCAGTTAGAGTCTCCCCCATTGGAGATCTCCCAAATTGGGATGATCTCCAACCTCCTAACCTTTTGCTAATCCTATATAAACTGGTATTTTCTCAGTTTATCCCCCTAAACCCACTAGCTGATGGATTTCCCTGCAAATTTGGTTCCTTATGCCTTAGAACACCTTCATACTTTTGTTTGCATTACATACTTCAAGTTTTCTTGTAGGAATCTTATTGTTCTTCAGCTGGAGAAAGCTTGGATCATCGTAGGCGATTCCAGATGATTTCGGACAATCCTATCGTAGATCGGTGACGATCTAGTATGATCAGAGGTGATATAGACTGTAGTCCATATTGGGGGCAATCAGAGCCTATATTTTGCATTTTCTTATTGTCTTTCTGCATTTCTTTATGCATTATCTTAGTTATTGTATTTATGCATCTTGGAGTTCACATCATTTAATATAAATGCATGATAAATTCAAAATAAATTGTCAAATTGAGGAATTTTATTTTAATTACTATTTGGGTCTATCATTTAGGCAAATTTACTATTATTTCTATCATTTCCCCTTGCTTTTATAGTTGCATTTTGGATATTTTGTATTTGTTTCTGTGATTGTAGGTTTCTAACGAATTCATCAGATCAAAGATGATCTCGTTTGATCGTAGATGACCGACTGAGATATGAGACAATCTTATGCAATTTCAGATGATTCTGTATGATTCGAGACAATTTGGACTTCTACAAGACTCAGAATATTCGTTAGACATCCGAAATTAGGTATGTTCTATCCTGTTTAGCACATTCTTTGTGTTCAACATTTATTCATGTTTTTTGCATCCATAAAAATCAGCATTGGCATATAGAATAGTTTAGATTCATCTTGGCCAAACCTAGGAATTGAATGATTAAAGCACAAAATGAACACATCAAACCTATTATCAACCTAGACGTGGAAAATTCCATTCAAAATTTTCTTGGTGAACCCACCATCCATCGAAAATTCACATTTATACCCCTCCCATGAGAGGTGAGACCTTAAAAGGGCCTCTCAATCTGAGGTATTGTCCCATATTTATTGCATCCCCATTTCGAGCATGGATCCTATAGCCTGAAGGTAAGGATGCAAAAAATTTGGAGCGATACATTTTGGTGAACCCGACGTGAAAACTAAAAAACTTTTGAAAACAATCCAAAAACAAAACATAAATGCATTTAGAATCAAAGATTGCATATCATATTTAGATGGTAGATTATAATAAAATATGAGTTGTCACTATTAATGTTGAAAATAAATTAGTAGCTATAGAGATTACTTCTTTGCTTAGAGTATCTCAAACATATAGAGTTCCACCTTTATGGGATGAACTTAATAGGAGATTGAATATTATTTCATCTAGATCAACCGAACTTAGGCAAATCAAGAGGTTTGTCCTAGATAGAATCTTGGATCCTGATCAAGTCACCTTGTATCATGAATTTCATAGAGCTTGCCATAGGTGGTTAGCAGATAAAAGAGCCCTTGTGTCTTCTAAATTGTACACCTTTGAGGAATACCTCAACAATGCAGTTGTAGTACATAAATTTCTATCTCGTATAGAGGATCAAGAGGTCATTCTTACGGATAGAAAGAGATGGAATAGAGTTCCTAGAGCTATGTTATACTGAGAGTATTACCATGAGCTCTATTTTTACAAGATCGAGTTAGAAGTAGATAACATCACCATAGCACATTTTGTTAAGTTCCTAAAAAACCATTTCGAATTTGAAGAGGAGCATTTCATGACTCCTGATGAACTTGATCCTATCAATGACATCTATAAACTATTTATAGAAAACTAAGCCATTATTTTATTATTATTATTTCTTGCATTTAGTGTACTATTTGTTGTCTTTATAATCATAAAAACAAAACAAAAATAAAAATAAAAACAAATCAAAATCATAACAAGAATCAAAATATTTTTCTTTTAAAGCATTATAGTAGGTATATAATTAAAATATATACCTCCCAAATTTGTTGCAAATATATTAACATATATTTGCTAAAATCTAAATTTAAACATAATGACTAGACTCAGGAATGGAAAACAAGTTGAAGTAGAAGAAGATTGGTTGGGAAAAATAGTAAATAAACCAGATGTCCTCCCTGAAGACCCAATTCAGGAAGAAGGAACCCTAGACCAACAAGAAGAATATTTTGTTGACGCAAATGAACAAAGAGAAATTGTTAGAGGGGAAGGATACTCATCTCCTAAAATATATTTGAAAGGAGCTATTACTTTTGAGAACATGGAACATTTCTAGAAGTTCCTCAATACTAATATTGGCAATCTTAATAGAGCAGACCATATGGACAAGGATAAAATTAGTGACACTCAAGCAACCCTAGAAGAAATATATCACACATGCACTAATCCCTTGTCCTTCGTTGATAAAGAAAGTGATGAAGCTAGACCATCCAATTTAGATATGGCCACTATAATCCAAAACATGTAACAAAAATAGGTTACCCAACCATCTAGAGTTCCTGTTACCAAGCCTAGGGTTATTCCCACACAAAAGAAACCATCATTCACTACTCTATTTTTCCAAGTTATTGATCAACATACCTCAAATCAACAAAAGCCTAAAGCAAAACAAAACACCAATTTCCAACAATCTGGGATACAACATAATGCTACAACAAATCTTCTTCATAATACTCTTCCTACCAACCATTTGCATAAGAACAATATAGCATCTAATCCTTACGTCATGACATCCTACGCTTACAAATCCCACACTCATGTACCACCAAACCAATATGGTGAACAAACTAGTAATATGGAAGCCATGGTGAAATAGTTAGTCTCCTGCATGGACCAGATAGATCCCTACCATCCCTCGTACAATTATCAAGAGATGTGTAGCCAACCTCTAGACCCCATAGTTGTAGCACAACCATATCCTAAATACTTTCCTATGCATGTCCTACCTATATACAAAGGAACTAAAGATCCCATAGAGCATCTTCGTATGTTTAGGATAGTGTGTTATGATATATCCCATGATGATTTGTTATTACTAAAAATGTTCCCAAAATTTTTAGGAGGGATGGCATTAGAATGGTATTATCAATTACCCACTCATTATTTAAGAAATTTCAAAGAAACCATCGAGTCTTTTGTGCATCAATTTAGTGCCTACATTGAAAGGCATGTAACCATTAAATATTTGTACAACCTAAAACAAGACAAAGATGAATGTTTTGCTGATTTCCTAGATCAATGGAGATAGTTGATAGGAAAATTGCATTTTGTGTTACCCTACCAGGAAATGCTAGATATCTTTATCAATAATTTATAAGAAAAATTATCCTATGAGTTATCAACTGCTACCTTGACCACCTTCGATCAAGCTATAGATTTAGCTCGAAGAGTGGAAGATGCTCTTGTTAGGAGAGGTCAACTTAAAAAGAAAGATGATGAGAAAACATCCAGAAATCAATATAAAAATAAACAAGTTATGGGTGATGGAGTCACTGATAGTAGAAATGTCGCTACTATCGATGTTGCAAAAACAACAAAGAAATTTATACTGAAACCTCCTGATAAACCACCTCAAGAATTTACTAGGTTAAATCAACCTTTATCAACCATTCTCTTGCAATTACTAGCACAAGTATTGATCCAATTACCAAATATCCAAGAACCTAATCCAACTATACCCGGATATAGAGCTGATTTACACTGTGATTTCCATACAGGACCTGGACATGCTACCAACTCTTGTAAAATGTTAAAAAATAAAATACAAGACTTAATTGATAACAATGAGATAGAGGTTCAAGCCTTTCAACCTAAACAAAATCCTCCTAATAATGCTCAAAAGAACATTCCCCAAAATCAGAATCAGAATGCCAATCAATCATTGGACATATTTCAAAATTCTTTACCAAAGCATGGTAAAGAGGTGGCTAATAAAATTGAGCATCATAATGTTCCCCATCCTACCTGATATGTAGGAACTATTAGTGGACATTTACCTATTCACAATCCACAAATTTTTGACACAACTTTATCCATGGTTACGGCCGGACCTCTACATAATATTCGGACACCTGATCTTAGTGATACCAAATATGAGACTGAAAGTGACATGGAAATCACCTCAAATCAATAGAATAGTTTTGAAGATGAATTAGATGTTGTTCAACCCATCACAAATTCTATGGTTTTGAAAGAACCATTTCCTAGAAGATTCACTACTCGACCATCTTCTCACCAATTACTTTCTAATGAACAAGTCATAAACGCTAGACCAAGACCCATTCATCATCCACAAAATCATATTGTAGGTACCATCGGAGTTGTTACTCGACAATAGGCTCAAAATTCTCAACAAGATCAAACTCAGAACGATGGATCGGCTCCATTTGTTTTGAAAAATCCTAATAAATGGAATCATGCACCTCATGTTCAACCTAAACCTCCTTATAATATTAATGAACAATTATTAAATACTATGACTAGAATTTCCCTTTTGGATATTTTAAGATCTTCTCCTACCCATAGGGATGAATTAATGCTCACATTAAGCCAAATGATGGTACCACAAAATATTCAACCTGAAGCCATGTCCAATACTATCATAACTCGACAAGTCGATTGTATTGACTTTCGGGATAAAGATATACTGCAACATAGTTTACATAAGGATAACCCCTTATATATTACTGCCCTAATTGGAGATGTAGCAGTTAAACAAGTCTTTATTGATAATGGTTCATATTTAAACATATGCACTTTTGACTTCTACCAAATATTTGGGTTTAGAAGTGATGACATGAAAAGAAATGATATGATTATAAAAGCATTCAATGATGAAACACAAGAAAAATGTGGAGTTATTACTATTCCATTGCAAGTTGGTCCTAGAACCTTAGACATGATCGTGTTTATCATGCATTGCCCTGCATCGTACAATATACTTTTGGGTCACCCTTGGATCAACGCAATGCGAGCAGTTCCCTCAAATTTACATCAGTGTGTTAAATTTGAATTTAAGAATCAGTTGATTACCATTCATGGTGATCCTAGACCCTTTGATATGTGTGCTTTGGTAGAACCTATTGGAGTTCAATTTTGCCCTGCCTTGTCATCCACACATCCTAATTCTAATCATCCATCTAAACATGTGAAACACACACCCATAACATCATCTACCTTTTCTCCATCCACCACACCTCTACATATAGTTCAACCATCCTATGGACAAACCACATTAAGACCTCAAAAAGATCCTTAAACCACAACCAATGCTTCTTGTTTTACTCCTATAACTTCCATACCTTTAGACATGTCCATCAACATCTCTACAACATCTACGCCTATCAAAGGCATGTTTCTCATATCCGAAAACATAGGAAATGATCCTTCTACCTCTTACACTCTTACTGACGAGCTCTTACCCGATTTATCTGAAATTCTTGTATCAGAGAAAACAAACGTTGCTATGCAAGATTCCCATATTTTAAATAAATTGCCACCCTCTCCTCGTACCTTGGGCCTCCCACAACCTATGGGAAGTATCTACCAAGTTGGGATTTGTGATTTTATTTATAAAGGATATGACTGGAGAAGAATACCTAGAAACATCAAGACTCATTATGACGGGTATGCTTGCTATTATTTTACTAATGAGTATGTCAAAGCTAAACCTATAATGCTTAGATTGGGCTATAAAGGGAAAGGTTAGGGACCTTCCAAAAATGGTATGAAAGAACCTTTTGAGGTAGAACCATGGCCCGCCCGATGTGGCGTGAGCCTATTTCCTAGTAAAGGTTAGCCCTTCCCATTTGAGGACGATGACCATATCATATGTTACCAAGATTATTTGGATAAATGCAATGCTTTGCATTCAAGGGATAATACATTTACATGCAATATGCTATCCATAGCTTACCCTGAGATGATTACTGAATCTGTTGATGAGTTGGAGGGGGATATCTTCCATGATGTCTCCGTTGAGGAATTGTTACATAACGAATTTTATTTCGATAGGTCTATACCTAGTATAGCCAAGCTTGAGGCCACGACTCCTCAAGATGAATTATCCAAGCTAACCTTGGAAGAATTACAAGAATTAGGTGTTTCACCCACCCCATCTAATTTTGAGAGAGATCTACATATGGAAGTTGAAAACGTTATAAAAATTAACATTGGAACTGAAGATAACCCTCACCTCATCAACATTGGATCAGAATTGAGTCAAGAAAAACAAGATAAATACATTGCATTCCTAAAATAATATGAAGACATTTTTTCTTGGACATATGAAGATATGCTAGGATTAGACCCCTCTGTAGTTATGCATCACCTAGTAGTCCATCCGAATACTAAACCTGTTAAACAAAAACTTAGAAAAATGCATACTAAAGTGGCCTTACTAGTCAAATGAGAATTAGAAAAACTCTTGAAGGTTATTTTTATACAAGCTATTGATTATGCTAAATGGATCTCAAATGTAGTTCCAGTAACTAAGAAAGAAGCTACCAAAGTTAGGGTTTGCATAGACTTTAGAGATATTAATGTTGCATGCCCTAAAGACAATTTTCCTCTTCCCAACATGGATCAAATCATTGATTTTACTACTGGGAGCGGAATGATATCCCTAATGGATGGATTCTCTGGTTATAATCAGATCATGATAGCTCCTGAAGATCAGGCTAAAACAACCTTTATTACCCCTTGGGGAACATTTTGTTGGAAAGTGATGCCATTCGATTTAAAGAATGCAGGTGCAACATATCAAAAAGCCATCACTTATATCTTTCACGATATGATGCATGATATTCTACATGATTATGTAGATGATATTATAGATCATTCCATCAAATAAGATGATCATTTAGATGACATGAGAAAAGTATTTGATCGGTTAAGGGAATATCTTATCTGAATAAATCCAGCCAAATGTATATTCGGAGTTAAGTCCGATAAATTATTTGGGGTTATCATTTATTTACGTGGCATTGAAATTGACCCTCTCAAGATCATGGCTATCACTGATATGCCTGCACCCACAAACATATCTGAATTATGAAGTTTACAAGGTAAGCTTCAATCTATTCGTCGCTTCATCGATAAGTTGGTGGACAAAAGCGGACTCTTTTTTAAGCTTCTTAAAAAAGATGTCTCTTTTCATTGGGACGATGAATGTCAGGAAGCATTTGAACTCCTTAAGTAATATTTCCTTAAACCACCGGTGCTTTCCCCACCTAGATCTGATCGTCCATTTATCTTGTACATTTTTGCTTCATATTTTTCCTTAAGAGCTATGCTAGCTCAACTTGACAATGAGAAGAAAGAACATGCTAATTATTACCTCAGCAGAACCTTAATCAGTTATGAAAAATGTTATACAGTATTAGAGAAGTTATGTCTCGCAGTCGTATTTTCTACACAAAAACTATGCCATTATATGCTCAGTTAAAAATCGTATGTTATTGCTAAATTCGATCCTTTGTGGTATCTCATGAGTCGACCGTACTTATCTAGTTGTACATCCAAGTGGGTTCTTGTGCTAAGTAAGTTTGAACTCATTTTTATAGGACAAAAGTCTATTAAAGTTCAAATCATAGCAAACCAATTAGCTGTTGCACCTTTAGAGTCTACCCATCCCCTCATCATTGAGTTTCCTGATGAAAGCATTAAATTAGAGGCAGACCATCTAGAGCAATGGTCCCTATACTTTGACGAAGCCTGATGCATGAGTGGGGATGGTGCAGGTATTATTTTAATATCTCCACACAAACATCTTATACCTCTATCCTTTAAATTAATATTTGCTTGCACCAATAATACTTCTGAATATGAGGCTCTAATCCTTGGATTACGAGCTGCCTTGGCGCTAAAAATTAAAAATCTATTGGTTTTTGATGATTCTCAACTTGTCATAAATCAAATCAATGATGTTTATCAGACCAGAGATGATAAATTATGCCCATATAAAACATATGTCTTGCAAATATTATCCCTATTTGATCAAGTTACCTTGGAAGCTATTCCTCGAATTAGCAATCATGTGGTTGATGCTATAGCTGCAGCTGCATCTCTGTTGCCTTTGGAGTTAGATGACGAATATGCTACCATAATTATTCATCGACTCTAGCAACCCGCTTCAAGAAAATCATGCTTAGAACCTTTGGATGTGTTTCTAATCAATGAAACTACTCCTAAACCATGGTACACTAATTTATTTAATTTTCTTCAAAAGGGGACCTTTCCTTAAGGTTGTAATCACAACCAGCATTGGTTATTATGTATACGAGCAAATCACTTCATAATTATTGGTAATACCTTGTATAGGAGATCTTTTGAAGGCATCTTATTGAGATGTTTGAATCTAGCAAAATCTAGATCAGCTTTGAGTGAAGCCCACAATGGATCTTGTGGGGGGCATTTTAGTGGTAGCACCATTGCTAAGAAGCTCCTTAGGATAGGATATTTTTGGTCTACCATGGAAAATGATGCACATGATTATGTGCGCCATTGCGACAAGTGCTAGAAACATGCTGACCTTATCCATGCGCCTGCACAAGAACTGTAGGCTATTTCATCTCCTTGGCCCTTTTCAAAATGAGGCTTAGACATCACTGGAAAAATCAACCCAGTGTCATCAGATGGACACAAATTCATCATAACCGCCACTAAGTATTTCACGAAATGGGTTGAAGCTATGCCCTTAGCTTATTGCACTAGAACCCAAGTTTTCAAGTTTTTTTTTAATCAAATTATTTGTAGGTTCGACATTCCTGCAGATCTCATATTAGATAATGGCACTTGTTTTAAAAATAAAGATGTCAAAAATATAAAATTCAACATCGTTGGTCCACTCCCTATTATCCTCAGGGTAATAGCCAAGAAGAAGCATCTAATAAAACATTAATCAAAATCCTCAAAATACTAGTCAATAAATCTGGTCGAGATTAGCACATCCAATTATATCTTGCTTTGTGGGCCTATTGAACTAGTGTTCTCACCCCCACTGGTACTTCACCTTTTGTTTTGGTCTATGGTGCTGAAGCTATTTTTCTCTTTGAGTTGGGAGTTCCTTCTTTAGCTCTACTACTTCAAGATATTGAAGTAGGAGATGAATATCATGCTGGCAGATTTAGTCAGCTGGAACTCCTAGATGAAAAGTGCATCAATGCTTTGGAGCATCTTTGTGCCTACCAAAACAAGCTTAAGAGAGAATACCTCAAGAAAGTTCATCATCGATCCTTTCAAATTGACGACCTTGTTTTAAAAGAAAATATAAAAATACTAATGCAACTAAAGACCTTAAAGGTAAATTAGAGCCCAACTAGCTTGGACCATATGTCATCACTGCTAAATTTGGATAGGGAGCATATCAACTAGCTACCTTAGATGGTAAAGATCTTAAAGAACCTATGAAAATTATGCATCTTAAGCATTATTATGCATAACATTGGGTGATTTCATCATTTTTATATATTGTATTTTGCATATTGTTTCATTTTAGCCATTTATATCAAAATATTTTTTAAAAACAGTAACAGTATTTATTCTTTCAATTCATCACTCAAAATCAAAATATAAAAACATCAAAATCATCAAAAATATTCAAAAATATCTTTTATTTTCGTACCTGTCAATTCTTGAAGTATTGCAGTTATATTTTCAATTATTTTTGATAAATTAGCATTTATTTGGAATCCCGCACTTTCACACTCACAAGCATAAATATTTTTATTTTATTTGGTATGATTATTAATCTCTCTTATATCAAAGTCCACATTTGAATTAAATAAAGTTTTGAGCATAGAGAACTGATCTTGTTATTTACTTGAACCAAACATATCTCTTCACATTAAAATGATTTCATTGCAAATTCAATCTGATGCTATATAGTAGAAGTGGTTTCTTGAGTGAAAAGTTTCCCCTACTATCCTATCATGCACATGGTCTAGAATATTTGATAATTGACAAAAGGACAAGCTCACCCCTACCCAAAATAAAAATCCCTTGCTCCATAGCCAATTCGAGAAAGTATCCCTAGTATAGGAAGCAAAAGAAAAATTCAAAGCAAAAGAGAAAAAAAAATATATTATTTTGTATCATCACAGCAATATTTCAACATTATCTCAATATCAAGCAAAAATACAAAAAAAAAAAAGAAAAAAAAGAGAAAAGCAAAAGTAAAAAGCAATAAAATCCTTTTACCTACCCCTTGAAAAGAAAAGAAGGGTGAATGAGCTTGAATCCCTGGAATTCTCAATTATTCGAAAACTATGAGGTAAGCTCCATAATAGGTGGTTTGGTTTGTGCCCAACCCGCTTGGCCTTGGGTAATTCCTAGCATGGTGATATGTCTGTCACATTAGCGACCTTCTTTTGTATAGGCCTATGTCATCTTATGGATCAGCTAGCTCTTGATAACCCGACTTACATAGTAGTCTAGTATAGTTACATGCATATAAATCATGGTTAAGGAACACTCATTTGGTTAAGTCAAATTACTGGTATCAAATTTTCTTGCTCAAAATTGGTGAATGAACAATACAATTGCAGTATTTGAGAGATTCTGTATCATTATGATAAAGCAAGATCGGTAATGAAATCACATTTGCACATGAGGATTTCTTATAAATCTACATTTGTCTTTGAGATAATGTAAAATATTTCTGCAACTCTTTTTGGAATAATTTTATCTTCTTATTTTTTGTTTAGTATAAAAACAATTGTATACATTGTTTTCAGAAATCACAAAATGCTTCCAAACAACATATGACACACATATAATCAATAAAAGTCATGTTCCTATTATTATTATTATTATTATTTTTGTCTATCCAAAGTCAAAAAATCAATCATGCAATAAAAGTAAAATATCAATTTCTTGTTTGGATTTCGTGATGATGGTATAATTTTATGCCTATAATTCTATGCCTAGTGCAAAACATTGTTCTAATATTATGTCCCATTTATTTTAAAAGTTTCATAAAAAAAAAATGACTTACATCATTATGTTACACAATTGAGCTTTAAAATGAACGAACACTTATTCTATTTCATGTCATTATATCAATATTCAATTTTGCAATGATGGTATAGTTCCTAGGGACTTATTCAAAAATTTCATCACACTTAGGAATTTATGCCTAACAAAAATCATATTTCTTTAATATTTCATGCATAATATTTCTTATGAAAATTTGAAAACAAATCATCCCCATCATCACTTCCATCATCACAACACAAAGTCTTAAGACAGTCTCTTAAGCACTCTTTTACTTTTAACAATATTTCTATCCTGGGATTAGCTTGACGACCTAGTGAGCGGAAACTCCATGAAACGGTCTATACCAGCGACAATATCCTTTGAAATTATTTTTAGAAGTCCTTTTTATTTTTCATCAAATCACACCACAAAAACAACCAATTTATTCACACCAAATTATTTCATTTACAATTTTATGCCATGACATAAAAATTATAATTATTTCCAACGACATAATTACATGAATCATCAATCAAACACAATTCAAAATTAAAGCACCATCCAACATACACAAGTCATATCATCAAAAATATAATCTATATATCATCAATCAAATATGTACATCATCTGGATTGGTATGCCACAATCAAAACCCTGGCATACTCAATCCCCTCAAAAAAATATATATATAATAATACAAATTTGGCCTCTATAGCAGCTAGCCTCGAGAAGCCCTTGAGCTCTTAGTCTCATCTCCTCCCCCACCCTGGTGTGGAGGAGGTGGTCCCATAGAGGTCCAAACTGTGTCCTAGGTTCTCACCGTCGATCGTGAGGCTGTCCTCGATGATCCCATCATGACCGGCTCTTTAATAGGGGTTTGCAGTGGTACCCTCTGTCCCTCTGGGACCAGATGATAGTATAAACTCTAGTAGAACGTGGTCTAAGCAATAGACCACACCAGATCCTGAGTGCTCGCCCCTCCACTCCGAGCCCTAAGCCATGTAGCCTCGTCTTGTAGCGTCTGCACCTGAGCCCAAAGGTGGGCAACCTTAGCCCGAAGAGCTGTCATCTTGCTGCTCTCCCCTACCTCAACACCCTTGCCCTTATCAGGTGATGGTGGTCTCTCCCCCTGTTGTGAAGGGACTCCCCTCTCCCTCCACCCTGTCTCCTACGCTCTCTATGGAGCCTGACCCATCCTTGGGCATCTCTCCTGTAGAGACCGTCACTGCTCTCTCCCTCTATGACCCTGTGCTGCCTCAGTAGCATCTTGGCACCACCTCCTCATCCAACACACCATGACATGCAATGGACCCTATGCCTTCGTCATCCAAGGATGGAGAATTCCTGCATACCAGGCATCATAGCCATATGCAACCCTAGTGTCATCACCATCCACTAGTTGTATGGGGGCATCGTCCATGTCCTGAATCCAGAACTACTGCATGTCTGGAGCCCCGCTCAGCGTAGTACTATCTCAGACAGTCTGAGAGTACTCATAATCCCTAAGATAAGGGATACCCTGTTGTAGATCGAACTGACACAAAACTCTGTCAGAGTGGTGGAGCTCTACCTCTCCCCTCTCCATCCTCAACCAGCAAACTCGCCTGATGCGAGCCAGCTCCTACCCATCCTCTACCCACTCAGGGTGCTCTCGCCATGGCCTCTAGGTGATCTAGTATAGGATGAGGTCATGCAAAAACCTCCGTGACATCGATATATCTATACATCGTTGTGACCCTCTCTGTAACCACCAGTAGAAAACTCGGGGCCTCTCCCAGTCAACCCCTGTCAGTGGGAGCCCTACCGGCCTCCTTATCGCAATGTGCTCCCAGCACCAAACCTACTGTAATGATGTCAAGACCAGACATTGTCCTCCCTTGTATACAACCCCATGTAGGATCCTATACAAGTGGCATAGTACAAAGCTGCCCCATGAGTACATGTAGTCATGGTCTCTCATATCATAGACCACATCTGAGAGGAGCCACGGTAACCTACATCTACTCTGGTGGCATAGCAGTAAGCCACCTACCACTCCTACCAAAACCCAAATCAGCCTAGATGCCCCAGGCATCTGCCTTAGTGACTAGATGTTCACTCCGCCCTTCTCTAGGGTGAAGCTCGAGTCCCCAATCAACCTCATCGTCACCTGGCATTGATTGGTCATAGGCATCATAAACCATCCCTGTATGGGGATCCTCATGATACTCCATACATCCTCTAATGTGGGAGCCATCTCCCCTGTCGATAACCAAAAGTAGGATGACCCCGGATACCATCTCTCTGCTAGGGCTATCAGTAGCCCCATATATGTCGGTACTTGTGGCATCTCTGCCACATGCTGCAAACTGACCTGAGCCAGTCGATCATGCTCTATATGATCAAGAGTGGCCAAGTCATCTCTTAATCCCTCGTATTTCCACTCTCGACTCTTTAGTAATCCCTTCTACAAAATAAATAATCAAACAACAAAATTCATTAATAAATCCATCATTAAAATCAAATTACATACATTTTAATCAAGATTAATTTCTTAAAAAAAATGATATCGTCCACCATTGGATGATATCATCCCAAATTGGGAAAAATCATCCTTTGTAGGATGAAATCATCTATTATTTTGTAAATCGAGGATCATCCCTTATTGGACGGGATCGCCCCTATATAGCCAAATTCGCCCTCTAACGAAATCGATGATCTAGGGATGATTTCGATGAAATCGGGACAATTTTGTCACGACGGCATCGACAGCCTAAAAATGGCCGCGATGCCCCAAAACAATCAAAATTTCAAACAAACAATTGCATAAATTAAATTCAAACCTAATTTACTAGGATTAGATCCTTACCCATAGCCTGCGTCGGACCTCTGTCGATATGTGCGTTGTCTCAACCATTTTTCTCTCTACAAACCTCTAGAACAGTAAAATTGAACAGTAAAAAATGAATTAGGGTTTTACCCTATTTTCTTAATTTTATTTAAAAATAATTTTTTTTTTAATTTTGCTTTTTGTGCTTTTACCTCAAACGTTTGATTTGGGTAAAAACACAGAGGGGGCACCATAATCAGTAGTCGTACGATTCAACCTAGAATCATCGTCTAAAAAATTGAGTAAATTTTTGCTTTCTCGTAAAATGGGAAAAACTCGTCTTTAATGCATTTTCTTTGGAAAATTTGCTAAAGAGGGGGAAAAATGTAGCACCCTAAAATTGGCATAGTCAAACCTTAGTAAAAAGATAAAAATTTGAATTTTGACCTCAAACCGCCTGTTAACCGCCCGTTACCCTCTTTCCTCGTTTTTTGCTCCATTTTTAGGATTTGTTTTGACTGTTGGACGATATCGTTGACAATCAGATGAAATTTCCCCAGATCTGATGAATTCTTCTGGAACAGAACATCCAAACGATTTTGTCTCAAAACCAAATTGTCATAAGTAGCTTTTGTTTCAACAACTTCTCTAACTTGGGCAGAAAGCGTTTCTACAAATTTAGAGTCTCCCCCATTGGAGACCTCCCAAATTGGGATGATCTCCAACCTCCTAACCTCTCTCTAATCCTATATAAACTGATATTTTCTTAGTTTATCCCCCTAAACCCCCTTGAACCCCCTAGCTGACAAATTTCTATGTAAATTTGGTTCCTTATGCCTTAGAACACCTTCATACTTTTGTTTGCATTACCTATTTCGAGTTTTCTTGTAGGAATCTTATTGTTCTTCAGCTAAAGCAAGCTTGGATCATCGTAGGCGATTCTAGATTATTTCAGATGATCTTGTCACAGATCGATGACGATCTAGTATGATCAGAGGCAATCTAGACTATAGTCTAGATTGGGGGCAATCAGAGCCCAGAGTTTGCATTTCCTTATTGTCTTTCTGCATTTCTTTATGTATTATCTTAGTTATTGTATTTATGCATCTTGGAGTTCACCTCATTTAATATAAATGCATGATAAATTCAAAATAAATTGTTAAATTTGAGGCATTTTCTTTTAATTACTATCTTGGTCTATCATTTAGGCAAATTTACTATTATTTCTATCATTTCCCATTGCTTTTGTAGTTGCATTTTGGATATTTTGTATCTGTTTCTGTGATTGCAGGTTTCTGATGAATTTGTCTGACGAATTCATCAGATCGACGATGATCTCATCTGATCATAGATGATCTACTGAGATCTAAGATGATCCTATGCAATTTCATACGATTATGTACGATTCGAGATGATTTGGACTTCTACAAGACTCAGAATATCCATCAGACATCCAGAATCAGGTATGTTCTATCCTTTTTAGCACATTCTCTGTGTTCAAAATGTATTCATGTTTTTTGCATCCATAAAAATTAGCATTGGCATATAGAATAGTTTAGATTCATCTTGGCCAAACCTAGGAATTGAATGATTAAAGCACAAAATGAACACATCAAACCTATTATCAACCTAGGCATGGAAACTACCATTCAAAATTTTCCTGGTGAACCCACCATTCGACGAAAATTCACCTTTATAGCCCTCCCCCGAGAGGTGGGACCTTAAAAGGGCCTCTCAATCCAAGGTATTGTCCCATCCTTCTCGCATCCCCCTTCCAGGTGTGAATCCTATAGCCTAAAAGTAAGGATACAAAAAATTTGGAGCGATACACCACTACTTGCTCCCAAGTGTCTTACCCACATAGTAATGTGATATTTTTTGGTAAGGGTTTGTCAAAATCCATTAAAACACAAATCCAAGCATAAATAATATGTTCAAAATTTTGAGTACAATCAACAGTCATCATAAAAGTTCCTAAATATTTTCCAATTGAAGAAAAAATATTAGGATTCCAAAATTCAATAGGGAGGCCAAAGAGTCTAACCCACACGAGAGCTATAGAAGGCATATCTTCTTCAACTTTAAATTTAATATGCTAGGGCTTCATGAAAGGCCCTGCCCTTCCAAAAAACCAAGGACCCCCTTGAAAATTTTTCTCTCTATCTTCATTATTAGCAAATAAAGCAAGAAAATAACCGTTTGGATAAATAGAGATTTGTAACTCACCTTTAGTTTTCCAGATTTTTGCAGCCCAGACTTTCAAAGCAGATAGAATCGGAAGAAAACACACGACCTGACAAATTAGTCATTTTTTTTCCAAATCTTCAATGCCAATTTGAATGTTACCCATATCAAGCTTAACAATATGAGTTCCATCAGCTTCTTTGAGACATTCTGACTCCATTTTCCTTGGATCAATATTAGACATTCTTAGAGGCTTATGGGAAGCCCTAAGATTGATATTAGCATTGGGTTGAGGCTGTCCAACACAAAGGGCATCCCTAAAATTCATTTTTGGGACTGAGTCTATGAGATTCTTACCCTTGACAAGGGTTTTCACATTAGAATTATTTTGTGGTTGCACCGTAGCACCAAATTCACTTAAGATATGAGTCATTTTTTGATCAATTGCTTGAAACTTGTTTCGTGATCTCTTTAATCCTTGCCCTAGACGTCATGGAAAGGTATGGTTTTCACTTTTATTTTGTGCAACAAATTGGAAGCCATTGTCACTAAATTTCATAGTATGATCTATTTAAAGATAAATTTATAACCCATACTAGATCCCCTACAATATTTCCTGCTAAAATATTGAGCATAAACCACAAAAATATTGTCCACTAGGACCCGAAGGCCCTAAAAACCAACCTCTGGAGCTACTTGCACTCAACCAAAATGAAACCCTCGCATAGTCACTTGCTAAATATCTTTTTCACACATAGGGATTTTTAGGATATGTTTTGCTCCAAATTATATGAAAATTTGTGGATCCATTCTAGGGTTTTTTAGGCATCTACCCTCAAAATTTCAGCTCAATCTGAGTCTGGATGAGTGAGATATGGCCGAAATGAGTTCGACAGTTTAGGCAGTCCTACGAAAAACGTTCCTCCCATATCACCCTTACCGCACTTCTTGTTTTTAGCTTAATATGGATGATGCATTTATATTTTCATGAGATGATTACTAAATTGTTATATGATGCAATGATTTTTGTTAACAAGCAATGTTCAATAAATAAAATTAGTTTATGAAGGTATACACTTTTAGCTACAATGAAAAGGATTATATTTGCACTTGATGATTAGTAAAGCTAGTAATAAATATTGCATTTATCTTTACATGAATTGGTTATTTAAATATGATGCAATGGTTTATGATTTCATGTAATAAATCAAAAATATTCTTTTATTGAATGAGGTAACCTTTATGCATAATAATGTATGTTTTTTGTTGCATTAGAAATGGTTGTTCATTCAAGTAGGAAGTAAGTTTTATAATTGAATTATGATCAACTAATTATGTGTGAAAAATTAACTTCCTAACTAATAGAGAGAGAAACAATCAAATTATGGATTAGTAAACATCATGAGGGTACGTAAGGTTAGATAGGAGTTGGTCACTCCTATCACAAGAGTTGACACTGACCATGTCATAAATATATTGGATACTTACTACCTTCATTGATGTTATTTTATGAAACATTATTGATGAACTCCACCTTAAGGGTATATATAATTTTATCTCTCGATATGGTTTGAAAATTAGGTTTATTACACCATTACCTCCATTATCGGTAAATCAAGTGGTAAGGAATTATTTCCACAAACAAACTCTTACCTCCTCTCTCTTCCCAATACGAAAGGGAGAATCCTAACCAATATTTTTGTAAGGTCTAATCAATGATCCACCATAAGCATGATTAAATAATATAACTAATAGTTCCTTTCTTCCAATAAATTAATAAAGTAGGAAATCAACACAAAATAATAATTCATTCTACATTTTTATTACCTTTATTTATAAGCTTATTGTTCCTACCTTTATTAATTAGCAATACAAGGGAACAAACATTCATTTCCTTCATTATAATATTTTTTCTTTTCAATCAAAATTCCTTCATAAGCAATTATTATGCAACTTAAAATTAAAAGCAATTTAATATTTCTTTTCTCATAAAATAGTCAATAAATAAATAAGTGTTTTGCATATGAATCTGAAATAGTCGATCACTTCATTGCACAAAACAACATATTAAACATAAATTTATCAACATAAAAAGTCTACTAAAGGTGGGCCATGACATTCTCCCCTCCTTATGCTTAACACAATACTCTATGTAACATCAAATTTTAAACATTAACCTAATATTTACATTGCTTCATCAAACAAAAATGGAATGTCTCCTAATTTCTCCCATATAGCATTTCTTCATAATAATGATCCCATTGAAATTTGCACAACTCCAAAGTTTCTTTCCTCATCAATTTAGATCGAACTCAAGGATTTTTACTAGTTGAACCTCTATAACCTCTGGATTCATCATCTACAAGTCAGAAAAGTCGCATACATGTTCAAATATTAGCAATATACTTTCTAAACAAATAAATATGAAAAGTGTCATGAATCTTGGACAAATTGATGGTAAAGCAAGTCGGTATGCCATAGGACTAATCTTCTTTGTAATTTCAAAAGGTTTTAAAAAATGTGGATCAAGTTGTATAGACTTGATAGCACTCTTATTAGGTCTCACTCTCAAAAACACTCTGTCACCTACAAAAAAATCTCTTGGTGTCCTCTTAAGATCAATATAACATTTCTAACGATCTGCAACTTCTTTTTAGCCATTCCCTAATCGTTCTTAGTTATTGTTCCATTTATTTGACCATGTTAGTTCCAAGTATAATCTAATCCTCTAGATTATACCATGACAATGGTGTTATACACCTTATACCATATAAAACTTTGAATGGAGCCATAGCTAATGTCAAATGATGATCATTATTATAGGTAAATTCTACTAAATGTAGGTAATCCTTCCATTGAGTCTTCCGATCCATAAAGGTGCATGCAAAGCATGCTTTCTAGTACCTAATTCACTATTTTAGTTTACACAAAAGTTTTTGGGTGATAAGTAGAAATGATATTTAACTTAATACCAATGGTACGATTTAAGGCTTACAAAAAATTGGATGTAAATCTCGAGTCTCAATATGATATGATTACCTTCAAAAACCATGAAGCTAAAATATTTCTTTGGAAAATCTATTAGCCACAACCACAATATCATCTTTGGTGTTCCTAGGTATAAATTGAGAAACCTTGATCAATATGCTAACCACAATTAGGATTGCATTATCTTGGAATATATTTTTAGGCAACACTATAAAAAAATCCATTGATATCACCTACTCTTTTGCATGGGCACATCATGTGGATATAACAACCCAAAAGGATGTTTGTTCTATGCTTTTAATTTTTGAAATTTTGTGCATTGAACAATAAATTTAGTTAAATATTTTCTCATTCCTAGCCCAAATAATTTTTTCTTCATATTTTTCCTCATTTTTACTCCACCTAGATCGGCTAAATATGAATATCTATGATCTTAATCCATGATTTCCTTCCTCAAGTTTCTAGTTTTAGGTATCACTACCCTATCCTTAAAGCATACTAAACCATCCTTGATGTTAATGTCCTTGTTTTCATCCAGTTTCCTTTCCATTTTTTTCCAAATTTGATTGCAATATGGGTCTTGATGTTGCATTTCCTTAAATTTTTCCATCGAATCAATGCAGATGTAAGACATAACAACTACGTGTCTCCTCCTAATCAGTGCATCAACAAAATTATTTTCCTTTCCCTTTTATATACTCCATGTTGAAAACATATTCAGCATGAAATTCCATCCACCTTCTTTGCCTAGCATTCAAAAAAGGTTGAGTAAATATATATTGCTGACTTTGATGACCTATTCTCAACTCAAAGGGTATCTCTAAAAAATAATGCCACCAAATCTTGAGATTAATTACAATTATTTCCAATTCTAGATCATGAGTTGCATAGTTAACCTCATGTCCTTTTATTTTCCTTGATCCATAGACTATTATTGTTCCTTCCTGTGAAAGCACTCCTCCCAAAAATTCCAATGAAGCATTTATACAATTAGAAAAAATCCCCTGAGGATCAAGTATCTTTAGTATAAGTGGTGTAGCAATATTTTACTTAAGTAGAAAAAATGCTACCTCACATTTATTTGTCCATATAAATTATTTCTCTTTCCTTTTATGGTTAGTTATTGGAGAGGTTATCTTGGCATAATATTTGACATATCACCTATAGTAACCAATCAAATCCATGAATCTTCAAACTTCTATCATATTTGTTGGTAATGACCAATTCAAAATAACTTCTATTTTCTTAGGATCTATTGTTATCCCTCCTTATGATACAATATATCCTAGGTACTATACTTCTAGTACATAAAATTCACACTTGGACATGTTCCCATCCAACTAATTTTTTCTTAGCAATTCTATTACAATTCTAAGGTGCTTATCATGCTCTATCCTATCTCGATAATATATTAGTATATAATCCAAGAACACAAAAATAAATCTATCCAAAATATTCCTAAAGATACTATTCATCAAGTTCATAAATGGGATTGGAGCATTTGTTAGACCAAAAGGAAAGACAGTAAAATTGTAATGGTCGTAATAAGTCTTAAAGACTGTCTTATGTGTATCCTCTTTGTGGATTCAAAACTGATGATATCTAGACTTTAAATCGATCTTCATAAAGATAGTGACATCTTTAAGTTAACAAAGAGATCCTCGATCCTAGGTAAACGATATTTATTCTTGATTGTTGCCATGTTTAAAATTCTATAATCTATGCATAGTCTTAAGGAACCATATTTCTTCCTTACAAATAGCACAGGTTCACCCCATGGTGATACACTTGGTTTAATTAATAATTTTTCCATAAACCCTTGTAGCTATACCTTTAGATCCTACATTTCTATGGGATTCATTTTGTAAGGTGCTCTATGTATTGGTTCGAATCTAGGTTAAAGCTCAATTGTAAAGTAAATTTTATGTTTGGGGGGTAATCCATGTAAATATTCTAGAAATACATCCCTAAATTCTTGAATAACTGAGTGTTTCCTAAACACCTCTTCCTTATTTTCTTCTCCAATTTCATTTATATTTACAACATACATCATTCCTCCTCTTTTGATGGCTTTCTTAAGTTACATTACTGAGAGGATTTGGGGTTGGAATTCCCCTTGTAGGCTATACACCCTTCATACATCCCTACCATATTCTATGTACTCAATCCATTTGTCTTGAAAATTGACCACTACTTTATGCGCTTGCAACCAATCCATTCCTATGATTACATTAAAGGCATGCAAAGGTACTACATACAGGTATCCTATTGTCATTCCACTAAGTAAGGTGATTTCTACCATAGGCTAATATTTATTTATAGAGTATGATGCAGGAGCATCCGGTGGCAGTAGAACAATCTTGCATCTTCCAAAAATGTTTCTTAATTTTTCTAAGTACCTTGCAGTTGATTTATTTTCGGTATTTTCTAAGGGGGGGAGTTTTGTGGAGCAAAGGGAGTAAGTTTCTTAAAGCATGGGGGGAGGTCGCAAAATCATGACATGTCACGATTTCGTGACATGTCACGAAATCGCGACCTCAAAAGGCTTGCGCAAGGCTTGGGCCGGTTTCGTCGTGATATCGCGACGGTTGTTCGAGACAAAGGCGTAAGGAAAGGTGCCATAGCGATATCATGATGTCGTGATATCGTGATGTCACGATATCGCGACGTCACGATATCGTGACGTCACGATATCGCAACGATTGTTATAAGCAAAGGCGGAGGGGGAGGTGTCGTCGCGATATCGTGACGGTCGTGATATCACGACTGTCACGATATCATGGCCAGTCAAAAACCGACACGTGGCATGTGGTCCAAAGCATCAGAAGTTAAAGAAAGTAAACAAGGCAAAGGCAGGGGATGGGGGTCGTGAAATCGTGACATGTCACGATTTCATGACATGTCACGAAATCGTGACTCCAAAGAGCTGCAACTAATGAGAGGTGCATTTGGTCGCGATATCGTGACCTTTTGCGATATCGCGACCAGGTGGAAGCAAGGTCAATGAGAATAAGCTGACGGCCAGGCAAGGCCAATTTAGACACATGGACTGCCATGTGTAACATGGAAGTTGTAAAAGGCACGTGTAACTGTTATATTGCGACAAGGAGAAGGCATGGCAAGTTTTACACGCAGTCGGCTATGTGGAAGAAATCAAAGATGAAGGTCACGGAGGTTGTTAAGGGAGGTGTCGACCTCGCATTTTATTTATTTATTATTTTTGCTTCTGGCAATGCAGCAACTACAAGTGATGGCTTTATGAAGGAGACAACAGTGCAGAAGGACAGTCAGAACAAAGCGGCCGATGCAGGGAGGCCATCAATGCTGGTGTCATGGTGGTTCGGACAGCTGTCCATTTATGGCAAATTTGAAAAACTCGGTCGGAGGGAAATTCGAATGGGAATTTTGTTAGGTGGAAGCATTGATTGCCGGGAGGATCGAGGGTTTCGATAAAAATAGGGAAATTGTAAGGGAAGGGGATGGTGAGTTCGGGATTGTGGGGGAAGAAGTATGCTTGGAAATTGTAACAAGAGGACTGTATTAAGCAATTTTATTGCAAATTAATGAGAAGTTGTTTGTTCGAATCTCGACCTTGCCATCAAGTGGTATCAGAGCGGGAGCTCCTGAGCGTGTAACAGATCGCCGGAGAGAGGCAGTTACACCAAGATCTGTGGAAGGATTTTATAAAAAAAAATATATATATATAATGCCTCCACGAAGAAACTGTGGCGGAGTAGGAAATGTGGTGCCGGTCAAATACTTTCGAGCCTTACAGAGACAAGTTCAAGCCCTGCAAGCAGAGTTACGTAGAAGGCACGAGCCCAAAATGGATGAGGAAATTGAAGACGAAGTTGAAGAAGAATACCAGTCTGAGGAAGAAGAAGAGGTTGTGGATCCTGCACAAGCCCGGTTGTACAAGGCCATCTCTCAGATTGGAAAGCAACTAAAAATGGAGGTTTCTACATACTTGGGAAACCTAAATCCAGAAGAAGTGATTGACTGGATAAATTATTTAGAAGGATATTTTGAGTACGAGGAGGTTGAAGACCCTAATCGGGTCAGATTTGTTAAGACCAAGTTGAAGGGTCATGCCAACATTTTGTGGAGGGGAATATAGTTGGAGAGGAATAGAAGAGGGAAGGAGAGAATAACGAGATGGGATAGAATGGTGGAGAAGCTGAAAAGACAGTTCATCCTGGCAGATTACGAGTTGGATCTTCTAAGAAAAATGCAGAGTTTAATACAGACAAACAAAACTGTCCAAGAGTACACCGAGGAGTTTTACAATATTTCTATTAGAACTGGGCATTTAGAGGCAAACAAAGAAAAAGTAGCCCGTTATATCAATGGGTTGAGACTCGGTATCCAAGAAGAGCTGAGCCTAGTTCGGGTAAGCACCATTGAGGATGCTTACCAATTTGCCTTAAATGTGGAAGAAAAACTGAATAGGCGGTTTGAAGGCAAGCAAAGAGGAAGGGGTCGTCGTGGAAGAACTGGTGGGAGAACTAGTGGAGAAAAGTATAGAGACCCGAAGAAGACTGGTGAAGCTAGTAGTAACTAGGACCAAAGGGAAGAGGATGTTTATCAGCCCCGAGATCAGAATAGCTACCCAAGAGGACGATGTGGATCTGGACGAGGATTTGGAAGAGGAGTATTTCGTGGGACATGTTTCCACTGTGGTGAAGAAGGACATCGGGCATTTGAGTGTCCACAACACAAAGAAAGGACGAACAAGAGGCCTGAAGGTCTAGCCAGGGCTACTGTGGCAGAGGACGAAGCTGAGTCTGAAAATTCCGAAGAAGCAAAGATAGGGGAAGCAATGATTGTAAGAAGTCCTACTGAATGAGGAGAAGGACACAGATCAGAGAAGAAGTTTATTCCGCACAAGATGTAAGTGTGCGGGTAAAGTTTGCAATATTATTATTGATAATGGTAGCACGGATAACCTAGTTTCAGAAGAAATGGTTACAAAGCTACAGTTGGAAAGGAAGAAGCACCCGCATCCATACCGGGTCGCCTGGTTACAGAAGGACCACAAAGCTTTGGTCAATGAATAGTGCTCTATTAAATTTAATATTGGAAATTATTGTGATGAGGTCCTGTGCGACATCCTACCTATGGATGGTTGCCATATGTTGCTGGGGAGGCCTTGGCAGTTCGACCGGAGTGCAGTGCATGATGGCCGTGCCAACACCTACTCATTGACAAAGAGTGGTGTACACCATAAACTAAATCCCTTAAAGGAAGCAGATGAAAAGGTATGTAACAACTCCAGAATCTGTTTAGTTGAAGGGAGAAAGTTCCTGGACGGGTTGAAGCATGAAAATTTATGTTATGCAATAATCCCTAGATTTAGGGAGAAGGAATGCCAGGATACCCCAGCAGAAGTCCTAGATCTGCTGGAGAAATTTCCAGATATTATATCTGATAATGTGCCTGAGGGTTTACCCCTAGTAAGGAATATCAGCCACCATATAGATTTGATTCCAGGATCGAGTTTGCCAAATAAAGCTACACACAGAATGACGCCTGTAGAGACTGAGGAGTTAAACAGGCAGGTCCAAGAATTTTTGGAGAAGGGGTTGATTCAAGAAAGTTTGAGTCCATGCATAGTACCTACAGTGCTGGCATCGAAGAAGGATGGAGAATGGAGAATGTGTACAGATTCACGGGCCATCAATAAAATCACTATCAAATACAGATTCCCACTGCCAAGGATGAATGATATAATGGACTATTTATGTGGGGCTGAGTACTTCACAAAGATTGACCTAAAAAGTGGTTATCATTAGATCCGTATCCGAGAGGGAGATGAATGGAAGATAGCCTTCAAGACAAGAGAAGGCCTGTATGAGTGGTTGGTCATGCCATTTGGGCTGTCCAATGCACCAAGTACCTTCATGCGGCTGATGAATGAAGTACTAAAGGAATTTATGGGAAAGTTTGCCATTTTTTATTTAGATGATATATTGATATTCAGTAGAACCTTGGAGGAACACCTGATGCATATCAGGAGGGTTTTTGAAAAGCTACGGGAGGAGCAGTTACTAATAAATCTGAAGAAGTGTAATTTTGTCAAGAAGGAGTTGGTATACCTGGGATTTGTAATCTCAGTAGAAGGTCTGAAAATGGACCCGAAGAAGGTGAGAGCCATCATCGAATGGCCTACCCCAAGAAGCACAATAGAAGTGAGGTCATTCCATGGTCTAGCCAGCTTTTATAGGAAGTTCATAAATAACTTCAGTAGCATTTGTGCACCTCTCACAGAAACAATGAGGGGGGATAAAAAAGAGTTCAAGTGGACATTAGGGGATGAAAGGAGCTTTGATACATTAAAGAGAAAGGTCACAGAACAGCCTGTTTTAGCACTCCCAGACTTTGACAAGGTATTTCAAGTGGACTGTGATGCCAGTGGCAGTGCAATAGGGGCTGTGCTGAGTCAAGGAGGCAGACCTATTGTTTATTTTAGTGAAAAGCTAAATGATGCTCAGAAAAAGTATTCAGTTTATGACCAGGAATTTTATGCTATAGTTCAGGCTCTGAAAAATTGAAGACACTATTTATTGCCAAAGGAGTTTGTTCTATTTATTGACCATTAGGCTTTACAGTACATTAACAGTCAGATAAAACTAAATCAAAGGCACATGAAATGGGTGGAGTTCCTCCAAAGTTATACCTTTGTGCTGAAGCACAGAAGTGGGAAGTAAAACAGAGTTGCAAATGCCTTGAGCAGAAGGTAGACCTTACTAATTAAACTGACAGTGGAAGTAGTGGGATTTGAAGAACTGAAGGGTTTGTACCCTGAAGATCTAGATTTTGCAGAAGCCTGGACAGCTTGCTAGATACCTGTTACTATGGACAGGACAAAATGGTTGGACTTCTAAATCCAAGATGGAATGTTTTTCAAAGGAAGTAAATTATGCATTCCCAAAAGTTCCATGCGGGAAAACTTAATCAAATAAAATTACTACCATTGCCCTAGTGGAGGAAAATTACTACTGGCCATAACTACAGCAAGATGTGTGGAAGTTTGTGCAAGGTTGCAGAATATGCCAGATGGCAAAAGGTGTAAGGCAAAACACAGGACTGTACCAGCCATTACCTATACCTGAGAGGCCATGGGAGGACATAAGCATGGATTTTATTCTTGGATTACCGAGAACACAGAGGGGAAATGACTATGTATTTGTGGTGGTTGACCGATTCTCCAAAATGACACATTTTATTCCCTGCCAGAAGACAAGTGATGCAGTTCACATTGCAAGGTTATTCTTCAAGGAAGTGGTACGACTTCACGGTCTACCAAGAAGCATAGTTTCTGAAAGAGATACAAAGTTTGTTGGGTATTTCTGGAGAAATTTGTGGAAGAAGTTAAAGACAGATCTGAAATTCAGTTCAGCATACCACCCATAGACTGACGGACAGACAGAGGTGGTGAATAGAAGCCTAGGTAATTTGTTGAGATGCTTGATAGTAGATCAACCCAAGGGATGGGATTTAGTTTTACCACAGGCGGAGTTTGCATACAAAAGTTTAGTCAATAAGAGCACTAGTAAATCTCCATTCCAGATAATATACGGGAACAGCCCAAGAAATGTGTCTGAACTGAGAAAGTTGGACAAAAGAGAAAAGTGCAGTGCCGAGGCAGAAGAATTTGCGGAGCATATGAAAAGTCTGCATGAAGAAGTAAGGAGAAAAATTATAAAAATGAATACTCAATATAAGACAAGGGCAGACCAGAAGTGGCGGTTCAAGGAGTTCAAAGTAGGAGATGAGGTCATGGTGCATCTCAGGAAGGAGAGGTTTCTTGCCAAGACTTATAACAAATTGAAGATGAAGAAATTTGGGGCATGCAGAATACTAGAGAAACAGGAGTCAGGAAATGCATATGAGGTAGAATTGCCAAATTGGCTTGATATTTCACCTATTTTTAATATTTCAGATCTAGTGGAATATCATGAGGGAGAGAGTACAAAGGTACCAGGTGAAGAATTATGGCCAGTTCCAGCATCTACTCCAACCACAGACGAGGTCGAGGAAATATTGGACACTCGTGAAGGTAGAAGCACCATAAACAAGAAGTATTCTGAGTATTTGATTAAGTGGAAAGGTAGACCTGTTGAAGATGCAACTTGGTTATCAAATACGGAGGTAGACCGCCTGGGTCTTCCCATAATAGAACAAATGTTAGGGTCACTTTTTTTTATTTACCCCGGGTGTCTAATGCAGGAGCATCCGGTGGCAGTAGAACAATCTTGCATCTCCCAAAAAAAAATGTTTCTTTAAATTTTTCTAAGTACCTTGCAGTTGATTTATTTTTGGTATTTTCTAAGGGGGGGAGTTTTGTGGAGCAAAGAGAGTAAGTTTCTTAAAGCATGGGGGGAGGTCGTGAAATCACGACATGTCATGATTTCACAACATGTCGCGAAATCGTGACCTCAAAAGGCTTGCGCAAGGCTTGGGCTGGTTTCGTCATGATATCGCAACGTCGCGATAAATCGCGACCTCAAAAGGCTTGCGCAAGGCTTGGGCTGGTTTCGTCGCGATATCGCGATGATTGTTCGAGACAAAGGCGTAAGGAAAGGTGTCATCGCGATATCGCGACAGGTCGTGATATCGCAACCTATCGCGATATCGTGACAGGTCGTGATATCGCGACCTATCGTGATATCGTCGCCAGTCAAAAATCGACACGTGGCATGTGGTCCAAAGCATTATAAGTTAAAGAAAGTAAACAAAGCAAAGGCAGGGGATGGGGGTCACGAAATCGTGACTCCAAAGAGCTGCAACTAATGAGAGGCGCATTTGGTCGCGATATCGCGACCAGGTGGAAGAAAGGTCAATGAGAATAAGCCGACGACTGGGCAAGGCCAATTTAGACACGTGGACTACCACGTGTAACATGGAAGTTGTAAAAGGCACATGTAACTATTATATTGTGACAAGGAGAAGGTATGGCAAGTTTTACACGTTGTCGGCTACGTGGAAGAAATCAAAGATGAAGGTCACAGAGGTTGTTAAGGGAGGTGTCAACCTCGCATTTTATTTAATTATTATTTTTGCTTCTGGCAATGCAACAACTACAAGTGATGGCTTTATGAAGGAGACAACAGTGCAGAAGGACAGTCAGAACAAAGCGGCCGATGCAGGGAGGCCATCAATGCTGGTGTCATGGTGGTTCAGATAGTCGTCCATTTATGGCAAATTTTAAAAACTCGGCTGGAGGGAAATTCGAATGGGAATTTTGTTAGGTGGAAGCATTGATTGCCAGGAGGATCGAGGGTTTCGATTAAAACCGAGAAATTGTAAGGGAAGGAGGATGGTGAGTTCGGGATTGTGGGGGAAGAAGTATGCCTGGAAATTGTAACAAGAGGACTGTATTAAGCAATTTTACTGCAAATTAATGAGAAGTTGTTTGTTCGAATCTCGACCTTGCCATCAGAGTAGGTTTGTACTAAAACATAATCAACTTTCCACCCATATACCAATATTCCTAGCCTTTTTAAAATATTTTTAACTAAACTAGTGGAAACAAAGCTATCCGTAGCACCACTATCAATCAAAATTTTAGCATCCTCACCAAAAACATTACCCTTTATCAATAGTGGCATAACTTGACAATCTAGATCATGATTACCTATTGCAATAAAAATATTTTGTACAGACTCCTTAGATGTATATTCCTTATACATTGGTTGTTTTCCCTTTAAAATCATTCCTGCTCTTTGTAGGTAATTACTGGTATAATGCAATCCTCTACAAATAATACACCCTTATTTCAATATTGGATGTTATTTCTACCTTCTTCTACTTTTTCTACATATGGAGAAGTAGCCTATCACTGTGGTGGTTTATTGGGATTATGATTATTTCCCCAGAACCTTCTCCTTAACTTCCCCTACTTCTGGTCATTTTTTTTGTCTTACCTAGATAAACTTTTGTTTGCTTTTTCTTTTCCCAATTAATAAAACCTACGCTATTTCACTTCTTAGTGCTTCTCTACCCTGCTCATTTAAACCTTCATAGTCAAAATAGGGATTGAGATATGTTTCGGCATTTCTAGCCAAATCATAGGTCTTTTGAAGAGAATTTGGTTCCCACATATCTATCTCTTGCCCTATTATAGGATTTGATCCTAAAATAAACTTCTAAATCTTCATTTTCTCATTACAAGAAGGTACATATTTCAACAACTTGACAAATATTTGTTAATATTTTTCCATTGTCCTAGTTCCCTATTGAAGCTTAGTGAACTCCTCAAACTTCTAGGAATAGAAGTGCTTTATGAGTAATTATTTTTAAAATCTACTACAAATTCTTCCCACTTTAGGTTGACAACTACTGCTAGTATTTTATTCTCATTAAGATTTTCCCATCAATATAAACCATATCCTTGTAAATTTAGGATGGCATTAGACATTTGAGTTCTAGAGGAAAAGTTCTTCACATTGCAATAGGTTTCTATTTCTTTCAACCAAGCCTCGGTTTTATCTCCATCCTCCTCTCCATTAAACTTGGAAGATTTTGAATGTTTCATATCTTTTGCAAAATTGGTCTCAAGTCGGATCTTGGCTAGTTGTACCTCAGTAAGGGGTTCATTTCTCTGTATCCTATTAGATTTTCCATCCTAAGTTTCCTAATTTGGCATGATATCAAACAACTATTTTTCTATTTCTACTTATGCCTAAAGTAGGGTCATTATTGTCATGAGATTCTCTTCTTCATTACTAAGATTCTCTCTTTCATTTCTAGGGTTATTTGAACCTACATCTAGGTTTACGTTCTCTACATTGGTCCATTGTATCTACCCTGTTATTAGGGCAATACTTCCTCTTCCTATATTTGGTGGCATTGTTCCTAACTACACATAGAAGAGATAGTATGAGTCAATTCACCATCACTTATTTTATTAGTTTGTCCTAACATCAACTAAGTTTATAGTTATCATAAATAGTCATATCAATTTAACTTTTTCTAATTTCTTTCAAACAAGGTATAATACTTTTGTAGGTATGTTTTCCATTACACACCCAAAGTACATTTTGTGCAGTGAACTTATTCCACTAAGAACCATGCTCTAATACCAAATATCATATCCTAAATTTTCTACCTAATTAAGAATATAATTTTTATATTTTTACTATATACTATCCATTAGAATTTTTGATATAAAGATATAACCCAATACTCGAAGTTACTCTCACAACTATAAATATATTTATCTATCAATGTAAGTTCACTAGGTATAAAATTTCTCCTATCACTATACTTACATTTATATATCAATGAATGTATACTAGGTATAATTAAACACCCATCCATATACTTACATTTATCTATTAATTTAAGTACTGTAGGTGTAAGTAATAATCCATCACTATACATACCTTTGTCTCCTAAGGTAGTATACTGGGTGATGACCCACTCTTTATAGTCAATCACAAATATTGTGATATACACTACACTCCACATAAATCCTTTTCTATGAATGGTTATCACTTTGACTACCTCACTAATCCATTAGATGAGCTAGTCACCCCTACTAAAACTACCTAGCATATCTATCCAACATATTTTTGTGGTTACCAACTCAAAATATTCTCTTATTTTCTACCAAGGCTTATGTCAGATACAAGATAACTCGACTACCCACTATTATTTAGATAAATAATAGTATTCTGATAGTTCTAGAAAAATAAGTTTCGAACCCTCTTTTAGTCTAAATAGTAATGTTTTCTAGAAATCGATGAGCAACATTGTTGAACAAATAGTTGACTCTTAAAACAACATCGATTCCTAAGAATTATCCAAAAAAATATTTACTATTAGCTCATGCATTCACAAGACACCACAAATAGATAACATACAATTATTTAAACAATTTGGTTATAGAAGATCTTTCATTTAACAAGAGTATACTCAGATATAAGTCTAATATAACTTTTGTTAATCAATAAGTATTCTATTATTGATGATCGTGAGATAGTTCACTTTAGATATTAGCCATCAATAACTTAGTCATATCCATAATAATTCAATATTACTCAGAATGAACAATAAAACGCTTCAAGTGTATATTAAAAATCACTAAAGTAATCCATTGTTATTACTTTTATTTATAGAAATAATCAATATTAATTTCTTTCCAAGCCTAGCATTGCAATAATATTTGAGATATTGTATTATCTATATTACAAAGTATCTTCTACATCACACTTCGAAGTAATAAATACCCTTGATAGTCTTTCTATACAATTATCATCAAGTACAATAGTAGTTTCACATCTTAAAATCTTAAGATGTGCCTCACATAGATTTAAAGGAATATTCCACTCCACATATTCACAATACGAACTAGACTACTTGCTCTTTGGTTCTTCCTTTAACTGTCAAGAATGGATTTCTTTGTGATGGGATTAGAGATGTCTCTACTTTCAAAATTTTTTGCATATTCCACAATATGCAAGTAGTTTTCAAGACACACTCTTTTATCAATGAAAACTAACTAAAGTATTTCATCATTCATTCTTTAATCTAGACATATTTCTACATTCGAAGAGCATACAAAATTAAGAGATATATAAATCTTACTCCATGAATTTGGATATTTTTCAAAATACATATTTTAAAAACCAAATCAATCCATGCTCTAATATAGACTACTCAAATATTTCAAAGGAATAACATATATCAAATATCTTAGATACAATTCTATGTATTACCTACTAATCTATTTTTCCAAGAAACACATATAATTCCAAACAAACAAATTCTTCTATAAAGGAATAAAAAAAAAACATCTCTTCCAGTAAATAATTAGAATCAAAATAATAACAACCATTTCATAATATTTATTATGTCATTCTAAAATATCATCTAATGCATCTATTCTAAGTAGATGATATTTTATTTTCTTCTATGATAAATCATAACAGGTATTCTTTTAACAAGATTTCACTATAACACTTATTTCAAACTTAAATCTTAATAATAATTTCATCTGCACAATACTACCATAGCCCCTATCAAAGGAATACATGGGTGACAATTTAAGAGACTAAACTCAAACTATGGTAGTAGCATCTATGTTCAGCACTCATTAGTCATAGATAAAGCAATGGAACAATGTAATACATATTTTTTTCCATCCACAAAAATTATATCTGGTATAATTAACCTAGATACTCTTTTACAAGCAAAAAACCAATAATGAAACACATGAAATTCCAAAGCTTAAATAACAAAAGTAACTAATCATTTAGTCATTTTTAATTTTAATCAACATATTTGACCCTTAATAAAGTTTACCGGGTTACCTATTTTCATTGGTGCCTCACCTCAAATGGATTTACCAGGTATCTTATTCCTTTTTCTAGTGAGATTTTTTCCTTTTTGCAAAGAACTCGTCGACAACCACCAAAAACAATTCCTCACAAATCCAAACTCTTGGTTTTTATTTTGATCTCTACTTGCCATTACCTCCATTATTGGCGATCCCAATGGTAAGAAATTACTTCCACCAAAAAACTCTCACCTCCACTCTCTTTCCAATACAAAGGGGAGAATCCCAAACAATATTTTGTAAGTTCTAATCAATGCTCCACCATAAGCATGATTCCATATTACAACTAATAGTTCATTTCTTCCAACCAATAAATAAAATAAGGCATCAACACAAAATAATAAATCATCATCAATTTTTATTTCCTTTCTTTGTAAGCTTATTTTTCCTACCTTTATTAATAAGCAATACAAGAGAATAACCATTCATTTTTTTTATTCTAATGCTTTTTATTTTCAATCAAAATTCCTTCATAAGCAATTATTATGCAACTAAAAAATTCAAAGTAACTTAATATTACTTTTCTCATGCAAGTCATGTTATGCATCTTTATGAAAGGGGTATTCATCCATGTTGCCTCCTCAAATATTCTAACAAATAATCCATCACATCATTTTCCCAAGGAATCCTTTTTCTCAGTGGCTAATTCTTTCTACCACCATGAAGAGACCTATTCTTGTAAAAGTGCACTTTCATTATCACCATCTGGTTCTTACATAAAATGCAGGTGTTCACAAAACCAAACATGGAATTATCCTACATCCCAAAATAATATTCACATATCATATTTCTCATAAACAAAATAAGTGTTTTGCATACCAATCTGAAATAGTCAATCACTTCATTGCACAAAACAACATATCAAACATAAATTTATCAACATAAAAAGTTTGCTAAAGGTGGGTAATGACACCATGTGGATGCAATCGATTCATTGCTGATTTTTGGGTGATCGTTTAAAAAAAAAATTTAATTATGATATTTTTAAAAAATCACCAAAGAATCGCCAACTCAGTGATTCATGGTGGTTTGACTTAGCATTTCAAAATATCACCATGGAAACATTTTTCTAGTGTTTCTTTGGTGATTCTTTCAACTTTGACCATAGATAATAAACCTAATAACAAAATTGGCTCAATATAATAAACAACACTTGAGATTTGATCGACATGTAAGGTTTGTAATGATTCTAATTTCTTGATGAGGCTAGTAAGAAGATTGGAAAAAGTGTAAATAAATTTTTAAAAATTGTTGGAGTATATTACATCATTTAGTAAATTCTAATGTACTCCCATAGTACCTTCATGGTACATTTGAAAATAGTATATTAGGGTTAAGTCTATAGTATAGATTGTGATTTATATTTCCTCTTTTACTTAAGTGTGAATGTGAAAGAAATACACAAGTTTCATGTGAGTTAGTGTGCAAGTGTAGGTTGAGTAAATGTGCACAAGTGTCTTGTATGTATGAGAATAAATATGTAATATAAAGATGTGCATAAGTGTCCTAGATTAGGGATTGCAAGTAGAAGTGTAAGAGTTATGTATAGGTGTGCAAGTATTATATATTCAAATATTCATCAAGTATTCAAGTGGCAAGTTGATAAGACAAGAGTTATGAGACTTGGCATATGGAGAGCAATAGTCAAGTATCCAAAAAGTCACATTACTATTGCTATATTATGTAGGTGATGATCTATAGATATGAAATTGGAGTATGGAAATTTATTGAAGGATCACACATTGTAAGTTAATAAAAAAGGAGCACTAAATATTATATACATTTTGAGAAATTAATATTGTAAGTTGTTCTTATGCATAGTACATGAATTATTCAAGTTATTTGCATTCATATTTATGCATATAAAACAATATAATTTGATTTATTATAAGCCTTGATATAAATATTAATTTTTTCATATTATTCTACTCATAATATTATTGTCATGACCCTCCCCAAAATGATCTTTTGATTGATAATATAAATGCTTTTAATAATTATTTTATGCTTTAATATTTGGACCTCATGTTGTTTATTATTTTTTGTTACAATTGTAGTTCCTCAAAGATGAAACAAGAAATGATGACCTACCATAAAATATTCATTAATATCCAAAGAGCAAAATAATCCTAACAATAAAAAAATTTGGTTGCAAGTGTAGGTCCTCCAAAAATAAAACAAGAAATTATGGTGGGTGAAAAATATTACCTACGATGAAATATTAACTAATATCCTAAGAGAAAAATAAACTTAAGAATTAAAATATTCACCAATGGCTCATTGGTACATAAAATCCTATTTAGATGCATTCAAGTAGATGCATTGCAAGTGTATGGTTGCATAAGTTTGGATTAAATGGTTAGTTGCATTTTACATACTCCAATAGCAAGGAAAATATCATGAAGCATGAGAGCTATTCTTAAGAGATATCATCATCAATCGGGTTTTATATATATATATATATATATATATATATATATATATATATATATATATATATATATATAATTTAAAATTGCATTCTAAATTTGTACATTTATATGATCAACATCAAATATAAAAATATAATAATAATATAAAATAATAAAAATAACATACAAATAAAATAATAATATTATATATATATAATAAACAATTAAAAATAAATAATAACAAAAATCACCACCCGTGTTATGTTGGTATTTCATGTGATATTGCTAAATTACCACGTGGTGATTTGGTAGAAAGAAGATTTGCCATATGCATGCTTGAACATTTGTTAAGCTAAAATCTCGTGGTGTGCTTTATATAATGAAAATAATTAAAGGAGAAGGAGAAACCTTAGGGAAAAAATGGCAGAATGAAAAATAGGAAGATGGCCAACTTCAAACAAGAAAGAATTTCAGGTGAGATGCTTGTTACGCAAACATTATGTCAATAGTGTGATTGGATTTTAATCATTTGCTTATGTTTGATTATGGAATATCTAGGTCAGATCCTTGCTTGTTAAGGAGACATTATTGACATAATGTGATTGGATTTTAATGATCTGATTATGTTTGATTATGAAATATCTTGGCATTTTTTATATTTCATCATGGATATCCTGTGTGCTCTCCGTATATGTATTGATTTTTGACCTTACCTTATTTTTTATTTTAATTAAAAAGAAGTATGTGTAGTCTAGGAGCTATATGTTGGCCTATTGTTCCTCTCAAATCTCTTGGTGGCTATGATTTCTAAGCGTATCCGATATGTTGTGATGGAACTTCTTTTAAATAAAGAATAATAAGAGCTATTCTAGGAAAGAGAATTACTCTCACCCTTTTCTCTAGCAGTTATTCAATGTAGGAAATCTTATGTTAAACCATAAGGGTTTTTTTTTTTTATATATATATATAGAAATGCCCACCTATGTTAGAATCAAGCCACTAAAATCATTGCTAAATAGGGAAAGTTGCATTATACTATAAGAATGTGTTATACGTTTTAGACGTCTGCTGGGTTTTGTCACTATGAGAAGATAGCACAACCTACGCAGAATTTTAATACGTATTTTGGCCTGAAAATGCCATCGTGTAATCATGCTTCTGTCGAGAATGCAGAAGGATGGGAAAGCTTAATTGATTGATTATTTATTTGAGTTGTTTTCCTTCCTTAAATATTAAAAACTAGTGTTATGAGTTGTGTCGTGAGTATTAAATGACCAAACTCTTCTTAATTTAACCCTAAATATATCCATGAGTGTAATAGTATTTGATTTAAGAAAAAGTTGTCATTTTATGTACATTTGCTTTAATAGCTGTGCATTGACGTATGACTGAAATATATTTATGAGTGTAACTGTACATTTGCTTTAATAACTGTACTTTAATAAATGTGTTATCTTTTTTTATCTTTGTTTTAAGAAAACGTTGAGCCTTTCTTTAATGACTATGACTATGCATTGACGCCTGGATGAAATATAATCATGAGTGTAATATCCTATAATTTAAGAAAGCGTTGAACCTTTCTCTTGTTTAATTTCTTTAATTACCGTGCATTGGTGTTTGGCTAAAATATATTTAAGAGTGAACAATTTCATCTTGCTTATCAAAAATTGTGTTAAGTAGTAAAATATTAAAAACTTCTTCAACTGATCAGCTCCTAATATGTTAACCAATTGGGATGTAAATCACTGCATTGTTATTAGTTGCATTCATTAGATGCATCCATGGAGCCACTCTGATCCCACGAAAGTAAGCCCGTGAGGTGAGACCAATATGAGAATGATAAAGCTTCTCTTTGCCAGATTAAAACAATAGTTTGGATGGTGAATAGTGTTGCAACCATGTCAAGGATTATTATGAAAAACTGATTAATTATAAGCGAGACTGAATGCTTTCTTCTAACTTGTCTCCTTGATATTTGTAAAAGAATATATATATATTTTTATTTACGTTGCATATGAAATGGATTTAAAACCTTCTATTGTTTAATTATCCAGAAAATATTTTTGTAAATAAAATCTAGTTACGAGATGTTACAATGTGATATTGCCATTTTATTTTGATTGTTAAAATGCCTCTTACTGATAATATTTCACCCACAACAAAATACTTATTATATAAAAATGATTTCAAGATTACACTAGCTGAAAAATTACCACTTTATTATTGGAGTATTATTTTGTTTAGGTTTTTTTTAAAAAGAAATGAGATATAGTCGAGTTATTTTATAAACTTTTACTATTGGATTTTGTCATGTATTTTCTCTTATATAGATAGACTTTTATATTGACTCTTGGATTAAGTTATGTGTATGGAAGGGAAGTAATAATTATTTAAAAAAAAAATAATAGTTACTTTAATAAAAGTTTAACTATAGATTATATGAAAATATTAGATCGCAGGAAAATATTAATTATTGAGGTTGTAAAACTTTATGAAAAGTCTATAAACTTGGTCACTCTTAATGGAAGGTAGAATTTTTTTTAGGAAAATATTTTGTAACCGTTTTTTTATAGACTCCTAAGGTTAGACCAAAGGAAAACTAATTAAGGAATAAAATGGAAATCACTCAGTTATAGAAACCCTTTTGAACCTATGTCAAATCTTTTTACTTTTGAATAAGTGTCATCAAGGAGGAGGATTAAAAGTGGAATTTAATACTCAATACTAGTTGCTATACAAAGGTAATAACTATGAATAGAGAACAATCATTTTTGGCGAGATAGGAGTAGGTAAATATAGATGTATGGGACGCCTTTCTAGGCCATTGAGTTAGAGGTATAGTGATGGTTCCTAAATCAACTTATGAATAGGAAGAAGACTAGCATGAAACTAGACTAGATAAATCCATGATAGTTGGAATGGGATTACTCATCCTTATGACTTTTATGATATTTTCTCTTATATAGATAGATTTTTATTTTGAATTTCAAATTAAGTTATCTATATGGAAGGAAAGTAATTAATATTTTTACAAAAAAAAAATAGTTTCTTTAATAAAAGCTTAACTATAGATTATATGAAAATATTAGATCACAGGAAAATCTTAATTTACTAGGTTGTAAAAATTTATAAAAAGTCTATCAACTTGGGTAACTCTTAAAGGAAGGTAGAATTTTTTTAGGAAAATATTTTCTACCATTTTTTTCTAAACTCCTAAGGTTAGACCAAAGGAAAACTAATTAAGGAATCAAATGAGAATCGCTCATTTAAAGACACCCTTTTGAACTTATGTCAAACATTTCTACTTATGGATAAGGGTCATCGAGTATGATGATTAACCAAGAAATTTAATACCCAATATTAGTTGCTATGTGAAGGTAACAACTATGAATAAAGAACAACCACTCTTGATGAGACATGATAGGCTAAGTAGATAAGGATATATGACATTGGGTGTCCCTCTAGGCCATTGAGTGAGAGGTACAGTGATGTTTCCTTGAACAACTTATGAATGGGAAGAAAACTAGCATGAAAATAGGCTAGATAAATCCATGATAGTTTAAATGGGGCAACTCATCATTATTATAACTTGGCAAGTGAGATCAAGACCAGAGCTATATGAATGGCATGGCCTTAGTTGACTCCAATGTAATAAATTTCAACTAAGTATAAGGTATATATGCTAAATAAATCTTACTTGATATATAAATATCGGATATCAAGATAAGATAGGGGAAGAAAGTGTTCCCCTCCTAAGTATTATGGGCCTTAAAGGATAACCCTAAGCCATGGTATTATTACCTCATACCAATCTAATGAGAATTAATAAATTGCTAAAGGCACCATTTACAAGATTTGGCCAATCTTATGTGAGCCATTTGCAATGACTAAAATTAAAAGTGGTTATCTATACCTCGTATTGATTAAACATTAGGTGTTAATTAAAGTTTAATTAACTCAAAAAAATTACTTTTGGATTATTCTAGTCAATTAAATCAATAAAAAAATTAACCTATTGAACCAATAAGCTAGAGTGGGTTGTTACAACCGATGATTCTGATTCGGGTTGTTACAATTATCTTAAAATTTATTATTTTGAGGCTAGTTTATATAGGGACCTATGTTATATAACTTATAATATTTGTGGTAGTATAAGGATTAAAAAGGCAACTAAAATATGAATATTATCAAAATGAAGTATTTGGAGAACTAATGTACAAGAGTTCTATTTCATTGATAAAATAATGTAATTATGTATCCAAATTAGTTGTGTTGAAAAATCAAAAGGATAAAAAAGCACATAAATAATATAGTACTCTTAAAATAAAAGGTCTTTTTTTTTTTTTTTGCACTTTCTATTATATTAGTCATACCTTTGATGATGCTTGTAATTTTTTTATGAAAATTTTTGTAATCTTTAATCTGATGAATATGATAAGCTTTTGTACATTAGTTTTGTTATAAATTTGAGCTTAAGGAATAGATAGTGAAATAATGTAAGACATCAAATAATCATATCAAAGAACATTTCAAATAGTAATATGATGCAAACAAAATATATTGTAAATATTCCTATTATATAGTGATATTTTTCCTTATGGTATGGCTCCAATATTTTTATGACAATAGTCATAGTACAATCATATTTGTCATATGATCATATTCCTTGTATGACATATCCCTTTTAGTTGTACGGATTCACTCCATTGTATGGTAGGTTAATAGTTCAATGGGTTTAAATATTTGTTAGGTTAGACATATGGTGCAAAATTATTTCAAATGTACAACACTACTTCTCAAAAAATGGTAATTCTTTCTTAAGACAACAACAATATAGTTGATTTTATTTTCCTTTCATGGATATCTTTAAGTAGTTAGGGATAGTAAACACATATTTCCTTTGAATAATTGCTTATCTTTGTTTCATCAAAAACTTTTGAGACTCCACAATGTAAATTGGAACAATCTATGATTTCGTTAGGATTCAAACTATTTTTTCCCTACAAGATACCTTTTAGTTCAAAATAAACAAATGTAATGATTTACAGGAAACATGCTCCATCCAATTGAAAACTTAATGAATTGAAATGAATTATAAAATATATTTTTATTTGTACAAAATAAGTTTTTACTTCCTCCTATATTGTAGTTGCATCAACAAGAAATATTCATTCTTATCTTCTTCCTATACTCTTCTAGATAGCCCAAAATATTTCCCATTTCTTTTGAAAATTCCTACAACCTACATAGAATGATAATATATTTTTCGTTGACACAAGGAGTCTTTTCTTCCTCTTATATTGTAGTTGCATAAACAAGAAATATTCATTGTTATATTATTATTATACTCTTCTAGATAGCCCAAAATATTCCCCATTTCTTCCTCCTATCTTATTTTTTTCATTTAATTTTATTATTTTTATCCTTCCAGTTCTAATTCCTCTTCTTTTCTCTTCAACCTTTCATTTTAGCTTCTTCCACATTTACCACTAGTTTTTCCACATTCAATTTCTCTTATTTCCATGCCCATATATTTTTTCTCCCTATTCATGTTATTCTATTTTACTTTTTATAGTTAATGAAATGGCTTATAAAGCATTCAAAAAATGGTTTGATGTTTGCATCATACTCACGAAGTAAGAGGAAATATTTTATGAACAAAGCTTACGAATAATTTTAAAGCTCAAAACTAATATTCCATACTTATCAATCTCAAAAGTGTTCATCCATGTTGCCACTTCAATTTGTTGGTCCTTCCATTTGACTAGATATTCATAATAGAACTTGCTTATTGTCCTCTTGGTCACTCTAGAGTCTATCATTGTCTCTATTTTATTTCTTTTATTTTTTGATAATTATGCTATCCACTCTTTCCTCAAAAAATCAATGGTGATATATTTAACATTCTCCATAAGCTTATCATAGTATGGATACAAATTTATGATATTAAAAAATTATGGGATGTCTACCCCTTTTGGAAGTTCAATTTTGTAGGGATTGACCATAAATTTATTCAAAATATTGCAAGGTTCAATCCTCTTCTAATTGAGTTCTTTTATAAATTCTTTTTGGGAATATTTCTTTCTAAAAATGTGCCAAGTTTAAATTTCCAACCCATAATTCCTATATTCGATGATTTAGGTCAACACATTACTTGTATTTCATTAAATTCCTTTCCAAATTGGCTTTCACTTGATAATGCAAATCTTGCATATATTCAAAAAAATCCTTTACTATAGCACTAGGTATTTGTAAATATATTGTACTTTACAACTCATCCACTCCTCTTGGACATATTACATACTAAATTTAGAATGAAATTTTGGTTGCACTTTTATTTACTAAAATGTTATATGCAAATTTTAACTATGCCAATATGGTATCCCACATTATTGGCTTCTTACCAACTAGACACCACAGTAAATTTCTAAGGTCTCTATTCACTAATTTATTTATTCCACCCACTTGTGGGTGATAAGCAAAAATAAAGCTCAATTTGGTACCCAACTTCTTTGTAACAACCCCAATTATTACTACTCATTCACATAGATTTTTTTTATCATTTCATTGATTTATATTCCAGCATGTGAGGGACATAATCATGATCTATGATGAATATATTCTAAGTGGATTTGTAATTTTAAGGAATCAATCATAAAGATATATTAAGACTTTTTTAGAATCACTCTTGAGTAGGAGTAACCAGCTTCTACCAAACTCTCATACCTACCTAGTATAGGAATGTTTCAAATGGTCTATACATTCTACCTGAATGTATAACCATAGCATTAAGAGATTATATTTCACTAAAGAGAATCACTACATCTTTATACTATCCATGAAGACTAGTATATAGGATTAGGCCTTAAATAATAGATGTCACACCTCCATGGTGGATAATAAAATCTTACATTCTTAGTTATCCTCATCTACTCAATGAGATAACTAAGATATATATCACTACCTATGATACACGTACATAGGCCTTGTAATAACCATCTTAAGTATAATTATCTTACCCTTTCAGTCTTAGGAGTTATTTTTTTATTATATGTTGAACACCTTTCTAATCCAAGGTATCCCTTTTGTTATGTACTCTAAGTATTTAATTATATTACCATGAGGTATTTCTACGTCAACATGTGAGCCCCTACTCCACATGTATATTTGAGCTACTACTTAGAATGTAGAGATTTATTTGAGTTACAACTCAAACATAAATTACAATCTGTGGGCTTCAACCCCTTCAAGCTTCAAATCAGATTATACTATACTAATTACATTTTTACATTTCTTTATTGTATTACCTTAATATTAAAGAAATCCTACATATTTTTAATCTAATCATTACCATATAATTCCCTTATTATTTACATTCTTAATGAAATACCATGCATAACTATTAGACCAAAACACATAAACCAAAGCATATCCATTTTATTTAATGTAAATAGCATTTAAACATCATATCATGTAATCTAATTACAACATCCATCATCTATCATCTATCTAATTAATGCTATATTAGAAAGTAAATGCGACATTCATATGAAACAATAGAAGCAAACCATAAAATAGAGTTACATAGTATATATCCTGGGAATCCTCTCAAGGAATAAACACAGCATCCAAAATATGTTTCTCCTCTCATTCCATAAAATATCATAATTATAAGTAAAGAAGGAATCCCATGGATCCTTTATCATTTATACAATTTAGGGGAATCAAACTATTCCTTTTTTTAAATCATGATGCAATTAAGAAAATTCCATATTTCCTTTATCTAAGCCATCATATTAATACATAATAATCTCATTGGTTCATTTTTTATGAATTATCATCAGATTCATATTAAGAATAAATCAAATCAATTTTCAAGAGGAAACCCCATAATTTCCTCAAAGAATGAGCTCCATACACATTATTTGCTTAGCTACATCCCTTTTCAATAAAAGGGTATTTCTTTCCATTTTATTTGTAAATTTATTTCATTATGATTGATAAAAATGCTTATGATAAATTTATCTATAAACTCGTGCTACTTTCCTATACATTTATAATATCCTTACCATCTATTTTACTACCAAAAATTGATTTATAAACAAGGGATTACTGTTTGGGATTTTTACAAAATAAAGTATGAAGTCATTACATTCAAATTATTTTATGCTAATACTTGCTTCCATATAACAACAATTTATCCAACCTTGGTTGTTAATTAATTAATATTCCTCCAAGAAAATATTAATCACTCCATATATTATCTCAAAACATAAGGGTGATGGTCATACAAAATTTACAATTTATCCAACCTTCGTTGTTAATTAATTAATATTCCTCCAAGAAAATATTAATCACTCAATATATTATCTCAAAACATAAGGGTGATGGTCATACAAAATTTACAATTTATGCAACCTTGGTTGTTAATTAATTAATATTCCTCCAAGAAAATATTAATCACTCAATATATTATCCCAAAACATAAGGGTGATGGTCTTACAAAAATTTTGGTCAAGTTTGACCATAGGATCATCGAGTATTAATATAGAACTAACCATCTCAGACAATTCAACTTACTATATTCAAACCTTACTCCAAAGGTAATCAAACCTTATCCCAATTCAAGATAATATTCCTTCAAGGACACACATGGTTTTCATGCATATTGGGAGAGTGACTCTCGAACATAGTATTGATATTAGTGTGTGACCACCTACATGTGGTCAAACTAATAGGGGAGAATTTATTTTTTTAACACTACCTGCATGCTCCGTACATAGCATGTGGGATATATACCATATTTCCCAAAAAATAGTTGTTCTGAAGTGTGTCGAGCACCATAAACTAACAAAAAATCAATCGATGAAAACCAAAAGCAATCTGAAATCCATGACATATGGTAGAACATTATTCAATGGTTATAAATTAGTCATCTAATCAATTGATTATAGGTGGAAAAAAGGGTCAACAAAACTTGTTATAGCTTTTTGGCCTCTCACCATACTTGTAATTCTCAATAGTCTTTCTTACAACATGTGTTGGAAAACAGTCTCCCTAATAATGAAATGCATATAGAACAATTAACAACCCATGTGGAGTATTCACAAAGAGATACGTATCACAATGATCGGTGGTGTGATAGTCCATGCATCTAGTAATAAGTACAAATATCAAACACCTATATCCATATGCGTCTCCAACTAGATTTTCCATCTTGTCTAAGCAATATCAATGTGATCTTAAGATTTTATGTGTTTTTCCATACGATTCCATCGATAGTGTTATGTAGAGGAAGATATCTAAGCTACTATTGAAGTACAAAGGGAGTACAGATTCAGACATCCATAACAAAAGAAAAAAAAATCTAGGGATTTCATGTTCGATTTAAAGTGTTCTTGGTTTTCCTTTAAACCCCATGAGAAGGGCTTTAAAATTACTCGTAGGATCTAGAATCATCATCATATAAATATTGCATAGGGTTGAGTATAAATAGCAACAATAGTTGGATCAACATAAGGGTCTAAGCATCTATCACAAGGCAGCGCACAGTGATATGGGGTAGAAAGTTTACTTTGAATTCTGACCCATTATTTTCTCTCAACATGTGTCTTAAATGAGGCTATTAATATTACTTCAATGAGATGCACTAATAGAGCTTGAGAAGGTCAATCTCATAGTTATAAATAATGGTCATTCAAAGTTTATAAATGTAGGCTTTCTCATATTCCATTACCTCATTTAAGGAAGTGTAAAGTACCAAAGCCAAATTTCCCAAAAACATACCCTTACATGGTAAGAAAGACACATTAATTTTGAGCAATTACAAGATAGGGGTAGGTGCTATAATAGGGTAGAACTCCAGTTAAAATTTGTATATGAAAACACAATCAAAAAATATATTATTCTAAAAATATGAGGTATTAATACACCATGATCTTAGCCTCATACATTGATAATCCGAGAAAATACAATGAATTCGATGTGACCAATGTATCATAAAAGTGTGAGGGAAAATCGTATCTTTATGACTCCGATATAGAAGAAAGTGGTTTTTTAGAGACTAGATTTTTTCTACATACCTCATGACTTGTGAACAAAAAAAATTCTTATTTCAATAGAAGGAAAGGTGTTCCCAAATCTTACAAACATATCCCTTTTACAAGGAATCTTAACACATCCTCAAAAATGTCAACCCTAAAAACTTATTCCAAAATTCTAGGCTTCAACATTCACATCCAGAAAAATAGAGTCCTAATGGCCTTACATCAATTAGCATTATATATGATTAAAAAATTATACTACGAATCAAATTTATATAAATCATATAAGACAAACTAAAGGTAAATATTGAGGGCATGTTCTCTAATAAGAGACTATTCTTTACATATTTTAACATCAAATATTATGCAATTGCATTGGCCTCAAATAACACAATGTTTTTATATTTTTCACATATTTAATGCTTCATATTGGGTACAGTGAAGAGGTTTAGTTGGTAAACCAATAAGGCTTCTAAATAAGTATAACTCTTAAAATTTTATAAATAAACATAGGTACAAATCTAGCATACATTATTTAGTCATTTAATCATTGAAATTTTGAAATCTAAAACATAGTCTAAAAGCTCTAATATGAAACTTCAAATGTACCTCTTCTTGTCCCTCTTCTTAAAAACTCCTCGATGCCTTCCAGACCTCCTCCCTGTAATCTCCTTCATCCATCCTACCCCATCTCTACTAATTAGTGCCTATTTAATAAAATATTCTTCTTTTCCCCAAGCATACGGGTCACTATTACTTTAATAATAAAAGGTGTCTTTATTCACATAAGATATTTCAACACATGTGAAAGGGAAACCTCCAAAGAGTAGAAGGGATCCAAATATATATAAGGTAGGTGATATTTTTTTTGTGTCCCCTTTGTCTCATAACCTTACAAAATCAACACTATTATGGATTAGAAAGGGAAACCATCCCTTGATTTCCACCAATAAAAATGGATCATGAATAGGGAATAGATAATCCTTAATAAAAATAAAATGATCCTAAAATTATTTAATAACTCTAGATTATTTTTTTATCTAATCAAAATTGGATATATTTTTGACCATCTACTTATTTTACATTAGGTTATTTACATCTAATGTATTAATTTTTGTAAAATATAAGTCCTCAAATTAATCTTTCACAAAAGCCCTAATTAGCTTCTCCAAACCACACAAAAACTCCTATGTGCTTCTAATTAAATTAAATTAAATTATCTTCTTCAAAATATAATTAATCCTTTCCTAAATCCTCACAAAATCCCTTAATTAGAATTTTGTAGTATTCTTTAGGGTTAGTTACCCCTTTAGTTAGGCATTAATTGATCCCGAAGATCAATTAATATCCTTTTGAAAATGATCAATTAGGATGGGCTATGATATACACCCCCCTTGGACTAAACACAGTCCTTTGTGTTTCACCCAGTTCCTAACTTAGTGAGTGCATAAAATTAAGCAAATTAGTATTTATCCTCTACAATACAATTTGAGTCATCATCATTTAATTTAGTTCCAACATCTCTTTCCAGATAGCAAGCAATATCTTCCAAAAAATAGAGTACCTGGTATTGCAAAAATACAAAATATCAGTCATACCATATCCTTAAAGCAATAAAATATCCATAATGCATAACAATAAGTATTGAAAACATCATCAATACACAAATATCATCATAACATTACAACTTTGAATCATCTATTACTACATAATAAACTAAATTAGAGTACTGCAATAATAGAATTTATAAAATATTTTCATAGAGATGACATGAAATTATGTTTCTTTAATAGGTTAGACACAATAAGTCTAATTAGATTCATAAATATTCTCACAAATGAGTACTGATCCATGACTTGTTAACCCTTACCATGATTTAACTTGATAGGAATAGGTGTCATCAAAGACAAAACATAATCTCATAAATCTCAATTTGGGATACTCACATACCCTATAATTTATTTTGGCAAACCTATTTGCCACTACTAGTGCATCATTCATGATGTCACCTGGTTTATATCAACATAAAACCACGGGGAAGTCCCATACCTTCTTGAAGAATGGACACCAATCCATCCTTCCAAACTAAAATATTTACATTTAATTTTATCTAATTTAATTGTTCATTTATCAATTTCGTGATAATTTTTAGACTAATTCAATTCTATCTCTACTTAATTATAATGAAGGTATACAAACCAAAAATCCATAATCCATATGTTTGTTGGTTATATTAGCACATTATAATGGATTATAAAATATGTATATTGAATTAATCCATAATTTAAAGACTACATAATTCAATCATTCTATATACAAATTACCTATTCAATACTGAGTGAACAATTCAATAAATTTGCCCTAGTTTAATAATTTATTTATGAATCCGTGATTGTAATGTCTCTAGTTATTTGTTTGTAGATCCAATATTAGCCTAAAAATATGAATATAAAGTAATTTCCATTAAATTCCTTCGTAGATTCCTATCAATTTTATTATCCTTTTATGGAGTATATTTGCTTTTCTAATTTTGTCCTTGTTTTTATTTCATAAAACCAATGCTCTTTCTTTTCCTTAAATTCTGTCGATATTTTATCAAGTTGCAATTCCTATTTTTTAGTTATACATACATATAATCTAGTCCCACATAGGTTATGGTGTTGTACAACTAATAGTTAAATGGCGTTCGACACACTATTGATATTGACCACCACATAGTGGTCAGGTGGTAATATGTGATGTTTCAAAGATAGTGGTGTTTGGTGGTGTATAAATTGTGATGGCTTTCCTACTGCGTTGAAGGTTATGCTTACCATAATCCCTTTGGAATATTCCAAGACATCACAACTAATACCTAGGGTTTAGTGTAGCCCTTTGCTCTGACCAAAGGTCAGGATTATATTGTAACATGGATCAAAATATAAATAAAAGAAAATATTCTTTTATAATTCTATTGATAGAAATACTTGTCTTCTAACATTTTATCAATTCTTGAAACCGTGTATTGGAATTATTTCTAAATCAGATTTTTTTTAATGCAAACGATGTATGATAAATAACTTTATACCAGATTCTAATATCATGCACCACTATGAATCAATAATTTATCTCTTCTATAATCTAATCTTGGCTACAATGCTTTTCATTATATGTAATTCTTTAATTTTGATCATTAACATTCTGTCGATAATGACCTAGATCACACTTGTTGTACCTTATCACTAATTATTCATATTACATAGAGTTGAGTTTAGTTATTTAAAGTTTAGTCCTTTCTCATTCTAGACTAGCTGATTTTATCAATATAAGACATTTTAACACTAGTTAATCATATGTAGATATTAATACCACATGCACCTTGTAGTGGAACTATCCCATATTTAAATAGTGTGTAATACAGCATTAGACTTGACCACCACCTGGGTGATCAGGTGGTATACTATTTATTCGAAAGGATTCAAGCTTATCGATGATGTTTTAGATGATGGTATTTGGATGGTGACCACGACTTCCAACATGGTGGTTTTCTATCTTGCATTATTTCTCCATTTCTGATATGTTTAATTCCTAGCTCTACACAATGGCCATATGTGTATTCATATATTGCTTAGTCTTTCCAATTAATAATATAAAACATTCTTTTATTGATCATATGATCATACTCAGTACCAATTTTATTAGATACCTTAATAGTTCCACTTTTATCAACCTATTTTTGAGCTTAGCCTCTATGGAATTTTATCCAAAATATTTCTCCTAGGGGGTTATTAATAACTTATATTATCATCTTTATAGTAAAGAGGGAGTTTAGCTTGAGATATTCAAATGCCAAGTGAGATACTCAAAATAGTCTAAGGTACACCTCTTAAGACCCACATACATGGAGGGTTCACCTAGTTCTTCCAATTGGATACACCAATGGTTCCAATAATGGGAGTAAATACTTGCATATTAGTAATATTCAAGTGTTTGCTTCTTACTTACAAAGTGTGTATCAACTCACCTCATCATTTGACATAGTTTATAGTCCTTCCTACGTTATGCAAGAAGCTATCTCTAAGTATGCATATCTACTGGATCATTTACTTATATTAGATGCATGCTTGTTTTATGCAAGATATTTTATGAGTTACTTGAATTCTAAGGTAACTCCTATATTCCAGGAAGTCTTCCTATGATATCATAATTTTCCAATAGCTATTATTTTTCTAACTATGTAAACTATCCTAACCAGGTTTGACATACTTGTAGTCATTCTCTATCACATTTCTACTTCAAATGTCTTAAAAATACAACCATGTTTTTATTTTTATATACCACAAAGGGTTTTTTATACTTCAACCATATGTTGAAGGTTTATACTCCTATTTTCTTGTGTGGATAATAATACCACATATGTTGTGTAGTGGGTAGTCCCCTGTTTAAATTGTGTAGCACACATTATTAGACTTGACCATCACTTGGGTGGTCAAGTGGCATACTTTTATGCAGAGTTGGGATACTTGGGTATTTTGGTAAAGTATCATGTGGCGGTGACAATTGGTGTATCGAAGCTGTTTGGTAGAGTTCTGATATAATTCACACTAAAATTTTATGTTAGAAAATATTTCTATTGAGATTTGGATGATTTACATGCTTAAATATGAAGTTTCACGATCCTTTCTCTGCTTCATCATACTGATATTTCATGCTAGAATATGGTTCTGATGATATTTGTATGGTTTCAATGTTCAATAATGGTTTTGTCATTTCCGACACCATAGATTTTGATTGAAAACCATGAGTGTATTGTAACATTGATCAAAAATGTAAATAAAGAAAAAATTCAATTTTTGATCTCTTGATATTATCCAATTAAATTTTTAGCAGTCAGTTTTTAGTTTCTATGAACTAAATTACATAGTTATCTTCTCAATTGTATCCCCATGAGGTGCTACCCATTCAATTCCCAATTTTAATATTATTCATACCCTTTCCACATTGCAAGACATTATTATGAAAGAGTATTTTCAAAGGGGGTTAATTTCCTTATTCCCCATAACTTATCCAATATATTATCTTCCCAAGATAATATCAATGTTGTACCAATTCATTCAATGTTCCATTTCTAGGTATGGTTATAGTCATTTAGCCTAGAATTTTAACAATTAATATGTTGTTAATAATAGTTTAACAACCATAGCTCAAGTGAGAAATCAATAGATTTGAACCAACCTATGATATTTCTTACCTATATATTTTGCTAACCTAGACCTAATTAGAATTCATTAGTTAGCCTAGGCTCTGATATCAGCTATAACAACCCCAATTGTTACTACTCACTCACAGATTTTTTTTATCCTTTCATTGATTTATCTTCCAGTGAGTGAGGAACATAATCATGATCTAAGATGAATATATTTCAAGAAAATTTGTAATTTTAAAGTATCAATTATCAAGAGATATTAAGACTTGGTTAGAGTCACTCTTGAGTATAATTAACCAACTTCTACCAATCCCTCATACCAACCTGGTATGGCAAAGCTTCAAATGGTCTATACATTCTACCAGAATGTATAATCGTAGCATTAAGAGATTATCCATCACCAAAGGGAATCACTACATCTCCATACTATCCATGAAGACTAGTATAAAAGGATGCCTTAAAGAATAGATGTCACACCTCCATAGTGGATCATCAAACCTTACACTCTTAGTTATACTCATATACCCGATGAGATAACTAAGATAGTTATCACTACATGTGATACACTTACATAGGCCTTGGAATAACCATATTAAGAATAATTATATTCCCCTCTCACTCTTAGGAGTTATTTATTCTTATTACATGTCAAACACCTTTCTAATCCAAGGTATCCCTTTTGTTATGTACTCTAAGTATTTAATTACATTACTATGAGATATTTCTATATCAACATGTGAGGCCCTACTCCACATGTACATTCAAGCTACTACTCAGAATGTAAAGCTTTATTTGAGCTATAACTCAAACATAAATTACAATCTATGGGCTTCAACCCCTTCGAGATCCAACTCATATCATACTACACTAATTACCCTTTTACCTATTTTTCCTATATTACCTTAATATTAAATAAATCCTACATATTTGTAATATAATCATCACCATATAATTCCTTTCTTATTTCTATTCTTAATGAAATACCATGCATAACTATTAGACCAAAAAATATAAAACAAAGCATATCTATTTTATTGAATGTAAATAGCATTTAAACATCATATCATATAATCTAATTATAACATCCATCATCTATCATCTATATAATTAATGTTATATTAGAAAGTAAATGCAACATCCATATGAAACAACAGAATAAAACCACAAAATAGAGTTACATAGTATATATCTTGGGAACCCTCACGGGGAATAAAACCATCTTCCAAAATATGTTTCTCCTCTCATTCTATAAAATCTCATAATTATAAGTATAGAAGGCATCCCACGGATTCTTTAACATTTAAATAATTTAGAGGAATAAAACAATTCCTTTTTTTAATCATGATGTAATTAAGGAAATTCTACATTTCCCTTCTCTGAGCCTTATCATAATACATAAGAATCTCACTAGTTCATTATTTATGAATGATCATCGTATTCATATTAAGAAGAAATCACATGAATTTTCAAGAGGAAATCCCATAATTTCCTCAAAGAATGAGCTCCATACTCATTATTTTCTTAGATACATCTCTTTTTGATAAAAGGGTATTTCTATCCGTTTTATATGTAAACTTTTTTCATTATGATTGATAAAAAAATTTATAATAAATTTATCTGCAAACTTGTGCTACTTTCCTATAGATTTATAATATCCTTACCATCCATTTTTCCTACCAAAAATTGATCTATAAACAAGGTATTATTGTTTAGGATTTTTACAAAAAAAAGTATGAAGTCATTACATTTAAATTCATTTATGCTAATACTTGCTTCCATATAACAAAAATTTACCCAACCAAAAGGTTGTTAATTAATTAATATTCTTCCAAGAAAATATTAATCACTCAATATATCATCTCAAAACATAATGGTGACAAATAAAAGACAAAATAAAAGGTATTAATATAACATTTTTGGAAGTATGAAATAGGAGTTGGTGATGCGGTGATTTATAAAGGTATTTGAGCGAGTGCATTATAATCATCAATGACCAAACACATTGTGTAATTGTCAGCGAGCGAGCACATTGTATAGATATCATTGGGCACATTTGATGAAATCCATTTAGATGACAACAAGCAATGTGTCTGCATTTGAAAATAAGAAAGTGGATTTGGAGAAGTATTAGAGAGAGCATTTATTCACGGTGAGAGTTTACAAATAGAGCCAGCACATCAATCGATGAAGTATTCCTACCATTAAGCTTGAAATAATAGAAGAGATATATATGTTGTTAAGTGTAATTTTGAATTTTTAATCGTGTGAAATGATGCATAAGGATAGATTAAAAAATTGATCTGAATGTATTAAAGTAAACGACAAAATTGTCTGGCTAGTGAGAATAAAATTATTGAAATTCTTTTGTGGAGAACTATAAAATGAAAAGAAGATTTATGAGCACCATTTTTTGGTGACAACGAACATTTTCATTTGAACTCATTGTCGGACAAGACCTGAGAATATTTCAGATAGTATTGTAGTGGTGAAGATTCAAGGTCGATCACATGTGCACAATTTGAGGTCTTATAAGACACAAAGTGGTTGGGTGAAGCTGCATAGTGGTAAACTTTTTTTGTTCTAAATTTTGGAAGATATTAGCGATATAAGATGTGATTTTCAGGTAATCATGGATGCAAACCTCCCAATAGCAGGCAATGATAGAATGAATGTTTGAAAGGAATTAAAAAACATCATTGACATTGAATTTGAACAAGATCATTGAAATATCAAAGAAATAATTAGAAAGCCATATATATAATCATATATTACATTGAGACAAGCACTGATGCAAACAGAATATGTAGTGCATGCTGAAAAATTAAGTGAAACATCCAAACCATAAAATGAAAAATAACACAAGCAACAAAGATGAATTTTCAGCATCAGAGGTAGATGTGATGGTGGAATTTTGAATTGACAATTGGGATGTTCAGGGTTCAATTCACATGGGAATCCATACTCGTTTGGTGCAGCGAAAAATTTTAGTTTGGACATGCAATAAGGTTAAAATTTATGTTTTTGTATTACTTCCACCAAGATAATTAGCTGGGATGGTTGCTAACCGAGTGCTTTACTGATAGATATTCGTGAGATCACAAGGTCCAATCCTGTAGAGAGATATAAGGTTTTGGTGACTATAAAACCTTACTTTGTGTATTTAAAAGTTGGATTTATAAAGTGTGTTTTGATAAGAAGGGAGATATAAGGCATAGTGTTGAGATTTGATTTGTGCAAATTTAAAAAGGGGGAAAATATTGAAAATTGATTGTTGTAAGTTATAAAGGGTGAATATATTGTGATATTATTTGCATATCCTAAAAAGGGAGTTGTAATATGTATTGTGGTCCTTTTGTTGATTGTAATTTCTGCTTGATATTTGAAGGGTTTTATTGTGAATAATTTGAAAAGAAGATTTTACTAACCTCTTGAAGTGGAAAAAGAGGAAATTCTTTTGAGATAGGTTTTGATGGCACACCTTCATCAAAGAAAGTTAAGAGGTATAATGATATTTATGAATCATAAGGTGGATAAATAAGGATTATATATGTGCATTGTTGGAAATATTTGTGTTAGGGTTTGAGAACAAATTGTGCAGCATTGTTTGAATGAATTTGTGAAGCATTTGGGCATTGGTTTGAGTGACATTGAATGTGAATGAGCAAGTGTTAGAAACTAGTTTTGTAAAGCAAATTTATGCATTATTGTGCTTGATATTTGAGAGCAAATTTGCAAGGAACGAAGGGCAGTTTTGTGAAGAAAATTTATGCACTAGCTTTGATTGATATTGAGATAAATTTGCAAAGGTTATAGGGCAGTTTTGTGAAGCAATTTGTGCATTGGATTTGAGTAACTTTGGAAGAGAACATATTGAGCATTGCATATTATTCTCTATATGTTCTTGAAATAATTTTGGGTAGAATATGTCTAAATTGCCTAGTTGAAGAAAGAATTTCTGAAAGAGATACAAGCATTATTTTGAACATCATTTATGTGCAAGATTTGGGATTGGTTGAGCATTTTCTGTGAGTATATTTGAGCAACATTGAGGCAGTTTTGAGAAGGTTGTGTGAGAAGGTTTTGAAGTAGATTTGTGCAGGTTGAGAAAGCATATTTGGACAGATTTCTAAGTAGGTTTGAGCAATCCTTGTGAGAAGGCTTGGTGCAGATTTGAGAGAAGGTTTGTGAGCTGATTTGAGTAAGTCTTGTGAGAAGTCTTGAGGTAGATTTGGGAATATTTAAGAGTAGGTTTGTGAGCTTATTTGAGAAAGTTTTTTGAGAAGTCTTGAGGTATATTTGGGGAGATTTGAGAGAAGTGTTTTAGTTGATTTGAGCATGTTTTTTGTGTAGAATTGGAGGATATTTGAGCAGAGTTAAGAGCAGGTTTTGGTAAATATATTTGAGCAAGCCTTGTGTAAAGGCTTGAAGTGGAGTATATATAAGAGGAGATGTGTCTCCTATGGATAGTGAAGAGCATGAAAAATGGTTCACCTAAAAATTAAAATTGAAATGCATCTAATGTTCTATTAAAGCATGCAAAAGAGACGATAAAGTAAGAAAATAAGTGACAAATAAGTTAATAAAAATGGGGTTCTCCTTGTATTTATTAATTATAAAATATAGAGGTTAAAATACATTCCGTTGAGGGATTTCAATTTGATATATTTCAAGTTACAAATTTTGAAGGATCAAATTCTTGCATGAACTTATGGTGTGCTTTCAATGTTCCTCTCATGCTCACGAATGTAGAGTTATATTTCTTCAATTCCTTAGTTGATCCCTCATGCATGGAATATTTGTATCTAAAAATAAGGAATTGAAATATGTTAATAGCATATGCGTATGATGATAAAAACCATGAAATATATGCATTATTAAATGTAAAAAGTGTATACGACCGATCTAAAATAATCCAAATGACCTAAAAACTTAGTATGATGCCTACAATATAATTTTACAAATATATGAGAAAAAATATAAGTGAGATTATAAGCAGAACTTGTGGCCATTCCTAGGAGGGCCAACTAGGACTGTAATCACAAAAACATTAATTAACATATCACAACAACTCAAAACTTCATCAAAATTGAATATGATGATAATATAAAGCTATTAAATTAATCTATACTAAATTTGGATCAAAATTATGGGCCAACTCATGATCATATCTGACGGTTTCAACTAGTCCTGCTAACAATCCCAAGTAGGGACGGCCACAAAATAGGATGGTTTCTACCACCAATTCCACCCAGATTTGGTATAGAATCCTCCTAGGGATGTTGTCATCAAATTTGGAAAATCAACTCATAGGAATTGATAGGTTTTGGAAAAGGTGAACGTATTTTGGAATGCCTTTAAAATACCTTCGATTGATGAGGTTTCCAAGGTAAATACATGGGCAAAAGGTGAGAGAAAATATTCGTAACACTTCATGGTCACTAATTACAAAAGTCTCTTTTTCAAATTGGATGAAAACACCTCAATTTATAGCCCAAAATGGCAAATTGGGTAAATGGGAAATTTTGGGCATGCAAGGCAGGTGCCGCCACTTGTCATCACCTTTACCATGCATAGGGTGGAATATGCTTCCCATTTGGACCTTCAATTTGTAGTCCCTAATGGTCATGATAGCCTCCTAATCTATCATAATTGATTGGGTTGGATAAATGGTATAAATTAATTGTCATTTGTTCCACCTTTCAATTTTTTGGGGGCTTGGTCCATGGTCGTCCCACCTAAGGGACGGTTGCTTATGGCCACCCCTAGGTGGGATGGCCATGAACTGTAATCATCCTAGTGTGGGACGACCATGGCTACATGGCCTAAAACCTCCCAAAATATGGGTAAACCTTCCCAAAATTGGTTGGGACCCCTAATTAACCCTTTCCATATGGTGTCAATAAGAGTGGCACCTTGATAGTCTTATCTTATTTACATGATTTTAGTGTCTATAAATGACCTCTTTTGAGATGTGTTATGTGAAATAGATTGTGGAGAAAAAATAGATGACTAAATTGTTAAATAATTGAGGTTATTTAGTAGCCTAACCAACTTTAGATGCCTCCATTGTGTAAAGAGCATACATTCTTGGAATCCTTACTTTTGACATAATTGAAGGATTGATTTTGGTATACCTTTCAATCGCACTATAATAACAGTGTTAGGGGCTCTAGGGTATACTTGGTCTTGGTTCCTTGTTTCACTTATAATCCTTTTTTTAGGTAAATTCATAAGGCTTCAAGGAGACCAACACTTTTTTTTGTTGAGTTTATGTTGATTATTTACCCCAACATGGGCTTGAAAATTTATCATTGGCAATGATTCTTTTGAAGGTATGCAAGTTGCACTTTTGAGTGTTTAAGTGTTGATTTTGATTGTGAATTCGATGTTATGACTACCCCCTCAAGTGATAAGTCGATAATATCATGACAAATGATGAAAGTGATGATTATATTGACCCATATAAATTGATTGGGATAACCATCAGTTTCACCCATTATAATAATTATCAATTTTGCTAGGATTTTGATCATTTTGTTTATATTTCATGGAAAATAAGACTAAATACCTCCTTCCTGTGGAGTGGTCCAGACACAAGGACCTTATTTGGGAGTGAATTAGAGAATTGTAATAGCATCCATGAACAATTTGAGTCCAATATTGATCCTTTGTTAATTTTATCAGTTTTGACTTGTTTTTGGTGGGTTTTAGGCCCTTTTTTTATATTTTTTAGCTATTTTTGTAAGGTTTTTTTGTGTCCATTCCTAGGTGGGATAACTGCACAGTTTATGGCCATACTTAGGTGGTATTTATGTCCAATTTTCTATACATACCACCCTAGTATGGCCATGCTTATTGTAGTGCTTTTTAAGCTCAAAATTGGGCAAATGAGCTCATTTTACATGTCTACCTTTGCAAACGAAGAGGTGAAGAGTAGGAAGTTGATTTTTTGAAGTGAAGCACTACTAATAAAATCCCACAATTAATATGAGCTAGCTATAGGACTCAATGAATGGTAGATCCAATGTAATATGAGTAAGGGCTGCATTTTCTCTTATTCTTTATTGAATTTGAAATTGTAATTTATTGCACTTTTTCCAACAAAAACACACTAATTCTTGGTTAATGAATCATAATAGTGATAATATGTAGGAATGTAGGCTTTATTTATGGTTTAGATGCATTTTTATTCCATTTTTTTATGTTTTCTTGCTATTTTATGGTTGTTTTGGGGGTCAAAATGACCCATTTTTAAGCATTTTTGGGGCCATCCCTAGGTGGGATGACCACAAATTTAGGGTAAAAAGGTCTCTTTTGAGTATTTTTTTGGTATTTTTGGGTAATTTTGATGCATTTTTGGTGTATTTTTGTTAACTTGCTTACCTCTTCCAGGTGGTTAAGAGTCGATATTGATTTTCGACTTTCTTTCAAACCATTAGGGATTTGTTTTTTTTGGTAGATAAGATACTATAGCATTAATACAAGGTTTTATAGGTTGAACCAAAAACTTTTACAAAAATCAGCCCAGGGTTGTTGATGAACATGTCCTTACTAAGGATCCTATATATGTAAAATCTACATGTCGCCAAAGCCATTACATATGGTAAGGCACATAGCCTATTATAAAAAAGAAACTTCCCATACAAAATTTTGGGTATACCCCAAGAAAACACACCTACATCATAATTATAAAAAAAGAGATAGACACAAATCCCTTCTATGAAATAGTGGAGAAACAAAAGCTACAAACACACATAGCAAAGTACTAAAAAAACTCCCACAAGCTCTATATTGACATTTACTCTTAATAATTCTTTGGTAATTGCTTTCTTCCATATATGACATGCTTTGGTACCACATCCTGTCTTGCCCAATCAGCCTTGGAGAAATGAACTTGCTGGCTAGATTTATGGTGGTGGCTATCTGGTGGTCCATGTGGATCTGGTTTGAAGTCTTATATTGTCATTTCTTTCCTGCCCTGTGATTATCAACTAACCTCAAATTACTAAGATGACTAGGAGCCATGTTATCTAACATGTTACTATCCCCATTAGTCTTTGTGATATTTCCAAGCAACATCCACCAATATTGATAGCTCAAATAATTTTTATTGTGAGTCCATTTCAAAAAAGAGACAGGAATACTCATAGCCTTCAAACTTACAGTGCCTTCATTTTTGGTAAATTCAACTATCATTCTTGGCATTCTTGTTGAATAATCTCCTCTACTTAGCTCAGGACACCGTGTTCCCATTTGAAAATTCTGTCACCATCGACACCCAAATTGGCTAGCTTGTTAGCAACTTTGTTAGCTTCACGAAAGACATGTTGGGATTTTTTGTCATGTCTTCCCTGGAAAAGGATCCTAGCCTCTTCAATAATTGTTTTAATCCTCCAAGGAGGTGTTTTCCAATTATTGAGGAGATTTATAACATGCATAGAGTCTCCTTCTACGATCAAATTACCTTCTAAGTCTTGAGTCATTTGAAGGCCTCTCCACATAGCTCTAGCTTCATCTTCGTTTTTTGTCCTTGTTCCCAAATATTCATAAAATGCAAGCATCATATTCCCATTATGATCTTGCACAATACCACCAATGCCTACTCTACTAGGATTGTCCTTAGTTGCTCCATAAAAATTAAGCTTAAACCAACCCGTAGGAGATGGGGACCACTTAACATTGGCTTTGGGGTTGACTACCCTAGGCATAGACTCACCTAACAAGATTAAGCTTAAATATTGAGAAATTGTGGTCTCCTATAGATGAGGTTTACGACTATAAAAAGGGATAAGGTTCACATTCTCATTGGCAAAGGATAGGATCCTGGAAATGATAGTTTGATGATCATGGATAGACTCATTAAAGACTCTATGGTTCCTTTATAACCACACCTGCCAAAGATAGTGATTGAGACATATTTTCCACATGTATCTAAGTCTTTGGCTTGAAAAGGGGTAAGTCCAATGGATGAAAAAATCAATTATAGTGTTTGGTTTAACCCAGGAAATATTGAAGGCCTAAAAAACCCCACTTAGGATAGTCAAGGAAAAAGGGCACTCAAGAAAAATGTGATAAATGGTCTTCCAATTAGCCCTGCACATATAACAGTGATTAGTGATACAAATACCTTTATGCTTTATATTATCAATGGTTAGAATTATTCCTTAGATAACCAGCCATGAAAAGACTACAATTTTTGGAATTAAATTTTTAATCCAAACTAAGTCCTTTTGGAGGACAAACTCCTTGTTATCAAGCAAAAGCTTGTAAGATGATTTAATAGTGAACTATCCATTTTCCATAGGAGCCCAGGTCACTTGATATTCCTTGGGTCTCATGGGGATAAATTGTTGCTCGATAATGTTACAAAGATCATTTGATTCCACTTGAAATTGATGAATCCTTATTTTTTTCCACTTCATTCTACCTATGTCCTCAACCATATAATCAAAGACTTTTTTGCCAATGATTTCTTCTATGATATCTCTGATTCTAGCTAAGTTAGGATATTGCATCAGTGGTTTTTCCTTAGCCCACCTGTCATTCCAATAATTTATCCTCTCACCATTGCCTAAAACCCATCTTAAACCTTTTTTTATGATTTCCTTACAATTGATAATTGTTTTCCAAAAAGTAGAACCTCTGATTGGAACTGAGTCACTTAGAAATTCCATATTTTGAAGATACTTTCATTTGATGATAGTTGTACATTCATTTTCTTCACTAGAAATCAAGTGTCATGCCTGCTTAGATAGTAAAGCTAAATTCATATGAGCAATTCTCCTCAGACCTAAGCCCCCATTTTTGTTGGGTCTACACACTTTGGTCCATCCTACAAGGTGTATTGTCTTTTTCTCTTCTAATCTAGTCCATAAAAATTCTTTTTGGAGTTTCTCAATTTTTTGGAAAACCTTCACAAGGGCTTTGAAAACGGAGAGGAAATAGACTAGAATGCTTTGAAGAGAGGCCTTAGTGAGGGTTAGCTTTCCTTCTTGAGATAGAATATGACCTTTCCATCCAACAAGTTTTTTTGAATTCTTTCAATAACCCTGTCCCACATTGACTCTCTCGGAGAACCAATGAAAAGAGGGAGACCAAGATATGAAGTGGGAAGGTTTGATATATCACACCCTAAAATTTATGCAATCATTCCTTACCTCTGAATGGGGGTGTTCAAGAAATATAACTTGCTTTTACTGAAATTAACTTTTTGACCAGCAGTTTCCTCGTAGAGTTGCAAGATGTATTTAATTCTTTTGGACTCAACCACAAATGCCTTAGTTAATAGAAGGGTATCATCAGCAAATTATTGGTGAGTAACAACCCTAGTGAGATATTTTGCCTTGATTCCTGATATTATCCTTTAACTACAAGTATTTTTTATGGTTCTGCCTAAATCTTCTGCCACAGTGATGAATAACATGCGGCTGATAGGGTCCCCCTGTCGAATTCCTCTACAACTTTGAAGGTAACTAGCATTTGTTCCATTAACCAGAATTGAAAACCATGCTTTAGAAATGCATTCTTTGATCAAATTAACCCATTGGTGGTGAAAACCAAACTTAAGGAGGACAACAATCAGAAAGTCCCAACTTAGCCTATCAAATGCTTTGTTCATATCAAGCTTGAGGGAAAAAATAGACCTGTTAGTCTTATGATCAGAGTGCAGAGCTTCATGAACTATGATAACTCCATCCAAGATTGACCTGCCCTAGACAAAGCTTCCCTGGAATGGATCTATGATGCGGGGTAGAACATCTCTCATTCTATTTGCAATGTCTTTAGTTAGTATCTTGTAAGAAACATTGCACAGACTGATTGGCTTGAAGTCAACCATAGTTTCAAGGGTTTGCTTCTTAGGAATTAAAGAAATAAAAGTATATTTGAGACATTTTGGGATATGATTGCTTTTTTGGAATTATCTGACAGTAGAAATTACATCCTCACTTTCGATGTCTAAAAAATATTGATAGAAATGAGGGGGAAAGCCATCAGGTCTCGGGGCTTTATCTGGATCCATGCTAAACAAGGCTTCCTTAATTTTCTCATCATAAAAGGGATCTAGAAGCTTAAGGTTTATATCCTCATTTATTATGCTAGGAATGTATTGCAAGAGAATATCATTGGCTTCCTCATTGCACTACAATTCTTGTCCAAGGATAGAATTGAAATATGTTACTACATCCTTTCTACTTTCTATTAAGTCCTGAGTAATAAAACCATCTATTTTTTTAATTTTTTATCTTGTTATTGCTTTTGTTTCTAAGCATGGTGACGTGAAAAAACTTCGAATTTGAATCTCCATATTTCAAACAAAGAGCCCTTTATTTTTACCTCCAATATATTTCCTCATAGGCCAAAATGTTATGAAACTCTATTATTTTTATCCGTTCCTCCTGCCTAGTAGTTTCATCAACATCACCATGTTGAATCCTATAATAAATTATCTTCAAACTTTCACAACCTATTTTTTATTTTCAAAGAGGTTCCAAAAGACCTATTTGTTCCATGTTCAAATATTTTCCTTAACAAACTTTAATTTACTAGCAAGTTTAAAAGCTACACTATGCCTGACAGGCTGCTGCCACCATTGAATTAAGTTATCTCTAAAACTGGAATGTTTGTTCCACATAGATTTAAATATGAAAGGTTTCTTGAAGGACAAAGAGTTAGGGATATCCAACAAAATTGTATTATGATCAGAGGTAATTTTAGGAAGGTCTTGTAGGGTAGAATCATCGAATAGAGTTGTAGCCTCATTTGATAGAAAAAAACTATCAAGCCTTTCTTGAATGAGATGACATCCTATCCGCCGATTTCTCTAGGTATAATTCACTCCTCTAATTTTTACATCCATAAACATGTTGGAGTTCACAAAGTCATTGAACTCATCCATTCTCCTGATACGTGGTCCATTTCCACCCATTTTGTCTGAAGGGTAAATAGGAGTGTTAAAATCCCCAGCAAAAATCCAAGGGACATTATGGAATATTTCACTCATATTGCCTAAGTACTCCCACAATAGAGCTCTCCCTTGAATTGAAGTCTAGGCAAAAATATTTGAAAGGATCCACGACCTGTTGTTGTTTATTCACTTAAATAAAACACTTAGAACCTTGTCATATTTCTAAATAATTTTACCTTCTACTATTCGAGGATCTGTTGAGTGGTATTTTCACCCAATTGTGAAAGTACACTCTCCCTTAGGATTTGGGTTCCAAATCCCCTCTTGCAAAGAAGTTAAACAAACAACTTCTCCAAGGTCTCCGCTATATTAGCATTTGCATATGTGTATTAGTAATCTCAAATAAAGATATTCAATTTAAATGCTTGGAACACCTTAGTGATTGCAAGTAACTCGTAAACAAGGGGCAATGTTGGTTTATTTTACCATGAAACTTTAGTGATTGTTCATTGAACCAAAATAAAGCAAATGTGAGTTGGCCCTCATATGACCACGATGTAGTGCCTTAATTCCTTTTATCTTGAGAGTTTTAAAGTAGATTTTATCTTCTATTAAGTCCAAATATGGCTTCTTATCATGAAGATGAAGATAGCTTTCAATTGATCGATAAACATCCTCTTTGGTGAAATGGTTTTCATAAAGAGCAATAATTTATGGCCTTAGATAAAGGGCTTTAAATGTCACTTTAACTTATCCCTCTTAAATGAAATCAAATTTTCATCAAGATGAACAATTAAGTGCTTTGAAGAAAAGACCTTCAATGTAATACTCAAATTACCCCTCTTTCGTAAAATTAGAATTTTTATGAAGAGAGGGTAATTTTAGGCTCAAAAATGGAAATTTGTGAAAATGCCATAAAACATAACTCCTTCAATGAAATTGGAATTTTCATGAAGGGAATGTCATCATAGGCTCATGAGTGCAAAACAAAACTGAAAAAATGAAATTTGGCCCAAAAATGGAAATTTTCTATTTTCGGATTTTTTAAAATCTGTAATAAAACAACAACTTCGATGAATTTTTAAAAATACTAAACAACTCCAAAAATGAAATTTCAAAGTGCGTATTGGAAGTCTGAAGTATAACCTACGCAATGGTGAAATTATTTTTGGATTTTGAAATTTTTTAAATGTTTATTTTAATGCCTGAAAATTAAAAAAAAGTTAAAATTTTTGGAAAATAAAATGCAGAAAATGAAAATGAAATGCAAAAAATGGAACACAAGATACATTCAGTTTGATGCTATCCTATTTCGACAAAACCGAAGATGTGAGGTTTTCATGCATGCAACCTAACCTATTGGACTTGCAAAACAAGCACAATCCGGATAAGCTAAGTGCTTGGCTCCTAGGGTTTTAAATGAGGTTTTCAGATTTAAACATTCGCATGAAGCAACCAAGAAAACTTGCATAAACTCCATTTACAAGCCTAAAATCTGAAAAGGGGAAAAATAGACATTTAATCTTGCATGCGAGAAAATGACTCCTTTTTCTTGTCCATAAGATGCAACTTTCTGAAATTTTCTGTATTAAAAATTTGTCATTTTACAATAACAAAAATTTCTGGTTTTCCCAAACCAGTCCATGGAAGAAAAACAGCCCAAACAGGTCCAGAATGGCCCTCTTGCCTTCAAATCTGCAACTCTACTCGCAGCAGTTTCCAACCCCTCAAAACATCCTTGCCTGGCGTATTTAAAATTTTTAGGAAGCTTTTCGTTTCATTTTCCAATGGTTGTTCATTTCACCTTCCCTTGTGCATGCATGTGTTTTGGTTTCCAAAAAGGCTTTTCATTTCTATTTTGTGGCCCTTCGTTTCATTCCCATGGTTTGGCTTCCTCTGTTTGGTTTTCTTCACTTTTCGTTTGATTTCAAAAAAAATGTTTCCTTTTCTCCACATGGGCATGCGTCCGCTTCCTTCCATGTGTAACGACCATCTTAAATGATTTCAAATCATTAAATATTCCTTATGTAACGTTTTGTCTTATTCATTGGATTTTGTCCTTATGTGACAAATTACCTTATTCAATCTTTGATTTATTCCTTATAGGTCCACGTCATTATGCAGTCTTCAGTTTCACTATCCTGGTGTTCATCACTAATATCAGACGCACTATCCACTACTTTGTTCTTGCAAAATTGAACATGTCACGATATCGTGACACTCTTGTCTCTCTGTCTGCCTGCCCTTTTTGAGTCACGAAAATGCAACATGTCGCGATATCGCGACACTTTTGTTTCTCTGCCTGCCTGCCCTTTTTGAGTCGTGAAAATGCAACATGTCGCGATATCGCGACACTTTTGTTTCTCTGCCTGCCTGCCCTTTTTGAGTCACGAAAATGCAACATGTCGCGATATCACGACACTTTTGTTTCTCTGCCTGTCCCTTTTGAGTCATGAAAATGCAACATGTCGCGATATCGCGACACTTTTTTTCCTTGCTCTTTCTCTTTGCTTTGAGCTATGAAAATGCAACATGTCACGATATCGCGACACTTTTTCCTTCTCTTTTGGTCGTGAAAATGCAACATGTCGTGATATCGTGACACTTTTTTTCTTGTTATTTCTCTCTCTTTTGACCACGAAAATGCAACATGTCGCGATATCGCGACACTTTTTCTCTTCTCTTTTGGCCGTGAAAATGCAACATGTCGCGATATCGTGACACTTTTCTCTTTTTGTTTGGTCGTGAAAATGCAACATGTCGCGATATCGTGACACTTTTCTTTCTTCTCTTTTGGCCATGAAAATGCAACATGTCGCGATATCGTGACACTTTTTCTTTCTTCTCTTTTGTCTGCAAAAATGCAACATGTCATGATATCGTGACACTTTTCTCTTTTGGCCGCGAAAATGCAACATGTCGTGATATCGCGACACTTTTTCTCTTTTTTCAAATGCAACATGTCGCGATATCGCGACACTTTTTCTCTTTTTTTGTGAAAATGCAACATGTCGCGATATCGCGACACTTTTTCTCTCTTTGGCCGTGAAAATGCAACATGTCGCGATATCGTGACACTTTTTCTCTTTTGGTCACAACAATGCAACATGTCGCGATATCGCGACACTTTTTCCTCCTTGCGGTGTTTTGCTTTTTCTTTGATCTTTAGCATATGGGCCACTTCGGTCTTCTTGGAAAACTATGCAAAAAGGTGGGTCCCCAATTTTGGGGTACGTTGTGGAGCAGCCACAACAAATGGTGACTCTACTGGGAAATGCTCCTGAGCATTTCGGTGAGAACTCAACCTGAACACCTTCAAAACTCAAACACAAGCGTCAACAAATATCCCAAGAATGAAACTAGACGAGAAATACATGAAGCATTAGAATTATTAAGCATCAGCTCGATGTGTGCAATGTGCTTCATTCCCTATCGTTTGAAACTCGTTCAACTTTCCATTGTCATTTTCACTTATGATTCATGCGTATGAGAAGTTATGGATGATTCCTGTAGGATTTAACGTATGGTGAAGATGCTAGAGATATAACAAGCTTTGCAAAGGCTCAAACTTTCTAGTACCATGAACAAACATATTAAAACTGTCAAATCCTCTTAGGACCAAATATGAGTATACTTGAATTAATTTACTAGATCCCAAAGTTGGTTATGTGTCACTACCATTTTGAACCCATGTGCAAGTGTAAGTGAAATCAGAGCTTTGGGGAATAGGATTCCCAACCTAAGCGAGATGGGAATTTAACCCTATCCTTACTACTCTGATCTGGAGTTCATTACCTCATCTTGAACAAAATGATTTAACCTGTTATGGATGAAACTGTCAGGCTAGCCTGTCCGTTTGAGCAATCAGTGGTCTTGCTTTTAGACAAGACATGTTGCCACGCATGAGCATACTCCACTGCCGATCAGGCGTCTATAGCCCTCGATGGAGATCAACCCCATAATCCAGGATTTGACTTTACTTTTGATTTCTTGAACCTTGGGGATGACTACCCATCCTTGCAAGGGACATGTAGTACGATCCTTCCAATCCAATATCAATGATGCAATAAAAGTAGAATGAAAAATATTTGCTTTGGAACTTCAAGTTCTTGAGTGTAGATCATGCTTTTAATTTCTTAAAGTATGATGGAGGTAAAATAGAAGCTTTGGGGAATCGGATTCTCAACCTAAGCGAGATGAGAATTAGACCCTATCCTTACTACTCCATGAAGATCAAATCAGAGCTTTGGGGAATTGGATCCTCAACCTAAGTTCGATGGGGATTTAACCCTATCCTTACTACTCTGATTTTAGGCTTTAAGCACTATAGGAGTGGTAAAAAGCCACTATTTTAAGGATTATGTTGCATGATAGGACAGACACGAAATACTCCTTTCGCCTCACCTTTTCTTCCAAGTATGGTTTTGACCATTTTGCTCAAGATCCTCTTTAATATGTGTAGAACGTGCTTGGTTCAAGATAGTTCGGGCATCAGTTCCCAACCTTAGGATCCTTTTAATATATGTTATGTAATAACCCTAAGAGGATTCGACACCTTTTCAATGATTGTATTTGAAATGTAGATGCAACCGAGATGAAATGTATATGCAATGTCGAATGTAACATGAGATATGGATGAATGCATTGCTCTTTTTGAAATGCGGATGGAGTATACCACCTACTTTACCATAATGTGTAAAACTGACAACTTCATGCATCACAAGTTCCAAACGATATTCTTTAATGTGTTTGCGATACTCGTGGAGCTTTCTGCAATACAATTCCGATGTTTCATATTCTCTTAGTCTTAGTCAACATTCATAAGGACATAAGTTGACATCTCGCTTTTCTTTCTCTTTTTTTTTTTTTTAAGACAAACCAAAAGTGTCCAAAGGACCAACACACAAAACTTAAAACCAAACCCAAAATACAATCCCAAAAAAGAAACTTGAAAACACAAACCAAAACCAAAAACCAAAGACTATATACAAATGTACAATATGGTACAAGATGATGCACAGTTTGAACTATCACTTCCCTGGATCCCAAACATGATTTGAGCATTCCAAAAGACATATAATGTGATACACATGCCAAATGTGGAAGGAATCAAACAAAAACAAGATTAGACCAAACAATGCAACCAACTTCAACTTTCCTCTCTCACCCCACCAATTAGATTTAGTTCCATTAGTATTCTCATAGGTGAGATTCAAATTACCAAATTGATTAGACAATGGTTGATTTTCAATTCTTTCTTGTCTATTCTTTAAGGTGTAAATTTCATAATTCCATTCATGATTTAGAACTAGGCTTTCTTTATTCAAAATGAAATTTTGTAAGCAAGAGCCTATTTCTAAAAATTTCAAAGCTAATTCATTTTCCATGTTCTTAGGCCAATCAAGATTGTGCAACAATTTACAAGCATCTAGGATATTTACTAAATGGGGATCATTAGAAGTTTTTATCCTAGGTTCAAGAATTAATTGTTGATGAATTTGATTTAGCAATTTAAGTGCATCAAGCTCCTTTTCATTCATTAAAGTAATGTTATCAAAGGTGTGGTTAGAAATTAATCCTTGTTCTTCATTCACCTTCAATGGCATTTCATCATAAATATCATTTGAATTATACAAATCTTCACCTAAATCTTGGATGTTTGGACACAAAGGTTTAGATTTTACCTTTTTCACATTTTCATTTACCAAAATTTGATGAGGATTTGCAATTCCCTCTTTCACCTCATGGTCTTCATATTCTTCATTGATTACTTGTTCATCAAACATACCAAAATTGGGCACCCAATTGAAAACATGCCCATCCTTTTCAACCCTCAAATATTCTTGGTCAAAGTGTATGTCAAGTAACTCATCTTCATGATCAATCACTTGCATTACTTCTAATAGATCAACCACTTTGTCATTTAATTCCAATTCTTTGTTCACTATCCATGGTATCTCTTCATTTGAATCCTCAAAATAATCATGCAAACTTGTATCCGAATCTTCAATGAATTTATATTCAACATGATCGAATTTTGTAACCTTCTCAAATCTTGTGAATGTGAGATCTTCGTATGAAGTAGAAGTTTCAACATCCTGCATATAAATTGGAATAGAGGCTTCATCAATAGGGGTGTGAGGAAATAACACATCTTCATATCTTCCCCAACCATTGTAAAAATTATCTTCCAAATTTGTGGGATGAAACTCCATGGTATTTGTGACATGATCTTTTGATTCATTTGTCAATTCTTTTTCTTCTTTGTCCTTGGTAATAGGATCATTATAATCTTCCAAAATTTGATGAGATTTGAAACCCTCTTCCAAAACATCCTCAAATTGTACAGGAGTTGTAATATCTTCCTTTGAGTAGGCGATTATATTGTCCTGTATATCAATTGGCACACAAGTTTCATTAGCAGTTTTGGAGTGAGTGTAGTCTTCCCACTTCTTCCAAGCATCATAATAATCATCTTCCAATGTCAAGTGGTGACGTTCAACTACTTCTTCAACATCTTCCAATTCATCAATGTGTTTCTCATCAAATTCACCTTCACCTTCTTTAGATGGTTCAATAACTTTCAAAAGTGGGTTATTTCTTGAATTCAAATTTGTAAGGCTATCATCGTCCAAATTAGTAACCCATGATTCGATTTTATCACAATTTGGAGGGTGAAGAATTTCTTGATCATTAGTTCCAAGCTTCTCATCGATAGTGTCTTCCAAGAACAAGTGGTGAAATTCTATCATATCTTCAAATTCATTTATTGATTTTCTTCCAATTTCACTTTCAACCACTTCATCCAATTCTATGGTAGGTTCCGTCCTATCACATATCTCAAACCTTGTTGAATTTAGGACCCCTTTATCTGAATAATCATGTATCTCTATGAATGAGATCATCTCTGCATAATCCTCACTGGTGGATGTCGACTTAGCAATTTGCACCTCCTCTTGGACTACATCTAAGGTGGTTGTAACATTTGGACCTTCAAATTCATCCCCTTGATCATTTACCTTAGGTATCATTGGAGTGGAGGGTGCTATATTTGATGGTTGGTGTCGGTTGGCATCACTAACTCCAAAAGAACAATCTCTCATGTGAACATGTTGTGCCTTTTCTTCTTCCAAAACTTGTTCTACCTTTTCAAAGATCTCATAGATTGTCTCTAGAGACAGGTCATCCAAGTTTTCCTTAATGAGTGTAGCAAGTGTGGGGGGTATGGCTCTCAGGTATACTTCAATAGCTTCCTCTTCCGATGTACCCAAACTTTCCCACATTTGAGAGTACAATTCATGAAACCTCACACTGAATTGACTCATGGACTCATTAGGCTCTTTACACATAGAGGTGAATTGATTTTGCAACCTATCCAAGTCAACTTGATTACCAAAGTGATAAAGATAGGCTGCTTCTAATTGGCTCCAAGAAGTCTTAACCTCCATGGGTAGATGGCAATACCACGAGAATGATCTATCACCCACAATGTATGGGAAGAACCTACAAGCAATAGGCTCACAAAATATTTGAAATTGACATAATGTGAACTTATAGATATGTAGATTTTGTAGGTATCCTGATGCCACCTCTTGATTAAAAAGTCGTAGAAACTCCAATAACATTTCATGAATTTGATAAGGTGTTCCAAAGGTAGAATGACATTCATAATACTTTCCTAATGCAGATACCATCGTTTCTCTTAGGGACATCATTTCTTCTCTTAGGGATACAATTTGCTCCTCAAATGTTGCCATTAGTGAAACTCAAAGAATAACTTCAAAACCAATTTGTTAGTCATGAATAAAAGAAGGAACCATGACAAAGCAATATTCTAAAAATGTAAATTAGTTTCTGATTCACCAGATCGCATATGCACAAGTGAAGAGCATACTCCTAGTGTTGTAGGCTTTCTGATTCACAAGATCGCATTACACGCAAGTGAAGAGCATAATACCGACAACAAATACATTTTAGACAAAATAATTCCTTACAAATAAGCATGAAATGACTCGTAAATATCAAACATGTAACGTATGAATAATCATGTTAGCATCAACCAAGAGATGTATCCATTAAAATCCAATGAAAGTAATTGCATGGAGACAACCTCGTTAGTCAAGACCAAAATTTTTCAAAATCAAATCAAAACACATTATTCCTGTATGAACAATCAAAAGCGTTAGAACAATGCATAGCAATTCATGTCCTCCTTTTAACACTACAAGGTTGTATTGTTTAAAAGAGGGCTAAAGATAATAATCAATAGGGCATGAAATATTCAAAATTTAAATCCCTATAGCATTTAAATCACACTGAAATAAACCAAATTCAGGCCCTCCTTCTAGCGCCAAAATGTTGAGTGGTATTTTCACCCAATTGTGAAAGTACACTCTCCCTTAGGATTTGGGTTCCAAATCCCCTCTTGCAAAGAAGTTAAACAAACAACTTCTCCAAGGTCTCCGCTATATTAGCATTTGCATATGTGTATTAGTAATCTCAAATAAAGATATTCAATTTAAATGCTTGGAACACCTTAGTGATTGCAAGTAACTGTAAACAAGGGGCAATGTTGGTTTATTTTACCATGAAACTTTAGTGATTGTTCATTGAACCAAAATAAAGCAAATGTGAGTTGGCCCTCATATGACCACGATGTAGTGCCTTAATTCCTTTTATCTTGAGGGTTTTAAAATAGATTTTATCTTGCATTAAATCCAAATATGGCTTCTTATCATGAAGATAAAGATAGCTTTCAATATGATCGATAAACTATCCCTCTTTGGTGAAATTGATTTTCACAAAGAAGCAATAATTTATGGCCTTAAATTAAGGGCTTTAAATGTCACTTTAACTTATCCCTCTTAAATGAAATCAAATTTTCATCAAGATGAACAATTAAGTGCTTTGAAGAAATGACCTTCAATGTAATACTCAAATTACCCCTCTTTCGTAAAATTAGAATTTTTATGAAGAGAGGGTAATTTTAGGCTCAAAAATGGAAATTTGTGAAAATGCCATAAAACATAACTCCTTCAATGAAATTGGAATTTTCATGAAGGGAATGTCATCATAGGCTCATGAGTGCAAAACAAAAATGAAACTGAAAAAAATGAAATTTGACCTTAAAATGGAAATTTTCTATTTTCGGATTTTTTAAAATCTGTAATAAAACAGCAACTTCGATGAATTTTTAAAAATACTAAACAACTCCGAAAATGAAATTTCAAAGTGCGTATTGGAAGTCTGAAGTATAACCTACGCAATGGTGAAATTATTTTTGGATTTTGAAATTTTTTAAATGTTTATTTTAATGCCTAAAAATTAAAATAAAAGTTAAAATTTCTGGAAAATAAAATGCAGAAAAATGAAAATGAAATGCAAAAAATGGAACACAAGATACATTCAGTTTGATGCTATCCTATTCCGACAAAACCGAAGATGTGAGGTTTTCATGCATGCAACCTAACCTATTGGACTTGCAAAACAAGCACAATCCGGATAAGCTAAGTGCTGGCTCCTAGGGTTTTAAATGAGGTTTTCAGATTTAAACATTCGCATGAAGCAACCAAGAAAACTTGCATAAACTCCATTTACAAGCCTAAAATCTGAAAAGGGGAAAAATAGACATTTAATCTTGCATGCAGAAAATGACTCCTTTCTTGTCCATAAGATGCAACTTTCTGAAATTTTCTGTATTAAAAATTTGTCATTTTACAATAACAGAAATTTCTGGTTTTCCCAAACCAGTCCATGGAAGAAAAACAGCCCAAACAGGTCCAGAATGGCCCTCTTGCCTTCAAATCTGCAACTCTGCTCGTAGCAGTTTCCAACCCCTCAAAACATCCTTGCCTGGCGTATTTAAAATTTTCAGGAAGCTTTTCGTTTCATTTTCCAATGGTTGTTCATTGTTCATTTCACCTTCCCTTGTGCATGCATGTGTTTTGGTTTCCAAAAAGGCTTTTCATTTCTATTTTGTGGCCCTTCATTTCATTCCCATGGTTTGGCTTCCTCTGTTTGGTTTTCTTCACTTTTCGTTTGATTTCAAAAAAAATGTTTCCTTTTCTCCACATGGGCATGCGTCCGCTTCCTTCCATGTGTAACGACCATCTTAAATGATTTCAAATCATTAAATATTCCTTATGTAACGTTTTGTCTTATTCATTGGATTTTGTCCTTATGTGACAAATTACCTTATTCAATCTTTGATTTATTCCTTATAGGTCCACGTCATTATGCAGTCTTCAATTTCACTATCCTGGTGTTCATCACTAATATCAGACGCATTGTCCACTATTTTAGTCGGCAAAATGGAACATGTCACGATATCGTGACACTCTTGTCTCTCTATCGGCCTGCCCCTTTTGAGTCACGAAAATGCAACATGTCGCGATATCGCGACACTTTTGTTTCTCTGCCTGCCTACCCTTTTTGAGTCACGAAAATGCAACATGTCGCGATATCGCGACACTTTTGTTTCTCTGTCTACCTACCCTTTTTGAGTCGTGAAAATGCAACATGTCGCGATATCGCGACACTTTTGTTTCTCTGCCTGCCTGCCCTTTTTGAGTCATGAAAATGCAACATGTCGCGATATCGTGACACTTTTTTCCTCGCTCTTTCTCTTTTCTTTGGGTCATGAAAATGCAACATGTCGCGATATCGTGACACTTTTTCCTTCTCTTTTGGCCATGAAAATGCAACATGTCGCGATATCGCGACACTTTTTCTTTCTTGTTCTTTCTCTTCTCTTTTGGCCATGAAAATGCAACATGTCACGATATCGTGACACTTTTTCTCTTCTCTTTTGGCCGTGAAAATGCAACATGTCGCGATATCGCGACACTTTTCTCTTTTCTTTTGGCCATGAAAATGCAACATGTCGCGATATCGCGACACTTTTTCTTTCTTCTCTTTTGGCCGCGAAAATGCAACATGTCGCGATATCGCGACACTTTTCTCTTTTGGCCGTGAAAATGCAACATGTCACGATATCGTGACACTTTTTCTCTTTTGGCTGCGAAAATGCAACATGTCGCGATATCGCGACACTTTTCCCTTTTGGCCGCGAAAATGCAACATGTCGCGATATCGCGACACCTTTTCTCTTTTTGGCCACGACAATGCAACATGTCGCGATATCGGACACATTTTTTCTTTCTTTGGCCGTGAAAATGCAACATGTCGCGATATCGCGACACTTTTTCCTCTTTTTGCTTTGGTCTTCGCTGGACAATGCAACATGTCGCGATATCGCGACACTTTTTCCTCCTTGTTGTGTTTTGCTTTTTCTTTGATCTTTAGCATATGGGCCACTTCGGTCTTCTTGGAAAACTATGCAAAAAGGTGGGTCCCCAATTTTGGGGTACGTTGTGGAGCAGCCACAATAGGATCCCACAAAGTCATAATGCCTCCAAACACTCCTCTAGATGATTTGCAAACCATCTCCCCTTGATTCTAGATTTATTTTGCTACTTTTTTTTACTTAATCTCATTATTTTTTGTTTCTTACAACATGATAATAGTGGATTCACTTGATTTCTTATTTCACTGACTTCCCTATGTTTGGGTAGGCCATTGAGGCCTCTCATATTCCATGAGAGGAAATTCATTTAGATTGTTTGGGATTTCTTCCTCTCCCCCTCCCTTGAGGGGGTTTTCCTGATTTGTTGTCTTCAAAACCTGGAATAACTTGTTGAAACAAGGTTCTCTGTTTTCCATTGGCAATGTCATTATTGTTTTAATTTTTTGATGCTCAGCATTTGATATTTTCCCTCTTCTTTTTTCACTACCAAAATTTATAGGAGACTTCACAATGTTCCTGGTTTTTTTAGGACTAAACTAGGGGAGGAAATTTGTTGCAGAACTGGACTGCCATATTCCTTAGTCTAAAGAGTTTCACATATCTCCACACCTACATACAAGTCTTCTCTTTTTTTTCTATATTCCCCTATTCTATGGGACAGCCCCTTAGTAGGATTCACTTGGATCCTAGTGATGATGTTAGGGAGATGTGATTTTTTATTTTCCAATGCCTCAACTTTCTTCCTAAGTTCTTCAGCATTAGGGTTTGGCTTTCAGATGCCCATTGGGCTTGTATTTTTGGCATTGGGGTTTAAGGATATCGACTTTGATGGGTATTCTAGATATCGAGAATTAGGGTTTGGCTTTGTGATGACCATGGGGCTTACAATAATTTTAGCATTAGGGTTTGAGGATCCTAAATTGGATGGGGATTCTAGAGAGTCAAAAAGGCTAGCCTGAAGGTTTTAGGCTTCCATGTCTTTCGATAATCCTCCTACTCCCATATTGGATAGAATTGAAAATTTATTTGAAACTAGAGGATTGGAACTTACCTAAGTATTTTGGTTGCCAAAAACCTATTATTTTCCTTTGTTTTGTTGGGACCCTGCACCGTCTTTTAGTTTTTGGTAGACATAGTTTACTTGATTGAAATCACATCTTCCAAGGAAACTCCTCAAATTTCCTCTGTCTAGCATTCCCTGCTTCTACTTTTCTCTATTCATTGCCAGGTTAGGGCATTTATTGCATAGATGTCCTTGATTTTTGTATTATGCATAGAATGTCGGTCTATTCTCGTATTCTACCAGTTGTTTTTGATAGTATTCTCCATACTCTAGCTCCAAAAACCTTAGTAATTTATTATCCAAATTAGTATTTACGTATATTTGTGCATGAGTCATCCTTATCCTGGCCAAGGTCACATGGTCAATGGATATCAGGTCCCCTATAGTTCTGGCTATGCCTTGTAGCCAATATTCATTAAAGAACTGGGTAGGTAGACTCGGGAGACAAACCCAAATAGGTCCAATGTTAATATTTTGCTTTTTGAGGTCAAAATATTCACCCCATCATCTAAGAAAAAGGATCCTTTTGCCCAAAAACCAAGGACCTCCTATTAAAATGTGGTTAGCATCCTCCATATTGTTAAAACAGATAATGAAGAACCCTCGAGTTAGAGCTACCAACTCCAAGTTGTCTACCGGTCGCCATTTACCTATCGTCCAAGCCCTGATAGTCTCCATGTCCGGCCTACCTCCCAAAAACTTACCTACTAGGGAGAATTATTCCATTGAAAGAAAAGGGCTCATGGAACTTGTTGGGACCAAAATTTTATTATTTACTGGAACTATGGGTGGAATAGAGAAAACCTCCTTTATTTTTCCTCTAAGAGTCTCAACAAAATACAACCACTTCTTGGGCCCCACATTGTCCTTCATATATATATTTTTTAGGTCTTTCTAAGGAGGGTCGGGCCCCCACATGATGCCCACATCCAAATCTACCATAGCATGACCGCCTTCCTTTGGATCCTCACTTGATCCATGCTCGAGGTTCCCACCCACCCCTTTCATACTTTCTCTACCTCTACCGCCTTGGCTGATATTTTTGCATAGAAAATTCAAACCCTCACTCCCACCACACCTGCTAAACCTCAGTTCACTCATTCTTCTTTTCAACCTCAACCACTAGGGACTTATTGATAGAGGAGGACATGGTTAGAGCCTGTGGTGGGTCATGAAAAATATTTGACTACTTTGATAGACTTATGGGATCCTCACACCAACACCTTCCACATACTAATAATGGAGATGACATTGAATTTAGAGGATGTCTATCGGATACTGCACATTCTAATATAGTTGTGACCTATTGTATCTACTCATTGAGATATGAGAGATATAGTTCTACATAGATACTTTGACAGGGACTGGAAGGAGGTAGTATGCGACCTACTTAGTGGAGGTATATTAGTGGAGTTATGGTATGAGGTTGATGTATTGACCACTAGATATACCTTATTGATGACATTAATCTCCAACATGTTGCTACCATACTCATCAAGATCCAGGTTCCCTTGGAACATTTTGGAGTTGGTATTTACATTTGTGGAGTGCACTATAGAGTATATTTTAGTTATGTCTTGGGGTACTACTTTATTGGTACAATTGTATGATGAGTTGTGTGAGATATTTTCCTATGGGTGGAAGGACTTAGGATGCAGCTTTCTACTGTAGGTGTGAGGATGGTAGCATATTATTGTGGATTGATAGTAGGGACTACCTTGGATAACATGAGCACATCTTGTAGATAGGAATATAGGCTATGGGATTCTATGATAGTGAGCCTAGGAAATAGGTTAGAGCCATCACTTTGCTAGTAATATTGACCATTACACATAGTCCTTTGTAGGACTCAAGGTATAAGAGGTGACTTGGAGACCCTATAGGGATTGTCTAGTGTGGCTATAGGTTGAGGCATAGCTTCACTAGGTGAGGTAAGAGAGATGGTTTGTTGGGTGACATGGGACTGAAAAGGGGTATTTTTGTATGCTCGAGTCCTACAGTAGTTTTGGCTATGCTAGGGACTACCTAGTGAGCCAGTGATCTACCAACTTCATGGGGATGATAGGACACTTGATTGGCCTACATTTGAGGTAGTGGGATGTGAAGGCAGATCGTGCAGTAGATATTTTTGATCTAGATGATGCAAGGACTATATCATACTATAACTCTTTGTGGGTTGCATACTAGTGGTAGGAAGAGGGGCCACTATGAGGTGATGCAACTACGATGGTATGTGAGGTGCACAAAGATACTCCATATGAGGGGCATGATGAAGCACATGATGAGGAGGGACCAGACACAGTCAAGAGACATGTGCATCATTGAGTAGCGGATGAGGGATAGAACTCATTTATGTAGGGTATCCACATGATGACTTTGATGAGGATCACTTTTATGATCAAGAAGTGTAGTTATATATGGTAGTATGATATGCTACTATTACTGAGCTATGGGGTGATCTAATCAGAGGTAGATAGGATTATGTAGAGAAGAGAGCTCTCCTACAGGCATAGGTGTAGAGTACAATCTAATATTGATAGGTAGGTAGTAGAGATAGCTACTATTTAGAAATAGGTTGTATCATGGAGCCCTAGCCATGGGGGATCTAATAGTGGCAATATGGCCAGGATACAGGATGAGGTGACATAGCTCCAGGTCTTAGTAGGAGAATTCTAGGCTCATTTTCAAGAGGAGTAAGCATAGACAAAGGAGTTAGAGGATGAGATAGTGCACCTTAGGGGGTGCTTACCAGCCTATCCTTCTACTAGTGGGTCACACCAGAGTCAGAGGAGTGGTATGGGATAGTCTTTAATGAGGATGGGGACTCCCAACACCGCACGAAGGTTAGATAGTACATGGAGTAGAAGATTTTGGAACTCTCATCGGATACCAACTGAGGGTTGTAGTGAGAGTCATAACATCGATCTTGCATGACGATATATTTTAAGACTCTATGGTTGTTTTTGGATTTTGGGAGCGTGAGGTCTAAGGACCCACTTTATTTTAGCCTATGAGCAATTTGTAGATGATGATGTATCTTTTAATTTCATACATATATATGAGTTTTTTTTATCATCATTTGTTTTCTTACTACTTTATGAGATGTATGCAATACTTATATTTACTTTACTAATGATTTTATGTATGCTTATAATATATGCATGTATTGTAATATGATGTGATTTGATGATATGTATATGTGTGTATGAAAAATGAAATGGATTATTTGTTAATTTATATGATGGATAGTAATTGACACACTAGATGCTAGCACCATAGACTATACAAAATTTATCTCATCATCTTAACGTTATCATGATACTATGTAATGGCTTGTGCAAATGTAAAATGACAAACATGTGATAAAATGATATGTAATAAACTGAATAATATGTTTTTATATGATAAGTTTAGGATTTTCATGAGACTCAAACACTCTAGTTACCTAATCAAAAATTATATAGTGTCCATGCAAGACTTTTTGAGTAAAGATATAAATCTGTTAAGATAACAAATATATTCAATATCCATGTGTGTGCATGTGGGTTTATTAATATGATAACACCTAAAGTTACCCTATTTCCAAACAAGATTGATGCATCCTATTTGTACTGAAGATCACCCTATGAGTATCATTATCCTGAGTTTTTTACATACCTAAATTATACCACTAGGCAATACAGGTTACCAAAATCTAGCTCATCCACATGCAAATATTGGTCTATACCAAATTAAGTTGCTTATGTGACATATATACCATCATGCATAAAGATATTGATATTGTCAGACATGCTTTATGCCACCCAACATATAATGAGGATCACCTTATGGTTGTTCAATGCTGAGATTTCTAGGGATTCAAGTTCAATACTATATTCTTTTATTTTAATTTTGAATTGCTCTTAGGGATTTGCTCATTTTTTTTTGTTCGTAATGGATTTTGGTAGTGGTGAGAACCACTGTTTATTTTTCTTTTTGCTAATGGTGAAATTCACTTTTTCTTTTGCATATTGTTAAGTGGTAATAACCACTATTTATTTTTCGTTTTGGATACTTACCCTAATTTGGTGTGAAGCAAGGGATTTTGATTGCTTTGGGTAAGGAGGATCTTGTCTTTTTGTTAATTCTCAACATATTTGAACCATTCACATAAGGAGATGAGAGAGGTAACTTTTCACTTAAGGTAACACAAACTACTTTGTAGGTTTCATCTTTCCTTGTGCTAAACTTGGATTTATTAATGTTAAAATGTGTTGGGATTTTGACATATACAAGGTACAATATAAGAAGTATTCTACCTTCTAAAAATCATGATAGTTTTCTACAAAATATAAAAAGAAAACTAGAGATGGTTGAGTTACGAAAAACCCTAAATATACCTTATAACAATGGCTAAGTGAGGAAAATAGACACACAATCTGGAATGTGGATGGAAATGATAATTATAATGTAAACATGTATGAATAATAACTATTGATAACCTAGATGTTGTAGGTGAGTTGGAAAGGAGAGGCCAATCCTACAATAGAGGTCCCAGGTTCAAATATCCACCCTACCAAAAAGCTGATTTGGGTATCCAAAATCCAATTGATAATTTTGGTGCGGGTAGGGTCGGGTGTGACTCTCGGGTGACTTTGATGGTGTAGAACCCCATGTTCATGGTCTCTCAGACCAAGGCGTCCCCGCAAGGAGTTTTTCGCTTAAAAAAAATAACTATTGATAAAGTTGATGTTGAAATGTGCCTAGTGTACAAAATTGGTGCTAGACATGTATGATCAATTCTAAAATATAAAATATGATGATGGGTATGCCTAATGGAAGTGATGTTATAATGCAATAATATAAAATGTGATGTAATGCAATATTTTTGTGTTTTTTATGTTTTAATGATATTTTTAGATTTTGATCTATATATATGTATATATAGTTTGACCAATGGACTTAGTGGATACCATTGGGGCCTTTTGGATGACCAAAGGGTTTATAGATACCTTTGGGGATTTTTAGAATGACCAAAGGATTTATACACACCTTTGGGACTTTTTAGGGTGACCAAAGGGTTTATAAATACCTTTGGGGCTTTTTAGGCTGACCAATAGGCTTATAGATGCCTTTGGAGCATTTTAGGGTGACCAAAGGGTTCGTAGACACCTTTGGGGATTTTTGGGATGACCAAAAGGCTTATAGATGCCTTTGGCTCTTTTTTGGGTGACCAAAGGGCTTATAGATACCTTTGGAGAATTTTTGGGTGACTAAAGGGTTTGTAGATTGCTTTGGAGCATTTTAGGGTGTCCAAAGGGTTTGTAGACTGCTTTTGAGCATTTTAGGGTGACCAAAGTGCTTATAGATACCTTTGGAGCATTTTGTGTTATCAAAGGGTTCATACATCACTTTTGAGCATTTTAGGGTGACCAAAGGGTTTGTAGACCACTTTGGAGCCTTTTAGGGTGACCAAATATTTCATAGACCACTTTGGGGTATTTTAGAGTGACCAAAGGGTTCGTAGACCACTTTGGAGCATTTTAGGTTTGACCAAAGGGATCGTAAACCACCTTGGAATATTTTAGGATGACCAAAGGGTTTATATATGACTTTGGAGCATTTTGGGATGACCAAAGGGCTTATAGATGTCTTTGGGGTTTTTGGGGGTTACCAAAGGGTTTGTAGACACCTTTAGAGTGTTTTAGGGTGACCAAAGGGTTAGTAGACATCTTTAGAGCATTTTAGGGTGATCTAAGAGTTTGTAGAAACCTTTTGAGTTTTTTAGGGTGACCAAAGGGTTTATAGACACCTTTGGAGTGTTCTAGGATTACCAAAGGACTTATATATGCCTTTGGAGTGTTTTAGAGTGACCAAAGGGTTTGTAGACACCTTTGGAGTGTTTTAGGGTGACCAAAGGGTTCGTAGACACCTTTGGAGTGTTTTAGGGTGACCAAAGGGCTTATAGATGCCTTTCGGGATTTTTGTAACTTTGATTACTTTGTTATTTTAGGAGGAAGGTGCAATACCTTATGTACCCCCAATATTTATGGTTATCAAAGGAAGCAAGGAAGGTGTGATACCTTTAGGATCCTCAATTTCCTGTATTTGTTATGATGTAAATATTGGGGAAGGTGTGACACCTTAGATACCCCCAGTATGTAATGTGTTTGATGCAATGTTATTGGCTTGGCTGGGAGGAGTGATATATACTAACTCCCCCTATTATGGCAAGGAATTATTGGTAATTCCCATGTCTTGATGAGGTAAAATGAGTGACCCATTTGTGGATAAGGCTTTATTATCCATAAGATCTTGGACTACATGTCTAAAAGTATAACAATCACTAATGTCATACTCTCGTATTCAATGATAGAGGTAAGAATTATCCTTCATGTATCATCTAGATCTAGACCTATTTGGTTTGACTAGGGGTATATTTGGCAAGATGATTTTATTTTTTCCTATAGATTGTAAAAATGGTTGACATGGACTCAGATAATAATTTATTATAGGTACAATTTTGGAAGTCTTATCCAATTTACATGATTTAAGTGTCTATAGATAGAGATCCATGAACCAGAGTTGAGAGGAGAGGTGTCTCCTCTGGATAGATATCCACAAACCATAGTTGAGTGGATAGAGTTCTCCTATGTATAGAGGTCTGTGAATGAGATTTGAGGGGATAGAGTTCTCATGTGGACAGAGGTCCATAAACTTGAGCATAGGAAATTGGTGTCTCCTTTGGATAGAGGTCCATAAACATTGTAAAAGGGAATTGGTTCCCAAGATATTTGTTGAGAAAATATAGAAGAAATATTTCTTTGAGGATGTAACCCACATTGGGTGAACCATTTTAAATTTGTGTCTCTCATGTGTGTGATGATTCGTGCATTCCCTTATTACTATTATTGATAAAATTGGTTAATACTGCTTTGAGGAATTATTGCAATTGATAATATTGGATGCTATTATTTTGGAAAGAAAAGTAAAATTTCTATATTATATTTTTCACCCCCATCTCAGTATAATCTTATGTTATTCAATTGGTATCAGAGTGGGTTCCTTCATGAAAGTCTAACAACTTGAAGTAAGATATTACAAGAACACACATGGGCAAGAAAGTCAAAAGAATAACCATGAGATCATATAATCCTAAGAAGTAAGAAGCACACATGACCATGAAATAAAATGAAGATGCTATGGTGGACATGGAAGAAGAATTTGATTTTGTTCTCAAAAATATTGTTACTCAAAAAGGGGAAGTGGAAACATAATCAAGTGAAAAATCAAGTGACAAAGAAGAGGCTAAAGTGATAAAATTTTGTACTAAATGTGGTAAGCTAGGTCACCATGTAGCTTATTATCCACAAGATGAATATAGTAGCAGTAAATATGAACATGTATACAAGAAAAAGAAAGAAATAAAATTCAGTTATGAAAATAAAAATAGGCACAATCAAGACAGGTATGAGAGGAAGATATTTTCTGAAAGTAGCAGTGATGAAAGTCTCTCCAATAGTGAAAAATAAGATGCTCCTATTGAAGACCTACAAAGAAAGAGATATTTATAAAAGGAAGAAGCTATAGTTGAAATGAAAAAGGAACTTGATGAGCTAAAAAGGAATAACTTAGGATTGAAGACTCAAGTACAAGAAGATGAAAAAACAAAGGTAAAGCTTCTACAAGGCCTCACTGACTTAGAAGTTACAATTGAAGAGGCATGAAAATTTGAAGAATGTATGTCTGAAAATTTAAAGGCAAAAGATCTAGAATGTGAAAGATTAAAACATGAAGTGGTTTCTCTAAGGATGGAAAAATATTCTAATGATAAGCTACATAGGTTTTAGAAAATATCAAAATATTTGGATGACATTATCAAGGCACAAAGATCTCCATTTATCAAGACTAAACTTGTTTTTTAAGAAGGACAAGAGAAACAAGAAGAAGGGTCAAGCTCAAGTTCAAAAGAAACAGAAGAACTAGAAGTGATTGAAGAAGAACCTAAGACTTATGCTAATATGTTTAGAGGTGATAGTATCAAAGAGGAAGCAAATAATTCACCATAAAGAGACATATATCATCACAAGAAAATCAAAGAAAAAATAATGAGATCAAGGTAAGATGAATATTTATTCTAGGGTTATTGTTACTCATGTAATCAGTTTGGTCATAAAGCTATGCATTGTAGGATTCATGAAAAAAATAATTATGGCTCACTAAGAGGAAATTTAATTCATTTTAAGGTGGATATTTCTTTAAAGTTCATTGCTACTCATGTAATTGTTTTAGTCATAAAGCTATACATTGCAAAGTTCATGATAAAAAAGGTTATGGCTTCACCAAGAGAAATTTTAGATCATTCGCACCTTCCAAGCACTGCAACATCATGTGTTACAACTGCAATAATTTTTGGCATAAAGCAAAGTAGTATAGAACGGTGATTTAGGAACTACCAAGAATAAGAAAGAATCAAGACAACGAAAATGTTCAAAGAGGTATGATTACAAAGGTGTGGAGGAAGGTTCAGAAAGGAGAAGAGCATTGTAAGTTGGGAGTGGATTTACTCCCACCTAAAAATTGATCACCTCAAGTAAAGGAGGTGGTGAGGGGTCTGAGATAAGAGTCTTATTTTTAGATCCAAAGGATCCCTTTGCCATTGATGTCAAGGAGGGAGATATTTCTGTAAGGGGGAGAGAAATCAGTCAGGAGGAGCAACTCTTCAGGGGAAGCAAATTTAGAATCTAGTTGCAATAAAAGGAAATATTTTAGAAGGGTTGCCAACAATGACAAAGGGGGATATTGTTATAAATATTGAGTACATTGGTTGTCACTGATGTCAAAGGTGAAATGATTGAGAATTATCTTCAAGGTTGAAATATTAAAGTGCAAGGAAAATATCTTCAAAGGATATACATGAGGTAATGTTAAAGATGAATAATAAGCAAGGCAGAAATATTATTCAAAGATGAAAAGGCTAAGGATGGACACAATATTCAAGCAAAGGTTTTAGTTAAGGGTTGCATAAGACAAAAAGTTTATAATATTTATTTTAAATATTATAAATAAGGTTGAAAAGGTTTTATGTGACAAAGGTTTATCCAAAAGATTTAAATATATAAAGGAATGAAAAAGTTTATTAAACATCATGGGAAAAAGAAATATTATAAGGTGAGCAATGGTGTAAAAGGAGCCAATATCAATAAAGAGTAAATAATCATTACTATGAGCATCGACGTACCATGGTCTACAAGAAAACAAAATATAAAAGCATATTAGAGGTGTCGACCAACCTTGAAAAATAAAAGGTAAAATCAAAGGTATTTGTATGACATTTTTGAAAGTATAAAATAGGAGTTGGTGATGCAGTGATTTATGAAGGTATTCGAGTGAGGGCATTATAATAATCAGCAAGAAAGTGCATTATACAATTTTTAGTGAGCGAGCACATTGTGTAGACGTCAGTGGGTACATTCGACTAAATCCATCTAGACGACAACAAGCAATCTGTCTGCGTTTGAAAACAAGAAAGTGAATTTGAAGAAGTATTAGAGAGAGCATTTTTTCATAGTGAGAGTTTACAAAAAAATCTAGCACAACAATCAATGAAGTATTTCTACCATTAAGCTTGAAATAATAGAAGAGATATATACGTTGATAAGTGTAATTTTGAATTTGTAATTGTGTGAAACGGTGCATAAGGATAGATTAAAAAATTGATATAGATGTGCTAAAGTAAATGGTAGAATTGTTTGGCCAGCAAGGATAAAATTATTGAAATTCTTTCGAGGAGAACTAGCAAATGAAAAGAATATTTATGAGCACCATGTTTCAGTGACAATGAATTTTTTTAATTGAACTCATTGTTCGACAACAACTCAGAAGATTTCAGAGAGTATCACAGGTGATAATGATTAAATTTTGATCACATGTGCATAATTCGAGGTCTTATAAGACACAATGTGGTTGGGTGAACCTGCATAGTGGTAGAATTATTTTTGTTCCAAATTTTGGAATATATTAGTGATATAAGATGTGATGTTTGGGCAATTGTGGATGCATACTTCCCTGTAGTAGGCAACGACAGAATGAATGTTTGAAAGGAATTGAAAAAAAATGTTGATGCTAAGTTTGAAGAAGATAATTGAAATATCAAAGAAATAATTAGAGAGCCACAAATATAATCATATATTACATTGAGATAAAAACTGATGCAGATAGAATATGTAGTGCATGGTGAAAAATTTATTGAAACATCTGAACCGTGAAGTGAAAAATAACACAAGAAGAAAAGGTGAATTTTTGACATCAGAGGTATCTGGGATTGTGGAATTCTAAATTGACAATTGGGATGTTTAGGGTTTAATTCATGTAGGAATCCATACTCTTTTGGCATAGTGGAAGATTTCAGTTTGTACATGGAATAAGGTTGAAATTTCTATTTTTGTATTACTTCCACCGAGACAGTTAGTTGGGACGGTTGCTAGCTGAGTGCTTTAGCGATAGATATTCGGGAGGTCACAAGGTCCAATCCCACAAAGAGATATAAGTTTTTTGTGACTATAAAACCTTACCTTGTGTATTTAAAAGTTATATTTATAAAGTGTGTTTTGATAAGAAGGGAGATATAAGACATAGTGTTGATATTTTATTTGTGCAAATTTAAAAAGAGGGAAGATATTACAAATTTATTGTTGTAAGTTATAAAGGGTGAAGATATTGTAATATTATTTGCATATCCTAAAGAGGAACTTATAAGGTGTATTATGGTTATTTTGTTGATTGTAATTTCTGCTTGATATTTGAAGAGTTTTATTGTGAATAATTTGAAAAGAAAATTTTACTAACTTCTTGAAGTAGCAAAAAGAGAAATTATTTTGAGACAAGTTTTTGATGGCACATCTTCATAAAAGCAAGTTAAGAGGTATGGTGATATTATTTCTTATTTAAGATGTTTGGTTTAGCAAATATTTTTGAATCATAAGGTGGAGAAATAAGTATTATATATGTGCATTTTTGGAAATATTTGTGTTAGGGTTTGAGAACAAATTGTGCAGCATTGTTTGAATTAATTTCTGAAGCATTTGGGCATTGGTTTGAGTGAAATTGAATGTGAATGAGAAAGTGTTAGAAACTACTTTTGTAAAGAAAAATTGTGCATTATTGTGCTTACTCTTTGAGATCAAACTTACAAGGAACAAAGGGTAGTTTTGTGAAGTAATTTTATGCACTAGATTTGATTGATATTGAGATAAATTTGTAAATGTTATAGGGCATTTTTGTGAAGCAATTTGTGCATTGGTTTTGAGTAAATTTTAAAGATAACATATTGAGAATTGCATATTGTTCTCTATATTTTATTGAAATAATTTTGGGTAGAATATGTCTAAATTGCCTAGTTGAAGAAAGCATTCATGAAAGATATACAAGTATTTTTTGTGAGTATATTTGAGCATCATTAAGGCAGTTTTGAGAAGATTGTGTTAGCAGGTTTTGAGGTAGATTTGTGTAGGTTGTGCAAGCAGATTTGGATAGATTTATGAGTAGGTTTGAGCAAGCCTTGTGAGAAGGCTTGGTGCAGATTTGGGTAGATTTGAGATTAGGTTTGTGAGCTTATTTGAGCAAGTATTATGAGAAGGCTTGAGGCATATTTGGGTAGATTTGAGAGCAAGTTTGTGAGATGATTTGAGAAAGTCTTGTGATAAGGCTTGAGGTAGATTTGGGTAGATTTAAGAGTAAGTATATAGCTGATTTGAGGAAGTCTTATGTGTAGACTTGGATAAGATCTAAGTATATTTAAGAGCAGGTTTTGGTAAATAGATTTGAGCAATCCTTGTGTAAAGGCTTGAATCAGAGTAAATTTAAGAGGAGATGTGTCTCCTGTGGATAGATATCCATGAAATAGATATGAGAGGAGATGTGTCTCATATGGATAGAGATCCATGAACCATATCTAAGAGGAGAGGTGTCTCATGTGGATAGAGATCCATGAACCAGAGCTGATAGAATATAATTCTCATGTGGATAGAGATCCATGAACCAGAGTTGAGGGGATAGAGTTCTCCTATAGATATAGGTCCACAAACTTAAGCATAGAGGATTTGTGTATCCTTTGGATAGAGGTCCATAAATATATTAATAGGTAATTGGTTCCCAAGATATTTATTGAGAAAATTTAGAAGAAATTTTTTCTTCATAGATGTAACCCACATTGGATGAGCCATGTTAAATTTGTGTCTCTCATGTGTGTTGTTATTTGTACAATCTCATGTTACTGCTATTAATGAAATTGGTTAGTGCTGCTTTGAATAATTATTGCAATTGATAATCTTGGATATTATTATTTTGGAAAGAAAAGTAAAAGTTATATCTTATACTGTTCAACCTCCCTCTTAGTATAAGCTTGTGTTCTTCATTAACTAATAGGGAAGAATTTATTTTTTAACCCTACATGCATGATTCACACAGACCATGTGGGATATATACCACATTCCTTAACAAAGAGTTGTTCTTGAGTGCATTCAACACCATAAACTAATGAAAAATCAACTGATGAATCCCCCAAGCAATCAGATAACCATGACACACGGTAGAAAATTCTTGAATGGTTATCATTCATTCAACTAATCAATTTAATCCAAGTGGTAAAAAGGGTTATAAAATATTGTTATACCTTTTTTGTCTCTTGATATACTTATAATTATCAATAGTATTTTCTATAGTGTGTGTGGGAAAATAGTCTCCCTAATAATGAAACACATATGGGACAACTAATAACCCACGTGGAGTATTCATGGAGAGTTACGTATCATAATGATCGATGGTGTGATGGTCCATGCAAATATTAATAAGGAAAAATGTCAAACACCTATATCCATATGCATCTCCAATCAGATTGCCCACCTTATATAAGCAATGTCAATGTGAGATTAAGATTGTATATATTTTTACATATGATTCCATTGACGATGCTATGTAGAGGAAGATATCTAAGCTACTGTTGAAGTATAGAGGGAGTACAAATTTAGACGTCCATAACCAAGAACAAATCTAGATATTTCATGTTCAATTTAATATGTTGTCAGTGTTCCTTTAAACCCCATGATAAAGGATATAAAATTACTCATAGGAGCTAGAATAATCATCATATAAATATTACACAGGGTCAAGTCTAAATAGCAGCAACAACTAGATTAGCATAAGAGTCTAAGGATCTATCATAGGGTAGCCCATAGTGATATGGGGTAGAAATTTCACTTTGAATATGGACCCATTATTTTCTCTTAGCATGTGTCTTAAACAAGACTGTTAATATTCCATCAACAAGGGGCACTAACAGAGCTTGAGAAGCCAATATCATGGCTCTAAATGATGATCATTAAAATTCTAGACATGTAGGCTTTCTTAGATTCCATTACCTCATTTAAGGGAGTGTAAAGTACCAAAGAAAAATTGTCCCAAAAAATACCCTTACGTGGTAAGGAAGATATTCTATGTTTTAGCAATTAAAAGAGAAGGATAGGTGCTATAACAGGGTAGAAATCTAGTTAAAATCTATAGATGAAAACATAATCAAAAGAGGTATTATTCTAAAAATAGGAGGTATTAATACACCATCATATTAGCCTCATATATTGATAATTCAAGAAAACCCGATGACTCCAAGGTGTCTAATGTATCACAAAAGTGTGTGGGAAAATGGTATCTTTATGACTCTGATGTCAAAGTGGCTTTTAAGAGATAATATTTATTCTACATACCTCATGACTTTTGAATAACAAAAATTATGATTTCATTAGAAGGAAAGGTGTTCCCAAATATTACAAACACATACCTTTTACAACGAATATTAACATGTCCTCAAAAAAGTCAAGCCTACAAACTTATTTCAAAATTCAAGGCTTCAATATTCACATTTGGAAAAATAGAGTCCTAATGACCTTATATCAATTAGCATTATATATGATTAATGAATTATATTCTAAATCAAATTTATATGAATCATATAATACATCAACTAAAGGTACATATTGAGGGCATGTTCTCTAATAAAAGGTTCTTTACATATTTTAACATAAAATATTATGCAATTGCATTGGCCTCAAACAACATAAATTATTTAACTTTTTCACCTATTTAATGCTTTATATTAGGTATAGTGAATAGGTTTAGTTTGAAAACAAATAAGGATTTTAATTAAGTATAAATCTTAAACTTTTACAAACCAAAATAGGTACTAATCTATCATGCATTATTTAGCCATTTAATCATCGAAATTTTGTAAGCTAAAACATAGTCTAAAAGCTCCAAACTTCTTCAAAAATATTTGATGCCTTCTAGATATCCTCCCTCTAATATCCTTCATTCATCCTATCCCCTCTCTACTAATTAGCCCCTATTTAATAAAATATTCTTATTTTCCCTAAGCATACAAGTCATTATTATTTTAATAATAAAATGTATCTTTATTCACATAAGATATTTCAACACATGTGGAAGGGAATCCTTCAAATAGTAGAAGGGGTCCAAACATAGATAAGGTATGTAATATTATTTTTTTTGTATCCCCTTTGTCTCATAACCTTACAAACTCAACACTATTATGGATTAGAAAGGGGAACCTTCCCTTAATTTACACCAATAAAAATAGATCATGAACAGGGAATATATAATCCTTAAAAAAAATAAAATGATCCTTAAATTATTTAATAACTCTAGAGTCCTTTTTTTGTTGTGTAATAAAAATTGGATAAATTTTGTGACCATCTCAATATATTACATTAGGTTATTTACACCTAATGTATTATTTTTTGCAAAATATAAGTCCACAATTAATCTTTCACAAAAGCCCTAATTAGCTTCTCCAAATCACATAAAATATCTTGTGTTTCTTGTAAAATTAAATTAAATTATTTTCTTCAAAAGATAATTAAACCTTTTCTAAATCCTCACAAAATACCTTAATTAGAATTTTGTAAAATTATTTAGGGCTAATGACCCCTTTAGTTAGGCATTAATTGATCCCTCAAATAAATTAATATCCTTTTGAAATGGATCAATGGGGACAGGTTATGACATTCTTCCACAAGGTATGCCAAAAGTATCTACAAACATTGTATCTCTATCTAACATAATGGTTTTTGGTATACCATGTAGTCTTACGAATTCTCAAAATAACAAATAAAAAATATGAGTCACATCATTCATTTTCTTGCAAGCTATAAAATGTGTTATCTTCAAAAAGTTGTCAATAACAACAAAAATTGAATTATTTCCCTTTTGTTTCTAAGGTAATCCAAGTACAAAGTCCATACTTATGTCTTACCACGGCCTTTTTGGTATCATTAATAGACGATATAACCTAATATTTTAACTTCTTCCCTTTACATGTTGATAAATTTGACAATACTACATAAATATGCTTACATCCATACTCATTCCTATCAAATAATAACTTACATAAAGTTATCCCATTGTGTTATCTACTCCAAAATGTCCAAAAATTCCTTCACTATGCTTTTATCTTACCATGTTCTCCCTCATTGAGCTCCTTGGTATGCATAATTATCTCAATATCTCAATATATCAAAATTAAAATAATGCAAAGAATTATAAGGGACATGGACAATGACAGTATATTCCTCAAGTGTTATCAAAATTTCTAAATTTTTAGATATCAAAAATACCCCTAATATCCATTCTAAAAAAGTACTATAGGATACTAACCTCCACTTAATGGATATTAGACATATCCACCTTAGCCTAGTAGAGAATATAGTTCACCCCTAGATCTCAAGAGACAAATGGTCTCTATTCTTAACCCCATGCAACTAGTTCCATTAAATATAGTAAGAGTCATGGTCCTTAATCAGATCCATATAACTAGCCATATTACAGTCCTAATCCCTAGTACCTAAACAATGTAACACTCCAATAAATGGTATATTTGATGCCTCAACCCACATTGAAAAATAATATTACTTAGTGTAAACCAAAAATGAAACACCAATACAAAGATATAATAACGAAAGAATAAAAATAACATGATATTGCACAATATGAATAAGCTTTTATTAATGCTAGTGGATCTCAAAATTATATGATTATTGTGCTCCAATATAGGGTTTTACAATTCTTTTGTAATACAATTTTTATAAATGCTAGGGTTATCTGAAACCCTAGGTCAATACACTACTGGTATCTTCTTCGCTCATATTTGATTCAAATGAGGTTTCGGGTGGGCTTGTGTATACTAAAAGAGCCACCCTATATTCAAAAACTTCAAGAAATATTATCCTTGCACCTACAAACAGAAAACAACGAAAAGAGATTAGAAGCACCTACGAGGGCTCCATTGTGTGAGGCCTTCAAATAGATAAAACAACTAAAACCCTAGATGTAATATAATATTGTAATCAGGATACAAGAATATAAATAATGCAAATAAAACCATTTACCTTATCACTTGAGATGTTTTCTTATGCTTCTATCATTGATGGTGACTATGAGGGGTGAATAATGATGTAGAAGGGCTAGGGTTCCACCACCAAACTCAAATTTTAGGGCCTTGATTCATAAAAATGAATCATTTTTTATAATCTACCCGTGAACATGTTAGGGTTTCAATGACACAATATGGGCGACCGAGATTAAAACACGATGAAGAGTGGAGATTAACTATAGGTAAGTGGCATGGATTGAGATGGATGGATTGCTGAGATTAATACGTGGCGAATGACTAGGATTAATTTATATAAATACATATATATTTATTAAATATATAAATATGATATATAAAATATTAATATTTAAATATATATTAAACAAATACATATATATAAATAATAGATTATTTTGATTAGAGGACACACATGGATGAAAATTAGCTAGATTTTTGTGTCTATAGATGCCCCTTTTTTTATCGTATTGCATGAAACACAATGTGATGCAAAAATATGAGGCACTTGTTTTTGCATGAAAAAGCAACTTTCTTTAATTGGAGCACACATATGATCTTGAAGATAAAATAATTTGTATGTGTAGCTTACCCCCTCAATTGGCGAATGAGTGAAAAATGAGTCTCACGAGCCAATTAACATAATTGTGGGGAATGAAAAATGTAGTTGGATGGTGTAAGTGTAAATGTATGATGTAAATGAGAATGATATGAATGATGTAAGTGTAGATGATATGCATGATTTAAATTTATACAATTTTTTCCCAAATAGAGAAAAAGGTTTTATAAAAGCAAGTAATTGATTTTGTTTTTGTCTCAAAAAATGAAGGGTTTTTGCCAAGTGTAAATGCCATGATCATGTAATATTTATCCCATTGTGTGCAAAATCAAATTCAAATTTGGTTACCCTGACTTCGAGGTGATTTCGTGCTATTGAATAAAGTTCCTTTTGGCATCATTGAAATGCAAAGTGATGAAAATGCAAAGAAAAAAATTAATCTATCCTCGAGGCCACTCATGATTATAGCTAATTCCCACACAAAATTCTTAAATGGTTGCTCAATCATTTTAACCAGCCTATATCCTTTGAGACTGGTGTAATTGTAAAGGAAATGGTGAAAGCTATCCATGTTGGGAACCCCATGGAAAAGGGCATCAATGAAAACTATTGAGCAAATTGGTCTTGGCATAATATCACTCAAAATATGAGGGACCAAAAGTGATTTTATTTTGAACAAGGAGATATTGGATGATGAATATGGATAAGTATCCTTATGATGATATACTCATATTACCAAATTGCATGGACATCCAATCACTACAATCACCAAGGAGATAGAATAGACCACTAGATATGAGGTTCACTTGAAATTATAGGTGAACTTGGCAAATATTGAATGTAAATGCAATTGTTGATGGATTTGATGGTGCAAATGTTGAATGAAGGTGTAATGATGAATGAAATGGATGATTTTGAATGCAGATGTATGGATAATGCAATTAATGATTCTATTTTTTCCCCAATAGATGAAGGGGTTTTTGATATGGAAAAATACAAAGACTATGAAATGTGCAATGAATAATTCTATTTTTTCCCCAATAGAAAAACGGGTTTGTGAAAATGTAAGTGATTGAGTCTATTTTTTTCTGAATAGATGAAGGATTTTTTGACATGTGTATGATTGATTCTATTTTTTCCCTAATAGGAAAGAGGTTATTTGAAAATGTAGATGATTGATTATGTTTTGATCCAAAAGTAAATGGGTTTGTGAAAATGCAAGTGATTGAGTCTATTTTTGCCCCAACAGATGAAGGGTTTTTGGCAATGTAAATGATTGATTATGTTTTTACCCCAATAGAAAAGGGGTTTTTGAAAATGCAAGTGTCCTTATGGTGATCTACCCATCCTAAAAAATTGTATGGATAACTAGTCACTATAACCACCATGACTAGGATAAACCACTAAATACAAGATTCACTTGTACTTGCAAATATACTTGGCAAATGTTGAACGAAGGTGTAATGATGAATAAAATTGATGATATTGAATGTGGATGTATGGATAATGCTAGGAATATTTATATTTTTGCCCCAATAGATGAAGGGATTTTTGACATGGAAAAATGCAATGATTGTGAAAGATGCAAAGATTGATTCTATTTTTTCTTCAACAGAAAAGGGGTTTGTGAAAAAGCATGTGATTGAGTCTATTTTTATCCCAAAAAAAAGGGTATTTTGATAATGTAAGTTTCATTATTGTGATTTACCCATCCTATCGAATTGCATGGATAACTAGTCATTGTAATCATTAGGTGACTAGAATAAACCACTAAATATAAGGTTCACTTGTCCTTGTAAATGTACTAGGAAAATGTTGAATTAAGGTGTAATTATGAATGAAATTGATTATTTTTAATGCGGATGTATGGATAATGTAATGAATACTGATTTTTTTTTAATATAAATGTGAACAAAGTAGTTTTGTTCCTTTGGAGCCTTTTGAAATTGATGTGTGTATGTGAGGCAAAGGGCTCAACCTTTGACAAAAGGATGCAACCTTTTGAACCTAGAAATTAACTTGTTGATGGTATGAAGTGTATGTGACCAAAGTATTTTGGTCCCTTTTGAGAATTTTAAATTTGATGTGTGTATGCAAGGCAAAGTGTTAAACCTTTGAAAAAAATATGCAACCTTTTGAACCTGGAAATTGACTTGTTGATGATGTGATATGTATGTAACCGAAGGAGTTTGGTTGCTTTGGAGTCTTTTGAATTTGATGTGTGTATGCAAGGCAAAGAGATCAATATTTGACAAAAGGATGCAACCTTTTAAACCTAGCAATTGAATTTTTAATGACGTGATGTGATTGTGACCAAATGAGTTTGGTTCCTTTGGAGCCTTTTGAATTGAAATGTTACCAAAGGGTTAGGCCCTTTATAGCTTTTTGGCTTTGATGTGCATATGTGAGGCAAATGGCTCAATATTTGACAAAAGGAAACAAAATTTTGAACTTAGAAATTGACTTGTTGATGATGTAATGTGTATGTGGCCTAAAGAAAAAGGTTCCTTTGGAGCCTTTTGAATTGAAATGTGACCAAAAGGGTTAGGCCCTTTGAAGCTTTTCAAATTTGATGTGCATATGTGAGGCAAACGGATCAATATTTGACAAAATAATATAACCTTTTAAACCTATAAATTGAATTTTTGATGGTGTAAAAGTGATTGTGTGATTGAATTTTTAATTGAATTGGTGGGGAAGGTGTGATATATTGAACACCCCCAATTTGTGTGCTTGTTTTTTTGATTAGGAGGAAGGTGTGATAGATTGAACACGCCCAAGTTGTGTTGTTTTTTGTTTTATTGGGGAAGGTTTTATGCCTTAACTACCTCCAAGTTATGTTGTTATTTGTTTTATTGGGGGAAGGTGTTATACCTTGAGTACCCCAAGTTGTGTTGTTGTTTTTTGATTGGTGGAACATGTGATACCTTGAACACCCCCAGTTTGTATTGTTATTTATTTAATTAGGGGGAATATGTGATACCTTGAACACCCCCAAGTTGTGTTATTGTTTGTTTTATTGGGGGAATGTGTGATACCTTGAGTACCCCCAAGTTATGTTGTTATTTGTTTGATTGGGAAAAGGTGTGATACCTTGAGTGACCCAAGTTGTGTTATTGTTTGTTTTATTGGGGGAAGGTGTGATACCTTGAGTGCCTCTAGTTGTGTGCATTTTGGTTTGATTAGGGGAAGGTGTGATACCTTGAGTGCCTCTAGTTGTGTGCCTTTTGGTTTGATTAGGGGAAGGTGTGATACCTTGAGTGTCCCAAATTTTGTGTATGTTTTAATATTGACCACACATATTGTGTCATTGAAACCCTAACATGTCTAAGGGTATATTATAAAAAGTAATTCATTTTGGTGAATCAAGGTCCCTATTTTTTTTCAGTTTGAATTCTATCGATGAACATTCACAAAAAAAATTTAGAAGGTCTATATCCCTAAAAATATACCCTACCCATATCATCACTACTCTTACCCTCCATCATTTACCTCACATAATTTGCATCCACCACTGCATAATCCATGCAAAACTAGATCTAGTTTTGTGACACCTTCCTCATCCCTTGAATACCTTGGTGCATCTACTAGCATTACAGAATGCCCTGGTGCATCTACCACCATCACAAAATGGATTTTGGTATTTCCTATAGTATATTTATAGTTGTATAGTATTAAGGCACCATTTGGACATCCTCATGACCATAATCGATAGAAGTAGTGATAAAAATCATCACAGTGACAAGATAAATTAGAATGAAGAACCTTTTGGAGGTCCCACCATGATCGTCATTTTGTAAATAAAAAATGAAATAGTAATACAAAGATATAATAATAAAAGCATAAAAATAACACGATATTTTACAATATGAATAAGATTTTATTAATGTGGGTGGATCTCAAAATTATACAATCAATATACCCTAATTAGGGTTTTACAATACTTTTGTGATACAATTTTTAAAAATGATAGGGTTCTTCAAAATCCTAGGTCAATATACTAATGGTGTCTTTGATAAAGATTAATATTTAATTCTTAGTATTATTTCTATTCACACATATCATATTATAAAATATTTAATGCTCACATGGATTGGGTGCATTAAATGCCACCTTTGTAAAGGCAAACATGCCTATAAAATGTTTTTGGTGTGAACGTAAAACTCAATTTTTCATCGTACAATTTTTGTGCTTGCTCTTGAGTGTTAATTCTATATTAGTGGTATCGTAGATGAGTGTTAGATAGGTGATTATCCTATTTATTGAGGCTAATATGGTTAAAATAGGAATGAGAAAACCATGAATGGATCTTGGCTTGGGAGGAACACTCTTCCATTTTTTTTTTTGCATACGCATTTGAGCACTCCTCATTTGAAAATTCTCACTAGGGTCCCTCTGGTCACTGACCTTTAGCTAGCCAAGGTCCCTCTAACCTTGACCCTCGGCTCTTGATCCAAGTTATCACACTTGGATTTATCATCCCTTGACAACTCGATGCAACTTGGTAAACCAATATTTTTGGATCCTCATTGTTGTGATTTTCAATCAATCAGGAAACCTTGATAAGATTTTGTGCATTTGGAGGAGTATATCTGCTAAATATGCAGATCAATAATCTACTCATTTTGATTTCTAATGTGTTTGTGGTATGAAAACTTGTTGTGCAGTAGTGAATAAGCCTCTAAGCATCGATCGAAAAAGATTGGTGTATTGACCACTACATATGTGAGCATTGGTGACAAAGATATGAGCTACAAAAGTAAAGAAAAATAACTTGGGGTATAGTTTTTCAACCATAATTTTTATGGTGAGGGACGAGGACCAGAGTTTACAATGTTTTCTAGTGGAAGAAAATAGTGTTCTATCTACAGAACGATAGCAAGAAAGACATTTATCAAAATCTCAATCGAATGACACCACTATTCCTCACCAATGCATTTTTGAATGGACTATTACCTCTCATTGTCATCAAAATAGTGATAAAAAACCTATATCCAATCCAAATCACAGTGATATTTTATAGTTTGGACACATCTAGACCCATTCCTCGAAGGATATCAAGCTTGTAGATTATTCAAATCTATTTTTAAATGTGTTTTGGTGGCCTTCTTATCAAAATCGTAGCATTCTACATTTTCTAGTGATTAAAACCACAAATATGATGACAAAAATAATTATTTTCCTAAGTTTTGCAAGTTTAATTTATGTTTTTTCTAGTGACTTTTCCTTTTTTCCAATTGTTTCATCATTTTTGATGACGTGATTGTCCTTGACGTTTATCTGTAGGTTCGGTACTATCATAGTTTTGTCATGGGATTATCCCATATTGATGATAGGAGGGAGTCATCCCTCATTTATAACACATATCCGACATAATTATTGGTAGCCAATGTTCACTAGCTACCTTATTTTTCCTTTTTTCCATGGTCATAGCTAGTCATCAGGTCTTCATATTGCCAGTTCCCTTGTCCCTCGCTAGGTCATTCACGTATCGAGTCACATTCTCAGGTTGTGTTGTGTGTGTTTGCATTGAGTTCTTGAGTCATGTTGTGATATATCACATCCTTGATTCATATTGTGGTGTGTCATTAAGGTTCTATGTCCCTCATATCACATATCACATATCACATATTTCACCAAGTCCTCAGTTGTAATAGTCACCAATTTCTTATCATCAATTTTTGTAGGTTACCCTCATGTCGTGTGTTTAACCGTTGTTGCTATAAGTTGTTGGTCATCATAAATTATCAAGTGTACCATGTATTTGACTGTTTTCATTGTAAGTTGTTGGTTGCCATTGATTATCAAGCGTTTGAACACCGTGAGTGACCATTAATTTTGGTGATAATTATGTTGACTGCATTGGTTATCTTGATCATTTGGTAGTGGGTTCTAGCCATTACTTGCAGTGGTATTGTGCTAACCATTGGGTGATGGTTGCTATCAAATTGGTTGTATTGACCATTGGGATTTGTGTTGACCATTTCCTTAAGTACCTTGTCAAGTTGTTCTCATCATAGTCTAACCCTTGGTCCATCAGAGAGGGAAAGCTCATTCATAGTTGAAATAAATTTTTGCTTCCATTTTTGCCTAGTGCACTAGCACCAAGTAAATATTTTCCCAATCCTAGTAGACCAATGGTAGCTAGCATGGCCCTAGTAGATAAATTGGTTTAAATAACTACATTATAAAATGAAAATATGGTTGAAATCACTACTTCCCAACATGAATTAACCATGATGCAAGTGTTCCAAACTTCTGCCTCATCCTTCCAACACCCTAATATTCAATGTGAAGTCTAAATATATGAAGGTTCTTGGTATCCTAATGTCTTAAATAGTTGGATACTTTACATGGAGACTTTGTTTGAGATTAGTAATACTCTTGATGCCCAAAAAATCCCCTTTGCCAAACTCAACTTTTCCAATATTTCCAAGGTGCTCGTCTCCAATCACCAACAAGGCCAAAATCTAATTACAACATGGGAAGAGCTAGTCAAAACCTTAAAGGATTCATTTTATCCATCCAACTATGAGGATGATTTACTCAATCAATGGCTAAGACTTCACTAAGAAAAAATACAAGCTGTGCAATAATTTATTCACTACTTTAATGGCATTCGAGTGCTACTTGCCATTGTTGATCTTGATGTGCTTTTGATTGAAAAATTTAAGAGTGATATAATTGTACATATTTTTAGGGAGATGAAATATTCTACTTGCACTATATTGGATGATGCATTCAATTTTGAAAAGCTTTTAGAGGAGATTTTTTTTGCACGGCATAAGGAGCCTCATTTTTCTTCAGGTAGCTTGAATGCCAAAGTATCCATGGAGTAACAGGGTAGAAGAAGATATTATAATATTTATTTTGTTAATACCACTTCTCGTCAATCCATTTCTTCTAAAACTTCCTTCTCTTCTTCTTATCCTTATTATTCTTCTTCTTTTCCTCAAATTGAGAAGTTTTGTAATTATTGTAAAAATAAAGGGCATGACAAAAATCAATGTCCTAACTTATAAAGGAAGAAGAATTTTTTTGTATAGTTTGATGAGGGTTCAAGTGATAACCCCATAAAGGCTAATGGTAGTGAAGAAGTGTATGAGGAGTTGAGAGGGAAATTGAATAATGTCACACTCATGAATAAAAATTCTCTAGGTGGTGATAGTGACCATTTTTTTATCACTAGAGCTCACTTCCTTTACAACTTTGTAGTAGACACTATAATCGATAATGGCTCACAAAATAATCTCACTGTGAAGTCCATTATCGATAGGCTAAAGCTTCCTACATCCAAACATCATCACCCATACTCTCTTGGGTGTAAGGATAGCAACAACATCTCATATATCACACACACTTGCATAGTTGGATTTACATTTGGACCCAATTTTAAGGATAAGGTGACTTGTGATTTTACACAAATGGATTATTGTGGATTGCTACTAGGTAAACCATACCAATATGATATATGTGCTACTTATAATGCATTTAACAACACATATACAATACAAAAGGATAAAATTATTATATTATTGAAGTAACAAATCAAACATCTATTATTATTATCACTTGCAGACAAGCTCAAAAAGCCACTAATAATGCTCAAGCCCTAGCACTAATTTTCATTCGACGACAAGAGAACGTAAAATAAAATGGGCATAACATCAAAACTAAATTTCAAAATGTATAAGTGGAAAAAATATTGCATAAGTATGAAACTTTATTTCAGAAGCCCACTACTTTACCACCTGAAAGAGCAATTAATCATACAATTGAGATAATTCTAGCAACACCTCTTCCAAATGTTCCAATGTATAGGCAATCCATTCTATAGTATGATGAAATAAAGAAACAATTATAGGAATTATTGGATAAGGGTTTCATCAAAACTAGAAATTCTCCTTGTGCTTCACCAATTTTTCTTGTTCTCAAAAAATATGGTACTTGGAGATTCTATATTGATTTTAGGGCATTAAATAAAATAACAACCAAAAATAGGTATCCACTTCCTCGCATTGATGACTTGTAAGATCAACTCCAAGGGGATAAATTCTTCAACAAAATTGATCTTAAGAGTGGCTATCATCAAGTTCAAATACAAGTAGAGGATACATGGAAAACAACTTTCAAAACAAATATGGGATTGTTTGAATGGTTTGTTATGCCCTTTGGCCTCACCAATACTCCAGATACATTTATGAGGCTCATGAATGAGGTGTTTCGAGAGTACTTAGATGACTATGTAATAATTTATCTAGATGATATCTTGATATTTTCAAAGATCTAGCCAACACATTTACAATATCTTGAACATGTCCTTCCCATCCTTCAAAATAATTAGTTATATGCCAATATACAAAAATGCTCTTTTGGCCAAAAATCCATCTCATACCTTGGTTTCATATTTAATTTTGAAGGTATTAAAGTTGATCCTACCAAATTCAAAGTTATTCTCAAATGGCCTAATCCAACCACCATCACTAAACTTCAATTTTTTCTTGGCCTTTCTAACTTCTACCACAAATTCATTCTAGGCTACTCCACTATTGCTGGTCCATTATATTTCTTGACCAAGGCCAAATATGTTTTCATTTGGCAGATGCCCATACACAAGATTATACTACTGTCAAAGATAAGCTTTTCTCAACTCTTATCTTAGCCATTCCTGACCTTCACCAGCATTTTGAAATAGAAACTGATACCTGTTAGTTTGCGCTTGGTGCTATCCTCAAATAAAATGGAAATCCCATAGCTTATGATTCTGAGTCCTTTTCCACAACAAAATAGAATTACTCCACTTATGATAAGGAACTTTGTATTAGTCCAAGAAATAAAATATTGGTGTCACTACCTTCTGGGTAAGGAAACTATTATCCACATAGATCATTTACCCTTACAGTTTATTCAATTTCAAGCAAATATCCAAGAAGCACGCCACATGAAATGGGCCTCCTATCTTCAGAAATTCCACTTAGTCATTAAATACAAGAATGGAAGTCAAAATTTTATTGTCAATTACCTCTCCTACCCTCCATCTACTCAAGATTTAACCATAATCACTACCTCTCATTTAACCTTCCAATCATAGCCTTCTAAGTATCCAAATTATATCAACTTTACCATACTTTATCAAAAAGTACAACATCCTTCCTCCTCTAATTTGAGTCCCTTTCAGGATTTCCATCTCAAGGAGGGGTTGCTTCACCATCTAAATATACTTTGTGTTCCCAAGAAAAGTAGACAATCCCTTTTGAGAGAGACTCATTCCACCCTCTATAGTGGTCATTTCGATAAATATAAGATATTTCACCATCTATAAATATTCTTCTATTGTCCACACATGGAATGAAATGTTCTCAAGTACTTAAAATAGTACATCCCATGTAGTTGATCTAAGTTGTCCAACCATAGGCTTGGTCTAGTATACCGTTACCAATTACATCATATTCTTGGGAGAGTAAATCTATGGATCTTGTCAGTGGTTTTACCATGGCTGCATGTCAACATGATTGTGTCTTTGTCATAGTCAATTATTTTGTCATCATGATATCATGACTATGTCAACTGATCATCTCCAGGAAAAACATCATGATGTCATGACATTTTGAAGTTCATAGGCTATGTCAAAGAGAAATATCATGATTTCATGATATTTTGAAGTTCGTAGGTTAAGTCAAAGAGAAACATCATGATTTCATGACATTTTGAATCCTACGATCCATATCCAAGAAAAATGTCATGATATCATGACATTTTGAATTCTGTAGGCTAATTCAAGGAGAAACATCACAATTTCATGATATTTTAAAGCCCATAGGCCATCTCTAGGAAAATTTTCATGATGTCACAAGATTTTTAATTTTGTGGGATAAGTCAAGGAGAAACATTATTATTTCATGTTATTTTAAATCCCATAGGCCATATCCAGAGAAACATCATAATTTCATGATATTTTGAAGCCCACATGCCATCTCTAGAAAAAATGTCATGATCTCATGACATTTTGAAGTTTGTAGGCTAAGTCAAGGAGAAACATCACAATTTCATGACATTTTGAAACCCACTGGCCATATTTAGGAAAAAAATCATAATTTCATGATATTTTGAATATTTCAAGGTAAGTCGAGGAGAAACATCATGATTTTGTAATATTTTGAATCCCGAAGGCCATCTCCAAGAAAAACATCACAATTTTGTGACATGTGATTTCTCTAGAAAAAGAACCAAAAGTAAAGAAGTGGAGGATAGATGGGCCATGAATTATCCAAAATATAAAGGTGGATATGCAGTAATAAGAAGAAATCAACTATTTTTAATTGAAGATACCATACTCTCTTAACAACCAGTTTACCAGAACAAGCCTACGGGCATATTATTGTAACAACTTTTAGTTATTCTATTATGTAATATATATATATATATATATGATGAGTGCCCCTAAAAAAATATCAACTCTTAGATGTTTTTAAAGCAATGTACATAGGATTCTGAAAGCAAGAAAAGACTATTCATTTTGGTTCCTGGTTCATTGGTATCTTATCAAGAATGTATGGATTGTTTATTTCTATATAAATTGCGTTGAATATAAATCACCTTGATTCTTATCCTAGATTTCTATGTTTTAAGTTTTTCTAGCTTTGGAATTAATAGTTCTAATAGGTTTTAGATTGTTTAAATCTACACCAAAGGACTGGTTATTCTAACATTGATGGTTCAAAGAATGTTTATCTATAAAATGTTATAGATGTTTATTTACTTTATTGAATCTACACCATATAAATGTTCCTAGAAGTAGCTATATTTCCTTTTATTTATGCACTTTATGTCTTTCCCATCTTTTAAAATAAAGAATTGAACTAGCCTCCTCTGGAGATTGAACTAGATAAACTCTATTTTAAATCTGGTATTTCAATGTGTGTAAATTTTTGGGCACAAACATAACCAAAGGCAAATTTTACACCAAACATTTTTGGCATGCTCTGTGGAACCAATCCCACTATATATACAGACAAAAGTTTTACTGGTTATATTTGTCCTATTCAATTTTTATGAATCACTTGGTGACTTCATTCAAGAGATAAAACCTAAGATAATCCTTATATTTTTTTGGTTGGATACCATTTTTTATAAAAAATAGATCTAAGGCAAAAAATTCCAAAGAACCCATTGATTTCTTTGAGTTACATCTTGGTAGCCTCAAAGCTAATCTTGTATTAGTTTCTAGGACAAATTTTTCATCTATTGTCACTACAAGATCTACAAATATTTTCCCTATGACTATCCCTAGTTCTACTACTAGTGGGACATTAATTCCAACTATCCATATTCCTATAATATCAATTAGAGTTGTAGCTACAATGGTCGTGAAACAACCAAACATGCCTTACCCTTCATGGAATCATATAAGCTCCCTAAATCTGGTAGCTCAACACCCAATTTTGATAGCAGTGTTAAAGGCATTACCCCAGTATGATGGCACTGGGAAGACAACTTATAAACACTATCAAGATGTAGTTGCACTTGCACTGATACATAGCATCACTGAGGAGGATGTCATGATAATACTATTAGTCATTTACTTAAAATGAAAAATTCTCTACTAGTATAAAGCCCTCGCCAATCAAACGATGCCCGGATTTTCAATAAGTTAGTAGAAGAGTTCAATGAACATGATGACCTATTTTCTTTACTAAACTAGTTCACCATCATTCAAAAATACCCTTAGGAGGAAACAATCAAATTTAATATCAGATTCAATAAAATTTGATAGAGAGTACCTGATGGATTAAGGCCAATAGATGAACAATCAATGTATTATTACTTGAGGGCTTTTAACTCAAATATAAGCATGGCTATCAGGAAATCCCAAGTATTCACTTTCCTAGAGATTTTCCAAGAATCTCATAAAGCATAAAGGTATCTAATCACTATTGGAAGGTTCCTTGCAAATATGATAATGCCTATATTCCTAGATCTATTGTAAGCATCCAATATTACTCTCCCAAGTCCCACTTCTACTTCTAATAGTGTCTCTCTAAATTGACCAGACAACATACTATCCCAGCAACATAGACACCCCTCACTCCTCCAATGTTACCTATCATTCCTACACTTCTTGTGGTAGCAGTTTCACCAACTCCAAATCCTCAACTTGTAGCTTTACAAGATCTACAATTGACCTTTAAAACTCTAATGAACAATATAACCTCAATGGAAATAAGAGAAGTAGAGAGAAATTTCTAGCCAAGGAAATTTCCATAGGTAACAAGAGGTCAAGCTTCCATGAGTCGTAGGAATCATGAAAAATCAAATGTAATTTACACCAATGAAGATAGTGAACCTACTAATACTTCAAAAAAGTAAAAATTTTGGTGTTCTACATGTAATGATTCACACGGTAAAAACTCGTGTATGATCCATTAACATCATATCCAAAAGATAGCTATTGATAAGGCATAGAAAACCCTCAAGGGACATATAAACATGATAAAGGAAGAAAATAAAAATCTCATGATACCTTTCATGGAACATGTAGCCATCCTAACCTGATCAGGGAAAAATTCTTTTTAGGTAAATCCCCAAGAGCTTAATACCCTGAAAGTACCTTCATTTGTGAAGGATTAGGTTAAGAATAGAGTTCCCTATGAGAAAGTTTTATAAAACCCAAGTCAAAATGAGTTAGAGCCATGCAAGGAAACTCCTTTATAGAAAGAAGTAGAAATGCAAGAATAGGCAAGAGATAAATTGAGATACCCCTAATTGACTAAGTTCCAAATGGTAGATGCCACTTATGGGTATAGAAATAAGTTTGATACTGTTTTAAAAGAAAAGAATAAAAGTGTTGAACCTATCCCTTTCAACATAGTTGAGGAAATGAAGAAGACTCCCTCCAAGGTGACTATGTATAATGTATTGTAGTTTCCAGGACAAATTAATTTATTTTAGGAATCTTTGAGATCTATAAAATAGAACAGAATCCTTGCTCAGTTGAATTTTGTGCAGGCTAGTCTAACATCCAATACAAGAAAAAATAGACCCCCTCCCTTCTATCTGTCTCCTCATATGGAAGTATGGGTGGTACACAATTGTATGATAGACTCAGGGGCTGAAACCACTATGATACCCAAAGCTATATGTAACATCATGGAAATGGAATACACAAGGAGTAGTCTTGGTGTCTTGCAACTAGACGAAACCCCATAAAAAATGTAGGGGTAATTAAAGATATTCCAATAGTCCTACACATATTTCCTCAACTCATAGTTATACAATAGGTACTGGTAGTGAATTTAGAACCTTATTTTGGTATGTGCCTCTCCAAATAATTCACCACCAAAATAGGAGGATATTTATCATTGGATTACTCACACTTGGAAATCCCATTCAAGGGTAAGAGAGTGAAAATATTCAATTAGAAACCTTCAACCTTTCATATTGAAAATATTTAAGAGGAAGGGAAGCAAGTTGCTATAGTAAACATGATTATCGAAGAATTGGAAGATTTAAACTTAATGGAGCAAGCTCTAAATGTATTGTAATAAGAAGATAAGTTCTCTCTCCAAGACTTCAATTCTATGATTAAAATAGATCTTGGAAGCTACTCAATCATGAAACCTAAGAAAATCAAATCCCCTCCTCTCTGCTATGTAGACCCATCTACATATTAGCTGTGGAAAATTTTCTTTGATGAAGCTAGATGCAAAAATGAAGCCAGAGTAGGTATTTTTTTAATCTCTCTAACAGATGAAGATAAGGTATTTTCTTATTGGTTAACCTAGAGTTGTAATAAGAATGCTATAGAATATGAAGCCCTTTACTTAGGCCTCAATAAAGGAGAGAATTTGGGTATTAAACAACTCTAGATTTTTAAATATTTTGAATTGATAGTGAATCAAGTTACTGAGAAATGTGTGAGTAAGTAATATTGCCTCAAAGCTTACAGGAATAAGTTCTAGGATTTACTAGAAGACTTTGAAGCTCTAATCATCAAAGCAATCCCTAGATAAAATAATACTCATGCTGATTTATTTGTATCATTAGGGGTAAAAATTTTCCCCATCAACAATATCATCCAGAAGTCTAAAATAGTTAGACTGATCTATAGGCCTTCTATGTCAGATAAAGATACCTTTTGGTAATTATTCAAAAATGATGAACAAATAGTGAACTTCCTTGTATATGATATGAACTGCTTAAATGACAGAGTGTTTAAAGATAAGGAAGATGCATGCATGATAAAAAATAACCATATCCTAAAAGGATTGATAACTCTCAAAAGCCTATTTGATAATAATGATAGGTCAATTGGACATAAGATGAAAGTTGAAAAATATAGATACAAGGAGGTCCAAATGGAATCAAATAAATATATTAAAGTGGGAGTGAACACTACAAAAGAATAATTGGATCAAATTCAAGGATTGTGCAAATAATTTCCTAACGTCATAGCCTAGACTTATGGTGATCTTAAGGTCTACTCTAAAGAGACAATACAACATACCATCGAGCTCGAAGAAGGTGCAAAACCCTTACAACAAAAGCAAATACTAGTGAATCCAAAGATCAAAGATTTGATGAAGCAAGAACTACTTAAGTTACTTGAATCCAAGATTGTCTACCCTATTAAACATTCTACTTGGGTAGTTAACTTAGTCCCGATCAAGAAAAATAAAGGATACATTATATTGTGTGTCAAATTTTAAAATCTAAAAAAATATTCACTAAAATACCATTATCCTCTCCTACAAATCAACCAAACTTTCCATACTATAGCAAGAGAAAAAATATTGTCACTCTTGGAGGGGTTTTTTGGGTATAACCAAGTGTGGGTCAAATATGAAAATCAATTCAAAACCACATTCACCACCAAGTGGGGAATATTTTCTTATCAGAGGATTATCCAATGCTATAGCAACCTTTTAAAGGGAAATGTATGTGGCTTTTGGATAACTTGTTAACTAGATCATAGTAATATACATAGATGATATGATAGTGTTCTCTCACCACAAAGATCACGTTAACCATATTAGAAGAGTTTTTTAGAAGTGCAGAGAGTTTGGTATCTGTTTGAAGCCAAAGAAACCCATATTTGATATGGAAGAACGGATTTTACTAAGTCACATAATTTTGAAGGTCGAGATGGCTATAGATCCTAAAAAAGTGAAAGCACTACTAGAACTACCTCTACCTTCGAAAAAAAGGGCTTGTAATCCTTCTTCGAGTAGATAAATTTTATATGCAAATTCATAGTAGATTTTACACAAATAATCAAACCTATGATTGATTTGTTAAAAAAGGAAGTTGAATTCAAGTGGATAGACTTATAGAAGAAATATTTTAAAAGGATAAAAGAACATATAGCCCAAGCACCCATCTTAGTTAATACAAACTATTCTAGAGGTTTCATCTTGTATTTTTTAGGTGAGCAAGAGAGTTACACTACAATACTTACTCATAAAGGATATGATAATGAAGAGAGGTCCATAGCATTTCTAATCCATACCATGTAGGAACACGAAGAAAGGTACAACTTCATTGAAAAGTAGGTTTACATGATAATGAAATTGTTAAAAAAGTTTAGTCATTTTCTTTCATAGAGTAGGACCATTGTGTATATGGCCCACTCCAATGTTATAAATTTCATCTTACAGGGAGAGCTTCATGAGAAATGAGTTGGCTGGGTATCAAAGATACAAGAATACAATGTTGATATCCACCCAACAAAACTAGTGAGGGGCAGAGCATTATGTCAAGAACTCACAAAACAAGCCTTAAAAAAATATGTGGTCTACCAAACACAAGAAACAAACCCAAGGGAGGATCAAGCCTTGGAAAGTGTTGACTGGACTAATGAATTGATAAAATATTTCTATACTTGAAAATATCCAGTAAGTTTAAATGCTTCATAGAGGAGGAGATACAAGATCCAAGATTTGAAGTACACTTTACTACCTGAAGGATTGTAAAAAAAACATCTGGATGGGGTATTACTTTGATGCATAAAGGATGATAAAAATCAAAGGATATTGGATTTACATGGAGGTCCATCAGGAGGACACTACTTAGGGATAACCACTGCTTTAAAAATTATCAAAACTGGGTTCTATTGGCCAACCATTTTCTTAGATACTTTCCAAGTGACCAAAAGTTGCAAGAAGTGTCAAATATATGTTGGGAGAAATAAGAACGCTTATATGCCTTTGAAAAATATTCAATTTGAATAACCTTTTCAATAATGGGGTTTATTTTTCATTGGTGTAATAGAACCCAACTTATCTACTAGATATATACATATTCTAATCACTACTGGTTATTTCACTAAGTGGGTTGAAGCAAATACCCACTAAGAAAGTGGATCAAGAATTTGTGATGGAATTCATTTAGAGTTTGATCACCATATTTGGTATCCCAAACACATTGGTCATAGACAATGGCACATATTTTCTAAAATGATTAATTTTACTAGTATATATGGGATCTATTTGAAGATATCTTCAAATTACTATCCATAAGGGAATGGATTGGTTGAATCAATGAATAAAAATCCACTCTAAATCTTAAAGTAGACTATAAAATATAATAATAGAAGTTGGCACTCTTTGATAAACCAAGCATTATGGGATGATAGTATCACTATCAAGAAATCCATCAACACCTCTTCCTACTCATTAGTCTATGGTAAGGAAGTAGTCCTCCTGATGCACATAGAAATACCCACTTTAAATTTGCTCAATAAAAATGGCATGGAAGAAGCAGAACTGATGGAGAACAGGTTGATACAACTCCTACAATTAGAAAAACAAAAAGAATAAGCCTACAACCATTATCAAAAAAATATGGGAGACATGAATAAATGGTTAAACAAAAGGACTACTCTCTAGAATTTCAAGGTAGGAGACTTGGTTCTAAGGTCAAAAAAAAAAAAAAAAAAAACCCTAGAAACCATCAAAAATTCGATGCTTTCTAGAAGGGCCTCTTTGAAATAATTGAAGAAAAACAACAAAATTCTTTCCAATTAAAAAATGAATAGTTCAGTTCATCCCTGTCAAAGGCTTCCACCTAAAGTTGTACTATAAGTAAAATGAATTTTTTCACTTCACATGTATTATATGTAAAAATGTTGTTTCTTTTTCTAATGAGAATTCAAATAAAATTATTGAGATTTCACGATATTTCACCCTTCAGAGGTCACCTCAAATGAAATTGTCACAATTTCGTTACAATTTGGCTTTCAAAGGCCACTTCAAAGAAAATTATCAATATTTTATGACATTTTATATCTCAGAGGCTACTTCAAAGGAATTTTTTGAGTTTTCATGATATTATTACTTTCAGAGGCCACTTAAAAGGAAATTATCAAATGTTTGTGATATTTTGGGTCTCAGAGGCCACTTGAAATGAAATTATCATGATTTTATGACATTTTGGCTTTCAGAGGCTACTTCAAATGAAATTGTCAATATTTCATGACATTTAGGCCTTTAGATGCCACTTAAAATGAAATTATCATGATTTCATGAAATTTTGGCTCTTAGAGGTCACTTCAAATGAAATTGTCATGATTTTGTGATATTTCAACTTTTAGAGGCCATTTCAAAGGAAATTGTCAAATTTTCATGATATTTTGGCCTTCAATAGCCACTTCAAAGGAAATTTTTGATATTTTCATGATATTTTGGTCTTTAGTAGCCACTTCAAAGGAAATTGTCATGATTTTATAACATTTTAAGCGTCTAGTAGTCAATGTCAAACAATGATACCTTTTGGTAGGAAAATTAAATTTCTTGAAATTTTAAATGTGCTCCTCTCAAAGTACCACCATACAAAGTTATTGTATTAGAGGATTGGTGACACAAATTTATTTACCAAAAATAAATGATGATGTATGATGATTGGTTTTTGAAAGGTGGCTCACAAAACAAGGCATCTAGCAATGTTCAAAATTCTCCATGGAATGTGCATAGGGATTGGAAAAACTGGCACATGCCTTATGCCTTTCCAGTTGGAAAGAGTTGTTGTAGCAAAGAAAGGTACCATGAACAAATTACTTGATCTCTAAAATATTTAAATTTAATATAATTTTCATATATATGGAGGTATGACCCCATTGATATGTTTGTACAAAAACAAGCTTCTCTCAACCAGACTCCTTTCAAATGATTTTATTCATAAAGACAAATTGACAAGCATGGCAAGAATAATGAAGAAGATGAAGCACTAGAATGGTATGTAGAATTAATGCAACCATTGGCCCCATGACATGACTTCTAATAACAATTGACGGATTGGAATCCCATACATAATCCAAGCCACATGTTAAATAAAAAAGTTATTAAAATAATGAAGAAAAAGAAAAAAGACTGGATGCATAAAAAAATCCTAGCTTGGTGGCAAATGAGGATACAAACTGAAATAAAATTTAGATGGGGAATAAAAACTTTTTTTAATAGATATGACAAATATCATACCACATGGTCTGAGACTCTTGTAGATAAAGTTACACCAGGAATCAATGACATATAAGTTCTTCTCACCACTAAAAATAGGGAATTTAACTGAGGTAAAGGAAAGGAAATTATTATTGAACAAGTAGAAGCCCAAAAAGGTGATTCGTAAATTCATTCTCCCTTCCACATTAGACATAGAATATTATGGTGATGTCTCTCTCATCCATAGAAAGAGAAAATAGAGTTATAAAAGGTAGGGAATAGAAGAAAAGTAGGTAGGAGGAACTACACACTAATCCTAAGATTTGGGATAAAGAAGAAAATGCAGAGAAAAATGTGGAATAATTCCTTGAACAACAGGATACCAACACCCAAGAGTTGAATAAAGATACTAAAGAGTATATTCCTGCTGAAGATATCCCTATTGAAGATCTGGTTTACACTCAAGATGCACTAGATACTAGAGGTACGAGCTTGTAAAAGGTATCAAGTATATCCCCTATAAATATTAGTACTTCTTCTCAACCCCAAAGAAACTCCCCTTCCCATTCTAAAAATCAAGATGATGTTGCTTCTCCCTCTAATCATCCACCTCCATCGTCACCATAATCAACCCAAACTGATCCAAAAACATCCTTATATGCTCCTCCAGGTGCACTCTCAAGACTACCATATGTGGATGCCTCTATAGCCACCATTCCTTTCTCTTTTATCACTAATCTCCCTAAATTTCAATCTATTCATGCCTCCTCTTGTGAAAGTCACCCTACCATTGCCAAAATGAAAATATTGAAGAAAACAACCTTGAATGCCTCAAACTGGTTGAAGTCTCACAATGCTCAAAATTCCAAAAGTATAGCCCATAACAGCTAAGGGATAGATCTGTATCCCATCAATATGCAACATTTGACTATGAATATGATGCCCTTAGTTTAGAAGCCAAAAGTAGAAATAACCTTATAAGATTATCAAGCTGAGATAATCATTGAAGATAATACTTAGCTACCTACAAAAGACAAATGGGAAAATCCCAAGCTCACATGGGTACTATATACTTAATTTTTGAGTATGATAAAGAGAAATAGCTCAAAGGTGAGTAGGCAAGGCAAAATTTGGATGGGGCCTTAAGCAAGTAAAAGACAATTGAAAATACTTTGAAGAATGAGATAAATAAATGGGAGCAGATGTTCAATGAAGTGACACCATATAACGAAGAAGAAAATAATACCACTAAATAAATCTATGTTTTGAATAAACTTGTAGATGACCTATGAAAATAGATCCAAGATGACACTAGCAATACCAATGGGTTATACAAAGAAAAAGCTAATACGAGCAGGAAATAAATGTTCAATGACATCCAAAATATGGGCTTAAAATCAAGGCTTGCATTATTATACTTGGCAAAAATCAAAGAGACATTGGATCGATTGGAAGATGATTTGACTGCATCTATAAACCTCTTGAAAGTAAGGCTATCTACAATAATGAAGATACAAGTTCTAGTAGAAAGCATCCAAGTAAAAGTTGGAAATAGAACCCAAGATGAAAAATGGTCCCAAGCAAAATTAATTGCCAAAATTTTCTTCCATAAGGCACAAGCTGGTGATGGAAAGTACTAAAATAATATGAGAACTCAAAGTGGAAGCCAAGGCAATTTTAAAATATGTGAGCATAGCAGATAATTGTGGCATGTCAAGCTTCTGGGATTAAAATTCAAAATGCTTGGAGGAATATGGATTGAAAGCTTCTTGGAAATATTTCATAGAAGATGAATCAAAGATAGACAACTGGGAAGAGCAAGTCCAAGAACAAATATTTAGTATGGATCAAGACCTTAACCAGATCAACTCTTGTCTACATGAGTTGTACATGAGGTCAAAAGTTTTATATTATGACAAAGTAGAAGAGTTGAATATTTATCTAACTTTCATGTAGAATTTTGACCCTAATGAAGAGACTTGGAAAAAGTCTTGTGTTTTTTATAATGAAGTTGTTCAAGAAATACAAAAATGCAAAAAGGTTAAAAAAGATTCTATAAGTAGCACAATGGTAACAAAGCAAGAATATAGAGAAATCCACTAAGGAAGACACTCTTGATGAATGATTACACAGAGTAAGAAACATAATTTTACTTAGTATCACTCCCCTTTCTCTCCATTTTTTTGTTGATATTGTTGTTCTTTTTAATCTATTTCCCAATGGATAAAGGCTATAGATTCTAACACACAACTAGAAGAATTCTCCCAGGAGGAACCAATAATGTAGGTCAAAATGACTACATCAAGGGGAGTAAGGATATGTCTTCTCAAAAGTTTTCGAAGTGTAGGAGAAACATCATGATTTCACAATATTTTGAAGCCTGCAAGCCATCTCTAGGAAAAATGTCATGATGTTGTAACATTTTGAATTTGGTAGGCTAATTCAAATAAAAACATCATGATTTCACAATATTTTTAATTTCATAGGTTAAATCGAAGAGAAACATCATGATTTTGTAACATTTTGAATCTCGCAGGACATCTTCAAGTAAATCATCGTGATATCATTATATTTTAAAATATTTAGGCTAAGTCAAGAAACATCATGATCTCATGATATTTTGAATACCGTAGGCCATATATAGAAACATTGTTTTGATGTCATGACATTTTCAAGTCCATAAGATAATTCAAGGAGAATTTCATGATTTTACGATATTTTGAAGCTTGCAAGCCATCTCCAAGAGAAACATCATGATTTCATGACATTTTGAAGCCCGTAGGTCATATTTAAGAAAAAAATCATGATTTCAAGAAATTTTGAAATACGTAGGTCAATTCAAGGAGAAACATCATGATTTCATGATATTTTGAAGCTCTTAGGCCATTTCTACAAAAAAAATCATGATTTTGCGATATTTTGAAGCTCATAGGTTAAATCAAGGAGAAACGTTACGATTTTGTGACATTTTGACCCACAAGCCATCTCTAAGAAAAAAATCATGATTTTGTGACATATTGTGATTTCATGAACCAAAATTAAAGAAGTGGAGGATAGCTAGGCCACTACTTCTCCAAAATATAAAGGTGGATATGTAGTAACAAGAATATATCAATCATTTGCTATTGAATACCCCATACTCTTGAAGAACACAAGCTTATACTGAGAGGGGGGGGGTGAACAGTATAAGACCTCTTTTTACTTTTTCCTTTATACTTCAAAATAGTAAAGCAATATACCCAAAGCAATATCAAAACAATGCACAATATCATCCACAAAGTGACACCAATTTTAACGTGGTTCACCCAGAATGCCTGGGCTACGTCCACAAAACTTTTCTCTAAAATTTATCTCAAAGTTCTTTGGGAAACCTTCCCAATTACAATGTTTATGAGCCTCGACCCAAAGGAGACACCTTCCCCCGATCTAAATTTATGAGCCTCTGCTCAAAGGAGATACCTTCCCCTCTACTCTGGAAATGATCCCTTAGAAGATCAACTGCCTCTACCTCTTGCCAGCACGTGGAACTCCTTTCCATCGAAGACCTCCTGTCCTCAATGCTTAGCCTAAGAGACCTCTGCCTTCTATGATCACGTCCATAGCAGCTCAGCTACCTATACCAAAAATAGTTAGTCGGTCTAGTACAAGTCTTCCTCTGTCTGTCAGATCTATCCAACTCTATGAAAAAATCATCCTCTGCACACAAGCCTTCTCAAAGACTTGCCAAATCTATCCTCGGGTTCTTCTCATAGAACCAATGTACCTCTATCCTCAAGTTCTCTGATAGAACTATCAATCTCAGCTCACAAGTCCTCTGCTAGGACCTGTCCAAATTTTCTCACAAGTCCCCACCAAAACCTGTCCAAATCTGCTCACAAGTCCCCACCGAAACCTGTCCAAATCTGCTCACAAGTCCCCACCGGAACCTATCCAAAACCTGCTCACAAGTCCCCACTGGAACCTGTCCAAAACCTCAGCAAGCTCACCAAGAAAAACTCGCTTAGCATGAACCCACAAAGAGAATTGTTAGAGACCCAATGTGATTCATAAACCTCATAGAAGCATAAAGAGAATTGTTAGAGACTCAATATGTTCTATACTTAACTCCCAATCTCAATCTCAAATCTCATAGAAACATAAAGAGAATTGTTAGAGACCCAATATGTTCTATACTTAACTCCCAATCTCAATCTCAACTCAAACTCAATCTCAAAAGAATAAGATAGATGTAGTAGCTTTTCTCAAGAATATGAAACACAACCCAACAATTGCCAACCATGCAATATCTCATATAACAATGATGCTTATATTCTTTTTACCAACAACTAGGGTTTCATCATCTCAATGCAAGTAGCAAGATTTACTAACATAAACCCTAGTGCAAAAAGCTTCCTCTTACTCAACCAGAATTATGCATTCACCCAAAAGTTCATCAATGACTTTAATGCATAAACAATCTTCAATATCTAGAAAATAAGATTTACACCAAAAATACCTAGTAGACAACCTTTTCACTCCAAACTCAATTTCAGAAAATATACCATAAACAACATACATGGAAGAAGTTGCCCATACCTTTACTTTGATGAAGAAGGAGAACTCAAAATCTGTCACAACACTAACTCTCAATTTGCCACCAATTAGAGTTAGCAACTATACAATAATACACAATAATAAAGATCCAAATATAACACCTTATTTCTCCAACTTAGTAAAAACACCAAAGTACAATAACATACAAAGTAAAACCTCTTTACACCTTATTACTCCACATAAACATTTACCATCAATAAACCAATGTCAAAATAAAAAATGATACCTTAACCTTATACCTCCCGCGCAATCACAACCACCATTCTTTGCACACCGCGACCAAAAGGAAATTCCCAACGAAGAGAATCGAACTCGGCACCTCTACCATCTAGCGCTTTCGCTTAAATGCCACCGCCGTTGGGTCACAAGTGCCCAATGAAATAAAACACCGCTGCCCTCTCTGTTATCTTCCTTTGACGCCAAGAACCTAGAAAATGTAAACGTCTTCCACTAACCGCATGCAACAATCCACTGCCATCAAGCCGAAAGGTAAGGATGCAGCCCAAGCTCAAATCTGAGTTTGCCAAGCACAGTCTCCAAGACACAGAACAAGCACGATATCAAAGACATCAACGGAGATCAAAAACATAGAGCAAGCTCAACTCGAATATACCAAGCGTTGTTCGAAGAAAATAGAGTAAAAGCAAATCGTAGACGTCGAGCGCAAATCGAACGAAACAGAGCAAAAACAAATCGTAGATGCCAGGCACAAATCGAACGAAATAGTGCAAATGCAAATCACGGATGCCAAGCACAAATCAAACGAAACAGTGCAAAAACAAATCATAGATGCCAGGTGCAAATCGAACGAAAATAGAGTAGCCACAAATCGCAGATATCAACATTAATCGGAGGTGCTCACTTATGAAAAACATGCCACCTTATATAGCAATTTTTCCTTCATTGTTTGACGTCGGCGCTCTTCCAACGATGGCAACAAATCGGTGAAAGAATTCTTGTTTCTTCCATCGCTTAAGGGTTGAAAGACCCTTTAATAATAATTAAAATAATAATTATTATTATTTTATTAATAATAAATTAAACTTGGACCTTTGACAAAGGTTTGAGTTAATTTAATTATTAATAATACACATGGACCTTTGCATTAAGTTAAGCTTGGTTTTAATAAAAACCCTTAATGAGTCCAAATGGTTTTAAGAAAAACCTTTAGCCTTGTCACCATGGTTTTAATAAAACCCTTTATTCTTGACATCACACTCTTTTGAAATCAACACAAAAAATGCCTTTTGACATCAATGACAACTTATACATTTGAGCAAAGGCAATGTACCCAAGGTACCCAAAATTGCCAACAATCTCCCCCTTTGTCATTGATGGCAAACCTTTACTGACAACACTTCTCAAGAGCCAAAACTGAAACCAATCGAAACCAACTATGCTAACAACTGAGAATCTTCCTTTGAAGTTTTGCTCCCCCTGACTTGAAGCTTTCCTCTTCACTTTGAAGCTCTCCCCCTTACTTATATCTCTCCCCCTTTGTCATCAATGGCAAAGGGCCACCTTTGGGGCTCGGGACTAAGAATTAGCCTCTTAGCTTAGTCCCTCCCCCACCTCCCGATGAGGTGATTAATTCTGGGGTGGGAGTAAAACTCCCATTAGGCACTGATCATCATCAGCGTCTATAACTTCCTTTTCGGGCCTTCTCTTGAATTCTTTGTCCATATTCCTATTCCTGTCAATATTCTTGTTCTTGTTCTCATCCCTATTTTTATCCATGCCTTGATCCTTGGACCTGATCATGCCACTGTTCTCGTTCTCGTATTCTGGAATTTCAGCTCTACACCGTCTGACTGTGTGACCTTCATTGTTGCACTTATAACAAGTAACAATGTTATTTCTTTTAGGCATACCTATTCTTTGAATCCACCAGTTTTGACCAAACCTGTTCTGACCAAACCTATTTTGACCAAGCCTGTTCTAACCAAACCTGTTCTGACCAAACCTGTTCTGACCAAACCTGTTCTAACCAAACCTGTTTTGATCAAACTTGTTCCTGATATTTGCCTTGCAATAAACTGCCTTGTGCCCAAACTGTTGACAAGAGTAGCAATACCCTTGAAATAAATTACCACCTCTAAAACTGTCATTTACCTTCTTCACTTGAGCCATGCAATGTGAAGTCGTGTGACCAAACCTGTGACAAGAAAAACATCTGCCTTGAAACTTTCCTTTATTTGACCTCTTGGGTCCTGAAAACTTCTTCTTCTTCTCATTCTGAATTCTGTTTTCTATTTCTGTGCATCTATCATTCAAGGACTCATGATCTGAAATACTTTCCTTATCAAAACTCTCTTCCTTTTGGAGTCTCTTACTAGACTCTCCAACTTGTTCCTTGTGTGACTTAACAAAACCAAGGCCTGTTTTATCTGTTGTCTTTCTTTGACCTTTGATAAGTGACTTAACCTTTTTGGAGCTATCTTGAAACCTGTAAAGCTTATCCTTGTACCCTTTAGTTTCCTCTTTCAAAGAAGCCATTTTTTGTTCTAACTCACTATACTCAAGAACCTTAGACTCTAACTCATCCTTGAGTTCTTGTGTCTTAGCTATAGAGAAGTCAAGACTTTCTATAAGATCATCTCTCTCCATACAACATTCATCCAACTTATCCTTGAGTCTAGCATTCTTCTTTCTTTCCTTTTTCAAAGCACTAAGAGCACTAATAAGTTCACCTTTAAGATCTACTTCACCTTCCTCTATATGTTTGCTTTTAGAATCATCAAAGCATTTTTCAGATTTCTTATCACTAGAGGTGCTACCCTTTTCAAAAACCATACATGCATCTTCCTTATAGTTTTCTGAAGCATCCTCATACATACTAGAAACCAAATCATTATTTGTGCAATCATCCTCAAGGTGACCAAAATTTCCACATCTAAGACATTTCATGATAATGAATCTATGTTTTGGTTCTTCCTCTTTTTTCGATATGAACAACATCTCATTTTCATTATCACTTGAAGAACTTTCACTATCACTACTAGAACACTTACTTGCTTTGTCTAGGTAGAAACTCTTCTTGTGTTTGTGAGAATACCTCTTTCCTTGATTGTTGTGCTCATATTTGTTTTTCCTATGATGCTTGTGCTTTTTAGAATCCTTGCTCTTACAGTCCTGTTTATCTTCATCACTTTCATCCTTGGCAATAGTACAATCAGTAGCATAATGACCAAACTTTCCACAATTGAAACATCTTACGTTTTTCATATTTTTGTGCTTTCTAGAGAACTTGCCTTTCTTGCTGTAATATGCCTCTTCATCACTAGAAGACTCATCACTCTCTTGAAACTATTTACCTTTGGATTTCTTGGTAGCCTTGAAAGCTGCCTCCTTCTTGACATCAACTTTCACTTGAGTTCTTAACTCAAATGCTGCAAGTATACTATGGAGCTCATCCTTTTTCAACTTATCCAAATATTTAGCTTCCTCAATAGCAAAAATATTTTCACTAAATCTATTAGGAAGAGATCTTAAAATCTTATCACAAACATCATTTTCAGCAAGCTCAAGACCTAAGTCTTTCATGGAGTTAACAACCTCATCCATACGAAGCATGTAGTCACTAATATTTTCATCATCATTCATCTTGAGTTGTTCAAACATACCTTTGAAGTGTCTCAACTTGGCCTTTCTGACATTTGTATCACCTGTATGAACCACCTTCAACTGATTCCACATTTCACTAGCTGTCTTGTAGTGAATCACTTTGGTGAGATCTTCTTTCTGTAAGCCTTTCAGGATTGCATTCATTGCTTTTGAATTGCTGTGATGTAGGAGCCTTTCTTCTTTAGTATTAGGACCAAGTTTAGGAATAGTGTACTCATCTTCAATCACTTCCCAAACCTCATTCCCAAGTGCCATTAGATGAACCTTCATCCTTGCACTCCAAAGACCAAAATCTGACCCATCAAGAATAGGTGTTGCATTGCCACTTGAATGATCCATTGTGTTCTTTACTAGCTTTTCCTTCAAGCTGTTAAACTTTTCGAAGGCACCCGCTCTGATACCAATTGAAGAACACAAGCTTATACTGAGAGGGGGGGTGAAAAGTATAAGACCTCTTTTTACTTTTTCCTTTATACTTCAAAATAGTAAAGCAATATACCCAAAGCAATATCAAAACAATGCACAATATCATCCACAAAGTGACACCAATTTTAACGTGGTTCACCCGAATGCCTAGGCTACGTCCACAAAACTTTTCTCTAAAAGTTATCTCAAAGTTCTTTGGGAAACCTTCCCAATTACAATGTTTATGAGCCTCGGCCCAAAGGAGACACCTTCCCCCAATCTGAATTTATGAGCCTCTACTCAAAGGAGATACCTTCCCCTCTGCTCTAGAAATGATCCCTCAGAAGATCAACTGCCTCTACCTCTTGCCAACACATGGAACTCCTTTCCATCGAAGACCTCCTATCCTCAATGCTTAGCCTAAGAGACCTCTGCCTTCTATGATCACGTCCATAGTAGCTCAGCTACCTGTACCAAACACAGTCAGTCGGTCTAGTACAAGTCTTCCTCTGTCTGTCAGATCTATCCAACTCTATGAACAAATCATCCTCTGCACACAAGCCTTCTCAAAGACTTGCCAAATCTGTCCTCAGGTTCTTCTGATAGAACCAATGTACCTCTGTCCTCAAGTTCTCTAATAGAACTCTCAAAAACTCAGCTCACAAGTCCTCTGCTAGGACCTGTCCAAATCTGCTCACAAGTCCCCACCGGAACCTATCCAAATCTGCTCACAAGTCCCCATCGAAACCTGTCCAAATCTGCTCACAAGTCCCCATCGAAACCTGTCCAAAACCTGCTCACAAGTCCCCACTGGAACCTGTCCAAAACCTCAACAAGCTCACCAAGAAAAACTCGCTTAGCATGAACCCACAAAGAGAATTGTTAGAGACCCAATGTGATTCATAAACCTCATAGAAGCATAAAGAGAATTGTTAGAGACTCAATATGTTCTATACTTAACTCCCAATCTCAATCTCAAATCTCATAGAAACATAAAGAGAATTGTTAGAGACCCAATATGTTCTATACTTAACTCCCAATCTCAATCTCAACTCAATATCCAACTCAATCTCAAAAGAATAAGATAGATGTAGTAGCTTTTCTCAAGAATATGAAACACAACCCAACAATTGCCAACCATGCAATATCTCATATAACAATGATGCTTATATTATTTTTACCAACAACTAGGGTTTCATCATCTCAATGCAAGTAGCAAGATTTACTAACATAAACCCTAGTGCAAAAAATCTTCCTCTTACTCAACCAGAATTATGCATTCACCCAAAATTTCATCAATGACTTTAATGCATAAACAATCTTCAATATCCAAAAAATAAGATTTACACCAAAAATACCTAGTAGACAACCTTTTCACTCCAAACTCAATTTCAGAAAATATACCATAAACAACATACATGGAAGAAGTTGCCCATACCTTTACTTTGATGAAGAAGGAGAACTCAAAATCTGTCACAACACTAACTCTCAATTTGCCACCAATTAGAGTTAGCAACTATACAATAATACACAATAATAAAGATCCAAATATAACACCTTATTTCTCCAACTTAGTAAAAACACCAAAGTACAATAACATACAAAGTAAAACCTCTTTACACCTTATTACTCCACATAAACATTAACCATCAATAAAACAATGTCAAAATAAAAAATGATACCTTAACCTTATACCTCCCGCGTAATCACAACCACCATTCTTTGCACACCGTGACCAAAAGGAAATTCCCAATGAAGAGAATCGAACTTGGCACCTCTGCCATCTAGCGCTTTTGCTTAAACGCCACCGTCGTTGGGTCACAAGTGCCCAATGAAATAAAACACCGCTGCCCTCTCTTTTATCTTCCTTTGACGCCAAGAACCTGGAAAACGTAAACGTCTTCCACTAACCGCATGCAACAATCCACTGCCGTCAAGCCAAAAGGTAAGGATGCAGCCCAAGCTCAAATCCGAGTTTGCCAAGCACAGTCTCCAAGACACAGAACAAGCACGATATCAAAGACGTCAACGGAGATCAAAAACACAGAGCAAGCTCAACTCGAATATACCAAGCGTTGTTCGAAGAAAATAGAGTAAAAGCAAATCGCAGACGTCAAGCGCAAATCGAACGAAATAGAGCAAAAACAAATCATAGATGCCAGGCGCAAATCGAACGAAATAGTGCAAATGCAAATCACGGATGCCAAGCACAAATCAAACGAAAACAAAGCAAAAACAAATCGTAGATGCCAGGTGCAAATCAAACAAAAATAGAGTAGCCACAAATCACAGATATCAACATTAATCGGAGGTGCTCACTTATGAAAAACATGCCACCTTATATAGCAATTTTTCCTTCACTGTTTGACGTCGGCGCTCTTCCAACGATGGCAACAAATCGGTGAAAGAATTCTTGTTTCTTCCATCGCTTAAGGGTTGAAAGACCCTTTAATAATAATTAAAATAATTATTATTATTATTTTATTAATAATAAATTAAACTTGGACCTTTGACAAAGGTTTGAGTTAATTTAATTATTAATAATACACATGGACCTTTGCATTAAGTTAAGCTTGGTTTTAATAAAAACCCTTAATGAGTCCAAATGGTTTTAAGAAAAACCTTTAGCCTTGTCACCATGGTTTTAATAAAAACCCTTTATTCTTGACATCACACTCTTTTGAAATCAACACAAAAAATGCCTTTTGACATCAATGACAACTTATACATTTGAGCAAAGGCAATGTACCCAAGGTACCCAAAATTGCCAACAACTCTCTTAATTGCCAATTTACCAAAATGATCCTATGGGCATATTGTTGTAACAACTTTTAGTTTTTATGTTATGTAAAAGATATATATATATATATATATATATATATATATATATATATATATATATATATATATATATATATATATATATATATATATATATATAGGATGAGTGACCCTAAAAAAAGGTCAGCTCTTATATGTTTACAAGGCAATGTACACAGGCTTCTAAAAGCAATAAAAGACTATTCATTTTGGTTCCTGGATCATTGGTGTCTTATAAAGTATGTATGGATTCTTGATTTCTATAAAAAATATATTGAATATAAATCACCTTAATTCTCATCCTGGATTTCTACATTTTAAGTTTCACTAGCTCTAGAATTAAAAGTTCTAATAGGTTTTAGCTTTTTTAAATTTGCATCAGAGGACTAGTTATTTTAACATTGGTGGTTCAAATAATGCTTATCTGTAAAATGTTGTAGATATTTATGTGTTTCTATCTAATCTGCACCATCTAAATATTCCTAGAAATATCTATATTTCCCTCTCTTTATGCAATTTACTCTTTCCCCCATTTTAAAATAAATAAAGTAACTAGCTTCCTCTAGATATTGCACTGGGTAAACTTTGTTTTAAACTCAGTCTTTCAATGTTGGCAAAGTATTGGGTGCAAACATAATTGAAGGCAAATTTTATACCTGTAGACACCTAAAACATATCATGTTTAGGATACTACTCATATGGGCACATCCAAAGACCATATGACTGATGTTGGACCTTTCCAAGAGCTAGAAGTGGTCCTAACCACTCACATGGGGCAGTCCTGGACCATTTAGGCTCAATCGCTATCGACTATAGGAGTTGCCAATCTTGGCCATTGAAGCTCAGAGCAGCCATTGCTAGTTGCTACTGTGGATAGTGGCTAGCACTGAAACATAAACTGGTCATGAATGAGGGCCCAAATCATGAACAGTGATAGGAGTTACATTATTTGTGAGTGGTTTTTTGGTATGTATCTCCTAGAATTCCTCCTAACTGCCCCTTCAATGCAAATATATGACTGATCCTTCCCCCATGGATGATTAGTTGTATGCAGATCTAGATATTGGCTTCTCTAGGAATCCAAGATCTGGATCTAGATCTAAATATGGGAGGTCTAAATAAGCATCCTTCCAAGAAAAATCAAATATCATGAATATCATAATTTTTGTGTAGTGGATCCCTAGCAAATTGGAGAGTGATTCCATACCCCTTTAAGGAGTAGTGAAGTTATATCTAAGTGAGTAAGTATTATGAGGCATCTAAGCATTTAGATAAATAAGTTCATATCCAATCAGTGTACGAACACAGAGGTGATCCTTGGACATAAAATTAGATGATGAACCTAGTGCTACAGTACCTGCTTCATGAGGAAGAAGGTTTCATTTCATGGTCTTTGTCCTTGACAATGGCCTGTAGGCATAGCCTAGGGTTTTAGACACTATATCAAGTTTTAACATAGATCTACATTCCCTTTTGCTTTATTAATTAGTTTTAATATAGATCTGCTTTCCTTAATGCATTTGCACCATTATTTTTGAGCTCTTATAGCATTTATCATGAATTTTTATTGCATTTTTATCTCATTATGATTACTTATCTTTCTTTGCATATCTACTAATAAAGCCTCATTGCAAGAGGTCAACAGTGCTACTGATCTCCTATTTTTGTTTCTTGCACATAGGATACAGGTTCCAAGAACAAGCCAAAGCGTTCAAAGAATTAGATCCCTCAAGCCAAAGAGGAGAAGAAGGTAGCAATAAGCCCTTATACAAGTTCATGTGCAAGACCGAGAGGCCTGCAAAGTGCACCATCCCCTTGTAGGGGACACCATTACTTCTACTTGTATTTCATTGTATCAAATTAGGTATCCCTAAGAGGGACCGATATGTAACCAGAATCCACATGAATAAATACTCAACAAGATAGAAGATATGCTTCTAAGTAATCAAAGGCATTTTTACATTCTTAATACCAACTGAATTCAATCCCTTTCCTTAAAATTTTAAAAAAGGGATAACATTTATTTTCTAATTAGAAAATAAATCTCCTAATAGATTGTAGCCTACCTTGCAAAATTTTAATCTTGGTTATGTTTCTTAGGGGTGGAATTTTGGTGATGGTATATATTTTATTGAAATCTTCATTAATGCCATACCTAGACATGATGAAGCCTAATAGTTTGCTAGATATGAATACAAATATATATTTTGAGGGTTTTAGTCAAACTCTATACTCTTAGAGTCATTCAAATTTTTTTCTTAAGTCTCTGACATGATCTTCTTATTTCATAGGTTGCTCAAGAAGATCATCAACATAGTCTTCAATAATACCATGTATCATATTATAGAAGATGTATTTCATTGCATGTTGGTAGGTTGTGCTAGGATTCTTCAAACCAAAGGGTATGATATCATAGCAAAAGGTACCCCAAGGAGTAATATACATTGTTTTAGCTTGGTTTTTTGGTATAATTTATATTTTATTTTATACCTAAAAAATTCATTGTTCAAGGATAGCATTCCATATCTAGTGGTAATGTCCACAATCATGTTTATGTTGGGTAGAGGATTGTCATATTTTGGAGAAGCTCTATTTATGTCCTAAAAGTCTATGTAAACTTAGACAACACCTTCTATTTTAGTTATGGGTACTATGTTTGAGGTCCAATGAGAATAGTCTATTGATTTAATAAAATTAACTTCTAAAAGTTCTTAAAGTTACTCTAACAATTAAAGCAACCTTAGAATGCATCTTTCTTAGCGTTTATTTCACTAGATTCGAATCTGACCTGACTACCAAGTGGTGAACTATTAAATATGGATCTAGTCCATGCATGTCACCATAAGACCATGCAAAAATATCATAAATTTTAATTAATAGTTTTTTGTACTCTTTTCATTCTTCTAGAGTTAAGACTTTTCCTAAATTTATTATTCTTGGATTATTTTTAGAACCTATGTTGATATCAATTATTTCCTCTATCAAAATATGAGATTCATATTCATATTGAGGAACACCCTTAGACTCTTAAGGTCATTGGCATCTAAAGCCCATTGATTTCTATTAAATGACTATGAGTGATGTGTGAGCAATGGAAGATACCCTTATATAAGGATATTTTATTGATGAGAAAAATCTTTATGATTACCCCTAAAAGGGTTGTGGGGTGAAACTTCCACCTCATAGTTATTTGTGTCTAAAGTTGATAAGAGGTTTTCTCTTGATTGGAATTATATACTATTTTTTTTTGGGGTATATATCATATCCTTACTATTAAGGCTACTATGAAGCACTATGTTGGACATTTATTTAGGTTTCTTAATAATTTTGACACTTAGGGTGTTGATATATGCATATTAATAAAATAGGTTAGAAAGTGAGAATATGGAAGGTTCAATATCCTCCTTTTCATCCCAATCTAACCCCTCTATCAAGGTAACTTTCCTTTGTGGTTCTAGTGAAAATAGGCATAACTCCTAATCATAATTGCCTTTTAAGGAGGGATAATGTATCCTTTCATTAGTATTGGGGAAGTATCCTTGTCTTCAACATCTAAACCAAGCTTTAGACTCTAGAGAATTTATATTTCCTTTATCATGAGGTCCTAAGCCTTTTTCCATTATATCCAATGTTAGAATGAATTTTATTAGGTATGGGATAAATATTTGATAAATAAAAAGAACCATACTCTCATTCTATTGGTCATGGATTAATTCCACAAATTTTATCTTCGTTGGTTGTTCTAGAAAAAATGAAAGTGTAATTTCCAATATTCACCATTGTACCTTTGTTGAAAATATGAGCATGGTTTGTTGTCATTGATGTCAAGAGGTTGATATCCAAGTTTCATTGTCATTAATATCATAAGGTGGTTTTTCCATAAGGCAAGGAAGAGGTTTAAAGGAATAGGACATAAAATTTATTTTAATAGTATATGCCTAAAATGGCCTAAAAGGTTGAAGATCCTAAGAAGGAGAAGCGGGTTTAAAAGGAAGTCCTAAGGAGGGCAAAGCAGTTTTGAAAGATAAAAATAATATTATAATATTTAATATTATAATATTCCAAGTTACAAGTTAAGTTGAAACAAAGCAAAGGCCAAGGAGTTATCAAATTATAAGTTCTCAAAAAGACCCAGTGGCAGATTTTGAAGATTATAATTTAATTTATTTAAATTTAAATATTTTAACCATAGGTTAAAATTTAAATTTAAATAATAAATTAAGGTGCCAAAAATTAAATGTCAAATTCAAAATTATTTTGAATTCCCAAAAATTTTGACGTGTTGAGCACATTGCAAATAATATAAAAATGGTAAATTTTTGTTTTAAAAAATCATTCATACGATTAATGCCCAAGAGATCTAAGTGATTCGTGCACCAAGGAAGAAGAGATATTCACATGTGTTTAAAGAGTTATTGGGCAGAAAGAAGGGACAAATTGAAGTGAAGCACCAAAATTATATCAAAGTGCTTGGTAGCACAGGTGACAGCCAAGGGTTGCGTTAAGGCGTTTGTGGAACGTGAGATCATGGCTTCGATTCACACGATCACTTTTTGCTAAAGGAAAGTGTTTTGTTTTGCACTGAAGGGAAAGAGACAATGTTTAAAATCAATGAGGTGTAACTTTCATTTTTGTGAGGGAATGTAGCCCAAGTTGTGGATGTGCTTGGTGCTAAGGTGTTTGGAAAGGCAAGGTGGGGTGTTCGAATCTCGATGAAAGTAATTTTTGTTGGGCAACATTAAAACAAGGTATGTGCTTTATAATTTAATTTTTTAAAAGGTTTTAATGTGCAAAAATTGCATTAAGGATTTGCGTGAATTTTTAAAGGAGGTTTGAAAGTTTGTTGAGAGGGAGATATAAGGTTTATAAAATTAAAATATTCTATTTTAATTTTGATGGTTAAAATTTAGTAGGAGTAATAAGGTATGCAAAGGACATTATATTTTGTATTTTGGAAAAAACCTTTATTGTGTTAATTATTTTGAGAGGAGTAATAAGGCGCATGGAGGAAATTATTGTGGAAGTGAGTTGCTTAAATCTTTGCTAATTATTTTTGAAGTTTTAATATTATAAGGTGTACTTGAGATTTGATATTTCTGTATGGTGAAATAATTTTGAGGGAAAATTTTGAGAAGGATTTTTGTTATCTAACCATTGAGATTGGAAAAGAGGTTGATTATGGTTGAGATAGATTTTGAGGTTAAATATCCATAAAACAAAAGGTATGGGCACATATTCCTTATAAGTGAAATGTTTTTGGGTTGAATGTTGTGAAATACAAATTTGGAGATAAAAGGTTTGTTTGATAAGCATTGTTGAGTGAATTTTCATATACATGATTGGTGAATATTTGTGAGAATAATTGAGTGTGAAATTGAGAACTATCTTAAACTAAGTTTTGAGAAAGAATACGAGTATCATTGTTATATGAGATTATTTGATAAGCATTATTGGAAATATTTGAGTAAGATTTCATGTTCATGACTAGGATTTGTGAAAGATCATGAGTATCATTGTTATGTGAAGTTTAGAACTATCTTGAGCTAGGGTTTGTGAAAGATCATGAGTATCATTGTTATGTGAATTTGGAATCATCTTGTGTAAAGATTTAAGTTCCATAGTGTGAGTTATTGGAATCATTGTGAAACACTTTGTTAGGGTTTGTATGCAATTTGTGCTTCATTGAGTGATTAGTTGGGTGAATTTGGATGAGCATTATTGATTGAAAGTATTGGAGTGATAGTTCAAGTTTTGTGAAACAAATTGTTCTTTATTCTAAATTGATTTGAAGGAGAGTTTGAAAGTGATTGAGTGTTTTATGAGTTGAAACATATTGAGTCTCTAAACATTATCTATATTTTTTTGTAAGTTAAACAAGATTCTGAGTGAAACTTGTTTGTGTGATTGAAGAAGTTTTTTGTGAAAGATTGAGTTGAGTTTTTGTATGCAATTTTACAATTGATTTCTAGCAAGATTTTATGAAATATTGTGAGTTTATTTAAGTAAGTCCTAGAGGTAACTTAAGTATATATTTGTGGAATATTTTGTGAAAGCTTACAAACATATTTATGTGAGCTTTTGTGGAAGCTTATAAGAAGATTTGAGGTAAGTATTGGTGAATACTTGTTGAGCAGATTGGACAAGTTATAGGGAGGACTTATTGAGAAAATTTGAGGTAAGTCATGGTGAAGACTTAAGAGAATATTGAGAAAGTTATTGAGAGAACTTGTGGACATATTTGAGGCAAGTCTTTGAGAAGACTTTAGAGCAGATTTGATTTATTGATTTGTTCAAACCTTGAGATAAGGTTTCGTGAAGATCTAGTAGAGTTGATTTGTGATTGAATCAAGCTTTGTGTTAAGGCTTGAGGAAAAATTTGAGGACAAATTTTGGTGTAGATTTGAGGACAGATTTATGCTAGACTAGAGATAAATATTGAGAATATTTGTGCTAGATTGAAGGACAGTGTTTAGTGTAGACTTGAGAGAGATATTGAGCATATTTGTGCTAGATCGAGGGACAATATTTAGTGTAGATTCAAGACAGAGATTTAGAAGACTTGAGAGTAATATTTTGAGGTGATAAAGTAGAGGATAGTAGTCTCCAGTGGATAGAGATACATTATCCAGGGTTTTGAGGATAGAGGTCTTCTAAGTGAGGACATGAATCTTCAGTGGAGATAGATCAGCAGTAGTCTTCTAGAGGATCACCAACTAGAGCATAGGAGAAGGAGTTCTCATATAGATAGATATCCATGAACCAGTTGAGGGGATTGGTGTCTCTTGTGGATAGATATCCATAAACTTGATTAGGTTATTGGTGTCTCCTTTGGATAGAGGTCCATAAACATTGTAATAGGGAAGGATTCCCAAGAGATTTGTTGAGAAATTTTTAGTGGAATATTTTCTTCATGGAGTAGCCTACATTGGGTGAACCACATTAAATTGTTGTCTCTATTGTGTGTGGTTATTTATGCATTGATTTTATTACTGCTTTTGATATTTCCATTGATATATTGCATAATATTTTTTGGGAAAGAAAAGTAAAAATTGATCTTATACTGTTCACCCCCCTCTCAGTATAATATTGTGTTCTTCTTCATTTTTGTTAAGGTATACCTAAGTTGTGAGGTGATGGAGGTAACTCGTGTTGATTTTTGAGGTTTATGCTAGGAAATCATGTTTATTTTTGAGGTTTATATGATTTATATCTTGTACCTCAACTTTCACTTTACCTTTTGCTAAGGTTTTGTTATGTGTTCCAACTTATTGGCTACCCTTTTTATCTTTAGGTGGAATAAGTTTTAATGAATCATTGAAAAAATAGTGAGAAGCATTCAAGAAAGGGAAAATACAAGCCTGAGTTTTTTCTATTTGGATGGCTTAACAATAAGTAAAATAATATTTGTCAACCATAATGCTATATAATTTGCCTTGATACTCAAATTTTATGCATTGGTGATAATTTAAAGGGACGACTTGCATAACATGAACCTAAGGTCACCTTAAGATGATGTTATGGCTTAGATCACATGGAAACACATAAAATAAATTATTTAAAATGTTAGGTCCCACTTTTATTGGAATGACTATACATCCAATAACTTCATGCTCTTCATTGTCATAATATTTTATGATAATGTCTAATTTTTCTATGTCTTATTTGTTAAGCCCTATCCTTTAGATGAAAAAATGGTTACAAACATTTATATATAAGCCATTATCAATAAGGACTCTCTTAATACATTGCTCACCAATGTGATATGCAATGTATAAAGGAATATCTCCTAATATTGAAGGAGGAGGAAGATCATCCCTGAAAAAAGATACTATTACATGATTCATGCTATGAGATCCTATAATAATAGCCAAATTATTAGAGATAACATCTTAAGAGAAATTTATTTCTCTTAATAGTTTAAATAAACTTTCTCTATGACTCGATGAATTTTTTAACAATTTTATTATAGATATTTGGGTTGTTGGAGGTTGAAGGTCTTCTTTCCTTTATCCTAAGGCTTTAATACCAAAGGTGGAACTTTAGAAATAGATGTGCACCTAGGCCATAAAACTAAATGGTGATAAAAGGATGGTTTTGAAGGTTGACCCTTATTTTTAGCTTGTTATATAGTTATGGCTAGGGTTATGCATAAAATATTGGCCTCAAAATGTATTTATAAAAATTTAACGAATTAGTTTCTAAATCCAATGAATAGTGTCCAAACACATGTAGAAGGTTCACTATTATTAGGGGTAATATTGGAAATTTTAACTTAAAATGGTCAAATTATTATAAAATTGGGGTGAATCGATCCCAAAAATGTTTACACCTAAATTTTTTTGATTAATGGGCCTTGGTCAAGGGTCCCAAATATTAGCCAATTCTAAAATTTAAAAATCCTAATTTTAGCCAATTAGGCAATAAATAGCCACTACGCATAACCATGGTTATGGCATTTATCTAAATTGTAACCACCAAATTTAGTTCTAGCAAGCGAATATTCCTATATGAAATATTGTTATAAATATTTTGACCATGCTTAGGCAAGGTGCCTTGAAAGATACCTCAATATTGGTTAGAGGAAGTAACTTGTTCAAGACTTCACACCACAAGGTGATCTTCATCAATTAGGTCTTGTACAAGGTTTTTAAGGGTTCTACATTTATTTATATGATGATAAGGACATTTTTTATTAGCTTGAACTATAGAAGCTTTTACTTTTTAGGGTCATGTTTCCTTATGGGAGGTAACTCTATCATTTTGACTTCTAACAATTATTCTAGTATATTTGGGTAAACTTATTTTGAGGCTTCTACTAGGATTTAGCTAGCATAAGATTTTGTAGGATAGTAGTAGTACTCATATGGTATGCTTTAACATTATTAATATGGTGGGAGTTAGTGAATCCTTCATCAATAGAATATTTATTTTTATATTCTATTTTTGAGTTCGAAGAACAAGGCTCTTCTTCTTCATTTTTAGTTTTGAATTACCTCATACATTAGAAGGTGGATTCTATTTTCTTTGCAAAGTCTATCACATCTTAAAAAGAGGATATGTGGGTCATATCTACGTGCTATGAAATTTGCTCTTGTATGTTACATATAAAAATGTGTAAGAGGTCTATTGGTGGTGGGGAAAAATTGATTTTTCTAACCAATGCAGGCCACTGAGTTAAGAAGTCATTGAAGGATTTATTTTTACCTTGTTTTAGTTGATATATATTATCAACTATATCCTTTTCTATGATGGAGGTAGGAAAGTGTTAAATGAACTTATCCACCAAAATAATCTAAGAAAGAAAAAAAACTAAAAAATCTAAGAGGCAAAAAGATATGTTTAAAGATAGAAAAATATTGTCTATATTTAATCAAAACTATTGTAATGATTCTATATATTTTTATATCCTTACTAGTCGATCCGTCCATCTATTTCCATTTGGGTGGATCATCCAATATATGCATGGTCCATAGTTGTATTAGATTGGGTGTGAGGAACCAATATATATATAAGGATATGCACCATAATATGCATATGAATAATAAAGAAGAAGAGCAAGAGGATGAAAGGAATGATAATCAGATCATTCCAAGCCGCAAGGATCTCAAGTATTAACAGAACACCACATTCAACCAAATAAGAATCTAAAAGAAAATTGATAGCATAATCTTACAAATAGATATGCAAAACAAAGAGCAACAATATCATATATTAGATCTGAAAATGGAACACCAAGTACAATGAAGGTACCTTGCTTATATAGGCAAGGATGATCAACCATAGTCATAAGATCAATATAAGGATAAATATCCATCGTACAAAAGTAATATGTGATATGGTCCATAGATATGTAACCACTATGGGAGAAAAATTATCAACCCTCCAAATGTAACCCCTAGGAATAGTCAAACCTAAAAATATCCGCGTAATATCTAAGAAATAAATATGTAACATATCATAATATCTAAATAAGATAAATGGAATATCCACACATAAGTGGGTGGGGAAAATACATGGAATAACTAAATAAAAAGGAAATAAATTACCTAGGTGAACATGAGATAAGGTAAAAAACCTACTCTAACACCCCCCTCAAGTGAATCTAGGGTCCAAAAAATAAAGTGGCATATCTATAGTATGAGTCCCGACAACAAGGCTTGATTAGGTACTCATGTACAATATATCCATGAAGAAATCTCAAACTCGAAGAAAGAAAAACCGCATGGGAAAAATATCATTCTTCTAGAAAGAGAGAGAAAGAAGAAGGAATATATCCTCAAGAACACCCCCAAGGAAAACTTATGAAACCCAAAGCATGCCATGCAACTCAAGGTAGCGAGGTGATGCAAAAGACTTCATAAAGATATCAATAACCTGTTACTGAGTTGGAATGTAATCCAAGCAAATAACTCCATCCAGAATGTGCTTATGAATTAAGTGCATGTGAAAATCAATATGCTTGGTCCACTGGTGCTCAACAGTATTGTGAGAAATGGGAATTGCACTTTGGTTGTCACACCAAAGTACTATTTTTGAATCTTGTGGGAAGCCAAACTCTGTCATATAGTGTCATAGCCAAAGAACCTCCTGAATCACTATGACTGTTGCCCTATACTATACCTCTGTAGATGAAGTGTAACAACCTTTTGCTTCTTCCATTCCCAAGCAATCAAATAAGAGCCATGATAAAAAATGTAGCCAGAAGTGGAACACTTGTCATCAATAGAACCTGCCCAATGTGATTCAGTATATCCAACCAACTGAGTAGAACCTCATATGTAGTATAATACAAAGTGTGAAGTTCCCTGTAGATATCTCAAAATACTCTTTAGAGCCTACCAATGAATTCTATGAGGGGTATGTGCAAACCAAGACACAAGTCCAACTACAAAAGAAATATCAGGGTGAGTATGGGTCAAGTAAATTAAACTTCCAACTAATTGCCTATAAAATGTAGGATCACAAAGAGGAGTGGTGTAGGTGGAAGTAAGAGAGACCCCATATTGGAAAGGAGAGGGACATGGCTTGCAATAAGCCATACAAAAATGCTGAAGAAGATCATGGGTGTACTTTTTCTAACTCAAATGAATCCCTGAATATGACTAAGAAATTTGCAAACCAAGCAAAAAGTGCAAAATACCAAGATCTATCATATCAAACCACATTGAAAGAGCCATTTGAATAGTTTGTATGTGGGAAGAAGAGCTACCAATGAGAATAAAATCATTAACATACAAAACAAGTATAACTATATCCTCTCCAACATGTTGTATATACACTGTAGGATTTGAGTGGCAACGAATAAAACTAGTAGATAGAATAAAAGACTTCATATTCTCATACTAAGCTCAAGGGGAATTTTTGAGACCATAGAGAGACCTCCATAGTATACAAACAAGATAAGAGTCATGAACAAACCCAACAGGTTGCTCCATGTAGATTTCCTCCTGCAAATATCCATGCAAGAAGGCACTCTTCACATCCATATGGTACACTGGCAAACCATGTGATGCAGTAATAGAAATCACAAGATACATAGAATCCATCTTGGCCATGGGTGCAAAAGTCTCAAAGTAATAAGTACCTTCGACTTGTGAGAAACCCTTCACTATAATATAAGCCTTATACTTGTCAATGGACCCATCAGCTGGATATTTGGTTTGGTATACCCGCTTAAACATAACCAAATTTCTTCCCTCAGGAAGAGAGACCAAATCCCAAGTATGATTATTCATAAAAGAAGAATACTCATCTGTCATCGAATCATTCCACTCCTGTATCCCATGAGCATGTGAGAAATACTGTGGATCCCTAGAAACTACCTAATATAAAATTCTAGAACCTATGGAATGTGTATGATGATGTCTAGTGGGTGGAAGATCTTGTATGAAAGGTGTTGCCTCATAAATTGTGGTATGAGACCACCTAGGCATAGTGACAATATTATGAGGAACAATATTTTCATATAAATCTATATCCATAACCTCCTAAACTACCTCCTAAACTCGCTCCTCAAAGAAGGGATCCTCAAGATGAAGTGAAGAATCATCAATGGACGGAAGTAAAGAAGAATAATTATGAGAAGATAAGTGCTCATAAAACTGAACATGAGTTCTGAAAAGAACTTCATGAGTATCAGGATCAAAAATTTGATAAGCTGTCATGTCATCACAATACCCAACAAATATCAAGGGTTTGCTCTTCTTTTACAAGGATTTTATTTGCTTCTTTGGCATAAAGGCCCAAGCATGACTTCCAAAAAACTTTGAAAAATGAGACATCAGGCTTAGTCCTAGATCAAGCCTCATCTAGAGTCAAATAATCAAGTGCTCTATGTGGTGTGTGATTCTAAATGTAGTTCGCACAATTAACTACTTATGCCCAATATATAGGAGGTAAATACTTGGAATGAATCATGTATTTAGCCATATCCTTCAAAGTTCAGTTCTTACTTTCTTCTAAGACATTTTGTTGTGGAATATGAGGAACATAATTTTGGTGAACAATGCCACGTGCTACCAAAAAATTAAAAATTCTCTATTGAAGTACTCCCCCCATTATTAGTGTGAAGCTTCTTTATGCAACTAGAAGATTGATTCTCAATAAAATCCTTAAAAAACTTAAATTGTGAAAAGATATTACTCTTTTAATTGAGAAAATAAACCCAAGTGCACCTTGAGAAATCATCAATAAATGTAAGTGTATACTTAGCTCCTTTGAAAGAAGGAGTAGAAAAAACCATCAAGTCACTATGCACAAGCTCAAGTGGTGAAGAAGATCTTTTTGAATTACCATTAGAAAATGGATCTTGGTGTTGTTTCCCTAATGCACATCCAACACAAACTCCATCAAGACAAGAAACTATAGGGAAACCATCAACCATACCATGAGTGCTCAACTCCTTCAAATATCTATAATTAAGATATCCAAATCTCTCATGCCAAATCTTACTCTCAGAATCTACATGAGCAACCAAGCATGTCCCTACATAAGAAGTGTCATAAAAATCCTCAAAGTGATATAGTATAGAACTATGATCAACAACACCTTGTGCAACAAGTGAATGAGGCTCCAAAAAGGTTCTAACTTTAGCTCCTTGTGGTGTGAAATTCAATGTTTTTCCCTAACCAAAATGACAAATTTGATAAACAAAAAGTAAATTTGTAGTAATATCAGGAACATATAATGCATCATTGATGCATCCACCATAAAGTTATATGTCATCTTTTCCCTTCACATAAATAAAGTAAGAATCTCCAACCTCAATGTTGGAAGTAGAACTCAAACCAAGAGATACAAATGACTCTTTAGAAGAAATTATATGGTGAGAAGCACCAAAATCTATAACCCAACTATCTGTAGCAACTAACTAAGATCTCCCAACAATATTAAGTGCTTTGACATACTCAGTAGAAGGATGTGGAGTGGAGATAGATATCTTGTGTTTTTTAACTGCATCCTCCAAGGTTTGCATTCTCTTCCAACACCTAGTTTCTACATGATTATTCCCCCCATAAAAGGAGCATGAAAGGCTAGACTTATTCTTGGATTTAGAAGACTCTTTGGGTTTAGAGTTAGATTATTTGGGTTTAGGGTCACTTTGATATGGATAAGGAGAAGACTTAGGTTTACCTTTGAATTTTCCCTTACCCTTAGTACTAGATGCTACTAATGCTTTTTGAGAGGTCTAAGACTCAAGGTTAGACAATTTGGATTCTTCCCTAGTAAGTCTTTCACAAAACAACTCCAAATCAGGTATTATGAATGTGTCACCTAAGGCATCCATGCTAGATAAAAATGTAGAAGGAAATATTCGGAATGGACCTTTCAACTTGGATAGAATCAGGTAAACACACTCTTCATATTTCTTATCTCTCCCACTTCCCTTTAATTGTGTCAATAGGTGTTTGAACTTAGTAAGATAGTCTACAATATATCGAAAATATTCAAGATTGAGAGAAGTGATATCAACTTCAATATGCATGGTTCTTATGTGATCCACCTTACCAAATAATACTTTTAATTTTACCCAAATTTTGAAAGGAGAGTCACATTATTCCAAATGAAATAAAAGACTATCACTTACATAAGTTCCTATCAAAACCATACAATCATGTAATTTGCATTGGTGCTGAATTTTTTCATATTCTCTAGTGAATGCTAGTTTTTCTTCAAGCATTAAAGCCCATAATCCTTTGTATTTAATTATTGTTTCCATTCTTGGTCTCCATGTGTGGTAATTATGTGTTGTTAATGGCTCACATTGATCTAATGCAAATGAAAATGAAGAAGCCATTCTACAAAAATCACAAAAGATCAAAATAATGCAGATAGGGTGCACAAATCAACATCAAGACAACCCCCCAAAATATTATTTTATTAGCTTCACAAGAATGTAGAAGATGGGAATTTATAACAATAGTCCATATACAAGGTTCAAGTGAAAAAACCTTTTTCATAATGTAATATCGAGATTGCAGTCATAAAATAATTATAACTGTCTAAATACAGATCTAAGAATTCTAAAATTTTGTGAATATATCAGAAAAATGATTTTACAAGCCTGGAAAAAATTTCGGAAAAAATTTCGCTAAGCAACTCCCAATATTTCTCCTATAAGGATGAGTTTACTAAAAATAGTAAAATCATTGTAATTGTCAAAATATTTGGGTCAGACTTCCAAATCTTCCTTGGCACCTATGGTGGGAATCTATTTTCAAATCGATAGCTTCCACTATTGGAGATTTGCTCCTTATTGACAAGGTCACTTTGTCTAGATCAAGGATGCACGTTGCTCGTCTTTGCATCAATGCAAATCTTGATTCTGCCCTACCTACCTTTGTCGAGCTGGAGCATGGAACTTTCCTCCGGAAGTAGGCCATTGAGTATGAAAACAAACCTCCTTTCTACATTCAATGCCGAACCCAAGGCCATCTTCGAGCTCAGTGTCCTTCGCTTAAAAAATAGTCAGTTTCTTCTGAGGTAATTTCAGATCCCTCAAATCAAGGCAAAGGCAAGGACTTCTAGACTCCTTTTAAAAAGGATAAAAGAAGATTTCCTCCTTCAAGAGGAGTTATTTTTAGGCCCATCAAGGATCACAAGACAAAATATGCACATGGTAATGCTTCCTTCATCAATTCTCCAAGTGACAAAGGGAAAAATATTACCCCTTATGTGATTGCTCCCAATGAGGTTAGTCTTTTTGCTCTTCCTAATCAATTTCAAATTCTTGGTGATTTGAATCCTGAGGAGGACCCTGAGGTGGGTGTTGATGAAACCCTTAATCTTGATTCTCTTCCAAACCCATCCTCAAACCTAATGGAAGCCCAACAAGAGTCTGAACCCATGACTATTAATCCCTCTTATCCTGATGCCTTCAATGCAGACCAACCCCTGGTTGATGATGTCTCCATCCCTGCTTCCTTTCTTGAACCCTCCAGTCCTGTCATGCAGAATATTAGCCCCAAAGTCACTAGAAGCCACAAGAAATCTCCTATTGATTGTGGAATGGAGAAAAAAATAGGAAGGCCTTCTAACTCTGATCAATGGAAGCAAGGAACAAATGATGATATTGCCAATGGTGTTCAAAAAACCCTCTTTTCCACTGGTATCATATCCAAGGAAGAATCAAAGTGCACCAAACCTCCCCAACCATCTAGAAATGGAGGCAAAAGAACCTCAAAATATTCTAGATGAATATCCTCTCATGGAATGTGAGAGGCCTCAATGGTTTAGCCAAACAAAGGTTAGCTAAATCATTAAGGAAAGAAATCAGACCTACAATTTTTGTGATCCAAGAAACCAAAATTAGTGAATCTCTTGATAAAAATATATGTAATCATATTTGGAAGAACTGTGAATCTCTTGCTTGTAAGGCTAATGGGGCTTCTAGAGGCCTTCTGTGTTTGTGGAACCCAAATATTGTGGAAGGAAATCTCATCCATTCTAGTGATGAGATGATGAGCATCCTCTTCTTCGACAAAGACAACAGTCTACCTTGGGTCCTCACTAACATATATGCTCCCAACTCCATTACTGGTAGAGCCCATTTGTGGGATAACCTGACTTCTGTCAGAAGCGCTTTTCCAAATCTTCCTTGGATCCTTGCAGGAGACTTCAATACTCCTTTGTTTCCCTCTGATAAAAAAGGTGGTGTTGGCTCCTTTTCTAAAAGAATGGAGGATTTTCAGGAGTTTATAAGTGAACAAAATCTAATGGATGTTAATCTGAAAGGAAACCAATTTACTTGGTCAAATAGAAGATGTGGACCTCAATTAATCCAAGTTAAACTTGATAGAGTTATTTTCTCTCAGGAAGCTATTGACATCTTGGGGGATGCAAATCTTCAATCCCTTCTCAAAATTGGATCTGATCATAGTCCTATTCTTCTAGACACAAATAATCCAAAAATCTACAAAACTCCTTTCATATTTGAAGCCATGTGGATGCTACATCCTGATTTCAGAGAAAGGATTAATCAATGGTGGCAATCTGACATTCAAGGAACTCCTTCATTTGTGTTGGCACAAAAACTCAAACACACCAAAGAAAATATAAAAATATGGAATAGGGATATTTTTGGAAATATTTTCCAGAATAAACAGGATATTATGAATAGACTAGCCATAATTGAAAAGGAAAGCCAAGAAAAAGGAGACTGTTCCACCGAAGTGAGAGATGAAGAAAGGAACTTATTAGCTCAATACCATAACATCCTTCAATGTGAAGAAATATTTTGGAGATAGAAGTCTCATGATATTTGGCTCAAAAAAGGAGATTCCAACACAAAATATTTTCATGTTTCTACATTGAGACACCGAAGCAATAACAGGATCAAAGAAATTCATAGCCAGGATGGTAGGATTATTACTGACATCAAAGAAATCAGGGCTGAAGGAACAACTCACTTCATGCAATTACTCCAAGAGGAGTGTAGACCTAATTCCTTGGTTGGCAAGGATTTTTTCCTTCAATTCATTCCTCATCTCATTTCTGATGATATAAACACCAAATTAACAATGGTTCTTTCTGATGACGAAATTAAGGAGGCCTTATTCTCAATGAAACCTGACAAAGCTCCTGGACCAGATGGGTTTCCTCCTCGATTTTTTTAGGCCTTTTGGGATGTTGTTGGTAATGATGTTTGCAAAGCCATCAGAGAAATCCAAGGTTCTAAGGTCATTCCCAGAGGCTTCAATTCCACATTTATTGCACTCATACCAAAAATTCCTAATGCTTCCAATTTTAATGAATTCAGGCCAATTAGCCTTTGTAATGTCATTTACAAAATTTTAACAAAGGCTATCACTATCCGTATGAGAGAGGTCATGCCTCTTATCATAAATCAGTGTCAAGGAAGCTCAGTCAGAGGGAGATCTATCTTGGATGGTATCATTTCTATTCATGAAGCAATTCATTCCATTTCCTTCAACAAAAAAACAGCTTTCCTTCTCAAGCTTGATATGAATAAAGCCTATGACAGATTGAGCTGGGATTTCCTCCTTGCTATCCTACACAAGTTCGGCTTTCATTCTGACTGGATTTCCCTTATTAAAGGATGCATCTCTTCTACTTGGTTTTTTGTCCTTATTAATGGATCACCTGTTGGTTATTTTTAGAGCAGTAGAGGTTTAAGACAAGGAGATCCTTTGTCCCCTCTCCTATTCATCATTGCAGCAGAGGCTCTTGGCAGGTCTATATTGGCAGTAAAAGAGGTAGGATTAATCTCTGGACTTCAGGTTACTTCTCAATGCAATCCCATTACTCATCAACAATTTGTGGATGATACCTTGTTGTCCACTTTTGCTTCTGTCAATGAAGCCAAAATCATCAAACGGATTCTTCTTTTGTATGAAGAAGCGGCTGGTCAAAGGATCAATTTTTAGAAAAGCAAATTGTATTTCCTCAACACTCCTTTGAGAAGATAGAATATGATTGCCAACATACTTGAATGTTCTATAAGCAGTTTACCTTCCTCCTACCTGGGCTTACCTCTTTTCATTGGAAATGCCAAAGAAAGCCTATGGGATAATGTCATTGAGAGACTCCAAAAAAAGTTATCCACTTGGAGAGGTAATATTCTATCCCAAGAAGGTAAAATCACTCTTACCATGGCCTACCTCCAAAGCATTCCTGTCTATTTCCTTTCTTTGTTCAAAGCTCCTATTACTGTCTACAAAAATATGGAGAAAATTCAAAAACACTTTCTTTGGACAGGATCTGAAAATAAACATAGATTCAATTTAGTTGCTTGGGACAAAGTATGTAAACCCAAAGATCAAGGGGGCTTAGGGCTCAGAAGGATCTCTCTTCTCAACCTTTCCCTCCTTGCCAAACAAGCCTGGAGACTCATTTCCAATGAAAATGTTGAGTGGGTCAAAATCATCAGAAGGAAGTATCTTCAGGCCTCTGAATTCTTACATGACCAGGTCCCTTCTTGTGGGTCTATTTTTTGGAAATCCATTTGTGAAGCTCGTTCCTTGTTGCAAAAAGGAATTCGATGGCAACTTGGAGATGGTAATTCTATTTTTTTCTAGGAGGATAAGTGGACTGGTGATAATCCTCTTAGCCATATTCCTATGTTTCAAAGGATTATCAACATTACTAAACAATTGGTTGGTCCTTTAGTGGCTAATTTCATATCCTCTTCTAATGGTATCATGAGCTGGAAAAGACTTAATGTCCCAAATTTTGATGATGAAATTTCTTGCTTGAATGCCCAACTATCTTCCATCAAAATCCTAGTTGGTGATTTCAAGGACCAACCCATTTGGGAACCCACTGATTCTGGTGAATTCTCTGTCAAATTAGCTTACCTGCTTTCCCTCAATAATCTTGAAACTCCTATTCCTTTTGATCTGGTTTGGACCAAGTACCTGACTCCCAAAATTGCTTCCTTTTCTTGGCTTTGCATTCAAGACCGTATCCTTACTATTGAAAATCTCATAAAAAGGGGCATTCCTCTTCCTAACAGATGTTATCTTTGTCTTTCTGATTGGGAGTCTACTTCTCACCTTTTCTTGTTCTGTCCTTTTTCAAGAATGGTGATCAAAAAGCTTCTTCTAAAATTTTAGTTGGTTTGGGCTTCTCCTCCTTCCATTGTTACACTATTCCAGCAGTGGCCCAATCCATTTAAAAATCTGGTACTCAAAGGACTCTGGAAATTTTGTCTACAACACTACCTTTGGCAAATTTGGCTTGAACGCAACAGAAGGATTTTTGACAAAAAATCTCTTCATGCAGATATCATTGCTCATAAAATTATCCTCTTTGCTAAATAAAATGTCCTTGTTGCTCCTTTTGATCCTTTTCCTTGTCCTCCGTTTGAGAAAGCCATCCTTAATTCTTGTAACATATTCCTTGATACTTCAAAATCTGGTAATCCTTCAAATTCAAGGAGTAATGTTAAATGGTTCCCTCCCCCAATTGGGTGGGTCAAACTTAATTTTGATGGAGCTGCCAAAGGAAATCCAGGCAATGCTAGGGCTGGAGGAATTCTTCGAGATCATTTAGGAAATTCTATTTTTTCTTATTCTGAACCTTTGGGCATCATGTCCAATCACTCTGCAGAAGCCAAGGTGGTTTGGAGAGGCCTCCAATTCCTTAAAAATATTCCAGGGAACATTATAGTGGAAGGAGATTCTCTAAATATCATCAACTACTTAAAGACTTCAAAACTTAGCAGTTGGAGGATCAGAACAATCATGGAGGAAAGTAAGCAAATCCTTTGCCAGCAACATAACTCCATTGTCCAACATGCCTATAGGGAGGCCAATTCAGTTTCTAAAAAACTAGCTAATATTGGGGCTAACGCCCAAGGGCTATTGACATGGACCGATACTCTACCTCCCGAGGTGGATGAACTTATTAAACATGATCAAAGTAATGATACTCATGCTGAGTCTTAAAAATCTATTCCAGTTCATTCCCCAACATTCCTTATTCCACGTGAAGTATAGGGCTCACATTTCAATCCTTTTGTTAGGCCTTCCTTCAAACTCTATGCTTTACATTGGAAATTGGTCGCATGACTCTTTGTGTTTCATTTTTAAAATACCCACCGCCTTCATCTATGCTCATACCTATTTTTTGGTAACTGAATCCCTTTGTTATCCCAAGGTGAAATTGAGCATGATTAATAATCATTTTTCTCCCGTGTGCATTGATTTGTGTAATTTTACCTTGTCGAGAACCATCCTCAACCAATTCACCAGCTGCTTCATTCCGAGACTCTGTATGGTGAACATTCCCATCCTTTCTGTGTCTCGTGCTAGGGCCTCTTACTGGCTATATTTTTTGTGCACCCCCGATGGTCAACCATCTCATCTGACATTAATCTACTCATTTATCTGGTGCAACATCCAATGCCTAAAAATCTGCTTCGACCTTTGCCCTAGCCAATCCTCTTTTCTAAAGGGGTTTTTTCCTTTTTTGAAGCAGCCTTTTTGGCCTCCTTGCAGAACTCTGAGCGATGACAACACTTTCCTTTTAAACAACTCATTGCATGCTCTACTTAATCACCAGTCCTTTACCATTATGCTTGTCCTATTCAACCTAATCCTTGTTCTTTGCTTTCCTCTTCACCATTTTCTTCCTGTCACCATGAAGGAAAGCAAACCCATTTTCATCGAACCTGAAGTGTTTGAACTTGACCCAATGGTTAGAGATTTGTGGAAGGATAAAACTAAAAGTGCGCTAATTGAGTTCTTCAAGCTATTTGCTAGCATTGATGAGGAAGTAACGAAGGCCTTTGCTGAGACCTAGGATAAGGGCCTTGTTACTATTCATGGGGTAGAATTCCATATCACTATTGAGTTGTTGGCAGACCTGACAGGACAACCTTTGGATGGCAAGGTTATCCGATGAAACAAGCATAACTGGGAAGCAGAGCTGGTGTTCTTCGAAAAGAATTTGGCGATCCACAAAATGTACAGAAAAGGTTTGCATCGTAGCCATCTTTCCACTCCTTGGCAAGAAATCTTAAAACCTATCATGCAATATTTAACCTGTGACAACCCTGAGGCCCAACTTTGCTGTTTCCACCTGGCTTACGTAAATCACTTCCGTGATGCCAAGACGATGAACATCCCTGCCGCTATATTCTGGTCTATCGATTATACCATTGTGTCCACCCGATCCAAAAAGGAGGAAGGTTTACCATGCCACCAAGGGATTTTTAATGTCTTGTATAGATTCCTCCTTCTCAATTTCCCTAGAGGTAACATCCCTGCCCCTGAGTCTGAGGAGGAAAACTCTTCCTCTATGCCCAGTCCCAAAATTTCAAAACCTAAGAAGAGGGACAAGAATGATAAGCCCCATCCTGAATTCAACATTAGGAAAAAGGTCAAAGTTGAAAACACTCCTGTCAGATGTTCCCAGAGGCTTAAGCTCAAAGAATTAGCTGAAACCCCTCCTTCTACTTCCGTTAAACTTTCAAAGGATCACTCCAACTCGCCTGACCTAGTTGAAAAATACCTTCACAAATTGGTCGTTCAAGCTACTTCTGCAACAGTTGATCACCTGGAGACTACCCACTCAGCCATTGGTAAAGCTATTGTGAGTCTCAAAGAACAGCGGGCTCTTAGCCTTCTATTCTTTTGTGATACCTTTGAAGATACTCCTATAATCTCTGTTGCTGAAGCTCCTTCTGATGCCAAAGGGGGTGTCAAAGATGAAGATGTGGTTGAAATCACCAAGGAAGCTTGTCTCGATGCTCTGAAGGACAACCTGAAGGATATTCCAAAGGATGTTGTGAAGGACACCATTCTGGACACCACTACTATTTCTCCAATGCAAACTGATGCTCCTCTCTGAGCGTGATTGTTATCCTTTTGCTACAACTGTTGTCCTTTCTTTCTGGGTTTTGGTCCTTTGGTCTGAAGGATAGTAGGTTTGATTTTGGTCTGGGTTGATGGTTATTAGTTCCTCTTTTTCCTTTGTCCTAGAGGATGTTTTCCTTTTGTTGTTCTAGGCTTAATGCCTCTCTGTTGTGTTCCTCTTGAAAGTCTAGTGCTCCTTTTTGTTTCACTGTTGTACAAGGCGTTGGGGCACCTTTCAAATGCCCTATTTTGAATAAAATTAATTTACCAAAAAAATATTTAAATATATATAAAAAAAATAAAGATCCACATTCTTGGAAATTTTATGGGAAGTTCTATAATATGATTTTACACATTTTGTAAAAAAATCTGCAAACAATTAAAATTTTTGATGAAGATATATGCATATTACTACATAAGTGCAGGTTTTCGTAAAATCAATATATCTTGAAGAATATTGATCCAAATTAGAATTTTAGACATAACTCGAATGAATGCATCTACCGACCTCAAAAAACCTTTATGGAAAAATGGAATTTCTATCAGGAGATACATGTAAAATATAAAAACGGGATGGGTTGGTGACCCTACCAAAAAGTGAAATGCTCAAGAAAATAAACTCTTAGGAAATATCCAAGGGAATGAGGCTATTGCAATATGGGTAGAAGAGATTTTAGAAGGCTGGTAATGATATTTCAATAGGATGAGTGACACAAACTAGCCAAAAAACTCCACCAAGGACCCGATCACAAAAATCGAAGCTTCCACACCATTCTTCGAACCTGCAAGAGAAACAATTGCACAACACTCACAAATGGATGACTGCAACACCTATTTCTCTGATGCTATGAAAATAATGATAATTATATCATTCCAAGCTATAAGGATATCAATTGTTAACAGAACACCACATTCAACCAAACAAGAATTTGAAAGCAAATTGATAGCATAAGCTTACAAATAGATATGCAAAACAAAGAGCAACAATATCATATATTAGATCTGAAAATAGAAAACCAAGTACAATGAAGGTGCCTTACTTATATAGGCAAGGATGATAAACCATAGTTGTAGGATAAATATAAGGACAAATATCCACCATAAAAAAGGAATATTTGATATGGTCCATAGCTATGTAACTGCTATGGGAGAAATAATATCAACCCTCCAAATGTAACCCCTAGGAATAGTCAAACCTAAAAATATCCCCATAATATCTAAGAAATAAATATGTAACATCTCATAATATCTAAATAAGATAAATGGAATATCCACACATAAGTGGGTGGGGAAAATACATGGAATAACTAAATAAAAAGGAAATAAATTACCTAGGTGAACATGAGCTAAGGTAAACAACCTACTCTAACAGAGGAGTGGCTCTATTTTTTTGCTAGTTTTCCCAGTCAATGGTTTCCAAGATAAATATTTATGTTCTTTGTGTGTGCATATTATTATATCTATTTTATGGTTAATTTTTGCAATAATATATTAATAATAGGTTTATCAATGTCTTCATATTGTATCATAGCATGATTATTGGCTTTAGGGGGATGCCTTTATTTCTAGGGTTTAGCTTGGTTTGAGAAGAACAAGCATATCTTGGGTCTATGATAAACCTATTTTTAATGGGATTTATATGCATGTGAATCTAGTGTTAAGGAAGAATTGCATGCTTGTTTCTATTATACTTCAAGAGGAAGTTCTTAAAGGATTTATGTCATGGTTTTGGTGCCTTGTTTTTATGTTATGCTAAGTGAAAGATGCTTTCCCATGTACCGAGTTGGAGGGACTATGAGGGCTAGTTTAAATCATCCTTGTAAGGTGTTATTGCATTATGGAATGGTGGTTCTTGGATAATGTTGGAGGAACTATGAGAGCATTTTATTGGAGATCCACTAAATATCATTGGCTTTTGTGCATTGGGTGTGTTGTACTTGAAGGAATCATGTGTTGCTCTTGTGTGATGGGACATCATACTAGAAATAGTAGTTGGATTTGTGTGTACATTCTTGTGAAATGGTAGGTTGTGTTGTAAGGAGACATGAACATGGTTGATGCTTTGTTATTATGCTATGTGAGGATAGAAGGTTGGCTTTGGATCCATAGGATATTTCAGGGGTCGTGAGTCCTAAGATACTTGGATGGTAGTAAGGGATTATTTGGGAATTGTGGTAATGTACACTACTCTTGTATGGTGAGTATGCTATGCTAGAGGGGCAATGGACATTATGGGTTGAACTTGAATGCTATGTGCTTGTTGGTACTAGGATTACATGGAATAGGTAAGTAGCATTGTGGCTTCTCTACTGTGTGAGGAGTTTGAGTTATGTTGCTCTTATGTACTAGAGGTATGCATGAAGAGGGCAATAAGCCTAGATAAAGGTTCTTTGTTCTTTTGTGATAGGGTGTTGTTATGGAGGAGCAAAATATCTTTTGTATGAACGTAGTTGTCCCAAGTAGATAAATTTATTATTTTTATAGGTCCCACTGCAAAGTATTCAACAAGTGGAAGATTATTGTATTTGTTGTATCCTTTGCATGAAAAAGAAAAATAAGAAAGCCCAAAAATAAAAATCTATTGTAATGATATGTCTAAATGTAGAAAAATATGGTCTATAGTTAAGAAAAGCTATTGTAATGATTCTATATATTTGTGTATCCTTACTAGTGATCTGTTCATCCATCCCCACTTAGATGGATCATCCAATATATGCATGGTCCATAGTTTTATTAGGTTGGGTGTGAGGCATTAGAATATGTATAAGGATATGCATTAGAATATGTATATGAATAATAAAGAAGAAGTGTCATGACCCTCCTTTGGTAGGATTGTTGTTTGGATGAACTTATGTCTTTCTATGTTGCTTTATTGATGGAAGGATTGTCTATTACAAATTTAGCTATGCAAAACACATGTTTAATAGGAATTGTGAGATGTGCAATTATTAATGGATGGTGGATAATTTCATGCTTCATGTTCTTGCAAATGAAATCATTATGCTAAAAATGAGACTACTAATGGAATTGCATTATTATAGGAATAAGTTTCTATCATGATTAGAAGAAAGACTAATCACCAAATGAGATGTAATAAAAGAAATAAAAAATAACATGATGTCTATTCCATCATTCATATCGGGCAACAGGGATGAATAATCTTTATTTATAGTGCACACTATAATCTAGATTAAGGAAATTGGATTGAGTAGATAAAATTGATGTTACATACTAACTCCATTTTGTGAGTGCAGGTAATTAAAGGATTTATTACAATAAGAATGGATAGGTAGATATTGCATTCCCTTATATTTGTTTAAAATAAGGAATATATATATATATATATATATATATATATATATATATATATATATATATATCTTGTTAAGCATGGATGGTTGGTTTTAATTAAGAGTGAACATGTTTTGTTATATCCGAATGTTATGGACAAAATATAACTCAAGGGAAGTGCATGAGCTACCGCTTGGTGAAGAGTCAAGTGAACCACCAAGTTGATAATTATGAACCAACACCCTATGAATTCTTAATTGTGGGTTGAACAGGAATTCTGGTGCTTTTCAAATTATGAAGGCATGGACACTCGGGATGGGAGAGGAGCACCATTGGTTGGCTTTGGATTCCTTAGTGATGGGAGTGGAAGGGATGGCAGGGAATGGTTCCTTTATAATTTTTTGAAAAATACAAATGCAATTGGAGTGGGAAAATATGGAGTTGGGTGTGAAATTCCACATCAATTTTTGGTAGTGTGAAAATCCACATCCATTTGTAGTATGAAACTTGATATTCGTTTGCAATGTGAAACTCCACATCCATTTACAATATGAAAATATACATTGGTTTTTTGATGTGTGAAACTTTACATCAAATTTACAGTGTGAAATACTTGTTCAAAGAAAGAGATATCATTTGTTTGATTGTGTAAAACAACTGGCATAAGAGAGATATTGTTGGTGTGACCGTATAAATTAACTAGCATAAGAGATAGGTAATGCTAGTTGAATGTATGAAAATATTGGTTTAGAAAAAGGGATATCGCTAATTCTCATAGTGAGTAACTACTGGTTCATTTGGATTCACTGATTGGAGTAGTGTGCCATCCTAGGAGCACCAAAAAGCCTTTCAAGGTATTCTATATTATTGATATTAGACTTACTTGCATAAACTATCAACAAATATATTTGAATACTTAGTGGATGCATTGAAGTTTTAAAAAAAGTAGTTCTACTCAATTGAATTCAGATTTGGGAAAATATTAAGACTTTATTAATTGAATGGATTAGAAAAATTGGCACCCAGATTGATGAGTGTGTTGGGAAGTGAATTAGTTGAATAGCTTAGTTGAGTTGTTAAAGAAAACTGTGTGTTGGTTTTAAGCGAAAGACTTAGCATATCGTAGATTCTGTTGTAGATTTTTTCCTTGTGTCTATGGCCCCGATTTAAGGTATTCTATTTAATGGTATTTTTGAGAATGCTCAACTGCTTGGATGAAGTAAATTTAGGTTTTGGTTTGATCATTTTTTAATAATAAAATATCAACTACAACAACCCAATTTTATCTTTAATGATGTAGGTAGAGTTTTTAGTATTTCACGATCTTGTTTAAAACCCTTGTATGAGTATGAATAAGTCATAAGGATTTTCAAGTGAACAAAAAGGTAAATACATATGAGTTTAAATGTTGAATGTAGTAGGAATTTTATATATTTTTTCTATATTGGTTAAACACTATAAAACCTATTATTATATTTTTTTCTACCATTGTAGTATTCAAGGAATGAGAATGCTTGAGCATTCTAAATGGATATGAAGTGATGATTTCTAAAGTTTGGAACTCATTGATCCATGTTAACAACTTGCAAGGTGTAATATGTAGTCAATGTCTCTTTGAGATTGTATGATTTTATTGTAAATCATGCTAGTGTTTCATTGGATTTTAAGGAGTTAGAGACAACATGAGGAGATATTAGAGAATCACCTCTTCACTCTTGGTAATGAAAAAATTAAATAAATGAGTTGTTAATATTATTGTATTTTCTAGTAGATGTTAGTTAGGAGTGATGAACTCTGTGTTGGAATTGAGATATACTTATTCTATAAAACAAGGATGTTGTGGTTAAATGGATAACCTAGGTTTCATAGGTGTGGGTGGCACACTTGTTATATTGTCCTAGATTTATGGATTTAAATTGTATCCTTGTATATAGAGGAGTTAGTCTTATGTGGAAAAGAAGGGAAGACAAATTATCCCTGTTATGAAATAAAGACATGAGGCCATGTCTAATTCATTGTAAAGATTTATTATTTTATGGAAATAAAAGGGAAGCATGTCTAAGGTTGGGTTTTCCTTCAAGTTTTTCCTAGGGTAAAAATGGAGTATTGTGTTCTACTATGATTTTTATTTATGGTAATGTGATGTATTATGCATATGGGCTATGTGATGATTATAAAAATCTAAGAAATACTACCTAATATTTATACTACCTAATATATATATATATATATATATATATATATATATATATATAGTGATTAGAGAGAAATTAGGTTGTGGGAAATTTGTGCTAGTGATAAGAAGAGTAAGAGGAGTGGCTCTAGTTTTCTATTGGTTTTCTTAGTCAAGGGTTTCCAAGATAAATATTTGTGTTATTTCTGTGTGCATATTATTCTTTCTATTGTATGATTATGTTTGCACTAATATATTAATAATAGGTTTATCAATATTTTCAATATAAATCACTAACTATACACTTTTCTATGATGGAGGTAGTAAAGTGTTCAATGAAATTCTCCACCAAATTATCAAAGCATTTAACTAAGTGGCAAGGCATATACAATTACTATTCTAGAGCCACAACACCAATGCTTGTAGAGAAATTTTTAATAACAACACTTCATAGGCAATGCTATGACATGCAACTCGAAAGCTTTGAAAGTCATATATTGGTCACCTTATCCCATACACATCTAAAAATTTGATGCTTCAAATTTTTGAGGATAATGTTGTTAGTTAGAGTGGCATCTATAGGTTGATTACAATTGTTATTATAAGAGTATTGTTTTTGCTATGGATTCATAAATAGAAGTCAACTATTGTTTAAATTTTGAATTTTATTTTAATAATTGTTCTAAATTAGTATTTATATCCTAGAATATAGGATAATATATTGGTTGTGTTATAAATGGATAATACTATGAGATTCAATGGGTTTATACAAAATAAATAACCATTTTTTACAATAGAATTGTTGAAAAAAGGGTTAGTGTAAGTAATGTTGATGGGAATTGGAATTGTTGAGGAAGGTAGATTGAATAAATTATTATAAGATATGAGATTTGAGTTTTAGGGATATTATACCATGGGAGATTTTGCATGGTGGGAAATACCATGAGGTAGGCCCCTCTATATCATTTTTTTGTATAGGGGTTATTTCTTTAACATGACTAGGAATTTCTAGGTATTTTTCTCCTTCCTCATTGGCTCAATAACTAGAGTTGGGGAATGCACATTGGGGTATAGAGACATAGGAGTCATAGGGGTAAACTTTCCAATGTAAATAAAATTATGCTGACCTTGAATAGACAATTCATAAGCTTATCATAGGGAGTTTCCTCCTCTAACCTTAATCATCATTGATATTTTAGAATTCAAAGCTGTCAAATAATATATGAATGCTATACTTGATGAGGGATGCATATATTTAGGAATTCTATGCTAGGATTTATAAAATATAAGGCTTGAAGTCTTTTTTTTGCCTCCATGGAATATATTTTGATTATTGTAAGTTGTTGTAAGAGTGATACCCCATCCTATTTCTCTTTGAATATCTCTACAAAAATATTGTTGAGCTAGTACAAACAAGTTATCAAAGTGGACTAGCCTGTGATGCACCATTCTCAAGATTTTCCTTTAAAAGAGGTTACCATCAATTTTAGAGCTATATTTTGATATTATATGTTGTGTATTTTACATAGGCTCAACATATGGTTAAGGTTCTCAATGGGGGTAGTGAGATCTTCCATAGTGAAATAGGTGAGAGATTTTAGAGCAGATTGAGGTATTTATTACATAGTTTATTTGGTGCTAGTGGTGGAAATAAGCCATCATAATTATAGGTGAGGAAAATTATAGGGGGTAGTGGTGGAGTTGGAGCAACCATATTATGGAATGCAACTTTTCTTCTTAAATAAATACTTACAAGTGGTGGCAACAACTCTTATCACAATTTGCAAATGTAAAAACCTGATTACAAGTTCACCTTCTAGCTATTATTGGGTTTCTAATTTGATATGGAGTCACCACATGAATGAAAATTCATGCTTCTAGAAAGTAGGTAGACTAATTCCTTAATTATAACTTAATATAGTATCTTTAGTAACAACTTATAGTGTTTGTTCTAGAGTGAAGTTGGTAGGTGAGTAAAGAGGTACTTTAACAAACAATAAGACAAAGACCCTCACCAAGTCTAAGCCTAACACCTTATTATTATTTAAGGAGCAATGATGTGTTATTGAGGTACCATTGGGTATGCCATTAAATTCTTTCCATATTTGATTATCCCTCGTGGGGCAATCATGCATTACAAAGAGCAACATAATAGGGCCACCACCAAGATCATGGAGCTCCACTCAATGTAGGGCCTTTAGGAGTTGCTACAATACCAAAATATTGTTAATATGTAATATTTTAGGTACACTTAAACTCAAAAAATGAAAAAAGGGGGTGCAAGAGATAAAAGGTAAAAAATCATCAAAAGATAAAAATGTGGTGATGTGCCAAAAGATGTGCTAAAATATTCATATAAAAGTAGGTTTAAATGATATATGTTATTGATAAACACTTCCTCTCCTTCACATAGTTAAGCACATATGAGAGTCATAAACATAGGAATGCATAAAGAGTTAGGGCCTATAGGAGAGCCACAGATTGCTAATCCAAAATTAGATGGAGGTCCCTCATACACACACATACAAAAATAGGTCCGTAAGGAGCCATAGATAGCTCAACTAAAAATTAACCCAAGCTTCCATGTATGTATATATATATATATATATATGTGTGTGTGTGTGTGTGTGTATGTATGTATGTATGTATGTATGTATGTATATGTATGTATGTATGTATGTATGCAAGAAATTTTTTACAAAGTTGTGCGAGAAGTAGGTCTTTGAAATTACCCACAAGTTGCTTAGGAGTCAATTGTTTTTACATAAGGAAATATAAGGAAATCCTACAAGAGAATACAATTTCATACTTGCAAATCCTTTGCATGGTCTAAACTACATCTATTTATAGATTACAATAGGAAATTTCTCCCTCCAAACCTTCTAGCATGATTTGACTTATTGGTTACTTTTTCTTAGGGATTCTAAACATTGAATAAGGGTACATTTGACTATTATTTATATCAGCCTACAACTATCATGATTGTAGGTCACATTCCTTCATATTTAATAGCTTATCTAACATTTCCTTTTTTTTTTAGCTAAAGTGTTCTTGAAAGATAATCTATATTTTTTTAATATGACACACTATATTTCTTCATTTACTTCTAGAAATTTGTGGACTATTACCTACCTCCCCTTTAGTATTAATGTGGTTATCTATATCTTTATTTACCCACATTTTTAGAAATTTTATTTGGGATTTTTATCCTTGTTATTAGGAATTTTGCTCGTCCTTTTTCTTCGACATATTTGTAAGTTTTGACAAGACATTTTATTGGACCTTTTTATCAAACTTTATTTCTCTACCTTGAGTCTTATCAAAACTCCCAATCATTTCTCTCTATTTATGCTTTCAAGTCACTACCTTAATTTTGCTTTGCAACCTACTTCTATCTTATGATCATACACTTTCTATATTATTTCAAAGTCAAGATTTGATGATGCTTGATTCTTGGGACAAAGGCCTTTACCAGGGATATTCCCATTTGTGCCAATTTGCTAGTAATTCAATTATTTATTTCATTGATGTAGAGATAATTTCACATTAGAAACCATTATTTATGAATATAAATAAGTATATGTCCTTCAAAATACATTGGTATAGAGTCATCACAAGGGTCTATCTTCTTCTCCTAGTTTTTTATTTCCTCTCTTCCATATTCCACCATTAGGGGTATCCTTGGATGCATGGTGAAGAGATAATATATAAGGTGCTATAGTCCACAAACCCAAACTGATGTAGATCAGAGTCAACACTTCTAAATTAGCTATAGATGTTGTTTGGATTTATCCTCCTATGGTGGATTATTTTTAGTTATCGAAAAAATGGTTCACTAGCTTTTATCAAAAGTGAGGCCTGGCTCAAATATCATTGAAAATAATTTAGATAGTTTATTATGTATCACTACCTTTTGAAGGTTAGGTGATCAATTTTCCACATAGTGTGAGGTTTTTCACACCCATACTTACCCTTGGCAGATATATTTTTGGTTATATCTGATACAAAATCCCTTTAGGTTGGTATTGATTATGGCCCCCTTGTCTTTGATTTAAGCCTATCATCATCTTTGGGGTGCAATCTAATCGAGTTGTAGTGACTTATCACTATAGGTTTGGTGGATCTTAGGGGGTCTTATATTTGTATAAGGAGAAACTAAAAAGCTAAAAACCTTTATCCATTATGTGCAAATTTTTTTGGATGTAGATTTATAGAGAGTGCTAGTGGGAAATTGTTCTCATTTGTTTCATATCATATGATATAGTACCTTCATTCATCTCATTGTCCTTTTATTGATATGAGAATTTTCCTTTATATTGAAGATGAGGTAATGAGATATTTGGTTTATCTTCACTTCATGTGCAATTATTCTTTAGGGAATATAAACCTACCAACCAAATTGTATTGATCATTTACTTGATTAAATTTTAATTCTAAGAATGGTTCCATTGATGGCTTTACAACTATTTCCATTTTTTAAAAGGTATTCTAAAAAAATAAAAAAATGAAAGCAAAATTAAATTAATTTTTTTTTTATATATATTTACATAACCCTTCCCCATGGGTTGGATCTCATTTCAAACTATTCCTAACCCATTCCTATTTATCTATATACATTCAGGGATTTAGGATCCTAATGTATCTTCTACTTATTTTGGGTAATGAATGTGTTGGCCCTAGACTATAGAATAAAATTCTGGATCAATTTATATTAGTAGACAAGGCTAAACATTGGGGGGCTTGAGATTGTTAAGTCTAGGGGATAATATTTTTAGTATCATTGTAGTTTGTGGCTACCTCCATTTCTTTTCTTCTTATTCCAAGGCCTTTTACAAGTGATATTCATATCCTAGAAAGGCTAACAATTCCCAAATTGGGACTTGTATAGTGGGTTTCGTAAGTGATCCACTATGTTGAAAGATCCTAGGGATACTACCCTATGAGGAATAATTTTTTTTTTTTCTTGGATTAGCTAGGTATTCTTGGTTGGTTTTGGTGATGAAAACTACTACCTTAGGATAGTTGAGGAGATTTACTTAGTGAAAGAAAAAACTTTTGGTATCATAATTGCTAATAGTCTAGAAACATATTTAGCTACTTTATCCTAGTTGCTTAAATCCTTTAGGATGATTGATAGGGAGATAACAAGAGGCACATGTACCCTCAACCATTCAGGTATTACAAATGGAGGATATCATTCTAATTGTACTGAATTATTATGATTTCTAGGGTTGGTTTATTTTTCATATATATTTCCCCCATTACCATCTTATTAGATCTTATCATATAATATTATTAGACCTAAGGTATTTTGGCCATTAAGCTACCCATATGATCATATACTGTATTAATTTCTTCTTTGTTCCATGCCACTGAGACTTTCTCTTCAGGAACATTGTCAATTTTTGAGTTGAAAGGCATAGATATTTATTATGTCATTTGAATCTTAGCTTTTGAGTATGAAATGGATGTCTAGGATGACATCATATTGATTTATTGTAGTGGATAAAAAGCTGAAATGTTTCTACTATGTTTCTTTTGCTAAGGGAACTTTCAATAGGAGGTTAATACCATGATGTAGGATCCTCTAATTAATTATTTTATATAGGAATAATTTCCCTATCATGAATAGGAATTTCCATCTATAGGAATCTTTTCCTATGTTTCTTTGTCTTGGGATTGACCATTTTCCTTATTGTTTTGGAATTAAGGCATAGGATACCCATTGGATGGGTAACCTTGGTTACCTTATGGGAAGTGAGGTCTAAAATTATTCTAATAGGGGTATCTCTAGTTATTTTATTCCTTCCTCATAGGTAGAATTGTGTTATCTATTTAATGTAAGTAGCTTGTGGGATGAATCTTTTTCAAGTTCCCTAGAGATTGATAGGGTTGGAGTCTATGTAGATATAGAAATAGAGTATGTTTTAGAGGATGACTAAGATATAATTATATGAACAACTAGAGTTGGTAATTTCAAATATAACTAGAAGCATAGGAGTTATGAATGGGAAATTCATAGGCTTCTAATAGTGTGTTTCCTCCTCTAGCCTCAATCATCATCGATATGTTAAAATCCAAAGCTTTCAAATAATATGATTTTTATACTTGGTGGGGGATGCATCTCTTCAAGTATTTTGTACTATAATTTATGAAATTTGAGGTTGAAGTCATCTACTAGCTCCATGAAAACTCTTTTTATAGTTTCTTGCTATTGTAGGAGCAATACCACATCCACTTTTTTCTAAATATTTTTACAAAAATATTGTCCCAACAAGTTATCAAACTAGACTAGAGTGTGATGTACCATTCTTTATCTTTTCCTTTAAAATAGGTTTCCAACAATTTTAAAGCCATGTTTTATTCAATATATTATTGATTGTACACAAGATCACCACATGGTTAAGGTTATTAATGGAAGCAATGATATCTTTCCCAGTGAAATAGGTGATAGACTTGAAAGCAAATTGGGGTGTTTCTTCCCATACTTCATTTGATATTATTGGTGCTAGTGAACCTATATCATTATATACAAGGAATATCCTAGTGGTGGTGGAGGTGGAGTAGCCATATTATGAGCTATAAATTTCATTCTTCTCAAAATGGTTGCAAGTGGTAGCAACAACTCTTGCCACAATTTACATATGTAAAAACCTGATAATAGGTTATTTGTCTGGCTATTCCTAGTTTCTAAATTTAGGTGGGAGTTTCCAAGTGAATATAACTTTGTGCTTCTATAAAGTAGGTATATTGAGACCTTCACTAAAACCTTGGTCTAATATCTTCAACAATAGCTTATTATAGTGTTCATTTTAGATAAAATTCACTAGGTGAGTAAATATGTGCTTCAACAAGAAAGAATGGATAAATACCCTCATTAAGTCTACACCTAACTTATTATTGTTATTTTGGGATGAATTATGTGTCACTAGATTCCCATAAGGTGTGTCATTAAACTCTCATCATATTTTATTATCCTTGGCAAGAAAATCACTCCTCACAAAGAGTGGCATAGTAGGGTTGTGGATGAGAGTATAGGATTTGGCTCAATCAAAGGTATCTAAGAGTTTTTACAAGGCTAAATAATTATTAAGATATGATGTTTTAGATGAAATTAAAATCAACAAAGGTAAAATAGGGGTGCAAGATATAAATAAAAAATAATTAAACAAAAGAAAAAAGGTGGTGATATACCAAAATATCCACTATGGTTTTCCTACAAAAATAGGCTTGAGCGTTATGTATCATTGGTAAAAAAAATTCTTCTCAACATAGTTAAGTATAGATATGAGTTATCAACATAAACATGCATAAAGAGGTGGGTAGTATAGATATCCATAGATGGCTGGTCCAAAAATAGATGCAAACCCTTCACACACACATATATTGATAAAACTCAAAGTAGGAAAAATATTTCAAACACACATACACATAGAAAAGGATTTGCATGAAGCCACAAATGGCTAAAACAAAAATTAATGTATACTTCCATATATGTGCAACCAAATGTTTACAAATATTGTGCCAAAAGTGGGGGTTCAAAATTACCCAAAAGCTACTAAAGAGTCAATTTTTTTTACAAAACGAAATGAAAGGAAATCCTACAAGATAAAATTACAAGCTTGTCAATCCTTTTCATAGTCTAAACTATAACTATTTATATATTACAATAGGGAATATTTCTCTCCAAAACTTGTAGGATGATTTGACTTTATGACTACCACTTTTTAAGGATTTTGGACATTGAATGAGGGTGCCTTTAGCCATTATTTCTATTAATCTACTAATATCATGGTTACAAATACAATTCCTTCATATTTAATAGCTTATCTACCTTTTCCTAATTTGCAAAGTTTAAGTGTTCTTGGAATTTAACCTATATTTTCTTAATAATGGTACACTGTCATTCTTCATTTAATTTTAGAAATTTATGCACTATTACCTACCTCCCATTTAGTATTAATGTGCTTGTCTATCTCTAGAGTTTCCAATATTTTTAAAACATTTATTTAGGATTTGTATCCTCATTATTGATGATTTTTATCTGCATAATCAAGACTCTTGTCTATCTCTTTCCTTTAGGACTTTTATGAGTTCTGATAAGTCATTTCATTGTACCTTTTTATCAAACCTTCCTTCTCCACCTCTAGTATTATAAAAAATCCTAATCATTCCTATTTATTTATATCTTCAAGTCCCTACCTTTATTTTTCTTTGTAACTAACTTTTTCCTTGTGATCACATCCTTTTTATATCATTTGAAAGGTAATATTGATGATGCTTGATCCATGTATGAAAATATACTACAAGATAACTTAGTTCTTTAATTGATGCAGAGATATTTTCAACTTAGTGACATATTTTAACAAATATAGAGAAGTATATGTACTTCAAAATTTGCTTACATAGAGTTATTGCAGGGATCCATATTCTTCACCCAATTGTTGGTTCCCCCTCTACCATCTTCCACCATTAGATATATCCTTGGATGTGTGGTGAATAGATAATATATGAGGTGCTATGAGATTAAGCTCTATTAACTTATATGGATATGTTGTTTGGGTTGGTCCTCCTCCAATGGTGGTTCCCTTTCATTTATCACCAAAAAGGTTCACTACCTTTTATTGAAAGTGAGGCCTATATTAGATATCATAAAAAAGGATTTAGATAGTTCATTGTGGGTCAATACCTAATGAAGGTCGAGTGATCAATTTTTTTGTACAATGTGAGAGTTTTCACACCCATCCTCACCCTTTAGACATATCTATTTGGTGATATTTGGTATGGAATCCCTTTAAGTTGGTATTGATTATGGTCTCCTTGTATTTGATTTAGGCCTTTCATCATATTTGGGGTACAATATAACCGATGTGTAGTGATTTATCACTACAAGATCCACTTTCATTATTGCATGACAAGTTTACCCCTCTTTTGTCCTAAAAATATAAGAAAATAAAAGGGTACTACACAAGAAAGCATGAAAAAGAATACTTAAATATATATTTTTGCATGTTAATGCTAAAGAAAAAGAAATTACATACTTTTTTAAAATGAAATACTATTTTTTCTTTTATATCACAAAAATAGACTAAAATATACAACTTTTTATGCAATGCAAACTTCCACTGTAGCACTTGCATGATTTAATATTTGGTTAAGTAAACTAAAAATAGTGACTTTATTATATGATTGTTGAAATGTTACTTCTATGGGTAGGTTTATGAAATGAACTAAAGTTGCAAGAACTAGTGAATCACTACCTAAGATTCTTCTTAGAAAAAATAATTATTGTTACAAAAAGAACAATAATGAAGAACCTACATGCCTTAAACAACCCTTACTATTATAATTTTTTTGAAATTTGGGACAAAAAATAATATATATTTGTGAAGACACGTGAAAAATTTAAAACTAAAAGTGCATCAAGGTTTACCTTTTTGAATATTGTTAGTAGGAAAAAGATTAAATGTTGGACCTATTCTTAGAAATTGTGAAGAAAATTCATAAACTGTAAATTTCTAATAGGGTTACAATTCACCCTAAGACAACAAATTCACTTTGGTACTAAAAATTTACCTTGGGAGAAGAAATTTTCCCTAGAACTATAAATATTATCAAGGATATAAAATTCATCCCAAGAATACAATTTAATTATAAACCCACGATTTCATTATAGACTCACAAATTTTCCATAGACCTACAAAATAAAATATAAAAACATGCAACTCCAAAGAAACATTGGAAAAATAGAATCAGTAGACTTAGAGCTTGTGCGTTCAATTCAAAATAGTGAACTAACTTGATCCAAGGATCAATTCCTAAAATTACCACTTTTGAAAGAAATTAAATTAAGATTACTTGGCTACAAAATCATATAAGTAAATAATGCAATATTATAAGAAGAAAATGAGAAATATGAAAATAAATACTAGTGCTTGATAGTTTTTGAAGCTCTTAATATGAAGGATAAAATTATCAATTACAACAAAATTATCACTACACAAGAATACCTCTAAAATAATCTCCAAAATATCTCAAAAGTGTTGATTATTGTTGATTACTAAAATATGTGTGTATCTCTGATTGTGTGTAACTTGTTTGAGATCCAAGGTTCTTTTTTTAAAAAGAGGGGTTGCTTAAGAATATCCATTATGGGTGAATGGGAGGAATTTTTGATGCATGCATTCTGAGGAGATGGGGTTTCCAATTGATTATTGAGTTAAATTGGTTGAGAATGAAGGTAACTTGATTGGAAATCACAAGAGTTGATTGGGAGGTGGAGTAGAGAGTTAATTGCGCTAGATGAGATGGAGTATATGATTGGAGGTCAACTAAAAAGTTAACTACCCCTAACTAGAATTTGCATGGAATTATTAGAGGTGGATTGAGGAGCTAACTATATCCAATTGGCATTTTATATACATTACATCATTTTGAGCTAGTTAGACATAGAATCGATGCAATTAGTAGTATTTAAGAGTTAGACCACTCAAATTAGAGCTTTGTAAATGATTTAAAAAATTATCATTGTCGTACAAATTCATTGTGGTAGATTCATTCTATACCCATAAATATTCCCTAAGTGTCAAAAATGATTGTGTCTATACTTATTGAAAATATATTTCCAAGACCTTTTCAATGGTACCAGATTTGTGAAATTTGAAATTTATTTTTAATAGTTTTGGAAAGATCAAAATTGATGAGTCACATTTACCATGGGAGGTCAAACTCACACTAATATATAAATTCATCCCAAGGGACAAAATGATCATGTTCATACTTGTTATAAAACTTATGAAATTTGGATTTGTTTTACCTAGGTTTTATGAAGGTCATGATGTATTTGGAAGCATTAATATTAATGTAAAAGTATAGGATAATTATTGATAAGATAAAATATATGATAGCCATAATATAGTAAGATCAAGATAATAATGTAAGTAGAATAATATGATCCAACTAATATGTAAAATCAAGGCTTATAATATATCAACTAACATTAATTGATAAACGAAAATATATAAATGTAATAGCCTTGATCATACATGTACAAAAGATGTAGCACAACTTACAATATTAGATATTCAAGTGTATTCAATCTTTACTACTCCTTATATTATAAATGTATCATAAAACTCTCATATAATAACAATACTTTCTATGTTGACAATATAGACATTATAGGCTATGTAGATGATATAAGTGATATACACTATGGAGTAATATATAACCATTGTAGGATGAATTTGATTATTTTACTTTTCCTTTCCTTATTCCAAGTCTCATGACTCTTGAATTCTCTATGTCACACTTGCATACACATGAATCTATATTTTATGCACACTTGGACATGACTCTTCACATAATATTTTCTAATCTAAGAACATATATGCACACTTACATATGAGACACTTGTGCACATCTACACACATAACACTTGCACACTCAATTACATGACACTTGTGCATTTCTTACATATCCGTACATTACACAAAATATTTACTCACACTCTAATATATGACACAACCCTAATATAATATTTATAATATTGTACCATGAGGATACATTAGCATGTACAAAATAATGTAATATTCTCCAACACCCCCATGTACCACATTATTTGGATATTGAAGGCTTTAGTCATCAATCAAGGTCTTCATCCTTTAGGTTATATTGGGACCTGAGATTTATTTATTCTCTTTTTTTCCTTCTAAAGTTTTCTAATCTTCTTCCTCTACTTCTTCAATATATTATTTTATATATTGTTCTTATAATGCTATTTTCCTATATCTTGATCAATTGTAAGATTAGTATCCTTCAAATTTTGTAAGAGAAATGTATCTTCATTGACTATGAATTTTGCTGAAAGAGCTTTGAGTTCATTTTCTTAAGCAGTTTTATCTAACTATTGGATTTCATGGATTTCTTGGGCTAGATGTCCTTTCTGTTTTGCCTCTCAATATTGCAATTGAGGTTGATTATATTGATTCTAAGGTGGATATTAGAAATAAAATTGTTATCATTGTGGTTTGTATTGAGTTTGATATTGTTTTTCCTATACTAACCTATTTTTTTGACCACTTTGATTCATCTTATGTTCATGAGACTGATTCCTTGGATTATATCTAGAGAAATTTGTGTTATATCCTCTTTTCTTAAATACTTGATAATATCTATTATTCCATTTGGACCTATACCTTGTGGTTGAAGTGATATTGCCTTGTGAATTCACTTTTGATAGTAAAGCATTATTATTGATTCCATCATTGGATAAATTTTCCACTTCATACTCTTGTAAAATATTGACTAACTCATCAAAATAAGTATATTTTATTACAACCAACAAATATGTAACTAGATGCTTATAATATTATGGAAGAGCTCTCAATGTCACTTTAACAATAAATTTATCTTCTACCTTCTCTCCTAGGGCTAAAAATTTAGCTATGATATTTGCTATCTTTTTGATAAATAGTTCAATACTTTTGCCACTATTAACTTTCAAGGAATATACCAAAGATTGAATATTTAAGATAGTAGCTTTATTTTTCCTTTAAAATATATTAGGTAATGTATTCCAAGATTCTATAGAAGTTCATACTATACTTATATAAGGTTGCATTTCATTAGTAATTACAATAGTTATTATCATAAGTACTTTGGCTTCACCATCTTCATATTTTTGAATTTCTCTAATATTTTGAGTAGGCTTTGTAGGAGCACTCCACTAACTATATCCCAAAGTTTTTCTACTATTAAAATTGATTTCACTTTGTTTTCCATGAAGCATAATTTGGTCCTTTCAGAATTTGAAATTGAGAAAGAAAGAACTTGTTGTTTGACATAGTAGTGTATTATGACATTTTATGTAGACTATCTTATTGAAGCAGAACTAAGATAACACACAAAAAATTCACGCAAATTTCATTAACAGAGGTCTTGAATTTGAAAATACAACAGTTCTATTCAAAATGGCCAAGAGTCCTTTTACAATGCATGCGCGGCCTTTTATAACAGACCCGACCCTCTTCGGACATCATTACACAGAATGCGGGATTCCCTGTAACCGTCCGCACGAATGTTCTGTCGCCGCCTGCAAGATGCTGCCAGGTGCCCCGAATCATCATGGCCTGTAATGGCGGAGTGCGCTGCAGCCGCCTGTCCATCAACCCGTCGAGTCATCATTCATATGAGTGCCCTATAGCCATCTGTAGTTTGTTGCCACGTGTCCTTCTGCCAGGGTCTCTGTAACCGCTTAATACTCCATGGCCACCTATAATTCGCTGTCACGTGTCCTTCGGCTATGGCCTCTGCAACCGTCGGCCTGTCTGGAGTCGTGAGCATTTTGTCGCGATATCGCGACGTGTTTGCTTCCTTACGCCCTCTCTCCTCTTCGGTCGTGATATCGCGACGTTTTGGTCGTTCGGCCTCTATTTCTCCTTCGGGCCGCGAAACCGCGACATGTCACGATTTCGCGACCATTTTACCCCTTGGTGCCTTTGCCCCAAAAGTGTCACGATTTCGCGACCACTTTGCACCCTGTCACCTTTCTTCCGAAAGTGTCACGATTTCGTGACCACTTTGCGCCTTTAAGCCCTCACTCCGAAAGTGTCACGATTTCGCGACCATTTCGCGCCTTCGAGTCTTTGGTCCGGAAGTGTCACGATTTCGCGACCACTTTGCGCCTTCGAGCCTTTGCTCCGAAAGTGTCACGATTTCGTGACCACTTTGCGCCTTCGAGCCTTGCCTCCGAAAGTGTCACGATTTCGTGACCACTTTGCGCCTTCGAGCCTTGCCTCCGAAAGTGTCACGATTTCGTGACCACTTTGCGCCTTCGAGCCTTGCCTCCGAAAGTGTCACGATTTCGCGACCACTTTGCGCCTTCGAGTCTTGCCTCCGAAAGTGTCACGATTTCACGACCACTTTGTGCCTTAGAGCTTTGCCTTCGAAAATGTCACGATTTCACGACCATTTTGCGCCTTGGCTCCTTTGCTTTGAAAATGTCATGATTTCGCGACCATTTTGTGCCTTGGCCTCTTTGCTTTGAAAATGTCACGATTTCACGACCATTTTGTGCCTTGGCTTCTTTGCTTTGAAAATGTCACGATTTCATGACCATTTTGCGTCCAGGCTGCTTTGCTTCGAAAATGTCACGATTTCGTGACCATTTTGCGTCTAGGCTGCTTTGCTTCGAAAATGTCACGATTTCGCGACCATTTTGCGTCCAGGCTGCTTTGCTTCGAAAATGTCACGATTTCGTGACCATTTTGCGCCTTGGCCTCTTTTCTCAAAAAGCGTCGCGATATCGCGACAGTTTGACCCTTTGGCGCCCTTTCTCAAAAAAGTGTCGCGATATCGCGACAGCTTTGGCACTTAAAGAAAAAAATATTTTTGGGTGATGCAAGATTGCTTTTCCACCTCCGGATGCTCCTGCATCAGACACCCAGGGTGAATTGAGAAGTGACCTTCACTTCTGATCTGTCTGAGGTAGACCCAGGCGGTCAACCTCTGCCTTCGACAACCAAGTCGCATCTTCGATGGGCCTGCCCTTCCACTTGATCAAATACTCAGAATAACATCTGTTTCGAGTACTTCGGCCCTCACGCGTATCAAGGACTTCTTCTATCTCATCTGTGATCGGAGTAACCGTAGGAATGCTCCACAAATCCGGGCTTGGTGTTGCACTGCTATCTCCTTCATGAAACTCGACCAAATCCGAAATGTTAAAAACCGGTGAGATGTTAAGTTCACTCGGCAACTCCACCTCATATGCATTACCCGAATCTCATTTCCCAATGATCTTGCATGGCCCAAACTTCTTCATTTTCAGCTTGTTATAGGTCTTGGCAGGAAACCTCTCTTTCCTTAGATGGACCATGATAGAATCTCCTACTTCAAACTCCTTAGCCCGGCGCTTCTGGTCTGCCCTGGCCTTATACTGAGTATTCATCTTAGCAATGTGCCTTGTCACCTCCTCATGCACTCCCTTCAGGTGTTCAGCAAAGTCTTCTGCCTCAGCACTACATTTTTCTCTTGTATCTATCCTTCTCAACTCTGAAGCGTTTCTTGGGCTGCTCCCATAGATTATCTGGAATGGCGATTTATTGGTACTCCTATTGACTGAGCTGTTATAAGCGAATTCTGCCTACGGCAAAACTAGATCCCATCCCTTGGGCTTGTCTCCGACCAAGCATCTCAGTAGATTGCCTAAACTCCTATTCACCACCTCTGTTTGGCCATCTGTTTGGGGGTGGTATGCAGAACTGAATTTTAAATCCGTCTTCAGTTTCTTCCATAGGGTTCTCCAGAAATACCCTACAAACTTGGTATCCTTGTCCGACACAATGCTCCTTGGCAGCCCATGAAGGCGTACCACTTCCTTGAAGAATAGACCAGCCACATGGACCGCATCGCTAGTCTTCTGGCATGGAATGAAATGAGCCATTTTTGAAAACCTGTCCACTACCACAAATATGGAGTCGTGCCCCCTCTGCGTCCTGGGCAAACCAAGCACAAAATCCATACTAATATCCTCCCATGGCCTTTCGGGTATAGGTAGTGGTTGATATAAACCAGTAGGTTGCCTCACACCTTTTGCCATCTGGCATATCCTACAACTTTGCACAAATTTTGCCACATCTTGTTGCAATTGCGGCCAATAGTAATTTTCACTAACAAGGGAAATGGTCTTATCTCGACCAAAGTGTCCAGCTAAACCTCCACTGTGCTTTTCCTTGATGAGATTCTCCCTCATTGAGCTCCTCGGAATGCATAATTGGTTCCCCCTGAACAACATTCCATCTTGAATCAAAAAATTTAACCACTTAGTCCTGTCCAATGTAACAGGCGTAGTGCAGGCTTTCCAAGCTTCTACGAAGTCGGGGTCTGCAGGGTATAAACCCTTGAGCTCAGCAAACCCTACAACCTCCACTTTCATCTCCATCAATAGACATTGCCTCCTACTCAAGGCATCTGCCACCCTATTGGACCTTCCACTCCGATGCTTCAGCACAAAGGTATAGCTCTGTAGGAACTCAACCCATTTCAGGTGCCTCTGATTTAATTTCCCTTGACTGTTAATATACTGCAGTGCCTGATGATCAGTATAAAGAACAAACTCCTTTGGCAACAAATAATGCCTCCATTTCTTCAGAGCCTGAACTATGGCATAGAACTCCTGATCATATACCGAATACTTCTTCCTGGCATCATTGAGCTTCTCACTGAAATAAGCAACAGGCTTACCCTCTTGGCTCAATACGGCCCCTATGGCACTACCACTCGCATCGCAGTCTACTTGAAACACCTTGTTAAAATCTGGAAGGGCTAAGACAGGTTGCTCTGTGACCTTCTTCTTCAGCATAGCAAAGCTTTTGTCTGCTCCAGCTGTCCACTTGAATTCCTTCTTGTTCCCCCTCATTGTCTCCGTAAGGGATGCGCAAATACTGCTGAAGTTTCTAATGAACTTTCTGTAGAAACTGGCCAGACCGTGAAATGATCTCACCTCAGTCACGCTTCTTGGAGCAGGCCATTCTATGATAGCCCTCACCTTCTCGGGGTCCATTTTGAGACCATCCGCTGAGATAACAAATCCCAGGTATACTAACTCCCTCTTCACGAAGTTGCACTTCTTGAGATTGATCAGCAACTGCTCCTCCCGTAGTTTCTCAAAAACCCTCCTGATGTGCATCAGGTGCTCCTCCAGGGTTCTGCTAAAAATCAATATATCATCCAAGTAGACAATAACAAATTTGCCTAGAAATTCTTTCAGGACTTCATTCATTAACCGCATGAAGGTACTCGGTGCATTGGTTAGCCCAAATGGCATGACCAACCACTCATACAGCCCCTCTCTGGTTTTAAAGGCTGTCTTCCACTCATCCCCTTCTCTAATGCGGATCTGATGGTAACCACTTTTTAGGTCAATCTTCATGAAGTACTCAGCTCCACTCAAGCAGTCCATGATATCATCCATCCTGGGCAATGGGAATCTGTATTTAATAGTGATCTTGTTAATTGCCCGAGAGTCTATGCACATTCTCCACTCCCCATCCTTCTTGGGTGCTAGTACTGCAGGTACTGCACATGGACTAAGACTCTCCCTAATCAATCCCTTCTTTAGCAGATCTTGAACCTGCCGGTTTAACTCCTCAGTTTCTACAGGCGTCATTCTGTGTGCAGCCTTATTTGGCAAGCTCGATCCAGGCACCAAATCTATGTGGTGACTGATCTTCCTAACAGGTGGTAAACCTTCAGGAACATTATCAAAAATGATATCTGGAAACTCCTCTAATAGTCCCATGACTTCCACTGGAGTTTCCTTGCATTCTTCTTCCCTGACCCTAGGGATTATTGCATAGCACATATGATCTGGCTTCAGGCCCTCTAAAAATCTTCTTCCATCAACTAGACAGACTCGTGCACTACTGCATACCTTCTCATCCGCCTCCTTCAGGGGTTTCAACTTATGTCGAACTCCATTTTTTGACAAGGAATATGTATTAGCTCGACCATCATGTACAACACTTCGATCAAACTGCCATGGTCTCCCCAGCAGCAAGTGACATGCATCCATAGGCAAGATGTCACATAAGACCTCATCTCGATAAGTTCCAATGTTGAACTTCACCAGGCATTGCTCACTGACCAGCACCCGATGGTCCTTTTGCAACCATGCAATCCGATAAGGGTGCGGGTGTTTTCTCCTCTCCAGCTGTAGCTTGGCAACCATCTCCTCAAAACCAAGTTGTCAGTGCTTCCATTATCGATGATGATGTTACAGACCTTGCCTGCGCACTTGCATCTTGTTCAAAATAGGTTGTTCCTCTGGTCTGCCTTCTTCTCTTCATTCAACAAGACTCTTCTGATGATCATCGCTTCTCCTCTTTCTGCCTCCTCAGAGTGCTCAGATTCTACACCTTCGTCTGCTATAGTAGCTCGGGCCTGACCCTCAGGTCTTCGATTCGGCCTTTCTTGATGCTGCGGGCAGTTGTATGCCCGATGTCCTTCTTCTCCGTAGTTGAAGCAGGTTCCTCGAAAGACACCTCTTCCAAACCCTCGCCCAGGCCTACCTCTTCCCCTCGGGTAGTTGTTGTTCTGATTGCGTGGGCGTTGGGTATTCTCCTCTTTCTCCTCTTTCTATTTTTGGCTACTGCTTGCTTCACCAGTCTTCCCCAAATCTCTGTATCTTCCTCCATTGGTTCTTCCACCAGCTCTTCCACCCCTGTCCTTTCCTCTCTACTTACCATCAAATCTCCTATTCAGTTTCTCTTCCACTTTTAATGCAAACTGGTATGCATCCTCCACCGTGCTCATCCTGACCAGCCCCAGTTCTTCTTGAATGCTGGTTCGCAATCCATTGATGTATCGTGCGACTTTCTCCTTATTCGCCTCAGAATGGCCGGTTCTAATCGAGATCTGATAGAACTCCTCCGTGTACTCCTTGACAGATTTACTTGCTTGTCTAAGACTCTGCATCTTTCTCAACAAATCCAACTCATAATCTACAGGGATGAATTGCCTTTTCAACTTCTCTACCATCCTATCCCACCTGGTGATCTTTTCCTTTCCCCTCCTGTTCCTTTCTAGCTGTACTCCTTTCCACCAGATGCTAGCATGTCCTTTCAGCTTTGTTTTCATGAACCTGATCCGATTTGGGTCTGAGATCTCTTCATACTCGAAATACTCCTCCATGTCGTTGATCCAATCTATCAACTCCTCGGGGTTGAGATTCCTAGAATAAGTAGAGACATCGAACTTCGGCTTCTTCCCGATCTGGGATATGGCCCTATACAGCCTAGCCTCTATTGGATCCAATGCTTCTTCCTCATCAGATGGACCCTCTTCTTCCCAAACTTCATCTTCACTGGGTTCCTCCCTTCTTGGCTCAACTCCTCTTCTGATTTCCTCCTGCAGGGCTTCAACTTGCCTCTGCAAGGCTCTAAGATCGACCTCTGCTCCTCTATTCCTCACACCACCATGGTTCCTACGTGGGGGCATCCTGTTCGCTTCCTCACACCCACAACCACAATCCTGGCATGAACTGCCTCACTGTCGGCGATCGGTTTGCGCACTCAGAACCTTCTGGCTCTGATACCACTTGAAGCAGAACTAAGATAACACACAAAAAATTCACGCAAATTTCATTAACAGAGGTCTTGAATTCAAAAATACAGTAGTTCTATTCAAAATGGCCAAGAGTCCTTTTACAATGCATGCGCGGCCTTTTATAACAGACCCGACCCTCTTCGGACATCATTACACAGAATGCGGGATTCCCTGTAACCGTCCGCACGAATGTTCTATCGCCGCCTGCAAGATGCTGCCAGGTGCCCCGAATCATCATGGCCTATAATGGCGGAGTGCGCTGCAGCCGCCTGTCCATCAACCCGCCGAGTCATCATTCATATGAGTGCCCTATAGCCATCTGTAGTTTGTTGCCACGTGTCCTTCTACCAGGGTCTCTGTAACCGCTTAATACTCCATGGCCACCTGTAATTCGTTGTCACGTGTCCTTCGGCTATGGCCTCTGCAACCGTCGGCCTGTCTGGAGTCGTGAGCGTTTTGTCGCGATATCACGACGTGTTTGCTTCCTTACGCCCTCTCTCCTCTTCGGTCGTGATATCGTGACGTTTTGGTCGTTCGGCCTCTATTTCTCCTTCGGGCCGTGAAACCGCGACATGTCACGATTTCGCGACCATTTTACCCCTTGGTGCCTTTGCCCCAAAAGTGTCACGATTTCGCGACCACTTTGCACCCTGTCACCTTTCTTCCGAAAGTGTCACGATTTCACGACCACTTTGCGCCTTTAAGCCCTCACTTCGGAAGTGTCACGATTTCGTGACCATTTTGTGCCCTTGAGTCTTTGGTCCGAAAGTGTCACGATTTCGTGACCACTTTGCGCCTTTGAGCCTTTTGTCTGGAAGTGTCACGATTTCGTGACCACTTTGCGCCTTCGAGCCTTGCTTCCGAAAGTGTCACGATTTCGCGACCACTTTGCGCCTTCGAGCCTTGCCTCCTAAAGTGTCACGATTTCGTGACCACTTTGCGCCTTCGAGCCTAGCTTTCGAAAGTGTCACGATTTCGCGACCACTTTGCGCCTTCGAGTCTTGCCTTCGAAAGTGTCACGATTTCGCGACCACTTTGTGCCTTAGAGCTTTGCCTCCGAAGGTGTCACGATTTCGCGACCATTTTGCGCCTTGGCCTCCATTGCTTTGAAAATGTCACGATTTCATGACCATTTTGTGCCTTGGCCTCTTTGCTTTGAAAATGTCATGATTTCATGACCATTTTGCGCCTTGGCTTCTTTGCTTTGAAAATGTCATGATTTCGTGACCATTTTGCGTCCAGGCTGCTTTGCTTCGAAAATGTCATGATTTCATGACCATTTTGCGTCCAGGCTGCTTTGCTTCGAAAATGTCACGATTTCGCGACCATTTTGCGTCCAGGCTACTTTGCTTCGAAAATGTCATGATTTCGCGACCATTTTGCGCCTTGGCCCCTTTTCTCAAAAAGCGTCGCGATATCGCGACAGTTTGACCCTTTGGCGCCCTTTCTCAAAAAGTGTCGCGATATCGCGACAGCTTTGGCACTTAAAGAAAAAAATATTTTGGGTGATGCAAGATTGCTTTTCCACCTCCGGATGCTCCTGCATCACTTATGTCTCCCTAGGATTAAGGATTTTGAAGTTTCTAAATTATAAAGCCTATAAAGTAGAATTCTTTGTCTCCCTAATATTTAGAAACTATGAAAGTACAAATTTTGTAAATTTAATTTTATAAATTAGAAGTTTTAAACCTTTCAACTCCTAAATAATTTATTTAAAAAAACTAAATAAACTTTAATTTTAAAAAACTTACACCATATAAAAAATTCAAAAACTTAAAAAACTATTAATCCTTATATCTTCAAAATAATTTTAAACAACTAACCAACTGTATATTCTTATCACTCCTATCTTAAATAACTTCCTATTCTATAAAAACTTATTAAAATTCCTTATTTCTCCATTTGATATAACCTTATAAAAATTTATAAAACCTTATAGCTCCCAATCTAATGAAATATTATAAAAAACTTAAGAAAAAATAAATAATACCTTCACTAATATTTGTGTGCTCATGACTCAACCAACTACAAAGACTTTATTTAAATTTGTTGCTATCAACTCATGCACCATTTCTTTAATTATCCTGCTTGAACATAGTGAGTATTATACTTCAGGTAGGTTGAATGTTAGGGTTTTCTTAACATTCCATGATTGCACACTTGGCTTCAAGAAATTATTACATTTGGTGTTTAAATATTATAGTGCTTAATAAGTATCTTCTCGTACCAAATACTACTCCTAACATTGCAAAATGATGATTTTGAATGTTACTCTTTTTACTTTAAACGGTTGTGTTTGTAATCAAGAATAGAGTATTAACCTCAATTGTTGCACTTCTTTATTTATCATTTCATTGGTGCTTTGGAGACAATGGTAAAACGTCTACTTTTGAATGTTGATGCTTTTATGGTGTAGGTTTTTTGGTATTATTGGTATTTCAATGGTGTTGGTATTTTGATGGTGTTAGCATTTCAAAGAGAACAACTATTTATCTTCACCTTCCTTCAATGGTTATTGGACACTTTGTAATTCTATTGCATTTGGTTTTGATGTGTTATTCTACTCTCAAATTTATATTTTTTTTTATACTTGTTTTCTTATATTTATAATGTGCTTCTTTTGTTCTTATATCTCTTTGTATGGCTTACCAATGTTTAGCATAATTACTTTAATCTTTCTACCCTATGTAAGACTATACCTCATTTGGCTTGAGGATGTCTAATATGAAGGCTTTAACTTTACGACCTTGTGTAAGACTACACTGTTATATTAAGCACACTAATAGCTTTTACTCAAAATTTATTTGATCAAATAGATTTACCCTTGGTTGCACTTCATAGGCAACTTATACACACTTGATTTATTTTAATTTTAAATGCTACCTTTGACTCTTTTCTCAAATGATTTACACCTCTGTATTATTCCTATATCTTTTATTTCTCACAACTCTTATGTTATTTTCTACCTTCACATATTTAAATGGTTCTTCACTGGTATTCTGTATTCTACCTTCTTCTTTGGTATTATATTCATCCTTCTTCTCTAGAATTTTATTTTTTTGTCTTCTATCTTAGATGACTTCTGCTTGTTATTATATTATATATTATATATATATATATATATATATATATATATACATATATATATATATATATATACATATATATATATATATATATACATATATATATATATATATATATACATATATATATATATATATATATATATATATATATATACAAGTTGTTTACTTCTTGAGCCTTATTTATCTAATATTTCTATCCTTTAGTTATTCGCTATAACTCAAAATCTTTTTCTTGAAGGATATTTTTTTAAATATTGGCCTCTTGACTTTTTCTCTATTTCTATACAAACTACATATTATATATTTGAGCCTTCTTTATTTATTAGTAATATGAGGATTAAATATTATGTATGGCCTATTCTCTTTTCACTCATATGAGCCACAAATATTTACTATGGATATTTTTTTCTGAAGGGTCTTAATCCTATGATATTGGACTCTTCTCTTGGACCAATTGTCAAGGTCTATATAGACCTAAATATTTTCTTTTTTCTAATATACTCAAACTTTTATATGATTGCCAATGTCAAGCCAATTATCAAGATCTATCTTCAAGACCTGAATCATTATTTATCAAGGTCTATTTTCAAGATATAAAGCCTTTTTTATCAAGGTCTATCTTCAAGACCTAAATCTATAATATTCTGCAACTTAAATCAATCCTTGCTTGATGAAATTTTTTTACCTTATTCTTGCACTTGAAGATGAAAGTCTTCTCCATTTTTTGTAGGAATGTTCTCACACTTATAATAACTAGCCTCCATTGTAGCAATGTATTAGGTTTATTTGACCTGAATCTTCTTCTATGTTAAGATGATGTAAAATTTTTGATGCTCTAACTTGATTTTACCAACTCCTTCAACTTTCTTCTAAGTGTTGATAGAAATCAGTTGTCAAGAATTTATATATGCCGCTAAATTCTTATCAATGTTAGGGTTGCCCATTTCCTTAAATAATCAACTATCTTCAATTTTATTCACCTAAATATGAACCCTAGTCTTCACTGGTTATTATTCAACATTGTGGAAAAAATCTAGCTAAGTCCTAGTCTTCACTAGCTATTCTGTAACTACGGAAAAACACTAGAATTTCTACTTATTTTTATTCTAAAATTGAGTCTAGGTCTATCTCCCCTTAAAGTAGACAAACTCTAACCAATTTTTTCACACTAAAGAAAAATCAATTTTATATGCAGCTAAATAAATTCACCCTATACAAGAAACTTCGTGTTGTATCTCTGATACCATTATTGACTTTTGAAGCCTGAATATGAATGTACATTTATAGGATGAATATTCATAGGATCATATATACAATAGCCACAATATAGTGAGATCATGATAATAATGTAACTAGAATAATATTAGTCAACTAATATGTAAAATCAAGGCTTATAATATATCAACTAGTATTCATTAATAAGCAAAAATATATGAATATAATAGCCTAAATCATATATGTACAAAGCATGTAGCACAAAAAACAATATTAATTGCTCAAATATATGCAATTTTTATGACTCCTCTTACAAATGTATCATAAAATTCTCAAATAATAACAATACATTCTATGTAGGCTATGTAGGTGGTATAGGAGATATCCACTATGGAGTAATATATAGCCATTGTAGGATGAATCTTTGATTACTTGAATCTTCCTTTCCTTATTCCAAGTCTCATGAATTTTGTATTCTCTACTTGACACTTGCATACACATGACTCTATTGTGTATCCACACTTGAACATGTATATTCATATAACACATCATAATCTAAGAACACGTGTGTACACTTACATATGAGACATTTTTGCACATCTAAAGACATAGCACTTGCACACTTATTTATATAATACTTGTGCATTTCCTACACAATATCATGTTACATAAAATATTTAACTCACACTCTAATCTAGAACACAAACCTAATCTAATATTTATATGATTATACCATGAGGGTACATTAACATGTATCATATATTTTCATATTCTTCAACAAGTCAAAGTTTATGGGTTGAATCCATTATGACAGGTCAATTTACCCTTAGATATCAAATTTACCATGAGATTTCAAATTCACGTGTTCATTCTTGTTAAAAATCTCTTTTCGAGAGATTTTCAATGGTATAAAATTTGGTGTTTTTTTGCCTAAGTTTTATGAAATTCAAAGTCAGTGGTGTTATTTTTGTCTCAAAATTAGGTTTAGAAAAGTTTTTTTGTCAAATTGGTATCTATAATTACAAGTATTCATGAGAAGAAAAAGGACAAACATATTTGTAATCTACTCCTATAAAATACCCTAAAATGAAATCCAAAATATTAGTATCTCTAAGCATGGAAATGTATTAGCAAGGCAAAGAAAATGGTATAGCATAGACAAAACCAAACATAAAAGAAATAGGAGCAAGATATGAAATAGTAGGACCAATTTCTTATGGATGTCTCCTCCATAGCCAACAAAATATCCAAGAGCTTGATGGAATAGTAGGAGTACGATCTTACTTGTATGTCCCTATGCCTTGATTTTCATACCCCATAATGCTGCTAGAATGCTTGCAGATACAAGAATTCTACGAGAGAGAGAGAAATTGATAGAGTTTGGATATTTAAAATTGCTTCTTGAATGCCCATCCCATGTGCTCAATATATAGAATTTTGCAAAGAAAATATTGGAGTGAAATAATAGTCAAATATTCCTCTTGAATAAGGAAGATAAGTCAAATTTTGTAGGCTTAGGGGATGAGAGCTAGCATACATGATCAAGGTCAAGGGTGGAAAGAAAAATTTAAGTGGTGAAAGCCTATGTTGTAAATATTCTACTCATGGTATCAATAGAGCTATATTTTACAATATTATTGGTGTAGAGATATTGCTAAAAGTTAGCATTTTTGCTATTTTGACAATTTGAGCCATATTTTCAGAATAGTGTTGGTGTAGTGCTATAGCTAAAGATCGATGCTATTGATCTAGGACTACAAATGGATAGAATTTTATTGGATTACCTTGGGTTACTAAAGATAAATTGTTGAGTGACATGACTAAAGTGCTACTTGATCGAGTGCATCAAAACTAGATGTCTACACTCTTCACCACCTGCAAAAATAGTCATAGTGATCTTTTTACAAACCTAGATGCCTACACTCTTCATCACCTATAAAGATAGTCATAGTGTTCTTTTTACAAACACAAATGCTCACATTTAAGAGACGATGGTGAATATGAAATCAAAACCAAATAGTTACCAATTTGAGTGCCAAGCATTACTCTTGGATGTAGAATGTCTTGATCACATATTCTAGTTTTTCTGAAGACGATTAATTTTTCCCTTTAAAATTGAGAAACAAAGAATAGTGAATAATAAAGATATTTACATCCTAATACTCAGGATGGCCATTGAAAACACCATTACTATTATTTTCAACAATCTTTCAAATTTATTTTTTAATACTGAGGATATTACAGACCTGCAGAAGCCAAGATCAGGAAGGGCATTACATTCAGTACACAAATGTTCTTCAAGATGTATATTTTTACAAATCCTTAACCCTAAGATATCAGCTTTGGCAATAGATAAAATTTGATGAAAAGTGTCTTTATCCGCTCAATATTGAATCTGCTGATGGTTTTCATATCATATTGCAATACATACAAACAACTATAAATGTAGTCATAAAACGGTAACATGTACCAGTTATTTTTTTTTTTAATTTGTGGAAAACATCCCAAAAGGGATGCCACTTTCGGGTAAGACCCAAGGAGGCAGGGGTATCCATTCCGCCAAAAACACCCAGGACTCGGACCTAGCCTACCACCTTTGACATACTCAAGGAGCAAAAAAACACACAAAACCAAATTAAAAAAATAAAATAACAACAAAAATAATAAAATAAAATAAAAAACAAACTCCTTGAGTGTGTCAAAACCAAAAGCACAACCAAACACGCACAATAAGATAAAAGAAACCACAACACAAACCACATAGAAAAACACAAGAACCACATAACAAAACACAAACAAGACAAAAACAATAGAACACTACAAAGACATAACCCAAAAAAACATGAAAAATAAACACAACCAAAACCTAAAAAATAAAATAAATAAAATAAAAATAAAAACAACCAACAACAGACAATAAAAAAAAACAAAAAACATAGAAAACACTCACACATAAAAAAATGAAATAACACAAACAAAGAGAAACCCAAGAACAAGAACGAAAAAACCACAAGAACAATAACAATAAACATAAAAAAAAAAACAAACAAAACAACAAAAACACAAGAACAAAAAAAAACAACACAAAGAACACAAAAACAAAACAAAACAAAAGAACCCACCCACCTTAAAAAACTAAACAAAAAAACAAAGAAGACAAAAGAAAAAAATGAAAAAAACAATGACCTATCTAGACCAGAAGACTATTAATGCAAGAATCAACAGAGGAAACAAAATAAAGAATAGAATGAGCTAGGGAACTAAAAAACTGAATGAACCAAAGAGAAACAAAAAAAAAACAAGAAGAAACTAGGTACCTTCAAAACTGGAGCCATCCAAAGAAATGATAGAAAGAAGAGCTTCCCTAATTTGAGAAGCCCACCATATAGGAGGGTGGCCATAACAAGTAAGATCACCTTTGTCCAAAGCCCAATTAGCTAAAGCATCAACACTCTTGTTTTGATCTCTCGACCACATGATTGTAATCAACTTTCAAAAATCCCATCCTGGATTAACTTGAATCTTCTCAATAATTCTTTTTATTCTCCAATCCACCTTATGATTCTTAGGAGTCTTCAAGAGATTAATCATAAGTTGAGAGTCAGACTCAACTAACACCTTTTCCCATCCAACCTTAGTAGCCTCCTAAAGGCCTCTAAGGATACCATACCCCTCAACAAGGTTATTGGAAAGAATACCCAAATTCTCAAGAAAAGTAAAAACCAGGGAGCCATCTGAATGTCTACCAATTCCTCCCACATTGGCTTTTCCAGGGTTCCCTCTAGAGGCTCCATCAGTATTGACTTTTCCAAAATCCTTAGGAGGAGGTTGCCAATTTCTAGTCCTATCCATCTTACTAATACTCATATTCCCTTTAAGTTGGTTGCCCTTAGAAGGTTTAATCTTCAATCTTTGCATCACTTGATCCCATCTTTGGTGGGAGTTTTGGGGATGATTAAGGAGATGATGGACTGATTCAACTAAGTTGGCTATGGTCTTTTTCCAAATATAGTGAATATCCTTCCTATCTTGATTAAAAATTTTGTTGTTCCTTTCATTCCAAATATTCCAAAGAAGAATGGTAGAACCCATCCAAACTAACTACCTAATAAAATGATCAACACCCTCTTGATTAGGCCAATCCCTCCAAAGTTGTTCAAAAGTGAAAAAATTGGACCACTGTAAGCCAAGTAAAGTTGCCATTCTCCTCCATAGCTCAGAGGCTAAAGTACACTCAATAAAAATATGGTTGATATTTTCTACATTCTCTTCACACATTTCACATCTAAAAGGGCCATGAAAACCATGCTTCATAAGTTGCTCACCAGTAAGCACCCTACGATGCAATAAAAGCCAATTAAAGAACCTCACCTTAGGCCAAATATTTTGAGCCCACAATTGAGAAAATATGTCAGAAGAATGGTTGGGATTATTATGGCATAAGGTCAAATAACCTTGAGCAATTGAATACTCACCCTTAGTAGTGTCGTTCCATCCAAAACAATATTTTTCATGGGACCAAGAGAGGGATCTCATATGAAGGATGCCTTGGATATCTTGTCTTTGCCTTTCTGGGATTTGAATAGGCTAGTCCTCAATAGGGATCCAATATCTACCAACCTTTGAATTACCAATATGGTACCGACAAGTAATTAGCCACCTTTATCCAATTAGCTCGGTGAAGCTCCTCCATCCAAGGCCTCCAATCGGGAAACTAAGTTATCAAAGGCTTGTGACCATCCCAAGAATCTGTCCAAAAATTTTCATGTTGACCATTATGAATGATCCAAAATAATTTTTTCTTTATCAAATCCTCACCAGTCTTAAGAACTGCTAAAATGGGAGAACCTTTGGTAGGAAGTTGATAGCGAACAAGGTCTTCAGGACTTTGTTCTCAGCATATTTAGCACGGAGATTATTGGCCCAAAGAGCATTGGGGTTATGCAACATCCTCCAATATAATTTAGCAGATAAAGCTTTGTTTTTATTAATTGAAGACCGGAATCTTAACCCCTCTTCACTCTTAGGAAGACATAAAGTATCCCATTTCACCAAGGCCCATTTTATTTTCTCCTTAGTACCACTCCAAAGGAAACGATGACTGATTTGATCCAATTCTCGAAGAACAACCTTTGGGATATTAAAAATGAAAGAAACATAAATAGGAATAGCTTTGAAGGACTGATTTTACCAAGGTGATTCTACCCCCAAAAGAAAGCCACTTGTTGGTCCACTTTCCAATTTTCTTCTTGACTTTGTCCAACAACCAATTCCAATCTTTATTTTTTTGCCTTTGAATATTAATGGGAATACCTAAATAAGTGATTGGAAGAGAGGTCTTCTTATATCTTAATTTATCCAAGACCATGGCTTCCTGTCTAGCAGAGCAGTGAAAGAAAATAACTTTAGATTTGTCTTCATTGATCAACTTCCCAGTAGCCTTAGAAAAATAGCTAATGATTTGCTTAAAATTAGAAGCTTCCTTAACTGTAGCTTTACCTAAAAGGGTAGATTCATCCACAAATTGAAGATGAGAGATAGTTCTAGCTCCATGAGCAATGGTAACTCCCTCAAGGGTTTTGTTTTCCCTCTTTTTGGTTATAGTCCTACCCAAGCATTCAACAAGAATGATGAATAAATAAGGGGATAGCGAGTCACCTTGCATGATACCTCTGGAAGCTAGGAAAGACTGAGAAGGGCTGCCATTGATAAGAACTAAGTAGTAAACTAAAGAGATACATCCCATAATCCAATCCATCCAATCCTTAGAGAAACCAAATTGCCTCAAAAAGTTGATAAGGAAGTGCCAATCCACTCTATCATAAGCTTTGGATAAGTCTAACCAGATGAACATAGAAGGAGAATTTTGCATATCCATGGAATGGATGGCTTCCTGAGCAAGAACTATCTCATCTACTATTTGACATCCTTCCACATATCCCCCTTGCTCTGGGGAAATAATCTTATGTAAAAGAGGCTTCAACCTTTCTGCCATGATTTTAGTAATAATTTTGAGAAGAACATTACATAAAGTAATAGGTCTAAAAGCTGAGATATGATCAACCTCTTGAGCTTTTGGAACAAGAGTAATATAAGTTTTATTGATAACCTTCAAATTTTTTTTGGATTTCCTGGCTTCTTCCACCACCTCTAATAAATCAACATGAAGGATATCCCAGAACTCTTGGTAGAACTCAATAGGAAAACCATCAGGACCTGGGGTTTTCCATTTTTGCATTTTAAAAACTACTTTTTGAAGCTCATTGATAGTAACAAGATTAGTCAAAATAAAGTTCTCCTCAGAAGTGATAAGAGAAGGGATTTCTTGAAGAACATTTTGTTGAGAAGCCGAGTCAAGAGGAGTAGCAAAGAAAAATATTGGAAAAGTAATCAACAACAATAGAGTTCATGCCATCCCAAGTATAAACAACATCTCCAGAATATGATTTTAAGGAAGAAATAAAGTTGTGAGATCTTCGAGCTAGAAGAGATTTATGGAAGAAATTTGTGTTTCGATCTCCTTCTTTGAGCCATTGAATTCTAGATTTTTGCTTCCATAAGATTTCTTCTCTTTTTCCCATTCCTCTAAATGAGTTGTGAGTTTAATTTCATCTGCACTTCTCTTCTCTGTGAGGCCATCTAAACGGATTTTCTTATTCAAATTTTCAAGATGAGCAATAAGTTCATGCTTTTTTTTATGAACATCCCCAAAATCTTTCCAGTTCCAAGTCTTGATTTTGGATTTAATGTATTGCGCTATTTTGGCAAAATAGAACATCTTAGTCCCATGCCTAGGTTTACCTTCCTTCCACCATTGTTGCACACGAGGTATGAAGGAAATGTCTCTAAGCCACATTAATTGAAAATGAAAAGGAGAGAAACTCACATTGGTTTTCCACATTTCCACCATGACTGGCCAATGATCCGAACCAACATTATTAAGAGTCTTCACTTTAGGAATGTGACCATGGATTAAGAAATTTTCAGAGAGCAAAAACCTATCCAATCTCTCCATTATATAAGCTAAGCCTTGCCTTCTGTTAGACCAAGTCATAAGGCCATTATCTGGTTGGATATCCACAAGATGGAGGTTTGCAATATATTTGCTCATGAGGTCAGTACTTTTGTCCAAATTTCTATTTCCCTCCTTTTTCTCATCCAGAGAGAGGATGGTATTGAAATCTCCTCCGATCAAGATCCATGCTTTAGGAAAATGAGAGATAATATGAGTAATATCCTTCCACTATCTTCTTTTTTCCTCCAAAGAAGTTGGGGCATAAACAGTAATGTAGAGCATAATCTGGTTGGAATGTCTACTTTGAATAACTATAGCCAACAAACCCCAACTGCCAACCATATCGTGAATAACTACCTCTTTTGGGTCCCAAAGACAAGCAATGCCACCCGAAGTCCCTTGGGAACTAAGAGAAACAACTTTTGCAGCTAGCCAAATTTTACTGGCAATTAAGTCCATATCCTCCATTGACATTTTTGTTTCTTGAAGGAAAACAAGATGTGGATGATTTATCTCAATCATTCTTCTAATTTCATTTTGTTTTGTAAGACTCCCTTTGAGTCCTCTAATATTCCAAGTGATGATCTTCATTAATACCAAGACTAAAAATGTTGGAAAGGGCATTAATCTTACCTTCCTCTACAAGTTTTTCACCTTCTTTTACCATATGATATTGATTGGTCTTGCGACCTACTTTTTTATTAGAATCCATCTTAAATTTTTTTTCCCTATTTCTTGACTTATTCCAATTGAATCTGAGATGGCTTCTAACCTTGAAGAATGCTCAGACACAGCCAAAATTTTACTAGATGGTTCAATGAAGTCTATATTGGGCTACATTATTTGAAGTGTTGACATTTGAAATATTGTTTTTCTTGTGTAAATTTTCTCCTTTTTTTTTCTGTTGAAAACCTTTGATTTGTTGGTTTGTCTTTGATTTTTTTCCTTCATATTTAAACCGTGTTTCTAAGATTTCAGTTTCCATTATTTCGTCTTCCTCACTTGGGACATCATTTGTTGAAAGGATTTCAAACATATTAGCAGATGAATTTGATTGATCCTTCATTACTAGTTTTTTCTGAGTGTTCTTCTTATTAGGTATTTGGAAACCTGCTAAGTTTATATCTTCTTTCTTTTGATCAGGAATTTTATTTGGGCAAGCACTGGCCAAATGACCATATTCATGGCAAATTCTACAACGAAAAGGAATGTTCTCATAGTCCACTACTTGCTCCCAAGTGTCTTCCCCAAATTGTAATGTGATATTTTTAGGTAGGGGTTTGTCAAAATCCATTAAAACACAAATTCGAGCATAATTAATATGTTCAAAATTTTGAGTACAATCAGCAGTCATCATAAAAGTTTCTAAAGAGTTTCCAATTGAAAAAAAAACAGTAGGATTCCAAAATTCAATAGGGAGGCCAAAGAGTCTAACCCACACGGGAGCTATAGAAGACATCTCTTCTTCGGCTTTAAATTTAGTATGTCAGGGCTTCATGAAAAGCCCTGCCAACATGTACCAGTTATCGGATCCGGTTCTATTGAGGAGTTTTTCAAAATATCGATTAACAACTTAAAATCAAGAATGTTTTTTTTTTTTTTTTAAAAGAAACAAGTTTCACAAATATTTAATTTACCAATTTTTAAAGTACTAAAGAGTTGAAATTATCCATTAACTCCAAGAATAGTTTAAACATATATTAAAAGCCACTTCTCTATCTATAGTTGTAGGTGTTTTGAATTTATAATGATAAAAATTCAACCTTTTGCTGTGCTAAATTGTATTGGACGTCTCGTAATGTAATTCGAATAACTGCAAAATTAGAACATTTCAACTAAACTCATTCAAATCCCATTAATAAAGGCAAATGAAGATCATTACAAAGGTTAAAAAAAGCAAATAAATACCTTCCAAGAAAATTTAAAAGTGTATACCTTTTGCATAATGATTATTTAATTTCAAAACTCATTCACTCCCTGAACATTAGCACTGCAAAGAAACATACATAACATGTCAAGAATTACTCTTAGGCCACGTTTCAAAACCTCAATCTCCAACAAGGAAGTGTGTGTTCTCAACATTTTTGCAAATGATAACATCATTCACAACATTCAATTTCAAGATCTCCAGAAGCACCACAACAAATGCAGTCCAGTGGATCTAATTTGCTTTTTGAGGCTGTTTTTAACCTCTAGGTGAGTAAAGATGATGATGGAGGAGAACCGGTATTTTTGCCTCCATTCCACATGTTTGCTTTTGTAGAAACCAATATCAATCCCAAACAGAAGGCTTGGATTCGAATTTTCATAAGCTTCATGAATTCAAACCCAAAAGAGTTTTGACAACTTTTGATAGTGCACTCCTATTCCAGAACTGGTACTATGCAGCTGCACATAATATTGCATAATATTTCGCTGGAATTTGTGTTTAACTTGTAGGATAAAATTGGCTGGTTGTTGTAACGAACTCAACCACCTAGGCCTGTCGTTATAAGCCTCCTTATGTTCATCATGTCTTTATGATTTACGTTCATCCTAAACTTGACATAATTTTTTACAATTTCATCTAGGAGTATTATTTCCCATTTTTCTTCCATCTAATTAAACTGGGATTCATGTGCAACTCATATATTATTAATATATGGATTTTTAACACAGTGTTTAGCGCCTTAAGAAAGTTGAAAATTTATATTTTTTAAGAAAGAAATTGACTTGTAATATTATTTGTATTTATTGAGAGTAATTTATGTATAGTCTAGTTTAATATATGTGTAAATTATAATATAATTTTAGTGTCAAATCTTCTACATGGAAAGTTATATTTTATATTGCATTATCCTTTATTAATGATTATTTAATAGAATGGTAGCCTTTTTTATCACTTATTTTAATTTTCATCTATTAAGATAACTTTGTCTTAAAAAATCTCTTGAAGGGAGCTCTATGGTGTAATGTTGTTCTTGTTGTGTTCTACAATTTTCTTTATTGTCTAGGTTAAGTCCATGTTATTATTTATGGTGGGAGATAAGATTGGTGAAAATACTGCCTATGAAGCATGCATGGAAGTTTGTCTCGAAGGTGGTTCATGATATAAGGTTTCATCCCTTGATGTCAATTTTCCTCCATAGTCTTTCAATTCTACATGTATTTGGATTATATCATACACCCTAGTTAGTAATTTTATCGATTGTCTCTATAATGAATTAATCCTAAGGGCTTGGATCAATTCATTCTAGGCTTCTCATGGTGTAAATATTACTGATGCACCTTGTTGAAGCCATAACTTGTGAACTGTACGCCCATTGGCCTTGAAATTTAACAGGTGGTTCTGCGTGCATGTTATGCATCAGGTGAATCTTCGATTGGCCTGCATATCCAAAAAAAAATATTTTCGGGACCTAACTCCTCCATATAGTTTCCCAAAATTAGATTTTAGAATAGGTTCCCGGGTTTTTTGAGTTTTTTTGCATGTTAGAGTTTTATTATATTTTGTTATACCTTAAGTTGAGACCTATTATTTTAAAGTAAGGATCGTTATTGTAAGAGGGATGTGTACACCAAATTTGGGCACAATATGACTCATTTTTATTTTTAGCAGTTTTTAGAAAAAAGATCTATTTTTAGCAATTTTTAGAAAAATAACATTTTTAGGGTTTATTTAGGGTTTCTTTGGTTTTCGGTTGCTATATGATGGATTGTAATATTTTGAAGAAGGTGGTGTGAATTCAAGAATGAGAAGAATATCAATTTGCAGGTTTCTTCCATTATATTGCATTTGTGTTATGTGATTGGAGTCCATTTTATTGGTCTCTTGTAGTTGAATTTACACCAATTGGTATCAAAGCGGGTGCGATATCACTAGTGAAGGGAAAATGACACCTAGAAGATATACCTAGATGAATAGACAGATCAAGGATCTGAATGCAAAAATAGCACAACTAACTGGTGTGATTGATCGCATGGGAGAGAGACATCCCAAGGCACATGCAGATCAAGGATCTGATGATGAAAATATACCTGAGGAACGTGGATCTAATGTCCATGTAGAAGAAGAACCATAGGGTCTAGAGGAAGAAGGGCATGATGTTGAAATTCGGATGATACGAGCTCTAGAGGGTATTAGGGGGAAATGAGATGGGATTAAGATCGAGGTTCCCGAGTATGTTGGTGGATTAAAACCAGAGGAGTTGATCGATTGGATCAATAGCCTAGAAAAATATTTTGAATGGAATAACCTTGCTGAAGATAAGAAGGTTAAAATCGCATGTAAAAAGTTGAAGGGACATGCATTTATTTGGTGGGATCATTTATAGACTACATGATAGAGGAATATAAAGGAAAAAATTAGCGATTGGATAAATATGAAGAAGTTACAGAAAAAATTTATACCTATTGACTACTCCCAAACCCTATTTCGTAGATTTCAAAATATTTGATAGAAAGATCAAAACATTGAGGACTATACTAATGAATTCTACAAGCTATCCATTCGAGTGGAGCACAATGAGATGGAGGACAAAAGGGCTTCTAGGTATGTAAATGGCCTAAGTTTTATTATCCAAGATGAGATGAGCATGCATCACACTCTTACAGTGGAGGATGCATATCAAATGGCCCTCAAGGTAGAGGAGAAATTAAAAAAGGATTAATAGAAGAGGCAAGAAGGGATTCACATCCTCTTCATGTCAGGATCGAAGTGGATCTAATTTTCTCAAGGGAGAATCCTCAATACCTGCTAAACAAGAAGAAGATGGGTAGAATCTAAGAGGAAGAGGATACCAATGAGGTAGAGGTTACAATGGTGGACAAAATGGAAATGATCCAAGAAGGTCGTATACCTGTTATGGATGTGGTGAGGAGGGGCAAAGAGAATTTGAGTGTCCCCAATGTGATGTCCAAGAAATGGGTTAAGGAGGACAATAAAGGGTCAATCTGGTTGAGATGGAAGAGCAATATGAGGATGAAGTTTTTGCTAACATGAGGGAAGCACTTATGACAAGGAGCATGCTGATTTTTCCTAAGAAAGATAAGGTGTAGAGCAAAGTGAAGGGGCAAACCATATATGGTGATTATTATGGATTGCGAATGAACATCTTTTGAATAAGGTGTACATCAAGAGGGAAGGTATGTAACATTGCCATTGATGGTGGTAGCTGTGAGAATATGGTGTCAAATGTCATGGTTGATAAAATAAACTTGGAATGCAAAAAAAATACTTATACATATGATGCAGGAGCATCCGGCGGCAACAGAGCAACCTCGCATCAATCGAAACTTAAAACAAGGGGGAAGTTTAAGTTTGGTAAAGCAAGTTTTTTTCCCAATGCAGGAGTTAGAGAGGGGGTCACGAAATCGTGGCCCCAAAGGCGACAACAAGGTGAAGGGGAGTTCTCGTCGTGATATCGCGACGTCGTGATGTCACGACGTTTTTGCGACAGCAAGGTGAAGGGGAGTTCTCATCATGATATCGTGACGTCGTAATGCCACGATGTTTTTATGACAGTAAGGTGAAGGGGAGTATTCGTCGCGATATCGTGACGTCATGATATCACGACGTCACGATGTCACAATGTTTTTGCGGCAGTAAGGCAAGGGGGAGTTTTCGTCATGATATTGCAACATCGTGATATCGCGACGTTGCAATGTCGTAACGTATCTATGGCTAAGGCAAGAGGGGGAGTTTTCATCGCGATATCGTGACATCATGATGTCACGATGTTTATGCAGCTAAGGTTTGGAGGGGATTTTGGTCATGATTTTGTGACCTTATCAGCAAATGAAGGCAAGGCACCAGTTTGGTCGCAATATCGCGACATGTCACAATTTTGTAGTCGGTTGAAGACAATTTAAAATTTGACACGTGGACAGGCCATGCGCATGAGAAAAGAGATAGCTATTGCAGACAAACATTCTAACAAAGTGATGGTTGTAGGTGAAGGACCAATGAACAGTGTGCTTTCATGGCGGATCAGGGAGTTGGTCATTTAAGGAGGGAAAAATTGATGACTCGGCGGGGGAAGCCAATTTTGTTAATTTATTTGTGCAGATGAGTCATTAATGGGGGAGAGGGTCGAGGCCTTAATAAAAACTAAGAATTTTTGTAATAGAGGGGGTAGATGAGAGAACAGGGGAGAAGACCGAAGCCGAGCTCGGTCCTTTGTAAAGCCTGCGGGCTATTTTATTTTTATGCATGTATTTATTTTCAAAAGATTTTAATGAAAAGTAGAATTTGAGAATGTGGTAATTTTTGGTCCGTCGTCAGTGGTATCAGAGCCAGAAGTTCCTGAGTGTGTAACAGATCACCGGACGTGAGGTAGTTACACTAGGATCTATGGAACGGCTCATGAGAAAGTGAGTAAAATGCCTCCGAGAAGAAACCCGGTTGGTGGGAGAGGCATGATGGTAGCAGAAGATTTTTGAGCTTTGCAACGGCAAGTTCAGGCCCTACAAGAAGAACTGCGTGCGGAGGACACGAACCAAGAAGAGATGCAGATAGTGAAGATGAAGTAGATGAAGAAGAAAATCAGTTTGAAGAAGAAGAGGAGGCTGTAGATCCGGCACAAGCCAGACTGTACAAAGCCATATCCCAGATTGGGAAGAGGTCGAAGATAGAAGTTTCCATGTATTTCGAGAACTTGGATCCGAAGGAATTAATCAACTAGATCAATGATCTGGAAGAATACTTTGAGTATGAAGAAGTTGAAGATCCCGAGAGGGTCAGATTCGCTAAAACCAAATTAAAAGGTCATGCCAGCATATGGTGGAAGGGAGTACAGCTGGAACGGAATAGAAGAGGAAAAGAATGGATAACAAGATGGGAATGGATGGTAGAAAAATTAAAAAGACAGTTTATTCTGGCAGATTACGAGTTGGATCTGCTGAGAAAAATGTAGGGTTTGAGACAGATGAATAAAACTGTCCAAGAATATACGGAGGAGTTTTATAAAATCTCCATAAGAACTGGCCATTTAGAAGCAAGCAAGGAGAAGGTGGCCCATTATATTAATGGATTGAGACCTAGTATACAGGAAGAGTTAAGCTTAATTCAGGTTAGCACTATTGAAGATGCTTACCAGTTTGCTCTAAAAGTTGAAGAAAAACTGAACAGAAGGTTTGAGAGCAAGCAAAAAGGCAAAGGGCATGGAGAAAATACTGATGGAAGAAAAGATGAAGGAAAATAGGAGAAGAAAGAAGAGGTTAGCAGCAATTGAGATCATAAGGAATATGGGGAACCCAAACCCCATGTTCAGAACAATGGCTACCCAAGGGGAAGAGGTAGATCTGGACATGGGTATGGAAGAGGAGTGTTTCAGGGAACATGTTTCCACTATGGAGAAGAGGGACATCAAGCATATGAGTGTCCCCAACACCCCAAGAGAGTGAACAAGAAACAAGTGGGTCCTACCAGAGCTGTTGTGGCAGCGGAAGATGCTGAATCAGAACATTCTGAAGAAGCTGAGAAAGGAGAAGCAATGATCATGAGGAGGACCATGTTGATTGATGAAGACAAACTAGAGCAGAGGAGAAGCCTGTTCCGCACACGATGCAAAAGTGTAGGCAAAGTCTGTAATGTTATTATAGACAATGGGAGTATAGATAACTTAGTTTCTAAGGAGATGGTTGCTAAGTTATAGCTGGAGAGAAGGAGACACCCGCATCCATACTAGATTGCATGGTTGTGGAAGGACCACAGAGCATGGGTCCATGAATAGTGCTTAGTCATGTTCAATATTGGGAAGTACCAAGATGAGGTCCTATGTGATGTTTTTCCCATGGATGCTTGCCATTTGCTGTTAGGGAGGCCATGGCAGTTTGATCGGAGTGTAGTGCATGATGGTCATGCAAATACATACTCCTTGATGAAATATGGAGTGCACCACAAGTTAAAGCCATTACAGATAGTGGATGAGAAGGTGTGCAGCAATGCCAGAATTTGTCTGGTAGAAGGCAAATTTTTTTTTTTCTAGGAGATGGGATTTGAGCAGGTTGCAAAGGCAGATGAGTGTTTGGAGGTGTTACAGAAGACGTGGACCGAAAAGCACAGAAGTGAAGGTCACTTCTCCATTTACCCTAGGTGTCTGATGCAGGAGCATCCGATGGCAACAGAGCAACCTCGCATCAACCAAAACTTAAAACAAGGGGGAAGTTTAAGTTTGGTAAAGCAAGTTTTTTTTCCCAAGGCAAAAGTTGGGGAGGGGGTCACGAAATCGTGACATGTCATGATTTTGTGACATGTCACAAAATCGTGACCCCAAAGGTGGTAGCAAGGTGAAGGGGAGTTCTCATCATGATATCGTGATGTCGCGATATTGCAATGTCGTGATGTCACGACGTTTTTGCGATAGCAAGGTGAAGGGGAGTTCTCGTTGCGATATTGAGACGTCGCAATGTCGCAACATTTTTGCAGTAGCAAGGTGAAGGGGAGTATTCGTCGCGATATCACGATGTCGCAATATCGCGACGTCGCGATGTCGTGACATTTTTGCGGTAGCAAGGCGAGGGGGAGTTTTTGTCGTGATATCGTGATGTCGCGATGTCACGATGTATCTGCAGCTAAGGCAAGAGGGGGAGTTTTTGTCGTGATATCGGGTTGTCGCGATATCGTGATGTTGCGATGTCATGATGTTTATGTAGCTAAGGTTTGGAGGGAATTTTGGTCATGATTTCATGACCTTATCAACAAACGAATGCAAGGCGCCAGTTTGGTCGCGATATCGCGACATGTCACGATTTCGCAGCCGATTGAAGATAATTTAAAATTCGACATGTGGAAAGGCCACGCGCACGGGAAAGGAGATAGCTATTGCAAAAAAACATTCTGACAAAGTGACGGTTTTAGGTGAAGGACTAATGAACTGCGTGCTTTCATGGCGGATCAAGGAGTTGGTCAATTAAGGAGGGAAAAATTGATGACTCGACAGGGGAAGCCGAATTTGGCAGGTCCTGTTAATTTATTCGCGCAGGTGAGTCATTAATGGGGGAGAGGGTCGAGGCCTCAATAAAAATTGGGAATTTTTGTAATAGAGGGGGTAGATGAGAGAATAGGGGAGAAGACCGAAGCCGAGCTCGATCCTTTGTAAAGCCTGCAGGCTGTTTTATTTTTATGCATGTATTTATTTTCAGAAGATTTAAATGAAAAGTAGAATTTGAGAATGTGGTAATTTTTGGTCTGTCGTCAACATATCACATCTGATGGGTTAATAAGGGGAATGATGTAACTATAGATCAGAGGTGTTTAATTAAATTTTCAATTGGGAGCACTTACAAGGATGAAGTGTGGTGTGATGTGATCTCGATGGATGCATGCCACATTCTATTAGGAAGATCTTGGTAGTACAACAGGGATACTTACACATTCTAGAAGGATAGTGTAAAGGTAGTTATTGTACCTCTAAAGGAGGATGGGCTGAGTGAGAGCTTGTTGATGATGAAGGAGTTTCTTGTAGAGATCAAGGATGCTAGCTTTTGTTATACCTTAACAGCTAGGAAGCTAGAATAAAAGGAAGTGGATATGCCTACAACAACAGCTAAGTTGCTAAGTGAATATAAATATGTCACACTAGAGGAGTTACAATATGGGCTAACACCAAAGAGGAATATCCAGCATAACATGGATTTGATTCCAAGATCAGCACTCTCAAATCAGGTAGCTTATCAGTTGAACCCAACATAGAATGTAGAGTTGATTAGGCAAGTGATAGAGTTGATAAAGAAGGGATTAGCTAGGGAGAGTATGAGTCCATGTGTGAATCTAGCATTGTTGACACCAAATAAATATGGTGATTGACGAATGTGTGTGGATAGTAGAGCCATAAAAAAGATCACAATATCAGTATCCTATACCGAGAGTGGATGACATGATGGATGGATTGGTTGGAGCTAAATACTTCAATAAAATTGATCTGTAGAGTGGCTACTACCAGATCATAATTAGAGAAGGGGATGAATGGAAGACAACTTTTAAGACAAAATATGGGTTGTACGAGTGGATGGTGATGTCATTTGTGTTGTATAATGCACCCAATACATTTATGTGGTTGATGAGTAGAGTACTACAGGAATATAATGGTAATTTTGTGGTTGTGTATTTTGATGATATTTTAATTTATGGTAAAAGTGAAGAGGAGCATTTGTTACACTTGTAATTAGTGTTAGAAGTGCTCAGGAAGGAGAAATTGTATGTCAACCTAAAGAAATGTAGATTTACATAGGATAGTTTAGTGTTTTTAGGGTTTGTAATCTCAAGATATGGCATGAGGATGGATGATGAGAAAGTGAAAGGGATTATGGAATGGCCTCTTCCATGAACTATAACAGAAGTAAGGAGCTTTCATGGACTAGCTACCTTTTACAAAAAATTCATCAGGAAATTTAGTAGTATAGCTGCCCCTATAATTGAGTGCATGAAGGGGAAAGAGTTTGTATGGACTATGGTAGCAACAAAGAGTTTTGAACTCTTGAAGAAGAAGGTGTCGGAAGACCCTGTTCTCGTGTTAAAATTTTTTAGTAAGGTGTTTGAGGTTGATTGTGATGTCTCATTTGTTGTAATTGGTGGCGTCTTATGTCAAGAGGATCAAACTATAGTATTTTTCATTGAGAAGGTTGAATGATGTAAGAAAGAATTATTCTACATATTATGTGGAATTTTATGCAATTGTGCAAGCATTGCAACATTGGAGGCACTACTTACTCTCAAATGAGTTTGTGTTGTTTAATGATCATGAAGCATTGAGGTATGTCAACTATCAAAAAAGTAGGCATGCCAAATGGGTTTCATTTTTGCCACAGTACACATTTGTCCTGAAGCACAAGTCAGGAAAAAAAAATAAGGTTGCTGATGCATTGAGTAGGAGAGTTGTGTTGTTGACCACTATGGAGAATGAAGTGGTAATATTTGAGGGGATTAAATATCTGTATGAATCTGATGCAGATTTTGGGAATATTGTGCAATAGTGTAAAAGTACGATAGGGGGTGAGTCCCATACTATTTTTGAAGAGTATTTTTTATATAATAGTTATTTTTTTAAGGGTAATCGATTATGCATTCCCAATGGCTCTATGAGAAAGAACATGTTGAGGGAATTACATAGTGGGGGTTTAGCTAGTCATTTTGGAGTAGCCAAAACTACTACTCTTGTAGAGAAGTACTATTGGCCAAAAATGCAGAGAGACATAATCAAGTTTGTCTCTAGATGCAGAGTATGTCAAATGGCTAAGGGCCATGTGCAAAATATAGGGTTGTATATGCCATTGCCAGTTCCTACAAGACCATGGACTGATCTGAGTATGGATTTTGTGTTGGGGTTGCCCAAGACACAGAGGGGTAAGGATTAAATTTTTGTTGTGGTAGATAGATTTTAAAAAATGGTACATTTAATTTATTGTAAGAAAACTAATGATGCAACTAGAACTGTAGTCTTATTCTTTGATGAGATTGTGTGGTTGCATGGTGTTCCAAAGACTATTACTTCTGATAGGGATACTAAGTTCTTGAGTCACATTTTGAGGACATTCTAGAAAAATTTGAACACCAGGTTCTAGTTCAGTAGTGCTTAACACCCATGGACCGATGGGCAAACAGAGGTAGTGAATATAATCTTGAGAAACCTCTTATAGTGCATAGTTGGAGAAAAACCAAAATAATGGGATTTAGCCTTGTCACAAGCCAAATTTACATACATCAGTTCAGTGAACAGGTCGACAGGTAAATCTCCTTTTCAAATTATTTATGGTCAAAATACTAGAGGCGTATCAGATTTTATTGAGTTACCAATTGGAGAGCAAGTTAGTGATGATGTAGAAGCATTTGTTGAGCATATCCAAAAAGTGCAAGAGTTAGTGAGGGAAAAATTACTGAGTAGTAATGCTCACTACAAAGAGTCTATTGATGCACACAGAAGGGTAAAAGTGTTTGAAGAGGGTGATATGATCATGGTTCATCTTAGGAAAGAAAATTTTCCTAAGAGGAAATATAAAAAACTAAAACTTAAGAAAATTGGGCCATGCAGGATTTTGAAGAAGATCAATGATAATGCCTATAAAGTGGAGCTACCCGATGAATTTGATATTTCACCTATTTATAATGTTTCTAATTTATTTCAGTATCTTGGTACTATTGAGGATGGTAAATTATAGGAGATAGTAAATTGGGCACGACTAATACCTAAGAAGAAAAAAGATAGAGTTGCATAGGTGCTCGATAAGAAGGTGATCACCACCAGACATGGGAGCTACATTAGATACCTAGTTTAGTGGGAAGGATTACCACAGTCAGATAACACTTAGGTTTTGGAGTCAAAGCTAAAGAAAATTTATAACCAAAAGCTACAGGATTTCAATTCAGATGAACTCATAGGAGCTAAGTTTCTTTTCACCAAATGAGAATGATGCACCTTATCGAAGCCATAACTTGTGAATCGTATGCCCGTTGGTCTTGAAATTTAACAGGTGGTTATGTGTGCATGTTCTGCATCAGGCGAATCTACGATTTTCTTGACTCTCCAAAAAAACATGTTTTCATGACCTAACTACTCCATCTAGTTTCCCAAAATTAGCTTTTAGAATAGGTTCCCAGGTTTTTTGGGTTTTTTGCATGTTAGAGTTTTATTATCTTTTGTTATACCTTAAATTGAGACCTATTATTTTAAATTAAGGTTTATTATTGTAAGAGGGATGTGTGCACCGAATTTGGGTGCAATCCGACTCATTTCTATTTTTATCAGTTTTTAGAAAAAAAATGTTTTTAGGGTTTCTTTGGTTTCAGTTGCTATATGATGGATTGTAATATTTTGGAGAAGGTGGTGTGAATTCAGGAATGAGAAGAATATTGATTTGCAATTTTATTCCATTATAGTGCATTTGTGTTATGTGATTGGAGTCCATTTTTTTGGTCTCTTATAGCTGAGTTTACACCAATTATGTAAATTCAAAACCTTACTAAGGGTTTCTTCCTTTTTATTTTTGATCTTTCTTAGGTGAAGCCTACTTATTAGCATGGTTTATGTCACATGCATAGCTATTTGCTATTTCTTTCATTGTGTACATGATATTTTATTGTTTCTGAGGTTAGAGATCTTCTTCTAAAATATCAAAATATATTTGTGAAAATGAATAGGGGATTTGACTATAAACAAAAAAATTTAACACATTTCCAAGCATGGACATCTAAAAATTGAGTCTATTGTTTTTAATTTTAGATTTATTTTTACAAATTTATAGTTCGATAGGTGAAAAACTTGTCACATGTTGTAAACTAGTGTGAAAGCAATGAACATGTCTCAAGTTGTGAACTAGAGTCCATGCTACAATTTCAAATTCTATAAATTTCTTAGGTATATTTATTTTAGATTTTATTTTAGTGGTGATTTGCCATTGTTATTTGCTCTATCTTGTTGTTGCATTAGTTTGTTAATAGTAAAAATTAAAGAAGCTCAGAGTTATTCATTTGCATATATTTTAAAGGAGAAATATCAAAGGAGTATCTTTTCAATAGTTATTAGGCATAAAATTAAAACTACATAGAGTTTGCATTTAGGACAGAACTTATTTTCATGCATCCATATTGTTCCATTTATTTAAAAAAAAGTAAGCTCAATTTCTTTTGGTTTTTGTGAATCATATAATTCCTGAAAGAAATCAAAACTCAAAAGGGAATATGTGATTTATATTCTTGTCTGATTGCATCATTGTGTTATATTTGAAGATTTAAATTTAAGAAAATGCAATCACAAGTATAGAAAAAATTATGTAATATTATAACTATGATAATGTCCAACTAATATGAATAAAAATATGATAGAAAACTTGATACAATACTCAATAAATGCTCATATATGAAAATTCACGAAAAATATATGATGCTCCTCAATGGAGGTCACAACCTCTTCATATTCGCAAAAATGGATCTACATTGTATCTACTACTACTCTACCTATGCAGTTCAAAATTCTCTTAATTTTTTATTCTATGAAGGCCTATTTATAATGAGATGCAACTCTTTGTATTTTCCTATGACACCTCACTATTTTATTCTAAGGACATATATACATGTGGACTACATGCACATTTCCAATATTGCATATATTAAAACTTGTACATTTATTATGTTACTTTAATAAAGTACTTTAATCCTAATAAACTCCTAATCTAAGTATGTACCCATGATGGTACATTAGTAAAGAACCAAATAATGTAATATATTCCAACATCCCCCTTATTTGAGATATTTAAAACTTTGATCTTTAATGAGGTCTTTGTCTCTTAAATAATCATCATCTTGATTAGACCCTTTGTTTTATTTTAATTTATATTGCATTGTATACCTCCTTGATATGGTTTCTCTTCTTTTTATTCTTCATTCTTATCTTTGAATTCAGTTACTGTACTCTCATAGGTAGATGTACTATCACTCGATTCTTGCAAAAGTATCTTCTCTTTGTATTTATCCATTTGATCATTTTTTAGGTTTTGTATAGAAGGTTCTAAACAAACACTTAAGACATAACGATAATATTTTATGTTAGTAGAACTTGAAGTATCAATACTTCATGAGGACTAATTTTTTTTTACATATGAATCATCCATTTCTATTTTATTTTAAGTAATTCTATCAATCATTTATGTTCTGCATTCTCATCCTTGTAATATTTGAATGTATGTAATGACATATATAATATGCTACCAAAGTATAAAGGAATTTGAATGTCATTCTTTCCATTATCAATTGATTCAGTGATTCGAGCATGTATATAGTATTCCATGGTTTCAAAGTTATCTCTTAAAACTTCACTATGAATCCTTTTTGAAGTAAGGTCTATGTTTCCTTCATTATAATAAAATTCTTGATTCTAGTTTTTATAACACTTGCTCTTTCCTTTCTAATAGTTTTGTTCATATCAGTGTTTATTGTATTCTTTAAGGTAGACATCTTTCTTCCTATTTTAGTTTGAGTAGATTATGTTACTTTGTAGATTTTATATTTCTCAATTTGAATTCTAGATTGAATCAAATCTTGCAGTGTATGATTTGAACAATGGAATTTTGGCTCTTTAGAATTTTGAGAATATTTTTGATAGATCATGTGGAGTAGTCTACCTTATATCTCCCTAGTAAGATGATTAAATACTTCTCTTCAATTTGTAGAATCAATCTTGGAAATAATTTTCTAATTTTAAATTTTGAATTAAATTTCTTTTGTCTCCCTAGTAATGTGATGACAAGTTTAATATAATGTTCAACTCTTATCACTACAATCAACTATTTACCTCCTCTTGTAGAAAGCTTATAAATGATGCAATTTTCAATTAATAAAACTCTCAATATCTTTAAGATATTCAAGTTGGATTTTCTATGTCTCTTCAACTTGAGTATGAGACTAATAAAATCAATTTTATAATTTTTAAATAAATCTAGAGTTTGACTTTTTCCTACCTTTTTATAATGAAGTTTCTAAATTTGTATGATTGCAATTTGATGTAGGATTCCTTGTATCTCCCAATTTAGATATTTAGAAAGACTAAATATTTACAAATTAGATTTCACTAACCTTATATCTCCTTGTTAAATATTTGAAAATAGTTGAAGCAATAATAATAAATATTTTAATGCTTCTATTTTTCTACTTCCTTCTCAATATTATAAAAATGCTTTCTAGAGATTAACACATTATTACTCCTATCATTAAATTTCTCTAGATTATAATGTTTAAAAAATTTCAACCTTAATAAACATGCAATATAACTATTACCTTTTCAATACTAAGCTTGGTCTGGAAAGTTATTTGTAATCAACTTGAACTCATGCAAATTGATGATAGTTGATTCCATTCCAACTTCAAGACACTAAGTAAACTTTTTACTTCTTCTTTATCACTGAACTATGTGCCTTATACAACATAAACTTGTAGCTCTATTCTATCTCTTCTTTAACCATTGACCATGCTTCTAATTTATGTCTTAGTGTTGACTTGAGCACTCCAAATCAACTAGTGAGCTTGCCCTTGAATATCGATGTTTTTGCATGCACATTTCTTCTTCTATGGGTAAGCTAAAAGAAAAATTTATCACTCCTCGATATCCATGTGCTATAGACTTTTAATGATGACTTAATTTCACTCTAATATATTTTAATTGATGTACTCCTTTGAGTGTTGCACAATCACTTCTTTTAAAGTCTGTTCCTACAAGATTAGAACATGATGTTGGAAGAATGGTACCGAGTGGAACTTGCTTTACCTAAATCCTTTCAAATGCTTATACTATACCTTCCATACACAAAATAACAAGTGATATTGAATGGATTATTCATTACCTTCAATACCTCTAATCTAAGGCTTCTACAAGAGTGTTATACGAATGATGCTTCATCCAAGTATACTTCTAATGTTGAATGCTTGAGGTATATTTGATGTAGTGGTTTCTTTCTTCTATGTTCATGAGATGCCTACTTTCACATGGTGCAATTCCTTCACCATTTTACCCTCACTTCCTTGGTTTATGCAAATATTTTCACCTTGCTATATTAATACTCATTCACTACAGACTTTATTGCTATTCTAGCGCTTTAATAATCAATATTCTCCAACCACTTTACTATATGAGAAATGATGTTTATTATATCAATGTTTCTCTAGAAAATATGGCTATCTTCCAGTGCTCCTAAAGAATACCAACCAGATGTACATGGTGGCTTTAGTGATGGGTTAATCCTTCTTGAGTATAAGTTGAACTTGAAGGATATGTATTGTAACTTTGATATATCTCCTTCTTGGAAATTATTGAGTTTGGTTTACCAACTATAATAAATTCCATGTTGTATATCTTAGCTAAATGTAATCCTTACTTGAGTGTGAGTTGCATGGGTAAAAGATGCTTACTCTTGATGCCAATGATGTTATTCCCAATGCTATTATGTGGATAGAACCTATGATGCTTGTGTTGTTCGATTTTTATCTCTTAGAGGTAGATGTTTTAAAGTTTCACTATGATACCTTCACCAAAGGCTATCAAATATGTACGACACCCTTCTTTGCCTTCACAAAATACTATCATATTGTATCTTATAATGTTGTATGTCCTTAGTATAGCTCATAGCTTCTCCTACCTTCTACTTAGTAGTCCTTGAATGGATATGTAATATAAAAGTCTAAAAATAATCTCTTATTTCACCTTTCTATTAATGAATTCTCTTCTTTATTTGCTTAGAAAATATGTAGGTAGATAATTTCATTGGAGATACTTCACTTTTAGAGCTTCCTTGAATGGCTCTAATACTGTGCTATGTAAATGTAGAGTATGATGAGATAGATTTTTGCCCTCCTATGCTTTTAAATAAACTCTCTTTGCCTCTTGAAAGGATGATATAAATTTGAACTCAATATTTTCTTAAAATCCTCGAAAATACCTTTCTTGTTTGGTTACTTTTACACTCAATAATCCAAGATTTTGAATAACATTTTGTAGTATATAATATTTAAATTTTTAGACTCTTATCTTGCTTAGAATAATCAATAGAATACTGATATTTTTATTTATCCAAAAATATATCTAACTTCTATTTATATGTGCAGGTTTGAACCTTGTATACAATAAATTCTCCACTCCCTTGGAGACTTCAAATAAAAACCTATTTATGCAGCTTTTAAATATTGAAACTAGTGTTCAATAAACTTTAATAAAAAACCAATTATAAAATTTCAACCAATGAACCTTTTGCAAATTTTATTGCATGCCTTTTATACCTCTATAGATGATGATTTAAATTATTTAAATTGCTACCTTGTATAGATGATTTTGTAACTCTTCTAGGCTATCCAAAAACATTTATTTGGCTCACCTTTTTGTATCTTTTACACTCCACTAATCTACTTCCTAAAACTAGAATTTGGTGGCTCTAATTTCTCTTCAAAATGTACTTCTGAAATATGAACCTTAGAATATAGTAATTCTACCAAAATTGTTGCTTTCTCTTTGTTCTTAAATCTAAAATGTTTTATATTGTAAAGCAATAAAAAACTTCATCGAATAATTTTCCTGAGTCTCAAAAATTTGGGAGGAAACTCCTCCAAATCGTAACTGATATATTCCTCAAGAACCCTTCAATAATCTATTATAGAAATAAATAAATATCCTATCTATGAAATAATATTTAAGCCTTCAATGATAATCCCCAAACCTCTCCAATTTTATGGTTTTTCGATTTCCTTTCTCATATCAAAATATGACTTCAAAATAGATCTTCTTCTCAAGAATCTAAAAGTCTTGAGATTTTCTCCAAACTACTTTAAAATTTGACAAACTTCTTGCCAAATATTTCTCCTTTAGGCTTGTTGTCATATGGCGACAATTGCCCCAATTTCCTTACTATCAGGAGCTTCTCCTTGGTAGTAAATTTCTCCAATAAGTTCTTCTAGGAAATCGCTCAATGAGGCTCACCAACTCTTCTCCTTTTTTATCCTTGATATATCTCGAAGATATTCAATATTATAGCTTCAAAAAACTTCAATGAGATCTTCTTTGATCTCCTTATTGGAAATCCCAAATGAACTACTATTGAAATCTTAAATATGAATTTGTTTAGTCCCTTTCTATCCTCAAACTTCCACTATGGAAGTTCTTCAATAGGGCCTTCTATGGACCTCTTCTTCAATGAAAAATTTTCAATCTTCAATGGAGATTACCAATCTCCAATCTTCACTAGGACTCTTCTCGTTAAGTCTCTTCTTTCTTCAATGAGGTCTTCTTTCTAGGAAATATTTATTATATTTGTAATCTCCAATGTGGCTTCCTTGGTCACTATATATCTCCCCAATATTCAACTAGAATTTTTCAATCAACAAATATTTTAATGGAGGCTTCTCCTCAGGCCTCCAAATCTTAAATCTGCAACTTGTTGTATCATGTACCGTATTGATTCAAAAAATATATTCTTCCTAGATTTCATAGGAATATTCCCAAATATATTTGAATCTCCTTTATTCTGCAATAAAGTATTAGATAATAATAATAGGATTTTCTATAAATCTATAAAATAACATTCTTCACTAGTTGGATTGCCAATCTAGTGAATACAATACTAAGTTATAGTATTCACAAGTTTTCCTATAACTCTGTAGAAGAGCTCTAGCCAAAAACAATTTTAGAAATATGAAAATGAGATCTATCATCTCCTCTCAATCACTCTTGTGGCTCTCACTATTTTCTATTGATCTACCTAGTACTATGATACTACTGTTATATTTTTAAGCTTTAAAATTAAATAAAATGCAACCACAAGTATGCAACTAAGCATGCAATATTATAACTATGATAATGGATAACTAATATGCATGAAAATATGATATAAAACTTGATACAATACTCAATAAATTCTCATATAAGAAAGCTCATGAAAATATACAATGCTCTTTAATGGAGGTCACAACCTCTCCATATTTTCAAAAATGGATCTACATTGTATCTACTACTACTCTACCTATGCACTTCAAAAACCTCTCAATTTTCTATTCTATGAATACCTAATTATAATGAGATACAACTCTTTGCATTCAATATTCTTGTGACACCTCACTATTCTATTCTAAGGAGTTATGTACATGTGGACTACATGCACATTTATATAATTGCACATACTAACACTTGTGCATTTATTACATTGCTTTAATAAAGTACTTAACTCCTAATAAAATCCTAATCTAAGTATGTACGCATGATGGTACATTAGTAAAGAACCAAATAATGTAACATATTCCAACATATTGTCTTCTATGCATAATATTTCAAATCTTATTTTTGAAGTGTGTAGTTCACTATATTCTAGTTATCAAAACTTAGATGTTTTCTTAATTTACACATTAAACATATGATTTAAAGTGAATCCATAAAACACTCTTGGTGAACCGTTGATCCCAACCGAAGAATTCAAATAATAGGATTAGAACATGATTTCTTGTATGAGTGTGTAATAACCCAAGCCTACTCACCTATTTGTACCACAAAAATAGGCTAAACAGGCTCTTAGGAAAATTTTACTTTTCTTACAAATTATAATTTTGTTCTTAGAAGTGCTTTCATTTTATAGAATATTTTCTTCACCTAATGAATAGATATTATATTTTTAGAATTTTATAGGCATATAATACCACTTTTAGGTTTAAGGTTGTTGTAGATAGCTACCCAAGTGGATGATATTGGCCAAATCCCATGAAAGGTACCATTTTGTGGAATTGATTTACATCATTTATCATATTTATATTTTGGCATGAGGGTCGATCAATAACTATGGTTATCCTATAGGGCCTATAAAACCTAGATGGTGGATGCATACTTCTCCATACCTTATCATATAGAACCCTTAACTAATTGGTTGAATTTTTCTAATATGTGTATGTAAGGGGATTAGCATACATATACCTAGTGTCTAGCTGATTTTCCACTACTCGAAGTCAACTAGAGCCACGTAAATACCCTAAAATTGGATTTGATCACACATACCCACTATGACTCATGATAATTTATCCCATACCAAATTTCATTGCTAAACTAGCTAAGTCAAATGAGCATGAGACTTATCACAATACTACCTAAGTAGCAACCTAGAAGTGGCATGCCATACTACCCCTCGATACCTGTTCTAACTAAGTTATATTTTCCAACCAATTATATCAGATTACAGTTGCCCTTGAGACTCGTTATGTGCATTCCTGCACCTCAAAATCATTGGTTGATAATTATCCTTTTATACTCTCTCAATAAATCTTTAGGTAGGTTTCTTTTCAAAGAAAATATGTAAACCATTTTCTTATTAAAAAAGCTAATATATTACTTAAATAAGGTTTTTCTATGTTTCAATTTATAGATTTCATCAGTATTTTGTTTTGTGATTTAAAAATATATCTTTTAGATTGGACTTTTATTTCCAGTTAATTCTTTAATGTTGGCTTAATTTAGCTAATGCCAATGTGAATATTTGTGTATCACAGGAATGCAAACATATGGTTGCTAGCATGAATTCTATTAAAATATAAAACACCCGATATTAACATATCTAAAAAAGTTATGCAATTTATTTATGTACATGTTTGTTCGTGATGTTACCACATGATATCCTTGTCTATTTAGTGGCCCAATAAATTTGAATTAATCACTATAATATTATATTAATTCATCATTATATTTTTAGTTTATTTATAAATTTTTATTTGTAATGAGTAAACCAATAATTAACACAATTGTTTTACCCCTCAAAAAATTATTTTATTTGTAATTTTTGTTGTTATATTTCTATATTTAAATAATATTATATTGTTGTTTCATTTGTCATCCTAGTTTTACTAAAATGTATGGGTGTTTCCTAGCTGTCACCTTTCCGTGTCCCCTCTTTTATTTTTATACTAAAGGGTACTTTTTGCAACATAGGTTGTAATATTATAGGCTTGATAATTTAATTATTTTTCCACTATATCATGCCCAAAATCACAATCACTTGTATTTTTCAATCTTGTCTTGGTTGATAAGCTTTCATTAAGAATTGGTCATTCCAATATATTTTTTTATCAAATCTAATTCTAGTATTCTATACTTTGGCATATATACAAGTATCATTCCTTTGGGTTGTGGGCCTCCCACATTTTGTGTGGTGGTGAAGAGAGGGAATATATTATCATATATATCTTTATTGATGTAATAGTCTTGGTTGTATTTTTACAAAGAATTTATGGGAGGTCATATTAGTAGAAATGTGTCTTGAGACCATCCTACTATTAGTCAAACCTGATTTGATAGGATGCACAACTATATAATTTCTTGCTTTGATAACTTCGATCTAAATTTAAAATTAATTTTAGTAACAATACAACAAATTATAGAATTTATTTTATTATGTTAATAGTAATAGGATGCGTTCAAATCAAGGACATACAATCAAATGAAATATTGGAATATAAAATATTGCTTGTAAATAATGATCCATTTTAGGAGTAACAAATTATTAACACTTAAAATAATAATTATGCAAGAAAACTTTATTTTATGCTTACAACATAGTAAACTATTGTCAATCAGGAGACAACTCACTTTAGGTTTTTTTGCCTTGTCATAGAACTTATTTTTCTTTTTGTAAGAGATTTATATAAAACCATCCATGTATGGTATTTCTATTAGAATATATTCCATTATTTAGTTATTTATAATATACCATCATGGGTACATGTTTAGATAACGAGTTTATCTCAAATTAGGATTTAAGTAGTTGCTTAAACCAATTTAATAAATGCACAAGTATTATTAGAATATGCAATGATGTAAATGTATATGTAGTCCATATGTACATGAGTCCTAAGAATATAATAGTGAGGTATCATAGGAATATGGAAGACCAAGATTCATGTCTCACTATAAGTAGACCTTCTTAGAATAGAAGAGGAAGAAAATTTTGGAGTGCATGAGGTAGAGTTGTAGTAGATATACTATAGAGCATTTTTTCAATATGGGGTGTTAGATATCTCCATTGCATAACATTGTATATTTTCATGAGCTTTTATTAATGGATATTTCTTGAGTATTTTCAAAGTTTTATCATGTTACTTTCATTCTTATTAGTTAGCCATTATCATAGATATAACATTGCATGCATATTTCATTACTTGTTGCATTTCCTTTATTTTATAGCTTCAAAAGCTAACAATGGTATCATAGCACTAGGTATATCAATAGGAAATAGATAGAGCTACAAGAGAGATTGAGATTAGAGAGAAAATATCATTTTTAGAATTTTTAATAATGCATTTGGCTAGAGTATTTTCACAAAGTTGCTTAAAAACTTGTGAATACTAGGACTCAACATTTATTCAATTAAATTGACAAATCAACTAGTGAAAATTATATTTTATATATTCAAAGAATTTTCTAGTATCATTTTCTATTAATTTGTTCTAGAAAAGAAAGAGATTCAAATAAATATAGGAAGCTTGCTATAAAATATAGGAAGAATATCTTCTTTGGAATCAATCTAATACCTAAAGCAACAAGTTGGAGATTGAAGATTTGGAGGCCTAAAGAAAAGGTCCTATTGAAAGATCTGTTTATAGAAGACTACAAACCATGGAGGACACCCTAGAAAGAAGACCCTATTGAAGGAAGAAGAATATTGGAGATTGGAGATCTCCGTTGAATATTAAAGAATTCAAATTGAAGAAGACCCAAATGAGATCTCATTGAAGAACTTCCATATTTGAAAGATTGAATATAGAGGAGTACCAAGTGTCCTATTATATATTTCAATTGTAGTGAAATTAGGATATCCAAGAAAAATATTACATTACAAAACTTCTATAATTGAATATTGGAGAGATCAAGGAAGATCTCATTGAAGTTTTGATAAGTAGAGAAGCTACAGGATTGAAGTCCCAAGGAGAATGCCTCAAGATACTTGGAAGGAGATACAAGAAGAAGGCTAGGAAAACCTCATTTTTATTACATAAAAGACAATTAAAAAAGAGTTTAGGAGAACTCATTGGATAAATTTACTAGCAAGGAGAAGTTCCTAATAGTGAAAAATTTGGGATAATTATTGCCATCCAATGAAAATCCCAAGGGAGAAGGATTTGGCAAGAAATTTGCCAAATTTTAGATGATATTAGTCAATACCTCAAGAATTTTAGATTCTTGAGAAGAATTCCAGGAAATATGCCAAGATTAAAATTATATTACAACAAGGAGACATGATTTATAATAAACTACCAAACCTAAGAGGTTTGAATTTTACCTTTGGATGATTTGAAGGCTTACTTTAAGAAGGAGATTTGCTATTTTTACATTAAAAAATTGAAGGTTTCTTGAAGAAAAATCTCAGTTGCGATTTGGAGGAGTTTCCTACCAAAATTATGAGATTCAAGGACAAAATTTTAGAGGATAAATTTACTACTTAGAAATATAAAAATTTTATATTTGAGGATGGTAAAAAAAGTAGCAATTTTGGTAGCATTAAATAGTTGCTAAGTTTCAGATTTTCAGGGTGTATCCTGAAGGAGAGTTGAAGCCACCAAAATACATTTACAAGCATCAAGTTAGAGGAGTTTCAAAGCTACAATTTCATCTAGTACAAGGTAGCGATTAGGTGATCCAAACACCAATAGAATCATCACCAAATCAATATTTAAATGATATGCAAATTATGTGCAAAAGGTTTATTTTTTGAACTCTTATATTTTTCCATTACTAACTTTATTAAGTACACAATTTTGAGGTTTAAAAGTTGCATGAAAAAGTTTCAAATTTAATGTGTTCAAGGAAGTGCAAAAGTTAGTTTTTCACAAGTTTTAAAACCCGTACATAAATAAGAGGAGTTAGATATATTTCAAGATAAGGGAAAATATCAACATCCTACTTTCTACTAAAATAAAAGAAGACACTACTCTAAGAGTATAGATTGCATTTACTATAGGGTAAAGTTAAGACATCCAAAAGGGCATATTAGTTGCTTCTTTAAAAGGCTTGGAATTATTATCTCAAAGTTATCCAAGAAAAGGTGTTAAATTTTATATTTATATACTAAGGAAGGAAAAAATATATCTCAAGGAGTATATCAAGAAGCTACCATATCAAGGAAGCAATAAAAGCTTTACAAAAAGAATATTATAATATATCAAAAGTTTGGTGCAAGTTAAGGTGCTTTATCTTAACTATTGTAAAGTTATTTGCATTAGAAAATAGCAACAATATTGTCCTTTATAACATATTAAAAGAGGTTAAAATATAGAGTGTATCAAAGACACTAAAACAACCAATGTAGTATAGTCATCAAGTGGCCATATCATCAAAGTTTGAGGAGTAAACTTAAAAGTGGAGGAAGAGAGCCAATTAAGGGCTCATCAGAATTTTTTTTAAGGTGTCTAAAGACACTAGATTTAGCACCATTAGTCTCACATAAGCATCACTCACAATGTAAAAATCAACCTATAATAGAAAGGAGACCAAGTGGGTAACATAATGGCATTGGCAAGGCATGTTTAATGTATCACTAGCAAGTAGAAAAACATAACATAATATGGAAATAAAAAGGTACAAATAAAGAGGATTATTGACCAAGTAGACATCATGAATATATTGGAAGAATAGAAACCATGTTGAAGCACCTTGGAACCACTTGCATTGAAGAGTACCACCATTCACTATAGAAATCTCCAAGAATAACTAGCAATATTTGGCAAGAGCATTGAGAAAATAAAGAATTTGAGAGCATAGCTACATGCAAGTGAGAGAGCTTCCACATGCCATCCTAAGTGAAGGAATATTGTACCACATGGCACAAGGGAGAATGAAAAGAAAAGTGCTTACAAATACTTTATAACATATTTATTTTACAATGATTGCAAAGGAAATGAGCACCCATGTAACACTCAATAAATATCAATATTCATTACTCAGTATGCTTAGGCTAAAATAAAACCTACATTACCAAGATTAACATCATCTAATATGCCTCATAAACAACACCTAGCAAGGAGTTACAGGCTTAAATATAACATAAATGCCATTTTGCATACATTTCAAAGGGAGGTAAAGTCTATTAAATACCTCAGTTCAAAGAAGAGTGTAAAGGATTTTGTGTACTCAAGTCAATCAATATTAACAAGGATGAAATTACAGTCTAAGTGTGATATAGAATGATATTCAATTAATCCTAAGCATCATACCTCATATACCATGAATATACAATGTTCAAGGGTTGTGAGCACATTATTAGAGCAATGATAAGAACATAAATATATTGCATAGAGCAACATGAAGTCAAATACGAGACACATTAAGAAGTTATTATAATTAAAGACCATTAATACACAATGATTAACTTGATTGTAGGTAATTTGAGCATAGAACATGGTGATAGTGCATGTAGATTTTTGTTGTTTGGAAAGTAATATTTATCTTCATACTTCATAAACATTGCAAATATCAAAGGAGAAATTAACGCATATATTGAAGTTGAAATTAAGTTTTATACTCTAGGGTTATTTAATATTAGGATTAATAAGGTGTTATAAAATATACCTTAGAAATTATATTGAATGTCTAAAGAAATAAGTAGAAAATAGAAGCATTAAAACCATTACTATTATTGCTTCAAATATTTGCAAATCATAAAAAAAGAGACATAAGGTCATTTACAAATTGAGTTGAAGTTTAACTTTCAAATACATAGTTTTTTCTAGATTTCTAAACTAGGGAGATATAAGGAATCTTACTGAAATTATAGAAATTTTTAAACTACTTTATACGAAGGTTCAAGGAAGCCAAACTCTAAAAATTTGGAATATTATTTTTATTAGTCTCATATTCAAATTAAATGGACATAGAGAATCCAACTTGAATATCTTAAACATATTGAGAGTCTTATCCACTGAAATTACATCTTTGAGATTTCTACAAGGGGAAATAATACAATTGATTTAAATAATAGGATTTGAACATTATATTAAACTTATCATCAAATCAAGGTTAAGCATAGTGACTATTTATCACAAAATTGGATATAATTAGGATTTTTAAATTTTTATAATTGGTTAATATTTGGTACCCTTGACCAAGGTCCATTGGCCAAAAATATTGGGTGCACATTTTTTTGGGTCGATTCACCCTAATTTTATAATAATTTGACCATTTTAAGTTTAAATTTCCAAAATTACCCCTAATAATAGTGAACCTTCTACATGCATTTGGACATTATTCACCTGGATTTCAAAATTGATTCACCAAATTTTTATAAATACATTTTGGGACCAACCCTTATGCATAAACTTGCATCAAATTACTAGGGAGACAAGGAATTTAACTCAAAGTGAAATCTAGAAAGCTAATTCTACTATAAAAACTATATTCAAATATTTGGGAGAGATAAGGTATTCTACAAAACACTAAAATTTGAAAAGATATTAATATTATACTAAGGATCCAAAAAGAGATACTATCTAATATTTGAAATATTACAACTTGCAAAGCTTACTTCAAAATTTGAAGAAGTAAAAGGTAGTATTAGATCATATATTTAAAACTAGGGAGTCATAAGGTTGATAGATACACAATCTTATTTCCTATTCTATCAAAATTATTCTCTAAGATTTAAAATAAACTATAGTTAAAATATGGTCATATGGAGGACTATAAGTTGTAAATATTGGGAGACATAAGAAACACTAAAATTTACTAAATATAAGGATAGAAGAACATATCATTGCAAGACCCGCTATAAAAGGACTCAAGATCAAATTCCATTCAGTATACCATATCAAATATGCAAAATTACTTCAAGTAAAAAAAAATTTATAGGTCCAAATGAGAAGAAAATTTGGTATATTGATTCAGGTGCAAGTGATAACATGACAAGAAACTTACAATGATTTAATTACCTTGAAGTTACTAATAATTACAGGTTGAAAATTGCATATAGAAAAACTATATTATACATGTGTATGGGTGTGTAACACCTAGTACAATATTTCCAAACTTCTTGTTGCATGACGTAATGTATGCCCCTAAATTATCATCTAATCCTATTTTAGTAGCCAAATTGGTAGAGAGGAAAAGGATGGTTGATTTTAGAAATATGAATGGAGTTAATATATATTATATTAAATCAAAATGAGATAGAAACTAATAGATCAATCCATAGAGGTATATATGTTCTAGATTAAATTAATACTACATAAGATATTGTTGTATTTTAGGACAACACTAATGCATTTTTTGAGGAACAAATTGAAGAAAATGAAAGACCTATATATCATAAAATTCAGCAAAAAAACAGAAGATTCAGAACAATGAAAATGAGAGGACGAATACCATGGAATAATAGATATTATCAAGTTTGTAGTAAGAAAGGATATAATACCAATTACTGTAGATTCAATCCGATTAATCAATATTAATCAAATTAGAAAAACTATGGAAGCCAACCAAATAGACCATTCTGGCAAAGACAATACCAAATTCAAAATAATCCTCGTCAAAAATTTCAATGTTCATATACTTATTAGAATCAACATAGTTATCCCAAATTTAAAATATAGATACGAGAAACAAAAAGGACATTTGGTTCAAGATATTCAAGAAATATAGAAAATAGAAGAATCCATAGATGAACATGAAGTTAAAGCCCTCTTAGCAAAGATAGTATCTTATGAAGATACTAACTATTTACTTGATCATCTACAAATCAAAGAAGAAGAAGAACAAGAACTTGATCGAGCTAAAGAATATTTAAAATATGAAGACCCATAATGAAGAATAAAGTCTTCAGTACCCAAATAATGTAATACAAGAGGGTTTTGGGATATATTACATTATTTGGTACTTGATAATGTACCATCATGGGTACATGTTTAGATTAGGAGTTTATATTAGATTAGGATTTAAGTATTTTCTTAAAGCAATGTAATAAATGCACAAGTATTATTATGATGTGCAATGGTGCAAATGTGCATGTAGTCCACATGTACATGAGCCCTACAAATAGAATAGTGAGGTGTCATAGGAATATAGAAGGCCAAGAGTCATGTCTCACTATAAATAGGTCTTCTTAGAGTATACTAGGAAGAGTATTTTTGTTAGGATCCCAATCCTAATATTATTAATCATTTAATTATTATATTATTAACTTATAAAGTGAACCATCACAACCCTTCATAACATGAACCATCACGTCTCTTCATACATGAACCATCATTTCTCTTCACCAATGTAGCTTTAGGGTGGATATATATATTAGGTTGGCCATCCATATCAAATCATCCAAGAATAAGAATAAGAATCATAGATTCTAAAGGAGGGAGCCCCCTATAGCAGCAAAGCGATTACAAGGGAGCCCCCTTTGAGTGGCCTATGATAACATTTACATTAATTTGTTAATAATTTTACAGTAAGACCTTGGGGTCTTACCATTTGGTATCAGAGCCATGTGGGACCCAGTCATGTGGGAATTGCTCAAAGATCTTCATCAAATCACTTTTGTGGGTGAGTATAAAAATTGGTTTGAGGATATCACCAAACACAACACAATATTGAATGATTCAATTCTCATCAATGGCTTCATTAGGGGATTAAAAGAGGAAATTAGAATGGAGGTGACAAGGTTCAATCCCTATACCATGATGCAGACCTATGGATTGGAAAAATTAGCTGAAGATAAAATCAATGCACAACAATGATTAGGGAAACCACTTATGGAAAAATTGTCGACCACTTACATCACTCCCAAACCTATGCATAATGGAAGGGCACAAAGCACTTACACAACCCCCAAATCTAACCAAACTTTACGAATTAAAAATCTTAGCTTTGAGGAGATGAAGGAAAGATGAGAAAACGGACTCTGTGATAATTGTGATGAACAATTTGGACCCCACCATAAATGTGCTACACTAACATTGTATTTATTGAAGGAAGTTGATCCTTGTCTTTCCATAGAGCAAGCAGATGAGGTAGTTGTGTTCGAAGCGACCAGTGCACCTACTCATCGCAATGAAGACAATGAGGTCGATGTGCAAGAAGTGATTTATGTAACAATCAAGGATGAGGTATACATACCCAAAGTGATCAATGCTAGCCAAAAATGCACTCTACAAGACCTAAACATATCTTCCTCACCAATAGTGAGTTCTTGCCATATGACTAAACCTATCGGAACCAACTCAGAGTGACTACACACTCCTTCTCTGTTGGCTCTACCAAGGAACCAAAAAAGGATATGAAATAATTACCATCACTTTTTATGCATCATTCTGAAGTATTTGAGGAACCCCAAGGGTTACGCTCCCATCGTCATCATGATTTTACTAAGGAATATTCTACTATTGTTCTTGGAAACCCCTCGCTAATGCTTCATCATTCTCGATATTCCTGCCTATGAAAGGATGCCATTAAAAGAGTTTAATAACTTACGCAAATCCTTCTTAGAAAACAAAATATAAAGCTCCTCACCTTGAGCTTTGAGGACAAAGCTCTTTTTAAGGAGGGTGGCATGTTAGGATCCTCAATCCTAATATTATTAGTTAGTATTATTAATCATTTAATTATTATATTATTAACTTATAAAGTGAACCATCACAACCCTTCATAACATGAACCATCACGTCTCTTCATACGTGAACCATCATGTCTCTTCACCAACATAGCTTTAGGGTAGATATATATATTAGGTTGGCCATCCATATCAAATCATCCAAGAAGAAGAATAAGAATAATAATCATAGATTCTAAAGGAGGGAGCCCCCTATAGCGGCAAAGCGATTACAAGGGAGCCCCCTTTGAGTGGTCTGTGATAAAATTTACATTAATTTATTAATAATTTTATAGTAAGACCTTGGGGTCTTATCAATTTTGGAGTGCATGATTTAGAGTAGTAGTAGATACAATGTAGAGCATTTTTGTAATATAGAGTGTTAGAGACCATTCCATAACATTGTACATTTTTATGAGCTTTCATTATGGCTATTTCTTGAGTATTTTCAAAAGTTTCTCATGCTACTCTCATGCTTATAATTCAGCCATTATCATAGATATAATATTGCATGCTTATTTCATTACTTGTGGTTGCATTTCTTTTAAATTTATGGCTTCAAAAACTAACAATTTCCTCCTATCATTCTAGGACTAGGTAACGATTGAAAATCTGCTAATTTTAAACTAGCAAATGTTGTATATCTATAATAGTTATTAGTGGAAAGAGCATTGGTTTCTTGATCATTGGCCCTTGCATTCCCTTTATTTTCAATAACTAGTATATATTTATTTAAATTTTAATCAACTAACATTGAATTTGTTAGTATTCCTATTTGTGGCCAAGAATAAGATTTTGTGGCTTTTTTCCTTTGGTTGTTTCATTACCTTACTTTCTAAAATTATAGCATAAATAGATTTTGTGATAGTATGATTAATTAAATTTATTTTCTCAGACTATATTAGTTTATAACCAATAAAATGAGTATATTCTATAAAGGTTAAGGTGCTATGTATATAAAAATATAAATATTACAACTAAATCACTTATTGACTCATATACTTCATTTTGTTTGACATATCCATATATTGGGATTGTTATATTTGTACATTCCAAAAAAATTAATGAATAATAAATAATATAGAGTTTTTTTTTATAATTTACATGGTGAAATTGGTAGCCACCATGAATTCGGGTAGGCTATCTAGCTTTTATGGCCACCATAGTATTCTACGTTGTCCACCCTAGAAGCCTCCACATAGTTCTTCATGTAGTCTACCCCTATAACCACCATGCCACAATCATTTTAAACCTTTTACATTGCTATAAGCACCAAGAAAGGAACAAGCGTTCAATCTCATGAATAAATAATATAGAGTTACATGTATATTTTATTTTTTATAATCCATAAATTGATAAGTATGAGAAATTTAATTTGATTTTATAACTAAATATTGTTGTTTTTATTGTGGATTGGGTTGTTGCACTATACCATTTAATTTTGAAATAGTTGTTGTTTTCATTTGTTAAATGTTTGAAAATAGACATTTGAAGAAATTTCAACACTCTATAAGTAAATTGATTGATGTAGTTTTGTTTCATTTTTGTACCAGGACTCTTTCCTTTCTTTTAGATTAACAAGGGGCTTGTTTATTTAGGAATAATTTAATACAATTTTTAATAAAATACTTGTATTGTTGTTTGTGCCATCTATGTGTTATTATTTTAAGTGGAGTTATCTCCCTTATCTTATTTATACAAGGAGTTGGATATTACAAATACAACACCTTTCCTTAATATATTAAGTTTTCTTATGAGCTTGTACAAAGTACAGTTATTTATTTTATTCCTTTTAAATATAAAAAAGGAGGTTATTATAGTCTTAGTCCTAAGATAACTAGATAGTATGGTGAGCCTGTTAATAATTAATTTACCTTTAGCTCTAAAATTTAGCACAAATTTCAGAGTGATATGCTAGAAAGTATAAGACTTTGTGATCATAATCTCATAAATTATATTTTCCGTGCACACTTTCTCAACTTTCTACGAACATAGTGTAACATTACCTTATAGAAATATATCTAATATTTTTCCTTTAAACACATATAGAAGCTAATATTTTAAGATCAATATATTATTTTGATTTTATTTTTGCAATTCAATTTTTATCTTGTCTTTGGATATTTAATTTTTTTTTACAATTTTTGTAAAAATATGCATGCAATTGAATTATGTTTCCTAAAGAATGGAGCAACACAAGCATATTCACAAAACTATTTTTGTTATTTAAATTGGTCACTTAAATGTCTTTAGAAAATTAAAATTTAGATCAAACATATCTTCTGTTTTGCATTAAAATATTTTCTCATACCACTCTTTTTTGTTTGACTTTGTTTCAGGCCACAGTCCATGATTTATGGAATTTGGACTCTCTGCTTGCAAAATATGAATCTTTTTGTAAGTTGTAATTTTTGATATACATTTGACTATGTAGTATTTATTTTCATGGCTATATCCTTTTAGATGTTTGTGAGTGTGGATTTCCCATATATTGAGAATGGTTTAATCATTTTTGAAACTTTGAACATGTACACAGACATATTTCTGAGTTATACACAAAGTTTTTTTTAATAGGGTAACTTCATTTCTTAAGTTGAAAAACATGTTTTCATGTTGTGGGATAGCTCTAATCCTTTGTGAAGTTTTGAATATATGTATAGTTGAAACTTAAACAAAGTTTTTTTAAACTATAAATGCTTAATTATTTTCAAAAGCACTTAGGAAATAAATAAAAAATCATCTAGTTGCATCTTAGGTTAGTTTTTAGGTTTTTTCTGGAAAGAGGTTAGGGTTATCATCCTATGTGGCAAGCTATAGTTATATTTTGGCATCAACATCACATATCCTGGAAATATACAAAAAATAATTCAAACCTGTGCCTATTTTGATTACATGTTTGTATGCAGTCTTTTATTGTGGGTTATCTATATCTATTTTGGTTTTGCAGTGTGTTTGTACAATATTCAGAGTGGAAACATGTCAAAAAAAATAACAAGAAAGACACCAAAAATAGCTTAGGTTATCGTAATAAATTAGAAGTTAGTGAAAGAGGCCTCACATGCTAATAAGTACTTGAATTTTGATAGTGTTGTTCAATAGTGGTTGATCTAAGCATATTATAATTGATCATGGTTTTGTTATTGACTATGGTGTACTGTAGAAAGTAGTAGAATATACCGGCTATAATTTTCCACGAATGAGGAAGATAAGGAGTCAAACAATAACATAAATGAATTGAATGGTGAGAATAATTGAAATGAGGTAGTGATGCAGGAGCATCCAATGGTGTAAGAGTGATCTTGCATCACCTAAAAACAATTTGTAATTTTTTAATTTTGTAAAACTAGTAAAACTAGTAAAACTAGTTTAACTTGCAGGAGATTTTTGAAGGTCTTAGAGGTCGAATTTGAGGATTTTTGGGTAGACGCGACCCTTGGCATGAAGAGAAAAGAGCCAAGGTTTGCCTTGCTTATCTCATTTCATGAATTTTCTAAAAATATGTTGTAATAGTCAATCGGGTCAACAAGTGCGAAGTCATGACCTTGACAAGTTGCCCCCAAAATTCAAATTTGAATTTTAATGGTTTTAGGTGGGAAAAAGGGAAAACAGGGTATTTGAGGGAATTTTAAAAATTGTAAAGAGGTCTTTTCTCTTGTATCCCTATTTTTGGCATGAAAGTAAGAAAGGTTTGATTCTGACTTATTCAAAGGAAAAATATCTGTGTATCATATGTTTGGTGTTGCTTGTGTAACGTGATCTACACCATGTGGTATCAGAGTGGGAGTTCCTGAGTCTGTAAATATATCACCGGACACGAGGTAGTTTAAACTAGTATCTATGGTTAAGGTTTGTGAGAGAAGTGAGCAGAATGCCTTCATGAAGAAACCATGGTGGTGGGAGAAATATGGTGCCAGAGGAAGATTTTAGAGCTTTGCAAAGGTAAGTTCAGGCTTTACAAGAGGATATGCGTAGAGGGTTTGAGCCAAGGAGAGAAGAAGGTAGTGAAGATGAAGTTGAAGAAGAAGAGGACTAGTTTGAGGAAGAAGAAGAGGCAGTAGATCCTAAACAAGCCAAGTTATATAGAACCATATCTCATATTGGAAAGAGACCGAAGATGGAGGTTTCTACATATTTTGGAAATCTTGATCGAATGGAGTTGATTGACTGGATCAATTATTTGGAAGAATACTTTGAGTATGAGGAGGTTGAAGATCCTGATAGGTCAATTTTTCTAAGACCAAGTTGAAAGGTCATGCCAGCATATGGTGGAAGGGAGTGCAACTAGACAGAAATAAAAGAGGAAAATAAATGATAACAAAATGGGAGCGTATGTTGGAGAAGTTGAAGAGGGAGTTCATTCCAAGTGACTGTGAGTTTGATCTGCTAAAGAAAATGCAAGGTTTGAGGCAATCAAGTAATTATGTTAAAGAACACACATAAGAGTTTTATAAAATTGTAATCAGAATAGGTCATTCAAAGACAAATAAGGATAAGGTAGCTTGTTATATTAATGGGTTACGAGCAAGTATTCAAGAGGAGTTAAGTCTGGTCAGTATGACTACCATAGAGGATGCTTACCAGTTTGCCCTGAGGGTTGAAGAGAAGTTGAACATAGGGTTTAAGAGCAAGCAAATAGGAAGAGGTCATGGTGGAATAATTGGTGGAAGAACAAATGGAGGAAAAAATGAATATTATAAGAATGGATAAGCTAGCAGTAGTGAAGACCAAAAGGGAGATAATGCTTACTGCCCCCATGATCAAAAAAATGGTTACCAAAGAGGAAGAGGAAGGTCTGGACGAGGGTTTGGAAGAGGAGAATTTTGTGGAACCAGTTTCCACTATGGTGAAGAAGGACATTGATCATACGAGTGTCCACAACACCAAGAGATGAAAAATAGGAGGCTTTAAAGTAATGCCTGAGATGCGGTCATTGATGAATGTGCTAAATCTGAGCACTCTAAAGAAGCAAAAATAGGAGAAGTGCTAATCACAAGGAGAGCCTTGCTAAATGAGGAGAGAGACCCAGATCAGAGGAAGAGCTTATTTCACACAAGGTGTAAATGTGTAGGTAAGATTTGTAATATTATCATAGACAATGGTAGCATAGATAACCTAGTTTCATAAGGAATGGTTACCAAATTGCAATTAGAGAGGAAGAGACACCTGTATCCATATCAGATTACATGGTTATATAAGGACCATAGGAATTTGGTCAGTGAGCAATGCTTGGTAAAATTTAATATTGGGAATTATCATGATGAGGTCTTGTGTGACATCCTGCCTATGGATGCTTGTCATTTGTTGTTGGGAAGGCCATGGCAGTTTGATCGATGTGCAATGCATTATGGTCATGTCAACACTTACTCCTTGACAAAGAATAGAGTGTGCCATAAGCTAAAGCCCCTGAAGGAGGTAGATAAAAAGGTATGTAGCAGTGCTATAATCTATTTAGTTGAAGGGAGAAGGTTTTTGGATGGTTTGAAGCATGAGCATATGTGCTATGCATTAATTCCTAGAGTTAGGGAAGAAAAATGCAAAGATACCCCAGTAGAAGTCTTAGGTTTGTTAGAAGAATTTCTAGATATTATATCAGATAATGTGCCTGAGGGTTTACCACCAATGAGGAAGATCAGTAACCATATAGATTTGGTACCAGGATCTAGTTTACCCAATAAGGCAGCCCATATAATGACTCTTGTAGAAATTGAGGAGCTAACAAGTCCAAGAGTTGCTGAAAAAGGGACTGATTCGAGAGATCTTGAGTCCATGTGCGGTACCTACAATACTAGCACGAAAGAAATATGTAGAGTGGAGAATGTGTATAGACTCTCGAGCTATTAACAAGATCACCATAAAATATAGATTTCCATTGCCAAGGATGGATGACATTATGGACTGTTTGAGTGGAGCAAAATACTTCACAAAGATTAGCCTGAAGAGTGGTTACCATCAGATTCATGCTAGATAAAGGGATGAGTGGAACACAACCTTCAAGACCATAGAGGGTTTGTATGAGTGGTTGGTCATGCCATTTGGGCTAACCAATGCGCCAAGCACATTCATACGGCTGATGAATGAGGTATTGAAGGAGTTTTTAGGAAAATTTGTCATTGTCTATTTGGATGACATTTTAATATTTAGCAGGACCCTAGAAGAGCACCTGATTCATATTAGAAAGGTTTTTGAGAAGCTAAGAGAAGAGCATTTGTTGATTAATTTGATGTATAGTTTTGTGAAGGAGTTAGTGTATCTGGGATTTGTCATCTCAGTTGAAGGTCTAAAAATGGACCCAAAAAATTTGAGGGCTATCATTGAATGGCCTACTCCAAGAAGCATAACTAAGGTAAGATCATTTCATGGTCTAACAAGTTTTTACAAAAAAATCATTAGAAATTTTAGCAGTATTTGTGCACCCCTTACAGAAACAATGAGAGGGGATAAGAAAGAATTTAAGTGGACCATAGGAGCAGATAAGAGATTTGATATGTTGAAGAAGGTCATTAAGCAACCTATTTTGGCACTTCCAAATTTTAATAAGGTACTTTAGGTAGATTGTGATGCTAGTGGTAGTGTCATAGGAGCTGTATTGAGTAAAGAACGTAAACTTGTTGCTTATTTTAGTGAGAAACTCAATGATGCTAGGAAGAAGTATTAAGTTTATGATTAAGAGTTTTATTCTATAGTTAAGGCTCTAAATAAGTGGAGGCATTATTTATTTCCAAAATAGTTTGTTCTATATACTAATCATCAGGCCTTATAGTATATTAATAGCCAAGGAAAGCTAAATCAGAGGCACTTGAAGTGGGTTGAGTTTCTATAGAGTTATACCTTTGTGTTGAAGCACAGGAGCAGAAAGTCAAACAGAGTTGTAGATGTCTTAAGTAGAAGGTAATGTTTGTTGATAGAAATAAAGGTGGAAGTTATAGGGTTTGACAAACTTAAGGGTTTGTACCCTGAAGATCATTATTTTGTAGAGGCTTGGAGGGCTTGCTTGGCACCTGTTACTTTGGACAGGACTAAGTGGTTGGATTTTCTTATCCAATATGGAATGTTGTTTAGAGGAAATCAATTATGTATTCCAAGGAGTTCAATGAGGGAGAATCTAGTCAAGGAGAAACATAGTGGAGGGTTGGTTGGACACTTTGGTCGGGATAAGACCATTTCCCTTGTTAGTGAGAACTACTATTGGCCATAGTTGTAGTAATATGTGAAGATATTTGTGCAAATCTATAGAGTATGCCAGATGGTGAAGGGTGTGAGACAAAACACTAGATTATATCAGCCATTACTTGTACTAGAGAGACTATGGGAGGACATTAGCATGGATTTTTTTCTTGGCCTACCAAGGACACAGAGGGGAAATGACTCCATATTTGTGGTGGTTGAAAGGTTTTCAAATATGGCACATTTTATTCCATTTTAGAAAACTAATGATGTAGTTCATGTTGCAGGTTTATTTTTCAAAGAGGTGGTACAACTTCGTGGTCTACCAAAGAGTATAGTTTCTTATAGAGATACCAAGTTTGTTCGGTATTTTTGGAGAACCTTGTGGAAGAAATTGAAGATAGATTTGAAATTTAATTCTGCATACCACCCAAAAACTGATGGAAAAACAGAGGTGGTGAATAGAAGTTTGGGTAATCTATTGATATGATTGATAGGAGAGAAACCCAAGGGATGGGATTTGGTTTTTCCATAGGTGGAATTTGCATACAACAATTATATCAATAGGAGTACTAACAAATCTCGATTCTAGATAATATATGGGAGTAGTCCAAGAAATGCTCCTAAGTTAAGGAATATGGATACAGGGGAAAAGTGCAGTTCTGAGGCTGAGGACTTTGTAGAGCATCTGAAGAGCTTGCATGAAGAAGTAAAGAAGCATATTAATAAGATGAATACCTAATATAAGACAAGGGCATACCAGAATTGACATTTTAAGGAATTTGAAGTGGGAGATGAAGTTATGGTCCATCTGAGAAAAGAAAGGTTTCCTGGTAAAACCTATAACAAGCTTAAGATGAAGACTTTTTTACCATGAAAAATCATAGAAAAACGAGATTCAGGCAATGCATATGAAGTGGAATTGCCAAGTGGGCTTAACATATCACATGTTTTTAACACTTCAAATTTTGTAGAATACCATGAAGGAGACAATGGTGAGGGACCAATAATAGAATTATGGAATATTCCAACATATAATCCAGATACGAAAGATATAGAAGATATCCTGGATACACGCATCAACAAAAGTACCAAAAATAGGCAGTATGCATAATATCTGGTTAAGTGGAAAGGCAAACCTGTTGAAGATTCATCTTGGTTGTCGAAGGCTGAGGTTGAACGCCTTGGTTTTCTTCCAACAATAGAGAAGTGAAGGTCACTTCTCAAAATTACCTTGGGTGTCTAATGCAATAGCATCCAGTGGTGTAAGAGTGATCTTGCATCACCCAAAAAAAATTGTAATTTTTTAATTTTGTAAAACTAGTAAAACTAGTAAAACTAGTTTAACTTGCAGGAGATTTTTGAATGTCTTAGAGGTCGAATTTGAGGATTTTTGGCTAGAAGCTTAGCTTGTTTCATGTCATTTCTGAAAACATGCTATAATAGTCAATCGGGTCAACGAGTGCGAAGTTATGACCTCGACAAATTGCCTCCAAAATTCAAATTTGAATTTTAATGGGTTTGGGTGAAAAAGGGAAAACAAGGTATTTGAGGGAATTTTCAAAATTGTAAAGAGGTATTTTCTCTTGTATCCTTATTTTTGGCATGAATGTAAGGAAAGGTTTGATTGTCTGACTTGTTCAAAGGAAAAATACCTGTGTATCATTTGTTTGGTGTTGCTTGTGTAACGTGATCTACACCAGGTAGATGATGATTTGGCTAATGAAGAAGGTACACAGATCATATAAGAAATTTTCTCATGATGTTGGCTACCCATTGTTGTCATAGTATATGGTATAATGATGTTTGAATGGTACCCAATGTATAGGTATTGATGCTAGGCCATAAAACACTTCAAAGAATGAATATCATAGAAAGAGAGGTCCAATAATATGTACAATAGAATCAAGAAACACATATAAGGTGAAGATCATTTACAATATAAATAGACATCCCATAGGAGAAAATTATACTAAGTTTACATCCTACATGGGGGTGATTGGAAAGGATATTGTCACTATCACCCCTAAGTAAGATGCAAACTTAGTAGAATTTTTATCACTATTTATTTTTCTTGGATGCTTGGACAAACATTTTTATGTTTTAGGTTGACATCAAAATTATTAATAACCCTATAATTTTTTTTGAACATTAAAAGTAACCCTCAAGCAATAATAAGAGGTTGTTTTAATATATTTTATAATAAGAGGGCAATAATAAGATGATTTTATCCTCCTTAAAATTCTTGATGAAGTATTATGATTTATTTTGTTGAACCTAGACATCCAATGCATCTACATCAATTTTATATTAAAAGGAGGAATGCTATGTTAGGATGTGGATATTTCTTACATTTATTACTTATGCATATATAATTATGAGTAAAGGGAAATTTTAGGATATATTGGCCTAATTTATATTCAGGATATGTGAGTAGTTATGTCAATATGTAGACCATGTCACCCCTATAATATTTGGTGAGGAAATGATAGCATAGACTTTAAAAGCCTCAGCTAGTGGACAACATGAATCTCTTCACTCATAATTTCTAGAGTTTGGTGTTAGGAGTGTTGCTAGTTGATTCTATGCAAATCATTGCTATATGTCAACTCCTTTAAAGATTCTTTGTATACCCTTTATTTTCAGCATATTTGAATTTTTTTATTTTATTTTTACTTCCTTATATTTCTTGTATAGCTCACATTTTTGTGTCTATTATTTTCTTGTCCAATATTATTCTTTAGGGGTGCATCAGTTGTTACTATAATGCACTCTATTCACTATAATTTTACAATCATATTAGCTATTTTGGAAGCTAATGGATATTAATATTAAAATTAAATTAAACATAAGTGGATAAATAATACACTACACATTTTATTTTAGCATATGTATACAATTTGTTTGTATTTTTGTATATTATTGTGATCAATAAGCATACATGTGGTTTGCTCTTGTGTTAAATTGGTACTACTAATATCTTTGGGTATCATGTACAATCAAAAAACAAGGTATGAGTGAGGTGAGTATATCTTGAGCATGAGAATGGCTAGTTAGATATTTATGTATCTAAAAAAAGTCTTTGGATGCCCTCTCACCTCATATATGATTGTTAGGGTAGGTAGGGATGTTTAGACATCTGCTCATTATATGGAGGGCTAAAGTTTCCCAAATAAGTATTGAAGCCTTGTGATGCATTTTAGAATATTGAAAGAGGCAAGACCACCTTGGCACTAGCCCTATGTAGGGACTCTGTAGTCAAAGGTGAGGATATTTATATCGTATTCATTTTATGTTATCTTAGTGGTACATGGTATCATGATAATTTTTTATATTTTATGGTGTTATATTTGATATTCAAACCAATATATATATTTAATACCAAGAGGATATTTGAGAGGTAGCCATGGATATAGATTAGAACCTCTCAAAATCAGGTAGTAGTGGTGGCCATCAAAACCAAATGCAAACTATTTAGTCTCTAATAGATCTAGCCAAGAAAAAATATAAATGAAGGAAACCCATCTCAAGCCTTAAATTTTGTAAGTCCCTCTTTGTACCCAATTTTATTTTGGAATTTCTTACTTATGGAAAATTCACACCAACTTTGTTTGCATTGAGTTATTTAGATTTCCTATATTGGGTGCCAATTTTTTAAAATTTTGGGTGACTCTTCAATGTTATAATCTAGATATTTTTTATGCAATTCCTTTCAAATTCGAATAAACAATCAAGTGGGAAATATTATCCTCTATGCTTATTCTTGTTTCTTGTCAGCTTTAGAGATAACTTAATAAGAGTGGGTCTTTAGTTGGAAGTTTTCTTGCAATGGTGTGCTCATGCAATAGATATAGTTCCAAGTGATATAACCATTGACATAGACATGAAGTTAGAAATTGGAGATCAACTATCTTATAAAATGATAGGTGTACATTTTTTTCTTTTGAATCCAAACTCATGGTAGTGAGACTAGAACCCTTACTTCAAGTAATAGGTAATGAGATGACTTTTTAAGGTCTTACTTTGGCTATGACGTTTATCTGATGTATGAGACCTCTTGGTTGGAATAAGGGATCTTTCACTTTATGTAATATCGTGTTCCAAATTGGATGCATCTATTGGTGATTTTGAAGATATTATTTTATCCAAAAAGTCTATTGGGGCTATGAAATTTCCTTTTTGCAATGATGGATATTTCACTTTACTTTTTATATTGATTCAAGTTATATAATTTATAAGCTATGCTTTTTGGTATTAGTTTAAATCTCGTTGGTCTAACCAAGTATATTTTATCTTACCTCAATAATTTAGGTTTTAATTTAGCAAGCACACCTACTTTTAGGTCTTAATTTACCTTTGTGTTTACCTTATAGTGGATATCCTATAATTAATTTGGTTTCTCTAATAAGATCATATTTAACAATAGTGATATCATATTTGTGAGGGATAAATTTGAGTAAGGGACAAAAATTCTAACCACACATATCTTAAATTCTTAACATTATTCGGTGGAAGGAGTGGGCTAATCATCTCCATAGAAATTTGATTAATTTAATGATATATCAATATATTCTCATTTCATCATATAGTTTTTCATGTTATTAGTTATGAACCAACTTAATGTGAATTATTTGTATTAAACAACTTATGGTGCATATTTTTTAAAACACCAATTGAATAGGATATGTTAGGTGCTAATGCACATTATCATTCATCATTACATATTTTTTGTAGAGGTAAGGTAGTGGTGTGATAAATGACATGTAGCATTCAAAGTATTTAGATTTTAACTATGGGTGGAGTGAGCAAAGCAATCATTTTGCATGTAAGTATGTTGTTCAAGGTTTCTTTTCTAGTCTTGGGGGAAATATTACTTTCATGTAAATGTGTAAATTTTTTTGACTATATACCATGAAATATCATTTTCTAGCAAGTTTTGCATTTCCATGGCTCCTAAATTTTTTTATAAGTATAATAGAATTATCATATTTATTACGTTTAATACATAAAAGGAGTATTTCCTTGTATGTATGACTTGTGCTACATAATGTTTGTTTTCTATGTAGTTTCAAAACTTGAGACCAGTGGCAATGGTTATTTGAATGTTGTAGCTAGTGCTAGATTAAACCAACAAAGAACTGGAGTAAAGATATTTCCTCATTGTAGTGAATTTTTTATTATAGAGTTTGTTCTTAGGTTATAACTTTATGTATTTGTATGCACTCACCTGCATATTCCTAAATTTCATATTATTTTGTACTTGGTCAACATTATTTTTACATTTTTGCAAATATCATGGAAGGAGTGTATTATTGTGGTAGCATTTGAATCTCAAGAACAAATATAACTATATTGTATAGATACTAGAAATTCCATTAAACCATGATTTTTAGGTGCTGATTGACATGATTGTTATGCTGAAGTTTATATGAATATATTTAAATTGATCATATGCATTCTTGTGTACCTATTCTCTTGTATTCATCTGATGTTCATTTTGAAATTGATAATTACCTTGGCTAAAAAGGAATTTGAGTATGATTTGTTACAATAGATAAGTTGTCTTATAAAATTTAGAAAGTAAAAGGAATACTTATGATTTCAAAGTTTAAAATAAACTAAATTCTTATAATTATTAGCTATTTGTTAATGAGATAAACCTGAATTGTAAGCATTTATGACTAATAAATGCATGGGTGTTTGTTTCCTTATAGCCAAATTTATCTCTATTAGCATTTAATAAATTTGATATTCCCATGAAACCATCATTGGATATCTTCCTATAAAAAAAAGGGGGTGATTCCCTCTCTCCAATATTTGATGAATCCAATGAATGCATCTTGAATACAATGTTGTATCTTAAGCTTTTTATTTTATTTTTTAAAAGTAATAATATTAGGATGGTTATAAACTACCCTATTATATTTAGGTTCTAAGAGGGTGGTTTATAACCACCCTAATATAACCTAATAGGGTGGTTATAAAATACACTTAGAGGGTATTTTTTAACTGCCCTAGTAGACCCTAAGAGAGTGGTTTTGAACCACTCTTAGTGATAAGCTAAAGCAATTTTTAACCACCCTAATAGACCCTAGGAAGGCAATTTTTTGAGGTGGTTTTTAACCACCATATTATAACGTAAACGTTTTATGATGCCCTCATAGATGGCGGTTGGATAACCACCCTTAATGTTCTTTAAGTGTGGTTAAAAATACCCCTAAAAAATATTTTTGGTGTAGTGACCTAGTAAGTACTTAAGAAAAACATCCCTAAACTCTTTTAGCATAGGGTACATGTTGAATAATTCCAGTTTGCTTCACCCTCTTCCTTTTTATTCATTTTAATCACATATACTATCCCACCGTTCTTCATAGCTTTCTCAAGTGGTAGTGCAAATAGAAAATTTGGTCAAAAGGGTCCCCAATCACATTGAATATTTTACCCATTGTTTAGATTCATCAATGAATTCCATACATATTTCCTAAAATTTTATAAGAGCTCCATGGGATTTTAGCCAATATTTTCTAAGTATGATATCAAAAATCGTGGATTTTATCACATTTATTTTTTTGTAGCTATTGTACCCATTCATTATTTGAAAGTCTTAAAACTACATCCACTTGTTCATCGGTTGATCCTTAATGGTATGGATATAAATATACTACATTAAATATAGGTGATATACCCAATACTTCAAGTAGTTATATTTCATAAGAATTTGTGGAAAACTTCCTCAAGACCTTACAAGGTCTAATATTCTTCCAGTTTAACTTATTATAAACACATTTTGAGAAATTTTCCTTTCTTAAATATGCTAGAACTAAATATTCAACCTAAAATTCTATCACTCTTCACTTGTGATCAATGTGTTGTTTGTATTTCATGACACTCCTTTCTAAGTCTCTTCACACCTCCTAATGTAAATTATGAATATAGTTAGAAAAATCCTCTATAATAGCATTTGGCCTCTATAAATAAGTTATCTTTCATAACTCATCTACTCCTCGTAGATATATTCCATATACAATCTAAAATAGAATTTTACCTATGCTTCATTCACTAATTTATTGTCTGCAAACTCTACTTATACCAAAATAGTATCCCAGAGATTCACCTTCTTTTAAATGAAGCACCTCAGAAAACTTATATGACTCTTATTCACAACCTTAGTTTGTCCATAAACCTATTGATGATAAGTTGGACTAAATGCCAACTTAGTACTCAAATTATTCCATAATATTCTCCAAAAATGACCAAAAAATTTACTATCCTTATCTAAAATAGTACTCTTTGGTAGCTCATGTAATCTAACCACTTTTGAAAAGAATAAATTAGCAATATGAATTGCATCATTTATCTTCTTGTAAGGTATAAAATGTGCCATTTGAGAATTTATCAACCACAACAAAAATAAAGTCATTCCTCTTTTGTGTCCTCGACAATCCAAGAATAAAATCCATGCTTATATCCTCCCACAATATTTTTGGAATTGGTAAAGGCTAATATTAAATTGTTCACTTAAATTCATGTATTCCTCCCTTTAGGGTCTCTATAATCAGTGTATAAATGTTGCTAAATTTTTTGATAATATTTCTATAGAAACTTGCTAGACCATGAAAATTTCATGCCTCAAATTTACTCATTAGAGGTGGCCAATTTATCATGGCCTTAACCTTCTAGGTATCCATTTACAATCCTCTTGGAGAAATCACAAACCAAGTACACCAATTCTTATTTCATGAAACTACACTTCTTCAACTTGACCAACAACTTCTCCTCCTTCAATATTTATAAGACTAGTCTCAAATGTGTTAGATGCTCTTCCTTGATATTACTAAATATAAAAATATCGTCTAAATAGAAAACCCCAAAATTGCCAAGAAATGGCTTAAGAACTTCATTCATCAACCACATAAAGGTACTAGGTGCATTTGTCAATCCAAATGGCATAACTAGTCATTCATACAATTCATTTTTTGTCTTGAATGCAATTTTTCACTTATCTATTTTTCTAATCCAGATCTAATGATAACCACTCTTTAAATATATCTTTTTGAAGTAGTTTGCACAACTCAAGTATTCTATCAAATCATCCGTACATGGCAATGGAAATATATACCTTATGGTTATCTTATTTATAGTATTTGAAGCAATACACATCCGTCATTCTCTACCTTTCTTTGGTGTAAGTATAGCTAGCACTACACGTGGGCTCAAACTCTCGCTGATCAACCCCATTTTCAAAAACTCTTGGACTTGTCTATTTATTTTCTCATTCTTCATTGGTGTTAGTCTATATGCTACCTTATTTGGAAAAATCAATCCTAAAATCAAATTGATGTGGTGGCTAATACTCCTTATTGGTGGTAATCCATTTGGTAGTTCTTCTGATAAAATTTTTGCATACTCTTCCAACAACTTCTTGACTTTACCTAGAATCTCATCCTTTTAGTTTACTATCCCACCCTCCATAGGTTTGGAAATCAATGCAAAATACACCTTCCTCCTCGTCATTTCCTTTAAAAAATACCTTATAGAAACTAAATATACCTTCAAACCATTGTCCTCTCTTTCATCCTTGTCCTCTAATAGAACCAAAACATACTTCTTATCATCCTTCATTATTGTGTAGGTATTTTCCTTAAAATCATGTACAACATTTATATTAAATTTCTAGGGTCTTCCCAATAACACATGGTAAACATCCATAGGTATAATATTACACATGATCTCATATTTGTAAGATCCAATTTATAATTTCACCTAACACTGTTCATTGACTAAAATCTGGTGTCCTTTTGCAACCAAAATACTTTGTATGGGTTGGTGTGCCCTATCCGACTCAACCCTAGTCTTTCTACCATTTCACTGGATATGAGATTATCCATACTCCCACTATCTACAATAACCTTTCAAAATATACTATTAGATTTGTATATTTTTCTAAAAAGGCTTCTCCTTTGAGAAAGTTCATATTCTCTCTTTTCAGGTTTCAAAATAATTATCTTCATCATGACAGATTCTTCTTATTTTGGCTCCTCAATGTGTCTTAGGGAAGAAACACTTTCTTCATCTACCACTACAACATGGTTTCTAATCTCCTTTACCTTACTACTACTTTATTTTGTATTTGGAAATTCAAATACCCGATGATCATCTATAACATCTTCCAGAGAATCCTCTATCTCTTCCACTACCAAAGCTACCTCTTCTCTTTTAGAAGTATCCACATCCTCTACCATTTTGGCTAAAATAATTTTTATAATAATTATCTTCTCCTTTAATTTTTTTTGTCCTTTTTCATTGCTTGCTTGCTCTCATCCTTGTAAGGACCATCATATTCCTCTCTAATTATTTTGTTGTCTTTGCAACAACTTATATTTAGGCTTCAAGGCATATTGATAGGCTTTCTCTATTGTACTTATCTTTATCATGCTGACTTCTTATTGTATGGATAATCATAGTCCATTTATATACTTTGAAATATTCTCCTTCTCACCCTTCACATGATTGGCTCAAATGGTGAGTTTATAGAATTCATGAATATAATATTTCATAGTCATTTCTTTTTATCTCAAATTTTGAAGCTTCCTAAAAATATCCAATTGGTAATCTTATAAAAGGAATTTGACCTTCAAAAAGGTGACCATTTTCCATCATATCATTATCTTGTCTTTTCCCTTTCTTTGTTTTTTAACTTAGTACAAGCGAATTTCACTCTCTTGTGGTCTACCATTGATTCAAAATCAAGATACTTTTCTATCTCTGCAATCCAATATATAAGTTCCTTAATGTTTAAACTTCCATCATATGATGAGGTTTCTAACCTCGGATTCCTTCCCATATTAGCAATTGGTCAGAGTAGCCTTTCCCTTGGATCCTCTCCTTCTTCTTCATTGTGAACTTCTACTTGGTCCGTGTCCTCTTCTTCACTATCATTTATATATTAAATTTTGATGCCCCTCCTTTGGGAAATTTCTAGTGCATCCGATTAAGTAATGATTCCTCTCATCATCTCAACCATATATTTAGTTTGAGGTCCTCATGGTCTCCCTCATCCTCATTTTGCCTTCTCTTATTAGGCATGTATCATCCCCTTTCTCATAGATATTTTGGATCTGATACCAAATGGTGCAGTAACAAACAACACCTTCAAGAGGATTCAATTTCAATAACCCAGTGATGGTGCTTGTGCAAACAATGGATAATCAAATAATCTTACAAATCATACAACTCAAGGCAATCACACAACCTAAACTACAATCGTACAAGCTGAGCAGTAGTCAGTAAACCTAGTCAATTATACAACCTGAAGTAATCGTACGATCTAAATTGTACAACCTAAACTGCAATAACCTAGAACCATTGTATGATTTAAAATTTATGACCTAAAATACAATCATACACCTTTGGCAATCATACAATATGAACAATAATAATTCAACCTTAGGTAATAATACAACCTAGGAAATCATACAATCTAAATTACAATTATACACCTCTTGCAATAGTACAATGTCAACTACACCCATTCAATCTACATAAAAATCATTTAGCCCTAGGAAATCATACAATCTAAGATGAAATTGTACACCTCTCAGTAATTATAAAATGTGAACTGCAACCATTCAATCTCGGTATATCAGCTGCACAATATATTATTTATGATCTCCTTTCTTCCTATCTATTTCCAAAGTGAACAACAACTCCTCATATATTGAAATCTCACCCACTGTTGTTTGGAAATAATTTTGCATTTCTTAATCACGTTGGTTTATCAACAAGGTTCTTGGTCATGGAATTGCATTTTGATGGTATCATTATCATATATTGTTGGGGCTATCTTCAATGTGTTCCTTCCTTTATTCATTTAAAGGTTGTGCTTAGTGTCAAGGTCATTTTTCTTCCTCATCGGCTATAACATGACCAATAATCCTTAGGAACCTACACAATGGAACAACAAGACATGAAATTCTAAGTACATATTTTACAACAATAACATCACAAAGACCAATGGATGAAAATATTTATTTATTTATTGATATTACAATTCAATTTGAAACCTTCCTTTACTCTCAATGCCAACCCACTCTTAGACATATATGAAAAATTATAGCCCTAGTTGCACAAAGGTGAATAGTTGACTTTTCAACTATATGAGGGTTCATCTTTTAGGTATTTTCAGGATGCTCCTGCATCATACTCGTCGAGTAAAAGGAATGGTTCATGAAAATTCAACAAATTTTCAATTTGAAATCCATATTTTACAATCTCAAAAGCTTCCATCCATGTGACATCCTCAATTACCCACTTCTTCCATTTGACTAAGTATTCATGATACTCCTTACCTCTTGTCTTTTTAGCAACCCTAGAATCTATGATCATTTTGATTTTATCACATTTCTTTTATGGTAGCTTTTGTACCCAATAATTGTTTGAAATTCCTAAAACTACAACTGCTTGTTCACAGGTTAATCCTTCATTGTATGGATATAAATATACTATATTAAATATGGATGATATACCCGCTCCTTTAGGTAGTTCTATTTTATAAGAATTTATGGTAAAATTCCTCAAGACCTTATAGGGTCCAATATTCTTCCAGATTAAATTATTATAAGCACCTTTATAGAATCACTCCTTTATTAAATATGCTAGAACCAAATATCCAACATAAAATTCTAGCACTCTTCACTTGTGATAAACATGTTGTTTGTATTTCATGACACTTCTTTCTAGGTCACTTCACACCTCCTAATGTAAATAATGAATATAATCAGCAAAACTCTTCGTAATAGAACTTGGTCTCTACAAATTAGTTGTATTTCATGACTCATATACTTCTTGTAGATGTATTCCATATACAATCTAAAATGAACTTTTACCTATGCTTCGATTCATTGAGTTATTATATGCAAATTCTAATTGTACCAAAATAGTATCCCAAATCTTCACCTTCGTTTCAACCAAGCACCTTAGAAAATTTCCAAGACTCATATTCACAATATTAGTTTGTTCATAAGTATGTGCATGATAAGTGAAACTAAATACCAACTTAGTACCCAACTTCTTCCACAATTTTCTTCAAAATTGACCCACAAATTTACTATCCCTATCTAAAATATTACTCTTTTGTAGCTCGTGTAATCTCACTACTTCTACAAAAAATAAATTAGAAATATGATTTGCATCATTAATCTTCTTACAAGGTATAAAATATGAAATATTTGATAATATATCAACCATAAAAAAACATATTCATTCCTCTATTGTTTCCTCTATAATCCATGAACAAAATCCATATGTATATCCTACTGTGGTCTCTCTAGAACATTTAATGGCTGATAAAATATGGTATTTTGGCTCTTTCATTTTGCATGTTGGTATACCTAACAACCTTACACAAATTTTCTTACATCCATATTCATTCCTGGCCAATAGTAACCTTCTTCAAGTTTTTTCATGGTTTTATCCATCCCAAAATGTCCTACAAGTCCCCCACAATGTTTTTCCCTTATCAAATTTTCTCTCATTGAACTTCATGGTATGCATAGTTGATACCCCTTGAATAACATCCCTTCTTGGATGAAATATTCAAGCCATGGAGTCCTATATCCTATAGTAGTATAACTACATGTTACCCAAGCTTCATTGAAATCTTTGTCATCATTATAAAGCTCCTTCATGGCATCAAAACCAAAAACTTCTACTCTCATCATATTCACCAACATATTTTGCCTACTTAAGATATCAACTACTCGATTTTATTTACCATTCCTATGCTTTAAGATAAATGAGTACTTGATGAAGATCAAAAAAAAAAAAAAATGATACACAAGTGTTATTCCTTTGCTCCTATAACATAATGAAATATTTTATTATTTTCATCCCAAAAATTATGATACAAAAGAAAGAGCCCTTTTACAATTTCAAAAATTCCCTCAAATACCTTGTTTTCCCCTTTTCCCGCCTAAAACCATCAAAATTCAAATTTGAATTTTGGGGAAAACTTGCCGAGGTCATAACTTCACGCTCATTGACCTGATTGACTATTACAATATATTTTTGAGAAGGGCACAAAACGAAATAAGCAGGGCAAGAATTGACTCTTTGCATCTAAATAAAAATCTTCAAATTCGACCTCTGAGACCTTCAAAAATCTCTTGTAAGTTAAACTAGTTTTAAAAAATTAAACAATTACAATTTTTTTTGGGTGATGCAAGATCACTCTTACACCACTGGATGCTCCTGCATCAGACACCTAGGGTAATTTGAGAAGTGACCTTCAATTCTCTATTTTTGGAAGAAAACCAAGTCATTCAACCTCATCCTTTGACAACCAATAAGAATCTTCAACAAGTCTACCCTTTCACTTAACCAAATATTCTGCATACTACCTTTTTCTTGTACTTTTACTGATTCAGGTATCTAGGATCTCTTCTATCTCTTCCGTCTCTAGAGTAGATGCTAGAATATTCTATAATTCTGCTACTAGTCCCTCACCATTGTCTCCTTCATGGTATTTTTCCAAACCTAAAATATTAAAAACAGGTGACATGTTAAGCCCACTTGGTAATTCCACTTAATATGCATTGCCTGAATGCCATTTTCCTATGATTTTGCATGGTTCAAAATTTTGCATCTTTAGCTTGTTATATGTTTTAGCAGGAAATATTTCTTTTCTCAAATGGACCATAACTTCATATCCCACTTCAAATTCCTTAAATCGTCATTTTTGGCATGCCCTTGTCTTGTACTGAGTATTCATCTTAGTAATATGCTCCTTCACTTATTCATGCAAACTCTTTAGATGCTCTATAAATTCTTCAGCATCAGCACTATTATTTTCCTCTTTGTCCATCTTTCTCAACTCAGAAGCATTCCTTGGCTACTCCCATACACAATATAGAACAGGGATTTATTAGTACTCCTATTGACAAAATTATTATATGTAAATTTTACCTGTGGCAAAACCAAGTCCCAACCCTTGGGCTTATCTCCTACCAAGCATCTCAATAGATTACCCAAAATCTTGTTCACCACCTCTATTTACCCATTAGTCTACGGGTGTTATGCAAAACTGAATTTTAGATCTGTCTTCAATTTCTTCCATTGGGTCCTCCATAAATACCCAATAAACTTGGTAACCCTATCGAAAACAATACTCTTTGGTAGACCATGAAGTCGTACCACCTCTTTGAAAAACAACCCTGTAACATGAACTGCATCATTAGTTTTTTGGCAAGGAATAAAATATGCCATCTTTGAAAACATGTCAACCACTACAAATATAGAGTCATTCCCTCTCTGTGTCCTTGGTAGACCAAGAAAAAAATCCATGTTGATGTCCTCCCATGGTCTCTCTGGTATAGGTAATGGCTGATATAATCCAACATTTTATCTCACACCTTTGGCCATCTGGCATACTCTGTAAATTTGTACAAATCTCTTCACATCTTGCTGCAATTGTGGCCAATAGTAGTTCTCCCTAATGAGGGCAATGGTATTATCTTGACCAAAGTGTCTAGCCAACCCTCCACTGTGCTTTTCCTTGACTAGATTCTCCCTCATTGAACTCCTTGGAATGCATAATTGATTTCCTCTGAGCAACATTCCATCTTGGATTAAAAAATCCAACCACTTAGTCTTGTCCATGGTAACAAGTTCTAAGCAAGCCCTCCAAGCCTCTACAAAATCAGGATCTTCACGATACAAACCCTTAATGTCATGACCCGTTACCCTCCTACCCAATTTAAATAATATTAGTTGATCTTGGTAGATCAATTAATGCCTAATATAAGGGGCATAACCCTAAATAACCCTACAAAAATCCTAATAAAAGAATTTTGTAGGGAACAAGAAATATTAATTATTTAAGGGCTATTTATGAAGTCTAGTAAAGCATAAATTTAAAAAATTATCTTTTACAAAAATTATAACCTTACAATAAATCATGTGCAGATTAGGTGGACCCAACCTAGATGGGACTTAAGAAGGACTGGAGGATTTTTAAAATAGCATATGGGTTATCCTACCTATTGGGAAATACCCATATGGCTTCCTTATATTGGTGGAAATTAAAAGGGAAGTCCTTTACCTTATCAATAATAGTTCTAACTTTGTTCCCAGTCTATGCTTTAATAGTATTAGTCTTATACTTGTCCCCATGGGAAAAGATACAAGACAAAAATAAGGACACTTACCTTACCCTTAGTAGGACCCTTCTCCTTACACTTCACATGACTTGATAAGTCTAATGGGACCAAGGCATCTTTTTAGTAATAAAATAATGAGGCCACTATTTGGCCATTTGTGGAGAAACTTCCCTATAAATTAGAGGCTAATTTGTGAAGAAAAGACTATCTAGATTCTAGGAGTCTTAATGGTCTAGGGAGTATGCTCTTCACCCATGGGATGAAATAGAAACCAGAGGGCTTGAAAGACCTCTTAGCCATAGTAAGGAGCAATTTTTGGGGGGTTAGAAAGAGCAATCAAAGGAGAAAGAACAAGAGTAGATATATGGAGACAAACCAACGGAAAGAGGAGCTTAAAGAATTAGGTTGGATCCTTCCGTGTTTATGCCTCGGATATTTTATTAAAAAAAACTAAAGTTTTAGTTTATCAGAAAATCATATCTTGTTCTTGAAATATTTCCATTTCATTTATTGCATTAATGGATAGTAGTTCCTTATTTAAATAAGGGTTATAATTTTATTCTTAAAAAAAAAAAATATTGTAGAACCTTCAACGGAATTTTATAGAAGCGCTTGATAGTATAGAGCCAATAGTACCCAACGATAATATAATGGGTCAATTGCGTCATTAAGACCTCATCAAGAGGACTTAAATCATAAAAGTAACAATATAGTCAAAACATTTACTACAAATGATATGAATTGACCATCGCAGAATGGATAGAAGCCAAAATGTTTCATGACTTTAAAGGTTGCGATGTTTTGTTTTCCTCTCTTGGAACGATTGGTCTATCCTTCGCTTATTACAAACCATTGTTTTGCTGTGATGAACGGAAGAATCATCAATTCACCATTAGAACTATTTATAAAGAGAGGATATATATATATATATATATGAATGATAATAATACTATCTTTATTAGCACAGTCGTGCTCCGGCCACTATTCGTTAGTGGGATTCCCATTTCTGTCGATTGGAAGGGACGAACAACGGCGACATACACCAATTGGTACTTTGATTTGGGATCAATGCAGTGAACAATAGGATACCTTTGTAATCTTTCTAGATAGTCTGTATCCTAATCAAGGCAAGAGGGAGATCTAACCATATAGCCCTCTATGTGTAAATCGAACTATGACCATATAAAGGTGTTTGGTAAACCCTGGGGGTGACGATCCTTGTTTGGAAAATATCAAACTAATCAATGACATGAATCAGGGATTACATGTGCTATCACTTCCCCACTCATTATCATAGGAGATTTAGTAAATTTGAGAGTTGTCTACTAATTTCTGTGGAAACCGGCAGTGCTTAGTTGAAATAATTAAACCTTATGATAACATCGGGGAAAATCAAAATTCTGTAACAGGTCGACTAACACTACCATTATGTGAGCCCTAGAAGGGAAACCTACCTGTCATCCGAAGAACGACTCTGTTGAAGAAGAACATGAAGAACATGTTTGCGTATTCATAAGGATGCCACCTGGATTATCAGTGATGTGATCCAGGTTCAACTCCCACTACATATATGTATATGTGTAAAAAGTATTTACTCAATAAAAAAATTCCAAATAATTGAATATATATATTATCAAAATTTTCCAAATACTAATAGTCATTTACACAAGTGATTATGGTGCACAAAGACCAAAGTATGTGGTACAAATTAGTAAAGGAAGGAGTGTCGCATGCGCGGTAGAACCACTAGCCTTGTTTTTATTTCTGAGGCTATACTTGAATTTAAGAAGTATACCTATCGAAATGTTTGTACTATGGGAAAATAGTTAAGGACTTTGCTTATACTTTAAAACTTAAACGATGTGAATATTTTAGGGATTACAATGTATGATCTTGGGTTTTAATTAAGAGATCGTTATAAAAAAAAAAAAATATTTTACTTTGGTGAATTTGAATCTAATTATTTTTTATTGGAAGGTATAGATAAGGAAAACTATGCTAAACATATAGGAAGGTAATGATTTAATTAAAGATATGAATGCTTCATAAATTAAGGGTATGGGACCTTAATTTATGAAGAGATGGTTGATCATTAATCAATTCGAAAGAATGAATTTAGAATTCATTCTGAGGGAATTTATGAAATTTCCTCCAATGTCGAGAAGTCATCTCCAAAATATGGTCCAATGATTATCATAAACCTACACAAGATGTTATAAGTGACTAGAAAAGTGAATTCCTCAAATTATGATTGAACAAGTGGTTTCCTTTTCAAATATCTTAATATTGTCATGATGACTTAGAAAAAGGGATTTAATTATTCCTTAATTGCATCATGTATGTGGTAGGAACAATAGCATTCCTTGAATTGGTATATTGAGGAAAAGGGAACTGTTGATACCCTTACACACTTGTAATACTTGACATCTTGGTTTTATGAATAAGAGGAATCACATATTTTGGAGGTTGGGTTTTTCCCATCAGGGTTTCCCAGGATAAATCTTGGTGTTACTTTAATTTTGTGGTTTGATTTATTATATTTCATGGATGTTGTTTTTATGAAAATGATTTAAGATGTAATGTTTATTTTATGCACTATGATATATGCTAAATTTTCATGGGGTTAAATATGTTTGGATGTCATAAGTTATGCTCAAATTCAGTTATGTTGTTAATTTAATGTAATGCAATTGTATCATTCTTTTTGTAATAATGATTTATGTTAGTAGAACAATCTCATGTGATGGATGGATGATATTTAAATATGTCAATGGTTCAATAGCATTTGTGTAATTTTTCACTATAACATTGAAGGGTAATACATGATATGCAACTCCGTTTAGATTCATGTTATAGAAACAAAACCTTAAAGGAAAATTTGGATTTATACATTTATACTGGAATGTAACACAAATCTTGATAAGAAGGAGTCTTACATAATTCTATAAACTTAAGAATAAAATGTAATGAAATTCACTTCATGAATTTAATGCTCTCAATATGGTTTAGTAGGAAATATATTGTGGAATGAAACTCTCAAGAGGACACTATGACCTTGATTTACAATCCAAGATAAATCCTCCTCTCTACACTAAAGGATTAAAATTACATGGGACTAGTATTGTCCATTTAAAAGGAATTCATTAGAGGGATTGCCTAATTAAAGGTGTAATAATGTGCAAGGAGGATTAAAGATAAATGTTCCATGGATCTTTATCACAATAGTGATATAGTAATATTAGAACTCCTTTCTAGATATATTAGATCAGAGCTAATATTTATGGATAACCATAGGTGTGGTTATTCTATAAATGATGGGTTACCATATTCAAGGCATTCACCTGGTCTAGGTGGACCATTTGGTGATTTTCTCCTTTCAAGAAGATGAAACTAGTATGTTAGGCAAGCATACTCATACCAAGTGGGGTATGAAAGTTTCATAGAAGCTGATCAATTCTACTTATGAGACTTTGATCATGTATCTATAGCTCTCAAAGTTATATGCCTTGAAAGATATAATCCAAATGGAATATGCCTATATTAAGTTATGGATCAGGTCATTGCCATATAAATATTTATAAATAAAAAATTGTGGATAAGAAGGAGTGATGAATGGGGTTCGTTACACTTAAGTTTGTCAAACCCTACAACTTTCACCTTCATTTTTATCAATAAACACTACCTTCTACTTAAGGCATTTGCAACTCTATTTGATTTTCCACTCTTGTGCTTCAACACAAAGGTATAACTCTGTATAAACTCAACCCACTTCAAGTGCCTCTTATTTAGCTTCCCTTGGGTATTAATATACTGTAAGGCCTGATGATCAGTATATAGAACAAACTATTTTGGCAACAAATAATACCTCCACTTCTTCAAAGCCTAAACTATAGCATACAACTATTGATCATAAACAAAATACTTATTTCTAGAATCATTGAGTTTCTCACTAAAATAAACAACATGTTTACCTTCTTGACTCAATACAGCTCTTATGGCACTACCACTAGCATCACAATCTACCTGAAATACCTTATTAAAATTTGGAAGTGCCAAAATAGGTTGCTCTGTGACCTTATTCTTCAACATATGAAAGCTCTTATATGCTCCTAAGGTCTGCTTAAATTATTTCTTATCCCCTCTCATTATTTTTGTAAGGTATGCACAAATACTGCCAAAATTTCTAATGAATTTTTTGTAAACACTTGCTAGACCATGAAATGATCTTACCTCAGTTATGTCCTTGGAGTAGGCCATTCAATGATAGCCTTCACCTTTTATGGGTCCATTTTTAAACCTTTGGTTGAGATGAAAAATCCCAGATACACTAAATCCTTCATAAAACTACGCTTCTTCAAATTATGCTCCTTGGAGTAGGCCATTCAATGATAGCCTTCACCTTTTTTGGGTCCATTTTTGAACCTTTGGTTGAGATGACAAATCCCAGATACACTAACTCCTTCATAAAACTACACTTATTCAAATTAATTAGAAACTGCTCCTCCCTCAGCTTCTCAAAAACCCTTCTGCTATGAATCAGGTGCTCTTCCAGAGTCTTGCTAAATATTAAAATGTCATCCAATTAAACAATGACAAATTTTCCAAAAAACTCCTTCAATACCTCATTCATCAGCCGCATGAATGTTCTTGGTGCATTGGTTATCCCAAATGGCATTACCAACCACTCATACAAACCCTCTCTGGTATTGAAGGATGTCTTCCACTCATCCCCTTCTTTGACACGAATCTAATGGTATCCACTCTTTAGCTCAATATTTATGAAGTACTTGGCCCCACTCAAACTGTCCATAATGTCATCTATCCTTGGCAATGGAAATATGTATTTGATGGTGATATTGCTAATAGTTTGGGAGTCTATACATATTATCCACTCTCCATAATTATTAGGTGCTATTACTATAGGTATTGCACATGGACTCGGGCTCTCCTAAATCAGTATTTTTTTTGGCAACTCTTGTACTTGCCTATTTATCTCCTCACTTTCTACATGATTCATTCTACGAGCTGCATTATTGGGTAAAATTGATCCTGGTACCAAATATATATGGTGATTGATCTTCCTCACTAGTGGCAAACCCTCAAGAAAATTATCTAATATAATTTCTAGCAATTCTTCTAACATATATGAGACTTCTACTAGGGTATATTTGCATTCTACTTCCCTAACTCTAGGAATTAATGCATAGCACATATGCTCATGCTTCAAACCATCCAAAAACCTTCTACCTTCAACTAAATGGATTCTAGAACTGCTACATACCTTTTCATCCACCTTCTTTAGGGGCTTCAACTTATGGTGCACTCCATTCTTTGTCAGGGAGTAAGCGTTGGCACGACCATCATGCACTGCACATCGATCAAACTACCATGGCCTTCCCAACATCAAATGACAAGCATCCATAGGTAGGATGTCACACAAGACATCATAAAAGTAATTCCCAATATTAAATTTTGTCAAGAATTGCTCACTGAACAAAGCCCTATGGTACTTCTGCAACCATGCAATCCAAAAGGGATGTGGGTGTCTCTTCCTATCTAATTAAAATTTGGTAACCATTCCTTATAAAACTAGGTTATCTATGCTACCATTGTTTATGATAATATTACAAAACTTAGCTACACATTTACACCTTGTGCAAAATAAGCTCTTCCTCTGATCTAGATCTCTCTTCTCATTCAACAATACTCTCCTTGTGATCAACACTTCTTCTCTTTTTTCTTCTTCAGGGTGCTCAGATTCAACACATTCATCTACAACAATAACTTGGACATTACCTTCAGGCAAATTGCTCAGAGTGCTATGTAAACGCATATGCTCGATGTCCTTCTTATCCATAGTGGAAATAGGTTCCACGAAATCATCCTCTTACAAAACCTCATCCATACCTTCCTCTTCCTCTCTTGTAACCATTGTTCTAATCATGGGGGTGGTAAGCATTATCCCCCTTCTGGTCTTGAACACTACTGGATTCTACATTATTATTTTTATTTTTATTTTTCCCTCTATTTGTTCTCCCACAAGTTCTTCCACCATGACCTCTTCCTCTTTGCTTGCTCTTAAACCTTTTGTTTAGCTTCTCTTCAACCATCAAAGAAAACTGGTAAGCATCCTCTGTGGTGGTCATCCTGACTAAACTTAACTCCTCTTGAATACATGCTCTTAACCCATTAATATAACAGGTTACCTTCTCCTTATTGGCCTCAAAATGGCTGGTCTTGATTAATTTTTTATATAACTCCTCTATGTATTCTTCGACAGACATGCTTGACTACCTCAAACCTTGCATTTTCTTTAGCAGATCCAAATCATAGTTAGTTGAAATGAATTGTCTATTCAAATTCTCCAATGTCCGCTCCCACCTTGTTATCCTTTCTTTTCCTCTTTTTTTTCTATCTAGTTGCACTCCCTTCCACCATATTCTAGCATGACCCTTCAACTTGGTCTTAGCAAAATTGACTCTCTCAAGATCTTAAACCTCCTCATACTCAATGTATTCTTCTAAATTATTGATCTAGTCAATCAACTCCTCTAGATAAAGATTTTCAAAATACATAAAAGCCTCCATCTTTAGTCTCTTTCCAATGTGAGATATGGCTCTATATAACCTAGCTTGTGTAGGATCTACTGCCTCTTATTCTTCTTCTTCGAATTGGTCGTATTCTTCTTCAACTTCATATTCACTATCATATTCTCTACTTGGCTCAAACTCTCTATGCAACTCCTCTTGCAAAGCCTTAACTTGCCTCTACAAAGCTTTAAAATATTCTTCTGGCACCACATTTATCACACCACCATAGTTTCTTCATGGAGACATTTTGCTCACTTCTCTCACAAACCCTAACCACAAATCCTGGTGTAAACTACCTCACATTTGATAATTTGTTTACACACTGAGGAAATCTCACTCTGATACCACTTGGTGAAGATCAATTAACACAAAAAAAATGATACACATGTGTTTTTCCTTTGATCATGTCAGAGAACCAAGCATTTTCATTACTTTCATGCCAAAAATGAGGATACAAAAGAAATAGTCCTTTTACAATTTTGAAAATTCCCTCTAATACCCTGTTTTCCCCTTTTTCCTACCTAAAACAATGCATTTGAAATTTAAGTTTTAGAGGTAAAATTTCTAGGGTCATAACTTCGCACTCGTTGTCTCGATTGACTATTATTACATGTTCTTGGAAATGGCATGAGATGAAAAAAGCAAGACAAACATTCACTCTTCGTGAAAAGGCATGTGTCTAACTTAAAATCCTCAAATTTGGCCTCTAAGGCCTTCAAAATTCACCTGCAAGTTTTACTAGTTTTTCTAGCAAGAATTTTTCACTAGTTTTTGATAGGGTAGGAAACACTAAAATTTACATATCTCCCAAATTGCTCAGGATATTGGGACGATTATTTCAGTTTTGGGTCTATTTCTCCACCCTCTAAACAACCTAAACAAGCACTAGAAAAAAATGAATTAAATACAATTTGGATGATGCAAGATCACTCTTACACCGCTAGATGCTCCTGCATCATTTGGAATTTTTCCTAACATTATTTATTAACTAAAATTTTGTGTCCATTTTGTAACCAAGATAATTTGTATGGATTTGTATGCTCTATCTGACTCAACCCTAGTTTCTCTACCATTGTACTAGATATGATATTATCCATACTCCCACTATCTACAAATAACCTTGCAAAAATTTACCCCTATATTTGTATATTATTCTAAAAATGCTTCTACTTTGAGAAGGTTCACATTCTCTCTTTTTAGGTTTCAAAAGGACTCTCTTCATCATGAGAGATTCTCCTTATTCTGGATCCTTCATGTGTCTTGGGGAAGCAAGACTTTCCTCATCTACCATTGGAACATGGTTCCTAATATCATTTCCCTTACTACTTTCTTGTGTATTTAGAAATTCAAATACCCAATGACCATCTTATCAACATGTATAATACCTTCAAGAGAATCCTCTACCTCTTACTCTACCAAAGCTACCTCTTCCTCTTCAAATGTTTCCCCCTCCTATAGCATTTTGGCTAAAATTGTTTTTATAAGAATAAGCTTCTTGTTAATATTTGTGTTGTCCTCTTGCATTGCTTACTTGCCCTCATCCTTGTGGGGATCATCCTCTTCTTATCTGATTATTTTTTTGTCTTTGCAATAACTTCTCTTCAATATTCAAGTCATATTGATAAGCTTTGTCTATTATCATTATCTTTATCATGTTAATTTCATCTTGTATGGACAATCGTAGTTTATTGATATACTTTGAAAATTTCTCCTTGTCATCTTCCACATGACCGACTCGAATAGTTAGCTTATATAATTCTTATGTATAATATTTTACACTCATTTATTTTTATCTCAATTTATGTAGCTTCCTAAAAATATCCAATTGATAATCTGACGGAAGGCCTTCAAGCATGTGATCATTTTCTCCCATATCCTAATATTCTCTTTTTCCTTTATTTGTCTTTTGGGTTGTACAAATTCCCACCATAAGGATGCATGCCATTTTAACTTAGAACAAGCCTGTTTCACTCTCTTGGTGTCCACCATAGATTTAAAATAAAAATACTTTTCCATATATGCAATCCAATCGATAAGTTATTCAAGGTTTTACACTTCCATCATATGATAATATTTCTAACATCACCTTCCTTCCCAAATTAGCAATTGCTTAGAGTAGCCTTTACCTTGGATTCACTCCTTCTTCATTGTGAAATTCTACTTGATCCACTTCCTCTTATTAACTATCACTTACATATTCAATTTGGATGCCCTTCCTCTGGTTAGTTTCTAGTGCATCCAATTGAGTAATGATTCCTCTCATCATTTCAACCATATTTGATACTAGAGGCCCTTGTGGTATCCCTCATCCTCGTTGCACCATATCTTCTTAGGCACGTATCACCCCCTTATCCTTAGAGATATTTTGAATGATAAAAAATGATACAGTAACAAACAACACCTTTAAGAGGATTTAATTTTAATAACTTGGCAATGGTGCTTGTGCAAATAATGAATAATTAATAAATCTTGCAAATCGTACAAGTTGAGGCAATTGTACAACCTAAACTACAATCGTACAAGTTGAGCAGTAGTCAACAAACCTAGTCAATCATACAACCTAGAGAAATCATATGATCTAAATTGTATGACCTAAACTACAATAACCTAGAGCTATTGTATGATATAAAACATACGACCTAAACTATAATCATACATATTTGGTAATTATACAATGCAAATAATAATAACTTAGCCCTAGGCAATCGTACAACCTAGGTAATCATATGATATAAACTACAATCGTACACCTTTGGCAATCATATAATGTGAATTGTAACTTTTTAATCTGCACAACAACCATTCAGCCCTAGGCAATCATATAACCTAGGTAATCGTACAATCTAAGATGTAATTGTACACCTCTCAATAATTGTGAAATGTGAACTACAACTATTCAATCCTAGTATGTTAGCTACAAAATCTATTTTGTACGATCTACTTTCTTCCTATATATTTTCAAAGTGAATAGCAACTCCTTCTCGTATATTGAAATCTCAGGCATTGCTATTTAGAAATAAATTTATATTTCTTAATCACATTGATTTATTAATTTGGTTCTTGCTCGTATGACTACATTTTGATGGTGCCATTCTCATCCATTATTAGGGCTATATTCATTGTGTTCCTTCCTCCATTCATTCAAAGGCTTCCCAAATTTTAGTGTCAAGGTTGCTATCCTTCCTCATCATTTGCAGCATGACCAATAATCCTTAGGGACCTACACAATAGAAAAACAAGACATTAAATTCTAAATACGCATTTCATTGCAACAACATCACAAAGACCAATGGATGAAAAGATTTATTTATTTATTGAAATGAAAATTCAATTTGAAACCTTCCTCTCCTCTCAATACCAACCCAATCTTAGACAAAAGCAAATAATTTATAGCCCTAGTTGCACAAAGGTGAGTGGTTGGATTTTCAACTCTGCAATGGTTCATCTTTTGGGTATTATCAGAATGCTCCCACATCAAGAAAGGAATTTAAAGTATAAAATAAAATACGTAAAAGGTAAATTGAGGAAGATAAGTAGGTATGAATTTTTCCACTACATCCCTTAGATAATATTTCTATTATTTTCTCTTTTTGAATACATCTAGGCAAGATAAACGTAAACTAGTTTTCATAATAATTAATTTAAATTGTGACAAAAGTATTTTAAGGCTTCCTCTGGGTCATATACTCCATAATATATTTCCAAAGGTAGATTATTTTAGGGCTTTTGGGATGCACTCAGCAAGACGAAAATAATTTGGTTTTCTTTAAAAGATAATTAAACTAGAACAAAAGGGTTTTTAAGGCATCCACCGGGTCATATATTCCACAAGACCCTTCTATTCAACAAGAAGAAGGATGATTTAATTTAAGAGATAAAATCAAATTACTACATGTATAAGTTGGAATCAGTATATAAATCCAATATATGCTACTATCAAATATTCTAATGGATAACCAAGATGAATAAATACCAGAAAAGAAAGCACTTATATGTATTTATATAAATATAAAATTGAGCAAATATTAGGGAAAGACTTTTTTTAGTTTAACTAAGAAAGAAAGTAAGACATAGCAATCATCCATAACTTTGTAATACAACACTATAACTTGTATTGTATCTTTTCTGAGTGACTATAAATAAGTGACAATATAAATAAGCAGACTACCCTTACTCTCCATTATGTTGGTTGATCTTCATTTTCTTGCATAGTTCTTCCTCCAATCGTTGTCCCATTTCCCCTTCTAAATTTTCCTTCATTTTCCTTATATGAAATTAAAGAAGAAGATCTTTCAAATGAATAGTTTAACATGCATGTAGTTAGATCTTTGTCTAATTCCTCTCTAGGGGACCCATAAATTCCCTTATTTTAATTGCTATAATATGCATACTTAAATTCTAATATTTTTTGCTAAAATGAAATATATATGTTAAATTTAATTAAACATGAATTTATATATGTATATATGTATTTGTTAGTACTTTTTATAATTATATTTTAGTGAATCAACCAAACAAAAGAAAATACATCAAATAATTTTGCAATTTATCCATATGAATACATCTTATCTAGAGGTGGTCCAATGGTGAACACTTCACCATCATGGCTATATTTGCCCTTTGACTATTGGTGAATACTTCACCAATACTAAAAGGGTAAATATACAAAAATCTATAAGCATCAAAGCATAAAATATCAATTTGATCAAAATAATTTATAATAGCAAACAAAAGATCTATTTTGAGGATGTTTATAATAGCAAACAAAAGATCTATTATGAGGAGGTTTATAATAGCAAACAAAAGATCTATTTTGGAGAGGGTTGTGACAGGGACCACTCTCAAAATTACATGTTTTTAACTCTTAATTTTCTCACGAGGGAATTTTAAACCCATGAAGGATACCATAGTGGTATGGCTTTGTGTTTTCATAGTATACCAAACCCAGTATGAGGGGATCAAAACCCCTCTCAAAAAACCATGTTTTTAACTAAAAATTGTCTCATAAGTGATACAATAGTGGTATATCTTTGGGTTATCATGCATGAGGCCAAAGTTCAAACCCTGCATGAGGGGACAAGAACCCTTTCACAAACCCATGTTTTAAACTCTATATAAATTAAAACCCCAATACAAGGGGATCCGGCCCCTATCAAAAACCTATGTTTTTAACTCAAAAATTTGTTAGTGAGACCATGGTTCAATGGTTGAGATATATGGGTGATATAGCTCATACTAAGGTTCAAATCTCATGACACTAAATAGACTATATAACTTGACGGAACTAAATTAATGTAAAAGGAAAAAAAAACTTTCAAAACTCTATTTAAAAAAAAGCATAAAAATATATTTTAATTAAAAATAGTAACAAAATAAAACCTAAATTAAACCAAACCAAAAAGTTGGGGAAAAAAGTTTCAAATTTCCCATGGAAATGAGAACGTTTTAGTTTTTTTGTTTTTGGGTTCATGAATATATTTTAGATTCTAACTATATGTCTTAATTGTCAATGCTTATCTTCTTGCAGGGAAGGGAAATTGTGCATATCCACAAACCGTGACCCGTTTCCTAAATAGTTTGTGGTTCTTATTAAATCCTTTTAAGCAAACCATTCTTGAACCTGGTTTTGGGCACTTACAGTTTGAGGACGTTGTTTTGACAAACAAGCAACAAATATTGATTGTCTTTTGTCTATATAATCGTTGACTTAAAAAATTTAACATACATCACAAGTTGGCAGGTATATTACATGTATTGGGAAATACATATGATTTTTTAAACGTTTAAACATCAAAAACCTACCTTCGTCTGAACATTGCACATAAATATAAAATAAGATTCCTGCACATAAAAAAATCTATAGCTAGGTGAGAAATATTTTTTTAATATCATATTTATTCTCAACATAGTTGTTCATCACTATCATTTGTTGAACGAAAAGCCAACTCACATGGTAGGCAAAAGGCCCATCGTGCTGGAAACACATCATCTATTTGTTGGGTGTATTGATCCATCAAAACATATTTGACAATCTCTTTCCCTAATTTTGGAAATGCCTTTTTGAACGGAAATTGATTGTTTTGGTAGAGAGATGAATTTTAAAAAGTCAGTCATTATTTCCTTAAAATAATATAATTAATTAAAATTTGGTTGTTAACAAAATAATAAGCAAGTAACATTTATTACAGTGTTAATAATAATAATAAAAAAATAACACAGATGGAAAGAGACATACATAATAAAGATTGAATGTATTTTTTTAACGTTTGGTTTTGGTTTCTTGCATTAAAATAAAAATAACAGTATTTGAATTTTTTAAATAATTAATTTAGACCAAACATTTAATAACATTTAGTTTGTACCAACAAAATTAATGTCATCTAAACTTTTAAACATTTACTAACACTCAATTTCTACTAACACTTAACTTCTACCCATTAATCTATTGGTGGATGTCACTCTTACAGAGTTGAGGGTATAATCTTGGTTTACACTAAACCACTTTCTGGAAAGTTTGGTATTATTAAATATAAATTATTTCAAGTTGCATGTGCTTACCACTTTCATTGTATCTGGGATCAATGTTTAAGGAAAGGTTGGTCTAATTAAATATAAATTATTTCAAGTTGCAAGCGTTAACCACTTTCATTGTATCTGGGATCCGTGCTTTTCTTTGCAAGTTGTTATTCCACGTAAGAGCGATGGGAATCTAATGAGGCCAAATCTTGCGTGTTTGCTTTATCCCAAAAGTTATAAAGCTCTAATCCCCTGCTGTTGGGACTGCAAACCATTTTGAATGTCCAGAATTTTGAGTGACAAAATGTGCGGAGGATCCATTATTTCAGAGCTCATACCGACCTGTTCTCATAAGAGAAAAGCCAATATCAAGTATTTATGGGCTCATCTGGACAAAAATTCAGACTATAGTCAACTCCAATCGAAAGTCTGTGATGAAATGCAGTATGGCTCATCCGAGAGTGGTGGAAAGAAGAGGAAGTGTAATAAGCAGCACCCATACAGAGGCATACAACAACGCCCTTGGGGAAAACGGGCTGCAGAGATAAGAGATCCCATCAAGGGAATCAGAGTCTGGCTCGGTACTTACAACACTCCCGAGGACGCCGCTCGCGCATATGATCGTGAGGCTTTCAAGATCAAGGGCAGAAAAGCCAAGCTCAACTTCGCTGTGGAAACTGTAAATATTGTGAATGCGGAAGATAATTATCAGTGCACGAACGAGCTGAGTGTGCAGGCCCAGTGCGTGAGTTCGTATTGTACATCATCAGAACCTCTGCCAAAGTTAGAGAACGTTCTAAATTTAGGGAAGGATGTTGACAACGATGGTGTCTCGTCAAATTTGCTTCATTCAACACGGGAGTACCTGGAATACCTTGAGACGGTGCTAGAGCTGAAGCCACAATACGATGGCAGAGCTCTTTCTTCAAATTCTGCCCACACATTCCCCAATTGGGCTGAAGATGATCAGAAAAGATGTGTCTCACCTGATCAAACCGTGGATGACGATTTAAAAGTAAAGGGGAAATACCTGTACAACATTGAGACCGATGAGTGGCAATTCAATTCCTGTGATGCCAAGGATTCATCTTCCGAAGATCCATATTACGAATGTGGGAGGTTGGACTCGGCGATTTGGACCCAAAGTCCTCCGTATGATTGGGATGGTTTGGAAAAAACCAGCATATGGGAAGCAACCTACTACTCGAATGTGTACGCCTAACATCGAGTTTTAGTGAAAGGTTTAGGGTACAAAATATTTTTTTTTGTTTTCCTCTTTTGGTTTGTATATATATATATATATATATGTGTTCAGGCAGTTGTTGAATGAAATATGATCTAATTTGACTCTTGTTTTCTTAGGGAAGACTGTGTTCAAATGCTTGAAGAGGTTTTACTTATTTATTTATATGCTTGCACTAATAGCCCTTTTTGTTTTTATCTTTTGTTTTTGATAGGTTCTCTTTGGTTGATTGGTGGTGAGGTTCTCTTTGGTTGATTGGTGGTGATGTTAAGCACGTTTAAGGAAACTTCAGAGATTTAGGCTCGTGAAGGACATTGTTTAAGATTGAATCCTTGGCTTTATATATTTATTTATTTATATGCTTGCAGTAATAGCCCTTTCTGTTTTTATTCTTTTGCTTTTAATAGGTTCTCTTTGGTTGATTCGTGATGATGTTAAGCACGTTTGAGGAAACTTAAGAGATTTAGGCTCGGGAAGAACATTGTTTAAAATTGAATCCTGGGTTTTATTTTTATTTTTTTGGGGGAGGAGACATATAAGACAGCGAAGACCAATATTTCATCTTGAACCTTTAATCTCGTGGTGAAACTCCCATAAAACACCCAAACACCACTATGTGCAGAGAAAATTAAAATATATTTTTTTATTAAGGTTAGTGTAGATATTTTTTATAAGTGGTGTTTAAGGTTGAGTATTTTTATCTCAATTATAACTTTTAGAGTTGAGCCTATCAAACACACCCACCTCCTCACACACTCTCCATACCATAGTTCGAACCTTAAACCTTTAAAAAAACCAAAACTGTAAATCTAAAACTCAAAATGGACTGTAATTTGTCTACCAGGAACCACAAAGTTCTCAAATTCCATAGTTTTATAAGGATCACTTCCAACATATAAAATTTATTAATATTGAAGTAAACATAAATTAGGTCTTAAACAATAAAGATATAAAATAAAAAATAATAATTATATTTTTAGAGTTCAAAAGTTTTTAAGGATTAAATTTTTTTTTTTTTATACTATTAATTAAAAGAAGGTTTTGAAAGGGACCTCACAACCTTCCATCCTTCCATCAAAAAACACAAATTCTATATACGAACGAAAGCAAACCAATAAAATACAAACCCAAACAAGGGCCACATCAACATCCCAAACCACACAGCGGGTTTGAAGAGGTAACCATAAGAACCTGCTCGGGAAAAGTAACAAGGCCCCCACAATTAAACATTCCCCCAAACCTCATAAATTTTAAAATCCAGCGCACATGAGAGAGGGATTGGAGGAAGACATCTCACCCATCGAACCTTCTATGGACCTTGTGCAGATTTAAATTTAAAAGAAGTAAATCAAATAACTAGGACAACAGGCCATCATTAAGATAATCAAGCATCGTACCCTAGCTTTAAACTGCCCATGAAATACAATTAAAACCCTCCACAGAAGACACCACGTACGGAATCAAAACAACCACCCAAAACTAATTTGAAAACAACAACAGAAATTGAAAACCAACCAAAGAAAACAGAGGTCCGAAACTAGGCCCTTGCAGTATTGAGGAGGAAAGCCAATTTTCAAATCCATAAGAAAACGGCTAAAAGAAATGAGTAAACACTATGACCCAAAGAGAGTCGTCCACCACCATCTCCACGAGCAAACCAGCCACCTGACCGTGACCACCAAAAATAAATCAGAGAAAAAAGCACCTAGCAAAAAGAGAAACCGCCTAAGAGTTTTATTCTATAAATTTAACTTGTATTTATCATTATAGTGTTTTGACTTTTTTAATTAATTATAAATTATTTTATTTTTCTATAATAATAAAATAATGTATATAGAGGTCAAGAATTCCGAAATTTTTAAGGTAAAAGATGATTCACAAACTTATCTCCATAGAGGAGGGTGAGATATACACATTTCTAAGTTAAAAAGGTCATTCATGTATATGTATATTAATAGTGTTATCAATTTATTTATATATTATATTTTATATATAAAATATTAATGGATAAGTTAACTTTTAAAAAAATTATATTATTATTTTTTAAATAAATATGGGAAGGAATTCAATTTAAGAGTGATAATTTGAGTGTAATTTACAATCACAATTCTTAGATTTGTAGAGAAAGTAAACATGCTTTTGTTTGCTTCATAAAAGAAGGGTAATATTTACAATTTATTTATATTAAATATAAAATTTTCCTTGTTTTGTCAATTTAAATGTACCTTAGGATGATATTCCTTTGCTTTCACATAATACATGGCATAATAAGAATATAAGATAATGTTTATATATTTATATTTGATTTAAGTAGGTATAAAATGTAATCTCTTTAATTAAAATTATATTATAACATAATTTTTAAATATGTGATGTATTTTATAAGGTTTTTTTTTAAATTTTAACATAAAATTACATACTTTCAAGATTAATTACATATTTTCAAGATTAATTTCTTTCAAATAGTTATATTTTGATTGAATGAAATAATATCTAAATGAAAATGTATGTATAAGAATATTTCAAAGATGAAATATTTAAACTAAAAGATAAGGTTTTAAAATATCAAATATATTTGTAACATATTTAAAAGAAAAAAATGAATTTAAATTTAAGTTCAAGTATTTAAAATAAACCTATATAATTAATTGTAAAAAAAATAATTAATTATTAGTTATTACCACATATTACAAAAGGAAGAGCAATGTTGGACCTATAAATATTGAGAGATAACTTCAAAAATGTGATAAAATAATTAAAAATTTTATGCTACTATCAAATGATATATATAGAAAGGAATTATTTCAACTCTATATTTGTGAAGCATTAAAGTTGAAGAAGAACTCAACAAGAAAATAATTTATTATTTCCAATACATACTCTCAAAATCTAAATTGGATAAGAAGAACTAATATGAAATTTTCTAAAACATTCCATCAATTATGATAGAAAGACCACAATTATTTTAATGAGGAATACAATATCAAATATATTTATAACATATTTAAAATAAATAAATCAATTTAAATCTAATATCAATTATTTAAAATGTACCTATATAGAGAGGAATTATTTCAACTCTATATTTGTGAAGTATTAAAGTTGAAGAAGAGCTCAACAAGAAAGTAATTGATTATTTCCAATACATACTCTCAAAATCTAAATTGGATAAGAAGAACTAATATGAAATTTTCTAAAATGTTCCATTAATTATGATACAAAGACCACAATTGTTTTAATGAGGAATACTATATCAAATATATCTAAAATATCAAATATAATTATAACACATTTAAAACAAAGAAATTAATTTAAATCTAAGATCAATTATTTAAAATGTACCTATATAATTATTTGTAAGAAAAATTATTGATTATTACTTATTATAACATATTACAAAAGGAAGAGTAAACTTGGACCTATAAATATTGAGAGATAACTTCAAAAAATATGATTAAATACTCAATATTTTCATGCTACTCTCAATATCTATATATATATATATATATATATATATATATATATATATATATATATATAATTAATTAATTAATTATTTCAACTCTATATGTGAGAAATATTGAAGTTGAAGAGAGCTCAACAAGAAAACAATTGATTATTTCCAATACATACTCTCAAAATATATATTTTATAAGAAGATCTAATATAAAATTTTGTAAAATTTTCCATCAATTATGATAAAACAACCAGAATTATTTTAATGAGGAATATATTGATGGATCAACTGTAAAAGGAAATTTTTACTTTAAACCCTAACAAGGGACATAGTCATGTTGAATTTCTTTTAAATTGACTATAATGCCCATACATGTTGAAGTTTAATATGCTAGCTATGGTAGAAGAGACTACAATAAAAAATGATATAATTCAAGTGATATACATGCCACTTTCATAACATTGATTTCCAAGAAAGATGAGTTAAAATAGTCAAAATATTTTGATGAGTTTGCATCAGTTAAGCCTCTATAAAATAATTTAAAAAAAGGTCAAAAATAAATTGAAATTCATTTTAACATTATATTATCTCATGATTGGTATGTAGGTAGAAAAATTGACATGTCTACATATATGAATGAAAGACATATATTTCAATGAATAAATGTGTGCATACAATGTGTTTATCACAATTGTTTATGTGATGTTGTTTATGTATGTGTATAAAGTGTTTGTAATAACACACACAAGGAAGATTATTTGTATTAATATGAAATAATGGGATATTTTTAATATTTTTATGTAAAGGGGTAGTTTGAAGGTACTTGGATAGTTTTCAACCTCCTACCAATCCACTTATGCCCATAATAATACATATATGTGAAAAATACAAGGGTGTGTGTAAATGTTGCTATTGTCATAACCATATTGTTGGTAGATGTTTGTCACCATTTGATGTATTATAGATAATTACTATATAGGATACATATTGTATGTGGATTATTTATTTGTATTTTTAAATACTCCATTGTATATTTTTGTTATATATATGAACATGGGATGATTTTAATAACATTGAATTGTTATGATAAAATCACTCCAAAAGGTATAAAATAAAATCCATGGGATGATTACAATGCATCCAATAAACAATGTAGTTTCCCTTGGGAGGAGGAAGGATTGGAGGTCATAATAGAAGAACATGTAATTTTTTTCTTAATGCTAACAAAGGGACAATGTACAAATTCTACATGTGAGATGAAACACAACAAGACATACAAGCAAATATACATGAATGTTACATCAAAGTATTTGTGAATGAAATATAAGGTGGCAAATTCTATGATGGTAAATTACATGATGATAAATTTTATGACAGTAAAATACTTGATAGGAAAATATGCAATGATGAATCAAATAACATCAAAATCCATGACGATAAATTTAATAATGGTGAAATATATGACTACAAAATTTGTAACCATAAAAAATGAGATGGAAATATCTAAAATTAAAAAATATATGAGGATAAAATTCATGAAAATGACTTATGCGACAAAAAAAATTGTAATAGAAAAATGTTAGAATAAGTGAATATTCTCTTAAGTTCTACTAGGATAGACACACTTGAGTTTCCAGTCCTCCATGTGTCAAATGAAATCTTAGTTGTGTCTTCATCAGGTTTGATGAGTTGTTGTAATCCAACGACTCTCAATGATCAACTTTGCTATTTATACAAAGTTGATCCTTGGAATAAATCAATCAATTCTACTCTTTCTTCATATTTTGTGTAATTCTATGCATGTCTATTTTGGAAAATTCTAACATGGTACCATAGTAGGATAGATCTTGATAGCATTCCTTCTTGGAGGTTCTAGGAGCTGGTTCTTTGATTCTTATGTTGGCTTCTCCAATTTTTTTTCCTTGGATTTATTATTCTTTCTCATCTTAAAAAATAGAAAATTTTGATTGACTATTGAAGTAAATATTTTTTCTGTCCAGATTATACCCATTCTAATATATATTAATTTTTCTCCAAAAAGGAACACCTTATTCAAGCATTTAAAAAAAAACTTGATTAAAAGGAATTTATTTTCCTTTCTTTAAGGTTATTTCTATTTGTAGTATAAGGTTTTTTTGGTTGTTGCCCTCACGTTGCTCTCGAAGAAGCATTTCCACATTCTCGAATTGAGGCACCCATATTTTTTGGGTGCCATTGATACATGATGCCAACGATTTACATATCTCCTTTCATAGAGATATGAAATCATAGCTCTCTGTCTATAACACTGGGTGCACCTCAGAGTATATTTTAACTTTTAGTTGTCACCTACACGTTACTCTTAGAAAAGCATTTCAACGCTCCCAATCGAGGCACCCATATTTTTTGGGTGCCATAAATCGTGATGCCAACAATTTATATATCTCCTTTCATGTAGATATGAAATTGTAGCTTTCCATATATAATGCTTGGTGCACCTTAAAGACTCTTTCAAAATTCATGATTTTTAAAATTTATCTTTTTAGTTTTTTTCATCACGTCAGTTGCATTTACTCTATATTTAATCAATGTATCTTGCTCTTCACTGTCATTACTTTTGCATATCGGCAATCTCCATAGGAGACACTCTTAAACCGGGATACCTTTCAATCATTAATAATCAGTGGATTTGTTCTTAGTTTATGATTTGTAATAGCTCTCATTCATCTTATTTAAGTTATCTCTGCTCCCTTTTTTATTAGTATTGTTTTATTTCTCTTGAGTTTAATTTCTTTGATGAATATCCGTGCAAAAAAGAAATTTCATATTGCTTAAGATATTGTGTTTGAATTCTAAAGGAGTAACTAATGGTTTTTTAATATATTTCTTCTTCCTTGTTTGCCTATCCTACCCTTTTTTTGTAGGTTTCGATCCTCTCTACCGAGGCACTGCAAGGTGGTATCAAGTTTGATATAAGTTTGATATAAGTCATTTAATTTTTTCATTGCTATTTTCCTTGTTAACCAATGTTATTTTTTCTATAAGTTCAAGGTCCTTTCTCCAGCAAAAATTACATCTTCAAGACACTCGTCTATGATCCCAGCGTCACCAAAAGAATGAGCACTCATCTTGCCTTGGACAGTTTGGTTGAAGGGTGCTTTCACCAATGAAAGCTACCTCTTCGAAATTTGCATCTACAAGATCAAAATTAGCAAAGGCATCCTTTGCAAGGGCTTACCGAAGGCATCGTCTAGCATCAATGAAGGCTTCCTCTCCTCAAATTTCATCTTCATGTGAATAATGAAAAAGTCTTCTCAAAAGTGCAGCGAAGTGTAATGGTCTTATTTTAATTTCATTCATTCTATAAAATATTTGTACAAGTTTTTTCTTTAATTTTGAAGGAAAAAATCCATTTATTTTTCCTTTGAGGGAAAATAGTGAAATGAGTCCTTTGTAAGATAGTAAATAAAAAAACAAAAACCTTTTTTTTTTTTTTTTTGGGGGGGCGGGGTTTCAGGTGCTTTTTTGTGCACCTTCTGGGTTTTTTTAGGGAGGTTTTCTTCTATGTATTTTTTTAAAAGTCTTCCTTCTTCATATATCTCTAGTCAAATCCAAAGTAAAATTTAAAAAATATATATATATTGCTTATAATTAGTCATAGAATATTTTTTTTTGCTAAAAATATTTGTTTCTAATCAAAGATTTCAATTCATAGCTTACTTATTATTATTAGTTTGAATAATTCTTTTAGTGTTGTGATCAAATTATTCCTAATAATATTTTTTATTAAGAAAATTATTATATGAAAATGTTTTATTGATTACAAAGTTTCTTATGAAGAGTTCTTCTTCATTTTTTTTTATTTTAATAATATATTTACCTCTTTCTCAAACTTTGAAATATAATCTAAAAATCATTTTTGAAGATTTCAAGAGATAAGTATTTTATCTCCTCTCACCCATATTGGAAATCTAATATAACTTATAGTTTCCCTGATGTAAGGGTAGGTTATTAAGATTACCTCTATAGGTCTGGAATATATAGCCTATGTTGCAAGTATCTTATCTAAACAATACTTATAGTTTCCCTCTTGTCAGGGCAAGTATTTGTGATAGATAGATATATTGGCCTGGCATTAATATTACCACTATAGGTCTAGAAGATATAACCTATGTTCCAAATATCTTATATAAACAATAATTATAGTTTCCCTCTCCTCAAGGTGGGTATTTGAGATAGATAGATATATTGGCCTGGCATATTTGTTCTCTTTATAAAAATATTAAACTTCAAATATCCTTAATACTTATTGTTTCCCTCTCGTTAGGGCGAGTATTCTTGAGTTATTTGATGTATCTTAAAAGGATTTGGCATATTTGTTCTCATTAGCCACTAAATTATATTAATTTTCCTCAAATTACTTATAGTCTCCCTCTCATCAGGGTGGGTAATTTTAGGGCATTTGGTTATTCATTCAGGGTTCTGTAACTAATATTCATTGCATTGTATAAATTAAAGTTAAAGGGGGGAACTTTGGGTTAAATTCAATTAAAAATGAATTGAATGAATACAATTGATCCTCTCACTCCTCATAACTACCATACATGGAAGCCCAAAATTTTAAATCTCATTTCTCAAAAAGGGCTCACTTACCTTTTAGAAGAAAAGCAACCTAAATTTGAAAAATAAATGAAATATTTGTTCACAAAGAGAAAATGTATGAAACTATGGGAATTATAAGCTCTAATGTAAGTGAAATTTTGTGGTTTTACATTACAGATGATATCTTTAGAGGGATTCAAGAGGCTACTAAGGTTGAATGGGAAAAGGTGCTAGTTAAGTCTAACTCCTAAGTCATGATTAATAATTTGAAGACTCCTTCTAAGAATCATAAGGTTTATTGGAGAATAAAAAAATTATTGAGAAGATTCAGTTAATCTAGTTGGTATTTTTGAAAGTTGATTACAATTATGTGGTCAAAAATTATAGTAAGAGTGATGATGCTTTAGCTAATTGGACATTGGATAAAGGTGATCTTACTTGCTATGACCACCCTCCTAGATGGTGGGCTTTAGAAATAAGGGAAGCTTTTATTTCTATTAGTTCTTTGGATGACTCTAGTTCTAGAGGTACTTTTGAGTGGTATTTTCACCAAATTATGAAAGTACACTCTTCCTTAGGATTTGGGTTCCAAATCCCCTCTTCTAAAGAAGTTAAACAAACAACTTATCCAAGGTCTCCGCTATATTAGCATTTGCATATGCGTATTAGTAATATCAAATAAAGATATTCAATTTTAATGCTTGGGACACCTTAGTGATTGCAAGTAACTGTAAACAAGGGACAATGTTGGTTTATTTTCCCATGAAATTTTAGTGATTGTTCATTGAACAAAAATAAAGCAAATGTGAGTTGGCCCTCATATGACCACAATGTTGTGCCATAATTCCTTTTATCTTGAGGGTTTTAAAATAGATTTTATCTTGTTTATTAAGTCCAAATATGGATTTTTATCATGAATATGAAAATAGATTTCAATGTGATAAATAAAATATCCCTCTTTGGTGAAATTGGTTTTCACAAAGAAGCAATAATTTATGGCCTTAAAGTAAGGGCTTTAAATGTCACCTTAACTTATCCCTCTTAAATGAAATCAAATTTTCATCAATATGAACAATTAAGTGCTTTGAAGAAAAGACCTTCAATGTAATACTCAAATTACCCCTCTTTCGTAAAATTAGAATTTTTATGAAGAGGGTAATTTTAGGCTCAAAATAGAAATTTGTGACAATGCCATAAAACATAAATCCTTCAATGAAATTGGAATTTTCATGAAGGGAATGTCATAATACGCTCATGAGCATAAAAAAAAACTGAAAAACTGAAATTTGACCTTAAAATGGAAATTTTCTATTTTTGGATTTTTTAAAATCTGTAGTAAAACAACAACTTCGATGAATTTTAAAAAATCCTAAAAAAACTCTGAAAATGAAATTTCAAAGTGTGTATTGGAATTCTGAAGTATAACCTACGCAATGGTAAAATTATTTTTGGATTTTGAAAAAATTTTCATGCTTATTTTAATGCCTGAAAATTTAAAAAAAAAAAAAATTTGGAAAAATAAAATGTAAAAAAAAATGAAAATGAAATGCAAAAAGTGGAACACAAGATACATTTAGTTTGATGCTATCCTATTCCAGAAAAACTGAATATGTGAGGTTTCCATGCATGCAACCTAACCTATTGGACTTGCAAAACAAGCACAATCCCCATAGACTAAGTGTTGGTTCCTAGGGTTTAAAATAAATTTCAGGTTCAAGCATTCATATGAAGCAACCAAGAAAAATTGCATTAACTCCATCTACAAACTCAAAATCTGAAAAAGGAAAAAAAAATAGACATTCAATTCATAGCATGCAAAGAGAATCTCCTTCTTTCTTGCCCATAAGATGCAAATTTCTGAAAATTTATGCATTAAAAATGTGTCATTTTACAATAGCAGAATTTTTAGTTTTACCAAACCAGTCTATGGAAGAAAAAAAACCCCAAACAAGTCCAGAATAACGCTCTTGCCTTCAAATATGCAACTTTGCATATTAACTTTTTTGGTTTTTAAAGCTTTCACTTCAAAAAAAATCTGCTTGATTTTCCCCGAATTGCTTCAAATCTATTTCGTTTCATTTTCTTTCCTTCGGCGGGTTCTGCATGCGACTCTCTTTTCCACCACACTTTTTAGCAAAGCATCCTTTTTGCTTATTGTGGCCCCCAAGGTAATGAATTTATGGCCATTATTATCCTTTATTCCTGTTATATCTTCTTTCCATTCCTTTCCTTCGTAACCGTAGTGCACATTTGGAGGGTTATACAATTTGCAAACTCACCAAGAATAATAGACCTAACACCTAGGAATACCCTGCGTATGACCTTAGTTGTGTAACATTTTCGTCAGTAACGCTTTCCTTTACAAGGAGAAACATTATTCCTTCACCCATAGTGTACCATTATCTATTTTAATGCTTAATCATACCCATTACGGTTTGATCCACATCACTGTCCACCGCCATGTCAGCTTAATCCCAGTAGCCACATGTGTGTTTTTAGATGTCTGAGTCCTACATCCACCAGACATCCATGTCACTCGTATCCATGCAGTGCATTTCCATGTTATAAACTTTGTTGTAGTGCAACCTCTTCACACGTTGTTCCCCACTTCCACCATCTACAATTTTTGCATGCAGAAGACTAATCCCTGCCAATATTAGATTCAGTTTGGTTGTACCAAGCTATGCCCAGTTTGATAAAATGAAATTGCATTCATCACAATGCCCACGATCGTCGGTGATTGTAATTTTGTCGCTCTCATAAATCATGAAATCCTCATGGTCACTTTAATTCTATTGCAGCAACCACCTAGCCCCAATGACTTACACCTTGCGGTCCTCACCCCTTTCTTCTGCAACCATGAGCCAATATTCATCAATGTGGGTGTGAATTTAGATACACCAAATTCCATTCAAAACCAGACATCAAAGGCTCTTCTCCTCAGTGATGGTAGTGTGCTTTTCCATCAGATTTAGGAAATTATGAATACGCTCGCCCTACAAACATGCTCATTATTGATATATACATGCTACTCATTATCGTACTGTTATCGATTGTCTTTGTCAATGCTTGAAACTAGTATGTCATCCTCCATCATGTTCTGTGGTTTGTTTAAGCCGAGAAATTCCTTTTTTTTTTGGTGACTACCTATCCTCCATGCCATTCTTGGTGACTACCTCGAACCTCGCCCTGTCCACATAATGTTCAATTTGACCATTTATGGGTCCACCTCAAGGTAGGTTCCTCGGTACAATTCACCTCATGCGCACTCTATGATTGCGCTTGTTGTTCGGCCACAACATTCTCCTAATATACACTATCACTGTCCATGTTGGATTTCCGTGGTGACGTCTCGGTGATGCCATCCATGTCATTGTAGCCACTCAACAACCTCACCCAGGCAAGGTCTGAAGCTTATACCATGTCCTCAACATCCTTATCACCAAATTTTTATGTTGTTAGCTAGTTCCTGCACTCTCACACGACCTTTGAACATGGCATTTCATGTGGACCTACCACTACTTAGCGGGTCCATGTGTGTCACCGTTGATTTACCATCATTCACGCTACGTCCATGTTCGATCTGGAAATCACATTACCTGCACAAAGACACAAAAATAAGGGGCTTTAGTCTTATGAATAGAATAAATTACAAAGCCCTAATATTTGAAATGAATACAAGCCTTTTATTTTGCAATTTATTTATTTATTTTTTATTTTTTTTATTTGGTTATTGTGAGAAATCTTTATGACCATGTACATGGTTAAGCAATATCATCCCAACCATGACACCTCCTAAAGTTGGGAGTTATCATCATTAATATGAAATTTGACACAAAACCACCACACACCACTTTTTTAACTATTATTATATACAAAATATATATAATAATAATAATGTATATTTTTCGGTATACACAAATGAAAGAAAATCCAAAAAGTAACCACGAAAACACTAACCACAAAATCGATGAAGAAACTTGCCGACACAACAATGATGATAAAAATCGTCAACCACAAAATGACATTAAAAATCGTCAACAACAATTTGACGATTTAAAAAAAAAAAAATCATCGACAAGAAAAATTCGTCGACAAGAAAAAAGTCATCGACAATAAAATATCGTTAACAAGAAAAAGTCGTCGACAATAAAATATCATCTACAAGAAAATATTATTGACAAAAACTAATGATAAATGCAAATTCAAAATAAGTCGAGCATTAGACACTTGAAACCAACATGTAAACACCCAAATACCAAAACTAAAAAGGTGGGTCCCCAATTTTGGGGTACGTTGTGGAGCAGCCACAACAAATGGTGATTCCGCTGGGAAATGCTCCTGAGCATTTCGGTGAGAACCCAACCTGAAAACACACAAACTAAAATACAAGCATCATAAAATATCCAACAAATGCAAATAGGTTAAATATACATGAAGCATCAGAATCGTTAATCATCAGCTTGGTGTGTGCAGTGTGCTTCAATCCCTTTCATTTGAAACTCATTCAAATTTCCATTGTCAGCTTTACCTGAATGAATATGCAAAGTTATGAATGATTTTTTCAATATTTAATGTATGGTGAAGATGCTAGAGATATAACAACCTGCTTTGTAAAGTCTCAAACTTTCTAGTACCATGAACAAACATATTAAAACTGTCAAATCCTCTTAGGACCCAATATGCGTATACTGAATTAATTTACTAGATCCCAAAGTTGGTTATGTGTCACTTCCATATTGAACCCATGTGCAAGTGTAAGTGAAATCAGAGCTTTGTGGAATAGTATTCCCAACCTAAGCGAGATGGGAATTTAACCCTATCCTTACTACTTTGATCTGGAGTTCATTACCTCATCTTGAACAAAATGATTTAACCTATTGTGGATGAAACCGTCAGGCTAGCCTATCCGTTTGAGCAGTCAGAGGTCTTCCTTTTAGATAAGACATGTTGCCACGCATGAGCATACTCCACTGCCAGTCAGGCGTCTATATCCCTGGTGGATATTAACCCCATAATCCAAGATTTGGCTTTACTTTTGATTTCTTGAACCTTGGGGATGACTACCCATCATTGCAAGGGACATGTAGTACGATCCTTCCAATCCAATATTAATGATGACATGAAAGTAGAATGAAAAATATTTGCTTTGTAATTTTAGTTTCTTGAGTGGGCAAAATAGAAGCTTTGGGGAATCAGATTCTCAACCTAAGCGAGATGAGAATTAGACCCTATCCTTACTACTCCATGAATGTCAAATCAGAGCTTTGGGGAGTTGGATCCTCAACATAAGTTCGATGGGGATTTAACCCTATCCTTACTACACTGATTTTAGGCTTTAAGAACTATGGGAGTGGTAAAAACCATTGTTTTAAGGATTATGTTGCATGATAGGACAAACACAAAATACTCCTTTCACCTCACCTTTTCTTCCAATTATGGTTTTGACCATTTTGCTCAAAATCCTCTTTAATGTGTAGAACGTGCTTGGTTCAAGATAGTTCGGGCATCAGTTCCCAACCTTAGGATCCTTTTAATATATGTTATGTAATAACCCTAAGAGGATTCAACACCTTTTCAATGATTGTATTTGAAATGAAGATGCAATTGAGATGAAATGTATATGTAATGTGGAATGTAACATGAGATATGGATGGATGCATTGTTCTTTTTAAAATGCAGATGGAGTATACCACCTATTTTGCCATAATTTGTAAAAATGACAACTTCATGCATCACAAGTTCCAAACGATATTCGTTACTGTGTTTGCGATACTCATGAAGCTTTCTATAATATAATTCTGATGTTTCATATTCTCTTAGTCTTAGTCAACATTTATAAGGATATAAGTTGACATATTGCTTCTTCTTTTTTTTTTTCAAGACAAACCAAAAATGTCCAAAGGACCAACACACAACTTAAAACCAAAACTGAAATGCAAAACCAACATCAAAACCAAAAATTATATACAAATGTACAATATGGTACAAATATCACATGACTTAAGAGCTAAAATAATGCTTTAGAACTTTTCCATTAACCGGTAACATCAAATATTTCACATCCAAAGTTCTTAATCTGAAAGTATTTTCCCCTAGGATTTTGGAAATTTGATAAGGGCCTAACCAAATACAATCAAAATTTTTGTGATCCCCTTTCTCCTCATGTTTTTTATCCCACAATAAAACCAAGTCAGAGATCCTAAAAGACTTAATTTTGGCTCTTTTATGAAACCATATTTTGACCACATCTTGATGTTTGCTCATGTGGAGCATGGCTTCTTATATTTTTTCATCAAGGTGCATTAGATGACTTAATCTAGCCTTAATGTGATTATCAGTTCCAAGTTACTCTTGTGTGAAACGAAGGGTTTGAAGCTTCAAATTTTGTAGGAAAATTTGGATCTTGCCCATAAACTAGATGATAAGGTGTATTCCCTATTGATTCTTTTTCTCTAGTCCTATCTACCCAAAGAGCAAATTTTAATTGGTTGTGCCAATCCTAAGAATTCTTTTTCAATAACTTCTTAGTGATGGATAACAAATTTTTATTTGAATATTTTGCCAAACCATTGCCTTGAGGGTAATAGTTAGACGAAAAATTTAAACTCACCTTATTATCATATGCCCAATTTGCAAATTGAGTGGAAAAAAAAACATTACCATTATCACTTACAATAGAATCGGGCATTCCAAACCTTGTTACGATATGATCTTCGAGGAATTTTATTACCACATCCATAGTAGAATGCTTCGTAGGAATTGCTTCTGCCCACCTAGTGCAATAATCTGTAGCTGTGAGTATGAATTTATGGGAATTTGAAGAATTTGGGTTAATAACCCCAATGAAGTCTAATCCCCATTGTGCAAATGGTCTCATCTCAACTATAGGTTGCAATGCCATAGCTGCATTCCTTTCTCTATTGGCAACCACTTGACAAATATGGAAATATCACACATGTGCATGTGCATCTTTAAAAATATGGGGCCAATAATATCCCGCTCTTAATATTTGATGTGTTGTTGAATTTGCCGAACCATGGCCAGTTTTGTATTTACCATGAAACTCTTGCAAAACATTGGTAGCTTCTTCTTGATTTAAGCATCGTAAGTAAATTCCCTCGTGATTTTTTTGTAAGGAGCACCAAACCTAATAAGATAATTGGCAGATTTAAGTCTCAAGGCTCTTCTTTGATTAGAATTAATATGTGATGTACACTTACCATTTAGCATAAAATACACAATATCAACATACCAATCATCTTTGGAAATGTGCTCTACATTTGAATATTGGCATGTGACTTGGGTATTGTTCTCAGCAATTGTTTTCACAAGTCCTTTTCCACGAACTAGTTTCATGGGTTGAATTTCAAGATCAAATTCTTTAATGGTAGAAATCCATTTACCTATTCTCTCACCTAGCTCATTTTGCATAAACATGGTTTTGACAGTAGGGTCAGGCACAATGGCAAAGACCCTACTATGCACAATGTAATGTCTAAATTTTTTTACTATTTTGAAAAGTGCATATATTTGCTTATCGATAATGGAATACCTCAATTGAGAATCCTTCAAAGGAGCACTTAGAAAAGCTATGGGATTTTCTATGTTATCTTCACCTTTCTGAGTTAAGACACTCACAAAAGAGTGTTCAGATGCAAAAGCATAAATAAAGAAAGGCTTAGAATAATCTATACTTATAAGGATAGGGGATCTAGAAATAGCATCCTTGATGCTTTGAAAGGCAACCCTATTTTCTTCATTCCATCTGACATTCACATCCTTTTTAAGCATCTCATTCAGTGGTTTAGCTATCTTAGCGAAACCAGAAATAAACTTCCTCACAAAATTGATTTTCCCAAAGAAAGATCTCAATTCCTTTTTGCTATCTGGGAGAGTTAAGTTTTGGATAGCTTCTATCCTTTTTGGATCAATGGAGATACCTTATTTTGAAATGATATGGCCAAGCAATCTTCCTTTTGTCACTCCAAAGATGCATTTTTTTGGATTTAAAGAAATTTCGTGTTCTCTACACCTTTGGGGAACTTTCCTCAAATATTTCACATGGTCTTCTTTTTCCTTTGAAAACACAGGAATTTCATCCACATACACAATGATACATTTACCTATGAGCCATTTAAACGTATAATCCATGGCACATTGAAATGTTGCACCTGCATTTAATAATCCGAAAGGCATTTTTCTAAAGGCAAATGTTCCCCATTTGGTTGTGAAGGCCGTCTTCATCCTATCACTGGGATGAATAAGAATCTTATTGTATCCAGAATACCCATAGAGAAAAGACATCATTTCAGACCCATTCATCGTTTGCAAGATTTCATCAATTTATGGTAGTGGGTAATTATCCTTTTGTGAGGCTTTGTTGAGATTTCTAAAGTCTATGCATAGCCTTATCTCTCCATTCTTATTTCTCATCGAGACAAGATTAGTGACCCAAGTTGAGTGCCTAACGGGAAATATTATATTTGCATCCAACAATCGCTTGACCTCTTTCTCTATCAAGGGCTCAAGTAATGGGTTAACAGATCGTTGTCTTTGTCTGAAGGGTTTGGAATCCAGTTTTAAAGGGATGGTGTGCATAATAATGTTTTTATCATATGTTTTCAACTCATTGTAATTCCAAGCAATGCAATCCATGTAATATTTTAATGCACATATTATATTTTCTCTCTCATCAGTTGTACATGCCTTTGCAATGTACACTTCACGTGGATTATCCACACTCCCTATATTGATCAAGTCATAAGCATATTTAGGAAGTGGAACCCTTTTTCCTTTTCTAGATTTATATCCCATATCAAACATCTTCTTCAATGAAACAATGTTCTTAGGTATCTTGTTGGATTGAAATGTAGCTTCACTTTCTCCTTCTATTTCTTCTTGCCACCTTTGATCTTCATCAATCACTTGGTCCTCAAAAATACCCGAATTGGTGACAAATTTGAAAATTTGTCTATCATTATCAAAAACTTACAAGTTTTTGACGTTATCGGATATCAATGGGCAAGGGACTAACTCAATGTAAAACTTCTTGCATTTTTTTTATGTCAACCAGATTTAACATGCCTGCAGTGACTGCAAGAGAATCAGTTATACGATTTCCTTTCCTAGAAATAAGGGATATATTAAAAGTTTCAAATTCCTCAATGAGGTCCCTCACCCTAGTTCTATAAAGGCTCAATATCTTGTCGCGACAGGTATATTGTCCTTTAACTTGCTTGACCACAAACTCAAAATCTCCTAATACTTTCAAACACTTAACCTTCTTGCTCAAAGCCAATTGTAATCCAAAGATAAGGGCTTCATATTCTACCACGTTGTTAGTGCAAGGAAATTGCAATCTATAGGCAAAAAACAATGGTTTACTTCTTGGACAAGTGATTTCAACTCCAGCTCTTGCCCCTTGTTTTGACTTAGATCCATCAAACTTGAGTAACCACACGAGATTATCTTCTTCAAAAAAGTTACAAGAAAATGTTTCTTTTTGAGGTTCTTCGGTAGCTCTTTCAACATCAAAAGCATAGACTCCTAACTCAGGTTCAAAAAATTTAACTTCATTTGGCTTGTTGAATTTTGTGATGATTTCCTTTAGCCTTGGCTCATTTTCCACTCTAATTTGATTAGAAATTCCCTTCCAAGGTAGCCACATGTGTGAGCAATCAGTGGAGAAATAACCATTCAAACTTTTCATCCAATCCCTAGCAAGTAGCATTCCATATCGACTTGGGATATTGACAACCAAAATATCAACCACCTGTTGGACCCTAGGTTCAAAATTGAGTTGGATCTTAACATCGTAGAGGGTCCCTACCATATTTACCTCAGATCGATCCAATTGTAAAACCTTTAATTTAGAAGAAACAGGATCTTGGCCTAACATTTGGTAAAACTTTGAAGGCATGACGTTACTTGTAGCACCTGTGTCCACCAAACAATTATGCAAATTTTTGCCAACAATCCTCAAAATCAATAAAAAAGGAGGGACATCTCATCTTTCCTTTCATAAAACCATGTGAGATTCAACTTCCTTTCCTTCCTGTATTTTACTAGGTGAGTCCAAAGCCTTTATCAATGCTTCCTTTTGGCTAGGCAACCTGGCTGCCTCTAAAAATGAAAGGCTAGACTTGGACTTCCTTAAATCCTCCACTATGTCATAAGTTGACTTCTCAAGTTTCAACATTTTTTGCATGGCCTTAGATGTTTCTCTTCCAAATGGAGGGGGGGGATTATTATCATCCTTAGTATCAGGAGGAAGGATAGAGGTGTTTGGTGGAGTTGAGGATATTTTAGGGGTTTTTAACTTAGTCCTCAAATGGTATCCATGGTTCCCATTTCTAAATTCTCTAAAATCTTGCACTTCTTGTTCCAAGATTTCATCCCCTTCCTCATCATTCTCACTTTATTGAAGATATAGAGTTTCCACCACCAAAATGTTGTTATCTCCTTGTTGATTTTGGGGTGGACCCTCATTTGGCACAAGTTCCAAATCATCAACTTGAGCTTAGAGACAATGGGTATACCTAGCAATTTTGGTACAACTCCTTTCATTATGCTCCTTTGTATTATGCAATATACACCCATTTTCCCATGCAAAATTAGAAATATTAAGAATGGAACTAGAGTGACTTGGTCCTACATAAGTATCTATCTGATTAGCAATAGAGGAAGGCACACCCCCATTTTTTGGCTTCGTATTCCACTGTCTCCCTCTATTGCTAAAATTTTGATTTGGGTGAGGGTAATGGGATTCATACTTCTATTTTTAAACCAAATCATTACTCAATTTGTGAACCATATTTTTGAGATCTTCAACCTCTGAATAAATATCTTTTGGTTTAGCTATGTTATTGCTAGTTCTAGTAGGGTTTGCATAATTGGTGAGATCTTGACTTAACATTTGAGTTGGATTTTGAGCAACTTGATTTACGTAGGGATTCACACTTTGAATCAAAATTGGATTAGAGAAAGGAACTGTAGCCTGATAATTAACCGGACTAGTTCCTTGCATAGTCTATGGACTATTTTACAAAAATGAAGGAATGGAGGAAATGGATGTGATTGGTTGAATTGGAATGGGTGTGTAAGCGGGTGTTTATGAATATGGTTGTTGATAAGGCAAAGCATTCATGCCTAGAATTTGTGGTTCCATGATATGATTCATCATAGGAGCTTGACCATATGGACCATATTGTCCTATCGTAGGCATCTGGGGAAACCCATAACCCTGTGGTGTCATTTGTTGTTCAATGGTCATAGCTTCATTGTAGGCTAGAGCGAGCATGGCAACTTGAGGATTTTGCCTTGCAAACATTGCCATCATAGGATCCAATGCCCCAAAATATATTTGTAAAGCTACTGCAGGATCAATGGCAAAATTTCAAATTGCTCTATTATAGCACTTCTAAAATCTCTAATTAAAAGTTCAAATTGGCTCACCCTGGCATCTTTTGCATGTAATGAACTGATTGTAGATGATTGTGGGATCTAATGGTGACCTGAATTGGTTGACAAAAGCATTCTCCATTTGCGTCCATGACGTAATAGAAATAGTAGGTAAGCAAATATACCATTTGTAGGCTACTTGGTCTAAGCTCATGGGGAAGAGTCTACAAGCCACATCTTCATGTTGAAATTGCAATCTTATCAAAACATCCCTATAGGCTTGAATATGTTCTTCTACGGTCCTTGGGCCATCCGGTTTGTATTTGGGTAAAAATCTCTCTATATTCTTAGGGATCTCATGAATATCCCCTGTAATATTCAAAGGAATGTTATGGGATCCGTACCAAGGAGCTAGTGGAGGTTGGGCCATTTGATTCAAAATCGATGATGATAACCCTACAAGAACCATGGAAATGGTACTGATAATTGGTACACTAGTGGAAATTGACACCACCGATGCAAGTCCGCTAGATGCACCTGAAATAGAAGGATATTTTGTAACAAGGGTATCCGATGGGATCACAATTTGCTTGGTTTTATTCCTTGGGTTCCTATGAGTGGGTGAGAGGCTTTGGAATATGGTTTCCTTGATTGTTTTGGACCTAGTTGCGATGCAATGCGGTGGGTCCAGCTTGTAAATGAAACTACCCTACAAAACCTGACAAAACACTCAATACCTCAAAGAAAACCTGTGACACAAAGAAAATCTTGCAATTGTAGCCATTAATGAAATTCAAAGAATAACTTCAAAGCCAATTTTTTAGTCATGAATAAAAGAAGGAACCATGACAAAGCAATATTCTAAAAATGTAAATTAGTTTATGATTCACCAGATCACATATGCGCAAGTGAAGAGCATACTCCTAGTGTTGTAGGCTTTCTGATTCACAATATCACATTACACACAAGTGAAGAGCATAATACCGACAACAAATACATTTTAGACAAAATAATTTCTTACAAATAAGCATGAAATGACTAGCAAATATTAAACATGTAACGTATGAATAATCATGTTAGCATCAACCAGGAGATGTATCCATTAAAATCAAATGAAAGTAATTGCATGGAGACAACCTCGTTAGTCAAGACTAAAATTTTTCAAAATCAAATCAAAACACATTATTCTTGTATGAACAATCAAAAGCGTTAGAACAATGCATAGTGATTCATGTCCTCCTTTTAAAACTACAATGTTGTATTGTTAAAAGAGGGACAAAGATAATAATCAATAGGGCATGAAATATTCAAAATTTAAATCTCTATAGCATTTAAATGATACTAAAATAAACCAATTCAGCCCTCCTTCTAGTGCCAATATGTTGAGTGGTATTTTCACCCAATTGTGAAATTACACTCTTCCTTAGGATTTGGGTTCCAAATCCCCTCTTGCAAAGAAGTTAAACAAACAACTTCTCCAAGGTCTCTGCTATATTAGCATTTGCATATGCGTATTAGTAATCTCAAATAAAGATATTCAATTTAAATGCTTGGAACACCTTAGTGATTGCAAGTAACTGTAAACAAGGGGCAATGTTGGTTTATTTTACCATGAAATTTTAGTGATTGTTCATTGAACCAAAATAAAGCAAATGTGAGTTGGCCCTCATATGACCATGATGTAGTGCCATAATTCCTTTTATATTGAGGGTTTTAAAATAAATTTTATCTTGTTTATTAAGTCCAAATATGGCTTCTTATCATGAATATGAAGATAGCTTTCAATGTGATAAATAACCTATCCCTCTTTGGTGAAATTGGTTTTCACAAAGAAGCAATAATTTATGGCCTTAAAGTAAGGGCTTTAAATTTCACCTTAACTTATCCCTCTTAAATGAAATCAAATTTTCATCAAGATGATCAATTAAGTGCTTTGAAGAAAATACCTTCAATGTAATAGTCAAATTACCTCTCTTTCGTAAAATTAGATTTTTTATCAAGAGAGGGTAATTTTAGGCTCAAAGTGGAAATTTGTGACAATGCCATAAAACATAACTCCTTCAATGAAATTGGAATTTTCATGAAGGGAATGTCATCATAGGCTCATGAGCGTAAAATAAAACTGAAAAAATGAAATTTGACCTTAAAATGGAAATTTTCTATTTTCGAATTTTTTAAAATTTGTAGTAAAACAACAACTTCGATGAATTTTAAAAAAATACTAAAACAACTCCAAAAATGAAATTTCAAAGTGTTTATTGGAAGCTTGAAGTATAACCTACGCAATGGTGAAATTATTTTTGGATTTTGAAATTTTTTTAATGTTTATTTGAATGCCTGAAAATTAAAAAAAAAAAAAAAAATTCTGAAAAAATAAAATGCAGAAAAAAATGAAAATGAAATGCAAAAAATGGAACACAAGATACATTTAATTTTATGCTATCCTATTCCGGAAAAACCGAAGATGTGAGGTTCCCATGCATGCAACCTAACCTATTGGACTTGCAAAACCAGCACAATCCCCATAGACTAAGTGTTGGTTCCTAGAGTTTAAAATAAATTTTAGGTTCAAGCATTCATATGAAGCAACCAAACAAACTTGCATTAACTCCATCTACAAACTCGAAATATGAAAAAAGAAAAAAAAAAAGACATTAAATCCATAGAATGCAAAGAGAATCTCCTTCTTTCTTGCCCACAAGATGCAAATTTCTAAAAAATTTTGCATTAAAAATGTGTCATTTTACAATAGCAGAATTGTTGGTTTTCCCAAACCAGTCTATGGAAGAAAAACAACCCCAACAATTCCAGAATAGCCCTCTTGCCTTCAAATCTACAACTTTGCTTGTAGCAGTTTCCCACCCCCTTTGCATGTTAACTTTTTTGGTTTTTAAAGCTTTCACTTCAAAATGATCCGCTTGGTTTTCCTCGAATCGCTTCAAATCTATTTCGTTTCATTTTCTTTCCTTCGACGGGTTCTGCATGCGACTCTCTTTTCCACCACACTTTTTAGCAAACCATCCTTTTGGCTTGTTGTGGCCCCCAAGGTAATGACTTTGTGGCTGTTATTATCCTTTATTCCTGTTATATCTTATTTCCATTCCTTTCCCTCGTAACCGTAGTGCACATTTGGAGGGTTATACAATTTGCAAACTCACCAAAAATAATAGACCTGACACCTAGGAATACCCTGCGTATGACCTTAGTTGTGTAACGTTTTTGTCAGTAACGCTTCCCTTTACAAGGAGAAACATTATTCCTTCACCCATAGTGTACCATTATCTATTTTAATGCTTAATCATACCCATTACGGTTTGATCCGCATCACTGTCCACCGCCATGTCAGCTTAATCCCAGTAGTCACATGGGTGTTTTCAGACGTCCGAGTCCTACATCCACTAGACATCCATGTCACTCGTATCCATGTAGTGCATTTCCATGTTATAAACTTTGTTGTAGTGCAACCTCTTCACACGTTGTTCCCCACTTCCACCATCTGCAATTTTTGCATGCAATAGACTGATCCCTACCAATACTAGATTCAGTTTGGTTGTACCAGGCTATGCCTAGTTTGATAAAATGAAATTGCATTCATCACAATACCCATGATATTCGGTGATTGTAATTTTTTCACTCTCATATATCATGAAATCCTCATGGTCACTTCAATTCTGTTGCAACGACCACCTAGCCCCAATGACTTACACCTTGCGGTCCTCACTGATTTCTTTTGCAATCATGAGCCAATATTCATCAACATGGGTGTGAATTTAGATACACCAAATTCTATTCAAAACCAAACATCCATGGCTCTTCTCCTTAGGATGGTGGTGTGCTTTTCCATAAAATTTGGGAAATTATAAATACACTCACCTTGGAAACGTGCTCGTTGTTGATATATACATGCTATTCATTATCATACTATTACTGACTATCTTTGTCGATGCTTGAAACTGGTAGTCATCCTCCATTGTGTTCCATGGCTTGTTTAAGTCAAGTAATTCCTTTTTTTATGTGACTACCTATCCTCCATGCCATTTCTAGTGACTACCTCGAACCTCGCCCTATCCACATAATGTTCAATGTGACCGTTTGTGGGTCCACCTCAAGGTAGGGTCCTTGATATGATTCACCTCATGCGCACTTCATGACTATGCTCATTGTCTAGCCACATCATCCTCCTAATATATAATGTCACTTTCCACGTTGGATCTCCATGGTGATGTCTCGATGATGTCATCCACATCATCATAGCTACCTGACAACATCGCTCGGGTGAGGTCTAAAACTTATACCACATCCTCAACATCCTTATCATCGAAGGTTTGTGTTGTTAGCTGGTTCCTATGCTCTCACATGACCTCTGAACATGGCATTTCATGTGGACCTACCACTGCTTAGTGGGTCCATGTGTGTCACTATTGATTTGTCATCATTCATGCTACATCCACGTCTGGATTGGAAATCACACATGAAGACACAAAAATAAGGGGCTTTAGTCTTATGAATAGAATAAATTACAAAGCCCTAATATTTGAAATGAATACAAGCCTTTTATTTTGCAATTTTTTTTTTATTTGGTTATTGTGAGAAATCTTTATGACCATGTACATGGTTAAGCAATATCATCCCAACCATGACACCTCCTAAAGTTGGGAGTTATCATCATTAATATGAAATTTGATGCAAAACCACCACACACCACTTTTTTAACTATTATTATATACAAAATATATATAATAATAATGTATATTTTTTGGTATACACAAATGAAATAAAATCCAAAAAGTAACCACGAAAACACTAACCACAAAATTGATGAAGAAACTTGTCGACACAACAATGATGATAAAAATCGTCAACCACAAAATGACATTAAAAATCGTCAACAACAATTTGACAATTTGAAAAAAAAATAAAATCATCGATAAGAATTTGACGATAAAATATCGTTGACAAGAAAAAGACATCGACAATAAAATATCGTCGACAAGAAAAAAGTCATCGACAATAAGATATTGTCAACAAGAAAAAGTCATCGACAATAAAGTATCGTCTACAAGAAAATATTATTGACAAAAACTGATGATAAATGCAAATTCAAAATAAGCCGAGCATTAGACACTTGAAACCAACATGCAAACACCCAAATACCAAAAATAAAAAGGTGGGTCCCGAATTTTGGGGTACGTTGTTGAGCAGTCACAATAGGTACCTAGTTACTTCTTACTTTCTTTTTGCTTGTCTTTGGTTTGGTCAGGGTATTTTAGTTCCCTATATCAAACAAATATTTTTTTTGTTTTCTTTGTTGATTCTTTTATTAAAATTCTTTTGGTGTAGAAAGGTCATTGCTATGTTCTTTTTTTCTTTTTTATTTTCCTTTTTTGTTTAGTTTTATGAGGTGTGTGTATTTTTTTTGTTTTGTTTTATGTTGTGTTTTTTTTGTTGTTCTTGTATTTTTGTTATTTTGTGTTTTTATTTTCTTATGTGTTCTTTGTTTTCATGTTTTATGTTTTTTGTGTTTGTGTGTTGTTTTGTTGTTTTTATAGTTTTTGTGGTGTTTTGTGTTTTGTTGTTGATTTTTTTTAATTTTTTTGTTGTTTTGTTCATTTTGTGTTTTTTTTGTTTGTTAATTTGTGTCTTTGTTTTTTGTTGTTGTTGTATTGTTTGTGTTTTTTTGTTTGTTTGTTCTTTTTTTATTTTTTTAGGCATGTTCCTTGAGTTTGCAAAAGGGGGTAGGCCAGGTGCAATCCCTGGATATTTTTGGTAGAATAGATACCATTACCTCCTTGGGACTTACCCAAAAGTGGCATCCCATTTGGGGTTTTTTCCATATATATATAAGGAATATGATATCAAGGACCTCTTAGGTGTGAATGCAATGAATAAAAACTAGAAATATTGCTTCTACTATGTGGACATTCTCATTTTAAAAAAATATGAATTTGTTGGAATATTTGATCTACATTAAAATAAATAATGAAACATGGGACTAGCTATTTATAATATAATATGTTTAGCATTCTATTTAGTATTGTAGTCTTACAATTATATAGTAGAATTTTGTATTGAAGAGAATAACATAAGTTTTAAAAATAAATAATGGAGAACATGTTGTGTAAAAGGATGTGTGCTACCATACTGTTTGTTTGATTTAAATATATGTGTAATATTTGATCTATGGGAATTTTTTTAGTACATAGTAATTACATAGATCAATAGAAAAATGAAAATATACAGTAGTGATTTCATCAATTTTTTTTATAGTAATCCCAAGAAAACCACTAGGGATGATGGTATTTTTTGGAATTACTAAAATCAAACTTCTCCTTACATAGTTTTTTTTTTTTTAGAGAAAAATCCCTTGCAGGGTCGCCTTGGTCTAAGAGACCACGAAAAGGTGGTTCTACACCGTCAAATTCACCCGAGAGTCACGCCCAACCTTGTCGGCACCAACATTATCAATTGGATTTTGGGTACCCAATTCAACTTTTTGGTAGGATGGAGATTCAAACCTAGGACCTCCATTGGAGGATTGCCCTTTCCTATCCAACTCACCTACAACACCTGGGTTCTCCTTACATAGTTACAATCATAATAAACATAGAGGGTTTGTATACTTATTAAAAGGATTATTATAGATAGTGATAAAAAGTGGAACTATATCTCAATAATGTAGATTTAGAGATTATTATTAATATATAAAAATAAATAAAGAATGATTTTTAGGACACAATGACCATGATGGATGATATGCACATTGAGCCTAAAGAACATCAGACAAGAAACTTTGAGGAAGGTATTTTTAATGGTGTGTAGGTCCTAGGGAATTTGTAGAATAATATTTTTGACCTAGGGGTCCTATCATATGGTTAACTATGATGTAAAAGTCATAGAGAGGGTAAAAATAAATTTTTATAGAGCCTCTAAAGGTAATCTATATAAGGCTATATATGGAGGCATTTTGATATCTAGCTCAAGGGTAGTGATATTTTGTTATACAATAAACTTTAGCTATACATCAAACCATGTAGTAGAGGCAATAGCCATAATTACAAGAGTAGGGATTACAAAAAAAATGAATGTTAAGAAGATTATAATGGAAGGGGTTCTATGAATATCATTAATAGTTTGAATGCCAAGAAAAATACTAGCTGGAGCATTGAAAGTATTATTTAGGATGCAATATCCAACACATATACAAAGAAGGTAATGTTGTGACTAATGTTATGGAAAACATGAGAGTTTAGATGAATGGATCCAAGGTATGAACTGAATTTTTCCTAGAGGCTTTCATGATTATAACTATAAAAGAGAAAAATGCTTTTAATGTTGCTAAGTTATAAGTTATAAAGCCTTAGGGAAATTGATATTAGCATGGGGCTAGTTTTAATAGAAACTAAACTAATATTGAATGAAGACTAGGTAGAAGCTTTTGAAGATCTTAGGAAATATAGAATTGGAGATCTGATCTAAAGCTAATAGAGAATTGATTAAAGCTCCTAGCAATTCTAAATAAATCAAATGTATTAAATTTAAGAAATAATAAATGTAAATCACCATTGTATAGAGTTAAATCAAATTTGTTATGTATAATTATGCAACAATGCCCCTCTTTAGTCCAAATTTTATAATATATAGATGTTGGAAGTGATTTTTCCTACAAATAGAAGAGGTTTGGGACCCTTTCAAAATCCTTTCATTAATAATAATAATAATAATGCAAAATAGATGTGGATATTTGAATAATAATAACATTACTAACATTAGTAATGGGTGATTTCAATAAGAAGAGTCCTACTATTGGGGAATTCTTGGGTAATGAGACTTATATATAAATTTAAGTAACCTCTAACATTATATCCACTTCAAATTAGATGAAGACATTAATATATGAATTGAAGTATTCTTAGAATAGATTATTATTATATTTTTTTATTAAAAATGGATTAATTTCTATTGTATTGAACACATTGTTTTATTTGAAGTGGCACATTAAAGTCCATTTGAAGATAATCAATGGCTAATATGCATATATATTTTAATGCAATTTTTAATAATTAATTTTTTTATAAAGCATACATAACCTAATGTATTTCAGGAACTTTTTGTAAAGTATTTTGATAAATAACATTTTTAAAATAAATATTTAAACTATTAGGTGGTATCTAATATTTCAATATGAACATTTAATGTTCTATTTTTTTATGCTATAATAGACCACATAATACCCTATGTGTCATGATTTTTTAAGTTTAATTTATTATTTTTCCTTAAATTCATAATTCAAATAGGTTTTTATTTTAATAAAACCCAATTTAAAATGTAAATATATAAAAAATACTTTAAAATATTAAATTATAAAAAAGTATCTTTTAAGTTTTAGAATTAGTTAAATGATTTTAATGTAAAAATAACATATTTGAATGCATCCCACAAATTTCAATACATAAATAAATTTAAAATATCATCATAATTTGACCAAAATATTAAGAGAGAAGAAAATTCTACTTCAAGATGGTATTGTTAGACTCACAAGTTTAATGATCAAAGTTGGAAAAAGAAGAAATGATGGTTAAACATTTTCTACATAATTTATGCAATTGTTTTCTAAATAATGGTTAGATATTTCCTGCAATTATTTTCTAGGCTTAATCATTACAAACATAATATTTTTAATATCCAAATTTTGTTAAAAAAAAACTTTTTGCTTAAAATTAATAAGAAAATAATTTTAAAAAGTTAAATAAACAAAATTTACATATTTTTTAATTAAAAAACTCTATAGATGATAGTTCTTTGTGATCGGTAATCCTCTCCCAAGATCGTGTCGTTCAATAGATTAATTTTCCCATCATCCCTAGGTAGTCATGATGTTTTTTTCTAATATAAGTGCTTTGGTTTCTACTATGTGTTTTCAAATTGAGGAAGACTTTGTTTTGTTATCAACAGTCCTTAATAATTAGATATCATCAAAGTTATTTAGGTAATTGGATAGATACTTTGATTTCATAATAGTTTGGCACTAATTCTTTGCTCGCTAATATATTTTTTTTTTTCACAGTCCTTGATCCTTGGAGTTGATGAATATCTTCCAGTTTACTAAATGAAATGTGCAAACAATCTTCAGACTTGAAACAAACTTTTATGCTTTTAAATTTAATGGCAAAAAAATAAAACATCAATCAAAACAAATTAAAAGAAGAAAGAATTTCTTAAGATACAAATAGTATAAAACTTATATAAGAGTTTTCTATATTTTTATATTTTTATAAATAATATGAAAATAAATTTAAACAAATTTTAAATATGTTTTAACGAGAAAACTCTGTAGAGAAAAGTGAAGTCGTTCTCGGTCACAAGAAAACCTTTAGGCTGAGAACAACTTAACCTTTAACGGGATCTTAATTGTCAATGCTACCTGTCCATACTCAAATGAAATGCAATACAAGACATTGTCTGTTAAAATAATACATGACGTGACCTTTTTCTTAAATGGTTTCTGTTTTCTATATGATTTCTATTTAATAATGTATTCTTGCACATGCTTCTTGCAGTTTCTTGAGGACGTAGTTTTGACAAAACCAGCAACAAATATGCACTGATAGGCAGTTTTCTTAAATTCTTGCAGTTTTTGAGCACTTAGTTTTGACAAAACCGGCAACAAATAGGCACTGATAGGCAGTTTTCTTAAATTCTTCTTGCAGTTTTTGAGCACTTAGTTTTGACAAAACCGACAAAAAATAGGCACTGATAGGCAGTTTTTTGAGGACGTAGTTTTGACAATATCGGTTGTCCTATGCATTTTATGACAAATATTGGTTATCCTTCGTTTGAACATTATAGAGACTTTTATACGTCAGTCTAAACATTTTTCACCGACCTGGTTTGAAATATATTATCATAGCAATTATTATTCTCACCATATAACATATTTGTCCATCTTGTTTTGAGTGAAAAGCCAACATGCCCGAGAAACACCCTTTTCCTCTATTGTTGTTGGATGTTTCATTCAGTCAAAACATGTTTGAGAATCTATTCCCTTATTTTTGCGGATGTTTTAAAGGGAGACAACAAAGGCTCAAAGACATGCATCTATAAATATTGAATATATTTCGCTAAAATTTGGTTTTTTTCCATCAGATGTGGATGTTACTCTCACCGTCAAGAGTTGAACAAATAATCCTCGCTTGCAGAAAACCACTATAAGGACAAGTTGGTCTAATTACCTACATAAATTATTTCAAGTTGCAAGTGCCTACCACTTTCATTGTATGGGACGCATGCTTTTCTTTGCAAGTTGTTACTTCACGTAGGAGCGATGGAAATCTAATGAAGCCAAATTTTGCGTGTCTGCTTTCTCCCAAAAGTTATAAAGCTCTAAACCCCTGCTGTTGGGACTGCAAACTATTTAAAATGTCCTGCGAGAAATTATTAATGAGAAAATGTGTGGAGGATCCATTATTTCAGACTTCATACCTGTCTCTTTGATGAAAATAATGTTTAGTGCGTAACGGATGAGGGAATCTTCGAGTGCCTATTGTAGAATATTTTTTAGAAAATTATACCAGATTTGAAACCTTCTATTAGAATTTATCTTCTGCATTATTTGTCGGATGTAGTTCGCAATTAGATTGCAGTTATGCAGCAAGTCATCTTTAATGCATGTCAGATTGTTGATGAGCCTTTCCCTTTAACCCCAGCTATATATATTTGAATCCCTCGTATTTTTCAGGAAGGAGATTGATGGAGGAAGAGAGAATCTGAAGAGGAACTTCCAAGAGCAAGGAGCTGAACTTGTAGCATTCATAGACTCTTATATTAGTTCAACCTGCAACAGTTTTTGTAGATGTATGTAAGATTTTGAAGTAAGAACCATCTGGTGTAAAAGTTCTACTTGTTTGTTATTGTATAACTACGGTAATCAGTTCACTTTTGGTTAATATATGAAATACCTTACATATTTGTGCATTAGGTTCAATCCTAGTCTCCACGTGTTTATTTCTGAATGTTGATGCAAGTAATTGTAGAAAGATTTATTCAAATTATTTCCTCAATGTTTTAACTTTTCCTGTCTTATTATAAACCCTCGTGTTTTTACATAAACTCATGGGTCCTCTCATTTTGAAGCATAAGATATAAAATTGAGCCGAGTCCCATGGTTGATAAGTTAAAACATAAGTGAGAAATAACGACATTAGAAACAGTCATGATTGTGACCAATCTTGCTCTCAGAGACACTTTGTCCGACTCTTCCTTGAGATATTGAGAAGTCACAATTTCGTGAGCCTTTTATATTGAAGAGTGTGTTGGGCAAGTTGATTGGAGAAATTCAAAAAATCACTAGTCACGATATTGTGATTGTTGTTGCCTATAACCCTATTGGCTAAGCTGACTAGCGAAAGTCCTCAATTTCACTAGTTGCAATATCGCGTCACTTTTGGGACCATCTTGCTAATGCTCCTAAGTAAATGAGATATCGTGACCTCCTCCTTCCTTAGATTTTTTTTTTTTTTTGTTAAAGTTCATACGACATTCAAAAACTGTGTAAGCCGAGAATCTCTGCACTTTCAAATTGGTATGAGCCAGTGTCATTAGTGGAAGATTAGAAGCATAACTTTAGGAGCTAATTATTTGTAGTTGCAGATTACACATTTTAATGGCAAAAATTATGATCACTAGAGCATTCAAATGAATAGTTTATTTGGGTCTCAGGAGCTATGGGACCTAGTGCATAATGGTTACCCAAAACCATAAGATGTAGCAACATTGATCGCTCTTTCTCAAGTGAAGTCAGACTTGTTGAAGGAGAATTAGAAGAAGGACTAGAGGTATTATTTACATAATGTAGGTAATTGAGGAGATAATCCTCCCAAAAATTGTAGCAGCAACCAAATCAAAGGAGGCACAAGAAATTTTAGCCAGTTCTTTCCAAGGCACCAACAAAGTAAAATTTATGAAATTATATATGCTAAGAAGGGAATTTGAAAATCTATAGATGAGTGAATCATTCCATGAGCATCTTATTTATCCATACTATGGACAACATCAACTAGATGAGGTTGAATGGTGAGAATATTAATAACTAGAGGATAGTGGACGAAATTCTAATATGCCTACTAGTAAGGTTTGACTCAGTTATGATAGTGATTTAAGAATCAAGGCACTTAACAATCCATTCTATTGATAAGCTCATGGGTTCTCTACAAACACATAAGTAGAGGTTGAACAGATCATCTTAGTCCTCATTGGAGCAAGCATTCAAAAAAAAAGTCTCATTTTGAGATAACAATAGAAGAGATGATCCCACTAGAATACCTCAAGTTATCAAGGAGAAAGAGGATAAAGTAACTAAGGTAAGCATGGAAGAGGCCATCAGAGAAAAGGAAGGTCAAACTCAAATGAAGGTGAGACAAGCTACAAGTTCCATCAAGTAGGAGGAAGAGGCAATGACATAAATCAATAAGGAGGATCAAATTAGAGGTATGACAAATCAAAGATCCAATGTTATTATTGCAAGAAATTTGACCATTTTAGTTATGAGTGTAGAAAGAAGTTGGTCAAGGATAACAAGCAGCAAGTCCACTACACAAATAAAAATGAAAATATAGAAAGTAGACATGTGTTGTTAAATTGCAGTATTGATGAAGAGAGCTAAAGGAATTCTTGGTATCTCAACAGTGGGTGCAACAACCATATGTTTGGTAACAGAGAAATATTCTCACAAATTGAAACCATAAAATCCAAGGTGAATATGGGAAATAACAACAAGGTACCTACCATGGGCAAAGGAAATATTATTATCCACACCAAGCACGGTGAAACAAATGACATTCCTTATGTGTATTATGTGCCTAGGCAAAAATATAATTTGTTGAGCATTGGAATACTTGTGCAAAAGGGGTACACTCTATAGTTTAAAAATTGAGCTTGTATCATTTGAGACAAAGAGAATGGGCTCATAGCAACTATAGCCATGACAGAGAATAAAATGTTTCCCTTGCAAATTAAAAATGAACTACTTCTTTCATTTAGTGTAGTTGTGAAAGATACTACTTGCCTCTGGCATCTCAAATTCGATCACCTAAGTTTTAATGGCCTGAACTTTCTACACAGGAAGTAGATGTGAAGGGAATACCTGTTATAGAACAACCCAATCAAGATTTTGAAGGTTGTATTGTTAACAAGTAGCACATGATGCATTCCCTATAGGATAATTTTAGAGAGCTTCACAACCATTAGAGTTGGTACATTCAAATATTTATGGTCCTATGTAAACAAATATATTTACTGATAATAATTACTTCCTAACATTCATAGATCATTTTAGTCAAAGGACATGGGTATATTCCATTAGACAAAAGTTAGAAGATTTTAGAAAATTTGAGTTCAAGGGTTTGGTTGAAAAAAAAATGGCTATTACGTGAAGAATCTTAGAACAGATGGAGGATATGAGTACATCTCCAATTAATTCCATAATTTTAGCAAATAAAATGGAATTAGAATGCAGTTTAAACTAGATATACATCGCAATAGAATGATTTTGTAGAGAGGAAGAACAAAACAATAATGGATATGGCAAGGAGTATGCTAAAGGCAAAGGATTTACCACATAATTTCTAGGTAAAAGTTGTATGCTATGCAGTGTATCTGTCAAACAAGTGCCCCACAAAGAGTGTGAAGAAAGCAATTCCTCAAGAGGTATGGTGAAATTAAAAGCCTAGTGTTGCTCATTTAAGATTTTTTAGGTGAATAGTATATGCACATGTTCTAGATAAGAAGATAAATAAGTTGGATGATAAAGCAAAAAAATACATCTTCACTAGGTATAGTGGAGAATCAAAATATTATAGGTTGTATAAGTATTGATGTGAAGTTCCTAGAAGATGAAGCATGGAACTAGAAATCTAGGACTGGTTAGCTAGAGCCAACAATTATTGAATATGAATATTTAGAAGGAGATAGTGTGCATCCACTTAGAGACTCAAGCAGTACTATTGGTGCTAGTAGTACCATTGCCTCATCATCACAATTGCCTCCACTTGCAATAAGAATATCCAACTTGAAGACACCATCAAATATAAGGATCTTGCAGGATATATATGAGGTAACTATAAATGAAATTTATGAAGAAAATTCTGATTTTGCTTTATTTTTTGAGTGTTATCCAATTTCATATGAAGAAGAAATTTATAATAAAAGGGTAAAATCTATAGATGATGAGATTGAAGCCATAGAGAAAAATTTGACCTAGAAATTAGCAGATCTTCTAGCAGGTAAGAAAACCATTGGAGTGAAATAGGTATATAAAAATAAGTTTAATGTCCAAAGTGAAGTTGAAAGGTATAATGTAAGATTAGTTGCAAAAGGCTACAAGTAGAAGTCAGGGATTGACTATCATGAGGTATATGCACCTGTAGCAATACATGACACAATCAAAATTATTTTGGCATTGGCAACCCAGAAAGGCTACAATATTTACCATATGGATGTTAAGTCTACCTTCCTGAATAGAGTGTTGGAAGAAGAGGTCTATATAGACAAGCCATCTGACTATGAGCTGGAAGGACAAGAAGACAAGGTCCTAAAATTAAAGAAAGTCTTGTATGGGTTAAAACAAGCACCCAGGGCTTGGTATAACCATATTGGTGGTTACTTTCAAGATAATGGGTTCATTAATTGCCTATATGAGCACACTCTCTACATGAAAATAAATACAAAGGGGGATATTATGATAGTATACTTGTATGTAGACAATCATATTTATACTAGCAATAGCAATATGCTATTTGAGAAGTTTAGGAATGCCATTAAGCAAGAGTTCAATATGATGGACTTAAGGCTAATGAAATATATTCTTGGTATTGTAGTTACTCAATCTATGGATGGTATATTCACCTCTCAAGGTAAGTATGCAAAATATATCTTAAAGAGGTTCAAAATTGAGGACAACAAACCCACCATCACATCGATTATAACAGGTCTAAAAATGAGTAGAAACGATGATAGCAATAATATTGATCTAACTTTTTGTAAAAGGTTAGTTGGCAGTCTCATGTATTTGACTATAATTAGACCATAATTGATGTTTATAGTAAGTTTACTAAGAAATTTTATGGATTCACCAAAGTACACTCACTGGCAAGTAGGGAAAATGATTCTATGTTATGTTAATGGGACCAAGAACCATGGAATTTTGTATGCAAAAAAAGACCAATTTGAAATTTTTGGCTACACAAATAGTGATTGGGTTAGTAGTATAGATGATAGGAAAAACACTTTTGGATATGCATTCTATATTGGATAGGGTGCAGTTTCATGGTCATCAAAGAAGTAACCAATTGTTGCACAATCCACTACTAAGACAAAGTATATTTTTGCCACTTTAATCGCATGTCAGACAGTTTAGATAAAATGAAATTTAGGGGAGCTCAACCATGCACCAGAAGGAGAAACAACTATATTTTGTGATAACAATTCAACTATAGCACAATTAAAAGATCCAATGTTTCATGGAAAGACTAAGCATATTGAAATCCCATACCTTTTCATTAGAGAACTGGTGAAATCTAATGAAATTGAATTACTATTTTGCAATTCCAAAGAGCAGGTTGCAAATATTTTTATAAATCCTTTGAAGGAGGAAGACTTTAATAGGCTAATGGAAATGCTCGGTGTCCAATCTTTTATAAAATATAGTTTACAAAAAAATGCTAGAAAATTAAACCAAATTTGATACCTTCTTGCATAATTTATATTTTACATCATTCACCAGATTCTAATATACTCAAATTTATTATTAGTTTTTCACAATTATATTTCAGTTGTGTGGCAAGTTATCTGGTTCTGTATTTTTCATTAAATGTGTACCAAATTGTTGGTGAGCCTTTCCCAATTTTTACCTCCAACCCTAGCTATATATATTTGAGTCATTAGTAATTTTTAGGAGAGATATTGATGGAGGAAAGAATCTAAAGAGGCACTTCGAAGAGCAAGAAGCTAAACTTGTAGCATTCAGAGACTCCTATTTGAGTTCAACCTATAATAGTATTTGCAGATGTATGTAAGATTCAAGAGTAATAACCATCTAGTGTAAAAGTTCTATTTTTTTATAACTATAAAATTACAACATTCAGTTTGTTTTTTATTAATATATGAAATACCTTACATATTAGTGCATTAGGTTAAACCCTAGTCTCCACGTGTTTTATTTTTGAATGTTGATGCAAGTAAATGTGGAAAGATTTATTCAGATTATTTCCTCTATGTTTTAAATTTCCTTGTATTATTAGGAACCCTCATGTTTTTACATAAACTCATGGGTCCTCACATTTTCAAGCATAAGATGTGACATTGAGCCAAGTCCCATAGTTGAGAAGTTAAAGTATAAGTGAGAAATTACAATATTAAAAACATCCCAATTTCAAAACCAATACTACTCTCGAGACACTTTGTCCGACTCTCCCTCGTAATATTGAGATGTTTTTTGAATTTGTGATCTTTTTATATTGAACTTCATGTTGGGAAAGTTGACTGGCAAAAGTCAAAAACATTACTAGTCATGATATCATGATTGTTCTGGTCCATAACCCTATTGGCTAAGATGACTAGCAAAATTTTGCAATATCGCTAGTCTTGATATCGCATCACTTCTGGGACCACCCTCCTAATGATCCTGAGTAAGTGAGATATCACCACCTCCTCCTTCCATAGAAATGTTTTTGTCAAATCTCCTGAAACATTTAGAAATTGTGTAAGCCAAGAATCTCTACACTTTCAATATTGTAGGTGTTACTAGATTACATTTTTGTTGTAGGTTGTTGTAATATTGTAGGTCTTACCAGATTGTAGTGCGCAACAGTGGAAGGAGATTTTTTAATATTCAACAGTGCCAAAGTTTTTTTGTAGTGTGGAAAACATTCACAGATTCTACATAACTAAAAATTATCATGATAATTATATTCCTTTATATTTATGCTATTTTCAACAAGATCCCTAGGAATAGTTTGAACTAGATCCCAAAGGAATTGGTGGTAAAAACCACCAGGTTTGGTGGTTTTCCCCACCTGGGATGGTTAACAATCACAATTGGAACACCCAGGGATGACCATGACCTTTGCATCCAATTTCACTTCTATTTTAGTATAGATCATTTCTAGAGTATATTATATGCACTATGCTAAGTTTTGGTGCCATTTTGAATAGTTTTGCACCTTCTATTAGGCTTTTCATTATAACAGTTTGAATTGGAATACCCAGGGACAACCATGATATTTTCATCCAATTTCACTTCTATTTCAGCATAGATCATCTCTAGATTAGAATATATGAATTATACTAATTTTTGGTGCAATTTTGATTAGTTTTGCACCTTCTATTGCATTTTTTATATTTACTATTGCATGCATCCCTTCAATTTTGTTTCAATCCACATATGCTATTAACAAAATTGAGTTCTTTGTGTGTAGATCCAGGTATTTCATAACACAAGGAAGGAGATATAAATTCGAATATAGATAGATCATTGTAGCAATATCGGAAACCCACTCTTCAATTTGTGAGTGTGAGGAAGGTCTTGGAGTGCATCTTGAGTATTTAAAAGGATTAGATACTTTGATACTTCTATAATTACTGTATTAACTCAAAGCTCTCATGGGATGTTTTGTAACCATGGATTTGACAAATAAATTAATATAAAGAGGACCCCCATTTATTTTAATTATTTGTTATCATACTTACATTAATGTCTCTATTTAGTGCTTATATCAATAGATACATTTCATTTCCATTTTCTAGGTGTATCATTTTTCCTCTCTACACATAACAGTTGCCCAAGGAGCAATGAATTTAGTAGTAAATTTTAACAGTGCTCAACTAGATTTGGAAACTATAAGAAAATAGGCTTTGAGGACATGGCACTCCTTAAGGAATTGTGGAGATAGTGGCATTACCTAAAATATTCTTCATGATAAAACTAAACTATGAAGAGGATGTATATCACATCTTATGGGGCAACCAATGTTTTTTTAAATATGAAGGTTTATTTCTACAAAAATGGGGGTCTAACTTTGACCCAAAAAAGTAGAGCATTCATAAAGATCGTATTTGGGTTAGATTGCTAGGTTTACCATTCTAGTTCTGGCATGAGGAAGTGATTATAGGCGTTGCTAAAGATGTTGATAATCTAGTTGTGATCAATCCTACAAAGTTAGCCAAGTTGAGTCTGGTGTATGCTAGGATATATATGAATTTCAACCTAGAACAGGAACTTTCCATCTCAATAGAAATCATTTCTAAACATGGATTTTGGGTGCAGCCTATTGAACATGAGAACAATCCCTCAAGATTTGATTCTTATAAGAAACTAGGGCATTCAATAAATGTATTTCCTAATAGGAATAAGGAGAGCAACTCTCAAAATGTTTTATAAAGGAATAAGTATTTTGTTTTAAGATCCAAACAAGAGGGAGATCTAATCATTCCAATGGAGAAGAAATCAAATAAGGCCAATGTTCAAAAAATCCCTATCGAAGATCTAGAGGCCCAAAAAATATAGGAAAGGAAAATTCGAGAAGAAGTTATTTAGGAAAACCTCATAGATAAAAACCCCTCTATCATTGAAAATTTAATTTTTCAAATCCAGGAACCCTCTTATGTCAAAGTAGAATCTATGAAGTATAACACCTTTGCATGTCTTTAGAATCCAATGATTGAACTAGATAGTGATATATATAATAATAAAATAATCAATAAAACATGATTAGGTATAAGAGGGAGAAATTTAATAGGATGAGATTTCTCTAGGTTAAATGCCTCATTAGAAGAGGAAAGATTAAAATAAAGAGATATCAAATAATAGACTCGAAGAGGAAATGAATATAGAGAAGTGAGAGTCTTCATAGGATATAAATATTAAAAAAACTAAAGATAATTTGAATTTATTGACTCTCTTAATGCATGCCAATAAAAGAGTGGATGTGGGCTCTTCTATACCTAGAGGAAGGAAAAAACTAGAGTGGCTAGATCCATAGAGGTAGTAAAAAAAATTGCAGGTGGTACTTAGAATATTTTATATTTGGGTGGAGGAAGAACCCAACAAAATCTAAAAAATAAAAATTCTACCTTAGAATATTAGGGGTATGAATTCCCTTGAAAATTATAGAGTATTTTTGGAGTTGAGAAAAGAATATAAACATCGTATCTTCTTGATTCAAGAGACTAATATTGATGAGAAAAAATTTCAATCAGTTAAAAATGCTATTTAGAAGGAAATGGATATGGTGAGAATTTCAATAGTGGGAGCCTCTAGAGGTGTATGGAATTTGTGGGAGCTTAGAATATTTTATGGTCAATGTATTCAAATAAATGAAAGGTGTCTGATTGTCCTCTTGATTTGTAAAATTATGAACTTTTATTGGGTTTTTTCTAGTGTATATGCCCCAAACACTAGGGAATGAAGGAAAAGGGTTTGTGATCTCCTTAGTAATAATCATGAGGTGTGTCATTGGCCATGAATAGTTTTGAATAATTTTAACACACCATTGTATCCTAGTGATAAGAAGGGATGTAGTTTGGTTTATTCTAATAATATGGAGGAATTTAATAATTTTATCTCTAAATGTGAAAATATGGATTTAGATTTGAAAGGCACTAAATACACCTATTCTAATAGGAATTTGCTTCAACTACATTCAAATTATATTAGATAGAGTATTAGAATCCTAGTCTTGGTTAACTTAGTATCATAACTATTCTCTTAAATCCCTTTTAAAAATTCCCTCTAATCATTAACCATTACTTTTGGAAGTGTTGGAGGGGAGAATATTTAAAGGTAGATCCTTCATATTTGAGTTAATATGGATGCCACATCGTTATTTAGCTCAAAATATGTTATAATGGTGGAATATTGATATTAGGGGATCTAAAATATTCCAAGTCTCTTAGAAGCTGAAAAATATTAAGAAAAATCTAAAGGTTTGGAACAAGGGGTTTTTTGGTCATTTAAAAGATAGAAAAAATAATCTAAATGCTATCTTGGAACATGTGGAAGAGCAAATTTAGAATTGGGGGTGCATAGTGGAATAAGAGAGAAAATAAAAGGTTCTTATGTCTAATATCCACACTTTAGTATCTTGGAGAGAGAAATATAGGGCTTTATGGCTCAAAGAAGGAGATAAGAACACCTAGTTTTTCCATCTCATAACTATTAGACACATGGCATATAATAGAATAATAGTTTTGAATATAGAAAAGAGAAAGAAAATAAAAGAGGAAAATGATATTTTTTTTTTTTTGTATTTACATGGTGGAATCGGTAGTCGCCACGAATCTTGGCAGGTTGTCTAGCTTTTATGGCCACCACAGTATTCTGTGTTGTCCACCCTGAAAGCTACCACACAGATCTTCGTGCATTCTGCCCATATAACCACCATGCCACAATCATTTTAAACATTTTACACCGCTGAAAGCACCAGGAAAGGGACAAGCGTTCAGTCCGGCGAGGCCCAAGATTTGAACCTTGGACCTCCGCCCCCCTTATGGGGTTTGGATGAACCAATTGGTCTACACCTCGGACCTGGAATATGATATTAAAAATCAAGTAGATTATTTATTTTTAAATCACCTTAGCATGAATTATGTAATAAATGTTGAATCAATTAACAAATTGTTGAAGAATATTCCCCAAGTGGTGAATAGTGAAATAATTGTTTTTTGGATAATCCTTTCTTAGAGGAGGAGGTGTGTATGGTAGTTTTTAGCATGTAGAAGGATAGAGTCATAGGTCTGAATAGGTTTCCAAATAGTTTCTTTCAAACTTATTGGGATATTATTAAGACCAATATGTTAGAGCTTTGGTAGAATTTTAGTGAGAAAACAAATTTTGTAAGGAATGGAATTCTACATTCCTTGTTTTGATTTTGAAAAAGTAAGGAGTAGACACACTAAAAACATTTCATCCAATCAAACTATGCAATTTCATTTATAAAATTTTGATAAAGGTTCTAGCCAATAGACTAAAGAGTATTTCACCTATGATTATATCCTCTCAATAGAGTGGTTTTGATAAACAAAGGCAGATATTTGATGAGATAATCATTGTTTATGATGGTTTACACTCTATGAGGATGAGAGGATTAGAAGGCATGTTGTTGAATTTGGATATGAGTAAAGCCTATGGTAAAGTATCTTGGGAGTTTTTAGATAAAGTGCTACAATATTTTGGTTTTGGGGAAAATTGGAGGCTTTGGATCATGGTTTTCATGTCCACTCCTCTGTATTCAATGATAGTAAATGGAGAACTAGTAGGTTTTTTTGTAGTAAAAAAGGGTTGAGACAAGGTGATCCTATATTGCCTTATCTATTCATAATAGTGGTTGAGGCTCTAGGAAGAAGCTTAACAATAACAAAAGGAGCAACCTTGATTAAAGGAATTTGGTCAACATCATCTTCAAATATAATTACTCATCAGTAGTTCATTTATGATACCATAATATTATCAAAGTCATTAGTTGTGGAAGCTAAGAATATTAGATAAATTCTCAAAACCTGTGAAATAGTTGTAGGTCAAAATTTTGATTTCTTGAAAAATTAAGGTGGTCTTATTTAAAACTCCCTAACTTATATAAAATAACTATTTTAACCATACCTACTAGCCAATATATTCTTTTGTTATAGCTCTAGAAATATATTGAAATATCTTAGATGGTGTAGAAAAAAGAAAAGTTTTGGAGAACTTAGATCATTCATAAGATAAATATGTATACTATATCTTATGAAGACACATATACAAAAATTTTCCTAGGTCTTGTGAATTACATGGATTCCAAAATGAACTTGAGACCTGTATGAAAATTCATGTAATACATATTCCTTGTACTTTTCCAAGTAAATATCATTGCATTCTAGCTAAAGGAATTTTTGAAATAACCATTGCATTCATAGCATGTTTACAACCTATGTAAACATCCTTAGCATTTATAGTTTTGTTTTTTAAGAAAATAAAATTATTCTATATTCATTATACATGCAACTTATTTTATTAGAGATTTCCTCATTTAACTATAGCATTCATAAACCTTTTTAGAATGACAAGTTGAAAGACATTAATATTAGGGGATAATTTTGATTGTGTCCAACATGTACAAAATATTTTTTTTACTATTATATATACATACAAAAATAAAAATACCATATATCTACATGGAATAAAACACATTGAATAAATGCTAGTGTTAAATACTAGATTCCACGTAGGTAAAACATAACTATAAAAATGGATGAAGTTGGTTCATGTTAAAATTCATTAATATAAGTTCAAAGATCAATCACTACAATATGAGTTGTTTATTTTGCCTTTGGTATATAAATATATCTCATGTGTATTATCTCCTTATTTGAGTAAGGAAAGAATTTCACTTTGTTGGCTTCTATCCTTCAACAACTTCAAGATAACCATACTATCATACAATAAAAGTGTATAGTACCTCTATTTAATATGTACACTTCATAAAAAAATATTTAAGATCATGTACTATCTATATTAACAATAATTTACATTGTAATTTGAGTACATGGGAAAAATATTGTTAAATAATTCGTGTTCACAAGTCTTCACATTTTTAACATATGGTAATTATAAATTGTGTAATTTTTATATAACATCAATATTTTTACTTGTTCAATCTAAGCACTTGTATGTATTAAATATTTTGTGCTCTCTTTAATTTTATAACAATTTACTTTGGTAACTTCTAAAATTTTATTTATGTACCATTTTTTAAATAGATGATGAGTGAGTTCAACCAATTTATTCAATATTAGTTTAATAGCTACATAAACTAAAGTAAATTTAGGATAACGTGAGAATTAACTTCTTTTGGTAGAAAAATAGTATGTTTTTTTTATTAGTAACGTGTTTTAAAAGGAACCCAAAACCTTATAAACACATTGCAAGGAGGATCCTGTGAAGGTTCAACTCCCTATAGAACAATCCAAAATTGGACCATTCACAGAATCCATAAACTAAAACAATCTAAAATATTACAAACATACCACCCATAGGCACAAATAGAAAAATAGAAACAACATAGATATCATATGGACCTTCCAAAACAACCACATACAAAGAGACATGGAGAGCACAAATACCATCCTAGGAAACAAAATGGGATAGTCCCATTCAAGACCAACTATTTTACTCTAGGACGTAGTCCTCTTCATCTTTGGGATCATCCTCCACGGGACTAATGTCTTTCTATTTATTCATCAAGATGATGATCTTGTTGGCTCTAAGGAGCATCAAGGTAGCAATATTGATGATATCTTCCAAATCTGTAATCTCATCCACATCCCCCATCTGTGACATCTGTATTTTTTTACAAGTGTCAATATGCCACCTTGGCTTGTAATGTGATAGGGTTCCTTGATGCACTTCACATTATAGTCCAACACAGTCATCAAAATCATGGAATTAATCAAAATTGGTAGCAACAAGTTCACTATAGGAATTAGTAATACATTAGGGAAGATTCCCCTACCACGTAAAAAAGTATTGAACAGTTAACCCAAAGTTTACCATTGTATCTGCTTCTCGATTGCCTTCTCTATACACATGATGAATACACCTAATTTTGATTGCTCTTAGCGAGACAATGGAATTTTCAATGATTGGTCCCACATTCCAAGGAGGATTCAAGACCCCTTCAAATAGCTTATGGTGTTTAAGGAGTCTCCTTTGACTATCAGGTACTAGATATGAAGATCGATGGTCATTTGGATGTCTCAAAAAGTTATCCAAGACTTAGAAAAATTATCAGATTGAACTCCATTTTTTTTTTGCATAAGCCAAAATGAGTCGACCTCTATCATTCCAGATCACTCCTCCACAACTCACTGTCCTAGTATTGCCTTTTGAAGCACCATCAAAATTTAGCTTGAACTAATGAGGGGGGGATCCACGAAACCAGGAGTCTATCACAACAACCTGGGGATGACCAGAAACCTCAAAAGACAAGTTAGCAAAACATAACACTTGAATTTCAATTAAAAATGAAGGAAAATTTTTTGAATGAATGATATTAGCATTTTTATAGGTAAACATGACAATTATCAAAGAAATTGACTTTGGATCAAGGTATAAAAATTGGAAATAACGATTGTTCCTTTCCAGCCAGATTCACCATATAAAGTGAGGGAGAATGATCACCCATAAAAACTTCAGATGAGTGTACTTAAAGGGGTTTGGCCATTGGATAATAATATCACTAATAAATTGAGGAGAAACCTAATAAATGAATACACTTTACATAATTGAGGATAGGACAATGGAAGAAAAGGGGCACTCTAGAAACAGATGATTAACTGACTCCAATGCAAATTTGCAGAGATAACATCTATTGGGAAATATCATCCCACAGGTTATCAAATTATCGGTGGTCAATACCCTATTTTTTGCTACCAACCAATAAAAGTGAGAAATGTTAGAAATAATATTTTTGATCCAAATAATATTGGAGGGGAACCAATCATATTTAGGTTCATTCATAGCCATATATGTGGTTTTTACTAAGAAATTTCTAGACTGACTAAGTTGCTAGAAGAGAATATCAGGTGTCATGGTGCTTGGAAGAAAATGGGTTTGGAGAAGCTTAGATAGGTAGAAGTGAACAGAGTTAAGATCAGGATAATCTAGATCAGTAGGTTTGCCAGCCCAATGGGGAACCACTGCTTAACTATAACTAAAATTCTCAACTTTGGGACCAAAATTCAGATCATTGAAAGGTTTAATAATACTTACAAACTGATCACGGATGAGGGCTAGACCATAATAAATGGGTCCTCCTAGAATCTAATTCATGACCCATCTCCAAGCGTCCAGCATCCACCCTTTTGAATGATAGGCCAGTTTTGGCACACTGCGTTCTAAAATGTAGACCCAACAGACATAAGGGAATTTTCCATCAGAGACTGATGCCTGAGTTATTTGGTCTTAACAATATCAACCCACTAATATGGGTAGTTAGACACAATATTCCATCCCTGCTTTGACATCATGGCCATATTCATCTGGTGAACTCTTCTCAGACCTAGTCCTCCCCTACATTTTGGAAGACAAACCTTATCCTATGCAACAAGGAAAAAATTTCTTTTATTCTCTATTATTGACCATAGGAAATTCCACTAAAGTTGTTCCAATTTATTACAAACAACTATCGGAGTTTGAAATAGGTACATAAAGTAGATTGATATACTTTGAAGACAATATTGGACCAGAATGAACTTCCCTATGCTACTGAGCAAGGCTCCCTTCTAGCTAGCAATCTTCTTCATAATCCTTTGAATGACATTATCCCACATCCTCACGGTATGGTAGAAGAATAGTATGTAGTGATAGTGTTAATTGAACATTTTATGTGTTAAAGCATGTTGGGTAAATATTTATTTAAATAGATCAATATATCATATATAAATTATTATTATGAAACAAACCATTGACATATATGTTAGTATTTTATTTTTTTAATATATTTTATAAAAATATTATATGCGCAACTAGAAAATAGTCTCATCATACCCAAAAATATATAAGATATCTTTTTAAACATGGAAAAATGTTATATATTCCCTTATTGCTGCAAATTAAATCATCCAATATTGCATTCATTTTATTAATTACTCTCAACTAAAACAATAGGAAATTGTCTCAGGTACAGAGCAACGGTTTGAGCTTTAACTCCTCTAGAGGTTCAAAGTTCAAACCAATAGCATGGGTGAGTGTGTGAAAGGATGAGTGTGTTCAAAACAAACAATAACAATTTTTTCTCAATTAAAAAACTTACATAATACATATTCTAGATATGATATACCTCAACTATTCATGAATCATATTATCTAACTAATTCAACCCATATTATCTATTAATCCCACCATAGTTTCCCTTGGATTTGGAAACACATATTTTATATACAAAGATTTACGAAAAACACATGTTGTATGGAGTAGGTATAATTTTTTAAATTATTCTTTTTTAATGTGCATATATTATAGTAGACCTATCACTAGATTAGGTCCCTATGTCCCCACGCATATCAAAAGTTTAATAGTTTATCAGAAAGACCTTAGAAGTAATTTGCTAGTGAGAAAACAAAAGGATAAGATGTGAATAAAGAATTAATGAAACAAAATTTTATGGTTTTACCACTTTTAGTACTTCAAATATTATGCAAGAAAAAGTACTTTCCTCCTTTTATATATATATATATATATATATATATATATATATATATATATATATATATATATATATATATATATATATATATATATATATATATATATATATATATATATACTTGTGATAATTCATGTTTTATTTTTTAAGAAATTCAAGTTTATCTACTTGTATTGCTTGTACATTAATTATTTAATATGATATTATTTCCTAGTTACATTTACCAAATACAAATAATTTAAACCAAAAAAAACTAAACTACTACTAATCTTTAAATTACATCTAGTTATCATATTATATTAAAATTTTATATAAAATTTGAGGAAAGAGTTGAAAAAAACTAGTAAAAAGTAACATAAAAATGATTAAACTAACTACCACCTATACATTAATGGATAACAATTTTTTTTTTGGGTTACTTTTGATTAGTTTTTTTTTTAATACAATACTTTGATAATATGAAATACTATTTAAGATTGTATGTACTTTCAATTTTTGTTTGGTAAATATTGTTATTTGTTTCAAGAATATGCACTTTAAAAATGGTACCTTCTTACAATGTGAAAATAGTTTATTTTTAAAAAGAAAGATATAATTATATTACATTCTGAAATGTTTTCATACATATTAAAGGCTTAGTTACTTGTATAATATTTAAATATGTTTGTAGATGAAATTGGTAGGTGTAAGATCCCTGCTAGTATTGATATTATCCATACTTTAAAATGTGAAATAGAAGTAAACATAAATCAATCATTCAATTTGGATCAGTTAATTATGTTTTCTCAATATTGGTGATCTACTTTTCTTAAGTAGCTCCTCTTGTAGTTGGGTTTTTTATTTTCTCTCTACATCTATAACATCTTCCTTTTACTATAATTCTATTAGGACATGCTTAAACATATTGTTTTTCTCCTAGTTGTTTTATCCTATAGTTTTGCTATCACTACATCCAATATCATTCATTTTGGTAGTCTTCTCTTCTTTTTTTCTTTGGAATTTTGAGGTGCCAATGGGTTATGTTTATACCCCTTGTTTATAAGTTGTGCGCCTTCCTATTATACTACCAACCAATATGGGATTAAGCAATGTAATAAAACTTTTTTTCAAGGATTTTGATCTTCTATGTACAATTCTAAGTTGTTGTAATGATAACTCATTTTTTATAGAAGGTTAGAAGTCACAATTATCGAGTGTCCATATACAAGATGTTTTTTAATTCCTTGTTCTAATGCTAATTTGAGTCTCATATCATAGCATATCACCTATACCACATTGCAATTTATTTTTCCTAAATTGATCTTGAATTGGATTAGATATCATGCAAGAGCTACCAAAATCATTCGTCTATCTATAGCCTTTCCCAAATTTGACTTGCATGCTCAATTAGATAAAAGAGTAGGATACTTTATTTCTAGTGTTCTAAGTTGGATTATTTGATTGTCTATCTTTAATATCCCTTGGAATTCCATTATATATAACATTTTTAAGTTTTGGTATTTTGTTTCTTGTGATACATGACTTTTGTGGTTTGTACTATTTCCCTTGCCACCGTAATGGTTAGAACTCTAAATTATCTTGTTTAATTCCTTTTATATGTGTCACATAATTAAGGGTAGTATAGATAACAAAAAAAAATTTAGGAGGTGCTTGTCCTTTAACCCCATTTGTAAACACCGGCCCAATGATTGAGATAAATGTTCAAGTTTATACTCCTTTATATGGCTAATACAAATTGCTTTGTTATCTCAATCCATATTGTTATTGCTTTTGGGAAATTAAAGAACAAATGTGTTACTATTCTATTTATTTTTGAAGCATATGCGACATACATGAGACTATATTTCTTTTTACAATATTTTCTTCAATCAAAATCTTGTTTTATGAACCACCCAGAGATAAAATTGAGGCTTTTCGAGGAATATTATAATTCCATATAGTGGATATTTTTTATTCTTCTTCCCATGTTGTTGTGAATACCTTGGTTGACTATATAAAATCTAGGTGCACTAATACTACCCTAATTTATCTAATTGAGGGCTTGAGAAGTTGGTTCCATCCTTCTCATTTGGCTTTGTAGTAAACTGCAGGAGTCTTATACATGTTGTGGTATGGGAGGTTTGATCAAATAGGGTTGATTACTATCCCATTTGAATAAACTTGTAAGAGTGTTGACACCTTGTTGTATTTTATCTTTATGCTCTCCTTGTGATTGGTAATCCCTCAAGATTGGGTTCTCCAATATATTAATTTACATACCATATGTAGCTTTTTTTTTTGAATTTACATGGTGGAATCGGTAGCCGCCACGAATCCAGGCAGGCTGTCCAGCTTTTTATGGCCACCATGGTATTTTGCACTATCCGCCCCAGAAGCCACCACACAGATCTTTGCGTAGTCCGCCCTTATAACCACCATGCCACAATCATTTTAAACCTTTTACGCCGTTGAAAGCACCAGGAAAGGGACAAGTGTTTAGTCCGATGAGGCCCAATATTTGAACCTTGGACCTCCGCACCCCTCATACCATATGTAGTTAGTCATGATGTTTTTTCTAATATAAGTTATTTTGCTTCTACTATGTGTTTCCAAATTGAGGAAGAGTTTGCTTTGTTATCAACACTCCTTAATAGTTAGATACCATCAAAGTTATTTAGGTCTTGTACTATATAATTTGTTTCCTTTGGGAGGTATATAGGGTAACTAGATTCCATAATAGTTTAAAACCTAATTCTTTGTTCACTATATTTATTTTCCTTATGAGTCCTCTTTGATCTGTTTTATGTGTATCTTCCAATTTACTAGATGAAATGTGAAAATAATTTTAAGACTTGAGGTAAACTTTTATATTTTTAAATTTAATGACATAATAGAATATAATCAAAACAAACTTTTAAAAATAAGAAGGGGGAGGATCATGCTCCCTCTCCATGCTCCCCCTCCCTTGGATTTTATCCAATTATTGACTCATCCTGGGTCATTTCACTTTGGGAATGGTTTTGTAGTAGATGATCTCCTTGGGGGGAGATCCTTGCCCACTTTCTGCTTTTTTCCCAGTAGTTTCGGAGTTTCTCTGCTTGAGTCTTTGGCCTAGTGCATCCCAGGGTTCTTCTTGGATTTTTTGCATGTTTTTGGGATCCTTTCCCCAATCTACCTCAGGATTTCCCTAGGGATTTTTTTCGCAGGTTTTTCTTCTTGGAGCCGGTTCCCAGGCCTTTCTCTATCTATGGTGGTTGCAGGTTGGGTTTTCGACTACTTCCCTATGCATCCTGAGAGGTCCTCACTTCATCTTTGTTGGTCTGGGGGACCATCATTGCCAGCGACTCTTCTCTGGGATGCTTTTGGTTGTTGGCGGTCCCGTTCCTTTCGGTGGGGCCCTTTTCGATTTCCTATTCAGAGGCTTCTTCTTATTGGATATGTTGTTTGGTGGATGCTCAAAGCATTTTCATGGCCTTGGGAGTGGGTCTAATCCTATTCTTGAGTTGTTCGCAATCCTAGTCCTAGTTCCCTAAAGCTGTTCATGAGCAAGGATGGGGGATTCCTGGTCCTTTCTGATGGGGTGCCTAGGATAATCTGCTACATTTTTTGATCTTGGGGAGGGGACCTATGATCAATGCATGCAGATGTGGCCACCCTTGGCTCCCTCAGATTAGGCTTTTGAAGATTCCATCTTTGTTCCTGTTGTTGTTTTTCGCTTGGGCTTCACAGTTTTTTATTTCGGTTCCTATTTGAGGGCTTCTGCTTGCTGGTCTTACTTCTCGATGGACACTTAGAGCATGTTCAGGGCCTTGGGGTTAGGCCTCATCCTGTTCCTGAATTGTTCCCAGTCCCAATTCCAGATCCCTAAAACTGCTCGTGAGCAAGGATGGTGGGGTCCTGGTCCTATCTATTGGGGTGCTTGGGGTTATCTTATGTATTATCTGGTCTTAGGGTGGGGACCAATGCTCTTTTCTTGAAGTTGTGGTCACTTCTATGTCCTTCATATTTGGCCTCTAGGGATCCTTTCCTTGCGCCTATTGTTGTTGTCCCTGGCCCCTTTCAGCTTCCTCGTAGTTCAAATTGGTTTGCATGGGGATATCTTGGCCCTCAGAGATCCCCAGTAGTGTTGATCCACTTCACAGGCTCAAGCGAAGGCTTCCCATTGTTGTTTTTTTGAGGGTCCTGATGCCATTTCCTAGGTTGTCTTGCTATTACGCTCTGGACTATATTTTTTTGTTGCTTTGCTCGTGCGACTACTTGCTACTCTGCTATGCCCTAGGGTGCATCCTGGGCCGTCCTTGGACGGGAATCCTCTTCAAATTTTAGAATTCAAAATTTCTTGCTTCTAGTTTTCGGGCAAGATATCTGGTTTCAGGCTATTTTTGGACTTCCCGCTCTCCCTACTTGGTTCTGGGTGGGAATACTTTTTTGACTTTTTTCGTTGCGTGTTGAGTGGGACTTAACCTTTCATAAGGATTGCTCACGTGTAGTTGTGGTCTGATAGGGAGGCCTTGTTTTGTAATTTATCCATGTGCAGTGGCCTGACATGGAGGCCTTTTAAAACATGGAAAAAAAAATTGGCTCTTGTGTGGGATCTCAATTTTTCCTAAACAGGCAGGATTTTAAATTTTTAAATTTTTAACCTTTTTCTTTGGTCCTAGGTCCCATCCGAGCTGTGATCCTTATTTGGTTTTCTATTTGGCTAGTCCAATTTTTTTCATTAGAGGTTGTGTTCCTCCTTGATCCTCTACTGCCTGACAACTCTTGTACTAAGGTTTTGGGGTCACTTTTAAAACCCCGTTATTAATGTTAACATTCACTTATAAAAAAAAAAAAAATTAAAAAAAAAAAATGTTTTTTTTAAACACCCAAATAATATAAAAGTTATGTAAGAGTTGTTTTCAATATTTCTATAACTAATATAAAAATAATTTGTACGAATTATATAAATAAATAAGACAAAACTGTTTTAGAGAAAAGTGAAGTCGTTCTCAGCCTCAAGAAACCTTGTAGGCGGAGAACAACTTCTCCTTTAATGGGGTCTTAATTGTCGATACCTACCTGGCGAGGAAAGTGTCCATACTCAAATGGGATGCAATATAAGACATTGTCTTCTTCAAACAAGAGAGAATTCTATAAAGAAATTACAACATAACCTCACATTTTTCATAAATGCCTTCTGGTTTGTATATGATTTTTATTTAACAAATTATTCTTGCACATGCTTTTGAGTACTGAGGGCGTAGTTTCGACAAAACCAGCAACGAATAGGCACTCATAGGCAGTTTCTTGAGGACGTAGTTTTCACAAATATTGGTTGTCCTATGCATTTTTGACCTAAAAAATTTAGCATAGTTGTCATCACAAGTTAGTAGGCATAATTTTTATAAACAGCTATGCTATTTTCAAATCTGACAAGACGCCGATAGGCAATTGTAAAGTGATTTTGTATTCAAAATTTATAAAGGTTTTCTTTAAAAAAAATCTGATAAGACTGAAAAAAAAGATTCTTACCGTGAGATCCAACAACATTCACCTGAAAAAAAAGATTCTTACCGTGAGATCCAACAACATTCACCTTCTTTTGTTTGAACATTATAGAGACTTTATGCGAAGTTCAAACATTTTTCACTAACCTGGTTTGAAATTTATTATTATAACAATTATTACATATTTGTCCATATCCTACTGAATGAAAAGTGAACAACTTGACGGGAAAATGTCCTATATTGTTGGATGTTTCCTTCATTCAAAACATGTTTAACGATCTCTTCCCTTAATTTTGCGAATGTCTTTTGAAGGGAGGAAAACTAAGACTGAAAGAGACATGCATCCATAAAGATTGAATATATTTGGCTAAAGTTTTGTTTTTGTCCATCAGATGTCGATGTTACTCTCACTCTCAAGAGCTGAACGTATCATCTTGGCTTGCAGAAAACCACTTCAACGACAAGTTGGTCTAACCACCTCAATAAATTTTTTCAAGTTGCAAGCGCTTACAACTTTCATTGTATCTGGGACCCATGCTTTTCTTTGCAAGTTGTTACTCCACGTAGGAGCGATGGAAATCCAATGAAGCCAAATCTTGCGTTTCTGCTTTATCCCAAAAGTTATAAAGCTCTAATCACCTGTTGGGGACGGCAAACCATTTTCAATGTCCTGTGAGAATTTTGTCTGAAAAAAATGTGTAAAAGATCCATTATTCCAGAGTTCCTACCTGCCTCTTCTCGTAGGAGAAGAACCAATATAAGGCATTTATAGGCTCATTTGGACAAAATTTCAGACTATTGTCAACCCCAAGAGAAAGTCTGTGATGAAATGCAGTATGCTTCGTCAGGGAGACGTGGAAATAAGAAGAGGAAGTGTAATAAGCAGAACCCATACAGAGGCTTAAGACAACGCCCATCGCGGAAATGGGCTGCAGAGATAAGAGATCCCGTCAATGGAATGAGGGTCTGGCTTGGTACTTACAACATTCCCGAGGACGCTGCTCGAACATATGACCGTGAGGCTTTGAGGATCAAGGGCAGCAAAGCCAAGCTCAACTTCGCTATGGAAACTGTGAATGCGGAAGATCATCATCAGTCCACGAACGAGGTGAGTGTGCAGAGGCAGAGAGTGAGTTTGGTTTGTACATCACCAGAACCTCTGCCAAATTTAGAAAACGCTCTAAATTTAGGGAAGGATGTTGACAACGATGGCGTCTCGCCAAATTTGCTTCATTCAACACAGGAGTACATGGAATACCTGGAGACGGTGCTGGAGCTGAAGCCAGAAAACGATGGCAGTGTTTTATCTTCAAATTCTGCGCACACATTCCCCATTTGGGTTGAAGATGATGAGAAAAGCTGTGGCTCACTTGGTCAAATGGTGGATTACGAGGAGTTAAAAGTGGAGGGGAAAAATCTGATCAACAATGAGAGTGATGAGTGGCAATTGAATTCCTGTAATGCCAAGGATTCATTTTCCGAAGATCCATATTACGACTGTGGCAGGTTGGACTCGGCGCTTTGGATCCAAAGTCCTCTGTATGCTTGGGATAGTTTGTAAAACACGAGCACATGGGAATCAACCTACGACTCGAATGTATACGCCTAACATGGAGTTTTGGAGAAGGATTTAATGTACAACGTATAGTTTTTTTAGTTTTTCTGTTTTGGTTTGTATATATATGTTCAGGCAGTTGTTGAATGCAATAGCATCTAGCAATAGAATCTAGTTTCTATGCATTTTGACCTTTGTTTTTTAGGGTGAAAGTTGTCTCTTCAAACGCTTGTAGAGGTTTTATTTATTCATATGCTTGGAGCAGTAACCATCTTTCTTTTTACTCTTATGTAGGTTTTCTTTGTTTATTTGCTTGCTTAACTTGTGATGTTAAGCAAGGAAACTGAAGATATTTAGGACTCGGAAGGATATTGTTTAAAATTGAATTCTTGATTTATTTTTTCGTTGGGAGGAGACCTATGTTTCATTTTGAACCTTTAATCTCAAAAACTCCCAAAAACCTCTTGTAAAGTTATTTTTGTTTATTTAATAATAGATGGAAAAAAAAAAATGGGGTAATATTAAAAAAAAAGGGTTTTGAAGGGAATCCGACAATTTTACACATCAATTTTCAAAGGGAGAGAAAAATGAACACAACCTAACAAATTATCTTCAAAAGGAGATTAACAACCGACCACCTCAAAATGGGAAAAAAATCGCCAATAGCACCACCCAAGAACATACAACAAACACATCCAATGACGGGGACCGGAAGATTGACACATTCACAAATTCTGGTTTCTCATTAAAATCTGCTGAAAATAGTTACATGCATCTCAATGAAATGAAGCAGCCCGCAGGCTTTACAATGGCCGAGCTCGGCTTCGGTCTCCCTACTGTGCTTCTTCTCCCCCTTTCTCCGGTCCACCATCCCGACTAAAACAAAAATCCGAGTTTTTATCGAGGCCTCGATCCTCTAGGCAATTAATGCCTCCCACCTAAAACAAAATTCAAATTTCCTTTCCCCCCGAGATTTCAAATTCTTCGCCATTAATGGGCAACTGCCCGATCCACCAAGACGCTTGCATTTATGGCCTCCCTTAACCTGCACCGGCCGCTTTGTTCAGACTGTACTCTGCACTGCTGTCTCCTCCATACTGTCCATGCCCTGCAACAGCTATTTTGTCGAAATACTTCCATAAGGTGGTTAACCCCGTTTAATGCACGCGGCTGTCAACTTTCTTTTATGATACGTGGCCTTCATCTTTATCTTGATACACGTAGCTAACCGCGTGTTAAATTCGGCTTTGCCCTCTTCTTATCGCACAATATTCAATACACGTGCCCTCACAACTGTCTTAACACATGTGGCTGGCCACGTGTCAAAAATTGGCCTTGCCTAGCCGTCCGCTTGCTCATTTTGGTCTGCTTTCTTCTTGGCTACGATATCACAACATGTCACGATATCGCGACATGTCACGATATTGCGACCCAACTACTGTCTTGCCTCTGTCCAAATAAACCATCGCGATATCGCGACATCGCAATATCGTGACCCAACCACCTCCGCACCCTACTCTTTTAAAATTGTCGCGATATCGCGACGTCACGATATCGCGACCCAGCCACCTCCACGCCCTGCTCTTTTAAAATAGTCACGATATCACGATCGCGACGTCGTGATATTGCGACGTCGCGATATCGCGATGGAAAATCCCTTATGTCAATGCTGCAAACTATTGTCGCGATATCGCGAAGTCGCGATATCACGACAAAACTAGCCCCGCCCACGCTGAAGCCTTTGAGGTCATGATTTTGCGACCCCAACCCAACCTTTGTCCAAGCTTTACAAACTTTCCCTTCTGCTTTGCAAAGCTTCCCCCCTAGGAAAGAACTAAAATAATTCAAAATACAAGTACTTAAAGAAAATTTTGAAGGATGCAAGATTGCCCATACTGTCACCGGATGCTCCTGCATCAGACACCTGGGGTAACAAGAGAAGTGACCTTCACTTCTTTGTTGTTCGGTCCGCGTCCTTTGTAATATCTCCGAACACTCATCAACCTTTACAACCTGCTCAAATCCCGTTTTCTGGCAAAAATTTCTACCTTCTACCAGACAAATTCTGGCATTGCTGCACACCTTCTCATCCACTATCTGTAATGGCTTCAACTTGTGCCGCACTCCATCTTTCTTCAAGGAGTATGTATTTGCACGACCATCATGCACTGCACTCCGATCAAACTGCCATGGCCTTCCCAATAGCAAATGGCAAGCATCCATGGGGAATACATCACACAGGACCTCATCCTGGTATCTCCCAATCTGGAACGTGACTAAGCACTATTCATGGACCCATGCTCTGCAATCCTTCTGCAACTACAACTACAACTTAGTAACCATCTCCTCGAAAACTAAGTTATCTATACTCCCGTTGTCTATAATAACATTACAGACCTTGCCTGCACTTTTGCACCGTGTGCGGAATAGGCTTCTCCTCTGCTCTGACTTGTCTTTCTCAATCAACATGGTCCTCCTCACAATCATTGCTTCTCCCTTTTCAGCTTCTTCAAAATGTTCTGAGTCAGCATCTTCAACTGCCACAATAGCTCTGGCAGGACCCACTTGTTTCTTGTTCACTCTCTCGGGGTGCTGGGGACACTCATATGCCCAATGCCCCTCTTCTCCATAGTGGAAACATGTTCTTCGGAACACTCCTCTCCCATACCCGCATCCAGATCTACCTCTTCCTCTCGGGTAGCCATTATTCTGAACTTGTGGTTTGGGTTCTTCATATTCTTTCTGATTTCGACTGCTGCTCTCCTCTTCTTTCTTCTCTTCCTTTCTTTCATCCTTTCTTCCACCGATCTTTTCTCTAGGTCATTTTACTCTCTGCTTGCTTTCAAACCTTCTGTTCAATTTTTCTTCAACCTTCAGAGCAAACTGGTAAGCATCTTCAATGGTGCTCACCCGCACTAAGCTTAGCTCTTCCTGAACACTGGGTCTCAACCCATTAATATAACGGGCCACCTTTTCTTTGATTTCTTCTAAATGACCGATTATGATGGAGATTTTATAAAATTCCTTCGTATATTCTTGTACAGTTTTATTCATCTGTCTCAAACTCTGCATTTTTCTTAGCAGATCCAGTTCATAATCTACGGTAATAAACTGCCTCTTCAATTTCTCCACCATTATGTCCCATATTGTTATCCGTTATTTTACTCTTCTATTTCGCTCTAGCTGTACCCCCTTCCACCATATGCTGGCATGACCCTTCAGTCTAGTCTTGGAAAATCTGACCCGCTCGGGATCTTCAACCTCTTCATATTCGAAGTATTCTTCTAGGTCATTTATCCAATCTATTAATTCCTTCGGATTCAAGTTCCTAAAATACGTAGAAACTTCTATCTTCGGCCTCTTCCCGATCTGAGATATGGCCTTGTACAGTCTGGCTTGTGCCAGATCCATAGCTTCTTCTTCTTCTTCTTCAAACTGATTTTCTTCATCCACTTCATCCTCACTGTCTACATCTCTTTTCGGTTCATGTCCTCTGCGTAGTTCTTCTTGCAGGGTCTAAAATTGCCACTACAAAGCCCAAAAATCTTCTGCTGCCATGCCTCTTCCACCCACGGGGTTTCTTCTCAGAGGCATCTTCACCTGATCTCAAGCCCTCCCACAAGTCCTGGTACAACTACCTCTCCTTCGACGGTCTGCTGTACGCTCAGGAACCACTGGCTCTGATACCACTGACGGGGACCGAAAGATCAACACATTCACAAATTCTGGTTTCTCATTAAAATCTGCTAAAAATAGTTACATGCATCTCAATGAAATGAAGCAGCCTGCAGGCTTTACAATGGTCGAGCTCGGCTTCGGTCTCCCTACTGTGCTTCTTCTCCCCCTTTCTCCAGTCCGCCATCATGACTAAAACAAAAATCCAAGTTTTTATCAAGGCCTCGATCCTCTAGGCAATTAATGCCTCCCACCTAAAACAAAATTCAAATTTCCTTTCCCCCCGAGATTTCAAATTCTCTGCCATTAATGGGCAACTGCCCGATCCACCAAGATGCTTGCATTTATGGCCTCCCTTAACCTGCACCGGCCGCTTTGTTCAGACTGTACTCTGCACTGCTGTCTCCTCCATACTGTCCATGCCCTGCAACAACTGTTTTGTCGAAATACTTCCATAAGGTGGTTAACCCCGTTTAATGCACGTGGCTGTCAACTTTCTTTTATGATACGTGGCCTTCATATTTATCTTGATACACGTAGCTAACCGCGTGTTAAATTCGGCTTTGCCCTCTTCTTATCGCACAATCTTCAATACACGTGCCCTCACAACTGTCTTAACACACGTGGCTGGCCACGTGTCAAAAATTGGCCTTGCCTGGCCGTCCGCTTGCTCATTTTGGTCTGCTTTCTTCTTGGCCGCGATATCACGACATGTCACGATATCGTGACCCAACTACTGTCTTGCCTTTGTCCAAATAAACCGTCGTGATATCGCGACGTCACGATATTGCGACGTCACGATATCGCGACCCAACCACCTCCGTGCCCTGCTCTTTTAAAATCGTCATGATATCGCGACGTCGCGATATCATGACCCAGCCACCTCCGCGCCCTACTCTTTTAAAATCATCGTGATATCGCGACGTCACGATATCGTGACCCAGCCACCTCCGTGCCTTGCTCTTTTAAAATCGTCGCGATATCACGAAGAAAAAGCCCTTCTGTCAATGCTGCAAACTATTGTCGCGATATCGTGATGTCACAATATCGTGACAAAACTGGCCCCACCCACGCTGAAGCCTTTGAGGTCACGATTTTGCGACATGTCACAAAATCGTGACATGTCGCGATTTCGCGACCCCAACCCAACCTTTGTCCAAGCTTTACAAACTTTCCCTTCTGCTTTGCAAAGCTTCCCCCCGGGAAAGAACTAAAATAATTCAAAATACAAGTACTTAAAGAAAATTTTGAAGGATGCAAGATTGCCCATACTGTCACCGGATGCTCCTGCATCATCCAAGGTGCCAGAAAATTCGAAAGGAGGCGAACCCACAAGGACCTCTCTTTCTCAAAAATGTGGAAGAAATTTAAATTTTAAAAATTAAAAAGCCCTCCCATCCCACAAGGAATGGGTGGACCCCAACAATGGGAGCATAAAGGATGCTATCCCATAAACTAATGGGCCTCACACACCTTAAGTACCAAAGATCATTAAATCCATTAAAACCGCAGTAATACATACCATACAAAAGATTTCAAATTGAAACCACTACGGCCCAAAACCACCAAGCCAAACCAATTTGGAAATGAAACCAGACCCTACAACACTAGTGAGAACAACAACGAGCAACATACCAGGACCTCAGATCATTGCCAACCACCTGGGAGAAAGAGGGAATTTAAACGCATCCATGTTGAGTTGTCTACTATGACACCTCAAGCTCATTCTTCTTGACAAACTCAAACCGGGAAGACCACCACAGGTAGCAACAGAAATGCACTCGCTCTTCTTTGGCCTACCCACTTTTCTTTTGATTCCTATGGAAATACAAGACTACCGAAAGCTTTCTGAAAAAGGGACAGGGGATCCCTTCTCCAACCTCGATGAATAATTAAACACCAGCCCAACCCTGCACTTAGGGGAGGAAGGAACATCCACCGATCCTGCATTGCAAGCAATTGGGGAAGGAGTAAGCAACAAATCCTTACCCACATGAGAGCTCTTCTTCAAGAAATCCAAAGGAAAAGACCCCAGCATGGAAGAAGACATTGGGCTCTCCTTTGACAAAACATGGGAAATAGCATACTCTTTTATCGGCACTGGAGAATACAGAGACTCCATAAGCTAAGCCACTTGAACATCCTCTTCCCTCACCAAATCCAAACATTCAAAGGAATTAGAAAGAGGTAAATCAACATTTTAACCCAACAGATCAACTTGGAGGATCACCTCCAAATTACAGGGTGAAGGATTCAGAGAACCCTTCTTAGATAGGATCGGCTCCTTACTAGCGGAATCAAAAGCCCCGATATCACTCTTCAACTGAGAAGGAGAAGAGGTAATTTATTTACCTTTCAAAGGCTCCTAAGATTTCTTATGCCACACCTTTTGCTTCTTGAATGGGATCCGCTTGGGATCCACGTTGGCCCCTCGATTCGGGTCCTTGGGAATAGGTTGGCTAGCCATCTTCTTTTGGGGATAAAAATTTTGATGATGGCTTCCCAGTCCATAAGACATACAATCCTGTGGCTTCTTCTCATAGACCACAGTCTGAACCCACATCCCCAGATGAGAAACAAGCTCCACAAAGCTTGGAAGGTTCTTCTCAATGTCCACCATGATACACATTCTGACAAATTACCTCCAAGCAGCTAACAAAGAAACATTATTGAAGGACACAAATTCACCAATTGAACTCGCCACATCCCTGAAGACACTCTCATGCCATAAGAATGCATGGAATTCAGGCAAACAAATCCAAACTGGGACCAAAATAACCCTCTACAGCGCTAGGTTAAAATCAGGACCTTACTTCTTAAGAAAGAGACCATGGTTCCCATAAAACCAAGGACCACCTTCCAAAATTTTGCAAGAGTCCTCACAAGAAAGCCTAATCAAAAAAAAATTGGGGGAAATGTGGCAAGATCCAACGAATCACAAGGCTTCCACCAAGAAATGACCCAACGCTGAAACACATCTAAAAGCGGTCTTCCACCAATAAATTTACACACCAAATCCTAGTATCCTTTCCTCAATAAAGATTAAACAATACTATCCAAGATACTGATTTGACCAGAATTCATATTAATCTCACAAAGAACAAAAGATTCACCAAAGGGCAAACCAACTGTAAATCAAACAGTCAAAAGAAGGAAACATTATTTCCTAATACACCTATAGTTTAAAAAATAAGACGAACTGTAAATCTAAAAATAAAAAGGCAGGTAAAAACATTAGTTTTTACTTGTGTTTTAAATAAATAATTTAAATTTATTATGCCCCTTTACACAGTTCCCATAAACACAATTTAGGGGATTCTTTCCATCAACGAGCTTCAGTTTCTTTAAAGTGAAGCAAAAAGTTCTCAAATCCCACCATTTTTGTAAGGAACGCGTTCAACATATAAGACATATCAATATTGGAGTAATCTTTTAATTCGGTCTTAAACATCAAGAATATAGAATATATAAATATATAAAATTGGTTATTATTTATTTTGGTTCTTTACAGTGAGAGAAGTTATCTACTTAGAGGTTATTATAGATATAAATAAATTTTTTATTTTAAGATTTAAACTTTAGTTTTACATTTATTATAACTATTTAAGCTTATCTCCATAGAAGGATATATATTACTCTTAGATTAAAAACACATTCATTTTTCTTATTATATATATTTTTATTTGTTGTATAATGACTAACATTTTGAGTATAAATTTAATGTTTCCTACATTTCATTGGAAGTAAAATATATATAGAACACATCATGCATAGAATATAAATATTAATTAATTGGATTGCTTTTGAAAAATTTATATAATTACTTATGTATGATAATTCTAACTATAATTTATAGTCATTAATTGTGGAATTGTAAAAGTAGACATATTTATGTTTGTTTAAAAAAAAATTATATTTACAACTGATCTAGATTAAATATAGGTTTTCACATGTTTGTCAATTGAAATAGTCTTTAAGATGATATTTAGTTGTTATTATAGTATAGGTTTTCACTTGTTTTGTCAATTCAAATAGTCTTTAAGATGATATTTCTTTGCTATTACAGTATATATGGAATAGTAGAAATATTAGATAATTCATATTTTTTATATTTGATTTAATTAGGTACAATAAATATAACCTTTTAATATTTTATTGTAAGCAATATCATATCATAAAACCATTTTCTAATGTGTGATGTACTTAATAATTTTTCTCCAAATTTGTTTCATTTTAAGATTATTTAGCTCCAAGATAATGTTTTTCGAATGGTTATATTGTCATTGAATGAAATAATTTCTAAACAAAAATATATGTGCAAGATTGTTCTAAAGATGAAATATATAAAGTGAAAAATTAGATTCTAGAATATCAACTATATTTGTAACATATTTAAAACAATGAAAAACTTTAAATCCATGCTCAAGAATATAAAAGAAATAGTTAAACCAATAGAATGAACCTACATAATTATTTGTAAGAAAATAATTAATTATTAGTTATTACAACATATTACAAAAGGAATAGTAGATTTGACCCTCAAAATATTGAGAGATGACTTTGAAATATTATAAAAAACTAATAAAAGAGAATTTTATTTTATTTAGATAAAAATTATTTCAACTCTATATTTATGAAATATTGAGGTTGACGAAGAGTTAACAAGAATACATTGATAAAGTAGCTATAGAAGTCAATTTTCAATTTCAACGGTAATAAGAGACAATCATATTGAATTTCTTTTGGTTTGAATCCTTTGTAATTCTCATACATGTTAAAAGTTAATATGATGGGCATGGTAGAAGAGGCTAAAATAAACTAGTTATATCCATACCACTCTTATGACATTGATTTCCAAGAAAGATGGGGTAAAATAATCAAAAATAGATGAATTTTTATTAATTAAGTCTATATAAAATAATTTAAAATTTGTTATAAATAAATTGAAATGTATTTTAATAGTAGGTTGTATCAAAATATCAAGGTGCTTTTCCATTTAGTGTAGGTAGAGAAATTGTTATGTCTACATATATTAATGAACAAATGAATATATATGTCAATGTATGAATGTGTGTGAACAAAGTGTTTATAATAATATAAAATAATAACATATTTTTAATAATTTATGTAAAAGGGTAGTTTGAAAGTATTTGGATAGTTTCCATCCTCCTACTTGTCTCATTATGCCCATAATTACACATCTATATGAAAATACGAGTATGTGTGAATGTTGATATTATCAAAACCATATTGTTGGTATATTGTTTGTCAAAATATGATGTATTGCTAATAATTACTATGTAGGATACATGTTGTGTGTGAATTATTTATTTGTATTTATAAGTATTCCATTGTATATTTTGGCTATCTATGTGGTAATGGAATTGTATAGCAATGTGTTGTATTTTATTTCTACATTGTGGTCTTATTACCTATTCATAGATAGGATGATTTTGTTGACATGAACTTGTGATAAGCAAATCACTCCAAAAGGTATAAAATAAAAACTATAGGATGATTATAATGCATCCAATAAATGATGTAGTTTACATTGGGAGGAGGGAAGATTAAAGATCATGATAAAAAAAAATGTAAACTTTTTTCTTAATGTTGTCAAAGGGTCAATGTACAAAGTAGACATGTGTGATGCACTAATAGAGATACACGCAAATACACATTAATGATACATCAATTGATTCATACATAAAATATAATATGGAAAAATATATGATTAATTACATGATAAAATTCACGAAAAAATTATGTGATAGCAAATTCCTTAATGATGAGTCACATGACATCAAAATTCATGATGATAAATATAATGGTGGTGAAATACATGACTATAACATTTGTAATCATAAAATATGATATGATAAAATTTATAATGATAAAATATATTTTTTTTTAATTTATGACAATGAATTACATAATGGTAAAAGTTGTGACAACAAAATACAAGATGATATAATCCATGACATAACAATTTCTGATGAATAAATCTATGGTAGTGAAATACATGATGTTGAAATTTATGATGAACACTTTGGTAATGTATAGGTATTTACACATGAGGGATGAGCACAAGAGTTCTCTCATGGTCCATGGGTCTAGGTGGATTGGTAAGTTGGGGCGCTTACCCAGAGGAGACCTAGGTTCCAATCCCACGGGCTTGCCCATGCACAGATAGTAGCCCAATCCAATTCCTCTGAGTGGTGCGCTAGATTTATGATGACGGTGCAACCCCTATGCATCCGACGGTCCCCATCTCATGCCGGGTAGATAGTTTGAACCCTACCAGTTGTGCTGGTAGTTACTAAAAATTGTGATTGTAACCATTGCTTCTATATACCAAAAAAAAAAAAGAGTTCTCTCATGAAATTTACATGTAAGTGTTTGAGCATGAACTAAATGTGTGTGGACTGGGGAGTGAAAAATGAAAGGAACCGAATAGGAAAAATTGGGAATATTTATGGAAAAATTTCAATCTTATTAAGAGAAGAGCGCAAAAAAGGGGTTTTTCACAGGACTGCCCAAAATATCGAACTCGTTTCGGCCATATCTCACTCATCCGAACTCGGATTGAGCTAAAATTTTGAGGGTAGATGCCTGAAAAACCCTAGAACGTCTCCACCAATTTTCATATCATTTGGAGCAACACATATCCTAGCGCATCCCTATGTGTGAACGATATATTTGGCAAGCGACTATGCGAGGGTTTCATCTGGGTTGAGTGCAAGCAGCTCCAGAGGTTGGTTTTTAGGGCCTTCGGGCCCTAGCGGCCAATATTTTTGTGGTTTATGCTCAATATTTTAGCAGGAAATGTTGCAGGGGATACAAGATGGGTTAGAAATTTGTCTTTCAATAGATCATACTATGAACTTGAGTGACAATGGCTTCCAATTTGCTGCACAAAATAAAAGTGAAAACCATACCTTTCCACGGCGTCTAGGGCAAGGATTAAAGAGACCACGAAATAAGTTTCAAGCAGTTGATCAAAAAATGGCTCATATCTCAAGTGAATCTGGTGCTAAGGTGCACCCACAAAATAATTCTACTATGAAAACCCCTATCAAGGGTAAGAATTTTGAAGACTCAGTCCCAAAAATGAATTTTAGGGATGCCCTTCATGGTGGACAACCTCAACCCAATGCTAATATCAATATTAGGGCTTCTCATAAACCTCTAAGAATGCCTAAGATTGATCCCAGGAAAATGGAGTCAGGATGTCTTAAAGCAACTGATGGAACTCCTATTGTTAAGCTTGATATGGGTAACATTCAGACCGGCATTGAAGATTTGGAAAAAGAGGACTAATTTGTCGGTTCGTGGGTTTTCGTCCGAGTCTATCTGCTTTCAAAGTCTGGGCTACAAAAATCTAGAAAACTAAAGGTGAGTTACAAATCTCTATTTATCCAAATGGTTATTTTCTTGTTTTATTTGCTAATAATGAAGATAGAGAGAAAAATTTTCAAGGGGGTCCTTGGTTTTTTGGAAGGGCAGGGCTTTTCATGAAGCCCCGGCATACTAAATTTAAAGTCGAAGAAGAGATGCCTTCTATAGCTCCCGTGTGGGTTAGACTCTTTGGCCTCCCTATTGAATTTTGGAATCCTACTATTTTTTCTTCAATTGGAAACTCTTTAGGAACTTTTATGATGACTGCTGATTGTACTCAAAATTTTGAACATATTATTTATGCTCGAATTTGTGTTTTAATGGATTTTGACAAACCCCTACCTAAAAATATCACATTACAATTTGGGGAAGACACTTGGGAGCAAGTAGTGGACTATGAGAACATTCCTTTTCATTGTAGAATTTGCCATGAATATGGTCATTTGGCCGGTGCTTGCCCAAATAAAATTCTTGATCAAAAGAAAGAAGATATAAACTCAGCGAGGTTTCCAAATACCTAAGAAGAAGAACACTCATAAAAAACCAATAATGAAGGATCAATCAAAGTCATTTGCTAATATGTTTGAAATCCTTTCCACAAATGATGTCCCAAGTGAGGAAGAGGAAATAATGGAAACTAAAATCTTAGAAACACAATTTAAATATGAAGGAAAGAACTCAGAGACAAACCAACAAATCAAAGGTTTTCAACATAAAAAAAAGGAGAAAATTTACACAAGAAAAACAATATTTCAAATGTCAAAACTTCAAATAATGCAGGTCCCAATATAGACTCCATTGAACCATCTAGTAAAATTTTGGTTGTGTATGAGCATTCTTCAAGGTTAGAAGCCATCTCAGATTCAATTGGAATAAGTCAAGAAACAGGGAAAAAAAAATTGAAGATGGATTCTAATCAAAAAGTAGGTCGCAAGACCAATCAATATCATATGGTAAAAGAAGGTGAAAAGCTTGTAGAGGAAGGTAATATTAATGCCCTTCCCAACATTTTTAGCCCCGGTATTAATGAAGATCATCACTTGGAATATTAGAGGACTCAAAGGGAGTCTTTCAAAACAAAATGAAATTAGAAGAATGATTCGGATAAATCATCCACATCTTGTTTTCCTTCAAGAAACAAAGATGTCAATGGAGGATATGGACTTAATTGCCAGTAAAATTTGGCCAGCTGGAAAAGTGGTTTCCCTCGGTTCCCAAGGGACTTCGGGTGGCATTGCTTGTCTTTGGGACCCAAAAGAGGTAGTTATTCACCATATGGTTGGCGAGTTGGGGTTTGTTGGCTATAGCTATTCAAAGTAGACATTCCAACCAGATTATGCTCTGCATTATTGTTTATGCCCCGACTTCTTTGGAGGAAAAAATAAGACAATGGAAGGATATTACTCATATTATCTCTCATTTTCCTAAATCTTGGATCTTGATCGGAGGAGATTTCAATACCATCCTCTCTCTGGATGAGAAAATGGGGGGAAATAGAAATTTGGACAAAAGTACTGACCTCATGAGCGAATATATTGCAAACCTCCATCTTGTGGATATCCAACCAGATAATGGCCTTATGACTTGGTCTAACAGAAGGCAAGGCTTAGCTTGTATAATGGAGAGATTGGATAGGTTTTTGCTCTCTAAAAATTTCTTAATCCATGGTCACATTCCTAAAGTGAAGACTCTTAATAATGCTGGTTCGGATCATTGGCCAATCATGGTGGAAATGTGGAAAACCAATGTGAGTTTCTCTCCTTTTCATTTTCAATTAATGTGGCTTAGAGACATTTCCTTCAGACCTCATGTGCAACAATGGTGGAAGGAAGGTAAACCTAGGCATGGGACTAAGATGTTCTGTTTTTCCAAAATACTGCAATACATTAAATCCAAAATCAAGACTTGGAACCGGAAAGAGTTTGGGGATGTTCATAAAAAAAACATGAAGTTATTGCTCATCTTGAAAATTTGAATAAGAAAATCCGTTTAGATGGCCTCACAGAGAAGAGAAGTGCAGATGAAATTAAACTCACAACTCAGTTAGAGGAATGGGAAAAAAGAGAAGAAATCTTATGGAAGCAAAAATCTAGAATTCAATGGCTCAAAGAAGGAGATCGAAACACAAATTTCTTCCACAAATCTCTTCTAGCTCGAAGATCTCACAACTTTATTTCTTCCTTAAAATCAGATTCTGGAGATGTTGTTTATACTTGGGATGGCATGAACTCTATTGTTGTTGATTACTTTTCCAATATTTTTGCTGCTACTCCTCTTGACTCAACTTCACAACAAAATGTTCTTCAAGCAATCCCTTCTCTTATCACTTCTGAGGAGAACTCTATTTTGACTGCTCCTTTACTATCAATGAGCTTCAACAAGTAGTTTTTAAAATGCAAAAAGGGAAAACCCTAGGTCCCGATGGTTTTCCTATTGAGTTCTACCAAGAGTTCTGGGATATCCTTCATGTTGATTTATTAGAGGTGGTGGAAGAAGCCAGGAAATCCAAAGAAATTTTGAAGGTTATCAATAAAACTTATATTACTCTTGTTCCAAAAGCTCAAGAGGTTGATCATATCTCAGCTTTTAGACCTATTGCTTTATGTAATGTTCTTCTCAAAATTATTACTAAAATCATGGCGAAAAGGTTGAAGCCTCTTTTGCATAAGATTATTTCCCCAGAGCAAGGGGGATATGTGGAAGGACGTCAAATAGTAGATGAGATAGTTCTTGCTCAGGAAGCCATCCATTCCATGGATATGCAAAATTCTCCTTCTATGTTCATTCGGTTAGACTTATCCAAAGCTTATGACAGAGTGGATTGGCACTTCCTTATCAAAGTTTTGAGGCAATTTGGTTTCTCTAAGGATTGGATGGATTGGATTATGGGATGTATCTCTTCAGTTTCCTACTTAGTTCTTATCAATGGCAGGCCTTCTCAGTATTTCCCGGCTTCCAGAGGTATTAGGCAAGGTGACCCGCTATCCCCTTATTTATTCATCATTCTTGTTGAATGCTTGGGTAGGACTATAACCAAAAAGAGGGAAAACAAAACCCTTGAGGGAGTTACCATTGCTCATGGAGCTAGACCTATCTCTCATCTTCAATTTGTGGATGACTCTACCCTTTTAGGTAAAGCTACGGTTAAGGAAGCTTCTAATATTAAGCAAATCATTAGCTATTTTTCTAAGGCTATCTGAGCGATTGATCAATGAAGACAAATCTAAAGTTATTTTCTTTCACTGATTTGGTAGACGAGAATCCATGGTCTTGGATAAATTAAGATATAAGAAGACCTCTCTTCCAATCACTTATTTAGGTATTCCCATAAATATTCAAAGGCAAAAAAATAAAGATTGGAATTGGTTGTTGGACAAAGTCAAGAAGAAAATTGGAAAGTGGACCAACAAGTGGCTTTCTTCTGGGGTAGAATCACCTTGGTAAAATCAGTCCTTCAAGCTATTCCTATTTATGTTTCTTCTATTTTGAATATCCCAAAGGTTGTTCTTCGAGAATTGGATCAAATCAGTCATCGTTTCCTTTGGAGTGGTACTAAGGAGAAAAGAAAATGGGCCTTGGTGAAATGGGATACTTTATGTCTTCCTAAGAGTGAAGGGGGGTTAGGATTCCGGTCTTCAATTAATAACAACAAAGCTTTAGCTACTAAATTATATTGGAGGATGTTGCATAACCCCAATGCTCTTTGGGCCAATAATCTTCGTGCTAAATATGCTGAGAACAAAAGTCCTGAAGACCTTGTTCGCTATCAACTTCCTACCAAAGGTTCTCCCATTTTAGCGAGTTCTTAAGACTCGGTGAGGATTTGATAAAGAAAAAATTATTTTGGATCATTCATAATGGTCAACATGCAAATTTTTGGACAGATTCTTGGGATGGTCACAAGCCTTTGATAACTCGGTTTCTCGATTGGAGGCCTTGGATGGAGGAGCTTCACCGAGCTAATTGGATAAAGGTGGCTAATTATCGTCGGTACCATACTGGTAATTCAAAGGTTGGTAGATATTGGATCCCTATTGAGGACTGGCCTATTCAAATCCCAGAAAGGCAAAGACAAGATATCCAAGGCATCCTTCATATGAGATCCCTCTCTTGGTCCCATGAAAAATATTGTTTTGGATGGAACAACACTACTAAGGGTGAGTATTCAGTTGCTCAAGGTTATTTGACCTTATGCCATAATAATCCCAACCATTCTTCCGACATATTTTCTCAATTGTGGGCTCAAAAGCTCTGGCCTAAGGTGAGGTTCTTTAATTGGATTTTATTGCATCGTAGGGTGCTTATCGGTGAGCAACTTATGAAGCATGGTTTTCATGGCCCTTTTAGATGTGAAATGTGTGAAGAGAATGTAGAAAATATCAACCATATTTTTATTGAGTGTACTTTAGCCTCCGAGCTATGGAGGAGAATGGCAACTTTACTTGGCTTACAGTGGTCCAATTTTTTCACTTTTGAACAACTTTGGAGGGATTGGCCTAATCAAGAGGGTGTTGATCATTTTATTAGGCAGTTAGTTTGGATGGGTTCTACCATTCTTCTTTGGAATATTTGGAATGAAAGGAACAACTAAATTTTTAATCAAGATAGGAAGGATATTCACTATATTTGGCAAAATACCATAGCCAACTTAGTTGAATCAGTCCATCAACTCCTTAATCACCCCCAAAACTCCCACCAAATATGGGATCAAGTGATGCAAAGATTGAAGATTAAACCTTCTAAGGGCAACCAACTTAAAGGGAATGTGAGTATTAGTAAGATGGATAGGACTAGAAATTGGCAACCTCCTCCTAAGGATTTTGGAAAATTCAATACTGATGGAGCCTCTAGAGGGAACCCTAGAAAAGCCAGTGTGGGAGGAATTGGTAGACTTTCAGATGGCTCCCTGGTTTTTACTTTTGCTGAGAATTTGGGTATTCTTTCCAATAACCTTGCTGAGGGGTATGGTATCCTTAGAGGCCTTCAGGAGGCTACTAAGGTTGGATGGGAAAAGGTGTTAGTTGAGTCTGACTCTCAACTTATGATTAATCTCTTGAAGACTCCTTCTAAGAATCATAAGGTGGATTGGAGAATAAAAAGAATTATTGAGAAGATTCAGTTAATCCAGATGGGATTTTTGAAAGTTGATTACAATCATGTGGTCAGAGATCAAAACAAGAGTGCTGATGCTTTAGCTAATTGGGCTTTGGACAAAGGTGATCTTACTTGTTATGGCCACCCTCCTATATGGTGGGCTTCTCAAATTAGGGAAGCTCTTCTTTCTATCATTTCTTTGGATGGCTCCAGTTCTGAAGGTACCTAGTTTCTTCTTGTTTTTTTTTTTTGCTTCTCTTTGGTTCATTCAGTTTTTTTTAGTTCCCTAGCTCATTCTATTCTTTATTTTGTTTCCTCTATTGATTCTTGCATTAATAGTCTTCTGGTCTAGATAGGTCATTGTTTTGTTCATTTTTTTTTTTTTTGTCTTCTTTGTTTTTTTGTTTAGTTTTTTAAGGTGGGTGGGTTCTTTTGTTTTGTTTTGTTTTTGTGTTCTTTGTGTTGTTTTTTGTTGTTCTTGTGTTTTTGTTGTTTTGTTTTTTTTTTTATGTTTTTTGTTATTGTTCTTGTGTTTTTTTCGTTCTTGTTCTTGGGTTTCTCTTTGTTTGTGTTATTTCATTTTTTTATGTGTGAGTGTTTTCTATGTTTTTTGTTTTTGTTTATTGTCTATTGTTGGTTGTTTTTATTTTTATTTTATTTTTTTTTTTTTTTTATTTTTATTTTATTTATTTTATTTTTTAGGTTTTGGTTGTGTTTATTTTTCATGTTTTTTTTGGGTTATGTCTTTGTAGTGTTCTATTGTTTTTGTCTTGTTTGTGTTTTGTTATGTGGTTCTTGTGTTTTTCTATGTGGTTTGTGTTGTGGTTTCTTTTATCTTATTGTGCGTGTTTGGTTGTGCTTTTGGTTTTGACACACTCAAGGAGCATGTTTTTTATTTTATTTTATTATTTTTGTTGTTATTTACTTATTTTTAATTTGGTTTTGTGTGTTTGTTTGCTCCTTGAGTATGTCAAAGGTGGTAGGCCAGGTCCGAGTCCTGGGCATTTTTGGTGGAATGGATACCCCTGCCTCCTTGGGTCTTACCCGAAAGTGGCATCCCTTTTGGGATGTTTTCCACAAATAAAAAAAATAAGTAAATGTGTGTGTTAACAAATAAGTTTGTTTATATGAAGATGTATATAATGACATAAAAGTGTATGCTAGTGAAGGTGTGCATGCTAATTAAGAATTTTATAAAAGTAAATATGTATTTTCTAAAATAAAAGTGCATTTTGAGAAATATGGACAAGTGTATGGTAACATATGTGGAGCCAATAAAGACATGTAGGAAATAATATGAGTGATGGAGTGGTTGAGAGAGTTGTATGATAGAAATAATATATTACAATTTTTTTAGTATGATGTTCAAATGGATGGGAGGCTAACATCAAAGCAAATTTAAGATAATATGTTTATAAATAGCTAAATTGTATGTTTGTGTTCTTGATGGTGATAAAAATAAGAGTTTAACATTAGATAAACTATATGTTGGAATATTTCATGGAGGATATGAAGAGGGTGAGACACATGAATTAAAATTATTCATGTCAAATCAACCAATCATGACAAAGACCTATTTTAGCATATTACTTAAGCATCCCATGTTTTATGGTGGTGGAATAGAGGAGTCAATCAGACATTATAAAATCCACCTCATAATGTAGAAATTGAATGGGTAAAATAATGAAGTAAATTAGAGAATGTTATTTCATACAATATTTTATGGAATTACAATAGTTTGTTATAAAGGATTAACAAAGAAAATTTACTAGGCTTAAGAAAAGTTGTTGTAACACACAAAAATCACCAGTTCCCAAAAACTAATGGGAATGTGCTAAATGCTATTTTATTAATCTAAAATAGGGTTACAAAATGGGCTTTCTATTGAGAAAAGTTTTTATTTCATTTTTCCATATGAATTTGGAAATATTTGCTAGTGTCTTCTGGTGCCCTCAATGAAGGTGGGCTTTTGTGTGTCTGTGTACCACCGATAGTGATGTTTGATTCTATTTTTTGTACATTCTATGGGCCTATAAAAATGAGTTAGTGCACTTGGGGGCTTACCTTGGTCAAACCTCATAGTTATGAATATAAATAAACACAAAACTAAAGGTAAACATGATGAAAATTCATATAAATACTATAGAAACTATTTAAAACTAATGTATACCTGATTTGATGTTGTAAATCTGTTGTAGGGATGATTCTCATGGTGACATATGAATTGGATCCCAAGTTCATAGGTCAAGGTGCAAACTGGACCTCTGTTGACTATTACTAAGAATTTATTATTGAGAAGTACTCCAAATAGTCTATGTTGTTGTTTATTGGGTGTGGAATTATCAAAAAGGATTATGGTACAATGTTGGTAGAGTCTGGGTATGTTGACTAAAAGTAAGAGAGAGGGATTAATGAAGGATTTTATCATCTATTTATAGAGGAAACCAATATCAGGGGGGGAGTTAGGTGTACTAGACCCTAGAGTTAAGTCCTTTCATAGTTAAGTTAGGGTTTGTGAGGTGGCATGCCTTGTCATCCTCTCATATACCCTAGGGGAAATATCCTATCCTCACTCATGTGTGAGCTAGAATTAGGGTTAACTATGGTTAGCTAGTCCCTAGGTTAGATGAGGGTTGGCTTAGGTATTATAGAAAATATCCTAACTAATTTGGGGTGCACACATGTGAGGACATGTTTAGGGCTAATTTGACTCTTAACCTAATTAAACCTAATTTAGTGATAAAGTGAACTTTAAGTAAAAAGTTACTTGCAAATTAGAATCCTAATTAGCCTAATTATGGTTTTTTTAGGGAATTGTCCCATGGGGGCCCTAATTAGACGTAGGATAGGGCTTAGGTAGCCCAAAGGATATTGTAGGTAGCCCTCCTATGAATGGAAGGTGTTTTGGATGCGGTATATGTAGTTTTATAGATTTTTGGTATGTATAGACAATTATGACAATCTATGATGACTTATGAGTGTCTATGAGTGAGCATGTGTGACTTTTATGTGTCTACATTTACCTCTTTTTGTGTTATGCTATGTAAAACATAGTTGAGTACAAAAATATGATGGAAGAAGATGGTAAGGTGTTTGAGAGGATGATGAATGTGGGGATGAATGTGAATTAATGAATGTGGATAAAACATGATGGTGAAACTGATGATTTTCCAATTTAGTACCATATTTTGCAATATTGCACTAGTTGTTTGTGAGTGCAAATTAATACTAATTTACTTTTATGACCAACACAAGATGGTCCAATTACGAATAGAACAACTACCTATTCAAATTTTTGCTTTTCATTGATTGGTGAGTGCATGATGACATATGTCAAACCATTTGAGCTATGTGGCAAGGACAAATAAAGCATAACATTTAGTATGTGGTCGACACCGATATATAGAATAAAATTAATATGTGTTTGGGAGTGCGTGTGGCTCTCGTGATCTATAAAATATTTGATTGAGATTGAATTTTATCTTTAGATAATCTTCAATAAACATTTTTTGTAGATAGATGTGATATTCATGATGTGCATGTTTAATTTTTTGGTCGTATGAAAAGTAAATTTGTGTATGAATACCCCCTCAAGCAAGGAATCGACAATGATACAAATGACATATAGTGATGTTGTGATGAGTCAATTGATAGAGGAAAATGGTGATAAAAAGTGGAAAAAAATAGGTAAATAATGGTGGAAAAGAAAGAAGTTATAGGAGTGAAAAAAAGTGAAAATAATATCATGAGGTTTGGTTCACATAGCACCATGAGAACGAGGTTTGCATGATGGGGTGCAAACTGGAGTTTGCAAGGTGACATGCGAATTGGAGTTCACATGGTGATATGCAAAATAGGGTTTTTAGATGTATAAGACTCAGTTAACGCATGTGAGACATCATTTGTGTTATGAGGAGTTGTGGAGAGAGAAGTGAAGAAGCATGTGCAAAGTAAAATTCTTGTGAAATCCTGAGTCAGTGTGGATATGGTGAGAGAGCATGTGAGAACTAGCGATTGATACGAGACCCCACTGGTAAGTACCTGAGATGTAAACTGGTTTTGATTTTGAATTGTGTGAATGTTTGAAAAGCATGGTAATGTAGGTTTGAGTGTGTATATGATTTTGCATGTGATATTGCTTTGAAATGTGTGTACAAAGTGTAAAAATTACCAAATAGATATCCATAAGTGTAGATTATTTTTTTATTTGACAAGTTAATTGACCTGTTTAACTTTGTGACATGTGGTGCATGTGTAAGAGTTGTCTTTGTTGTGTCCCATGAATAGTGTACTATTTTAGAAATCTATTTGAAATTTTATTGTAAAAGAGAAAAACGAGTGTCCAAAATTGTGATTTATTTAATTTTTTGTGATGTGTTGACAAGTTTTGGAATTGTGTGCCATGAGGTATATGTGTATGAATGTGATTTTGTTAAGTGGCATGAAATATGTTATGTTTTTTTATTCTATTTAAAATTTCACCATGAAAGGATAAAATGGGTATCCCAAAATGTAATTATTTTACTATTTTTTCATGTGTTTGTGTGGTTCATGGGTGTATGCCTTGAAATATGTGTTTGTGGGTCGCATGTTATTTTGTATGCCGTAAAAGTGATGTTTTTGCATGTGAATGAGATTTTTGTCATGAAATAGCCTAATGGGTGCCTAAAACTATCATTTTTGTAGAGTTTTTATGGTAGGGTGTGAACTACAATTTGCATGGTAGGTTCGCATACCAGGGTGTGAGTTGAAGTTCATAGGGCAACATGCAAACTAGATTCTTTTGTATTGTACAATGTGTGATGGATGAGATGTGTTGTATAAGCTTTGTATGATATGAATGTGTGTATGATATATGGAAAATAAATTTATATGCATTTGAAACTAATAAAAATTTATGTGATACTTTTGAATGAAAATAGGTGAAGAAGATTGAGCCATGACATCATGTACGGTAATTGAGAGATGTTTTGGGTAAGAAATATGACAAGGTGGATGTGGAGTGGATGTATAGGGTGTGTATGAAGGGTGTATGGGAGGGTTTGAGTATTCAAACCAACAAGGCGTATATTTAAGAAATGTGTGAGATGTGGGATCCAGACAGGAACATGTTTCACCTTTCCATAGGTGAGATGACCATTACATTGGAAGATATATAAATAATTTACAAACTACTAATATACAGTGCTACAGTGAAGGTGGAAGTAGATTATATGTAAAAAAAGTATTATGGAAGAAATTTGGTGTAAAGTGGGAGGAGGTATAGTTCAAGAATGGGGTGGACTATGAGTAATATTGGTATAAGAAGATGTTGTTTGATTGCCATTGTATGGCAATGCTTATGATATTGATATATGCTCTACTAGATACTTCAAGAATGAATTTCTCTTGGAATATTATGGATGTAGTATATGATATGGTACAGCATGAGGTATTATTTGCATGGGTGACCATGTTACTAGAATATGTGTACATGAAGTTACATGATATGGTGTGAGCAAGGTGGTCAGGCTTGAGTTGGATCCTATTATTGTAGGTTTGGGCATGGGATCATAGTAAGATAGAGAAATCGACACTGTTGCCATATAGTGCACATGAGTTGATGGTTGAATTTGTACCCTACACCTTGAAATGGTGTATGGATATGGAGAAGGGGATGAAGAGGGGACATGAGGGTGATTACTTGTTTTGGAGGAGATAATTATATGATTTGGAGCCTAAGAATATTTATAGGAGGTCCTAGAAGGCTAGGGTTGTGTGGAAGAACGACAATGAGTAGTTGGGGGTGATCCATCAAGAGCAATGGGTGGTAGGGTAGTATAAGTGATAGGTAGAGTTTTTTTCCTTCAAAAAATTCATGCAGTAATTCAGGTCACAATAGGGGATACCATATCCACCTGTTGTTATAGAGAAGAAGTAGGGATATCAAGGAATGTGACCTGTAGTGCCTCCCATGGATTTTGTAAGGGATCCACCGATGGCGATTATAAATATGGATGATGTAGGGACAACTCCTTAGTATAATCATGGTGGACCACATAGAGGTGGGAACAAAACTTTGGAGTGATTGATGATTGGGTGTAGCTAGTGACAGGATTGCCTACAGTAGAGGGATATGCACCAGGGGGGGTTGGACCTATACTAGATGCAAGATCTGAGGAGACAAAGGAACCTCTATGATGGCAGAGATGATGTCGAGATGATGGGTTTGATATTCCTATTGTGATATTGCTAGAGTGATAGGCCAATGATGGAGGCCAACCCTTAGATGATATAGTGCCTATGGAGGAGGATGGAGGTGGCAGTGTAGTCGATGCAAAGATAGGGTCTCCTTAGGGATATATGGTGACAATGGAGGAGGACAATATTGGATATATGTCAGACAGTATTTTATATATAGAAAATGATGGATTCTTAATATGATTTGGTGACACTAAGAGAGAGGGTACAATATCTAGAGGGGAGACTACACAAAAGTAAGTTATATTGGGCTCTAGATCTAGGTATATGGAGGGAGGAGCGATGGGCATTAGAGGGGAGAGTAGTGGCAACTGAGCAGGTGAGTCATACAAAGAGAGAGGTGTTGAAGAGGTGGTTTGAGGAGCTATAAGGATATCTTGAGGTGAAACAGGTGAGGTATGCTAATATAGTGGAGGATTTATGATGTTGGATTTTGGAGATGATGGCCATCGAGGAGAGATTGAGGGAAGATATTAATGTAGTGCATGAGAGTGTGTAGTGGTCTTGGGGGAACAAATATGTAATAAAAGTAGTGCATGAGGTATAGGTGGCATAGTTACATGTAAAGATAGAGACGCAACAATGGATATAGAAGGAGGTTAATTATGTGAGGGTTGTAGTCAAGCAAGCAATGATGGAGGTGGTAGGGTTGATGACTGAGGTGATGAGTTTATGAGTAAATATAGAGAGGCAACAATGGGCATGTGAGGAGGTTGATCATGTGAGGATTGTAGTCAAGCAGGCCATGGTGGAGGTAGTAGGGTTGAGTATTGAGGTGATGATTTTACAAGTCGAGGTGGCTCCATGGTGATAAGAACACATAGATATGGTATAGTGATATTCAAGGAACATGATGATGAGGATGCAATGTGATATCACCTTGATTTTTTATGGTCATGTAATACGTGATTATGAAGGGTCATAGTCAAGTTCAAGATCACAATCATAGACTCATACACACTCATAGTAGAGTTGATGGAGTTCTCCCTCGATAGTGTTAACAGAGTCAAGGATAGTGGCACCAGTGATGTCATAGGTGGTGGGAGCTATCCTAGATTTGGATAGGACTGTAGTATGTATGGTAACATAGTTGGAAAAGGTTACTTCGATGTCAAGTGAGGTAGCAAATGTGCAAAGGGTGGAGCCAGTAGTCATGGCATCAAGGGAGTGGTGATACTCCCAATGATGAATAGGGCTTAGATATATCATGGATGTACTCTATTTTTGTAGCTTGAGGGAAATTTTTATCATAATATATATGCACATGTTTTATGATGACTTTAAATACAAGTGTCAATATATGATGTTAATGAATGTGTGATTTATCATTACGTGTACGTCTAATGTAGAATAGTGATAAGTGAATGTATGATGGATGAATATGTATGCATGTGGTAACATGTAGGAGAATGATATCATAGTAGATTAGATTTAATATGGAATTATATAATATAAATGAATGAATGTAGGATAGATGCAATGATGCATGCATGTGTATGATGAAATGTGTAGAGGAAGCACTTGTATTGTAGTAGAACTGATTGCAAGGATATAGGAAGGCATAGGTATTATGCAATAATCTTGAATATCATAGTTATAGCAATAAAACCTCATAAGAAACTGAGAAATGTTAAATTACAACTCATAACTAACATGACTAGGTCAAAGTCTATCGGGTACTAGTGTGTGCAATGAGTGATGTTCATTTATCCATTTTGAAGGATGTAGGACTAACCCATCATAAATATAGCAAAAATAGCTAGCTCATCCACAAGCACACAATGATATGTACAAAATAAGGTCGTTAATATGATAGATGTGCTACCACTTGTAATACTATTCCATAGGTAGACAGGCACATAGAGCCTATTGCTGATGATGGAAATAATCCCATGATTTTATTTTAAACCGAAGTACCAAGGGATATCAAGCATTAAAGTAGTGCTCTTAGAGGCTTTTCCTTTTTTCTACCCCTCATTCTTTTGATTCTCTTTTTATGGTACTCTTTTTTGTGTCTTTTTTTTTTGGAATATGGGTGTTGGCTTTTATTTTCTATCTAGTTTCTAATTTTGCTTATGCTTGTCCCTTTGTTCATCCCCAGGTTGTATTTTGTTCATGCAAATGATAGGATGAGAAAGGGAAACCGTTCACTAGATGAAAATATCTACACAAGGTTTTGTCTTCCCTAGAATTAAAATTTACTTAAAATATGACGTGTAAATGGTCCTTGAAAGAAATCAAACCAACCAAATACAATCGTGATATGTGTAAGAAATTGTCAACTAGAGGTGATGTTTGATTGACTTAATTGATGAGTGGTCAAAATTATTCTAAGCATAGTATAATCCATAATCCTGAAAAGAGGAGTGGATAGCCAAGTGGTTATTCTAACAAGTGTGTATTTTAATCCTATCATGATCATATTTCTATAAGGGGAATATAAAAGCATGAATATAAATGTAAAAGAGGAGCGATGCATATATGCAATGAATGTAGTGTGAGAGATATAGCATGTATGAAAAATATCTACAAGAGGAATTTTTCGAAGATTAGTAAGTTGAGATTGGAATATATTTCAAAATAAATGGGTATGTGAAGAGATGATGAGAGGAAAGAGGAGTAATCATGGTTACTCCAACATGTGGGAGGTGCAACAAGCTCGATAGATGAATGTAAGTAGATAAATGCACATGATTATGAAGAACAAGGAAAGTGGGAGAATAAAAGAAATAGCAGGGAAAATGACAATGAAGAAGGGTAACAAAAGACGATGAAATAAATAAAGGAGGAAGGAGAAAATGAGTATAATAAGAGAGAATTAGAATTAGGTATGTAGCCACTTGAAGTGTGACCATACAACAATTTTGGATAGCAAGAAGAAGAAAAGAAGGAAAATAAAGAAATAAAATAGGAAGGTAACTTACAAATGTGTGAAGTGGTGAAGATCAAGTTGTGAATAACTAGGTGGCATGGCAATGCGACTAGGGTTCTAGTAGTTGGTGTAGCTGGAGGGCTAATAGAAATAGTGAGATGTGGATGTGAATAACTTGTGTGATGGTGTAGGGTGAGGTATGGGAGGAGGTGTAGGGATTGGAAATCTATAAGAAGTGGGATGTTTGTATCATGGAGAAAGTGTGGAAATTGTCGATGTCATGCCATGGTTGTCAATGGTAGAATTGGTTCTCCTTGTAATTCCTTGGCTTGGAATGAAGTGGGTTAGTGGGACAAATTTATAGTAGTATAAGGAGTACTGTTTTCATCAATTTGTGGAAAGTGTAGGAGAGTAGCTATGAAAGTATAGGTGTGGGATAAATGTATGGTTTGGGTGGTGATGAGTGTAAGGGAAGTCATGTAGGTATGGGTGGGTGGACTATGGACCTAGGGTTTGGTGGAGGTTGTGTTCAAGAATTAGGGGCATGCATTGAAGAAGGTAAGGGAATACGAGTCATAGTAGAATGATGCAAAGGGGAACACCATTAAAAATGACTCAAGTGTAACTCGAGGTTGTTGATGTGGGAGAGGATGTGCTAGATATAAAAAGGTAGGGGTAATGGGATTGATGGATGTGGAGAGTAGGATTCCAGTGTAATTATGGGGTTAGGATATGGATGTGAATACTAAAATAAATGTGGGAAAGTAGAATGGTATTTAAATTGGTGAACTGATGGTGGAGAAGTCTAAAGTAGAATACCATAGAATGGCTATGGGGGTGCTTATAGAATGGGTGTAGTGTAGTATGGTTGTAAGGAGCGACATGGCCAATATGGATGTGCAGGTGAAGATATGGCCTAGGAGATATGCTGGAAAATATATTAGTCATAAGAGGACATACCATTCGATAGGGATGGAGGTAATCCTGAGTCTTGTAATAAGATAGATGAATTTATCCTATTATGATAAAAGTAGCTAAGTTAAGGTCATCAAACTAAAGAGAGGCTGGTAAGTAGAGATCTCTTTCATCAAAAATAAATGAGGGTATGAGCACCTTACATGAGGGTATTATGGATGAGAGTATTCCTCATTATATATAAAGGAGGATAGGGAAATATTACTATCACTAGAACAAGGAGAATAGGAGGAATCTCTACAGTTAGGTGAATGAGGTGAGAGTAATGTGTGATAATATGAATGTGATGATAAGGATGAATGGCATACACAAACGGGACCAGGTGGCCCTACAATATCAGTTAGAGTGATGGGTGCAAGAGGGAGAATCAAAATGTCCTACATTATGGAATGGTTGTATGCTAAAGATATAGATCTGGACTAATATATATCTACAAATATGTTGTAACTAAAAATCATAAACCTGCAAGACCAAAGATACCAAAAACATAAAAATGATATATAAAGAAAATATGCATATATTATGTAATATAAAGTGCAAAGTGTGTGTTCAATGCAATGTGGGTTGTGGGTGTGTTAGTGAGGTGATATATACAACATAATAATGATTGTATGTGCAACCATGTGAGATGTGTACCTAGGCTAGCTAAGCATTGAAAGTTTGTAGGTTAATAATAACAATAGTTTCAGGCTTCACTATTCCTTTGATTTTGGCTAATCGATAGGCCTAAAAAACCAAATTTATGTGTGATAATGTAAGGACCCAACCAATTTAGGGTGAATCTATCACATAGTTTGTGGGGTTGACTAGTGATTAGCTGGTTTTATTTGAGAACCAAATCATCAATTTAGAATTTGTGGTGGTGTACCTTATTGCTATAGGCAAAATGAATATGGTATTGATAAATATGTGTGTGATCTATGACATGAAATAACACTTGTCTAAGAGCATCAGTTGGTCCAATATGTCTTGACGAGCAATGTCATCATCCATGAAGTCTTTCATAGATATGCAAAGATAAGGTATTTTGAGTTCTAGGGGTATAATGGCATTAGCACCATAGACCAAAGAAAAGGGTGTTACCCCAGTAGGATTATGGATGCTTGTGTGGTTGGTCTGCAAGCCTAGTGGAATTTTATTGTACCAATAATGATGGCATTCAACAATAGTTTTTCTAAGAATAGCACACATAGTTTTGTTAGTAGATTTAGCATTGACATTACCCTATGGGTAGTATGGGGTAGAGAAGCTATGGTGAATATTGAATTTAGTGGATAGGGTATGGATAGTTTTGTTTTTGAATGGGGTATCATTGTCAAATATGATTTATGAGGGAATTTAAAAATGACAGTTGATATGATTAGTGATGAATACCTTGATTTGGTCTGCTATGGTCTGAAAAAGTGGGATAGCTTCAATCTACTTTATAAAATATTTAGTGGTAGTGATGATAAACTTATGATTTCTCGAAGGACGAGATGATATTTTTCCAATAATATCGAGGCTTCATTACGAAAATGACCACATGGATTGGATGGGTTGGAGCACTTACAAGGGTAAGTGTGTGAGGTTAGGATGTTGTTGGCATTTGATACATTATTTTATATACTCACAAAAATCATGTTCCATTTTGGAAAAATAGTAGCCCATGTGTTTAATATGCTTAGTGATGGCCATGCCACTAAAGTGACCATTACAAGTTCTATCATGGATCTATTGGACCACTTATTGAGTTTCATGTAACTCTAGGCAACACAAAAGGATACTATCATGACTATAATGATATAGGATGTCCTCTAATAGTGTGTAATGAATTACCCTTTGTTTTAATACTCTATGGTGAGCATGTGGTAGGTCACATGGTAGAAAGACCAATTTGATGTAATCCTTAATTTGAGAAAACCAAAGATCATATGGTTCAGTGTGGATGACATGGATGTCGTCATCATCTGTGGAAGGTGAATATGAAATGGTGGATTGCATTAAAGTATGAATGGATATGTGTGTTGTGTTGGAAATAGCATTTTGTGGTATTAATGACCCCAAGGAAACCATTTTTTTGGCAAAATAATTGGAGGAACGAGAAGAGACCTTGATATCATACCACTAATGTTTAGTGAGGAGTTTTTGGGTTATTTGTTTGTATTTTTAGAGTACTAGGAAATAACATTACAAAATATCCTTGACTTGATTGATGATGAGGATAGAATCACCGATGAATTGAAGACATGTAATGTGCATAGAGAGTACCTAATTTTAGATCTTCATATTCTACATTGTTGATTGTGCATGGAAATCCTAATTTTAAGGAAAATGGGAGAGGTTCCTCATCGAGTGTAAATAATATGATTCCAACACCCCCAATGTGAGTGCAATGAGAGCCATCAAAGAAGAGTTTTAGGTCAGTTGGTGCTTTAGGTTTTACATAATCATTAGCTTTAGTAATATGAAATATGGAATCATAAGGAAGGTGAATAAGGAGTGGTTGGTTTCCAGGAAATGGAGCCTCGGTGAGTTGATCGACAATGACATGTCCCTTGATGGACTTCTAAGAAATGAATTCAAGGTTGAATTTAGTGAGAAGCAAAATCCATTTAGTGGTGCGAGAGTTATGATAACTCTTGTTCATCATGTAGCATAGTTAATTATTATGGACAATGAAAAATGTGGTGTGGTTAAGCATGTAGTGGTGTAGTTTTTGTGTCACAAAGACTACAACAAGACATAACTTTTCCATGTAGGCATATTGGGTTTCGTATCTGAACAATGTACAACTGATATAATATATGGCTTGCTCATGGTTGAGAATGTTCTTTTGAGCTAACAACATGGTAAGTGCAAAATCCATAGTGGATATGTATAAGAACAATGATAGTTGTGGATGTGATGGAGATAAAATTGGTGACAATGTTAGGTAGGCTTTTATTGAATCAAAGGCTTACTGGTAGTTTGCATACCATTTTAATGCAACCCCTTTTTGTAAAATTTCATTAAATGGTTTACATTTATTAGATAAATGAGCAATAAAACAATGAATGGATTGAACTTTGCCTTTAGATCGCGTAGTTGTTTGAGATTAATGGGTGGAGGTATATTGTTGATGGCTTTGAATTTGTTGGGGTCTACTTTAATGTCTCATTGAGAGACAATGAACCCTAAAATTTTACCTAAGGTGACACCAAAGACACACTTCTTTGGGTTTATTTGTACATTGTGTTTGAGAAGATGATCAAAAATCTTGCACAGATCTACAAGATGTTGTGAGTATTTTTTGACTTGGCTATGACGTATTCGATGTAATATTCCATGATTTTATGCATTTATTCATGGAATATTAAGTCACAACATACTGGTAAGTTGCCTCAACAAATTTAAGTCCAAATGGAATGACCTTGTAATAGAAAACCCCTAAGGAGGTTGTGAAATATGTTTTGTATTGATGAGAAGAATTGATATTAATTTGGTTTTTATTGAAAAACCATCCATGAGGGAGATCATTTCATGGCTTGCAATGAAATAAAATAGTGAATCTATGTTTGGGAGGGGAAATTTGTCCTTGGGTTAAGGTTTATTCAATTACAGATACGAACTTCAAACTGGAGGGTTTGGGTGCTAGAACCATATTGGAAACCCATTCTAGGTAATCAATGGGTTGGATGAACCCTACAATGAGGATATTTTAGAGCTCAGGTTTTACTATTAAAGTGATTGTGAAATACATGTGTTATAATTTCTATTTGATGGGTTTAGTATCACCATCAAGGGTGAGGTTGTGAACTTCTAGTGAGGGATCAATTACAGGTATGTCCATGTAGGACCAACAAAAGACTTATGTATTTTTTAAATAAGGTAGTAAAAAAGGAGCATTCTTATAAGGAGAGTCTGATGGTGAGTTTAACAATGTGTGTATTTGTGGGGTAGTCACCAATGTTGACATCGATGCTATCCTCACCAAGCATGTGGGACCCATATTGAAGTTGTATCGGGATTGGAATGAGATGGAGGTCATCGATAGCCTCAGGTAAATTTAATTCATCATCTAAATACATGTTAGTATGATTAACCCATAAAATATGGGATGGGATATATGGTAAAGGTGCATTTGCAGTGCACAAGATGGATGGCGATAACAAGAAGTCTTGCGATGAAGGAGTAGGGGATGTGGGTGAAGTTGATGTAGTTAGGTCTCTGTGTGTTGTCATGACTTGAATAAGATGTATATCAAAATGGTGAAAATAAGTCAACATAAACTATTTTAATAGAGGTGGTAGAAATAACAGGAGATGATGAGTCTAAATTTGAAGACTCAAAAGTATATAAACGATGTGGTAGATTCAACGGTGGGCGTAGAACCACGGGTGAATAGAAAGGTTGAGTCATGGATTGGTGAGTTTTTCATTGACTAGGTAATGGTATGACTGAATGTATCAATTATGGGGGATAGAATAAAGCATTGCTTTCTAGGCAAGGAGTTTTGAGGGACAGGGTAGCAAATCTACAACTAGCTCATCAAGACAATGGGGAGACATGGTGTTAGAAAATTACATTTCCTAGAAAAAGGTGCATGGAATTTTTATGGTAGAATGGGGATATGGACTCTTATCTAGGATATTCATGTCGATATACTCTTCCAATGAGTGTGTAGAAATTGTCAAGGGTTGTAGAGAAATATATTTAATCTCATCCTTGAGTGTGTGAATGACTATAGGGTGATAATATAGACTGGATTTATCAATGGGTAATTGAACATGAAGGTTGATAGGTGTTCATAATTTCCTAGTCCAAATCCACACCAATGTAAATATTGAAGGTAGAGTAAAGTAAAGTGTAGGTTGGACATGAGGTCTAAGGTACCACAAAAACTATATTACGGTGGTGGAGGTATATCATTTGGGAGTGATGAGTCTAGACCTTCATAAAAAAATTTAGTATGATTGTCAGGTGGACCAAGCAGTAAAATAATACCAATGGTCAGTACTAAAATTGAAGGGTTACAAAAATCATGGGTAGATTGAATTAGAGAAGGATGAACATGAGAATCATGAACATTGTATTTGCTCATGCCAGATTTTATCATAAAAATAGAGACTTGGGATGATGCATGAGATAGTGAACAAAGTGATGAGTCAAAGTTATAAGAAAGTGAAAGCTAATAATCATGGATAATGGTAGTAGAGGAATGTAATAATTGGTTATCGAGTTGAGAGTCTTGATATTCCCAATTATGACAATATATTGTAGTAGAAGGGATAGGATGATCTGCATGTAGAAACTACAATCCGCATGTAGAAACTACAAGGTAGGGTAAGTAGGAGTAGGTGTCGAGATGTGAGAAAAGGTAAAATATTAAGGTTGAGGATGATAAGAAATTTGGGGTGTTTGAGGAGTAGGAAGTATATGAGGTTTTGTATAAGAATATGCATGAGATGAAATAGGAGGCCACAAGGATGGTGGTAAAAAAGGTATAGAAACAAGAGGTATATCCATGGAGGAAGATGGATGACAAGGAGGGGGAGGCCATGAGAAATGTAGTGATAAAGGTACAGAGGTAAGATGGGGTTCCATAATAGAGGATGGGGGTATGCAAGAAGTATATGGAGAGGAACATGTGTGTGTCCCCAATGAGCGATGTAGTGGTGAGGTAGGTGTAGGAGAATATGTAGGTGTCTCTACTGGATGATGTGAAGGAATATGAAGAAATTTTGTAGAGGATGATGAAGTTCCTGGTGGAAGGTCTGCAATATTGTAGAATTTTAAGGGGTCCCCATTGATGGGAATATAATGGATAAGTATATCGTATACATATTTGAGATAATGATGCAAGGTGGAAGGAACATATTGCATGTCTCTAATCCATGGATGTTTGATCAAGATATTGTATTGCATCTCACCATGAATAATTGGGAAATAAATAGATATGGTCCTTATGCCTACACATATTGGTAAGATGATAGAACCTATTGTGGGTCACATGGAACCATCAAAAGAAAAAAGTTCAAGGGATGGCATGGAGAAGTGAGTATGTGGAATATAAAAATGATGAAGAGTAGTAATAAATATAATGCTAATGGATGAACTGGTATCAATGAGAACATGCCTATAGGTGATGTCATTGATGGTCGTTTAGATATAGAGGGGAGGATCAGCTTCCTTGCTCATGAGTTCAGTAAAATCATGGTCATGAAAGCTAACAGAGAGGTGAATGCAATGAGGAATGTTCTCAATGAAGTTTACAAATGTATTTGTGTCATGTGTTTCAAGATCAATGGATCAAAGAATGAAATTCAATGCCGCATGATGGGATTTATATTGTTGTAATAGATTGAAGATGGTCAACGTGGCTAGGATGTTGCATAGCTGATGTATACATCTAACAATAATAGTGATGATATTTCATGGTATAAGTGGTGAATCATGTGATGTTGTAGGGGATTTTGGAGAAGTGAATGGTAATGGAGGTAATACAACACGTGCATCTTGGTGTGATGGATAACACTAAGTATGAGTGGTAATATTGATCATGCCAACCACTCCACAAGAAGGAGGATCATGTTGGAAACTATTAAATTGCTTAGATTGACCTTGTGAATTTTATTGCATTATTTGAGGGTTAGTCCCCTTGTGTTACAATAGTGGGTTTTGATAGATACCCACATTTTGTTTTTGTGGTGCAAGGGGATTTGATACCTGAATAGTACCCCTATCAACGAGGTCTTGGACTAGGTCATAGAAGTAACAACAAGACTCCACATCATGGTCATGTTGTTTATAGTATGCATAGAAGTACTTCTCATTGAATCCATTAGACTTGGGTTGATTTGGAACAATAGGTGATATGATCTGCATCATACAACCTCTAAAATAGAGCATGTAAGGGTTCAAAGAGGGAAATTAAATTGTGTTATGGAATTTAACGATGAAGACTACACATTTATTGTGGTTTAGGTGGAATGGGTGCATTAGTCTATAATAGTTGCTACTATGGAGGAGGAGGTCATGAGATTGATGAAGAAGCTAGAGAAGTTGCTATCACTTGGTTGGTTTGTCATGGTTTTGATAAGGGTTGATTTGGTACATTTTGATTTAAAAAAAATAGGGTTGAAGGATGGTTTCTATATGATATTAATCTTACCTTATTGGACTTTGACGTCCTCAATGACCTTGGCTTGAGGAATGGCTTCATAAAACATGAAAATTTTATGAAGTTGTAGGGGTGTGAAGATGTACTTGTGGTAGCTCTTAATGAATAATGTGACTAGTTTGACCAATGGGAGGCTATGATTGAGGTCGTGGATGACCAATATCCATAATAAAATAAAATATTTAATTGGTTCATAACCATCCTATCGTAAGGTTTAGACATCCAAAAAAAATATTTTCTTGATTTTTATGGAGAAATATTCCAAAATGAATTGGCAAACAATTTGAATGTGAACAGACTATGGTGCAAGAGCATGTTGTACTAGTCGAGAGCTTGTCCCCCAAGGGAGAGACACAAGGTACATAACATGAGAATATTGTTGATATGAATTTGATAACAGGTGAAGTGATAGTTACTAACGTGTTTGTGAGGGTCATTTTTACCTTTGTACTTATAAAACTTAGGAATCTTAGAGCAGTATGGATAAGGAGGAATGTGAACTAACAAGTGGATGGGCTCATTGCATAACTCATTATATGTGTGTTTTTGGGGCCCATAACTAGTTGTGCAGAGGTCCAAAATCTTGATTTGATCTTGTATGAGTTGAATTTCATGTGATGGAGGGGAAATGGACTATGCCAAAGTAGTGGAATATTGAGAGTGGGGAGGATATTAAAGTTGTTGTTCCTCCCATTGTGAAATAGGTATGTATTGGAATTGTTCATGTGTTTGTGGTTGATGACCAACATGAAACATGGGGGTTGATGGAGGATACTACTGTGGGACAAAAATTAGCTAAGATTGGTAATATTAGGGTTGCGATATCTATACATGTTGTATAGGAATCTATTATGAAAATTGCACAGTTGGAAAGTATGACTAGGAAGGAGGTGTTGTGAAGAAAGTAGGGCTCTTATATTGTAGTAGAGGAAGTGGTGTTTGGATATATGATGAGATTTTTCTAGAGATATGATGCTCTAAATGATGGTAACTACACCTTACTAGATGAGCTATGGATAGAAAAATCGGGTTGGGTAGAATAACATGATGGATTTTCAAGGTATGATGGATAGAGTGGATTGTGAGAAGAAAGGTAAATGGAAGGAGGCACTTGAAATAGATGATATGGAGGAAGGTGAAATGTGGAAGAGGATATAGGTGAAGGAGTTGAAGAGGATTGCATACCGTACAACCCAAAATATAGAAATGTAGGTAGAGGTAATGACAAGGGAGGGGTTTAGGATTCAAAGGTGAAATCCTAAGAAGATGGTGTGGTGAACATGTTCACAAAGGAATTCAAAAATGGGAGTTGTGAGTGTTGTTGAGGTTGGACTTGTTGTGATTGAGAAAGTTGTTGTTATACGGTATCAAAATATGGGGAAAATATTGTTGGGGAAGTAATTTTTGTGATGCTTGGGAAGCGTACTGGTGTGATGATGTAGGTGAGGTGTATTATTTTTATAATGAGTATTATTTTGGAGTGAAATATGATAGAGGCACTTGAGTTCTCTGGGTGGAATATTGGGGGTTTAAAATCATTCCTACTATTAGAGTAGATGATGGAGCATTATGATGAGGTTGATTAAGCAAGGAAGAATCATATTCAAAGAGGGAGTGAGATAAATCCTGAAGGAAAGGATGATTAAAATTGGGTGAGGTAGGTGGAGTCTCCTCCTTAATAGTGAAGAAAGGAGATGGTTTTCCTGGAGCAGTATAAATGATGTGATCATAGAATGTGGATGTTGGATTATTTTGGGGTGAGTAGGGAAGAAGAGGATGATATTTTCAAGATGATGTAGCAAGCATGTTGGTATAAATTGATGTGTTGCCATGGGATATAGTGCTTATGTGAAGTGACTTAGAACCTATAAGAAGATCAAGTGTTAGCATGGATGCTTCCATTGTGAAATGAGGGGGAGTAATGGAATGATTAGAGGTGGCACAAGAAGCCTCCTCCACAAGATGCACTTGATCATGTGTTTGTTTTTGATGCATGATATTGTGCGGTGTAATTAGGTGTTTCAATTGTTTGTAAATACAAATTGAAGTTGTGGGTGTGTTCGGTGTAAAATTTTAGGTAATCCTATGAAATTTGGCAGGTTATTGTGTCATAGAATAGAGTTCACATGTCACTATGTGAACTGGAACTACATAAATATAGTTTACATGGTACTATGTGAACTAGACCCGAACAATAAATTTTATAGAAAAATAAAAGTGGCAGGTTGCATAAAACCAATAGATGGGCTGCTAACATGTGAATGTGCTAAAACCAATTTTTGTGATTATGTAAAAAAAGTGTAATTGGAATCAATGATATATACAAAATAAATAAAGGTTTATTTATTTTGTGTGTTTTATGATGATATATGCTCTATAAAATACCATGGGAAATGGGGTGAAACTCTAGAAACAATACTAGTGTCATCATCATGAAACCTCATCCAACACCCAAGGGTGCACAGAATAAAATAATATCTCAATGAGCAAGTGGTGACCTAAATGGAAAGGTACAATAAAATGATAACCAAATGGGGAAACTCAAAATGCACTAATGAGTCTATAATCCTCTCATGAGAAGAGGTGGTATTGTCTAAGACCTTCTAATAGCCTAGTCGAGAGATCATTTTACTCTCAGGTGAGCTTATTCAAGAACGATAGTTACCTATTCACTAATTATGTGAGCCTTGTGAACAAAGGCATCTAATCCTATCCCACTTTGAAGGTCCCTTTCAGTGATGAATTCAAAAAAAATAGTCTCAAGAGTGGGCGATTTTTAGATTATGGAGTCCAAAAAAACACTCATGAGGGCTACTATGGTATTTAGGGGGTGAACTAGTGGAAGGAGATGAATTCCAACATCACCAGTCTTGAACGATGGATTGGGGATGAATTCCAATATCACCATTGTGTATGCCATGTGAGTGTGTGATAGTGTGTTTACTACCACTGAGGTGAAAGCAAAAAAAACTAGCTAGATGCTTTTTTAGAAATGAAACTAACACTATATGATTTTTTTAAATGAAACTAGATATTTATGCTTTTTGAAATGAAAATAGGCTTAGATTCCCTTTTAGAAATGAAAGCCTACTTTATGAAGCATGAAAACAAGTATGATGGAGTGCATGCAAAAAGGGACTTAGAATATATATGTGCATGTTATAATTGAAATGAAACTCTAATCTAATGTGATTTGGAAAGATATTTACAAATCTGATCTAGGTGTAAGTATGAAAGAGATTTAAAATGCTTTCAAAAAGAGATTACAAATTCTAGTCTTGATGCTTTTGAAAAAGAGATTGAAAAAACTATCTTAAATGCTTTGTAAAGATATTGAAAAAACTATTTAGGTGCACGTTTTAAAGACATTAAAAAAACATTTGAAAAGAGATGTAAATGACATGAAAGAAATGTAAAACCCTATTCTAGATACAAATTTGAATGAAATTTAAAATGCTTTTGAAAATAGAGGTAAATGACATGAAAGAAATTAAAAACCCTACTCTAAATGCAAATTTGAAAGAGATTTAAAATGCTTTTGAAAAGAGATGTAAATGACATGAAAGAAATTTAAAACCCTATTCTAAATGTAAATTTGAAATAAATTCAAAAAGATTTTGAAAATATATGTAAATGACATGTCCTAAATGCAAATCTGAAAGAGATTTAAAATACTTTTTTAAAGAGAGTTAAATGACATGAAATAAATTTAAAACCCTATTTTAAATGTAAATTTGAAAGATATTTTAAAATGTTTTTGAAAAGATATGTAAATAACAAGAAATAAATTGAAAACGCTATCCTAAATGTAAATTTGAAAATAAAGGGGAAAATTCTTATGTAAGTGCAAGTTATGAAAGAGATTTCAAAAAAAAATCTATCTAGTGCACTAAAAGACAATTTGAAAATAATTTGCAAAAGTTGGAAATAAATGGCAACATACTCTAATAACTTGAAAAGGGAACATAAATTTAGTCTAAAACATAGAAAATATATATGAGATGATTCAACCTAGATTATTTTGAAAAGACTAAAAACCCTAATTGATGTACTTTGAAAAGGAAAATTGCCAAAATGACTTGATTCATTTGAGAGGGAAATTCCTTTGTAAATAAATGATGAAAAAGTGGGGTCCTGAGGGAAATACCTAACTCCTGTGGTGTTATATGGACTTATTTCTATCTTTGTTCTAGACCTCTACAATTTTATATTATTTTAAAGTAGTTTGACAGAGTTCGCATAACGACATGCAAACTAGATTGTTGGTTTGTAGGTTGGGGTGCAAACTAGGTTGGGAGGTGTTGGGAGGTCTAAAACACCTCTTATGAGAACTTGAGGTGTATTTCAAGGTTCTTTTTGTTCTTTTTTATGATCATAGTGCCTAAAATAACAAAATAAAATTATAGATTGAGTTAAATTAGCCAAAAAATATATATTCTAAAACAACTTCCATGGTGGTCCCACCGGGTGTGCCAGAATGTAACACACAAAAATCACTAGTTTCTAAAAACTAATGGGAGTGTGCTAAATGTTATTATATTAATATGAAATAGGGTTACAAAATGAAATTTCTCTTGAGAAAGGTTTTTATCCACTTTTTACATATGAATTTGGAAGCTTTTTCTAGTGTCCTCTTGTGCCTTCAATGATGGTGGGCTTATGTGTTCATGTGCCACTAATAGTGATGTTTGATTATATCCTTTTGTACCTACTCTACACCTTAAAAAAATATTTATTGCACTTGGGGGATTTTCTTGGTGAAACCTCGTAGTTATGAAGATAAATCAACATAAAACTGAAGGAAAACATGATGAAAATCGATAGAAATGCTATAGAAACTATTTAGAACTAATGTATACCTGATTTGATGTTGTAAATATGCTATAGGGCTGGTTCACATGGTAGCATGTGAATTGGATTCTAGATTTGTAGGTCAAGGTGTGAACTGGACCTCTGTTGACTGTTGCTAAGAATTTATTATCCATATGTATTCCAGATAGCGTTTGCTATTGTTTGTTAGGTGTAGAATTATCAAAAAGGATTTTGGTACAATTTTGGTAGAGTCTAGGTATGTTGACTAAAAGGGAGAGAGGTATTAATGAAGGATTTGATCGTTTATTTATAGAGGAAACCAAGGTTAGGGGGGAATTTATGTGTACTATATCCTAGATTCAAGTCTTATCATAGTTAAGTTAGGGTTTTTTTAGGTGGCATGCCTAGTCATCTTATCATATGCCTTAAGGGAAATATCCTATCTTCACAAATGTGTGAGATAGTATTACAATTAACTATGGTTAGATATTCCCTATGTTAGATGAGGGTTGGGTTAGATATTCTAAAAAATATACTAACTAATCTGGGGTGCACACGTGTGAGGACATGTTTAGGGCTATAACCCTAATTACACCTAATTTAGTGATAAAGTGCACTTTAAGTGGAAAGTCACTTGCAAATTAGAATCATAATTAGCCTAATTAGGTTTTTTATATGGAATGGTCCCATGGGAGACCTAATTAGGCATAGGACAGGGCTTAGGTAGCCCAAAGGAGCTTGTAGGTAACCCTCATATGAATGGGTGGCATTTTGGATGTATTATATATAGTTTTGTAGGTGTTTGGTGCCTATAAATAACTATGAAGGCCTACAATGGCATGTGATGGCCTACTATGGCCTATGATGGCCTACGATTTTTTATGAGTGGGCATGTGCAACTTTTAGGTGTCTACAGTTAAATAAAGTATTTATGAATCAATTTTGGTTATTCTACAATGATTATGAGATCATTGTCGAGCAGAGGCAAAATTGATTAGATGTTTTTCACAGGACTGCCCAAACTTTCAAACTTGTTTTGGCCATATCTCACTCATCTGAAATTATATTGAGCTAAAATTTTGAGGGTAGATTCCTGAAAAACCCTAGAACATCTCCACCAATTTTCATATTATTTGGCGAAACACAGATCCTAGCGCATCCTTATGTGTGAATGAAATATTTGGAAAGTGGCTATGCGAGGGTTTCATCTTAATTAAGTGCAAGCAGCTCCAGATGTTGGTTTTTAGGGCCTTAGGGCCCTAGCGGCCAATATTTTTGTGGTTTATGATCAATATTTTAATAGGAAATATTGCAGGGGATACAAGATGGGTTAGAAATTTGTCTTTCAATAGATCATACTGTGAACTTTAGTGACAATGACTTCCAATTTTCTGCACAAAAGAAAAGTGAAAATCATACCTTTCCACGATGTCTAGGGCAAGGATTAAAGAGATCACAAAACAATTTTCAAGAAGTTGATCAAAAAATGGCTCATATCTCAAGTGAATCAGGTGCTAAGGTGCACCCATAAAATAATTCTACTGTGAAAACCCCTATCAAGGGTAAGAATTTCAAAGACTCAGTCCCAAAAATGAATTTTAGGGATGCCCTTCATGGTGGAAAGCCTCAGCCTAATGCTAATATCAATATTAGGGCTTCCCATAAACCTCTAAGAATGCCTAATATTGATCCCAGGAAAATGGAGTCAAGATGTCTTAAAGCAGTTGATGGAACTCCTATTGTTAAGCTTGATATGGGTAACATTCAGACTGGCATTGAAGATTTGGAAAAAAGAGGACTAATTTGTCGATTCTTGGGTTTTTGTCCGAGTCTATCTGTTTTCAAAGTCTGGGCTATAAAAAGCTGGAAAACTAAATGTGAGTTACAAATCTCTATTTATCCAAATGGTTATTTTCTTGTTTTATTTACTAATAATGAAGATAGATAGAACTTTTCAAGGGGGTCCTTTATTTTTTGGAAGGGCAGGGCTATTCATGAAGCCCTGGCATACTAAATTTAAAGCCGAAGAAGATATGCCTTCTATAGCTCCCGTGTGGCTTAGACTCTTTGGCCTCCCTATTGAATTTTGGAATCCTACTATTTTTTCTTCAATTGGAAATCTTTAGGAACTTTTATGATGACTGCTGATTGTACTCAAAATTTTAAACATGTTATTTATGCTCAGATTTGTGTTTTACTAGATTTTGACAAACCCCTACCTAAAAATATCACATTAAAATTTAGGTAAGACACTTGGGAGCAAGTAGTGGACTATGAGAACATTCCTTTTCATTGTATAATTTGCCATGAATATGGTCATTTGGCCAGTGCTTGCCCAAATAAAATTCTTGATCAAAAGAAAGAAGATATAAACTCAGTAGGTTTCCAAATACCTAAGAAGAACACTTAGAAAAAACCAGTTATGAAGGATAAATCAAAGTCATCTACTAATATGTTTGAAATATTTTCCACAAATTATGTCCCAAGTGAGGAAGAGGAAATAATGGAAACTGAAATCTTAGAAACACAATTTAAATATGAAGGGAAGAACTCAGAGACAAACCAAAAAATCAAAGGTTTTCAACAGAAAAAAAAAGAGAAAATTTACACAAGAAAAACAATATTTCAAATGTCAAAACTTAAAATAATGCAGGTCCCAATATAGACTCCGTTGAACCATCTAGTAAAATTTTGGCTGTGTACGAGCATTTTTCAAGGTTAGAAGCCATCTCATATTCAATTGGAATATGTCAAGAAACAAGGGAAAAAAAATTGAAGATGGATTCTAATCAAAAAGTAGGTCGCAAGACCAATTGATATCATATGGTAAAAGAAGGTGAAAAACTTTTAGAGTAAGGTAAGATTAATGTCCTTCCCAACATTTTTAGCCCTGGTATTAATGAATATCATCACTTGGAATATTAGAGGACTCAAAGGGAGTCTTTCAAAACAAAATTAAATTAGAAGAATGATTCAGATAAATCATCCACATCTTGTTTTCCTTCAAGAAACAAAGATGTCAATGGAGGATATGGACTTAATTGCAAGTAAAATTTGGCCAACTGAAAAAGTGGTTTCCCTTTGTTCCCAAGGGACTTCGGGTGGCATTGCTTGTCTTTGGTATCCAAAAGAGGTAGTTATTCACCATATGGTTGGAAGTTGGGTTTGTTGGCTATAGCTATTCAAAGTAGACATTCCAACCAGATTATGCTCTGCATTATTGTTTATGCTCCGACTTCTTTGGAGGAAAAAATAAGATAGTGGAAGGATATTACTCATATTATCTCTCATTTTCCTAAAGCTTGAATCTTGATTAGAGGATATTTCAATACCATCCTCTCTTTGGATGAGAAATGGGGGGAAAGGGTAATTTGTACAAAAGCACTGACCTCATGAGCGAATATATTGCAAACCTCCATCTTGTGGATATCCAACCAGATAATGCCATTATGACTTGGTCTAATAGAAGGCAAGGCTTAGCTTGTATAATAGAGAGATTGGATGAGTTTTTGCTCTCTAAAAGTTTCTTAATCCATGGTCACATTCCTAAAGTGAAGACTCTTAACAATTTTGGTTCAGATCATTGGCCAGTCATGGTGGAAATGTGGAAAACCAATGTGAGTTTCTCTCATTTTCATTTTTAATTAATGTGACTAAGATGTTCTATTTTTCCAAAAGACTGCAATACATTAAATCCAAAATCAAGACTTGGAACTAGAAAGAGTATGGGGATTTTCATAAAAAAAACATGAACTTATTGCTCATATTGAAAAATTTGAATAAGAAAATCCATTTAGATGGCCTCACAGAGAAGAGAAGTGCAGATGAAATTAAACTCACAACTCAGTTAGAGGAATGGGAAAAAAGAGAAGAAATCTTATGGAAGCAAAAATATAGAATTCAATGGCTCAAAGAAGGAGATCGAAACACAAATTTCTTCCATAAATCTCTTCTAGCTCTAAGATCTCACAACTTTATTTCTTCCTTAAAATCAGATTCTGGAGATGTTTTTTATACTTGGGATGGCATGAACTCTATTGTTGTTGATTACTTTTCCAATCTTTTTACAGCTACTCCCCTTGACTCAACTTCACAACATAATGTTCTTCAAGAAATCCCTTCTCTTATCACTTCTGAGGAGATCTCTATTTTTACTGCTCATGTTACTATCAATGAGCTTCAACAAGTATTTTTTAAAATGCAAAAATGGAAAACCCTAGGTCCTGATGGTTTTCCTATTGAGTTCTACCAAGAGTTTTGGGATATCCTTCATGTTGATTTATTAGAGGTCATGGAAGAAGCTAGGAAATCCAAAGAAATTTTGAAGGTTATAAATAAAACTTATATTATTCTTGTTCCAAAAGCTCAAGAGATTGATCATATCTAATATTTTAGACCTATTGCTTTATGTAATGTTCTTCTCAAAATAATTACTAAAATCATGGCAGAAAGGTTGAAGACTCTTTTGCATAATATTATTTCTCCAGATCAAGGGGGTTATGTGGAAGGACGTAAAATAGTAGATGAGATAGTTCTTGCTCAGTAAGCCATCCATTCCATGGATATGCAAAATTCTCCTTCCATGTTCATTCGGTTAGACTTATCCAAAGCTTATGACAGAGTGGATTGGCACTTCCTTATCAAAGTTTTGAGGTAATTTGGTTTCTCTAAGGATTGTATGGATTGAATTATGGGATGTATCTCTTATGTTTACTACTTAGTTCTTATCAATTGCAGGCCTTCTCAGTCTTTCCTAGCTTCTAGAGGTATTAGGCAAGGTGACCCACTATCCCCTTATTTATTCATCATTCTTGTTGAATGCTTGCATAGGACTATAACCAAAAAGAGGGAAAAAAAACCCTTGAGGGAGTTACCATTGCTCATGGAGCTATACCTATCTCTCATATTCAATTTGTGGATGACTCTACTCTTTTAGGTAAAGCTATAGTTAAGGAAGCTTCTAATATTAAGTAAATCATTAGCTATTTTTCTAAGGCTACTGGGCAGTTGATCAATGAAGACAAATCTAAAGTTATTTTCTTTCACTGCTCTGCTAGACAGGAATACATGGTCTTGGATAAACTAAGATATAAGAATACCTCTCTTCCAATCACTTATTTAGGTATTCCCATAAATATTCAAAGGCAAAAAAATAAATATTGGAATTGGTTGGTGGACAAAGTCAAGAAGAAAATTGGAAAGTGGACCAACAAGTGGTTTTCTTCTGGGGGTGGAATCACCTTGGTAAAATCAGTCCTTCAAGCTATTACTATTTATTTTTCTTCCATTTTGAATATCCCAAAGGTTGTTCTTCGATAATTGGATCAAATAAGTCATCGTTTCCTTTGGAGTGGTACTAAGGAGAAAATAAAATGGGCCTTGGTGAAATGGGGTACTTTATGTCTTCATAAGAGTGAAGGGGGGTTAGGATTATAGTCTTCAATTAATAATAACAAATATTTAGTTGCCAAATTATATTGGAGGATGTTGCATAACCCTAATGCTCTTTGGGCCAATAATCTTCGTGCTAAATATGTTGAGAACAAAAGTCCTGAAGACCTTGTTTGCTATCAACTTCCTACCAAAGGTTATCCCATTTTAGAAGTTCTTAAGACTGGTGAGGATTTGATAAAGAAAAAATTATTTTGGATCATTCATAATGGTCAACATGCAAATTTTTGGACAGATTCTTGGGATGGTCACAAGCCTTTGATAACTCGCTTCCCGATTGGAGGCCTTGGATGAAGGAGCTTCACCGAGCTAATTGGATAAAGGTGGCTAATTACTGTCGGTACCATACTGTAAATTCAAAGGTTGGTAGTTATTGGATCCCTATTGAGGACTGGCCTATTCAAATCCCAAAAAGGCAAAGACAAGACATCCAAGGTATCCTTCATATGAGATCCCTCTCTTGGTCCCATGAAAAAAAATTGTTTTGGATGGAACAACCTAAGGGTGAGTATTCAGTTGCTCAAGGTTATTTGACCTTATGCCATCATAATCCCAACCATTATTCTGACATATTTTCTCGATTGTGGGCTCAAAATATCTTGCCTAAGGTGAGGTTCTTTAATTGGATTCTATTGCATCGTAGGGTGCTTACTGGTGAGCAACTTATAAAGCGTGGTTTTCATGGCCCTTTAAGATGTGAAATGTGTGAAGAGAATGTAGAAAATATCAACCATATTTTTATTGAGTGTACTTTAGCCTCTGAGCTGTGGAGGAGAATGGTCACTTTACTGGCTTACAGTGGTCCAATTTTTTACTTTTGAATAACTTTGGAGGGATTGGCCTAGTCAAGAGGATGTTGATCATTTTATTAGGCAGTTAGTTTGGATGGGTTCTACCTTTCTTCTTTGGAATATTTGGAATGAAATGAACATCCAAATTTTTAATCAAGATAGGAAGGATATTCACTATATTTGGCAAAAGACCATAGCCAACTTAGTTGAATCAGTCCATCATCTCCTTAATCACCCCCAAAACTCCCACCAAATATGGGATCAAGTGATGCAAATATTGAAGATTAAACCTTCTAAGGGCAACCAACTTAAAGGGAATGTGAGTATTAGTAATATGGATAGGAATAGAAATTGGTAACCTCCTCCTAAGGATTTTGGAAAAGTCAATACTGATGGAGCCTCTAGAGGGAACCCTAGAAAAACCAATGTGGGAGGAATTGGTAGACTTTCGGATGACTCCTTGGTTTTTACTTTTGTTAAGAATTTTGGTATTCTTTCCAATATCCTTCTTGAGGGGTATGGTATCCTCAGAGGTTTTCATGAGGCTACTAAGGTTGTATGGTAAAAGGTGTTAGTTGAGTCTGACTCTCAACTTATGATTAATCTCTTTAAGAATCCTTCTAAGAATCATTAGGTGGATGGGAGAATAAAAATAATTATTGAGAATATTTAGTTAATCTAGATGGGATTTTTGAAAGTTGATTACAATCATGTGGTCAGAGATCAAAACAAGAGTGCTAATGCTTTAGCTAATTGGGCTTTGGACAAAATTGATCTTACTTGTTATGGCCACCCTCCTATATGGTGGGCTTCTCAAATTAGGGAAGCTCTTCTTTCTATAATTTATTTGGATGGCTCTAGTTCTGAAGGTACCTAGTTTTTTCTTGTTTTCTTTTTTTTTGCTTCTCTTTGGTTCATTCATTTTTTTTTAGTTCCCTAAATAATTCTATTCTTTATTTTGTTTCCTCTGTTGATTCTTGCCTTAATAGTCTTCTGGTCTGAATAGGTCATTGTTTTGTTCATTTAGTTTTTTAAGGTTGGTGGGTTTTTTTATTTTTTTTTGTTTTTGTGTTCTTTGTGTTGTTTTTTGTTGTTCTTGTGTTTTTGTTGTTTTGTTTTGCTTTTTTTTTTATGTTTTTTGTTTTTGTTCTTGTGTTTTTTTCGTTCTTGTTCTTGGGTTTCTCTTTGTTTGTGTTATTTCATGTTTTTATGTGCAAGTGTTTTCTATGTTTTTTGTTTTTTTTTATTGTCTCTTGTTGGTTGTTTTTTATTTTTATTTTTTAATTTTTTAGGTTTTGGTTGTGTTTATTTTTCATGTTTTTTGGGGTTATGTCTTTGTAGTGTTCTATTGTTTTTGTCTTTTTTGTGTTTTGCTATGTGGTTCTTGTGTTTTTCTATGTGGTTTGTGTTGTGGTTTCTTTTATCTTATTGTGTGTTTTTGGTTGTGCTTTTGTTTTTGAACCACTCAAGAAGCATGTTTTATATTTTATTTTATTATTTTTATTGTTATTTACTTATTTTTAAATTGGTTTTGTGTGTTTGTTTGCTCCTTGAGTATGTCAAAGGTGGTAGGCTAGGTCCGAGTCCTGGGCATTTTTGGCAGAATGGATACCCCTGCCTCCTTGGGTCTTACCTAAAAGTGGCATCCCTTTTGGGATCTTTTCCACAAATAAAAAAAAAAAGATGATGAGATCATTGCTAAAATTTATAAAATAGACTGGGATGATAAAATATTATCAATTCTAAAATTTATAAAATGAATGGACTCCATTAGGAAGTTCAAGGAGGTTATCTAGAATTTTGGTCTATTTATATAATGAATTGGATAACCATGGCCAATGTTGTTTGGACCAATAAGTGGGTCATCAAGACCAAGGTTGTCTAGCCTATGAAGTACATTATTTGAGGCCAAGTAATATCTATAAGAAATAATAATATGGTCACTTGATATTAATGAATGTCAATTAGAGACTAAGTTAAGGTTATCTAAGGTCATGAAAAGGTTATCTAGATCTAGGGAGAGGTCATTAAGTGTTGAGGAAAATTTAATTTAGAGGATTAACTAAAGGTCAACAAAATACAAACATCGATAAATATTTTATTTAGATAGTGAGTGTTTCAATGGTATGCATAAAGGACAAGAAATATTGACCCTAGAAATGACACTACAACTTGATCCTACAACGGAGATCCCACCAAATTAAACCCCAACATAGGTGGTGAAGGGCATTTTCTGTCATGTTGGTGATGTGGCCAATTATAGCAAGTGGATTAATAAATTAGAAATTAGTGTTTTATTTGAAATAGTTTGAAGCAAATATAGTTGTAAAAGATATCTAGAATAGGAAAAAGTGGAAGAATAATGATAATATATTTCAATATAGTGTTCAATGATTCTATCCTTAGTTCCTAGTTCATGTTTCAATTAGGATGCAAGTAAGATTAAATTGTGGAATACACATACTAAAATGAGTTGACATGTCTACATAGATAAATGAATTAAAATATGTATGAATGTGAGCACACTATGTGTATGTAATATTTTTTCATGTAGTTATTTATGTGTACATTTTCAAAGTCTTTCTAATAATGAGCATGCCATAAAGTATTTGTAAAAATTTAAAATAATATAATATTTTTAATATTTTATGTAAATGGGTATTTCAAAGGTAATTGGGTAGTTTCAAAAATCCTAGTGATCCCATTATGTCTATAAGAATGCATCTATGGGAGAGACATATGGGGTGTATATACATGTTGCTATTATCCATAGTATATTTTTTGTAAATTTTTCATTGGAATATAATGCATTATAGATAATCCTTTGGTGATTAAAATCATTGAATTGAAATTAATCCTATCCCATTATAGAAATATTTTTTGGATGATTAATACATTAAAATATTATACGTATATCCTTCCATTGATTTATTTTATACATACATACATATGTGTGTGTGTGTGTTTGTGTGTGTGTGTGTGTGTGTGTGTGTCAAATGAAAATGAAGAATATTTAAGACTTTATTTTGGATAAAATATAATATTGAATGGTTAGTGAAAAAGGTAAGTTATTAACCATGGTTAGAAGACAGCAAAGCATATAACCTATATTGCAATCAACTGCTATATGTAAGATTTTTGAATTCCCTAAAATTGGTTAAATTCAAAGATATTTAATTTGTAAAGGATGTGAAAAGTTTAGATTTCCTCTATGAAACTAGTTTAGTATTTACAATGGAATTAATTAGAGAGAAGGGCTTACAAATTTATAGATACATGATATTGGTATTAGATCTAAAAGATAGAAGGAGGTTATTTAAAGACCATGGAATGAATCAAGAAATCTCAAAATAATATCAACATTTTAGATGCAATAAAATTGTCAAGAAAATAGGTCATACCTATTTGATCATAATCATGTAGCTTCATTTAAAAGAGTTTGTAATTTATAAAGATATTTTTTAGATGGTCAATCAATATGATGGATTTAAGAAGTTTTTATTTTTTTGTTAGATACATGTTCAATGTATGGTTATCTTTTTTCCATCGAAAATAGAAATATTTTGATGCAACTTATTTATGTTGTAAAGGTATATACATATACATACATACATACATACATACATGCATACATACATTCATCATTCTAATCATCCATTCCATCATCTCACCATTATTTTTTATAACATGGATTGATTTGGGCAGTTAACTTATTTTTATGACCAAAAAGTTGTAAATATTGTCCAAAAATTGCTTCAACAACATAAAAAAATGTAAAATTTCACAAAATCATGCAATCCAATAATTAATGCTCATTTCAAATCCATCAGCCTTTGCATTTGCATTAAAAAAATTTCCAAATTCATTTACAATTTCAAGTGAACCTCGTATCTAGTAGTCTACTCTATCTCCTTGGTGATTCCAGTGATTGGTTGTCCATGCAATTTGGTAATATGAGTAAATCACCATAAGGACACTTAACCATCATCATTCAACATCCTCTTGTTCAAACACAAAATCAATTTAGGTTACTCATTTTTTCGAGTGAGTCTATGCCAAAGTTAAATTGCTAAAATATTTGTCATTGATGGTCTTGTTCATGGGGATTGAAACATAGACAAATCACATGTCAATTTTCTTCTAAATTGATAGTAATCATGGATACATGTCCTTCATAGGTTTATTTGTTCCAATTGAGGGAATTATCCTATTGTCACTAGCCAGCCCTCCAGGGGATGACTTTTTTTATTTTTGCATCTTCATCACTTTCCATTTCAATGACACCAATTGGCATGTTTTCCAATAGCATGGAATCGCCCTAGACTTGGGGAAACTAAATTTTATTTTGAGTTACAACATAGGGATACATCATTCACATCACATCATACATCTACATTTGGCAAAAATCCCTTTCTTTTGAGGCAAAAACAAAATTCATTTATATCATTCATCATACATTTACATCTTGGAAAAAATCCCTTTTCTATTGGGACAAAAATAGAGTTCATTTGCATCCACACTTGGAAAAAATTCTTTCTCTATTGGGGTAAAAATAGAATCAACCACTTGCATTATACAAACACCCTTTTCTCCATTGGGGCAAAAATGACATCAATTTACATCATTCATATCATTTGTATTTTTCATATCATTTGTATTTACATCATACACTTGCACTTACACCATTCACCTACATCATTACCCAAAATTATATCAATTGGCTCATGAGACTTATTTTTCACTCATTCTCGAATTGAGGGGGTAAGCTACACCATTAAATTCTTTGTCTTCAAGACCTTTGCACTCCAAGGAAAGAATGTTGCTTCACCATGCCAAACTAGGCATCATTTTTTTGCACTGCATTGTGTTCTATGCAATGTAATACAAAAAGGGGCATTTGTAGACACCAAATATAGCCACTTGTCATCCATTTGTATCATCAAATCATAACCATTCATTATATATGTATTTATTTAATATATTGATGCAGGAGCATCCGATGACAGTTCAAGCCATGTTACATCCTTCAAAATTTTCTTGAAGTCCTTCCATTTTGAAGTATATTGGTTCTTTTTCGAAAAGGGGAGATGTTGTGAAGCAGCAGGAAAATTAGTTGGAAGGGTTAAGGAAATTTTTGGGGAGGTCGCAAAATCGTGACCTCCGAAGCTTTGGAATGGGCAGGGACCTATTTTGTCGTGATATCGCGACGTCGCGATATCACGACATCGCGATATCGCGGCTTTTGTTGAAAGCTAGAGCATTGGGAGGTTTTCGTCACGATATCGCGACGTCGCGATATCGCGACATCGTGATATCGTGACGTTTGTTCGCAGTTTGGGCAGAAGGGGTTTTCTGTCATGGTATCGTGACGGAAGTAGAAAAGCATTTGCAGGGGGAGTTCTCCATCGTGATATTGCGACGATGTTGAAAGAGCTAGGCGCGGCAAAGTTTGGGTCACGATATCACGACAGTTTCAAATGGGCAGTGACTAGGCAGTGGTTGGGTCGCGATATCGCGACATGTCGCGATATCGCGGCCGGTGAGAAGGGAGGCAGAACAAAGCTTAAGGGCGGATGGCCAGACAAGGCCAAATTTGACATGTGGATAGCCACGTGTAGCTTGAAAATTGTAAAGGACACATGTTTGAAATATTTTACATCCGAGAGGAGGCATGGCAAGTTTTGCACGCGGGAGCATACGTGTACTAAAGTGAAAATGAAGACCACGTATAGGGATTTAAAATCAACAGCCGCATGCATTTAATGGGGGAGAACCACCTCTTGAAGATCTTTTCAAAAAACAACTGTTGCAGGGCATGGCCGGTATGGGGGAGACGGCAGTGCAGAAAATAGTCTGACCGAAGCGATGGGTGCAGAGGAGGAAGATCATTAATGCAAACTCAGGGATAGATCGGGCAGAGATTGCCATTAATGTCAAAATTTTGAAAACCCGAGAAAGAGGGAAATTTGAAATCAAAATCTTGTTTGGTGGGAGCATTGATGGCTGGGAGGACCGGGACCTCGTTAAAACCCAGAATTTTTGTATTAGTCTGGGGGGTGGACCGGAGAGGGAGAATTACCAAGGCATCTATGGTCTTTGTAAGCCTGCGGGCATCTTGCTATTGTGGAATGTAAATATTTTCCTGAAGCTTTTTAATGAAAAAATTTGGAATTTGTAAGGGGTGGTGTTCCGGTTTCCGTCAGTGGTATCAGAGCGGGAGTTCTTGAGCGTACAACAGACCACCAAAGGAGAGGCAGTTGTACCAGGACATGTGGGAGGATTTGAGCTCGAGTGAAGATGCCTCCGAGAAGAAACCCCATGGGTGGCAGAGGTATGGCAGCAGAAGGTTTCTGAGCTTTGCAGCGGCAAGTCCAGGCCTTGCAAGAAGAACTACGCAGAGGACGTGAGCCAAGAAGGGATGCAAACAGTGAGGATGAGGTGGAATAAGAGAATTAGTTTGATGAAGAGGAAGAAGATGTAGATCCGACACAGGACGGATTGTATAAGGCCATATCCCAAATTGGGAAGAGGCCGAAGTTAGAAGTTCCTACGTATTCTGGGAACTTGAACCCAGAGGAGTTGATAGACTGGGTGAATGATTTAGAAGAGTACTTCGAATATGAGGAGATTGAAGACCCTAACCGGGTCAGATTTGCTAAGACCCGACTGAAGGGTCATGCTAGCATTTGGTGGAAAGGGGTACAGCTGGAGAGAAATCGAAGAGGAAAGGAGCGGATAACCAGATGGGACAAAATGGTGGAGAAATTAAAAATGCAGTTTATTCCTGTAGATTATGAACTGGACCTGTTACGTAAAATGCAGAGCTTGAGGCAGATGAACAGAACAGTTCAAGAATACACGGAGGAGTTCTATAAAATCTCCATCAGAACAGGGCATTTGGAAGCAAGCAAGGAAAAAGTGGCCCGTTACATTAATGGGTTGAGACCGAGTGTGCAAGAGGATTTGAGCCTGGTTCGGGTAAGCACCATCGAAGATGCTTACCAATTTGCTTTAAAAGTTGAAGAAAAGTTGAATAGAAGGTTTGACAACAAGAAAAAAGTAAAAGGGCCAGGAGGAAAGAACGGTGGAAAGAAAGAAGGAAAGGAAGAGAAGAAGGAAGAGGAGAGCAGCAGCCGGGATCAGAAAGGAGAGGAAGACCCAACATCGCAAGTTTAGAATGATAACTACCCGAGAGGAAGAGGTAGGTCTGGACGTGGAAATGAAAGGGGAGTGTTTCGAGGAACATGTTTCCACTATAGATAAAAAGGACACCGGGCATTTGAGTGCCCACAACACCAAGAAAAGACAAACAAGAGGCCAGTGGGTCCTGCCAGAGCAGTTGTGGCAGTTGAGGATGCTGACTCAGAACATTATGAAGAAGCTGAAAAGGGGGAAGCCATGATTGTGAGAAGGACCATGCTGGTGGATGAAGACCAGTCTGAGCAAAGGAGAAGCCTGTTCCGCACCCGGTGCAAAAGTGCGGGCAAAGTCTATAATGTCATTATTGACAATGGGAGTACAGACAACTTGGTTTTCGAGGAGATGGTTTCTAAGTTGCAGCTGGAAATAAGGAGACACCCACACCCGTACCGGATTGCATGGTTGCGGAAGGACCACCAAGCTTGGGTCCGGGAACAGTGTTTAGTCACGTTCCAGATCGAGAGATACCAGGATGAAGTCCTGTGTGATGTATTCCCCATGGATGCTTGCCATTTGCTATTGGGTAGGCCATGGCAGTTTGATCGGAGTGCAGTGCATGATGGACGTGCAAATATGTACTCCTTGGTGAAATATGGAGTGCGGCACAAGTTGAAGCCATTGCAGACCGAAGATGAGAAAGTGTGTAGTAATGCCAGAATTTGTCTGGTAGAGGGTAGAAAACTTTGCCAAGAAACAGGATTTGAGCTGGACATAAAGGTTGATGAATGTTCGAAGATATTGCAAGGGACGCAGCTCGAACAACGTAGAAGTGAAGGTCACTTCTCCTTCTTACCCGGGGTGTCTGATGCAGGAGCATCCGATGACAGTTCGAGCCATGTTACATCCTTCAAAATTTTCTTGAAGTCCTTCCATTTTGAAGTATATTGGTTCTTTTTCGGGAAGGGGAGATGTTGTGAAGCAGCAGGAAAAGTAGTTGGAAGGGTTAAGGAAATTTTTGGGGAGGTCGTGAAATCACGACATGTCGCGATTTCGCGACATGTTGCGAAATCGTGACCTTCGAAGCTTTGGAATGGGCAGGGACCTATTTTGTCGTGATATCACAACGTCGCGATATCGCGACGTCACGATATCATGGATTTTGTTGAAAGCTGGAGCATTGGGAGGTTTTTGTCGTGATATCGCGACGTCGCGATATCGTGATGTTTGTTCATAGTTTGGGCAGAAGGGGTTATTCGTCGCGATATCATGGCGAAAGTAGAAAAGCATTTACAGGGGGATTTCTCTGTCGTGATATCATGACTATGTTGAAAGAGCTAGGCATGGCAGAGTTTGGGTCGCGATATCACGATAGTTTCAAATGGGCAGTGACTAGGCAGTGGTTGGGTCGCAATATCACGACATGTCACGATATCACAGCCGGTGAGAAGGGAGGCAGAACAAAGCTTAAGGGCGGACGGCCAGACAAGGCCGAATTTGACACGTGGATAGCCACGTGTAGCTTGAAAATTGTAAAGGACACGTGTTTGAAATATTTTACATCCGGGAGGAGGCATGGCAAGTTTTGCATGCGGGAGCATACGTGTACTAAAGCAAAAATGAAGACCACGTATAGGGATTTAAAATCAACAGCCGCGTGCATTTAATGGGGGAGAACCACCTCTTGAAGATCTTTTCGAAAAACAACTGTTGCAGGGAATGGCCGGTATGGGGGAGACGGCAGTGCAGAAAATAGTCTGACCGAAGCGATGGGTGCAAAGGAGGAAGATCATTAATGCAAACTCAGGGATAGATCGGGCAGAGATTGCCATTAATGTCAAAATTTTGAAAACCCGGGAAAGAGGGAAATTTGAAATCAAAATCTTGTTTGGTGGGAGCATTGATGGCTGGGAGGACCGGGACCTCGTTAAAACCCGGAATTTTTGTATTAGTCGAGGGGGTGGACCGGAGAGGGAGAATTACCAGAGCATCTCTGGTATTTGTAAGCCTGCGGGCATCTTGCTATTGTGGAATGTAAATATTTTCCCGAAGCTTTTTAATGAAAAAATTTGGAATTTGTAAGGGGTGGTGTTCCGGTCTCCATCATATATATAAATATAAATATTTTATATTTATATTTATATATATTTAATAAATATATGTATTTATATGAATAAATTCTAGCCCTCCACCATGACTTAATATCAATCACCCATCCATTTCAATCCATGTCACTTGCCAAAGTTTAATCTCCACCCTTCCTCATGTTTTAATCTCAGTCGCCCATTGGTGTCATAAAAATCCTAACATGATCAAGGGTAAATTAAAAAATATGATTCATTTTGATGAATCAAGGTCCACGAATGTTTTAGAAGGTCTCAATTTTTATATATTACAAGCACCCTAGCATTTCACCCATTCATAAAACCTTACCCACTTCACTATCATATTCTTCCCTCATCATTTCCATTGCATCCACTGCAAAACCATCATGAACTAGATCTAGTTCTGCCTCACTCTCATCCATCCCCAAATGCCATCCAAAGTTCACAAAATTTTGCTTAATATTTTTGGAACACTGTTGGGCATTCACAATCATCCCTGAATGCTTCTAGGTATTTCTTGTAGTATATTTTATATTTTGTAAACCCTGAGATGCTTTCGAGCATTTGCGTAACTATCGAACATAGACATAGGAGCGAATATCAGCATTGATAAGGTAATATATTTGTTGCATACATTTATGTTTCTTGTATTTTTTGTTTACAGTTTATTATTGTAGCATCTAGGGTTTTATAGGTTTTATATTTTAGAGGGACTCACACAGTGGATCCCTCATAGATTATTTTAAACCCTTTTATGTTGTTTTCTATTTGTAGGTCCAATAATAACATTTTTGAAAGTTGTTGCAGCTAGGATGGTATCGTAGGGATACACAAGCCCGCCCACACACTTGTTTGGATCAAGTACAGATGAAAAGATACCAACTATTAATTGAACTAGGGTTTCAAAACCCTATTATCTATAATATTTTTATAAAAAAAAAATTGTAATCCCATATTGGGGCACATATTTATTTTACAACTCATATATCAGCCTATATCAATAAAGATTATTCATTTTGTGCATTTCATGGTGTTATTGTGATTTTTGTACCTTTTTTTTGTATTGGTGTTGTTTGTTTTTGGTTTACAATTTTAAAATACTTAAGAGCAAGAAGGTGGTGGATACCAATTGCAAAACATTTTATGTGGTGGATGCTTAATATGATTTGGTGGTGGAAGTGTTATTAGGTGATAATGAAGATTCAATTCCTATGGAATTTTAGAATTGGAATCCTAGAAAACCTAAAAGTGGGCCCTAGACTAGACCCTAGTTTTTAGCTCGTGATCGGTCCAACAAGCTAGGTGAGAGCCATGTGAACCCCAATGTTTCTTTTACCAAGGTAGTGATAAATTCAAAATAATTTGGAGGGAAACAAGTGGATTTTGAGTTGTCTTTAGTCTCTAATAAGCTAAGGATTCTAAGTGAAATCATCAATAGGGTAAAAAAATATGGTGCTTGGTACCTAGTTGGAAAATTCTAGGGCAATAGACTAGACTTGGACTCAATATGGAGGTGGACCATGGTGAAATAAAATCCCTTGGGTTATCTTGATATTTTGGCCATCCCCAAAATATTTTTCTTATCAAACTCAACTATGAAGATTATTCCAAGATAATATTAGAATGGGGGCCATGGTTCTTTGGTCAACATATCCTATTTCTACATAAGTGAAGAATGGATTTTAGTCCTTACTCCCAAAAAGTTAATTTGATTCCACTTTAGGTAATACTTTTGGGTCTACCATTGTATTTTTTGTATCTTGATATCATCAAAGGAATAGCTAAAGACATCAAATATTTAGTGTCTATTGATGCAACAACTTTGGCAAAGACCTGAATGGCCCCTGTGGGAATTTATATTATGGTAAACCTAGAGACTAACCTCCCAGATTCTATAGATCTTATTTATGAACAGGAAACTTAGGTTCAATGGCTATAATATGAGAACAAACTAGGGTTTTGTCCAAGATATGGTAAATATGGGAATTCAGTAGGTTGCTATCCATCTTAACGTCTAAAGGAAACTAAAAGAAAAATACCTATAAGAGAATCTAGATCTAAAAGAAGTTCAAAATTGAAGAGGTTGTTAATTCAAATAAAAGGGACTCATTCCCAAGAGTAGGTATTTCTCCCCTTCCTTTGTCGGTCGATATAGTAGTTTCTATTGAAGTACCCTCATTGGATAAGGAGCTTGATTCTGAGGTTTTCTAAGAGGATATGGAGTATGGGACTACTGAAAATGATATCGTCAAGAATCTAGGATAAAATGGCTCATACATACTTATAATTTATCTAGTTGAGGTAAGTTTGAAAGATCATATTCTCCATAATTCCTTTGAGGACCATGACATAGAGGAACCTGTGATTCAACAAATTTTATCAAAGATTAAATTAGATCAATTCTATAAAAAGGTTCTCTAGGTCCAAAAACTAGAAGCTATTGTAAAGCATGGGTGGATTTTGGTATTGGATATCACTCTAATATCGCCAATGGTTATTAGGCTACTCTAAAGATGTAAAAAATAAGGAATTGGGAAGGAGACAATTGAAATTGGAAGTATTTAGATCTTCTTCCCAATCAGGGGATGGTGAGAAGAAAATGTCTACCAAACATCACAAATGAAATTCCTCTCTTGGAATATTAAGGTACTAAATGGGTCCTCTAAGTGGCGTTTAATATCCTCTATTCAAACTGAAGTAGCTCTAGACATTATTTTTATTCAAGAATCTAAGATAGATGTAGATAATATTGAGCCTATTAAGAATACAATCTAGAAAAAAGTAGATTTTGTAGCTAGTCCTGCTATTGGTACTTTAGGGGTATTATTAAACTTTTGGGATCTCTTGAATGTTGATGGTTATGTTATTTCATCGTATGACTGTATCATCATTATTTTATTATTCTACAAATTTTCTAATAGGATATGGGTTATGTATAACATATATGCATCAATATTAGGACCCAATATAACATCCTTTTGGTATTATTTGCTTGATATGAGGGATATTTTTAAGGAAGAAGAATGATTCTTAGTTAAGAACTTTAACTATCCTTTATATCCTTTTGACAAAAAAAATGTGGCAAGTTCCCTAATGCTAGAAGTATGGATGATTTCATAGACTTTGTTAGTCATACGAAACTAATGGATTTAGACTTAAAAGGCCTAAGATTCACTTAGAGCAACAGATGGCCAGGTGACTAGTTGATTCTCATCAAGCTTGATAGGGTGTTGATCTCTAAATTAGGTCTACCATTTTTTATGGATGCATCACTTGTTTACTTTTCTAAAGTAGGCTCAGACCACAACCTTTTATGGCTTGAAACTCCTTAGAAATATAAATTCTTCCCAAGGCCTTTTTGATTTAAAGTGATATGGTGTACCACATGGACTTGGAGGTAAGGATTGAGGAATGGTGGAAAGTTCCTGCTATGGGGAAGGATTGATTAATATAGCAAATAGATTAAAGTTGATTAAGGGAAGGTTGAAGTCTTGGAATGAAGAGGTTTTGAGGGCCATTCTAAAACAAAAAGAATCTATCAAGAGTTAGTTAAAAGAGGTAGATATAGTAATTGAAGAGAGGGAACTCTTAGCTGACATTAGGATCAAAGAGAAGATATTATTGGTAGATATCCATAATACCCTTACCAAGGAAGAAGTGTTGTGGAAAAAAAAATCTAGAGCCCTTTGGCTCAAATAAGTATACCAAAATACCAAGTATTTACATACCTCAACTCTAAGGCATAAGAGCTTCAATAGAATTCAATAAATTATCAGAGAGAATGGATCAAGTCCTACTAACATTCATTATATCTTAGCTGAGGTAGTAGCTTTCTTTAGCTCCCTTTTAGGTGCAAAAAGTGGTAGGGATAGGGATGCTAAATATATTCTTCTAAGTTCTATTTCTAAGGGATCCCTAAAGGCTCCTAGCCCAGATGACTTTCCTCCCTTGTTCTTCCAATAAAATTGACATGTTATTAGGATTAATATCTGCAAGGCAATGAGAAAGGCCCAAAAGATCTAATTGAATTCCATTTGGGGTATACTCCACATTCTTGGATATCATTCCAAAATCCTCAAAAGAAAAAAAATTTAGTGAGTTCTAGTATATTAGCCTATGCAATACCTTATATAAGATTCTCTCCAAATCATTAGCTAATAGGTTGAAACTGTTCATACTCATTTTCATTGATAAAACCTATAGTGGATTTGTGGTTGGTAGATAGATTCTATATGGTGTTCTAGTGGTTCATGAAATTATGGATTCAGTACAAATAAGTGGTATGCCTAGCCTTTTTCTTAAACTAGAAATGAGCAAGGTATATGGCAGAGTTTCTTGGGTGTTTCTAGAGGAATTACTACTAAAATTTTGTTTTAGTTAAAGTTGGATCATGCTCTTGAAAGCCTATTTCTCTTCTATCAAATTATTAATTCTAGTCAATGGTTTTTCTGCTAGCTATTTCTAGAGTTCTAGAGATATCCTTCAAGGAGAACCTCTTTTGCCATATCATTTCCATATTATGGTTGAAGCCTTGGGTAGGTCCATTAAAATGAATAACACCATTAAAGATCTCAAGATTGCCCTCTATGTATCCTCAATCATACATAACCAATATTTGGATGACATACTCCTATCCTTTATTGATTTTGTGGTGCAGGCTAGAAAAATCAAGAGTATTCTCATATCTTTGAGAAAATGACTGGTCAAAATATCAATTATTTGAAGAGCATGTTGTATTTCTTAAACACTCCCTTGGCTAGACAACGAAAGATAGGTGAAATTATGGTTTGTTGCATAGAATATTTTTTAACCACCTACATAGGCTTACCTTTATTTACTGGTAGAATGTAGGAATACCTTTGGGACCCAATTGTTAAGAGATTGCATAAGAGACTTTCTAGTTGAAAAGATGTATTATTGAGCCAAGCAGGAAAGATTCTTTTGGTGAATTCGGTTCTCTAAAGTATACCCATATATTTCATGTCCATTTTTAATATTCCTACAAAAATCCTTTCCAAGTTGGAATATATTTATAAATACTTACTTTGGGTTGGGGTTTATGACTGGAATAAATTTCATCTATTGTCTTGGGGCCAAGATTGTTATAGAAAGCAGTGTGAAGGCTTGGGTCTATAGAATTTAAGGCTCATGAATGAGGTATTGGTAAGGAATCAGGGCTGAAAACATCTGAAGAATGAGATCTCATAATGGAACAATATGATAGCTTCCAAATATATTAAATAATTAGAGAGTTTACTAAAGGAACCCCTTTCTATAGATGGCTCTACCTTTAGGAATAATTTATACAATTCTAAAGAAAACATAATCAAAGGTATACATTGGATACTATGTGGATGTAATTCCATTGATTTCTAGAATGATATTTGGATTCTATATTACTTCCTATTGTAGGAACCTAGTCTAGCTCTGATAGATTATCTTACCAAGAGACTTAGCTGGTCCAAAGTTGTAGACTTCATCAGCTCTTGTAAGGGTATGAGAGTTTGGAAATGTATTCCTTCTTTCATCGATAGAAGAGATGAATTTATAGCTTGGAGTTCAATTTCTAATCTTCTCAAGCTCAAAGCTCAACAAAAAAAATATATTTTCATCTAGAAAGGTGAGATTTCTAGTATATTTTTAGTCAAATTAACCTATGCTTTACTTGATTATCATACTTCGCTCTAGAATCCTCCTTGTAAAGTTTGGTTCAAACACCTAACTTTGAAAGTACTAATTTTTACTGGTTGGTATTTCAAAACAAATATGTTACTATTAAAAATTTGGGTAAAATAGGTATGGTTCTACCCAATAGATGCTATCTTTGTGAGTCAACTAAGGGATAAATTTATCACCTCTTCACCTGATGCTAGTTTTCAAGATTAGTTATGGATTTCAATGTCAAAACTTTGGAGGTCTATTGGATTTTTCCTCACTCAATTATTGACTTTTATACACAATGGGTCACTCCTTTCAAATCCTAGTATCTATCATGCATCTAGAGACACTTACTTCCTCACTCATTTTGGGTAATTTGGTAGGAACATACTAAAAAGGCTTTTAAAAACTCTAAAAGACACTTGAAATCAATTGGTCTAAATATTATTGGTAATGTTGTTGAGAAAATTGCTTCCTATTTGCCTGATTTGGAGGATGGTAGGGGGATGGAAGAAATTTTGGATATCCTAATTGGTTTCCCTACCAATATAAGACCTTTGGAAACCCCCCAACCTAATCCAAGGGATTTAGTGATATGGGTCCCACCCCCTATTGGATGGTTCAAGCTTAACCTTGATGGTGCGTCAAAGGAAACCCAAGTCTTGTTGGCACTAGTGGAGTGATTCAAAATAACAAAGGGGATTTGATTACTACTTATGCATAGTTCTTATCCATCCAATATTCTCATTTTGTAGATATTAGATCCTTGTTTTAATGCCTTATGTTAATTTATTCCTTGGGTTTCTAGAAAGTAGTAGTGAAAGGTGATTCACTCAATATAATTAATTTATGCAATTCCTCTAGACCCCTAAGCTATACAATATCCAATATGATTCATGAAGCTATGAGGATATTTCATTCTATAGAGGATGTTTTCATCCAATATGTTTTCAAATAAGGTAATCAATCGACATACTTAATGGCCAATATGGGGATCTTCCAATAAGATCTTAAGGTCTAGGTCATAGATTTCCTTCAAAGTCTCCAAAATTTAATTTATAATGACTTTGGTTGTGCCCAGTATCTAGGATGATGAAAGGAGTAGTTTAAATCCTATCCTACACTTACATATCAACTACATAGGGGTGAGTATATAGTGGGATTGGTTCTATCATGGAAGTGTTCATCATTCCTTCAACATTGGTGGTGGTCTCATCAAAACCAAAGCAACTAGGCAATAGCCTCTCATGAATATTAGGATCCACATGATGGCTATTTTATTTTATGATTGGAGGTAAAGGCATACCGTTTATATGCCCATGTAAACTATCTTAATTAATTTTCTTTGTGTAAGCTTGTCTTATTACACGTGAAGGGATCATGAGACTAATACCTTCCTTATGATGTTTAGGTAGGGTCCTTCAACACTCATGTACTAATCAATTCAATCTCGTTGTAGTTTTGTAATGCTATATATACCATTTGGATTGAAGGTCTACCACCTTGAAAGTTGTCCTAGTGGAAGTTTGATCTAAAACCACATTTCACTTTTGTTGAACTCTAATTCTTGGCTAACTCCTTACAATTTTTCAAGGATCTCCTTCCCTAGATGTCCTAGTATTTTCTCTAGCATCTATATTTTTTTTGGAAACTATCCTTATCACCCATGCTATAGATTAGGGAAAAAATCCCCCACCTATGTGTGATGTTTGATTCATGATATCAATCTCAAGAACCTTGGTTGAATGAGAGACATTGATTCTAGGCCCATGTCTTTTTGTAATCCTGAGAGAGCTCATATTTTTTTATGGTTCTTTATCACTTGGTAATTCCATTATCCACTCATTAATTTATATAGATTAATTCAAAAACCTATGAAATATGTGGGTTCCAAGTAATATGTTAAGGCCCTATGTTCAAATTTTGGTGGATTTGTATCCAACTTGTCTAGCTGTAGGTTTTGGACTTGTTTAGTTTTTGTATCTTGGATTTTATTATCATTTTTTAGACTTAGCCTATAGTTGGTTCTCTTAGCTCTAGTTTGTTTCATATTATGAGCAGTTTTTCTTGCTTGATATTAATGGCATGCCTTGAGCTCTTGTTGATCCTTTTTGTAACAAGATTTGGGATCCCTTTCAAAATCCCTCTTATTATCTAATAAAAAAAACAATATTTTGATTGATCCACATATATATCAAATCATTTAAATTCACCATAGGTTAAATGAGATCCATCTCATTGATATTCATACTAAATATCAATTTGCTAACATTTATCATGAATTTGTTATTATGACAAAAACTTACAGTTTCTCTCTTTTCAAATTGTTAAGTAAATTATAGGATCCATATTGTATGGTGAATTTCTTCTTTGGTTTTAAAGGATATGTATCCAAATTTACCATGTTCTACATATTTAAGGACATATATTGCAATATAGGGTATTTATATTATATACTTTTAGACCTCATATTTTTATGTTATCCTAATGATAAACCAACTTTTTTAATTTGGATAACAAGGATGGTCATATCTACATTGTATTTTTCATGATCTAGCAATGTAAAAATGTTATTTTGCTTTTGTCTATCATACACATCAATGATCCACTTTTCAGATAGCATTTATTTATTCATATTATAAACCATAGTCATGGATTATTCCATTTTTGAATGGGTTTTAATTGTTTCACATATGAAAGAAGCATTTTAATAATTTCCATATAAATTAAATTGGGTTGTAACTTTATAGAATTGATAGCCAATATTTATAGTATTTTAGTTATTTCTATCATAGATAGTAGTCATAATTAAACCAAATATTTATATGATTTTTAATTATTTCTATTAATGATAATAGTTATAATAAATTCACTCTTCAATAACTCTTTAAATTATTTATAAATTTTCCAATTTTAGTTTAAAACAATGGAAAAGCCCACACTTATGTTAATCCTTTTCTAACTATACCTACTAGTCGATATCATATATTGTTATAACTCCAATAATTAATAACAAACCATATATGGTCATGACTCAATAAAAAGGTTTGGATAATTTTTATCCTCCATAAGATAAATAAGTATATTATTATTTATGAAGACATATAGAAAAACTCGTCTAGGTCTTGTCGATTACTTGGATTCCAAAATGAGCTTGAGACCAATATAAAATTTTATGCAATACATGTTCCTTCTACTTCTCCAAATAAAGCTCTTTTAATTCTAGTTAAAGATATTTTTAAATAACAATTACACACATAACATGTTTACATCCTATATAACATCCTTAATATTTATAGTTTTGTTTTTGAATAAAATAAGATTATTCTTTATTCATTATACATGTAGCTAACTTTATTAGAGATTCTCTCATCAAACTATGACATACCTAAACCTTTGTAGAATGAAAAGTAGAAAGACATTAATACTATGGGATAATGTTTATTGCATCTATCAAATGCAAAATAATCATTTTACTATTATTTATGCATATAGAAATAAAAAATACAATAGATCGACTAGATTCCATATATGTAAAGCATCATTATGAAGATAGAAGAACTAAGTTCTTGTTAAAATTAATTAGCATAAGATCAAATATAAATTTATACGAATATAATATCAATTGCATTATCTTCTTGGTTGATTAAGGAGAATATTTAACTTTTTTGGTGTCTATCCTTCAACAATTTCAAGATGAAAATACTATCATACAAGATTTCTATATCATACAAAGAAAGTTTATAGTATTGTTATTTAATATGTACAATTCATAAAACTTATTTTAGATCATGTACCATCTACATTGATGATATAGATTTATTTTCTATATTAAGGGATTGAATTATAGTTTGAGTACATGGGGAAAATGTTATTAAATATTTTATGTTTGTAAGCTTTTATATTTTTAATATATGAAAGTTTAAAATTGTATAATTTTGTTAAAACATAAATACTTTCACTTGCTAAATATAAGTGCTTGTATATATTAGATATTTCGTTGTTAATTGTATTATGAGTTACCTTGATAAATTCTAAAATTGTATTAGTGTATTATTTTCCAAATCAATGATGAGTGAGTTCAACCAATTTAGTCAATATTAGTTCAATAACTACTCAAACTAAAGTTATAATTAACTTCTTTTGGTAGAATAATAGTATGTAGTTATAATGTTAGTTGCACATTTTACATGTCAAGGAAAGTTAGGTAAACATTAATTGGAATAATTAAATTCAACTTAGAGATATTATTATTATGAAACTAGCCATTAATATGTATGTTAATATTCTAGGTTTTTATTAAAGTAAATATTAAAAAATATATTACCTATATGTGAAGCTTGGAAATAGTCTCATCCTACCAAAAATATCTAATATCTCTTTTTAAATATAAAACAATGTTACATATTCCCTTATCTCTCCAACTAATATCATCCAAAATTACATTCAACTTATCAATTACTCTCAACTCAAAGAATAACATTTTTTTCTCAATGTGCAAACTTACCTATGATACATATTTTAAGTATAATAAACCTCAATTATTGGAGAATGATACCATATAATTAATTCAAATCATATTATCTATTAATCCCATTGTTGTTTCTCTTTGACATGGAATGTAATATTTTATATGCAAAGTTTTATGAAAAACACACATGTTTTATTTTCTTTTGGTAAATAAAAGTCTTCATTAATTACCGGGTTTTGCAGGTTAACCCAAAACCTATTACAATATCTAGCCTTCTACTGAGATTGTAGATCCTAGTCATCCTTAAAAATTTCTTACCAGAAATTGTGTTGAATCCCCTACAACAACTTACTAACAAAGCACACCCATACCTAAACATAACTTTAAGCATTACTTACATTGACATGAATTGAAGTTTGGAACTTTGCACTTGTGAAACCTGTTGCTTGGCAATTTCCTATTCTCTGTCAGGATCTTCCAATGCTTACACCTTGTTACTTTCATTTCCAATTTTGTATGATTTAGAGGGAAACCCCATAGTTATTACCAACTCCATGGGGAAAGAACACCCATTCCTATTTACCATTAATGGGTAGGTTTATTTTCATGACTAATAATGTTTTCCACTTCACGTGGCACACCTTGTGTCCATGTCACCAAACTACCAACATCAACACCTATGTTGGCTAATTTGTCATCTAACCTGTTTGCCTCATGGTACACGTGACGAGCCCTCCTATTCTATCTTGCCGCAAAAGGGATCCTCACTTCATGGATGACTCCCTCGATTATCCATGGAGGTTTTTTGCCATTGGTTAATAGGTTGATTGATGGGGGATGCAAAATTCGCTTAGACCAAATCCTCTAACTCTCATTCATTAAACTTAAAAGGAAAATTACAATGCTAGCCTGCAGGCGTAGTTTTCTTTTCCTCTAACTTTTTAGTTTTGAAAGATGCCTCACATTCGATGATCTGCTCACACACTTCTTAGCCTGTAGGCATAGTTTCCTTGATCTGAACTACACTTCCTAACCTCCCCCTAGAAGAAAAATAGCCTAAACAGGTCCAGAGCGGCCCTCTTGCCTTCAACTCTACAACTCTGCCTCATAATTTTTTGACCCCGAGTGCATGCCTATGCTTCCCCTTTTAAAATATTTGGGTTTTCTTCGAGGTCTTGACCCTCTAGGCCATTAATGACCCACCTAGAAGAACACATCTTTCAAAACTAAAAAGTTAGCTCTTGTCCCCACCTTCGTGACTGATCCTTCACATCTCTTACCCTAACTGGCAACTACCACCGGGTTAGCTATGAAAACATGCATTGATGAGCCATCTGAATGTTCTGACCTTTGGACATAGCATTCGAGTGGTCGCCATGCTTAGAAAACTTACCGAGCAAGAAATCATGTATTGATGAGGCCTCTGACCACCTCAAAAAAACATCATCTAGGAACACGTGCCTTTTCGAATCGTAAACCAGCAGTATGTCATGATATCATGACATTTTTCTTCCTCATTGCCTTTCTCTCCTTCGGGTTGTGATATCGTGACATGTCACAACATTTCTCTTCCTCGCAGCATTTCTGTCCTTCAGGTCGCAATATCACATCTTTCCTTTTCGGCTCTTCTTTCTCCCTTTTGGTCATGAAATCGTGACATGTCACGATATCACGACATCTTCCCTTTTTGCATCCTCCTCGTCTCTTGGGTCATGAAATCATGACATGCCATGATATCATGACATTCTTTCTTCCTGCTTCCTCCTCGCCTCTTCGGGTCACAAAATTGTGACATCTTTGTGCTCTGCTTTCTCTCTCTACTTCGGGTCACGAAATCATGACATCTTTGCCTTCCACTTTCGCTCTCTGCTTCTGGTTGTGAAATCGTGACATGTTTCCATCCTTGCTTTCTTTCTGCTCCTTCAGTCATGATTTCGCAACATGTCATGAAATTGCAACATTTTCTTCCCTAGCCTTCCCTTCCTTCTTCGGTCACGATTCGTGACATGTCATGATTTCATGATATTTTCTCTTTTGGCCCTTCCTATTCCCTTTTGATCACGATTTCATGACATGTCATGAAATCACGACATTTTCTCTGGATGCCTTCTCTCTCCTACTTTGGTCGTCATTTTGCGACATGTCGTAAAATTGTGACATTTTCTTCTCTGTGCCTTCTCTCTTTCCTGAGTTGTGAAAATGTGACACTTTTCTCCTTTGTGCCTTCTCTCATCTTCTGGTCATGAAAATGCGACATGTCACGACATCGCGACACTTTTCTCTCCTACGCCTCCTTCTGGTCCTTTAGCCGTGAAAATGCGACATGGCACGATATCGCGACACTTTCCTCTCCTTGCCTCCTCTCGTCCTTTGGTCATGAAAATGCGACATGTCATGATATCGTGACACTTTTCTCCTTTGTTCCTTCTCTTGTATTATGGTCGTGAAAATGTGACATGTCACGATATCGCGACACTTTTCCTCCCTTGCACCTTCTCTTGTCCTTTGGTCGCGAAAATGCGACATGGCACGATATCGTGACACTTTCTTCTCCCGTGCCTCCTCTCGTACTTTGGTCGTGAAAATGCGACATGTTGCGATATCGTGACACTTTCCTCCTTTGTGCCTTCTCTCGTCTTTTGGTCATGAAAATGTGACATGTCACGATATCACGACACTTTTCCTCCCTTGCGCCTTCTCTTGTCTTCTGGTTGCAAAAATGTGACATGTCGCGATATTGTGACACTTTTCCTCCCTTGCGTCTTCTCTTGTCTTCTGCATGAAAATGCGACATGTCGCGATATCACGACACTTTTCCTCCCTTGCGCCTTCTCTTGTATTTTGGTCACGATTGCGACATGTCACGATATCGCGACATCAAGGAAAACACTTAGAAATTTTTTTTGTTGATGCAAGATTGCTCTGTTGCCACTGGATGCTCCAGCATCATTGATGATGTTCATAGAATCACCTTCAATCACCAAGTTACCTTGAGTTTCTTGGGCTACTTGCAACCCTCTCCAAAGGGCTCTAGCTTCTGCTTTGTTATTAGTTCTGATTCCCAATGGTTCAGCAAAATCCTTGACCATATTTCCTTGATGATATCTGATTATTCCTCCAGTTCCAGCTCTTCCCAGGTTCTCCTTTGTTGCACCATAAAAATTTAGTTTAAACCAATCCTATTTTATGGAGTAGATGTATTTTTTTTAATTATTTTGTTTGTAATATGCATACATTATTGTAATCCTATCACTAGGCTAAAATTTTATTTCCATTATTCACAAATATTTAAAATACATGGTCAATTTGATTTTCCCTTTTAATCCATTATTTTACCCCTACCTACTTACACATATCAAATATTTTAATATCTTATTAGATAGACCTTAGAAGTAATTTATTTTATATATAAAAAAGTATAAGATGCATGACACTATACATAAAAATGAATAAGGAATTTATGAAATTACACTAAATTTATTCCTTCAAATATTATGTGACAAAAGTGTTTTCTCCTTTTCATTTATTTCACATGATTCATGCTTTATTTTTTAAGAAAGTAAATTTTATATTCAAGTATTAATGGTACTTATATTTCTTGTACATTGTAATTCATTATGATGGGATTATTTCCTAGTTACATTTACCAAAAAAATTAAAGCAGTTGTTGTACATGCCCTTAATATTTGGAGGCACTACTTTTTGGGAAAACTATTTGAATTGAAAATAGATCATGAAAGTTTAAGATACATTTTTACTCAACCCTTATTGAATGCTAGACAATGATGTTGGATGTAATTTCTAACTGAGTATGATTTTGGAATTGATTATTTCAAGGGTAAAGAGAAGAAGGTTGTTGATGCTTTGAGTAGGAGAGGGTGCATTGTTGTAATTTCAAGATATTATTATGATTTATTAGATAATATTAAAGACGTATAATAGAAATATGATTTTTTCTAGTCATGCAATGCTCAAATTGAGCAAGACATTGGCAAGGATATAGATTTTGTATATAGGGATGATTTGATGTATTATAAGAACAAATTGAATTTTTCAAATATGGGTGGATTGAGAGAAACAATCCTTAAGGAGGCACACAATACTCCTTATTCAGCATATCATGAAGGGTTAAATATGCACGAGAGCTTGAGAAAGGCCTACTATTGACCTGGTATGAAAAGGGATATCACTAACTATGTGGCTAGGTTCTTAGAGTACCATAAAGTGAAAGGAGAACATTTGCATCTGATGGATAGATTATAGCCACATGATATACCTGTACAAAAGTAGGTGGTTTCAGTGGACTTTATAGTGGGGTTTCCTAAAATAAGGTTTAGGCATGATGCAATCCTAGTGTTTATGGATAAGTTAACCAAGGTTGCACATTTTATACCTAGTAATATGCAATATGATGCAGCTACTATAGCAATAAAGTTCACTAGGGAAGTGGTGAGACTACATGGATTCCAAAAGTCATAATCTCTGATAAAGATTCTTGCTTTACTTCAAAATTTTGGTAGGCTTTACATTAAGCTTTAGGAACCAAATTTAATATTAGTTCTACCTATCACCCTAAGATAGATGGAAAAATTGATAGGGTGAATCAAGTATTAAAGGATATTCTAAGAATGTATTATATGGATCAACATACAAAATGAGAAGATTATTTATACCTAGTTAAGTTTTCATATAATAATAATTATCATGCATCACTAGGTATGGCACCATTTGAAGCTCTATATGGAAGAATATGTAGAACTCCCTTGTCATGGGATAATTCGAAGGATCTAGTAGTAATCAGATCAAAAATTATAAAATAAATGGAAGATCAATTGAAAATAATTCAGCAAAAGTTTAAGGTCACAGATCACCAAAATAGTTGTGCAGACCTTAAAAGGACATCAAGGTAATATTCTATGGGATATAGAGTATTCTTTAGGGTTAAATCAACTAATATTTCTATATCCGAGATATGTGGATAAATTTGAAATTGTGGATAAGATAAGCCTTATTGTATATAAACTTGCTCTAACACCAAGCTTATCAGAAATCCATAATGTCTTCCATGTGTACCTCTTTAGGAAGTACATTTCTTATCCCACTTATGTTTTGGATGTTTCCAAATTGTTGATGATAGATCCACTAAAAATTGTAGTTCAATTTATTCTTATACTTGGTTTTAGAACCAAGAACCTGAGGAAGAGAAACATAGAGTAATGTTAGATCCAATTGGGCCTCTACTTGGATAGAAATACCACATGAAGGAATGTGATAGATATGCAGTAGTAGTTTTCTTATCTCATTGAGTAGACATATATTTTAAAACATTATATATGGATGATGATGTATCTATATGTATATGGTTATGTTATTGGACACTGAGTAGAGTAGTTTTGTTTAGGTGATGATGTATGTTTTGGTTATGCATGGATATTACTTGAATGTGATATGATATATTAAGTGGTTTAATTATATTTTAAAATTTGAAATATTTATGATTCAATAATTATTTATAAATTGATATGATGGCATATATGAAAAGTCATATTTGGTTATATCTGATTTGTTTGTCCATGCCATGAAACATAGGGGTTGTGCTTGTTTCTGGTGGAATATGATGTAACAACCCTCCTCGCACAACCATTTATTATAGATTAATTAATAAATTACATTTACCTTTTTATCTAAATCATGGTACTATTGATGTCCATTGTGTATGCAGTTCTAGTTATACACCTTCGACATATAAGGTTGGTTGGTAAAAAAGGTAAGAGAGAAGTGATGATTCAGCTCATGAGTACATGGATGCTCATGAAAATTCATAACATATAGGTGCATTGTGACTGATTTGTGATACCTTGTTTTAAATATTTTTCTTAATTGATGAGAAATAATGTATGCATATATGCTTGTGAACAATAAAAGTGTTGATGATATGGGCACCTTTTCTTATTCTATATTTTGTGAATTAAAAATTCATTGTAAGTTTGGTAATAAGTTGTAAAAAATATAATAAATATAAAGTAAAATGGATAAATAATAAATATATGCTAAAACTAATTTAATTAGTAAAAGTTAATAATAGCATTTAAATGAGCATATTGATAGAGTAATATTTATGGATTTATTGTATAGTGGATAAGGAAAATAATGCATGAAGTGCTTTGTTTGTGGCAAGTAGTTGTAATAATTATGTTTAACTCCTATAATTTGGGGAAATGAAAAAAAAAGAAATGGTTAATGAGAGGGGATGACTTCATCTTATTGTTGCACTCAAAGGTATGATTATAAAGGAAAAATACTAGGGAAAAAAAAAATAGAGTAGATGATAGTCTTTCTTCTGGTGCATGAAGCTTACATAGAATGATTAGGAGATCAAGTTGGAGAAGTACTACTACAAATATCATTTCACAGGTATGTTGTGTTCCCTTTTTTGTAATAGGAATGGAATGGTATTCGCTAGTTTTGTGATGTTTGGTATTGGGTTTGAAAATATAACTAGAATGATAACATGCTATAACTACTTCTATTTGCTGAATGTGTTGAATTAGAATTGGCAATGAGAAGTATATTGCTGACCCATTTTTGATGCTGAATGAAGTTTATGTTATTGTAATTTTGTGACTGAGTGTGCAAATTGAAGCTTCTTTATTAAATGTTATAGATTAAAAATGACTACAATATGTGAAATATTTTATTGGTATGATATCTCTTCCTAGTTGAGTGGAAATGAATGCATTTGAAATGAATGAGATATTGTATTTTATAGTATATTGCATACATATTATCACATGAGTTGGAATATCTCATCAAAGACCTACAAAATTTGAGGTTGAAATATTGTTTAATATTCTAACTATTAGTGATGTGTGGGTTGCATGCCATTCGAATGGCTGATTGGACTACCGAATTATGTAGAATGGGATACTTGAATACTATTAAAGCCATAATGGACAACAAGAATGGTTGTACTTGAAATGAAGTGCCAAAAATTTTCCAAGATTGTATCATTAATTAAAACAATATCAAGAAGGATATTGTTATTATGTCCACTATTGTAGAAAAATATTATGATGTATTTTATTTGGAGGTAAATATATAGTCTCTATAAAATATATTTGTAGAGGTTTCAATTGATTTCTAAGTATTTATTAGAGAATTTTCCTTTATAACATTAGTGTTTAATACTTGTTGAACTTGACATGCAAGAATTTATGATATTGGAACTTGGTGTATCATGATGTATTCAATGTATATTAATTCTAACTTATCTATATATTGAAAAAAGTATATTAATTTTTAAAATTCCTCTAAGCTATGATTTAAAATTAGTGATAAATTGGTGAACATGAGGTTACTTGTATTGCATAATTTATATTTAATGTTATGACAACACCTGTAAAATTATCTAAGTATTTTTGTATGATGTAGTATGTGGAGTTAAGAAAATGTTTATCTATAAATAGTGCTCTACCCAGAATGTATGTCAAACCAAATCTTATTTTGAAATGGGTCTAAGTAAATTGCATATGTGGTTGCGTTCAAATTGGTAATATACAAAATTGAAAATTAATTAAATTATAGTGTAAACCTGTTATGCTCTGCAATGAAGTCTTTTATCTTTTGTGAATGAATATTAACTTTAGTATTCTATAATTAATGGTTGGGAAACATCGATAAAATTTATTTATGTTATAATTGATCTTTAGACGTGTGACAAGTCAAAGGTATTGTGAATTTCCATATGAAGCCTTGTTAAATACTAGTTGTAATTGTTAATGGAGGGATTAGATTGTTAACTAAATTTAAAATTAGAAGGACTCCACCTTGTCAATTAAGTTATAAATTATGAATACTTTGTGTTATTTGAAGAGCCATTTGGTTATATAGATAACTGAATTATAATGTTTGTCATCACCATGAGTTGATCATTTTGGTAACTAACATAGGAGAGTTTAAAATTATGTGGTTATTAAAATTAAGTGTAAGTGTATCTGCTAGTGATCTAAAGGATTGTGCTTGCTATTGTATTATAATAGCAAAAGGTAAGGATTTAGATAAATTGAATTATTTGACTGTAATTTACGAATGAGGTAAATAGAAAAACCGTGTATGGAAAATCATGGTTTAATAGATTTGCATTAGAAAAGTGCATTCGCTTTTAGCATATTATTAAGTATAGTTATTGCTAAGCTCAAAAATAAGGGCAATGGAGAAGAAATTTTTTGAAAGAATGTTTATTTGAATTGTATACCAAAGGTGTTGGGTACCGCAATTAAATCTACTAATGTTTATATAGAATAATTCTAAAAGTACTTTTTAATAGAGAGTATTACACTACAATAGATTCAGGTTTCAACCACTATTAAACTATCAACTATATCTTAATTTATTTTGTGATAGTAGTATACTGGCCCGATCTATTTAAACATAGTATAGTATGAAGAGTTGAGACTTTTGGGAATCTAAAATAGTTAGTTGGGAATCTTATTAACCAATATAACTCCTTGTTCAATACCAATATGAGGAATGAATAATAGGATCCTTGTGAAGGAAATTAAAACATGGACACCCGATATCATTGGAGTGTAGGTATACACACAACGAGACTTGAGAGCAACCATAGTCCAATAGAATCGATTTGAATATGTGACTTGGTTAGAATTTTTCCCATGTTAATTTGAGTTAACTAGTTTAGCCATGATGTTTGGTATAGGATAATAAATCATGAGTCATAATGGGCATGAGTGGTCAATATCAAGGTTAGGATATTGACATAGTTGTATCCGATCCTAAGTAACGGGACAATCAACTAGACACTAGGTATTTGTGTGTTGATCCCTTACATATTAAAGTTTGAAAAATTCAACTTGTTAAGTCGTAGGTTGACAAATGTTAAGGGATTGGGAAAGAAAGTATTCCCATCTAGGTGTTATGGGCCCTAGAGGATAACCCCATTCTGGTTTGCCCTTCATGCCAGAACATGAGGATAATAAATGAGATCAGTTGATTTCACATAATGGTACCTCTTACGAGATTTGGCCAATCTCGTCCACTTGGGTGGCTGTCTGCAACAATCATGTACCTAAAAGTGGTTTGATATACCTTTACTGATTATAAAACCTATGTTAATGATTCATTGGGTGAGAGCATTTTCCATGAACATGAAAGTACTTTTAAAGTTAAATATTAAACTGAGACAAAAAAATTACCCTAATAAATTGCTTGGTTTGATTTTGTGGTACAACTAGGTGAGAAGACTTGGGTTGTTACACCTTCAAAATTTATTATATAATGAAGTGTGGTATAGATGACCATACTTTTTTATGATGTGTTTATCCCTTAATCGCCATATGTACATATAAACCCAATTGTTGAGACACATTTTTGAGTTTATACCCCCTGATATAGCTAATATAAACTACTTTGTTATCTCAATATATATTTTTATTATTTCTAGGAAATTAAAGAATAAATGTGTTACTATTTTATTATTTTTGAAGCATTTGAGGATACATAAGACCCCATAATATTCTTTTAACAAGATTTTAACCTATTAGAATTTTTATTTAGTGAACCAGCCAATGCAAAATTTGAAGCTTGGAAAAATTCTATAATTTTATACATTGGTTAATTGTTTATTCTTCTTCCCATGTTGTTGTAGCAGAATAGCTTGGATGAATATATAATATTTAAGTCCATTTATGCTACCTCAAATTATATTATCGAGGGTTTTAGGATTTTTTTTCATCCTTGTCACTTGGATTTACAGTAAAATCGAAGAGTCTTATACATGCTATGGTAAGGGAGGGTTGATCTAGTTGGTATTAACACCTTCCCATTTATAAAATTGTAGGAGTGTTGACATTGAGCTATTGTTATCATTGTTTTAGCTCTAAAGGATAATTTCTTGTGATTGGTAACCCCCCAAGATTGGGTCCTGCCATAGACTTAAATGCTTACCATCTCCACATAGCAATGTTTTTTTCTAATATAAGTACTTTGGCTTCTACTATATGTTTCCAAATCGAGGAAGAGTCTACTTTTTTTTCAACACTCCTCAACAATTGGATACCATCAAATTTATTTAGGTATTTATGTTTTAAAATTTTCTTCCATACGGATTTAGATGCATTTACCAGATTCTATAATAGTTTGTAACCTAATGCTTTACTTACTACTTCTATTTTCCTTATTCTATGTCCTCCTTGATCCTTGGGTTCGGTGAGTATCACCTAGTTTACCAATGAAATATGCAAAGAATCTTAAGACTTGAGGTAAAGTTTTATAATTCTAAATATAATTATAGAATAAAACATGAATCAAAGTAAACCAAAATGAAATATATATATATATATATATATATATATATATATATATATATATATATATATATATACATATATATATATATATATATATATATATATATATATATACATATATATATATATATATATATATATATATATATATATATATACATATATATATATATATATATAGAGAGAGAGAGATGTTTTCTATATTTATAATTAATGTGAAAATAATTTAAAATAAAAATAAAAATTATACAAACAAATTTTATAAGAAATTATTTAGTTTAATGAGAAATATTTATAAGAAAATGTATCCCATAGTCAAACATAATTTATAAATTAAAACAATACAAACCAATCTTTAAATATTTTTACTTTTATTTTAAAAAAATATAGTAATATATTTGACATAAAATATTTATTACATTTTGTTTTAAGAATTCTTTTTGCATTGTATTATTATACATATTGAGTTTATTTTATCAATATGGTAATAAATTAATAACATTCAAGTTTTAATGTAATATAAACTACTAAAAACCATTTTTATTCAAATACTATTCATTATTAATTTTTTTTTATTGATGGTAGAAGGGGTTTTAGAAGGGTCCCTAAACCTATTACAAGTAGGATTTTGAAAGGCACCCCAAAACCTTAATCTAGCAATAAGACATCAAGAAATACTGAGCTAGATTCCATGAATCAAACCCAAAAATCCAATAAAACAACCTCCTAGAAAATAAGCCACAGATTTTTATCAAGCAAATACAAGAGATTATCCCATGGTCAAACCACCATGTGCTTTGAATCTGACAATGGAGAAAAAAATAGAATAATGAAAATGCTATTGGTTAAAAATAAATTTACAAATAAAAATTGCCCAAACCTAAGTATTTTCCGCTTAGCATGAAAGGAGAACAAAGGAATCATCTCATCACAATCAACAAATCTATCCAACAATACACATAATAGGAGAACCCCTCATGAGAATAGTCAGTTTAAGAAAAAAATACTAGAAATACTAGCCAATAAAATCCACAACCTAAAAACCATCTAGAAGATTTGCACAAGAAATTTCATGAAACACGCAAATCTCGTTGGACCCAACCAAAAATATTTCAAGAACAACTACTCTTAGGTACAATAAAAATGAGATAACAACATTCCGCACTGCACTTGAGAGGAAGAAGGGTAAGATCTTAAAAAATAAGCCTTAGAACCTTGGGATCAAACACACCACCACTACTAGAACTAGAGAAAAATATATATGTAGACCACCAAAGCTAGGAAACCCACCAAAGACATGGGACAAAAAGCTAAAAACCACCCACTGCAACATAACAACCCACATTCAGCCCAACTAGTTTGGGTTGATATTTGGTCCTGTCTCTCTGGAACAACCAGATACAACAAGAAATTACCGAACCTAAAAGAAAGTGGTACAAACCATCCATGAACCCACTATTGGTAAAGAAACATAACAACAGAGCCATCCAAGCACCATAAAACTAGAGCAACCAAGTCATCAGAGCCAAATCTAGCCAAGGAAACATTGTCAATTTTTTGCAACCAAACACCATACCAAACTCACCCCAATAGGTTTAGGTCAGTAGATGGCCCTTTCCTCTCCTTGGAAAGCTAAAATAAACACGAAACTATTAAACCTAGAAGAAATGTTGCACAATCCAACCAAGCCTTGAAACTAGCAAATAACCTAAAAAACATAGTCACCCAACACACCTACCAACTAGAGTGAGAGCCAACCAAGGAATCAACAACCAGAATTTTCCACTACATTATAATGACCCACGATCACCCCTATAGGTTTGGATCAGCATTTGGCTCTTTGCCCCAGATAAGAGTGATAATTGCAAACCCATAAGAGATAAAAACATACCAACAAGACCCCCACCAAGAAAAACACCTTGGTCATTAACCACAATAGAGAAAATAAGCATGACTAGCAGCCATATCCAGAATAGGAGAAAGGATACCTCCCGCTCAAAGGGTTTCATAGAATCGAAGTCGGAGTAGGAGTGAAACCCTCACAAAGGAAGCCCTCATGGAGGAAGCCCTCATGGAGGAAACCCTCATGGGCCCTCTCTACCATGGTGAGGCTCAGGCCCTCTCTACCATGGTGAGGCTTAGGCCCTCTCAGGCCCTCCCTTCCATGGTGAGGCTTAGGCTCTCTCAGGCCCTCTCTACCATGGTGAGGCTCAGGTCCAAATTAAGATACTCTCATGGAATGTGAGAGGCCTCAACAGGGCATCTAAAAAAATACTTGTAAATTATATGTGAAAGGACATTAGACCTTCCATATTTATCATGCAGGAAACAAAAATAAATATTAACAACTTTACAGTAACTAATACCATATGGAAAAATGCAAGAGTTATAGTTAGCAATGCGAAAGGAACTTCTGGAGGTCTCATGTTTTTATGGGATAAGCAGATATTAGAAGGGTGCCTCCTCCAATCTAGTGAAAGAATTTTAAGTATCCTTTTTCATGACATCAATAATGACTCATCATGGGTCCTTACTAATTGTTATGCCGCAAAAACTATTACAAGGAGATATCAGTTGTGGGAGACACTAAGTAGAATGAAATATTCCATTAAAAATATTCCTTGGATAGTAGTTTGTGATTTCAACACTCCTATTTATCTCTCAAATAAGAAAGGAGGATTCTGAAACTCCTACCAAAAGTATGGAGGATTTTATTAAATTTGTTAATTCCAATAGTCTTATGGATTTTAATCTAAAAAATTCTAGATACACATGGAGTAACAGAAGAGTCGGGGCATAACACATTCAAGTCAAATTAGATAGAATGTTTCTTTCCCAAGAAGCAGTGCAGGTCTTTGGTGATGTGGTCCTCCATTCACTTCCTAAAGTGGGATCTGATCATAATCCACTCATTCTGGACATCGACAGACCTAACCCTTTCAAAAAACCATTCATATTTGAAAATATGTGGCTACACCACCCAGATATCAGACAACGTGTCTCTCACGTTTGGCAGTAAGATTGTCAGGGGTGCCCTTCCTTCAGACTATCTCATAAGCTTAAAAATATCAAATCATACTTGAAAATCTGGAATAAAGAATTCTTTGGCAATATCTTTGCCAATAAGTTACCTCTAATAGAAATACTTAACCAGATTGAACTCAAAAGTAAATACGGAGAGCTAGATGACCAAACCAAAAATGAGGAAAAAAAGATCCTTATCGAGTATCATAATGTCCTTGATTGCGAAGAGACCTTTTGGCACAAAAAATCCAGAGCCCTTTGGCTAAAATAAGGAGATTTTAATACAAAATTATTTCATGTGGCTACCCTTCACAATAGAAGCAACAATAGCATCAAGAAGCTAACCAAATAATATGCCAACACCACATCAGATATTGAGGAAATCAGAAATGAAGTCTTCTCCTATTTCTCAAAGCTTCTGGAGTATGATGATTCTTGATCAGTTTTAGCCCAGGAGGCCCTTCTTCACCACATCCCTCCAAATTCAATTCTTTATTCAATAAATTCCTCCATAATTTCACCTTTTCAGGATGATGAAATTAAAGATGCCTTCTTTTCGATGAATCCAGACAAAGCCCCAGGTCCATATGGGTTTCCTCCTTGCTTCTTTAAAAATTTATGGGACATTGTCAACACTGATGTTTGCTTAACCGTTAAATAATTCCAATATTCTATAATGATTCCACATGGGTTTAATTCAACAATTATATATCTCATTCCCAAACACCAAACAACCAAGTCCTTAGCTTATTTTAGGCCTATCAGCCTTTGCAACATAGTCCACAAAATCCTAATCAAAATTATGGCTACTAGAATGAAAATTATACTGCCTTCCATCATTGACCCCTATCAGGGGAGTTCGGTTTAGGGTAGGTCAATCCTATATGGGGTCATCTCCATTCACGAAGCCCTTCATTCTACCTCCAAATAAAAAAACCCCACTTGCATCCTCAAGCTTGATATGAATAAAGCCTATGATAGAGTGAACTAGAATTTTCTCTTAGCTATCCTTCACAAGTTTGGGTTCCATCCCTATTGGATTGATCTTATCAAAAAATGTATTTCTTCATCTTGGTTCTCTATCCTTATTAATGTGTCTGTAGCAGGCTATTTCCAAAGTAGCAGAGGTCTTAGGCAAGGAGATCCCATATCTCCAAAGTTATTCATAATCCTAGCTAAAGCTCTAGGTAGAACAATACAGGTTGCTTGCAGAACAGGGTTGCTGTCAGGGATCAAATCTTCCTCTCAAACCACACCAATCTCGCATCAACAATTTGTGGATGACACCATTATTTCAATAAAGGCTTCTATCTTTGAAGAAAAAGTCATAAAATTTATCCTCCACCTGTATAAGGAAGTTGCTGGATAGAAAGTCAAATTCAAAAAAAACAAAGTGTACTTCCTAAATACTCCCTTGCAAATTCAAATCAAGATTGATAGAATCCTTGAATGCTCCATAGCTAACCTTCCTGCCATACCTTGGCTTCGTATGAAGTGATCTACTCTACTACACCTAGCAATTGCAGTGGCTGGTTACCCATGCAATCCGGTTGGATGACGTGATTACTATAAGGACATTCATTGTTGTGAAGACAAAGTGAGGAATGATCAATCCCCTTCGAGGTCGAAATTGTAGCCTTTTGCTACAAGGTGAAAACAAAATCCAAGGTAAAATTATTATTTTTTTAAATTTCATTTTGCATTTAAGTTTAATTAAAGTTTATGTTTTTAAATATATTTTTTAATAATTTAAAGTTAAATAATGTTTTTTAAATCATTTTTTTTAACACATTAAATTGATTTATTTAAAACATTTATTTCATTTTTTATTATTAATTAAAAATGTTTTTAAACTAACTTTTTTTTAAATTTTGCAAATTGAAATTAAATAAGAAAGGATCTATTTTTTTTGCAACATGAACAAAATACTGCTTTTGTTTTCTCCTACAAAGGGGATATAAGACATTCAATAGCAAACATTTTATTGCAAATTAGAGAGCCCTTAAATACTTCTCAATCCTTGTCAATTTTGCAACATAAAAGGGAGACAAATATCAAAACATTTGCTTGCAAAATTGGAACTCAAGGAGACTTCAAAATTTGCAAAACATCAAAATTGAAAGTGTGCATTTGTTTTCTCCAATTGGGGATATAAGACATAAAATTGCACATTCTTGTTTTTGCAAACTTGAGAAGAAATTGTAACCTTGGGCCCATAAAAACTAAGTCGTGTGTCGACTAGTTCTGGAAGCCTTTCAAATGTGGGTCGTGTGTCGACTTGTCTTGAAAGGAGTGTTATTTGTTAAATTTGCAAAACAAAGTGGGGAAGAAATTGTATTTCTTTTACAAATTTGTAACACAAAGTGAGGAGCACTTAAAACAAATCAAACTTGTTTATTTTGCAAAATTAGAAAAGATAGGCAATTGTTTATTGTCACATTATTTGCAAAATTGTAAAACGAGGAGACATAACATATCATTTTTTTGCACAACACACATTCATATTTTGTTGCAAAAATTAAAAGGTGCATTTTCAATTTTACTCGACACCTTTATTGGCAAATTAGTTGCATTTTCAGTTGCATCCGACACTTATGTGATAAGAATTCTATGGGTATTCTTGTTTTATTATTGCATTATTTCTTTTGCAATTATAAGTCATAGAATCAAGAACACTCCATACCAAAAATTTTCACTAATAAATTTGTTTTAACCATTGCACAGATTTAAAGCCAATATTCATTTGATATTCTCTCCTAATACCAAAACCCTTAATTCACTCTTATTTGTTTGACTTAATTTTCTCAAACTGATTATCTTTCTTCAAGAGGATTTTTAGCCAGGTGCCATTAAATATCTTTTTGAGTGAATAATTTTTCATCTCTTATTTATTTGGCTTAATTTCCTCCAACTGATTATCTCTCTTCAATAGAATTTTTAGGTAGGTACCATTAAATATCACTTAATAGTGAAAGAAATATCATCTTAGTACAAATTGTAGGACCTTCATCATGGAAACTATCAATAAATACTTAAGTGATACACAATTGCTAAAGGGTCCTAACTATTTAGCATGGAAAACTAAGATGAAATCCATATTGACTATAGAGGACTTGTGGTATTTAGTTTATGGCACTGATTCAAGACCTACAACAGCAGAAGTAGATAAAAAAGCATGGGACAAAAATAACAATCGTCTTCTCATGTTAATACTCCTAGCAACTACTGATGAAATCCAACCTCACATAAGTGAAGGTAAAACTGGTAAAGAGGCATGGGATGCTCTTTATACCATTTTTGAAGATAAAAATCAATAAACTATTCTAAACATTCAAACGCAACTTCATACACTCCATATAAAATTAGGTGAATCAGTAGAACTATTTCTCTATAGAGTGGCAGATATGAAGTCTAAGCTTAATGCTTTAGGGCCAAAGTAGAAGACACCATTTTTACTTTAGTAATTTTGATATCTCTACCCAAATCCTACAAAATTGTTTATTACATCCCGTAATGTTTCACAAATAGTTGTCACCTTTGTGGAGTTAGTAAATTTGCTTCAAATTGAGGAAGCAAACCAACTCCAAAATGATGAAGTGTCAAACAATGCACTTTATTCAAACTATAATGGTGATAAGAAGAAAGAAAAATTTCAAAAGTGAGGATCATCTTAAAAGGGTAAGGGAAAGCAATCTCAAAAGAGGTTTTGCTCACATTGTAGAAAGGACAACCATGACACCAATTAGTGTCGGTTCAAAAACAAGCAAAACAAGAATGACAAAGGCACAACACAGAAGTCAAGTTTCTAGTGAAGTATCTCATTCTGATTCTGATTCTGGTTCAAAAATAGTACAGGGAGTGCTCATTGTTAAAACAATATTGTAGAGGGAAAACACATGTGTCACCTTGAGCAAAGAATCATTTCCTCTCTCTCTTTTTTAGGCTTCATAAATATCATAAGTTTTTGTTTGAAGTACTTGCAATAAGGGGTGATTGTACCTCTTTTACGCTTCATAAATAGCAAACTCTCAATTTTTGAAGTACTTGTAATAAAAGGAGGAATTTTTCTAGTGTAAAATTTCCTAGGAGGAAACATTTGTAAAATCCTTCACAAAGCTTCTTAAAGTTACATATCTTTTGCAAATAAGGGGGGGTATACTTTTTTTTCTTCACAAATATTTTTGTAAAAATGGAAGAAGACTTATAAAGGTGAATTTTTTGAGCGATCGACACCTTAGTCATACTTTTTTCATAAATTAATCACAACATGTTTTGTAATGATAAAGGAGGAACTTATAAGGGTGCATTTTTGGCAACGACCGACACCTTAGCTACCTCATCTTTTGCAAATCATATTGTAAATGAATGAACCTCATATAAAGTGATCTACTCTACTACACCTAGTGATTGCAGCGGTTGGTTAATCATGTAATTCAGTTGGATGACATGATTACTATAAGGACATTCATTGGTTTGAAGACAAAGTGAGGAATGACCCACTTTTTTGCTTAGGATAAGCCAGAGCAATGTGACAGAGCCAGAACCAACAGATCAACATCTTTTTCACTATATTGGGATAGTTATATACATTACCCAAATAATGTAATAAGGGGGGATGTTAGAGTTACTATGTTAGTAACTATGATTATTACCTCATTTAGGTAATTTGTAAGTTTCATTCAGGTAGATATAATTTACCTCATGGTAAAAATTATCTTGTTACTTTTTACCACTAGTAAATTTCTTTTACTAGTTACCTAGTTAGTCACAATAGTCATTTTGACTATGTTGGTTAGTAGGTTAGTTGTTATCTAGCTTTAGGGTAAGAGATCCTATAACGCGTCTGTTAGCATTAGTTTAGGAGAATATTGTTTTACAACCTATTTTGTAACCTATTTAAGCTAGTTGTAACCAATGCTCAAACCTAATGAATATTTTATTAATCAAATCATTTATCTTACCTTTTACATGGTAACATCCCTTTGTTTTATGGCCAACCCATAGCATCAATGTGGCACAATGTTCTTGAGTGAATTCAAAAAAAACTTGCAAGATGGAAAATAAATCTATTGTCCCAATATGGCAAATGCACGTTAACTACTGAAGTCCTTCAAAGCATTCTTGTGCATTTATTATCCATTTTCAAGGCTCCCGCCCTAATCTAAAAAAAAATAGAGCAAATTCAAAAAAACTTCTTTTGGATAGGTACTGACAACAAGCAAAGAATTCATATGGTGGCTTGGGATAAGGTCTGTAGACCCAAACTTCAAGGGTTTTAAGACTCAGGAGGATTCATGCCCTCAACATTGTGCTAATTGACAAACAGACCTAGAGGCTGGATTATGGAGACAACATTGCTTGGACCACCATCATAAAAAGAAAATATCTCCAAAATGATGATTTCTTTAGTAAAGACATCAAAAAAAAAGTGTCATATTTCTAGAACTCTATCCGTGGTACTAAATCTCTCATCATAAAAGGTCTACGGTGGATTTTGGGAGATGAATGAAACATTAATTTTTGGAGTCAAAATTAGATCACCCAAGGACCCCTCCTCAACATTCCCATTATGTCCAAACTCAAACATTTTAATGATGATAGAATAGGCCACAAAGTATTTGAATTTTTTACCCTGAGTATACCTCCAAAATAGATTCCCATTGCTCATCTTGATCTTCCTACTAAATCCAATATGTTAAATTCCCTCCTATATTCCACTATCATCCCTTCTTCCATGCCATTTGATCATTTCATTTGGGAACATACTGAAAGTGGAAATTACTCTATCAAGTTGGCTTACCTTCTCCTCCTTGATTTTGAGTATATTTTGCATCCAGTTGACAAATTTTGGTTCAAGAACCTTATCCCCAAGGTCTCCTTCTTTCTTGGTTAGCTATTCAAGATAAAATCCTCACTATTGATAATATCATCAGAAAAGGCATACCCATTCCTAATAGATGTTATATTTACCTTAATAATTGAGAATCCATCATCCACCTCTTTCTCCACTACTCCTTTTCCACTTCCATTCTTGATTCTATCTTCCATCACTTCCATATACAGTGGACTCAACCTTGTTGTACAGGAGATATCTTCCATCAGTGGCTTGCCACTTTCCATGACCCCCATATTCAGTTTTTATAGAAGATATCCCTCCACCAATTCCTTTTGCAGTTTGTCTTGAAAGAAATAATAGATTTTTTTCCCTCAAGCCAAAATTCCCTAAGCTATTTTTAGCTAAAATTTTGTCTTTCGCATTAGATAACACCTTCCTCATCGCCCCTTCATACAAACCTATTTTCAAGGCTGAATTGGACCTAGGAAAGAAGGTGGGATTGTCTTTAGAGGATGTTCGTCCTCCCTCCTTCATTCATCCTGAGACTGTTTGGACTCCTCCCCTAGTTGGTTGGCTCAAACTTAATGTGATGGAGCTGTCAAAGGCAATCCTAGGAAGGCTGGAGTTGGAGGTATTGTGAGGGATCATCAAGGAAAATTTTTACTTGACTTTGTTGTAGTATTAGGTGAATAGAGTAATCATGTGGCAGAAGCCAAAATTATGTGGAGAGGCTTAAGTCTAGAAAAATATTTCACCACCAACCTGAGAGTGGAAGGAGACTCTCAATATTATCAATTATCTTAAGAACATTAATTCCAACCCTTATTGGAAAGTCAAATACTACATTGAGGAAGCTAGGTCTATCATCCTTAATAGGTAGGAAGTAATATGCCAACACACATTCAGATAATCCAACAAGACGACTAACAGTTTAGCTAATATCGAGGCCAAAATGTTTAATCTCCAAATTTGGTACATGAATCTCCCAGAGAATGTCCAAAGAGTGGTGAACCAAGATAAGCATCATAGAATCCTTCCTCAGTAGGAAGCCCATCCCCAGGCCATCCATCCTAATCCTCATGATCAAAACCAACAATAATTTTTGTCATCTATCACCTTGTCATGTGATGAGCAATTGTCATTCTTGGCCCAATCCCCATGTGCTTCACCACCTTTACCATATTCTCAATCAGTATTCTCATGTCATTCCTCTATTTTTCTTTCATGTTGGATCTTGATAATGCACCACATGTCTCACTATACCTCCATTCCCAAACCCTTGTCCATCCACCAACGCCCTACCGTAACCACCACCCTTCCACCATGTCCATACCATTGGGTAAATTTTTGTGGCATGCTTTCTAATGATTATGGCAATCAATGTTTTTATTTTTCACACTTGTGCAGGTCTTGGTGTGTAGATCTCAATGATGATAGTGGGAAGTTTCATTATTATCTCCATTACAATGCCTCCTGGCAGCTGATTCGAAGGCTTCCTTCCTTGGTTAGCGGGAGTGTTCGTTCCAATGCTCAGACTTTTTCTAAGGCCCATATTAAGATCAGCTTCCACATTAACAAGTTCCACACGTGGAAGGCATTAGGTGTAAAAATCGCTATCAAAATCCTTAAATACCTGGACATTCAACCAATAAAAATGGGAAAATTTTGGTTCTACCTTGGAAATACCAGTCCTTTGCATGTTTATTTCCTAGCCTTTCGCATAGTTTCAAAAATTTATTTAGACCTTGGTGATCGGCCCTCCTTGGTTAGGCTGCCCTTCCTCACGTATAAGCCTTATTTCTTCCACTTGTCCCCCCATCATTGCTTTCACCACGATCACTTTCTTTTTTCACTTCCTATTTCCAATCCCTCCCCTTATTTCTCCATTTTTACGTTCACCTATTTCACCTGCGTCATCCTCCCCTTGGTCGACCTATCTTTGTCTCGCTCTGTTACCAATCACCCCATTGTACCCATAATTTAAAGTGATTATATCGAGACTAATACCTATGTGTGTGATTCTCTTACTGATCCAGTCCTTCAAGACAAACATTTTTTCCCTTTCCTTCACCTCTTCTCCAATGATGAGATTAAGATAACTATGGATTTCCTCAAAACCTAGGATAATGGCATTGTGTCTATCCAGGGGAGATATTTTATCATCGATGTTAACCTTATTGATTCCATCACTAGCCAATTTAACGAAGGTGGTCGGTCCATCTATCATCACAAGCACAATTAGAAATTTGAGTTGGAACACTTCAAGGGAAATGAAAAAATTATTAAGAAATTCAAGGGGTCATGCCTCTTTAGAAGTGACCTGTCCATACCCTAGAATGCTGTCATGAAACCCATTAAGGAGTTCATTTACATCGACAACCCTGATAAAGCCATGAAAACCTACCATTTGGCCTTTGTCAATCATTTCAGATAATTAAACCCCTTGAGCATCCCTTTGTTCTTCCTAAATTCCATGAACCACTTTATTTACTCCTACAGATACAAGAAGAACCATGACCTTCCCTGACATCATTGCCAATAGTCCTAAGGCTAACCCAGATCCTAGTAGCCCTGCCAAAAATAATTCCCATGTCGAATGCCTATACAAAGTGAAAAAGAAGAAAATGGCAACTGAATCCCTTTCCAAATTGAAGGCGAGAAAAAGCATCACCTTTGATAGCAATGAATAACCGATGAGAAAGTCGATAAGGATTTAGAACCTGGCTACTTAGAGTAAGGTGATTGACATCAGCGACAATAATGAGGAGAACAAGAAGCTTAAGGATTACATTATTGCCTCTACTATGGAAATGATGAACTGCATGATGAATTGTACTATGGACATCAGGGAGGGGCTCCACAAGCTATTCTACACTGATTAGATTACTCAAGTTGACATTGCTATTGCTGAACCGACCTTAGAGACTATCAATATTGAACCCAAGGATGACGAACCTAAGGAAATGGTTGAAGAGGATGATAAGGAAGAAGAAAAAGTAGATGTTGAGGAATGACTTCCTTTGTCTCACCATGCTCCCTTTGTTCCTTTTTGTTTACATTTTTTAAGTCCTCTTCGCTTCCCTGCGTGGAGCCTAAATTTTTTTGGTCATTAAGGTTTCTTGTTTTTTTTGTCCTGCGTTTATGTATTCTCTTATCTTAGACTTTCCCATCTATCTAAGCTTGGGTTGTGGTTTCGGCTTGTGGTATGAGGTTGCGTCCTCACTTTTGGGTCTATAGGGTTGTCTCTAGTATGTCTAAGGCTGAGGCTGCATCCTCTTCTATGACCTTCACTTTTTTATCTTCTTACTGGGGTCTTTAGTCGTCCTTCCAGCATGGCACTGCTTTTCTAATGCTTATGTAAATAGGTTCAGGGATCCTTAAAACCTTTTTTTTGCAATATAAACCTTTTACTTAGCAAAAAAAAAAACATGGCATGATATTTTTCCTTAATGGCTTGTGCTTTGTATATAATTTTTTTTAGAAATTTTATAAAAAATATATATTTTTAATTTAGTTATGTTAATAGCAATTGAATGTTTATTTATAGGTTGTCTCAATTTTTTTTTTTTAAATTCCAAAATTCTATTAATTGTGATTATAAAATTTCTTAAAAAAATTCTTGCACATGGTTTGGGGTCCTCATATGCAGTCACTTATGGCAGTTTTTTGAAGACATGGTTTTGACAAAACCAATAAAAATGTTGGTTTTTCTATGCATTTCGGACTTCAAAATTTAGCATAACTATCATCACAAATTAATAGGCATATTTATGGTAAAATAAATATATCTTTTTCAAATTTGAAATGACTTGAAAATATTCTTATCAGGAGAAGCGACAAAATTCACCTGCCTTTCTTTGTAACATTATAGAGAATTTTATAAGCTAGGTTAAACATTTTTCACTTACTCGGTTTGAAATTTATTATTATAGCAATTATTATTCTCAACATATAACATATTTGGCCACCATGTTGAATGAAAACCCAAAAAATTGTGGCAAAAACATCCTTTTCCTCTATTATTGGAAGTTTTGTTCATTCAAAAAAAGTTTGATAGTCTCTTCCCTTAATTTTGTGGATGTATTTTGAAGGGAGGACAACTAGGACTGAAAGAAAAATGCATCTATAACGATTCAATATATTGAAATTTATGTGCAAAAAAAATGGTGCAATTTCGAAAGAGCCCAAAATTTGAAGGCTTATTGCAATATTGTGACAAGCTAGGATTAAAATATGCAAAGGACCCAAAGTGACACGAAATTGCGACAAGCGATTTTGCATCACTTTCGCGAGTTAATTTGGACAAAGGTGTTGGGGTTATAATTTTCCCGTGATTTCTTGACTCATGAAAATATTGCAATTTTGGAGTCAAGGTTCGGTCAATGAAATTTTAATAAGAGGGGCACAAAAAACAATGTCTTATTTTTGGAGGAATAAAAATATAGAGGGACTTAGGAGAAGAAATACAATTTATCCTTTAAAAATGGAAACTCGCGCATTTATAAATAAAATACGGGAACTTCTACACATATATTAAATAGAGATGATAAAGGGATAAATTTAGACTTTATTTTAACCTTGCACTATTAATCAACATGGAACACTCATAGTGCTCTCAAATGCAAAATATATTTTATATATCAATTAAAATAACCCTGACTGCTATCGCAGTATTACAATACCAAATAAAAACTTATGCTCATATGCTTCTGCTTTGGAATATTGCATACGTATGAAAATAATATTGCAAGATGAACACACATATAGGAATATTGAAGATTGTGACTTTAGCTCCTAATTTTATTCTGCTCTACTCTTCTCAGCTTCTCTTTTCTTCTCCAGCCCTCTGCTCTAATTTTCTTCCACTGACAAAATAGAACCTCAAAAGAAATATATATCTAGGGATTCATGCATGAGGTGGGAAAACTCCACCAACTACTCTAACATGCAGTTAACACAAAATAGGGTTTCCATCCAATCACTGAACTGACTGACAGTTTTAATTACAAGTAATTAAAGTGACTACAAATGGATCCAACGAATGGTGCAGTAGTAGGATTTGCCAGAGGTATCAAATCTAGTTTAATTTTCTAACACCCTCCTTTAAACTATATTTCATAAAAACTTTGACACCGAGCATTTCTCTCAGCTTGTTGAAGTCTTCCTCCTTCAAAGGTTTTGTGAATATATCTACTATCTGTTCCTTGGACCTACAAAATTGTAGTTCAATCTCATTAAATTTGACTAGCTCCTTGATGAAATGATAGCGGATGTCGATGTTCTTCATTTTGCCATAAAACATAGAATCCTTAGAAAATGCTATGGCATAATTGTTATCACAAAATATAGTTGTTGCTATGTCAAGTGGATGATTCAATTCACTCAGAACTCTTCTCAGCCAAACTGCCTGGCAAGAGGTTGAGGTGGTAGCAACATACTCTATATCAACAGTTGATAATGCAACAATAGGCTATTTATTTGAGGACCATGAGACTACACCAGATCCAATATGGAAGGCATATCCAAAAGTGATCTTCCGATCATCTATGCTGCCAACCCAATCGCTATTTATGTAGCCAATCAGTTCAAGCTGGTATTTTCTGGCATAGTGGATTCCATGGTTCCTTGTTCCATTAACATCGGGGTTATGCGTAAGGGGTCGGCTCCAAAATATATTTATAAAAATTTGGTGAATCGGTTTCAAAATCTAGGTGAATAGTTTCGAAAAACATGTAGAAGGTTCACTATTATTAAGGACAATGTTGAAAATTTAAACTTAAAATGGTTAAATTATTATAAAATTGGGGCGAATAGACCAAAAACAAAAATTGCACCCAATTTTTTTTTGCTAACGAATCCTGGTCAAGGGTACCAAATATTAGCCAATTCCAAATTTTGAAAATCCTAATTTTAGCCAATTTTATGAAAATAACCACTATGCATAACCATGATTAACATTCTGTAAAATTCTCTTGCCTGCTTGCTAGTGAGTCTCCTTGGGTGATTCCATGAACCTTCTAATTAAACTCACTGTAAACATCAAATTTGGTCTAGTTGTATTCAAATACTTTAGGCTTCCAACTAACATTTTATAGATATTTGGATCAACAGTTCTGTTGTTATCAATTTTACTCAACTTCAGGTCTATTGCAACTGGAGTGATGGCATGTTTGTTGTCATCCATATTAAACCTCTTCATGACATACTTTGCATATTTTACCTGAGATATGAATATGTCATTTGCATATTGGTCAACTTGAATGCCAAGAAAATAATTCATCAACCCCAAGTCTATCATTTTGAAATCCTTTTTCATGGTTGTTCTAAACTTCCCAAACAACATATTATTATTACTGTTATATATCATATCATCTACATACAAGAAGATGATTATCATTTCCCCTTTTGTATTTGTTTTCATATATAGAGTGTGCTCATATGGCCATTTAATGAACCCATTGTCCTAAAAGTAAGCATAAATTTTATTGTACCAACCTTTGCATGTTTGCTTCAACCCATACAGAGCTTTCTTCAATTTCAAGAACTTGCCTTCTTGACCCTCCAACTCATAATCGGGTGGTTGTTCTATGTAGATCTCTTCTTCCAGTACTTCATTCAAGAATGTAGACCTAACATCCATCTGGTAAACATTCAAGCCTTTCTAAGTTGCCAATGCCAAAATTATTCTAACTGTATCAAGTCAGGCTACAGGTGCATAGACCTCATGATAGTCAATCCTTGACTTCTGCTTGTAGCCTTTTGCCACCAATTTGGCCTTTTTCTTATCTATTTCACCTTGGGCATTAAATTTTGTTTTATATACCCATTTGACCCCAATGGTCTTCTTGCCAACTAGAAAGTCCATTAATTCCCAAGTTTGATTTTTCTCAATTGTGGCAATCTCATCATCCATTGCATTTACCCATTTTCTATTATGAATTTCTTCTTCAAAATTAATTGGATCACAATAAGAAAACAAAGTAAAATTATAATGTTTTTCATCAGTTTGATTTTGGGTTACCTCACAAATGTCTTGCAACTTTGTATCTTTATTGGCATCTTCAAGTTGAAGATCCTTGTTGCAAGTGGAGGTGATTAGGATGATGAGGTTGTGTTGTTATTGGCACCACTGTTGCTACTTGAAGCTACATGAGTGGGTACTATGTCTCCTTCTAAATATATAGTTTCAATAATTGTTGGTTTTGACTGGCCAGTATTTGACTTCCAGTTTCATGCTTTGTCCTCTAGGAACTTCACATCATGGCTTGTGACCAGTTTCTTTGTGACAATATTATATAGCCTGTAAGCTTTTGATTATTCACTATAACCTATGAAAATACATTTCTTTTCTTTATCATCAAGCTTCTTTTTCTTCTCATCTTGAATGTGTGGATATGCAATACACTCAAAAAATCTTAAATGAGCCACACTGAGCTTCTGGTTGCTCCAAGCTTCTTGAGGAATTTTATCCTTCACACTTTTGGTGGGACATCTATTTAACAGACAAACTACACAGCATACAGCTTCTACCTAGAACTCATGTGGCAAATTCTTTGCCTTTAGCATACTCCGTGCCATCTCCATTATAGTTCTATTCTTCCTCTCTACAACACCATTCTGTTGTGGTGTGTATATGGCTGTAAATTGTCTTCTAATTCTATTTTCTTTGCAAAAATTATGGAATTCATTGGAGATGTACTCACCTCCTCCATCTTTCCTAAGAGTATTCACATAATAGCCACTCTATTTTTCAATTAGAGCCTTTAACTATTTAAATTTTTGTAAAGCTTCTAAATTTTGCTTAATGGGATAAATCCATGTCCTCCTACTAAATTCATTTATGAAAGCCAGAAATATTTATTTTTGGCAAATGTACTGGTTTGCATAGGACCGTAAATATCTGAATGTATAAGCTCCAATGGTTGTGAAGCTCTCCAATACTTTCATGAAGGGAACACATCCCTATGTTGCTTACCAACTAGGCAACCTTCACACACTTGATTGGGTTGCTCTATAAGGGGTAAACCCTTCACCATTTATTTCTTGTGCAGCAGGTTAAGGCCACTAAAACTTAGGTGACTAAATCTAAGATTCCATAGCCAGGTAGCATCTTTCACAACTACACTAAATGAAAGCAATAGTTCATTTTAAATTTGCAAGGGAAACATTTTGTTCTTTGTCATGGAAATTGTTTCCATGAGCCCATTCTCTTTGTCTCGAATGATACAGACTCCATTTTTAAACTACATAGTGTGCCCATTCTATACAAGTTGTCCAACGCTTAACAAATTATGTTTCAACCCAAGCACATAGTACACATCAAAAATGTTCTTTATTTCACCATGCTTGGTACAGATAATGATATTTCCTTTGCCCATGATAGTACCTTATTGTTGTTCCCCATTTTCACTTTAGATTTAATGGTTTCATAAAGATGTGAAAATATATCTTTGTTTTCAGAAATGTGGTTACTACATCCACTATCAAGATACTAGGTGTTCTTCTGGCTCTCTTCATTAGTACTGCAAGTTAACATCATATTCCCACACACATATCTACTATCTACATTTTCATTTTTATTTGTGTAGTGGGCTTACCATTTATTATCCTTGGCCAATTTCTTTCTACACTCATAACTAAAATGGCTAAATTTATTATAGTAATAACATTGAATTTTTTATTTATCATACCTCTGATTTGATCCTCCTTGCTGATTTCTTCCATTTCCTCTTCCTCCATCTTGATGAAAATTACAACTGGTCTCTCCATCATTGGAGTTTGACCTTCCTCCTCTCTTATGGCCTCTTCCACACTTTCATCTATTACTCTGTCCTCTTCCTCCTTGAGAACTTGAGGTGCCTTGATGAGATTCATCTCTTAGGTTTTTGTCTTGAAATGAGACCTATGATTTGAAAGGCTTGCTTCGATGATGATTGAGATGTTCGAATCAACCTCTTCTCATGTGTTTGTAGAGAACTAATGAGCTCATCTACAAAGAGGGTTGTAAAATCCCTCGATTATATATAATCTCCCCATTAAATTGCATCTGGTTGATGACATCCATGGTCTAGGTGAAGAAGTCACTCATGGAATTTGATTCACTCATCTACAGATTTTCAAAATCCCTTCTCAGCATCTGCAACTTCACCAGCTTTACTGGTGCCCTGATAAGAACTGACAAGTATTTCCCAGGCTTGTTTTTATTTTGTTGCTGATACAATTCTTGGAAAAATATTCTCTTCAACTACCTACATTATATAAAATAATACTTTTTGATCCTTCTTACAATTCTCCTTTAACAAATCTGAATCTACTTGGGAGAGATTAGCCAATGTCATTGCATTTGTAGGTTTAGGGTAACCATTATCCACCAAGTCCCATAGCTCTTGAGACCCAAATAAAATCTTCATTTGAATGCTCTAGTAATTGTAATTCTTGCCATTGAACCATGGGATCTACAACTGCAATAATTTTTTTCTGGAAGCCATTGCTTCTATCATCCATGGGAAGGCTCTGAATCTAATACCAATTTGAAATTTGTGCACAAAAAAAAGGTTGTAGTTTTGAAAGAGCCCAGCAGCTGAAGGCTTGTCGTGATATCGTGACAAGCTAGGGAGAAAATATGTGAAGGATACAAAGCGATGTGAAATTTCTACAAGCGATTTTACTTCACTTTCACGAGTTAATTTGGACAAAGGTGTCAAGGTTATAATTTTACCATGATTTCCTGACTCACAAAATGTTGTAATTTAGGAGTGAAGGTTTGGTCAACGAAATTTTAATAATAGGGGCACGAGAAATAAAGTCTTATTTTCAAAGGAATAAAAATATAGAGGGACTTAGGAGAAGAAATACAATTTATCCTTTACAAATGGAAACTCATGCATTTATAAATAAAATACGGGAACTTCTACACATATATTAAACAAAGATGATAAAAGGATAAATTTAGATTGTATTTTAACCTCGCACTATTAATCAATAGGGAACACTCACAGTGCTCTCAAATGCAAAATATATTTCATATATTGATTAAAATAAACCTGACTGCTATCGTAGTATTACAATGCCAAATAAAAACTTATACCCATGTGCTTCTACTCTAGAAGCTTACATACGTCTACAAATAATATTGCAGGATGAACACACATACAGGAATGTTGAAGACTGTGGCTTCAGCTCCTAATTTTCTTCTCCTCTGCTCTTCTCAACTTCTCTATTCTTCTCCAGCCCTCTGCTCTGATTTTCTCCCACTAAAAAAATAGAACCTCAAAAGAAATATATATCTAGGAATTCATGCATGAGGTGGGAAAAATCCACCAACTACTCTAGCATGTAGTTAACACAAAATAGGATTTCCATCCAATCACCAAACTGACTAATAGTTTCAACTACCAGTAATTAGAGTGAGTACAACTGGATGCATCAAATGGTGCAATATTTGGATTTTCCAGAGGTCTCAAATCTAGTTTAATTTTATAACATATATCTAGCTAAATTTTGGATTTTATCCGTCATAGGTAGATGTTTTTTTGAACCAATATCACTAAACTATAATGTAATCAAGTAGGAAGAAGCATAGAAATAGCTATATAGGTAAAAGGTAAATGTATTCAATCAATAAATATGGCCTTAACAATGTCAAAACCTTCAACAACCTGCCCAAATATGATGTGCTTGTTGTCAAGCTACTCGGTATTTGTTGTACATATGAAGAACTAAGAGCCATTGGTGTGTTTTCCAAATTCAACCATGGAAAAAATCCTAGGGCCAGTGTTTTTCTTTATGAATTTCTCATCTACAAATTTAGCACTGTAAATGGACTCGTCATCGGTTTCATTTCTAATAGTGAAGTCCCCGCCCTGGCACATGAAGCTACAGATCACACGGTGGAACGATGATCCCTTGAAGTGCAACAACTTTATGAATTTTCCAATCCCCTTCTCCCCTGTACATAGAGCCCAAAAATCCTCCATCGTCTTAGGTGTCACATCTATAAACAACTCCATCACGATTCTTTCAGTCAGAGCACCATTGACGGACATGTCAAAAATAACTTTAGGGTTTGCCATTTTTATCTTTGAGTTCGGTGATAAACAGAGAAATAAAGCACAATGAATTTTCCCATCATAGGTATATGTTACTCTCACTATCAAGAGTTGCACATATCATCTTGATTTTTAGAAAATCACTTTAAGGATAAGTTGCAGAAAACCACTTTAAGGATAAGTTGGTCTAATTACCAACATAACTTATTTCAAGTTTCAAACGCTTACGAGTTTCATTGTATCTAGAACCCATGATTTTCATTGCAAGTTGTTATTCTAGGTAGAATCAATGGAAATATAATCAAGCCAAATCCAAATCTTATGTGTCTATTTTGTTGATGTTGCAAGAGGGGTAAATTAAACAACCTTTTCTAGATGCTCAAACATTTTCATTCTATTACACATAAAAATAGTAATAGTGAACCCCATTATGATGAACTACATAATGCTTGACAAAATACTATTGTATTATATTTTAATGGTCATATCAACATTACATAATTGCTCTTCATAGAGCTTCACATCGACAACCACTACTTAGAGTACCAATATCCTTCTTCCATTCACTTGAGGTTTTACATAGCAAACCTATAGCAAACTTTGTGAAAAGTACCAATTTCTTATTCCAAGGCTTTACATAACAAACCTCGTGCAAGAACTGGATAGAGTGTCAACTTCTTCCATATTACATAATAAACCTCCTGCAAGCATTGTACAAAGTTCCAATTCCTTAGAACTCCTCTCCTCTTCTCGTCTCTTCTCTTTTTATTGTGAATAAAAGTCCTCTTTATTTATAATCAATTAGGACAATGAGTTGCCAACTAATTTCAAAGGTGAGACTTTGAAATTTTTGTTTTTATTTCATTTTATTCTTTTTAAATCTAGCTTTTTATAAAACACATATTTTTTTTCTAAAAACCTAGATTTTTTCTAAAAATACAAATCATCTAGCTATCTCAAAATGTGGTTGTCAATTGCATTCTTATCCTTATTCGGTCCTCCATAAAAACTATATATATTTTTTCTTTTCTTATTTGGTTCTTGCGAGCTGGATACTACTGCATCATACTCACTGGGTAAAAAAAATGTTTCATGAGCTTCAACTCATGAAGTATTTTTCTAAGCTATTACCACTCTAGCTTGGCTACTTTCAAACCACTTGTTTTTCTAAAGTTAAAATTCCTCATAACCTTTCTATATCATCTAGAGTTATTTACAGGTTCCAAAGGAAGATTATAATCGTAAATTATTTCTTTCTTTTCTAAATAGGAAATCGTTTTACACACAACAACATGGCAACATTTTTCTTTTATATTGTTGTTTCAAAACAGAAATTCCCACAACAACATAATAGTGGAATTCGTCATTACATCATTTAAAATTAACTCAACAACATTGTAGTATTTTTCCATCTTTTCATTGCTTTCAATAACACAATTTAACACAACAAATTCGTAGTTTTGTACCAACATTACATTGATTTCAATGACATAGAACAACATAGCAACGAAAAAATATTTTACCCAGTATTTCATTGCTTCCAAAAACACAAAATATCACAAGTACACAGTAGTAAAATTATACCAGCATTACATTACTTTCAATAACATAGAACAATGTAGCAACGTAGCAATATTTAACCCAATATTTCATTGTTTCCAAAAACATAATATAACATAGCAACGTAGTAGAATTATACTAGCATAGCCAAATTTATTTTACACACACAAAATCCATGGTGAATGTATTCTTCATAATAAAATAAAATGGAATAACCGACCTGTTTCTCCCGCTTCACAATCTCCAAAGTTCATCGTTCTCAGATTCCTTTTTACCCAACATCTTGTTCTCCATACCTCCTATTTTTTAACCTTTTTCTCATTTGTTTTCACTTCCAAAAAAATATGCAAGAAATTTGACAAGTTGTTTTTTCTCCTCTCTCATGCATAGTGCTAGATTGCCAAATCTTTCCTCTACATCCTTGCGTGCATATAAAGCCATCATGGCATTCCAACCATTTTTGGTATTTACCTTTTTCCATTAACAAACATTTGAAATGCATCAACCATCATGAAGGTTTATTTAGCTTTGTCGACTTCCATCCACTACTAATCAAAGCAATAATAATAACATAAACTATTTCACACATGTTTTAAACAAAACATACAACACACGTCCTTTGCCATCATAGCTAAACATGGAAGATTTATTTTTCTTTTATTTTAACATCAAATACCATGGTTCTTAAGTATGAAACGTAGACTAAATACACAACAAGCTACGACTCAATTATGCACATGGTTTCTTTTTTTTTTAAAGAAAATAAAAATAATTATTTTACTTTATATTTTCTATTTTTTTATAAAATTACTTTTCCATAAAATCATGAAAGGATAAAGAAAAATATTTTCAAATATTTACTCAAGAAAATAAAGGGTGGCTCCCATGATTAGAACATATTCATTGCCACCTCTAATCATACAAGATTACTTTATTAAAACAAATAATATTCCAAATATTAGACACATACATGTCTAAATAAGCAAACACACAGACATGATTTTCCAAGCTAGTGGCTCCCAACATCATTGCCACCATAAAACATTACACATTCCTTGTCAATCAAATAATATTTCAAATAATGTAACTCACATAAAGATGCAATTGACAATGCACCTAAATGATATGAAAGTGCATGTTTCCATGTGCTCGTAAGCCAAATGATCATTTCTATGTCTTACATTTTCCCATTAACTTGATTCCCTTCATTATCATCTTGCACCTATCCTACACTCACCATGACTGCCAACAATACCATTTTTTACAATAAAAGGTATGTGTGTGTGTGTGTATGTGTGTGTGTGTGTGTGTGTGTGTGTGTGTGTGTGTGTGTGTGTGTGTGTGTGTGTATATTAATTTCTTTCATTAATCATGCGATGAGGGTTGTTACATCCTCCACCACTAGAGACAAACACAGTCCCTGTGTTTAAATCTAGGTTAAGCAAAAGATATCTTTTGAAAATCCATATATTTTTCTTTATCCAAAAAAAATACTTAGGCAAATTCATCACTTTAACTCTAAATATTTCCATCACATTTATCATCATGAAATCACATCACACTTTCTTAGGATTATCATATATTCACATCATAGATTATGTCATAATGAAATCAGATACACATACCCATCATGGTCCAAAATATCTTACTTAGCAATACCAAAACATTTACAAACTACTCTACTTAGTAACTCCACTAATATATTATATATCTATATATATATATATATATATATATATATATATATATATATAATGATAAAGTCTTTATCTACTCAAAAAAATAAGGAAATTATCATTGCATATCTGCCACGTCTTCCCATGTAGCATTTTTTTCGAGTAGTGGTCCTATTGGACCTGACATTGCTCTATGCTTCATTTTATTAGGTTATTGGTTCAAAAACCATGTAGGGGAATAGTTCACACCTCAATATTTAATGAATCTATCATCTGCAACTTGGAAACATCTAAAATATGAGTAGGATTAGAAATATATTTTCTAAATAGGGACACATAAGTAATATTCTTATGGATTTTGGATAAGCTTGGTGGTAGAGCTAATATTTATGCAACAAGTCTTATCTTAGCTATAATATCAAATGGACCCACATATTTGGAGTCAATATTGGAAAATTTTGTTAAAATTATAGTTGGATTCACCTTTAAGAATATTGTCTCCCACTGAATACTCCCTCAATGTTATTTTTAGGTCCGTGTATCTCTTATGGCGATCTAATACATCCTTAAGATTTTATTGAATTTCTTTTAATTTTTCTTCTATTTCTTTTACCATTTCCAATCTGATCACTACCAGATATTTTGGATTATCCCAAGATAAGGGAATTTTACACCATCTCCCATATAGGGCTTCGAAAGGTGCCATACCCAGTGATTTATGGTAACTATTGTTATATGCAAATTCCACTAGGTAGAAGTAGTCTTCCCACTTTTTGTGTTGATCCATGTAGTACATTTTCAACATATCCTTAAAATCTTGATTTACCCTTTCAATCTATCCACATTTCTCTAGGTGATAAGCAGTAGTCATATTTAGTTTGGTCCATAATGCTCAATGCAATACTTGCCAAAATTCAGAAGTAAAACGAGAATATCTATCAAATATTATAACCTCTAAAAAAGCATGAGGTTTTATCATGTACTTGGTAAAATTACTTGCTCCAATGGTTGCATCATATTGCATATTATATGGTATAAAATGTGCAACTTTAGTTAATTTATCCACAGTAACTAAAATTACATCATGCTTGAATCTTGTTTTATCCACAGTTAATTTATCCATTGATACTACTTGCCACTTTTGTGTGGGTATATCATGTGGGTATAGCTTTCCAATTGGATGTAGGTTTTTGGCTTTCACTCTTTGGAACTCCAAGCATTTGGCAACATAGTGGGTAATATATTTTTTCATACCTAGACATAAATAAGCTTTCATTATATTTTCATACATTTTTATCCCTACTGGGTGCAAAAAATAGGGAGTATTGTGGAGGATTGTTTACCTCAATCGTCTTGAATTACGTACTACCAATATATTCTTGAAATATAACAAATCATCCCTAAAAACATATTTTCCATCCTTGTCCATTTTTTGTCCAACCTAACCAATACAAGATTGAAAAAAATAATATTTTTCTTACCATATTTTAATTTGATCTAATAGACCATATTGGCATTTTGCCTTAGAGAATCGATGATATTATTCTCTTTACTCTTAATATACTATATGCTGAAATCGTACTCTATCAGGAATTCTATCCAACGACATTGTTTGGCATTCAATAAGGGTTGGGTAAAAATATACTTCAGATCTAATGGTCCATATTTAACTCAAATAGTTTTCTCAATAAGTAATTTTGCCAAATTTTTAGAGCGTGTACTACCATTGCCAACTATAAATCATGAGTGACACAATTGACCTCATGTCGCTTAAGTTTCCTAAACTCATAAGCAATAACCACACTGTATTGGGTCAAAATCTAACCTAACCCTTTGATTTATGCATTTGTACAAATCGTAAACTACTTATTAGGATCAGGTAATTGCAGGATTTGTGCAGTCATCATTTTTGCTTTCAAAACACAAAAATCCTCTTCACACTACTTTGTCCGCGTGCAACATTTTCCTTTTCTCTGAAGGTTGGTAATGGGTTGAGCAATTCTCAAAAATCCTCTAACAAATCATCTATAATATCCTATAATTTCCATAAAAATTTGCACCTTTGCGACATTAGTAGGTGCTAGCTAGTCAATAATTGCTTTGACTTTCTTGGGGTCTACTGCAATTTCTTCATTAGAGACCATATGTCCAAGATATTGAACTTGTTGGGTATAAAACTCACACTTGGTCAATTTTCCATATAATATATTCTTCCTAATAATATCAAGCACTATTCTCATATTCTGATCATGCTCTTCTTTGCTCTTGGAATAAACCAAAATTTCATCCAAAAATACAAGTACAAATTTATCCAATTGTTCTCTAAAAACATTATTCATGAGATTGATGAATGTCAATGGGGTATTGGTTATCCGAAAAGGTAAAACAATAAATTCAAAATACCCATACCTTGTTATAAAGGCTTTTTTAGAAGTATATTATTCCTAAATCCTTCAGTGATGATATCCAAATCTCAAGTATATTTTAGAAAATATGGTTTCTCCTTTCAATTGATCAAATAAATCATCAATCCTTGGTAACGAGTACCTATTTTTTATAGTAACCTTATTCAACATATGATAGTATACGTCCATATTTATTTTTAACAAACAAGATATGAGCTCCCTAGGATGACACACTTGGTTTGATTAACCTTTTTTCAAGCATATATTGAAGTTGTGTTTTGAGCTCTTGTAGTTCTATGGGTGTCATCCTATAAGGTGATCTTGAAATTGGTGCAGCACTAGATAACAAATAAATTGAGAAGTTAAATTCCTCTAAGGAGGTAACCCCAGAGGATCCTTAGAGAATACACATTTGAATGCACCCAACACTAGGTGTTTTCAAAAGAGGTCAGTTTTTTTTAGACTATTTTTTCCTATTCATATTAACTATGAAGATCATACACTTCTTCCTAATAACCTTTTTTATTTGTATTTTGGTCAATAGATGTGGTTTAAATTTTCTTCATCCACAATTAAATCTAATCCTTTTATTAGATTCATCCAAGAATTCCACCCATATCTCTTCAAAATTTAAATGACCTTTATGCACTTCCAACCAATCAACTCCTAAAATGATATCAAATGCACGCAAAGGCACCACATAGATAGGAGGTTCACCAAAGGAAACTTACTTTTCATTAGAATATGTCTCCTAGACCTAATCAAATGTTACCTCCTAGACCTCATAGGACTAATAATAACTTGCCTACTAGGCCTAATATAGATTGCCTGTAGTAGGTTTTCGTTCCTCTTTGTAGGCCCATTCTTCAAACACCTTATGGGGCTTATGATGATTTGGAACAAAATAAGGATTACTTAGAAGCACCTCTTGGAGGCGTGGGTGATGAAAATAAAGTAGCTCAATATATGTTTAATATTCATCATCCCCCTCCATGGGTTCAAAACATAGAGGAAGAAATTAAATCTTCATATGCACATCAAGCATTGCTTGAACGTATGGAAACTATAAAGAGTAAGACATTTGGGATTGGGATTCAACATTCCACATTGTTCCAGTTGTGTAACCAACCGCTACAACCATATATACCTTCTACTCCATACCCTAAGCATTTAAAATACCAAAATTGGACAAATTTAAGGGATAAGAAGATGCGCAAGGGAACATCACAAGATTCATGAACCAATAATTTTTCATACAATAGAATGATGCATTACTCCTGAGGACTTTTTTAATTACCCTCTTTGACCTAGTAATTGAGTGGTTTAATCAAATTCTAAATCATAGCATCTATACTTTTGAACAGTTTACATATGTGTTCTTAGAATATTTTACCTTCAATACGAAGAGAAAGGTGACCCTAATCGACCTTATGGGGTTGAAACAAAATGATGATGAGTCTATCACTGACTATGTAAAATGGTGGTGAATACTCTTAGATAAGCTATACTATCTATTTCTAATGTTTGAGTTGATTCGAATGTTTTCAAAGAGTTATCTGAAACCAATTGTAGACACAAAAATAGCACCAATCCAATTATGTGACTGCAAAAACAGATCACATTGACACACACAGCCCCCAAGGCAGCCCCTAGAGGTTAAAAAGTTGTCCTAACCACTCACACAATAGTTTTGGAAGGTCAAAGGTCAATTTGGCACCTTTTAGGCACTCTTCTCTCTACTCGTTCCACCCAGGGATGATTACAAACTGGTATTTGTTCCACCCAAGGACAGTTAGCAGTATTCGCTCTAGGGTGGGGTGAATGGCAGGTTTGATGGAAAAAAATAAAATCTTCACAAATGGTAGCTCAAATCTGCCACTTAACTCTTCATTCATTGCATGGGAATGTGAGTGAGCATTTTTTAGCGTTAAAGGCAGTTATAGGGGCAGTCATAAAGCCCCTAATCAGGTAGGAATATTCTTCCCCCTAGGAAGGCATGATTGCCAAGTGGTGCCTCTGCATGCTCATCTAAAGAGATCGTTAGGTATATAAAATGGTGAGTCTTCTCACCCCAAAAAAATGACAAAGAGGGAGCATTTTGAGCAATGAGGTGCTACCATTTTACATCCTCACACCTTTTTATTTGTGCCTTTCACATCTTTGATCTCTTTTGGAAGGGAGGTCATAGGGTGGTTATTGGAAACGCAAATATGGAACCAAAACCTGACATTTGGCCATAGCATCCTACCAAATTTTTTAACAACACACCATAAGAGGTTTTGGACCCATCCCAAGTGTATTGGTGCCAAAATCGGTCCCCAAACGATGGGCATCCTGCCCCCAGGTGCCCCCCACATTGCTACAGTCCTAATAGCCCTGTCCCGGAGTGATGATAAATTTGTAGCAGATTTATTTTTTGTTATTTTTGCATCTAATTCTATGTTGCTTATATAGGTTTTCATTCAAATTTCACATCATTTTGGGCCGTTTTGATCATGTTTTTGTCATTTATCGCTTTTGCTAACATGTAGGTAGCATCATCAAATTCCTGGTGATAGAGGTCGAATTGGAGAAATCTGACCTTCTGGGTCTTTCCAAAATACCCCAATTTACCTAACCCCCAACTTTGTACGTGATTTGGAGCTTCCCAAATGTGATATTTGGGACTGTGCTTTCTCACGTTTTGTTGCAGGTCTAATCGTCCCACCATAGTGCAATTAGAAATCCATGGTGAATTTTTTGACTGTTTCATTTGCAGTGCCCTCCTGGTAATTTCATCATGCTTTTGTTATATTTTTAGATCATTCTGATGTTATTTAGTTATCATTTTATTCATTTTTTGCAAACCATTTTTGGAACCAATGAAGGCCTTTAGATCTTCGATAGTGATTATGAAGATGAAACTGAGATGGCATATCTCAATCACATGTGGCAGATGCAGCAAAAATACCCCCTAGATATTGATGATATATTTGAACAACTAAACATAAGGCTATGGCATGAGTGGCACCTAAAACCAGCGTAGTGGGACCAAGTGTTGAATCTGCCGCTTTGGGCATATAGAGAACACCTACCACCCAGAGACCCTATAGTGATATCAGTGTCAAGGGTAGACCCTATCCTCCTCCCCACACATAGGGCTGATCCATTCATGCCAATACCTCTAGATATAGATCCGAAGCACAAATATCATCAAGAATGTCTAGGTCACCACACCCACGGTAATGGAGACCAAAATCATTTCATCAACATGATCTCCATTGACTTAACCACCCCCATCCACAATCCAACCGATCCAGACAAAGTCATTATATCTAGACATAGATGCCATAGACTGGGATCATGTCAATTTACCACCATCCCCATCAGAGCACTGGCCTTGCGATGATATGTTTCATTTTACCCCAGGACCAACTCAGGATATCTTCCATGCTAAAGAGGAACCTGAGGTTTCCAATGTAGATCTAAACTCAGCAAATGATATCCACTTGATCCCAACTCCACACTAGTTGGAGGACAGATCCCACATGTTGGTTGAGGAGATGACTGACGTAGACATTTTCTATGATCCAATGAATCCACAGATTATCAAGTTGGGGGTAAGTTTATCCCCCGAAGAGCAAGCTTCTTTGACCACAAAGTACAAAATTCAGCATAGTTTTTTGACACCATATTATCCGCAAGCAAATGGGCAAGCAGAGGCGTCAAAAAAAATGCTAGTCATCATCCTAAAAAATACAGTCTTAGATAGTCATAAGGATTGGCACATTCAAATCCCACTTGCTCTATGGGCTTATCGCACTAGCATCCGGACGCCCACTGGGGCAACTCCATTTTCATTGGTGTATGGCTCTGAGGCTGTCATGCCTCTTGAGTTGGAAATTCCTTTTCTATAAATATCAATGCAAGAGTTCATCAATGATGACACTACGTGTCAGGCCCAGCTAGACCAGCTTAAGTTGCTTAATGAACGATGCGTTAATGCTCTCGAGCATTTATGCATCTATCAAGAGTGACTTAAGAAAGCATACAACATGAAGGTTCACCTGAGGGACTTTTAGGTTGGTGACTTGGTCTTAAATGAGAACCAATAGAATTCTAATTTTCCACACCATATACGAGACAAGTTCATGGAAAACTAGTTAGGTCCTTATGTCATCGACAGTAAGATAGGACCTGGAACATATCAGCTAGCCTCTCTTGATGGAATCAAGAAACTAGAACCCTTGAACATCAGTCATTTGCATCCATTCCATATTTAAAAGAGCCATAGCCCAAACCAAAAGCTCCAAGGATTCTCATAATCGCTTGGTCAACCCAAAAGCTCCAAGGATTCCCATAGTCGCTTGGTCAACCCCCAAACACCCCAAAGGTACCCATAATCCCTTTGGTCAAACCAAAAGCTCCAAGGATTCCCATAATAGCTTGGTCAACCCAAAATGCTCCAAGGATTCCTGTAGTCTCTTGGTCAATCCCAAAAGCTCCAAGGATTCTCGTAGTCGCTTGGTCAATCCCAAAAGCTCCAAGGATTCCCACAATCACTTGGTCAACCCAAAATGCTCCAAGGATTCCCATAGTCACTTGGTCAATCCCAAAAATTCCCCAAAGGTGTCCACCAACCCTTTGGTCAAACCAAAATCTCCAAGGATTCCCACAATCGCTTGGTCAATCCCAAAATGCTCTAAGGATTCCCACAATCACTTGGTCAACCCAAAAAGCTCCAAGGATTCCCACAATCACTTGGTCGACCCCTAAATGCCTCAAAGGTACCCATAATCCCTTTGGTCAAACCAAAAGCTCCAATGATTCCCACAATCACTTTGTCAACCCCTAAATTCCCCAAAGGTGCCCACAAACCCTTTGGTCAAAACCAAACGCCCCAAAGGTACCCATCATCCCTTTGGTCAAACCAAAAGCTCTAAGGGCTCCCACAATCGCTTGGTCAAAAATAAGAAAATTCAAAAACAATAAAATCATCAAAAATAACAAAAATTTGCATCTCATTTCCATGCATACTCAAAATCATCACAACAATAAAGAACTCTTTTGCATCTCATCTTCATACTCACAAAAATCAATGAATCGAAAACACAAAAATTATAGCTGCATTAAGCTCACATCCATACATTGCATATTTGTTGGTCATACAGGTCAAAGGCACCATAGACTGTAATTACTTGGCAAATCCATCATTCTCCACATTTTTCCACTCTATAAATAGTCCATCAAAAATAAACGCCATCCATAATTTTACAATATCATGCATTAGTTGTCTTCTAATGTATCTAGAGTTTTCATCATTCAGCTGTCTTTAGATTTCTAGCCAAATATTGTACAAAGTTAGACATATTTTACGAAGGTAGAGTTCTACTTGGACATATTGTGTGAACGAAATATGAAACCTACAAAGCAATCTAGGATACCATCTAGTGAAAAGGTTATCTTGCTCATCCTCCTGTGTGAATGACCCCAAGAATGCTAAGATTTTACAAAAGTACAAGCATCTTCCCTACCCAATTCCCCAAGAATCCCAAGTTCTCAAAACATTGCGAACATCAAAAAATTTGCCAAAGTCAAAACTCCAATGTTTGACATCAAATCCCACAAAGTGCATACATAAAATGGCACATACAATAGTTATTCTCATAACTCAATATTCAAATCCCTTGATCAAAATAAAAAAACAAAACAAACAGTGATTTTTATCACTATAGAAGAGCACGTATCCCAATACAATTGAAGAAAATAAGGGAGTCAAACTTGAATCCCTAGAACTCTTAGCATTAATAAGGTCATGAGGAAAACCTCAGTGTCGGTTTGGTGGATAACCTATCGGTCACTGGTGGCAAACCTCACACATGATGATATATCTATCATGTTAACGTATGTGTAGATTAATGTTTACATGTGGATGAGCTAGCTTATGGTATCCTAGATAACACCGTAGATTAATCTGACTAAATACAACAAAGGAGTTAGTGGAGCTAATTAGGTGATCCTCAGTAAATGTTTTGTTGACAACCTATCTGGCACTGGCGGTATCCTAACAAATACCACATAAATAAACTCAATTGCACACATAGGGATGTGAAATAACTTGGTCAAAGACAAGTCAGATTCATACCTTGTTCAAAAGTCTTGTAAGATAAAAGTACAGTCTTGGCTAGTTAGTTAAAACATCTGATTCTTAGAAAACTTTAACTACATTATAAACCAACTATGATATCTTTCATCCTTGCATCGCCATAAGAAAATACAAAAAATAACATGTATACATAAAAAAGTCATTTACCATAGCAATCACCTAGGACAAAAGCCATAAGGATTCTATGGTGCTACCCCCAACAATCACAATTTCAATTCATCCATTCCATTTGCATATTGTATAAATTAGAAACTTTAGCATTCGTCGCAAGATATCCATACATGATGTAAATTAACATGCATCCATCACACATCAGTCACTGTGCATAAAATCAAATCACAACACGTGTATAAACAAAATAAATTCATCTATATATATATATATATATCATTAAAAAATACCCACAGGCTACAATGAACCAGTCCTCTGACCTCGTAAAAATGCAAAAGCTCAAAAACCCCCAAGCCTAGGGCATCGGCCACAATGATCATGTAGGATCGATACGATGGGAACTACCCCCATGGTGTGGGTCCTATGGGACCCCTCAGGGCAGCTACTGCTAGCCCCTACATCATGCCTACTAGCACCTCCCTCATCTAGTCACCTACATCAAGAGGATGTTGACTGCTTAGTATCACTCTCTCTCATGTGGTGCGATGATCCACCTCCACTAACCATAGGGATCCACCCATCGAGGTGGATAATATCTACCTCCAGCTCAAACTAATGACGAACCAAGTCCATCTCCCACTGGCGAACTATCACCAAGTTCTCATCATGCTGTGCTAATGCCTTATCCCTCTCTGCCAGCCATGTCTATAGGAGATCCATCTCCCATATAGCATCTGTATCACCATCCCATCAATGATACGCTACAAATATGTTCTCCCTCTCTGCCAACTGTGTCCATAGGAGATCCCTCTCATGTAGTGCCTCCCTGAGCTCCTCATCCCATCTCTATAGTAGCCCCTCCAATCGTGTTATCTCAGTGTGCAACCCTACCTCTGTATCCTCCAGGACTGGTTGAGGCATCGATATCTCCAGAATGGTAGCCTACTGTAGCTCCCACTAATCTAGGATGTCCTGTGTACTCAGCTGCTTCAAAACCCCAAAATCATCCCCCCAAGCTATCCACCTCTACCATGTCTACATACTCTAGTAGAAACCCCCAGCCCTCTCCTGATGCCTCTACATCCTCACCACCTTTTGCTACCGCATTTGCACCCCCTAGAAGACCCTCGCCTTGCCACTACTGGAAAGTCCACCACTAGTTGTTCTTAGTAGTAGCCTTGATGTTGTCCATGTCTGGGATGTTAATCACTGTATTCGAATCCTCACCAAGTGACATAATGACGATCCAGGCCAGATTCCTCTTGTCACCCCGACATCAATAGATCAAAGGTTCACCAAGAAACCCTTGGTGCACCCCAAACTATCGTGTCACTCGGACATACAAGAAGTACTCCTGCTTGATCCCATGTTGCTTGATCGTCCACCTTCCCCTACAAACCCACAAAATCCACTCTCCATCCTCAGGCTAGGCTAGGCAGTCTTGGTATGGGCACCAAAAAACCTCCCCTAAAGCAAGTCGAGCGAAGGTACCGACATAGTGCCCTACGACACCTACCCACCACCGACTCTATCCCTGCTCCTTAGACCACTACCATAGTGCCCCATACCCGATCTCTCTGTCTACCATCTCCACCTGAGTCATCCACGACAACCCCACCGACCTCTCCACATCTATGTGCTACCAAGCCCAACACTAAAACAAATAACTACATCCAATACCCTTTCATCTCTGGCAATGAACCTCGTACAACTCATCATAGAGTTGTGCCAGTAGATTCTATCCCCATATCATAATCATAGGTGCCTCTATCAAACACTTGACCAGTCTGAAGACCACCTCTAGTAGGTTCCAAGGGAACCTCGCACCTGATGAGTCGAGCAACAACATGTTGGAAATGAGGGTCATCAGTAATGCATGCCTTACTCCCAACACGCCCCTCTCTAGCCACCACCAAACCAAAATACCGCCAATATGGCAGTCACCTCTGCCCTCTCCATCGATTTTTCCACACCAAACTCCTCCCCATGACCGAAGCATCGTGTCAGCACTACTATCCACTGATCATGCAAAGTAATCCGAATAGGAAGTCCATCTATTAGAATCCATAGAATCCGATAGATATCCTCAAGCGTCACCGTCATCTCCCCTATCGAGAGATGAAAGGTATTAGTCTGGGGATCCCACAAGTTGATCAAGGTAGTCAGATAGGCCTAATCCCTCACCACAGGCTCTAGTCGATTCACCTGCTTGAGCCCAAGGGCATCAAGCCATGCCCATTTAGCCAAAGTCAGCGCCTCCCATGCTTCAGAGAAAACCATAGGCACACGATATCGGCTCTTCACAACCTACAAAAGAAAACAAAACAAAAACATTAAAAACCTGATAAAATGTACAACAATAACATGAATATACAACAATGCATAAAATAATGTATAGCTAAAAATAGACAAATAACAAGCAACAAAATTAAAAAACAATTCAAAAAATAGTTTGTCAGTACCTAGGGTTTTTAACTCTATGTTTAAACTGATAAACAAAATTCAAAAACAATTCAAAAATAGTTTGTCAGTACCTAGGGTTTTTAACTCTATGTTTAAACTGATAAAAAAAAAAAACAATTCAAAAATAGTTTGTCAGTACCTAGGGTTTTTAACTCTACATTTAAACTGATAAACAAAATTAAAAAAACAATTCAAAAATAGTTTGTCAATACCTAGGGTTTTTTTTTTTAAACTCTACGTTTAAACTTATAAATAAAAACAAAACAAGAAAAATCAAAATAACAATTTTTTTTAACCTCGGGTTTATAACTGAAGTTTACAAATGAAAAATCAGAATAAAAACAATTTTCTAAAGCTAGGGTTTTGCTCTCAGTTTACCCTAGGATTTCAGTTTAGAAACAAAAAGTTAGATTAAAACAATTTTTCTAAGATAGGGTTTTCGTTCAGTTTACCCTAGGGTTATAATTTAACAGCAAATAAACAAAAAAAAAAGAAGAATAAATGGCACCACCTAGGGTTATAGTTTTCGTTTTATCAATTCGTTTTCACCTTGGGTTTTACCTAAGTTTAAATGGAAAAACAAATTCAAAATAAATTGCGATTTTTAAAGTGTAACATAAAACAAAAGCAAATAATGAAGAGGAGCACTTACCAGTATCACTTCGGCTCCACCACTTTATCTAGTTCATGAAATCATGGTGTCGAGAAGAATTTATCATCGCTTCGCTCCGCAGAATCAACCTCCTCCTCCTCAGAGCTCCAAATCGTTAGAAAAATCGAACACAAATGAGCCCAAACCCTAGTTTTGGCCCTTAAATAGACTTTTAGGCCTGTAATAATTTCACCCTAGGATGAGAACTCTAGTTAAGTGATCATCCCACCCTAGGATGATTACTAAACTGGTATTCGTCCCACCCTAGGATGATTACAGAGTAAAAATTTCAAAAACAGCAAAAACTGCACCAAAATGCAAAAAAACAAGCAATAAAATTGTCCAATAAGAGTGCTTTTGCACTTGAAATTTTAGGCATGCAAAATAGACGTCGAGGTCATAAATACTCACTATCCTATTCCCTAAGAATGCTACCATATCTGGGCTGCTCCACGGGAGGATGGATTGTCGAGAATTTCATCCCCAAATGACATCTCACAAAGGGTCCAAACCCACCCAAAAATAGCAATAAAATTGTTGAAAAAAGGTGCCTTTGCACCCGCCATTCACTGGCATACAAAACCAATTTCGGCATCACAAATTGTCACTATCCTACTCCCAAATAAGGCTACCATAGCTGGACCACTCCATGGGAGGATGAATTTTCGACAATTCCATCCCTAAACAATGTCACCAAAAGGGTTAAAACCCACCAAAAATAGGTCAAAATGTTGGGAAACTGCACACACATTCAAAGATAAAAAACTAAAAGGCACCCTTACCTAAGTTGTCTTGGGTCAAGTGGCTCATCACTTTTCTCATGTAGGTCATTCCCTCATCGATTCGTCGCTTGAGGGAGTAGTCACACTTAGTCACCAATCAACAAATACACACCCAATGAAGGAAATGACACACATTCAAAGAATCATTGATAGAGACAATCACGCTCCTATTTGGAGTAGCAAACAAGCAATAATCACAAGCTGATCAAACACTTGGCATTCATGAATCATGAACTCAAGGTTACCATAGACAAAATGTTGCGCCCTTTGCCTATTCATGACTGATCAAATGTCCAAGCTCAAGTAACACCTCATCGAAAAAGGTTAACACTTGAATTAAGTTCCTTCGCTCGTCGAAAGCAAGGATTCAAGAATGCATGCCCTTTCCATACTTGGGGTATCAAAATTTGGTTAGGTTACTGAGAAACCATAATCATTAGTGCTTTGGTTATCTATTTTTTCTCAGCACTGTGCCACGCATAGCGCATCCCAAAAAGGGGCATCTATAGACACCAAAACAACACCAATCCGATTATGTGACTGCAAACACTGATCGCATTGACACACATAGCCCCCAGGGCAGCCCCTAGAGGTTAAACAGTGGTCCTAACCACTCACACAATAGTTTTGGAAGGTCAGAGGTCAATTTGGCACCTTTCAGGCACTCTGCTCTCTACTCGTTCCACCCAGGGATGATTACAAACTGGTATTCATTCCACCCAGGGACGATTAGCAGTATTCGCTCCAGGGTGGGGCGAATAGCAGGTTTGATGGGAAAAAAGTCAAATCTTGACAAATGGTAGCTCAGATCCGCCACTTAACTCTTCCTTCATTGCATGGGAGTGTGAGTGAGCATTTTTGAGCACTAGAGGCAGTTACAAGGGCAGTCATGGAGCCCCTAATCAGGGAGGAATCTTCTCCCCCCTAGGAAGGCATGATTGCCAAGTGGCACCTCTGCATGCTCATCCAAAGAGACCGTCAGGTCTATAAAATGGTGAGTCTTCTCACCCCAAAAAAAGATAGAGAGGGAGAATTTTGAGCAATGAAGTGCTACCATTTTACATCCTCACACCTTTTGATTTGTGCCTTTCACATCCTTGATCTCTTTTGGAAGGGAGGTCATAGGGTGGTTATTGGAAGCACAAATCCAGAACCAAAACCTGACATTTGGCCATAACATCCTACCAAATTTTCTGACAAAACAGTGGGCGTCCTGCCCTCGGGTGCCCCCCACACTACTGCAGTCCTAATCGCCCCACCCCGAAGCGATTAGAAATCTGTAGCAGATTTCCTTTCTATTATTTTTGCATCTGATTCTATGTTGCTTAGATAGGTTGTCATTCAAATTTCACATCATTTTGAGTTGTTTTGATCATGTTTTTGTCATTTCCCGCTTTTGCTAACATGCAGGTAGCATCATCAAATTCCCGGTGATAGAGGCCGAATTGGAAAAATCTGACCTTCTGGGTCTTTCCAAAATACCCCATTTTACCTAACCCCCAACTTTGCAGGTGATTTGGAGCTTCCCAGATGTGACATTTGGGACTGTGCTTTTTGACGCTTTGTTGTAGGTCTAATCGTCCCACCCCGGAGGCGATTAGAAATCCATGGTGAATTTTTTGACTGTTCCATTTGCAGTGCCCTCCTAGTAATGTCCTCATGCTTCTATTAAATTTTTAGATCATTTCGATGTTATTTAGTTATCATTTTATTCATTTTTTGCATGCACTAATCGTAGGCTTGGGGATTGCATGTTTCATTTTATCTACAGGTGCTACTGATTATTTTCTATTTCCTTGAACATAGGGTCTCGACATTAGAGGAGCAGCAAGGAGTCAAGACTCATCAATGCAAGCGGCGGTGACGTTTGGTCCACCCATTCTACATGTGGGCACGCGAAAGAAGGAATACCATCCGTTGATGTGACAAGAACATATTTAACGCTCCTAGCCCCTGAAAAGGGAGGAGACGGATTGTAACCGGGTTCTAAAGCATATTAATAAAAAGGGTTGTACTCCATATTCACTTTTATACCTTGTTTCAATGCGTTTATGTTTCTCTCCTTTCATGCATTTCAGTTCGTAGGATTTAGCGTTAAGTTTAGTTTCGTTTGCATCGCATCTTGGCATTTCCTTTTTGTTTTCGTATCCTCGTGCTTTCAGTGGCGATCACGGTGGGACCTTGTCCTCTATTTTTGAGATCAGAAATCTGATCAAAAATTGCTTGTTTTTGCTTGCAGGTACCAAGTTTTCAAACGTTGGACTGCTGTTCGTTCCAGTCTATGACGAATACAGAGCTAGAATTCATCTTACCTAGGGACGAATGGGCATTCACCCCACCCTATGATGAATACAGTTCTATTATTCATCCCACCCAGGGATGAATAGCTCTCTATGCAGTTTCAGGGCAGAAACTCAGAGCCATCCGATTTGGGCAGAGAAGAGGTAGGGGTCCTAAACACCTTCTGTCATTTTTTGCTTTCTGTTTTCTATTTTCTGGTTATTTGCTTGCTTAGGGAAAGTTTTTACTGCATGTTTTCTTTCTTTTATGCAAAATAAAAAGAACCCCACACACCACATGGCAATTTAAACACCAAGGAGCTGGTCGTAAAACCCCAGCCCTTGATCAAGACCAACGGTGGATTTCATCACCACCTTGGCTTGAATTTTTGCATCCATAACCCCGATCGCTACTATTGCTAGACGTAAATCCTGATGAAAGCTGACCAAGTGTAGCCGGGGTGATTCCCAGTGCATGAGGATAAGTCTTCTATGGTAGGTGTCAAAAATAGGGTGATCCCCCTTCCGTACCGCCTATGTTCCACGTACCATTCTGCTCTCACGTACCAATAGTTTCCCTCACGTAAGGGCGGGTATATAGAGAGGTTTGGTATAATGGCCTGGCAATGGTATATCGAAGGGGCGACCATTTTTGGGAGTCATAAGAGCCATCATATTGCATTTGCTACAAAACGTTCTTTACAAAACTATCAAAACAAAAATCAAAACACACTAAACCAGGTTTAGGGCACACCTTTAATATTTAAATGAGATAATCATTGCTTTGTGTGTGTGTGATATTTTCTATTTAGTGTAGCATAAAAATAAAAAAAGAGAGATAAAAACCTACATAGCTTGTAGAGAGACACCACCATGGTGTACACCCGTAGCCAAGCCCAATCACGGGCAGGAGCTACGGAGAGTGTACAAGGGGGCACAAGTCACCTCCGCTATAGCCCCAAGGACTTGGTCATACCACCTTGGCGGCCCGACCCACAAGATAGTCCACATCATGCCATTTTAGAATGGGACTATAGAGGCACCCCTTCGAGGGGCACTCCCATCCAACATAGACCCTTTCAGGAGGAGTCCCTACATGTGGCACTCAATATAAATGGGAAGGCTCCCTTAGAAGCTCGGTATGAGTGGCCACCATGCGATGAAGTGCTAGAACAGCATAGGGTCCATGAGGAGAGGCCACATGATTATGTCATCCCTCCTTTACCCCCCATCACTGTTAGGAATAATAAGCCAAATCCAGAGCACAAGGCTCTTCAAACAGGGTGAGCCAACTCTGCCCGCCCCTTTCACATATATGAAAGGGAGCACGAGGAAGACCATTACATTCCTCAAGAGCAATACACAGCATGGGAGCAATGCACCTCCACACCTGCTATCTACCAGAATCACCTACTGAGGCCAGAGCCTCGAGTGAATGCCGCCAACCTCGATAGAGGGAAGCGACCTATAGAGATCTCAGATCATCACGACCGAGATAAATGCATAGGAGAGGCATCTAGGCCTCCTAGACTCAAGATGGTGGAACAAATCGACTTGGCATTCGCCAGACATGCCACCCACCAAGCACAGATCATGCAGCTTGAGCAAGACCAACAATAGCTAGAGCATCTATATCGCCTTAGCAAAGAGCGCATTCGTGCCCAAATGCCAACCAACGATGAGCTGCTCCATAACACCGTTGCCCACTGAGAGGGTTCCAACCCCTCGCACCCAAAGAGCAAAACTGTATGAGAGGCGCAACCCCTTGGTGCAAGACAGGTCTCCACGACCTTACCAAGTGCTGCCTCCGAGACCTCCTAGACCTGAGCAGGAGGCCACTCCCAGGAACAATGATGGGCACCCTCCGCGGGGACCCACCCATGGTTATAGGTCTCACCCAAAAACTCCTCAAGAAGCCTATGAGGAGTATGAGCAAGAAGAAGAGCGGGCCGAAATGCCCTACCAAGGCAGAGGGGGTGCTATCCGGCCACCCCTCCATAGGCCTCAAGTTCCCCACAACCCACAACGGGAACTAACCAAGGAGGAAGAGATCAAATATTTCGATGCATATAAAGCACTGCTAGAGCGCTTGGAGTCTGTGGAGACCAAGACTTCTGGGCCCCAAAATCCCACTTTACGCCAACTCCACAGTCATCCAGTGCATCCGTCAGTGCCAGCACCCCCTTACCCTGAACACTTTAAACTGCCCCAGTTGGCAATATTTAGAGGTGAGGAGGATGCCCAAGAGCATGTGACTAGATTCTTGAGCCAATGCTTTGGCATTCAGGACAATGATGCTTTGCTGCTAAGAACATTCATCACCACGTTCATAGGCCCTACCTCGGATTGGTTCACTCAATTGCCAAAGCACAACATTAGTAACTTAGATCAGCTAGTGGATGCGTTCCTCGAATGCTTCGCCTTCAACACCAAGAAGAAGGCGTCACTAAGTGACCTAGCCAGCCTCAGGCAGTATGAGGAAGAAACCATGGCGGCCTATGGGAACCGGTGGAGGACTTTGCTTTCAAAGCTGCCCTACCTCCCTCCTATGTCCGACCTCACCCAAATGTTCTCAAAGAGTTGTTTGAGATCGATCTCCATGCTATTACAGCTGCAGCAATATGCCACTTTAGAGGAAGCTCTGGTGCAAGCCAGAATCATTGAGGAGATCAAGATTTAGGATGGCGAGATAGCCAAGCCAAAGAAGAAAGAATGGTCTAAGAACACCAAAATAGGGACCACGCAATAGAAACCCATCTGCGGTCAATCAGAGTTGCTATAAACATCCCTAAGCCTACACAAGCAACACAGCCCCAAAAGGCTAACTATCATGCGGTGCCTCTTAACAATTATGACAGAGAAAATCAGAGGCAAGAACAAAATCAGTAGCGTCACCCTAGGCGACAATTCACACCTTACACGGAGTCCAGAGACTCCCTGTTTGACCGCTTGTCAGTGGCAAACTTGATCAACCTTCCCGAGAGTCAACCCATAGACCCCAATGCACCAAAACCTAAGGGCTACAGGGAAGACTTGTACTGTAGGTTCCACAGACGAAAGGGACATGACCTTAATGCATGTTGGAAGTTTAAAGGCTTGGTGCAAGACCTAATAGATAACAAGACATTAGCGGTGGATAATCCCATGGCACCAAGCAACCAACAAATGGAGGTCTTTAAGGACCCCTTGCCTACCCATGATGCACAGGCAAAGACCCTACAAGTCAATGAGGTAACACAGAACTGCCCCATGCAGGGGTATGTAGGGATGATCAGTATAGTGACTCGAAACAAGAGGTACCCGAGCATAGCTACCCCCACGATAGCTATAGGAGAGGTGCCAACAATGTCACAACCACAACAGCACCTTACGCAACCTGCTCCACCTAGACCAGTGGCCACGATTCGAACCAAACTCACCCAGAGTTTGAGGACCACATCGGCTAGGCTCTCCATCTACGAGCTCATACAACAATCATCGCCCCATCGGGAGGCTCTAATGGAGATACTAAAAGCCATCGAGTTGCAGCCCCATGAAGCAAACTCCTTCAACAACTTCATGGGACATGTCAAATGATGCACTGAGCCAGTCATCACCTTTCGAGAGGACGAATTGAAATCAGTGGCTGGTGACATGGCGGATCCACCCCTACATGTCATCGCGTGGGTCAATGGGATTCCGTACAAGAGGGTATTGGTGGACACTGGCTCGTCCAGTAATATCATTACAACAGTGGCCTTGAAGCACCTAAAGTTGCTCGCATCTCACATAGTGGCCTCCACCTATACACTGCGAGCATTCAATGATGCAATATGCTCGATAGTTGGCACAATTGTCCTACCCATCCAAGTGGGACAAAAGACTATACCTACATTGTGCCACATCTTGGAGGGTGAGATGGCCTATAACATCTTGTTGGGTCGGCCATGGATCAGGGACATGAAGTGTGTCCCTTCGATAGCTCATCAATGCTTAAAGTATACATTTGAAGGGCAAGTGCATGTAGTCCCGATAGACTTGGAGCCCTTCAAGTATTGCAATACGGTGCAGCTAATGCCGCAATCGACCCTTCCATCAATGCATTTGGATTTTTAGTTGAATCCATCTAAACAGGGTCCGATTCTGCAGGCATCCCCGTTGACAAGTCCATCAAATCCCCAGTCGGGTCCATCTTCATCATCTGGTCCTTCACCAATGATGCCACCTACGGTGGCCACACCGAAGGACAAAGGGAAGAAACCCCTGGAAGAGGCACCGCCATCAGTCTCAACCATCTCTACTGAGGAGATGCCTAGCAGAATGGAAGTCGAGGCTCCTAGTTCACCCGACATGGAGTGGACTCGGGAAGAACTTCCATTCCCTCCCCTCCAATCGCCAACAATCACCATTGAAATGGCCAATACGGGCCTGGGGGAGTATCTGGTGTGGAACATTGTAGCAACACCCGCACTTGAGTCCATGCAGGACATGGGGAGACCTCGCCTCCCCATAGGCACTATTGTTCCTCTAGGCTACCCATCGAATCAGACAAACTTTGTGTATGGGGGCCTTGATCATGGTATTGAACCATACATGCAAGAGGACGAAGATGAAGAGCCCTTTGCTGAAGACGTCAACTATTTGTCCAACCCAGATTTTGCTTTGAGATATCTTGGCCAATGCAATTGGCATGGATATGGGTTAGGTAGATATGAGCAAGGAGTGCGTGTTCTTTGCCAACCAAGATATCAGATGCCATACGACAAGTCAGGAGTAGGGTTCAACCACCCCCTACCCTTGGACATCTTGGTAGAGAACATGCAAGGCCTAGGGATAGGCAACAAGGGTGGGTTGGCATTAGATCCATATGCCAATCCTAACACGACATATACATTGGGGGATTATCTCCCATTGTTGACAACCAACCTTGTTGACCTCAACAACCCCTTCCCTTTGATCGAGAAAGGAGAAAGTTTGAAAACTCACCTACAAGAGGGGTATAGACAAGGTCAGGAAGGATCTTCAGAAGACGAGTCAGAATATGAGGTAGCACCATGGGACCCCTTCGAATCGGATAGCAATCACTCACAAGTGACCCCCATGGATGATTATCAAGAAAGCCTCTTGGCAATGTTCCCTTTGGATGCTCCAATCGAGCAAGTGCCACCTCAAGAAAATTAGGTCCCCTCGTAGAGAGCGGAACAACCCCGATGGGGCCAGATCAATTTGCTCGAGCAAGATGAGCCTCTAATGTCACAAATAGTTGTTGGAACCAACGAAGGCCTTTGGATCTCTGACAGTGATTATGAAGATGAAACTGAGATGGCATATCTCAATCACATGCGGCAGATGCAGCAACAATACCCCCTAGATATTGATGACATATTTGAACAACTAAACATAAGGCCAGGGCATGAGTGGCACCTAAACCCAGCGCAGTGGGACCAAGTGTTGAATCCGCCACTTTGGGCATATAGAGAGCACCTACCGCCTAGAGACCCTATAGAGATATCAGTGCCAAGGGCAGACCCTGTCCTCCTCCCCACACATAGGGCCGATCCATTCATGCCAATACCTCTAGAGCCAGATCCAGAGCACAAAAATCATCAAGAATGTCCGAGTCACCACACCCATGGTAATGGAGACCAAAATCATTTCATCAACATGATCTCCATTGACTTAACCACCCCCATCCACAATCCAGTCGATCCAACATAGTCATTGTATCTAGACATAGATGCCATAGACTAGGATCGCATCAATTCACCACCATCCCCATCATAGTACTGGCCTTTCGATGAGATGCTTCATTTCACCCTAGGGCCAACTCAGGATATCTTCCATGTTGAAGAGGAACCCGAGGTTCCCAACATAGATTTAAATCATAAATGATATCCACTTGATCCCAACTCCACACCAGTTGGAGGATGGATCCCACATGTCGGTCGAGGAGATGACGACGTAGACATGTTATCGAATCATAGATTATTAAGCTTGGGGTAAGTTTATCCCCAAAGAGCAAGCTAACCAAAAGAAAAAGGCTGCTTATCCACTAAATAGATGCCCATAGAACTCCTTTTTTGTATGGCTCGAGTTGTCATGCTTCTCGAGTTGAAATTCTTCCTTATATCAATGCAAGAGTTCATCGATGATGACATAGGGTAGACAGTTATTGTGATGAAGATATGTCTGAGATTTAGATCTATCAAGAGGACTTAAGAAACATACAACATGAAGGTTCACCTGAGGGACTTTCTAGTTGGTGACTTGGTCTTAAAAGAGAACCAACAGAATTCTAATTTTTTGCCCCATCTAAGGGACAAGTTTGTGGCAAAATGGTTAGGTCCTTATGTCATTGATAGTAAGATAGGACCTGGAACATATCGGCTAGCCTCTCTTGATGGAATCAAGGAACTAGAACCCTTGAACATTAGTCATTTGTGGCCATTCCATATTTAAAAGAGCCATAGCCCAAACCAAAAGCTCCAAGGATTCTCATAATCGCTTGGTCAAACCAAAAGCTCCAAGGATTCTTATAATCGCTTGGTCAATCCCCAAATGCCCCAAAGGTACCCATAATCCCTTTGGTCAAACCAAAAGCTCTAAGGATTCTCATAATCACTTGGTCAACCCAAAATGCTCCAAGGATTCCCATAATCGCTTGGTCAATCCCAAAAGCTCCAAGGATTCCCATAATCGCTTGGTCAATCCCAAAAAGCTCCAAGGATTCCCATAATCGCTTGGTCAAACCAAAAGCTCCAAGGATTCTCGTAGTTGCTTGGTCAATCCCAAAATGCCCCAAAGGTGTCCATAAACCCTTTGGTCAAACCAAAATGCTCCAAGGATTCTCATAATCATTTGGTCAACCCCAAAAATCTCAAAGGATTCCCATAATTCTTTGGTCAAACCAAAAGCTCCAAGGATTCTCATAATCGCTTGGTCACCAAAAATGTCCCAAAGGTGCCCACAAACCCTTTGGTCAAACCAAATGCCCCAAAGGTACCCATCATCCCTTTGGTCAAACCAAAAGCTCCAAGGGCTCCCACAATCGCTTGGTCAAAAATAAGAAAATTCAAAAACAATAAAATCATCAAAAATAACAAAAATTTGCATCTCATTTCCATGCATACTCAAAATCATCACAACAATAAAAGAACTCTTTTTGCATCTCATCTTCATACTCACAAAAATCAATCAATCGAAAACACAAAAATAATAGCTGCATTAAGCATCACATCCATACATTGCATATTTGTTGGTCATACAGGTCAAAGGCACCATAGACTGTAATTACTCGGCAAATCCATCATTCTCCACATTTCTCCACTCTATAAATAGTCCATCAAAAATAAACGCCATTCACATAGTTTCACCATATCATGCATTAGTTGTCTTCTAATGTATCTAGAGTTTTCGTCATTCAGCTGTCTTTAGATTTCTAGCCAAATATTGTACAAAGTCAGACAGATTTTTACAAAGGTAGAGTTCTACTTGGATCACACCTTGTTACGTAGCATCCCAACACAAGCTAAAACACACATAAAAATTCCCAAGTTGTGTGAACGAAAGATGAAACCTGCAAAGCAATCCAGGATACCATCTAGTGAAAAGGTTATCTTGCTCATCCCCCTGTGCGAATGACCCCAAGAATGCTGAGAGTTGGCAAAAGGACAAGCATCTTCCCTACCCAATTCCCCAAGAATCCCAAGTTCTCAAAAAGTTGCAAACATCAAAAAATTTGCAAAAGTCAAAACTCCAAAGTTTGACATCAAATCCCACAAAGTGCATACATCAAAAGGCACATACAATAGTGATTCTCATCACTCAATATTCAAATCCCTTGCTCAAAAGAAAAAACAAAAATAAACAGTGATTTTTATCACTATAGAAGAGCAAGTATCCCAATACAATTGAAGAAAAGAAGGGAGTCGAACTTGAATCCCTAGAACTCTCAGCATTCAAAGGTCATGAGGTAAACCTCAGTATCGGTTTGGTGGATAACCTATCGGTCACTGGTGGCAAACCTCCCGCATGATGATATATCTATCACATTAACTTGTGTGCAGATCAATGTTTGCATGTGGATGAGCTAGCTTATGGTATCCTAGATAGCATCGCAGATTAATCTGACTAAATACAACAAAGGAGTTAGTGGAGCTAATTAGGTGATCCTCAGTACAGGTTTGGTTGATAGCCTATCTGGCACTGGTGGTATCCTGACAAATACCACATAAATAAACTCAATTGCACACACAGGGATGTGAAATAACTTGGTCAAAGACAAGTCGGATTCATACCTTGTTCAAAAGTCTTGTAAGATAAAAGTACAGTCTTGGCTAGTTAGTTAAAACATCCGAGTCTCAGAAAACCTTAACTACATTCTAAACCAACTGTGATATCTTTCATCCTTGCATCGCCATCAAAAAATACAAAAAATAACATGTATACATAAAAAAGTCATTTACCACAGCAATCGCCTAGGACAAAAGCCATAAGTAGTCTATGGTGCCACCACCAAAAATCACAATTTCAATTCATCCATTCCATTTGCATATCATATAAATTAGAAACTTTAGCATTCATCGCAACATATCCATACATAATGTAAATTAACATGCATCCATCAAACATCAGTCACTGTGCATAAAATCAAATCACAACACGTGTATAAACAAAATAAAGTCATATGTATATATATATCATCAAAAATGCCCGTAGGCTACAATAAACCGGTCCTCTGACCTCGCAAAAAGGCAAAAGCTCAAAAACCCCCAAGCCTAGGGCATCGGCCACCATGATCATGCAGGATCGATGCGACGAGAACTACCCCCATGGTGTGGGTCCTATGGGACCCCTCAGGGTGGTTGTTGCTAGCCCCCGCATCATGCCTACTAGCGCCTCCCTCATCCAGTCACCTATGTCGAGAGGATGTTGACTACTCAGTATCACTCCCTCTCATGTGGCGTGATGATCCACCTCCACTAACCATAGGGATCCACCCACCAAGGTGGATAATCTCTACCTCCAACTCAAACCGATGCCAAACCAAGTCCATCTCCCACTAACGAACTATCACCAAGTTCTCATCGCATTCCCTCTTCGCTAACTACGTCCATAGGAGATCCATCTCCTATGCAACATCTATATCCCCATCCCGACGATACACCACAAATATGTTCTCCCTCTCTGCTAGCTATGTCCGTAGGAGATCCCTCTCATGCAGCACCTCCCCAAGATCCTCATATTGTCTCTAAAGTAGCCCCTCCAATTGCGCTATCTCAACGCACAACCCTGCCTCCGTATCCTCCAAGACTGCTTGAGGCATCGACATCTCTAGAATGGCAGCTTACTCTCGCTCCCACTGCTCCGGGATGTCCTACATACCTGACTACTCTAGAACCCCAAAATCATCCCCCCCAAGCTATCCACCTCTACCATGTCCGCATCCTCTAGTGGAACCCCCCAACCCTCTCCTGATGCCTCTGCATCCTCACCACCTGCTACTGCCGCCTCTGCACCCCCTAGAGGCCCCTCACCTCACCACCATCACAAAGTCCACCACTGGTCGTACTCCACGGTAGCCCTAACGTCGTCCATGTCTGGGACGTCAATCATTGTATCCGAATCCTCACCCAGCGGTGCAATGATCGGCCAAGCCAGAGTCCTCTCGTCACCCCGATGCCGATAGATCAAGGGCTCACCAGGAAACCCCTGGCACACCCCAAATTGTCATGTCACTCAAACATACGAGAAGTACTCCTGCTCGGTCCCATGTCGCCCGATCAGCCACCTCCCCCTGCGAACCCATCGAAGCCACTCTCCAGCCTCAGGCCAGGCTGGACAATCCCGGTATGGGCACCAAAACACCTCCCCTAGAGCAAGCTGAGTGAAGGCATCGACATAGTGCCCTATGACACCTGCCCACCATCGACTCTATCCCTGCTCCTCAGACTACCTCCATAGTGCCCCGTACCCGATCTCTCTATCTACCATCTCTGCCCGAGTCATCCACGGCAACCCCACCAGCCTCTCCATAGCTATGTGCTGCCAAGCCCAACACTACAATAGGTAACTACATCCAATACCCTTCCACCTCCGACAATGGACCTCGTACAGCTCATCATAGAGTTATGCTAGAATAGTCTATCCCCATATCATAATCATAGGGCTCTATCGGACACTCCACCAACCTGAAGACCACCTCCAGCAGGTTCCAAGGGAACCTCACACCTGAAGAGTTGGGCAACAACATGTTGGAAATGAGGCCCATCAGTAATGCATGCCTCACTCCCAACACGCCCCTCTCTAGCCACCATCGTACCAAAATCCCGCCAATATGGCAGTCACCCTCTGCCCTCTCCATCGGGTTGTCCACACCCAACTCCTCCCCATGCCCGAAGCATCATGTTAGCACTATTATCCACTGATCACGCGATGTCGTCCGAATCGGTAGCCCGTCTATCGAAATCCATAGAATCTGATAGACGTCCTCCAAGGTCACCGTCATCTCCCCTATTGGGAGATGGAAGGTATTGGTCCGGGGATCCCACAAGTTGATCAGGGCCATGATAGGCCCGATCCCCCACCACAGGCTCTAGCCGAGTCACCTGCTTGAGCCCAAGGGCATCAAGCCACTCCCAGTTAGCCAAAGTCAGTGCCTCCTGCGCTTCAGAGAAAACCGTAGGCACACGGTACCGGCTCTTCACAACCTACAAAAGAAAACAAAACAAAAACATTAAAAACATGATAAATTGTACAACAATAACATGAATATACAACAATGCATAAAATAATGTACAACTAAAAATAGACAAATAACGAGAAACAAAATTCAAAAAAATTCAAAAAATAGTTTGTCAGTACCTAGGGTTTTTAACTCTACGTTTAAACTGATAAACAAAATTCAAAAATAATTCAAAAAATAGTTTGTCAGTACCTAGGGTTTTTAACTCTACGTTTAAACTGATAAATAAAATTAAAAAATAATTCAAAAATAGTTTGTCAGTACCTAGGGTTTTTAACTCTACGTTTAAATTGATAAACAAAATTAAAAAAAAAAATTAAAAATAGTTTGTCAGTACCTAGGGTTTTTAACTCTACGTTTAAACTGATAAATAAAAAAAAAAAATTAAAAATTGTCAGTACCTAGGGTTTTTAACTCTACGTTTAAATTGATAAATAAAAACAAAAATAACAAAATCAAAATAATAGTTTTCGTTAACCTCGGGTTTATAACTGAAGTTTACAAATGAAAAATCAGAATAAAAACAATTTTCTAAAGCTAGGGTTTTGCTCTAAGTTTAACCTAGGGTTTTAGTTTAAAAACAAAATTTTTTAGTTAAATTAAAACATTTTTTCTAAGCTAGGGTTTTATTATTTAACCTAGGGTTTTAGTTTAAAAAAATAAACAACAAAAATAAAAATTAAAAATAGGGTTTCTTGTAACCTGTATTATAGTATTTATAAAAACATTTCTTTTTAGCCTAGGGTTTTACCTTAGTTTAAATGAAAAAACAAATTCAAAATAAATTATGATTTTTAAACTATAACATAAAACAAAAGCAAATAACAAAGAGGAGCACTTACCGGTCTCGCTTCGGCTCCACCACTCGATCCGGTTCATGAACTCATGGTGTCGGGAAAAATTTGGCAGCGCTTCGCTTCGCAGAATCGACCTCCTCCTCCTCAGAGCTCCAAATCGCCAGAAAAATCGAATGCAAATGAGCCCAAACCCTAGTTTTGGCCCTTAAATAGGCTTTTAGGCCTGTAATCATTCCACCCTAGGATGAGCACTCTAGTTAGCACTCGTCCCACCCTGGGATGATTACTAAACTAGTATTCACCCCACCCAGGGATGATTATAGAGCAAAAATTTCAAAAACAGCAAAAACTACACCAAAATGCACAAAAACAAGCAATAAAATTGTCCAATAAGAGTGCTTTTGCACTTGACATTCTGGGCATGCAAAATAGATGTCGGGGTCACAAATCCTCACTATCCTACTCCCTAAGAAGGCTACCATAGCTGGACCACTCCACGGGAGGACGGATTGTCAAGAATTTCATCCCCAAACGACATCCCAAAAAGGGTCCAAACCCACCCAAAAATAGCAATAACATTGCCGAACAAAGGTGCCTTTGCGCCTGCCATTCACTGGCATACAAAACCAACGTCGGGGTCACAAATTGTCACTATCCTACTCCCCAAGAAGGCTACCATAGCCGGACCGCTCCACGGGAGGATGGATTTTTGACAATTCCATCCCCAAACGGCGTCACCAAAAGGGTTAAAACCCACCAAAAATAGGTCAAAATGTTGGGAAACTGCACACACATTCAAAGATAAACAACTGAAAGGCACCCTTACCTAAGTCATCTTGGGTCAAGCGACTCATCGCTTTTCTCATGTAGGTCATTCCCTCATCGATTCATCACTTGAGGGGGTAGTCACACTTAGTCACCAATCAACAAATACACACCCAATTAAGGAAATGGCATGCATTCAAAGAATCATTGACAAAGACAATCACGCTCCTACTTGGGGAAGCAAACAAGCAATAATCACAAGCTGATCAAACACTTGGCATTCATGAATCATGAACTCAAGGTTCCCATAGACAAAAGGTTGCGCCCTTTGCCTATTCATGACTGATCAATGTCCAAGCTCAAGTAACACCTCACCGAAAAAGGTTAACACTTGAATTAAGTTCCTTCGCTCGTCGAAGCAAGGATTCAAGAATGCATGCCCTTTCCATACTTGGGGCATCAAAATTTGGTTAGGTTACTGAGAAACCCTAATCATTAGTGCTTTGGTTATCTATTTTTGCTCAAGACTCGTGCCACGCACAATGCATCCCAAAAAGGGGCATCTATAGACACCAAAACAACACCAATCCGATTATGTGACTGCAAACACTGATCGCATTGACACACACAACCCCTAGGGCAGCCCCCAGAGGTTAAAAAGTGGTCCTAACCACTCACACAATAGTTTTGGAAGGTCAGAGGTCAATTTGGCACCTTTCAGGCACTCTGCTCTCTACTCGTTCCACCCAGGGATGATTACAAACTGGTATTCGTTCCACCTAGGGATGATTAGCAGTATTCACTCCAGGGTGGGGCGAATAGCAGGTTTGATGGGAAAAAATTCAAATCTTGACAAATGGCAGCTCAGATCCACCACTTAACTCTTCCTTCATTGCATGGGAGTGTGAGTGAGCATTTTTGAGCACTAGAGGCAATTACAAGGGCAGTCATGGAGCCCCTAATCAGGGAGGAATCTTCTCCCCCCTAGGAAGGCATGATTGCCAAGTGGCGCCTCTACATGCTCATCCAAAGAGACCGTCAGGTCTATAAAATGGTGAGTCTTCTCACCCCAAAAAAGGATAGAGAGGGAGCATTTTGAGCAATGAAGTGCTGCCATTTTACATCCTCACACCTTTTGATTTGTGCCTTTCACATCCTTGATCTCTTTTGGAAGGGAGGTCATAGGGTGGTTATTGGAAGCGCAAATCCAGAACCAAAACCCGACATTTGGCCATAACATCCTACCAAATTTTCTGACAACACCCCACAAGAGGTTTTGGACCCATCCCAAGTGGATTGGTGCCGAAATCGGGGCCCCAAACGGTGGGCGTCCTACCCCGGCGCCCCCACACTGCTTGTAGTCCTAATCGCCCCGCCCCGAAGCGATTAGAAATCTATAGTAGATTTCCTTTCTATTATTTTTGCATCTGATTCTATGTTGCTTAGATAGGTTGTCATTCAAATTTCACATCATTTTGAGCTGTTTTGATCATGTTTTTGTCATTTCTCGCTTTTGCTAACATGCAGGTAGCATCATCAAATTCCCGGTGATAGAGGCCGAATTGGAGAAATCTGACCTTCTGGGTCTTTCCAAAATACCCCATTTTACCTAACCCCCAACTTTGTTAGGGGTTAGGACCTTCTGGGTCTTTCTAATCAAGTGGCCATTAATGTCCTAGGGCCGACAAAAATGATACCTCTTCAAAAGGAAAATTATTAGTCCCAACCTCCTCATGCGAGTTATAATAGTAATAATCAATCGAATTAAGACCATAATCAACCACACCAACCTAAGTGATATTTTACACCCTTCGTTGAGTCAATGGACTCCCTATTCAATCATATGTGGGCTACCAAAATGATTAATTTACCAAAAATCAAGCCTATAGACCTGAATACAGGTAAACCAAAGCCTATGGGATCTTGAGAAGATCAATTTTGTAAATATCATCGATAGAGTGGCCATGATTTACCTACGTGCTATGGTTTCAAAAACCTAGTGTAGGATATTATTGAGATGAACGAACTCCAAGTAGATAATCCTCTCACCCCAAATAATAAATAGATGGGTATTTTCAAATACCCATTACCTACTCATCAGGTATAGGAAGCTCCTACTAAACAAATAATTGAGATCAATATGGCACCCCGTATGCAAGGGTATGTTTGGATGATAAGTATTGTGACTAGGAATAGACATTACAACTTCAAACTATGTTCCATCTACATCACAACCTTCCACACCTCGAGTGTAGAGCATTCCACCTAGGCTAGTAGTAACAATAAAAAGTAAGCCTGCACACATATTAAGGACAATATCAGTTAGATTTTCCATTTACAAGCTCATTCAACAATATCCTACTTATAGAGAATATTTGATTGATATTCTTAAGTTAATAGAGTTGCAGCCCTAGGATTTTAACTCCATTGATTTTGTGGGGCATGTACAATAGTGTAAGGAACCAGTGATCATGTTCCATGAGCATGAAATCAATACCATAGCGAGTGATGTGGTTGAACCTCCTTTCCACATCATTGCATGTGTGAATGACATACCATATAAGAGAGTTTTAATTGACACTAGTTCATAAAGTAACATAATAACTACTAGTACTCTTAAACACCTAGGACTTCCAACATCTCATGTTGTTGTGTCCACATACACCCTTCAAGCATTCAATGATATGATATGATCCATAGTCAGTAAGATAGTCCTACCTATTCAGGTGGGACTCAAAACTATATCAATATTATGTCATGTTTTAGATGGTGCAATGGCCTATAACATATTTCTAGGTAGAACATGGATCTGGAACATGAAGTGTGTTCCATCTATTGCTCATAAGTGTCTCAAATATACTTATGAAGGGTAGGTACATGTAGTCTCTACATACCTTGACCCCTTTAAGTATTGCAATCTAGTGTAGCAGATATCTGAGTTGATATTACCATTGATATATGGATTTTTGACTGAATGCACCTATTCAAGATCCACTTCCAGCTCTAGTATCTTCCATTACACCATTACCATATTCATCCATGTCGTCATCATCATTTTCCACTTTAGAAACACCTTCATCATCATCATATCCTCTATAGAGGAACATGTCAAAGAGGCCAATCAATGAGATACCTCACATCATTTCCATAATATCTATGAAATATATTCCTTGACTACAAGATGAGGAACCATTATAGGAGGTTCACACTAAGTCATTTCAAGACTCACTTCCATCCCCTACACATTTGCCATCCCAGGTTATAATCTAGATGTCTAGTACAAGGATAGGAGAATACTTAGTGAGAAATGTCACAACAGTTCCATCCATAGAGATAGTGCAAGATATGGGACGACCTCGTCTTCCCATAGGTAGCATCGTGCCTCTATGCATATCACCTTATCAGACAAATTTTATATATGGGGGTATCGAGTATGGAATGTTTCTTCCTCATCAAGAAGAAGATGATGAACCTTTCTCTATGGATATAAATTACACATCAAATCCTGACTATGCCATGAAATATCTTCATCATTATCATTGGTATGGTTATGGCCTAGGATTATATGAACAGGGTACTCATGTTCCTTTCCAAAAATAATACCAACTACCATATGATAAATTTAGGTTGGGACACAATAAGATAGTATCTTTAGATGTACTCATAAAGAGTCTAGAACACCTAGGTATGAATTATAGGGATGACCTTCCACGCGATCCCTATGCCATTCCAAATCATGGTCATTCATTGGGAGATTATTTTCCCATAAACATGGTATATCAAGGGTTATGCAGTGATATCACACAATCTCATGAAGTGGGAGAGAGTTCACATACCTTGAAATCTAATAGTAAGGAAGAGGATCAAGGTCCTCCTCATGAATGGACCACAAATGCTAAGGAGGACTATGGCATAGTTCCCATAAATTACCCAAGTTCAAAAGATGAATATGAGCAAGTTGTCCCTTTTGACAATGAAGAAGATTTCTATATTTGTATGTTATCATTGCAACATCATATTTGGTGACAACTTTTACCACTTGAAGAGCAAGCTCATAATTTGCCACAACCACCCTAGTGAGTCTAGAGATAACCCATAGATAGGGGGTCTATATATAATGGGTCCATAGGATAGGAAGCCTTAAAACACCCCTAGGTCATCTAATATTTTCTAGGTCAACCTAAAATGCCCTTAAGTGGTCTACAACCATCTAGGTCACCCTAAAATGCACCTAGGTAGTCTATGACCATCTAGATCAACCTAAAATACCCCTATGTGATCCATGACCATCTAGGTCACCTTAAAATACCCCTAGGTAGTCTATGACCATATAGATCACCTTAAAATACCCCTAGGCAATCTACAACCATCTAGGTCACCCTAAAATGCTCCTAGGTAGTCTATGAACATCTAGGTCACCTTAAAATACTTCTAGGTGGTCCATGAATATCTAGGTCAACCTAAAATACCCCTAGATGGTCTATGACCATCTAGGTCACCTTAAAATACTCCTAAGTGGTCTATTACTATATAGGTCACCTTAAAATACTCGTAGATAGTCTACGACCATCTAGGTCAATCTAAAATACTGTTAGGCAATCTACGATTGTCTAGGTCAACCTAAAATGTCCCTAGGTAGTCTACGACCATCTAGGTCACCCTAAAATTCTCCTAGGTGATCTACGACCATGTAGGTCACCTTAAATGACTCCTAGGTAGTCCATGACCATCTAGGTTAACCTAAAACACCCCTAGGTAGTCTATGAGTATCTAGGTGACCTTAAAACACCCCTAGGTGGTCTAAAACCATCTACATTACCCTAAAATGCTCCTAGGTGATCTATGACTATCTAGGTCACCCTAAAACACTCCTAGGTAGTCCATGATCATTTAGGTCAACCTAAAACACCCCTAGGTGATCTATGATCATATAAGTCGCCCTAAACTATTTCTATGTGGTCTATGACCATCTAGGCCACCATAAAATACCCATAGGTGGTCTACGACCATCTAAGCCAACCTAAAATATCCCTAAGAAATTTACGATCATCTAGGTTAACCTAAAATACCCCTAGGTAGTGTACGATCATTTAGGTCAACCTAAAATATCCCTAGGTTATCTACAACTGTCTAGGTCAACCTAAAATGCCTGTAGGTGGTCTACAACCATCTAGGTCAACCTAAAATACCCCTATGTGGTCTACGACCATCTAAGTCAACCTAAAACATCCTTAGGTAGTCTACGGTCTTCTAGGTCACCCTAAAAAGCTCCAAAGACATTTATAAACCCTTTGGTTACCCCAAAAAGAACCAAAGGCATCTATAAGCCTTTTGGTCACCCCAAAATACCCCAAAGGTGTTTTTAAGTACTTTGGTCCACCCAATCCCCAAAGGCATCTATAACCCCTTTGGTCATCCAAAAAGTCCCAATGACATCCACTAAGCCCATTGTTCAAACTGTACACACACACACACACACACACACACACACATATATATATATATATATCAAAAATACAAAAGCATCAGTAAAAACATTAAAAACACAAAAATATTTCTTTATTGAAATTCACATAAATTGCATTAGGTATACTAATCATTGCATTGCACATTGTTAGAAGTTGATCATACATGTCTAGCACCAGGTCTGTATACTAGGCATCGATAAAATTCTCTATTATCATAAGTCAATGTTACCACTTGTTTACATTACATCTATCATTTACATTTATACTCCATATTATGTGTATATTTATCATCACTTAGCCATTGTTTATAAGGTATAATTAGGATTTTTGATCACTCAGCGATATATAGTTTTATTTTCATATGTTTTTGAAAGCTATCATGATTTTTAGAAGTTAGAATCCTACTTAATATTATACCTTGCATACATCAAAATCCAAACATATTTTCACATTAATAAATCTAGGTTTAGCACAAGGAAAGATAAAACTACACATTGGTCTAGGTTACCTTAAGTGAAAAATTTTACATCACTGATCCCCCTATGGGAATGATTCAAATATGCTGAGAATTAACAAGAGGATAAGTTCCTCCTTACCCTTAAAAATAAAAATGTCATGATTCACACCAAAATTGGGGTAAGTATCCCAAATGAAAAATAAATAGTGATTTTTATCACTTAATAATATGCAAAAAGAAATAGTGGTTTTTACCATTAGTAAAAGCAAAATAAAGAGTGGTTCTCACCACTACCAAATCCATTACTCACAAGAAAAAATGAGCAACTCCATTGAAATATTTCAAAAATTAAAAGAAAATAAGGGAGTATTGAACTTGAATCCCTGGAATTCTCAGTATTAGAGAACCATAAAGGTGATCCTCATTACAGGTTGGGTGGCATTAAGGCCACCTGACAATGTCGGTATCCTTACACATGATGATATATCTATCGCATAAGCAACTTACTTTTGTATATATCAATGTTTGCATGTGGATGAGATAACTTTTGGTAACCTGTATTGCCTAGTGGTCTAATCCAAATATGTAAAAAACTTAGGATTATGATACTCATAAGGTTATAGCTAGTACAAATGGGCTGCATAAATCATGTTTGGCACTAAGGTAACTTTATGCATTTTCATAGTAATGAACTCACATGCACACACAAGGATATTGAATATCTTGGTTATCTTAGTAGATTTATACTTTTTTAAAAAGGGTTGCATGGTTACTATAGAACTTTTGATTATGTAACTAGAGTTTTTGAGTCTCCTAAAAATCCCAAACACATCATAAACCATTATACTATTCATTACAATTCATATCATGCCATTACATGTTTTTTTAGTGTGCATTTTCACAAGCCATTACATAGTGTCATAATAATATTAAAATAATGAGATAAATTTTGTACAATCTATGGTGCTAGCATATAATATGTCAAATAGTCATCATAATATATCATACAAATTAAACAAATCATCCATTTTATTGTGTATTTACAAATACACATATCATCAAATCACATCATATAGAAATACATGTATACATGATAAGCTTCATAAAAGTACATATAATCATTGCATACATCTCATAAAGTAGTAAAAGCATCACATGGTGATAAAAAAAAACTCATATATATGAAATCCATAGATACATCATCATTTATATACTTCTTGTACGCTACAATAAAATTGGTCCTCAGACCTCATAATACCAAAAATCCAAAAAGAACCATCGGAGTCTCAAAACTATGGTCACGCGGGACCGACACTATGACTCTCATCCCTACCCTTGGTTGAAGTTCACCATGAACTCCCAATTTTTCTACCACCTACCCTATCTGGCCTCCATGTAGAGCTAGGAGGCCCTATCTATGCAAAATACTATCTTGTTACACTCTTTGGTGTGATCCATGATGAGGCCAAATATTGCCTCATTTTTTATTATTTTTGACATCCTTAGTAGACCTTTTTGATATGTTTTAATGTTAATTTTGCTGATGAAATGCAATATTTACTACTATTTACATATTTGACTGTTTAGAAGCATAATATTCTGTTTTTACTAATTTTATGTATTTTCTGCATAATTTTTGTTGATAAATAATGATTTATTGTGAAATGTGTTAAGTGCAATCACATGTGGAATATATATCATTCATATCATGCTCTCTGAAGTTGTCAAATGTAGAAAATAGCACTAAAAATAGGTCAAAACTGTAAGCTGTGCAAAACTATTTTTGACTGTTTTGACTTGGACAAATTCCAGCCAGATTTGCAAGGCTTGGGATTTGGTCAAATTCAACTTAGGAAAGCGTGTTACCAGGTTATTGAAAGACTTATAAGTTTGGTCCACCCAATTATCGGCAAAAGAACCACAAATAGTGTTGAAAACAGTCATTCTGGCGCTGCTCTGGAAAAAAATAGGGATTCTGCTCCGGAATAACAGGATTGCTCCGGAATAACCGGAAATGCACAGTTTTGACCAGAACAGCTCAGGAAAGACAACAAATTACAGGAGAATGATAGGGATAGCTATGTAAATCTTTTATGCATCTTTTTCAACGCAGAAGACCTCCAACAAGTGTGCAATGAATAGATTTCATATGTAACCATATTCTGCATTTTAGGAATGCAGTTTTAACAGCATTCCTAAAATGCCTGAATTTGAATCATTCCACATCTGATTTAGCTATTTTTAATATAAATAACTAGCTCCCATCTGGGTTGAGCTAAGTAGGAAGAATTAGGATTGCAATTGTAATTCTGAATATTGTGAAATCAGATTTCTGTAGCAATAATATGCAGAATTTTTTTGCATGTTTTTAAATCAATAAAAAGTGCAGTTTTTATCAATTTTATTTTATGATTGAAGGAGTGATTAGGTAGAACACCAGAGCTACTTCTTCACCTTCTTCTGAACCAGGGAGCAAGGGCCACTCCCAGGAGCAGAAGAAGGTTCATATCAGGTTTTCTTGTTTAATTCTGTCTGCAGCAGAATAGCAGGAAACCTGTCATTTTTTTTGCATTTTCTTATTTTGCTGAATTTATTTCCAGTTTCAGAATTTGTAGTTACATTTTCATTTCTGAGTTTATTTATAGATCTGTTCTTTTATTTTGCAAGATAGTTAAGTTTATTTTCTGCAATTCTAATTTTAGCAACTTTCATTTCAGCAATTTTACTTCAGTTTTTGAGTGCATTTTCAGATTCAGCAAGAGTAAATAGGTTTCTTTCACTGTCATTTCATTTTTGTAGTTTTATTTTAGCAAGAATAATTTAGTTTCCTTTCAATTTATAGGGTTTAGAGTGATAGAAGAACCCCCAGCAAACACTAACTGTTCTACCAATAAAGCCATTTTTTGAATGGAGTGTCTTACACCTGCCTAAATTGACTATCGTAAACAGCCTTAGGACACCTGCCCGGATTGATAAATAATGATCAAATGATGAATTAAACGACACTCATAATTTTTGGTGTCGTTTCCAGGGATCATGGTGTTGTTAGTCAAATCTAAGTAGGTCAAGAACTGTAGGCTGGATACAAAAAGTAGTTCTTGTAAATTCTACAGTCTATTTAGTAAATGTGTATGAATGCATAGGCTGAGAGATGAAAGAGGGAGGTTTATCCGAAGTGGCTCTAAGCCACCAAAGAGACCTACTCGGTCTGATGAAGAATTGCCTTCATTTGACATCACTGAGGAAAAGCCAGACATACCTTCTTCATCAGAAGAATTGTTGGCAAAATTAGAAAAGGAGCTTTTTGAAGCACTAGCTGCTAAACACTCCCCTCTGACTAAACTATTTCCAGCATCCTTTAGAAAGAAGACAACTATGGCTGCAGCAGCAGCAGCAGGTGGATATTTTGATCCTGATGATGCTCCTAAAACTTTTGAATATCCTATTCGGTTGGATCCACTTCTAGATGCCCCCATGAAAACAATCTCCCCATCTATATTGCCAATCTTTAGGGGAACTGTTGCAGAAGATCCTGATCAATTTTTGTTTGAATTCAAAGTGTTATGTCAGAATTATGACTACATAAATGATAATCAGAAATTGAAGTTGTTTCCTTCTACACTTAAGGACGCTGCTCTCCGATGGTTCATGAGCAATCTTGAACCTAACTCAATTACTACCTGGGATGAGATGGAGACTGCATTCTTAAATAAATATCAGGATTATTGTAGAGTAAGAAATAGGAAATATGAGTTGTTTAGGATCAAGCAAGAAGAGGATGAGAGTTTAGAAGATTATCTTGATCGCTTTGCCTTTTTCCAAAAGAGGTGTGGTGCTGTAGAGCCTGATTTCTTAAAGCCTATTCTCTTAAGAGGATTACAGGATGAATCTAGGGAAGTGTTAGATTTAATGGGAAAAGGAGACATAGATCAACTTGACCTTGATGAGATTGTGGAGTTATGCAAAAATTATTTCCGTACTCACCAACGAAGAAAGAAAAAGAATTTTGGCAATAATGGTATGAAAGAGTTGATGGAGGAAATGGCCAATTTAAAAACCGATATCCTTGTTCAACTTAATACTGCATTAGGTGAGAAAAACACAAGAAATAATTCTACACCACCTTTAGCAATTTATTGCCCAAGGTGTAGGAGTAAGCATGCCTTGCGGGATTGCCCCCTAAACAAAACTTCTATTTGTGGAATTTGTTCCAAGGAACATTCAACAGATAAATGCCCTTTGTTGCCTCATCTAAAATCTATTTTGGGCACCCAAGCAGAAGAACTCAATGTTATTGGGCAAAGACCTGGTGGTGGTTATGCACAATATCCCAATGCTCCTAGATTTACAAACTGGGGACAATATCATTGGAATATGAATATGCCATGGGGACAGGCAGAAGCTTCTACACAACCTTGGAACCAACCTTGGACAGCTCCTCCAGATTGGTCAGAATCTGGATGGATGAACCCACCTTGGCATACCATGCCTCCACAATGGACACAACAATGACAAATATGGGGACAACAATATCAAGGACAGCCATTTCTACCACAACAATATCAACCTTATCAAAGCCAGCAATATCAATCCCATCAAGGACAACAAAGGTATCAAGGCCAAACTCAAAATTTGCTGCCAGCTCCTAATCCAAATTTTTAGGGAAGAACACAACATCAACAAGCACAACCAGTAAGACAACCTCCACTCCCAGCTCAGCCTGTGACTAACCCCAATAATGTCAGACAAGCAGCCCCTGTTTATGAGGCTGAGTCTGAAGATACTGCTGCAGTTCATGTACTTGACTGTGGTAACATCCAATTACGCTCAGGGAAGGTCTTACCTGACCATGCTCCACCTACAGTTGAAGAAATTCCAAAAATTTCAAGTCCAAAAAAAATACAATCAGAGCAAAGGAATGAAGAAAACTTACAAAGAAAATCTGAATGTGTCACATCAGATTTACCATTTCTTGAAAGGTTTGATCATCCCATCACTACCCCTGAATCAGAGTTAATCATAGAATTAAAGAAAATTTCAATCTCACTTCCTCTGTTGCAGGCAATCAAGGATGTACCATTGATTAAGAAAACCATTCAGGATTTATGCATAAGGAAACCTGGCAAGAAGAAGAAAGCCTTTCCACAAACTGTACAAGTGGATGGAAAGTTGGCTGATCTTCTCTCTGGGAAATTAGTACCTCCCAAATATGGTGATCCAGGAAGTCCAGTAATCACCATTACTGTAGGATTGGTTCAAATTCCCAATGTACTTATTGATTTAGGAGCTGCAATTAATGTCATGACCAAAGATATTATGCAGAAATTGTAGCTCACTGATTTGAGTCCTACAGCTACAGTTTTGGAAATGGCAGATAGGTCAGTTGCCAAACCAGAAGGACTTTTGGAGGATGTTCCCATTGAAGTATCTTCTTGGGAATACCCTATAGATTTCCTAGTATTACAACCTAGGAGTACGACTAATGGCTATCCTATCATCCTGGGATGACCCCGGCTTGCTACTGCGACCGCTTTCATAGATCGTAGATCAGGAGAAATGACTATTTCAAATGGAGTAGATCTTAAGAAAATTTCTTTGTATCCACCTGCTAAACCATCATCTAAATTTTTTGGACAGTTATGGTATCCTGAGTCCGATGAAGAACAGGGAGCCTCTTGTTACCCTTGCCACCATTGTAGTACAGGAACACATTAAAGAATTGAATTCACCAGAGAGAGAAATTTTTGAACATGAAACAGTCTTGGTGAATACATTGCAGAAGAAGGACTCAGGAATGATCAAGTTTTGGTCAATCACCTATTATGGAAAGATGATGAACAAGTTGCTGAACATTTACCATCTATTCCACTTCATGAAAGTTCCTTTACATTGCCACATGGGTGGCATCATCATCTTTTGACTTCTTTCACCTGTCCTATGCCAATGCTTCCATCAGGTATTGCATTTAACTCAGAATCAAGAGTATTTCATGATCTGCAACCACATCATTGTCCTTTAAATGCTTTGATCAGCAAATATGAACATGTTAACTCTGTTTATCCCGGAGTCAAGCAAATTGAAATTCAACCAGGAAAACCTGTAAATGTTAACAGTTGGTTGACTGACGATCAAGAAGCCAAACTATTTGTTGTTTTGCAGAAACATGTTCAAGATTTTGCTTGGAATTATACGGATATGGTTGGAATCCACCTTTATGTATGCACACATAAGATATACACTGAGGATGTCAAACCAGTTAGACAACCGCAGAGACGTCTGAATCCTGCTTTAAAAGACATTGTTAAAGAAGAAATTGAAAAATTGTTGGAAGTAGGATTCATTTATCCAATTTCAGACAGTCAATGGGTTTCTCCATTAGTTATTGTGCCTAAGAAGAATGGAAATATGCGAGTGTGTGTGGATTACAGGGAATTAAACAAAGTCACACACAAGGACCACTTTCCATTACCCTTTATAGACCAAGTGCTGGACACTCTTGCTGGTAAGAAATATTTCTGTTTTTTGGATGGTTTTAGTGGGTATAACCAGATCCAAGTGGCACCAGAAGACCAGGAAAAAACAACTTTCACATGTCCTTGGGGGACATTTTCTTATAGAGTATTACCCTTTGGATTATGTAATGCACCGGCAACATTTCAACGAGCTGTCTTGGCCATTTTTTCTGATTTAACCAATGAGAGTGTAGAGATTTACATGGATGATTTCACAGTGTTTGGTGACACATTTGAGTATACATTAGAGCAACTTGAAAAGGTTCTAATACTCTGTGAAGCATATCATTTATCTCTTAATCCTGAAAAATGTTTCTTGATGATGGAGGAAGGAATTGTTTTAGGACATCATATCTCTGCTCACGGTATTAAGGTTGATCCTAAGAAAGTAGAGGTCATCAAGAGTCTTCTTCCTCCGAAATCTCAAACTGATGTCCGTAGTTTCTTAGGACATATTGGCTTTTATCGTAGATTCATTACTGATTTCAGTACCATTGCTAATCCAATGTTTGCATTATTAATGAAAGATTCTAAATTTGTATGGTCTTATGATTGCCACAAGTCCTTTGAAGCTTTGAAAGAAAAGCTAACCAGTCCGCCAGTACTAAGAGGACCTAACTGGGGGCTGCCCTTTCATATTCAGGCTGATGCCTCCAATACTGCTATTGGAGCTACACTAGGGAAGATTGAAAATGGACAACACTATGCCATTTATTATATTAGCAAAAACTTGACAGGAGCTGAAAAGATTTACACTACAACTAAAAAGGAATTCTTAGCTATAGTATATGCCATTAACAAGTTTCGACACTATATCACAGGATACCCTGTATTCATCCATACGGATCATGATGCTATCAATTTTTGATGAATAAGCCTTTGGTTAGTGCACAAATTATTCACTGGTTTATTTTACTGCAGGAATTTGATATTACTATAGTAAATAGACCAGGAAAGGCTAATGTAGTGGCAGATTTCTTGTCAAGATTGCCAAATGCAGAAACTGAAGAACTAGTTGAAGACGCATTCCCTGATGAAAAATTGTTTGCTGTCTCTGTTCAAACTCCATGGTTTGCAGATATAGCTAATTATTTAGCTATAGGGAAGATTCCACTTCATTTTACCTCAAAAAAAAAAAATAGTTAATCAAGCAAAGATCTTCTTTTGAATGGATAAAAGGAATATTGTTTAAATGCAGTCCTGATCATGTTTTACGCAGGTGTGTTCGTAAGGATGAGATATATGACATTTTGAGAGCTTGTCATGATGAACCTTCAGGAGGGCATTATTCAGTAAAACATACCATTCGAAAGATTTTGGGTACTGGTTACTACTGGCCATCATTGCATAAAGATGTAAAAAGGTATATTAGAAATTGTGATGCATGTCAAAGAATGGGTAAGCCTACTTTCAAAAATGAAATGCCTTTACAGCCTCAATTAGGTGTAGAACCGTTTGAGAGGTGGGGGTTATATTTTGTAGGACCTATTGATCTACCCTCCCAAGGGAAGGTGCACATCCTAGTATGTGTTGATTATGTAACCAAATGGGTAGAAGCCTGTGCCTTTAAGCATGCCCGAGAAGACAAAGTGGCTGATTTTCTGTATTCACAGATTTTTCTACAATTTGGAGCCCCACAGTCTATTACTTCTGATCAAGGACCTCAGTTTATTTCAAAGGTTGTTGAAGCCTTTGTAAAATTATATGAAATCAAGCACAAGAAGTCCTCTCCTTATCATCCACAGGCCAATGGTCAAGTTGAAGTGACAAATAGGGAATTAGAGAAAATATTGACCAAAGCGTAGCAGTTCATAGAAGGAATTGGGTAGAAAGGTTACCTGAAGTAATTTGGGCTTATAACACTACTTGGAAATCAACTACGGGATTTACCCCTTTTGAATTGGTTTATGGTAAAAAACCCCTTTTTCCCATTGAATTTGAATTACTAACTCTTCGAACTGCTTTGGAAGTTGGTATTGATTTGTCACAGGCACAAAAGGACCAGATCCTGCAACTTAATGCATTGGATGAAATACGAAGAGACGCTTTGCATCAGAACGAGATGATTCAAGCACAACGTAAAATATGGCATGATAAGCATATCCAAGAACGAAAATTCTAGCAAGGGGATTGGGCATTACTGTTTGACTCCCGTTATGAAGATTTTCCTGGGAAGTTGCAAACAAGGTGGCTTGGACCATACCAGATTGAAGAGGTTTTCTCGAATGGAGCAGTTCGTCTCTCACCAATTGATGATTCATGAAGGAAGTTAGTGGTTAATGGACATCGTCTCCGGATTTACCATAAGCCACTAACTAAAAATGAAATTTTAAAACAAATAGAGCACTTGGATGTGCATTTAATGGAAGAATTCCCTTCTTCCACTAAAGCAGCAGTAGTATAGTTTTTGTCGAAAAAAAAAAAAAAAAACATTTAGTTTACATGAAAACCAGTTATCTGGCATGTTTACTAAGTCCCATTCCATCACCATCCATTTCATCACTATCCATTCCATCGCCATTCATTCCATCACCATACATTTTCCGCCATTGTCATTCACCACTGTTGTCATTGCCATCACCCATTTTGTTTGTGTTTTTCAGGATTACAGTACTGCACTTGTCAGACCAGACAAACAACAAAGCTAATCAATTGTATGAAATGTAGAAAGGTAGTCAAGATAGGTATGTGTTTCTTTACATTTTAAATATTGTAAATAGTTAAAGTATATAGTGTATAGATTCACTTGATTAGCATTCAAAGCATTCATAAGGTTTAAATTAAGGATGTCTAAATTAGTCAATGAAAAGGGGGGAATGACATATGCTTCGGAATGACATATGCTTCAGAATGAAGTTTGCTTCCGAATAACCACTGCTTTGGAACAGCAAAAGCTCCGTAATAGTTGTGCTCTGGAATGGGTAATGACAGTTGTGCTCCGGAATGAGAATTGACAGATATGCTCTGGAACGACAAAATAACGACATGTGCGCAGTGCATCAGAATAAGTTGACGTTTCTTAAAAAAATTCATGCAGGGACACGTGGCAAACGATTGTGGAACACGTGATTTTCAAAATTTATGATATTTAGATATCATAATTTTGTGATACGCGTAATCATGGCACACGCCTCAAAGCACACCGAAAACAGATTTTGTTTGCCTTGAAAAATTCACATCAAATTCATGGATGCCAACTCAGCAAACCGTAATCGTGAAATCTGCATTGGCATTAATTTTTTTTTGCGTTGTCAGCATATTCCACCGGTTTTAAAAATAATGAATCAACAAGTCGGTTTTACATGCTCTGTTTCGGCGCACGAACTATTATTCCAATGCATGTACGATAGAACTGTCATTCTAGTGCATGTCTGCTAAGACTGTCATTCCAGCGCTTCTGAAACATATTCACGAACAGAGCAAGGAAAAATGGGTGGCAGGAAGAACAGGAGTGAACCAGAAAATGCCACCTTCATACTGGAAAATCCTACGCTACTGCAAATTTTCACCGATGCTGGTTTGATGTCGTTTCTATAGAAATTTGATGGGAACTCCGAAGGGTTGGCTGCAGAATTTGCACGAACCTTCAGAAACAACATGATCAACATTAATGGCATGACAATCCAGGTAACTCCAGACATTTTGAGCCAAATTACTGAATTTCCTTTGCAAGGAATTAATCTTGGGAAAATAGCTAGAAATACCCTAAGTGAATTGGCCAACCAATTTAGGGCAGAAAATGATAAACCTATCGAATATGTCATGAGCAAAAATGTTTGTAAAGGAGTTAAAAGAGAAATTCTGGAGTCTCCCTGGGATGAAGTAGCTGAATGGATGATTAGATTTATCACTTGTGAAGGTCAGTACACTATTTTATCAGGGCATCATATGAAAATTTTAATTTATTTGAGATATGGCCACACAAACCCTGAATTCCAAGTTAATTTTCCCCTGTATTTTTATGAAGATTTAAAAACTATGGCCAAGAAATATCAAGAAGGAAAAGGAACCCCTAGGCATCATGGTTTGATCAAAATAATTTGTAAACATCACTTTAGGGGTAATTTACAGAGCTTTGACAGATTCTTTGCTCCATGGGACGAAACTAGAAGCCCTGCATTTGTAGATGAAGCAGAAGAAGTTGAAAGCCCTAAGTCTGCAGAACAAGTTGAAAGCCCTAGGTCTGAGCCAGTGGTTGAAACAGAGTCTGTCCAAGAAGCAGGTTCATCCTCTCCATAGGGACCTCCCTCTTCTAGAACTAGAAGGCAAAGAAAAAATCATGCTAAAATAGACTCTGCTAAAAAACATAGAAAAGTATCATTTTTAGTAGATGTAACTGTGTTGCAGTCCAATAGCTCTGATGAGGCAGAACCAGGAGAAGTTGTTCAAAAAATGCCCAAAACAAGGAAAAGAAAATCTCCTGTTCAAACATTACGAAGGTCTGCAAGACTTCAAAAGGATACAACATCATTTGACCAAGGAGGTCAAGAGGCAATAGCAGCAGAGGTAGACCTAGCAGAATCAACAGAACCTGCAGAATTAGCAGAATCAACAGAACCTGCAGCTACAAACATAACAGAACCTAAATCTAGCCCTACAGTGATCTTGGTGGATTATTCAGATTTCGATTCTAAGGAAGAGGCAGAGGCAGAAGAAGAGTCAGAGACAGGAGAAAAGTCAGAGACAGAAGAAGAATCAGAGGAAGAAGAAGATATCCAACTACAGCTATTTGCAGCAAGAAGTGTGGTAAAAACACAAACATGATGGATAGAGGAGTGTCAAGCTTCTATTACAGAAAAAGATCAAATGATTGCAATGTTGCAGAAGGAAGTGGCAGGTTTAAAAGCAAAAATTGCATCTTTAGAGCCACAACCTGATGAAGGTATACATGACACTCAAATGGCTGACATCTTGTTGGAATTAGCGACAGCTGCACATATAGTAGAATCACCCATCAGGGAAGAACCTATAATGGATATTGAAGGAGAATAGGGACAGGAACAACTTCTGATCTCCTCAATTCCTGCTACAGATATAGAACTATATGAACCTCTCATAGTCACACAGGACATGGGAATTCAAACTGAATTACCTATGGCAGAAATAGAAGAAAAGGAAACACAAACAGATTCTGTCAGGGTTGACATGACTGATAAAGAAGTACAGGTTCATATTGTTCCTCAAATGCAGCAGCCTGTTCGCAATCCCCTTATGGTTCCACTTGAGGAATATAATGCAAATTTATCAAAGTGGATGATAAAATGCCAAAGGTTGGAAGAAAAGGTTTTAGCTTTGAAACCTTTGGAGGAAAAATGTGAGGCTAAAGAGGCAGAAATAACCAAATTGAAAAACCAAGTGCAGGATCTCTGTCAGAATGCAGAGTGTTTAGTCCAGTGCAGAATACCTGCAAGGTTTTACACCTTAATCCTTAGGGAAAGATTTATCCGTTGGCAAATTATGAGAATCCACTCTAATTTGCCATACAAATTGGAAAATCTTGAGGAATTTGTGGATACCTACCTACACAGCCCAACAGAACAAAAAAATCTGTTGTGTGAGTTATTCCTACATAATTTCTTTCTGCCTGATGAAGACACATTCCTACCTCACATTTTTACAGGGGATATTTAGTTAAGAGCTTTCCTGTCCACTCTGCAAAATCAAGAATATTGGGAACAGCAGAAGCAGATGATTAAGGATAATGAGGCAAATGCAGCACTGTATCTGAGGCCAATGCATGGTGATTACAGGGGTGCAGCCAATCAACATTTCACTATGATGAGAGAAGAAAAGGTGAGAAAACTTTATGAAACAAATCTTCAGAGATGTTTAGTTGATGTTCAAAATTTTATTCACCAGCATTTTAATAGTGCCTTAGCAGCCTGTAGAAATCTTTGGGGTGAGTTACCTCTTTCCTTGCAGAAGAAAGAACCTATCTCCCTCAATAACTTGCAGTGGTCAAAAAGAAGAGCTGAAGGTATCATGCAAGTTATTCAGCAGTTGTAACATCAGTGGATAGGATTAAGATACAGATTGCCTATTGTAATCACCCATGTTCCATGGTTTTTTGATGAAGACCCCCAGCCAGACGATCAGTTTCAGGCATGGCTCAAGCAGATAAAAGAAATCAGAGGGTTTTACAAGATTCTCGGTCCAAAGTTCAGCTACCAAGAGAGAGTTATGGACAAGGATCTCTGTTTTATTGTAGCCTCACAGAATGCATCAGGACATGCATCAGAATAAGTTGGGGGGGATGATGAGGCCAAATATTGCCTCATTTTTTATTATTTTTGACATCCTTAGTAGACCTTTTTGATATGTTTTAATGTTAATTTTGCTAATGAAATGCAATATTTACTACTATTTACATATTTGACTGTTTAGAAGCATAATATTCTATTTTTACTAATTTTATGTATTTTCTGCATAATTTTTGTTGATAAATAATGATTTATTGTGAAATGTGTTAAGTGCAATAATGTTTGGAATATATATCATTCATATCATGCTCTTTGAAGTTGTCAAATGCAGAAAATAGCACTAAAAACAGGTCAAAATTGTAAGCTGTGCAAAACTATTTTTGACTGTTTTGACTTGGACAAATTCCAGCCAGATTTGCAAGGCTTGGGATTTGGTCAAATTCAACTTATGAAAGCGTGTGACCAGGTTATTGAAAAAATTATAAGTCTGGTCCACCCAATGCTCGGCCAAAGAACCGCAAACAGTGTTGAAAATAGTCATTCTGGCGCTGCTCTGGAAAAAAATAGGGATTCTGCTTCGGAATAACAGGACTGCTCCGAAATAACCGAAAATGCACAGTTTTGACCAGAACAGCTCAGGAAAGACAAAAAATTGCAGGATAATGATAGAGATAGCTATGTAAATCTTTTATGCATCTTTTTCAATGCAGAAGACCTCCATCAAGTGTGCAATGAATAGATTTCATATGTAACCATATTCTGCATTTTAGGAATGCAGTTTTAACAGCATTCCTAAAATGCCTGAATTTGAATCATTCCACATATGATTTAGCTATTTTTAATATAAATAACTAGCTCCCATATGGGTTGAGCTAAGTAGGAAGAATTAGGATTGCAATTAGTGTAATTCTGAATATTGTGAAATCAGATTTCTGTAGCAATAATATGCAGAATTTTTCTGCATGTTTTTAAATCAATAAAAAGTGCAGTTTTTATCAATTTTATTTTATGATTGAAGGAGTGATTAGGTAGAACACCAGAGCTACTTCTTCACCTTCTTCTGAAACAGGGAGCAAGGGCCACTCCCAGGAGCAGAAGAAGGTTCATATAAGGTTTTCTTGTTTAATTCTGTCTGCAGCAGAATAACAGGAAACCTGTCATTTTTTCTGCATTTTCTTATTTTGCTGAACTTATTTCCAGCTTTAGAATTTGTAGTTACATTTTCATTTCTGAGTTTATTTCTAGATCTGTTCTTTTATTTTGCAAGATAGTTAAGTTTATTTTCTGCAATTCTAATTTCAGCAACTTTCATTTCAGCAATTTTACTTCAGTTTTTGAGTGCATTTTCAGATTCAACAAGAGTAAATAGGTTTCTTTCACTGTCATTTCATTTTTGCAGTTTTATTTCAGCAAGCATAATTTAGTTTCCTTTCAAGTTATAGGGTTTAGAGTGACAGAAGAACCCCCAGCAAACACTAACTGTTCTACCAATAAAGCCATTTTCTGAATGGAGTGTCTTACACCTGCCTGAATTGACTATCGTAAACAGCCTTAGGACACCTGCCCAGATTGATAAATAATGATCAAATGATGAATTAAACGACACTCATCAATCCAATGGCAAGTGGATGGTCTGGTAAGCACCCCCTAAGGTGCACTATGTCATCCTCTAAATCATCATTATAAGTTCACTCCTATCAACAACAAGTTTGGTAGGTTACCACTAAGGATTGAAGTTGTGCCACCTCCTCCTATAGTCTAGCCATCTCACCACTACTAGATCCCTCATGGATAGGGCTCTATGCTCCAACCTATACCTAAAGCATAGCTATCAATGATGCCTACATATCCATATTAGTTTTGGTGCTCTGTTCTTGCACTTAGAAGAGATCCCTCTCCCATAGAAATCTAATAAGGTCACCTCACAACTTAGTAATCGTAGCATCTCATGTTGCTATATGCACCTACATCCCTTGATAATCCAAATTTTCCTCACCCAAATCACCATATATATCTCCTAAGTCAAGGAGATCTATCCACTCATCTACTAATCAGTGATGTACATGTCACTCACATATGTCGACCTACTCATCATCTGGTTACTCATCCTAACCATCCTCCTCTAGATCATCCTTGGGTGCCTCTTCTGCCACCTCAACTACATCTCCTCCTAGTGGCCCCTTTCCTTGCCACTACCGTGTCACTCATAAAAATGCATACTCCTATGTAGTCCCAACATCATCCATTTTAGAGATATCTACTATAGGATATGACTCCTCCTCCAATGCCTCCACTATAGCCCAACTAAGAGTCCTCTCATCCCCACGATGTCTATAGATCATCGACACACTAGGAAAACCCTAGAATAGCCCAAACTACCATAGGACTTGAGCATAAGGAAAGTACACCTACACTGTCCCATGTCACCCAATCAACCACCTGCCCCACCTCACCTAGCATAATTGTGTCTCAACCTTATCCTATACTAGACAATCTCTATAAGATCTCCAGGTAACATCCTCTACCCCGAGTCAAGCAAAGGAATATGCATAGTGATCAACCTCGCCTGCAAAGTAATGACTTTACCTTATATCCTATTCCCACTACCATAGAATCTCATAGACTATATCCCTATCAACAAGTCATACACGGGTCATCCATAATAGTCCCTACGGTTGATCCATGGAAATATGTTTGTAGAGAACCCTCATAGCCTATATCCCTATAAATTAGTATTGAGATATCCGACTCAACATCTTCTCATGTATTTGTAGAGAACCCATGAGCACATCTACAAAGAGGGTTGTCAAATCCTTCGATTCTTCAATCGCTATCATAACTGGATTAAATCTTGTTGGCAAACTTCTCAAAATTTTCTCCACAATTCTTTGGTTATCTATAATATCTCCATTCAATAACATCTAGTTGATGACATCCATGTTCTGGGTGAAGAAGTCACTCATGGAATTTTATTCACTCGTCTACATATTTTCAAACTCCCTTCTCAGCATCTGCAACTTCACCAACTTTACTTTGTTGGTGCCCTAATAAAAACTGGCAAGTATTTCCTAAGCTTGTTTTGATTTTGTTGCTAACACAATTCTTGGAAAAATTTTCTCTTCAACTGCCTACATTATATAAAATAATACTTTCTAATCCTCCTTTTGATTCTCCTTTAACAAATCTAAATTTTCTTGGGAGAGAGCAGCAAATGTTGTTGCATATGTAGGTTCAGGGTAACTATTCTCCACCAAGTCCCACAACTCTTGAGACCCAAATAAAATCTTCATTTGAATGCTCCATTAATCGTAATTCTTGCCATTGAACCATGGGATCTACAACTGCAATGAGTTTCTTCTAAAATCCATTGCTTCTATCATGCACAGGAAGGCTTTGAAATACCAATTTGAAAGTTATGCACAACAAAAATGTTGTAGTTTTGGAAGAGCCCAAAGTTAATTTGGACAAAGGTGTCAGGGTTATAATTTTACGATGATTTATTGACTCACGAAAATGTTGCAATTTAGGATTGAAGGTTCGGTCAAAAAACTTTTAGTAAGAGGGGCACGAGAAATAATGTCTTATTTTCAAAGGAATAAAAAGATAGAGGGACTTAGGAGAAGAAATAAAATTTATCCTTTACAAATGGAAACTCATGCATTTATAAATAAAATATGGGAACTTATACACATATATTAAAAAAATATGATAAAGGGATAAATTTCGATTGTATTTTAACCTCGCACTATTAATCAACATGGAACACTCACAGTGCTCTCAAATGTAGAATATATTTCATATATTGATTAAAATAAACCTGACTGCTATCGTAGTATTACAATGCCAAATAAAAACTTATACCCGTGTGCTTCTGCTCTGGAAGCTTACATACGTCTACAAATAATATTGTAGGATGAACACACATACAAGAATGTTGAATATTGTGGCTTCAGCTTCTAATTTTATTTTGCTTTACTCTTCTCGGCTTCTCTGTTCTTCTCCAGCCTTCTACTATAATTTTCTCCCACTAAAAAAATATAACCCTGAAAGAAATATATATCTAGGGATTCATGCATGATGTGGGAAAACTCCACCAATTACTCTGGCATGCAGTTAACACAAAATAAGATTTACATCCAATTGTCGAACTGACTAAAAATTTCAACTACTAGTAAATAAAGCAAGTGCAACTAGATACATCGAATAGTGCAGTATTTGGATTTGCCAGAGGTGTCAAATATGGTTTAATTTTCTAACAAATATCTGGCTAAAGTTTGGATTTTATCCATCATAGGTAGATGTTTTTTTTTGAGCAAAGATCACTAAACTACAATGCAATAAAGCATATAGCAACATAGAAATAGCTAGATAGGTAAAAGGTAAACGTATTCAATCAAGAAAGCTGGCCACAATATTCAATGACAAATTTCTTGGAGGTCCTTCCACTGGAGGAGCCGACACGTTCGATGGCCTTAACAATGTCAAAACCTTCAACGACTAGCCCAAATACGATGTGCTTGTCGTCGAGCCACTCGGTATTCATTGTACAGATGAAAAAATGAGAGCCATTGGTGTGTTTTCTAGAGTCAGCCATGGAAAAAATCCTAAGGTGAGTGTTTTTTTTTATGAATTTCTTGTTTGCAAATTTAGCACCAGAAATGGACTCGCTGCCGGTTTTGTTTTTGGTAGTGAAGTCCCCACCCTGGCACATGAATATAGGGATCACACAGTGGAACGACAATCCCTTGAAGTGCAAATTTTTTTTAAATTTTCCAGTCCCCTTATCCCCTGTACATAGAGCCCAAAAATTCTCCACCGTCTTAGGTGTCACATCCACAAATAGCTCCAGCATGATTCTTTCAGCCAGAGCACCATTGACAAACATGTCAAAAATAACCTTAGGATTTGCCATTTTGATTGTTGAGTTTGGTGATAAATAGAGAAATAAAGCACAATGAATTTTCCCATTATAGGTAGCTGTTACTCTCACTATCAAGAGTTGAACGTATCATCTTGATTTACGAAAAACCACTTTAAGGATAAGTTGTAGAAAACCACTTTAAGGATAAGTTGGTCTAATTACCAACATAAATTATTTCAAGTTTCAAACGCTTACGAGTTTCATTGTATCTAAGAACCATGCTTTTCATTGTAAGTTGTTATTCTAGGTAGGAGCAATGGAAATATAATTAAGCCAAATCCAAATCTTATGTGTCTGTTTTGTTGATGTAGTGAAAGGGGTCAATTAAACAATTTTCTAGATGCTCAAATATTTTCATACTATTACACATAAAAATAGTAATAGTGAACCCCATTATGATGAACTACATAACGCTTGACAAAATACTATTTTATTATATTTTAATGGTCATATCAACATTACATAATTGCTCTTCATAGAGCTTCACATTGGCAAGCACTACATAGAGTACCAATATCCTTCTTCCATTCGCTTGAGGTTTTACATAGAAAACCTATAGTAAACTTTGTGAAAAGTACCAATTCCTTATTCCAAGGCTTTACATAACAAACCTCGTGCAAGAACTGGATAGAGTGTCAACTTCTTCCATATTACATAATAAAACTCCTGCAAGCACTGTACAAAGTTCCAATTCCTCGAAACTCCTCTTCTCTTTTCGTCTCTTCTCTTTTTATTGTGAATAAAATTCCTCTTTATTTATAAGCAATTAGGACAATGAGTTGCCAACTAATTTCAAATGTGAGACTTTGAAATTTTTGTTTTTATTTGATTTTATTTTTTTTAAATCCATTTTTTCCTAAAAACACATCTTTTTTTTCTAAAAACCCAACTTTTTTCCAAAAATACAAATCATCTAGCTATCTCAAGAGGTGGTTGACAATTGCATTCTTATCCTTATGAGGTCCTCCATAATTTTTTTTTTTCTTTTCTTTTCTTATTTAGCTCTTGCGAGTTGGATACTACTGCATCATAATCACTAGGTAAAAAAAATGTTTCATGAGCTTCAGCTCATGAAGTGTTTTTCCAAGCTATTACCACTCTAGCTTGGCTACTTTCAAACCACTTATTTTTCTAAAGTTAAAATTCCTCATATCCTCTCTATATCATCTAGAGTTATTTATAGGTTCCAAAGGAAGATTATAATCGTAAATTATTTCTTTCTTTTCTAAATAGGAAACCATTTTACACACAACAACATGGCAACATTTTTATTTTATATTGTTGTTTCAAAACATAAATTACCACAACAACACAATAGTGGCATTCATCATTGCATCATTGCATCATTTAAAATCAACACAACAACATTGTAGTATTTTTCCAACTTTTCATTGCTTTCAATAACACAATTTAACACAACTTCATAGTTTTATACCAGCATTACATTGCTTTCAATAACATAGAACAACATACCAACAAAAAAATATTTTACCCAGTATTTCATTGCTTCCAAAAACACAAAATATCATAGGTACACAGTAGTAAAATTATACCAGCATTACATTACTTTCAATAACACAAAACAACGTAGCAACGTAGCAATATTTAACCCAATATTTCATTGTTTAAAAAAACATAATATAACATAGCAACGTAGCAGAATTATACTAGCATAACCAAATTTATTTTACACACACAAAATCCATGGTGAATGTATTCTTCACAATAAAATAAAATGGAATAACCGACCTATTTCTCCCGCCTCACAATCTCCATAGTTCGTCATTCTTCGATTCCTTTTTACCCAACATCTTGTTCTCGATACCTCCTATTTTTTAGCTTTTTCTCATTTTTTTTCACTTCCAAAACAATATGCGAGAAATTTGACAAGTTTTTTTTTCTCCTCTCTCATGCATAGTGCCAGATTGCCAAACCTTTCCTCTACATCCTCATGCACACATCAATCCATCATGGCATTCCAACCATTTTTTGCATTTGCCTTTTTCCATTAACAAACATTTGAAGTGCATCCACCATCATGAAGGTTTATTTAGCTTTGTCGACTTCCCTCCACTACTAAGCAAAGAAATAATAATAACATAAACTATTTCACACATGTTTTAAACAAAACATACAACACACGTCCTTTGCCATCATAGCTAAACATGGAAGATCTATTTTTCCTTTATTTTAACATCAAATACCATAGTTCTTAAGTATAAAACGTAGAACAAACACACAACAAGCTATGACTCAATTATGCACATGGTTTCTTTTTTTTTTAAGAAAATAAAAATTATTATATTACTTTATATTTTCTAGTTTTTTATAAAATTACTTTTCTATAAAATCATGAAAGGATAAAGAAAAATAATTTTCCATTATTTACTCAAGAAAAAAAGTGGTGGCTCCCATGACTAAAACATATTCATTACCACCTATAATAATACAAGATTAATTTATTAAAACAAAGAACATTCCAAGTATTAGACACATACATGTCTAAATAAGCAAACACACACACATGATTTTCCAAGCTAGTGGCTCCCAACATCATTGCCACCATAAAACATTACACATTCCTTGTCAATAAAATAATATTTCAAATAATGTAACTCACACAGAGATGCAATTTACAATGCACCTAAATGATATGCAAGTGCATGTTTCCATGTGCTCGTAAGCCGAATCATCACTTCCATGTCTTACTTTTCCCACTGACTTGATTCCCTTCATTGTCATCTTGCAACTATCCTGCACTCACCAAGACTGCCAGCAGTACCATTTTTCACAATAAAAGGTAAGTGTGTGTATATATATATATATCTATTTCTTTCATTAATCTAGAGACAAACACAGCCATGTGTTTAAATCTAGGTTAAGCAAAAAATATCTTTTGAAAATCCATATATTTTTCTTTATATAAAAAAAATACTTAGGCAAATTCATCACTTTGACTCTAAATATTTCCATCACATTTATCATCACAAAATCACATCACACTTTCTTAGGATTATCATATATTTTGGTGTAGATCACGTTACACTAGCAACACCAAAAAAATGTTACATGGGTATTTTTCCTTTGAAAAAGTCAAAGAATCAAACCTTTCGTTACTTTCATTCCAAAAATAAGGATACAAGAGAAAAGGCCCCTTTACAATTTCAAAAATTCCCTCAAATACCCTGTTTTCCCCTTTTCCCACCTAAAACCATTAAAATTCAAATTTGAATTTTGGGGGCAACTTGTCGAGGTCATAACTTCACACTCGTTGACCCGATTGACTATTACAACATGTTTTCGAAAATGACATGAAATGAGCTAAGAGAGGCCAAGGCTTGCATCTAGCCAAAAATCCTCAAATTTGACCTCTAAGACCTTAAAAAATATCCTGCAAGTTAAACTAGTTTTACAAAATAAAAAAAATTACAATTTTTTTTAGGTGATGCAAGATCACTCTTACACCACTGGATGCTCCTACATTAGACACCCAGGGTAATTTTGAGAAGTGACCTTCACTTCTCTATTGTTGGAATAAAACCAAGGCGTTCAACCTTAGCCTTCGACAACCAAGATGAATCTTCAATAGGTCTGCCTTTCCACTTAACTAGATATTTTGCATACTGCCTATTTTTGGTACTTTTGTTGATGCGTGTATCCAAGATCTGTTCTATATCTTTCGTATCTGGAGTAGATGCTGGAATATTATACAATTCTGCTATTGGTCCCTCACCATTGTCTCCTTCATGGTATTCTACCAAATATAAAATGTTAAAAATAGGTGATATATTAAGCCCACTTGGCAATTCCACTTCATATGCATTGCCTGAATCCCATTTTTCTATGATTTTGCATGGTCCAAACTTCTTCATATTCAACTTGTTATAGATTTTAGCAGGAAACCTTTCTTTTCTCAGATGGACCATAACTTCATCTCCCACCTCAAATTCCTTAAACCGTTGCTTCTAGTCTACCCTTGTCTTATATTGAGTATTCATCTTAGTAATATGCTTCTTCACTTCTTCATGCAAGCTCTTTAGATGCTCTGCAAAGTCCTCAGCCTAAGAACTACACTTTTCCCTTGTATCCATCTTCCTCAACTCAGAAGCATTTCTTGGACTGCTCCCATATATTATTTGGAATGGATATTTGTTATTACTCCTATTTACAAAATTGTTGTATGCAAATTCCACCTGTGGCAAAACCAAATCTCATCCCTTGGGATTATATCCTATCAAGCATCTCAATAGATTACCCAAACTTCTATTCACCACCTCTGTTTGTCCATCAATATGTGGGTGGTATGCAGAACTAAATTTCAAATTTGTCTTCAATTTCTTCTACAAGGTTCTCTAGAAATACCCAACAAACTTGGTATCTCTATCAAAAACTATACTCTTTGGTAGACCATGAAGTCGTACCACCTCTTTGAAAAATAAACCTGTAACATGAACTGCATCATTAGTTTTTTTGCAGGGAATAAAATGTGCCATCTTTGAAAATCTGTCAACCACCACAAATATGGAGTCATTTCCCCTCTGTGTCCTTGGTAGGCCAAGAACAAAATCCATTTTGATGTCCTCCCATGGTCTCTCTGATACAGGTAATGGATGATATAATCCAATGTTCTGTCTCACACCCTTCACCATATTGCATACTCTGCAACATTGCACAAACCTCTTCACATATTGCTACAATTGTGGCCAGTAGTAGTTCTCACTAACAAGGGCAATGGTCTTATCCCGACCAAAGTGTCCATCCAACCCTCCACTATGTTTCTCCTTGACTAGATTCTCCCTCATTGAACTCCTTGGAATGCATAATTGATTTCCTCTAAACAACATTCCATATTGGATTATAAAATCCAACCACTTAGTCCTGTCCAAAGTAACAGGTGCCAAGCAAGCCCTCCAAGCCTCTACAAAATTAGGATCTTCAGGGTACAAACCCTTAAGTTCGTCAAACCCTACAACTTCCACCTTCATTTATATCAACAAACATTGCCTTCTATTTAAGGCATCTGCAACTCTATTTAAATTTCTGCTTCTGTGCTTCAACACAAAGGTATAACTCTGTAGAAACTCAACCCACTTCAAGTGCCTCTGATTTAGCTTCCCTTGGATATTAATATACTCTAAGGCTTGATGATCAATATATAGAACAAACTCTTTTGGCAACAAATAATGCCTCCACTTCTTTAGAGCCTAAAATATAGCATAAAACTCTTGATCATAAACTGAATACTTATTCCTAGCATCATTGAGTTTCTCACTAAAATAAGCAACATGTTTACTTTCTTTACTCAATACAGCTCCTATGGCACTACCACTAGCATCACAATCTACCTGAAATACCTTATTAAAATTTGGAAGTGCCAAAATAGGTTGCTTTGTGACCTTCTTCTTCAACATATCAAAGCTCTTATCTACTCCTAAGGTCCACTTAAATTATTTCTTATCCCCTCTCATTGTTTCTGTAAGGGGTGCACAAATACTACTAAAATTTCTAATGATTTTTTTGTAAAAACTTGCTAGACCATGAAATGATCTTACCTCAGTTATGCTTCTTGGATTAGGCCATTCAATGATAGCCCTCACCTTTTTTGGGTCCATTTTTAGACCTTTGGTTGAGATGAAAAATCCCAGATACACTAACTCCTTCACAAAACTACACTTCTTCAAATTAATCAAAAACTGCTCCTCCCTCAGCTTCTCAAAAACCCTTCTGATATGCATCAGATGCTCTTCTAGGGTCCTGCTAAATATTAAAATGTCATCCAAATAGACAATGACAATTTTTCGTAAAAAATCCTTCAATACCTCATTCATCAGCTGCATGAATGTGTTTGGCGCATTGGTTAGCCCAAATGGCATGACCAACCACTCATACAAACCCTCTCTGGTCTTGAAGGTTGTCTTCCACTCATCTCCTTCTCTAAAACGAATCTAATGGTACCCACTCTTCAGGTCAATCTTTGTGAAGTACTTGGCTCCACTCAAACAGTCCATAATGTCATCCATCCTTGGAAATAGAAATCTATATTTTATGGTGATCTTATTAATAGCTCGAGAGTCTATACACATTCTCCACTCTCCATACTTATTTGGTGCTAGTATTGTAGGTACTGCACATGGACTCAAGCTCTCCTGAATCAATCCTTTTTTTAGAAACTCTTGGACTTGCCTGTTTAGTTCCTCACTTTCTATAGGAGTCATTCTATGGGCTGCCTTATTGGGTAAACTAGATCCTGGTACCAAATCTATATGGTGACTGATCTTCATCACTAGTGGTAAACCCTCAGGCACATTATCTGATATAATATCTAGAAATTCTTCTAATAGACTTAAAAATTCTACTGGGGTATCTTTGCATTCTTCTTCTCTAACTCTAGGAATTAATGCATAGCACATATGCTCATGCTTTAAACCATCCAAAAACCTTCTCCCTTCAACTAAACAGATTCTAGCATGACTACATACCTTTTCATCCACCTTTTTCAGGGGATTCAGCTTATGGCGCACTCCATTCTTTGTCATGGAGTAAGTGTTGGCACGACTATCATGCACTACACACCGATCAAACAGCCATGGCCTTCCCAACAACAAATGGGAAGCATCCATAGGCAGGATGTCACACAGGACCTCATCACGGTAATTCCAAATATTAAATTTTACCAATAATTGCTCACTGACCAAAGCCCTATGGTCCTTCTGTAACCATACAATCTGATATGGATGCGGGTGTCTCTTCCTCTCTAATTGTAATTTGGTAACCATTCCTTCTAAAACTAGGTTATCTGTGATACCATTGTCTATTATAATATTACAAATATTACCTGCACATTTACACCTTATGTAAAATAAGCTCTTCATTTGATCTAGGTCTCTCTCCTCATTCGACAAGGCTCTCCTTGTGATTAGCACTTATCCTCTTTTTGCTTCTTCATAGTGCTTAGATTTAGCACCTTCATCAATGACCACAACTCGGGCATTACCTTTAGGCCTTCTATTTGTCCTCTCTTGGTGTTGTGGACACGCATATGTTCGATGTCATTCTTTGCCACAGTGGAAACAAGTTCCACAAAATCCTCCTCTTCCAAACCCTCGTCTAGACCTTCCTCTTCCTCTTTTGTAACAATTTTTCTGATCACGGGGGCAGTAAGAATTATCTCCCTTTTGGTCCTGACTACTGCTAGCTTCTCCATTCTTCTTATAATCTTCATTTCGTCCTCCATTTTTTCTTCCACCAGTTCTTCCACCATGACCTCTTCCTCTTTGCTTGCTCTCAAAACTTTCATTCAGCTTCTCTTCAACCCTCAAGGCAAACTGGTAAGCATCCTCTATGGTGATCATCCTGAAAAAACTTAACTCCTCTTGAATACTTGCTCGTAACCCATTAATAAAACGAGCTACCTTCTCCTTTTTGGACTCTGAATGGCCTATTCTGATTACAATTTTATAAAACTCCTCTGTGTATTCTTTGATAGACTTACTTGATTGCCTCAAACCTTGCATTTTCTTTAGCAGATCCAACTCATAGTCACCTGGGATGAACTGCCTCTTCAACTTTTTGAACATCTGCTTCCATTTTGTTATCCTTTATTTTCCTCTTTTATTTCTATCTAGCTACACTCCCTTCCACCATATGCTGGCATGACCCTTCAGCTTGGTCTTAGCAAACTTGACCCTATCAGGATCTTCAACCTCCTCATACTCAAAGTATTCTTCCAAATCATTGATCTAGTCAATCAACTCCTCTGGATCAAGATTTCCAAAATACGTAGAAACCTCCATATTTGGTCTCTTTCCAATCTAATATATGGCTCTGTATAACCTGGCTTGTGCAGGATCTACTACCTCTTCTTCTTCCTCAAACTGGTACTCTTCTTCTTCAACTTCATCTTCACTACCTTCTTCTCTCCTTGGCTCAAACCCTCTATCGATTTCCTCTTGCAGAGCCTGAACTTGCCTTTGCAAAGCACTGAAATATTCCTCTGGCACCATATTTCTCCCACCACCATGGTTTCTTCATGGAGGCATTCTGCTCACTTCTCTCACAAACCTTAACCATAGATCCTGGTGTAAACTGCCTCACGTTCGATGATTTGTTTACACACTTAGAAACTCTCGCTCTGATACCACTTGGTGTAGATCACGTTACACTAGCAACACCAAACAAATGATACACAGGTATTTTTCCTTTGAACAAGTCATAGAATCAAACCTTTCATTAATTTCATGCCAAAAATAAGGATACAAAAGAAAATACCCTTTTATAATTTTGAAAATTCCTTCAAATACCCTGTTTTCCCTTTTTCCCACCTAAAACAATTAAAATTCAAATTTGAATTTTGGGGGCAACTTGTCGAGGTCATAAATTCGCACTCGTTGACCCGATTGACTATTACAACATGTTTTTGGAAATGACATGAAATTAGCTAAGTGGGGCCAAAGACTATGTCTAGCCAAAAATCCTCATATTCGACCTCTAAGACCTTAAAAAATCTCCTGCAAGTTAAACTAGTTTTACAAAATAAAAAAAAATTACATTTTTTTTTTTTGGGGTGATGCAAGATCACTCTTACACCACTAGATGCTCCTGCATCATATTCACATCATATATTAAGTCATAATGAATTCAGATACACATACCCGTCATTTTCCAAAATATCTTACTTAGCAATACCAAAACATTTACAAGCTACTCTACTTAGTAACTCCACTAATATATTATATATATTATGATAAAGTCTTTATCTACTCAAAAAAATAAGGAAATTACCATTGCATATCTTCCGCATCTTACCGCGTAGCATTTTTGTCTGAGTAGTCCTATTGGATCTAACATTGCTCTATGCTTCATTGTCTTAGGTTCTTGGTTCAAAAACCATGTACGGGAATAGGTCGCACCTCAATATTTAATGGATCAATCATCTGCAAGTTGGAAATATCTAAAATATAAGTATAATTAGAAATATATTTTCTAAATAGGGACACATAAGTAGTATTCTTATGGATTTTGGATAATCTTGGTGATAGAGCTAATATTTATGGAACAAGTCTTATCTTAGCTATAATATCAAATGGACCCACATATTTGGAGTCAATATTGGAATATTTTGTTAAACTTATAGTTGGATTCACCCTTAAGAATATTGTCTCCCACTGAATACTCCCTCAATGTTATTTTGATGTCCGTGTATCTCTTCTGGCGATCTAATACATCCTTAAGCTTTTGTTGAATTTCTTTTAATTGCTCTTCTATTTATTTTACCATTTCCAATCTGATCACTACCAGATATTTTGGATTATCCCAAGATAATGGAATTTTACACCATCTCCCATATAGGGCTTCGAAAGGTGCCATACCCATTGATGCATGGTAACTATTGTTATATGCAAATTCCACTAGGTATAAGTAGTCTTCCCATTTTTTGTGTTGATCCATGTAGTACGTTTTCAACATATCCTCAAACTCTTGATTTACCCTTTCAATTTATCCATATTTCTCTAGGTGATAAGTAGTACTCATATTTATTTTGGTTCATAATTCTCAATGTAGTACTTGCCAAAATTCAGAAGTAAAACGAGAATATCTATCAGATATTATAACCTCTAAAAAAACATGAGGTTTTACCATGTACTTGGTAAAATTACTTGCTACAATTGTTGCATAATATTGCATATTATATGGTATAAAATGTGCAACTTTAGTTAATTTATCCACAGTAACTAAAATTACATCATGCTTGAATCTTGTTTTAGGTAATACCACTATAAAATCCATTGATACTACTTGCCACTTTTGTGTCAATATATCATGTGGGTATAGCTTTCCAATTGGATGTAGGTGTTTGGCTTTCACTCTTTGGAAATCCAAGCATTTGGCCACATAGTGGGTAATATATTTTTTCATACCTAGCCATAAATAATATTTCTTTATATTCTCATACATTTTTATCCCTACTGGGTGCACATAATAGGAAGTATTGTGGAGGATTGTTTATCTCAATCCCCTTGAATTACGTACTACCAATCTATTCTTGAAATATAACAAATCATCTCTGAAAACATATTTTCCATCCTTGTCCATATTTTTTTCCAACCTGACCAATACAAGATTGAAAAAAATAAAATTTTTCTTACCATATTTTAATTTGATATAATAGACCATATTGTCATTTTTCCATTGTGGTAATACACCCTCTTCTACTTAGAGAATCCATGATATTATTCTCTTTACTCTTAATATACTATATGCTAAAATCATACTATGTCAGGAATTCTATCCAACGACGTTGTTTGGCATTCAATAAGGGTTGGGTAAAAATATACTTTAGACTTTGATGGTCCATATTTAACTCAAATAGTTTTCTCAATAAGTAATTTTGCAAAATTTTTAGAGCGTGTACTACCATTTCCAACTATAAATCATGAGTGACATAATTGACCTCATGTCTCTTAAGTTTCTTGAACTCATAAGCAATAACCACATTGTCTTGGATCAAAATCCCACCCAACCCTTTGATTGATGTATTTGTACAAACTGTAAACTGCTTATTAGGATCAGGTAATTGTAGGATTTGTGCAGTCATCAATATTTCTTCCAAAACACAAAAAGCCTCTTCACACTACTTTGTCCACCTGCAGCATTTTCCTTTTCTCTAAAGGTTGGTAATGGGTTTAGCGATTCTCAAAAATCCTCTAATGAATCATCTATAATATCCTACAATTTCCATAAAACTTTGCACCTTTACAAAATTAGTAGGTGCTAGCTAGTCAATAATTGCTTTGACTTTCTTGGGATCTACTACAATTTCTTCATTAGAGACCATATGTCCAAGATATTGAACTTGTCGAGTATAAAACTCACACTTGGTCAATTTTCCATATAATTTATTCTTCCTAAGAATATCAAGCACTATTATCATATTCTAATCATGCTCTTCCTTGCTCTCAGAATAAACCCAAATGTCATCCAAAAATACAAGTACAAATTTATCCAATTGTTTTCTAAAAATACTATTCATGAGATTGATGAATGTCATTGGGGTATTGGTTAGCCCAAAATGTAAAACAATAAATTCAAAATACCCATACCTTGTTCTAAAGGCTTTTTTAGAAGTATATTATTCCTAAATCCTTAAGTGATGATATCCAAATCTCAAGTCTATTTTAGAAAATATGGTTTCTCCCTTCAATCAATCAAATAAATCATCAATCATTGGTAACGAGTACCTATTTTTTATAGTAACATTATTCAAAATCTAATAGCATACACACATCCTTAAGGTACCATATTTATTTTTAAAAAACAAGATAGGATCTCCCTAGGATGACACACTTGGTTTGATTAACCTTGTTTCAAGCAAATATTGAAGTTGTGCTTTGAGCTCTTGTAGTTCTATGGGTGTCATCCTATAAGGTGATCTTGAAATTGGTGCAGCACTAGATAACAAATAAATTGAGAAGTTAAATTCCCTCTAAGGAGGTAACCCCAGAGGATCCTTAGAGAATACATCTTTGAATGCACCCAACACTAGGTGTTTTTAAAAGAGGTCAGTTTTTTTTTAGACTTTTTTTTCCTATTCATATTAACTATGAATATCATACACTTCTTCCTAATAACCTTTTTAATTTTCTTTTTAGTCAATCGATGTGGTTTAAATTATCTTTGTCCATAATTAACTCTAATCCTTTGATTAGATTCATCCAAGAATTCCACCCATATCTCTTCAAAATTTAAATGACCTTTATGCACTTCCAACCAATCAACTCCTAAAATGATATCAAATGCACGCAAAGGCACCACATAGATAGGAGGTTCAGCAAAGGAAACCTAATTTTCATTAGAATATGTCTCCTAGACCTAATAAAATGTTACCTCCTAGACCTCCTAGGCCTAATTAGAACTTACCTACTAGGCCTAATATAGATCACCTATAGTAGGCTTTCGTTCCTCCTTGTAGGCCCATTCTTGAAACACCTTATATGATGATTTGGAACAAAATAAGGATTACTTAGAAGCACCTTCTGGAGGCATGGTTGATGACAATAAACCAACTCAACATATGCTTAATATTCCTCATCCCCCTCCATGGGTTAAAAAAAGAGAGGAGGAAATTAAATCTTCATGTGTGCATCGAGCATTGCTTGAACGTATGGAAACTATAAAAAGTAAGACATTTGGGATTGGGATTCAAAATTCCACATTGTTAAAGTTGCGTATCCAACTGCTGCAACCATCTATACCTTCTACTCCATACCCTAAGTATTTAAAATACCAAAATTGGATAAATTTAAGGGAGAAGAATATGTGCAAGAGCATGCCACAAGATTCATGAACCAATGATTTTGCATACAAGAGAATGATGCATTAATCCTGAGGAATTTTTTAATTACCCTCTCTGGCCTAGTCATTAAGTGATTTAATCAACTTCCAAAGCATAGCATCTATACTTTTGAATAGTTTGCATATGTGTTCTTGGAACATTTTGCCTTCAATACTAAGAGAAAGGTGACCCTAACCGACCTTATGGGGTTGAAACAATATGATGATGAGTCTATCACTGACTATGTAAAATGGTGGTGAATACTCTTAGATAAGCTATCCTATCTATTGCTAATGTTTGAGTTGACTCGAATGTTTTCAAAGAGTTACCTGAAACCAATATCTTTATTGTTATGACTCTAGCAAGATCCCACTCTAGAAGATGCTCTAGCATAGGCTAGAACCATAGAAGAGATTAAAATCCAAGAGGGAGAGATAGCCAAACTTCATAAGAAGAACTAGACAAAGAATCCTAAGAGTAATCTGGTGCCATATAAGCCGATAACGATCAATCAAGTGGCCATTAATATCCCAAGGCCTACAAAAATGATGCCTCCTCAAAATGAAAATTATCAGTCCCAACCTCCTCATGTGAGTTATAATAGTAATAATCAAGTGAATTAAGACCATAATCAACCACACCACCCCAAGTGATAGTTTACACCCTTGATTGAGTCAATCGACTCCCTATTCGATTGTCTGTGGGCTACCAAAATGATTAATTTACCAAAAATCAATCCTATAGACCTGAATACTGGAAAACCAAAGCCTATGGTATGTCGAGAAGATCAATTTTGTAAGTATCATCAGTAGAGTGGCCATGATTTATCTACGTGCTATGGTTTTGAACACCTAGTGTAGGATATGATTGAGAGGAATGAACTCCAAGTAGATAATCCTCTCACCCCAAATAATAAATAGATGGGTATTTTCAAAGATCCATTACCTACTCATCAGGTATAGGAAGCTCCTACTAAATAAATAAATGAGATCAAGATGGCACCCCCTATGCAAGGGTATTTTTGGATGATAAGTATTGTGACTAGGAATAGACACTTCCCAAGTCAAGTTGCACCACCTATAGCTTCAAACTATGTTCCATCTACATCACAACCTTCCCCAACTCCAGTACAGAGCATTCCACCTAGGCTAGTAGTAATAATAAAAAGCAATCTTGCACAAATATTAAGGACAACATTAGCTATATTTTCCATTTACGAGCTCATTCAACAATCTCCTACTCATAGAGAATATCCAATGGATATTCTTAAGTCAATATATTTGCAGCCCTAGGAGTTTAACTCCATTAATTTTATGGGGCATGTGCAATAGTGTAAGGAACCAGTGATCATGTTCCATGAGTACGAACTCAAGATCATAGCGAGTGATGTGGTTGAACCTCCTTTGCACATCATTGCATGTGTGAATGACATACCATATAAGAGAGTTTTAATTGACACTAGTTCATAAAGTAACGTAATAACTACTAGTACTCTTAAACACATAGGACTTCCAACATCTCATGTTGTTGTGTCCACATACACCCTTCAAGCATTCAATGATATGATATGATCTATAGTTAGTAATATAGTCCTACCCATTTAGGTGGGACTCAAAACTATATCAATATTATGTCATGTTTTAGATGGTGCAAAGACCTATAACATATTTCTAGGTAGAACATGGATCTGGAACATGAAGTGTGTTCCATCTATTGATCATAAGTGTCTTAAATATACTTATGAAGGGTAGGTACATGTAGTATCTACATACCTTGACCCCTTTAAGTATTGTAATCTAGTGTAGCAGATACCTGAGTCAATATTACCATCAACATATGGACTTATGACTGAATGCACCTATTCAGGATCCATTTCCAGCTCCAGTATCTTCGATTACACTATTACCATTCATCCATGTCGTCATCATCATTGTCCACTTTAGAAACACCTTCATCATCATCAGATCCTCCGTAGAGGAACATGTCAAAGAGGCCAATCAATGAGACACCTCCCATCATTTCCACAATATATATGAAAGATATTCCTTGACTACAAGATGGGGAACCATCTCAGGAGGTTCACACTGAGTCATCTCAAGCCTCACTTCCATCCCCTACACCTTTGACATACTTGGTTACAGTTTGGATGTCTAGTACAAGGATAGGAGAATACTTAGTGAGAAATGTCACAATAGTTCCATCCATAGAGATAGTGCAAGATATGGTATGACCTTGTCTTGCCATAGGTAGCATCATGCCTCTATGCATATCACCTTATCAGACAAATTTTATATATGGGGGTATCGAGTATGGAATATTGCTTCATCATCAAGAAGAAGATGATGAACCATTATCTAAGGATATAAATTACATGTCAAATCTTGACTATGCCATGAAATATCTTCATCACTATCATTGGTATGGTTATGGCCTAGGATTATATGAACAGGGTACTCATGTTCCTTTCCAAACAAAATACCAGCTACCATATGATAAATTTAGGTTGGGACACAATAACTAGTACCTTTAGATGTACTCATAAAGAGTCTAGAACACCTAGGTATAAATTATAGGGATGACATTCCATGCGATCCCTATGCCAATCCAAATCATGGTCATTCATTGGGAGATTATTTTCCCATAAACATGGTATATCAAGGGTTATCCAGTGATAGCACACAATCTCATGAAGTGGGAGAGAGTTTGCATACCTTGCAATATGATAGTAAGGAAGAGGATCAAGGTCCTCCTCATGAATGGACCACAAATTATGAGGACTATGGCATAGTTCCCATAAATTACCCAAGTTCAGAAGATGAATATGAGTAAGTTGTCCCTTTTGAAAATGAAGAAGATTTCTATATTTGTATGTTCCCATTGCAACATCCTATTTGGAGATAGATTTTACCACTTGAAGAGCAAGCTCGCCACAACCACCCTAGTGAGTCTAGCAATAACCCATACATGGGGGTCTATAGATAGGGGGTCCATAGGATAGGAAGCCTTAAAACACCCCTAGGTCATCCAATATTTTCTAGGTCAATCTAAAATGCCCTTAAGAGGCCTACAACCATCTAGGTCACCCTAAAATGTACCTAGGTAGTCTATGACCATCTAGATCAACCTAAAATACCCCTAGGTGGTCCATGATCATCTAGATCACCTTAAAATATCCCTAGGTAGTCTATGACCATCTAGGTCACCTTAAAATACCCCTAGATAGTCTACAACCATCTAGGTCACCCTAAAATGCTCCTAGGCGGTCTATGACCATCTAGGTCACCTTAAAATACTCCTAGGTGGTCAATGAACATCTAGGTCAACCTAAAATACCCCTAAGTGGTCTATGAACATCTAGGTCATCTTAAAATACTACGAAGTGGTCTATGACTATCTAGGTCACCTTAAAATACCCTTAGATAGTATACGACCATCTAGGTCAATCTAAAATACTATTAGGTAGTCTACAATTATCTATGTCAACCTAAAATGTCCCTAGGTAGTCTATGACCATCTAGGTCACCCTAAAATTCTCCTAGGTGATCTACGACCATTTAGGTCACCTTAAAATACTCCTAGGTAGTCCATGACCATCTAGGTTAACCTAAAACACCCCTAGGAAGTCTATGACTATCTAGGTGATCTTAAAACACCCCTAGGTTTTCTACAACCACCTACATCACCCTAAAATGTTTCTAGGTGGTCTATGATTGTCTTGGTCACCCTAAAAAACTCCTATGTAGTCCATGATCATCTAGGTCAACCTAAATCATCCTTAAGTGATCTATGATCATATAGGTCAGCCTAAAATATCCCTAGGTGGTCTATGACCATCTAGGCCACCCTAAAATACCCTATATGGTCTACAACCATATAAGCCAACCTAAAATACCCCTAAGCGATCTATGATCGTCTAGGTCAACCTAAAGTACCCCTAGGTAGTCTATGACCATTTAGGTCAACCTAAAATATCCCTAGGTTATCTATGATTGTCTAGGTCAACCTAAAATATCCCTAGGTGGTCTACGACCATATAGGTCAACCTAAAATACCCCTAGGTGGTCTACAACCATCTAGGTCAACCTAAAACATCCTTAGGCAGTCTACGGTCGTCTAGGTCACCCTAAAAAGCTCCAAAGACATTTATAAACCCTTTGGTCACCCCAAAAAGCACCAAAGGCATCTATAAGACTTTTGATCACCCCAAAATGCCCTAAAGGTGTTTGTAATCCCTTTGGTCACCCCAGAATGCCCTAAAGGTGTTTGTAAGCCCTTTGGTCAACCCAAAATCCTTAAAGGCATCTATAAGCCCTTTGGTCGTCCAAAAAATCCCAATGACATCCACTAAGCCCATTGGTCAAAATGTATATACATATATATATATATATCAAAAATACAAAAACATCAATAAAAACATTAAAAACACAAAAATATATCTTTATTGAAATTCACATCATTTGGATTTCAACATCAATTGCATTAGGTATACTAATCATTGCATTATATATTGTTAGAATTTGATCATACATGTCTAGCACCAAGTCTGTAAACTAGGCATAGATAAAATTCAACGTTATCATAAGTCAATGTTACCACATGTTTACATTACATGTATCATTTACATTTATACTCCATATTATGTGTCTATTTATCATCACTTAGCTATTGTTTATAAGGCATAACTAGGGTTTTCGGTCACTCAACCATATATAGTTTTCTTTTCATATTTTTTTGAAAGCTATAATAATTTTTAGAATTTAGAATCCTACTTAAGATTATACCTTGCATACATCAAAATCCCAACACATTTTCACATTAATAAATCCAAATTTAGCACAAGTAAAGATAAAACTACACATTGGTCTAGGTTACCTTAAGTGAAAAATTTTACATCACTGATCCCCCTGTGGGAATGATTCAAGTATGCTGAGAATTAACAAAAGGATAAGTTTCTCCTTACCCTAAATAATCAAAATTTCTTGGTTCACACCAAAATTGGGGTAAGTATCCCAAATTAAAAATAAATAGTGATTGTTATCACTTAATAATATGCAAAAAGAAATAGTGCTTTTTACCATTAGTAAAAGCAAAATAAACAGTGGTTCTCACCACTACCAAATCCATTGCTCACAAGAAAAAATGAGAAACTCCCTTGAAATATTTCAAAAATTAAAAGAAAAGAAGGGAGTATTGAAATTAAATCCCTATAATTCTCAATATTAGAGAACCATAAAGGTGATGCTCATTATAGGTTGGGTGGCATCAAGACCACCTAAAAATATCGATATCCTTACACATGATGATATATCTATCACATAAGCAACTTACTTTTGTATAGATCAATGTTTGCATGTGGATGAGTTAACATTTGGTAGCTTGTATTGCCTAGTGGTCTAATCCAAATATGTAAAAAAATTAGGATTATGATACTCATAAGGTGATAGCTAGTACAAATGGGCTACATAAATCCTGTTTTGCACTAGGGTAACTTTCTTCATTTTCATAGTAATGAACTCACATGCACACACAAGGATATTGAATATCTTGGTTATCTTAGTAGATTTATACTTTTTAAAAAAGTCTTGCACGGTTACTATAGAACTTTTGATTATGTAACTAGAGTTTTTGAGTCTCCTAAAAATCCCAAACACATTATAAAACATTATACTATTCATTACAATTCATATCATGCCATTACATGTTTTTTTAGTGTGCATTTTCACAAGCCATTACATAGTGTCATAATAATATTAAAATAATGAGATAAATTTTGTACAATATATAGGGCTAGCATATAATATGTCAAAAAGTCATCATAATACATCATACAAATTAAACAAATCATCCATTTTATTGTGCATTTACAAATACACATATCATCAAATCACATCATATAGAAAATACATGCATACATGATAAGCATCATAAAAGTACATATAAGCATTGCATACATCTCATAAAGTAGTAAAAGCATCACATGATGATAATATAAAACTCATATATATGAAATACAAAGATACATCATCATTCATATACTTCCCGTAGGCTACAATAAAATGGGTCCTCAGACCTCATAATCCTAAAAATCCCAAAAGAACCATCAGAGTCTCAAAACCATGGTCATGTAGGACCGACACTATGAATCTCATCCCTACCCTTAGTTGAAGTCCACAGTGAACTCCCAAAATTTCTACCACCTACCCTATATGGCCTCCATGCAGAGCTAGGAGGCCCCATCTATGTAGAATACTATCTTGTTACACTCCTCTGAATCTGGTGTGATCCAATGGTAGGTGGATGGTCTGGTAAGCACCCCCTAAGGTGCACTATATCATCCTCTAAATCATCATTATAAGTTCACTCCTATCAACAACAAGTTTGGTAGGTTACCACTAAGGATTGAAGTTGTGCCACCTCCTCCTGTAGTCTAGCCATCTCACCACTACTAGATCCCTATGATAATACAATTTATTTTGGGTGCTCTGTTCCTGCACTTAGAAGAGATCCCTCTCCCATAGAACTCTAATAAGGTCACCTCACAACTTAGTAATCATAGCATCTCATGTTGCTATATGCACCTACATCCCTTGATAATCCAATTTTTCCTCACCCAAATCACCCTATATATCTCCTAAGTCAAGGAGCTATATCCACTCATTTGCTAATCAATGATGTACATGTCACTCACATATGTCGACCTACTCATCATCTGGTTGCTCATCCTAACCCTCCTCATCTAGAGCATCCTTGGGTGCCTCCTCTACCACCTTAACTACATCTCCTCCTAGTGGCCCCTCTCCTTGCCACTACCGTGTCACTCACAAAAATGCATACTCCTCTATAGTCCCAGCATCATCCATCTCAGATATATCTACTATATTATATGACTCCTCCTCCAATGCCTCCACTATAGGCCAACTAAGAGTCCTATCATCCTTGTGATGTCGATAGATCATTGAATCACTAGGAAAACCCTACCATAACCCAAACTACCATAGGAATCAAGCATAAGGAAAGTACTCCTACTCTATCCCATGCCACCCAATCAACCACCTGCCCCACCTCACCTAGCGTAATTGTGTCTCAGCCTCATCCCATACTAGAAAATCTCTATAATATCTCTAGGTAACCTCCTCTACCCTGAGTCATGCAAAGGTCTCTACATAGTGCTCAACCTCACCTGCAAAGCAATGACTCTACCTTCTATCCTATTCCCACTACCATAGAATCTCATAGCCTATATCCCTATCAACAAGTCATACTCAGGTCATCCATAATAGTCTCTACGGTTGATCCATAGAAATATGTTGTCATCCCCAAACCTATAGTAGAAATTTACAACCCAAGCCCTTTTTCCCATGAGAGTGGATCTCATATAACTCATCATATAGTTGTACCAATAAGGTAGTACCCCAAGCCATCACTAATGATTGCTCTACGGTGCACTCTACCAATAAAAACACCAAATCTAAAAGGTTCCATGGGAACCTGGCTCTTGATGATTCTGGAAGTAACATGTTGGAAATCAAAGTCATGAGTAAAGCATGTCTAACATCCAATACATCAACCCCAAACCATAGCTCTACTAATATACCTCCACTAGGTAGGTAGTGCACTACCTCATCCTAGTTTCCCCTAAAGTATCTCTGCATCATTACATCTATCTGGTCTTGGTGAGTGGATATGATAGGGAACCCCTCTATAAAAATGCATAATATTTGATAGACATCCTATACAATCACCATCATCTCTCTTGTAGATAAATGGAAAGTGTTGGTGTGAGGATCGCAAAGGTCTAGCAAGGCAATCAAGTAGGCGTGGTCACGCACCACATTCTCTAACCATGTCACATTCTTAAGGACAATGCCATAGAGCCATTGTAAGTCCTCCTCTATAAAATTATCCCTCATGACCTGAAAGAGAGTCAAAACTTGATACCGACTCTTCACCACCTGAAAAAGCTAAGTATAAAAAATGCACTCAAAATTAATAAAAAAAAGTCCAAAAATACCCAAAAAATGACCAAAAAAGGCCCCTTTTACCCTAGTTTTGTGACCATCCCACCTAGGGATGGCCCCCAATTTGGAAGTCATCCCACCCAGGGACGACCCCCAAAAATGGCTAAAATAGGGTCATTTTGACCCCTAAAATAGCCCTAAAAATGCAAAAAATAGCAAATTAATGATAATATTATGCATATAAACTAGAAATAACTGCTTGCATTCCTATATTTACCAACTATTATGGTTCTTCAATCGAAATTTAGTGTGTTTTATGAAAAAATCAAAATAAATTAACATTTCACAGTAAATAATAAAGAGAAGGATGAAATATACATCATATTTATCTCGTACCAGCTCCACAACTTGTCAAATCATATGCCTAGATCATGGTGATATTTAAATTTTTTTGCAGTGCTTCACATAAAAAAATCACTCTCCTACTTCTCACCTCTCAGTTTCCTAAGCAAACCATGCACAAATGAGCTCATTTGCCTCATTTTGGGCTTATATAGCAATAAAAAGATCATGGCTGTCCCTAGGTGGGATGGTCGTCCAATTGGCCTATCACCCTTCACCATTTAATCAATATATGTCAGTCCAGGATGGTGTCCAAGGCTATATACGAGAGCAGGGTGTAGCATATTGTAGGTTTAGTTCATTTAACTCAGGGCTTTATTGGTGAGGAAGTTAGTGTCTTGGGGTGTTTGGTACTCCTAACATCCTAGAAATGCTAAAATACTTCTTTTGACAAAGAAAATAAAACTAAACTATTGAAAAATGGAAATTGCATGAATCAAATCCACACTATTCAAAAAAGCAAAATTGTTGCTAAATTCAATTGACAAGAAATAAGTTGCAGCAAACTGATAATGAACTGTTGTAGAAAACGAAACTTCTAAAAGGAAAACATCACACCATAATTTGCAGAAAATGACAAAAATTGAAATATCAAATACTGAAAACTAAATGTGCAAAATCTGTAACAACTTTATTCTAATACAAATTCTAGAAATAGTGCAAAAAATAGAAAGCTGAAAATACTGTGCTAAATTCTGGAAATGTGAAACTAAAATTAACCACTAACTTGCAACTACTAATCAAGAAGTATTGACCTATGCATCAACCAAAAATTCTACAAAAATTGTTAGTCTTATGCTACCCTGCTGTAGCCAGAATAAGCAGAATTCTATCAGGGGAAAAACCCTCCTCTGGGCCTGGAAGCGGCCCTTGCTTCCTAAACCAAAGGAGGTGAGTGAGATTTCTCAAAACTAAGAATTTCTCACACTTAATTCAAAATGAAACATGAATCACAATATTGCACCCTTTTATTTCATATTAGCAACATAACAACAATGTAGGAAGAGACCTGCAAAATACTGTATTCCTATAGTAAATACAGATTCAGAACACCTAATACATGATATAACTATATTCAGATACCTATTCTCCTATATGCTCAACCATATGGAAGCGTTTTATTTATATAAAATAGAATGCATTACAGATAAGGTTTACTGATATTATCTAGAACTGTTACAATAGTTTTAGTCCAGGTCTTCCATAAATGCAGTTTTTTGACTCTTCTGTCCCTATCCACTCTAAGTGTTGGAATACAAAGTGAGGAAAAAGTGTGAATTTGGACAAGGTGTCTTCTGAGATGACTTTAGTCACCGTTTAATCCTTTTCAAAAATACCTTTAAGCAGTTCCAAACTATCTGCGCTCATTCCATAATTGCTCCAGAATATCAGGTAGTAGAACAAGAAGATTGCTATTTCATTAGCATAAGTTTATGCAATTGGTTGTGGTGGAAGATATGGTCTCCTTAGGCATCCATAGGACTAGTTACATCCTTGAATTTGGTTGGGATGGATAAATTCCACACCATGCTATGATAAAGTCTAGTTTTCTAGCACAGTCAACAACTTGACAACTTTTTGGCACCTAAAAGTTAATTTAAAAGTGAGAAAATTGTGGCATATATTTGTGGATGTATGGTAAACCTTATACATATATTCTTTACATATGATAACACTTAAATTAATGTATAATTATAGGAATAAATATCCAAAACACTGAAGAAAATATGGATAAATCAGTAAAAATAGAGCATATGCACTTTCCCTATCTTAACATGCAAATATCATCACAAAATGCATAATATCCTATAATTAACATAAAATCACATAAAAAATAGTTCCATATGAGTCTTAAAAGTTTATAAAAGAAGTCTTTAAATGAGGCAATATCCTGCCTCATCATTCTACCCCCCAGCCTATTCTAATGCATGTCCTCATGCATTCTATTCTGCAACAATGGCATAAATGTCCAACTCAAGATATCATTCATCATACTTCCATAATCTACTTCCAATCTGGTAATATCCCTTATGCATCTAAATTTATTTGAGCCACTCCTGGAATTGGTATTATGGATGAGCATCGTTGTCAAATAAATGTGGAACAATAGTTATGATAGTAGGCATCCTGTACCTGAGTCCAATCCAACATTTTTTGACCTTAAGTATAGTTTGAATTACACCTGTAGCCTTTCCCTGAGACCAGATCAAGTTATTAGGTGAGATAGGTTCTCTTTTCTGTAATGATATGGCAGTTCACCCCACCTGTTTCTACAAGCTAATAATGCATCAACAAAGGAGGCTACACAAAATGTTTGGAACCCATCTATACATACTTGAAGATTTCCCAGGTACATTCTCTTTATGTTTTCATTCTTGTTGAGAGCATAATTTTGATTTGTAGAGGTCTTTTGAGTCAGGTGCACATGCCTGATCAGTAAAACAACTTAAGTCTCTAAAGACTTACTAGTTCTATTTTGTTGTTCCAAATAGAGTTGGTTCTTTAGCACTGACTGAAAGGATCTAAGCTGAATGACACCAAGAATATGTGAGGAAGAAATAGAACTTCAGTTGGTAAAAAGAAGTTATGAAGGAATAATTCACACAACAGATTTTGATCTTCCATAGAGCTCTACTAGAAAGCCTCTAAAAATTCCCCTGGTGTCTCAAAAGTATGGGTAAAACTAGAGGCAATCCTCATGGTCTACCACTGGAGGTATTTTTCCTTAAAAATTAGGCTATAAAACCTAGAAGGCATCCTGCATTGAACTATACACTCAAAAATTTGACATACATTTTGAATTTTCTCCTTTAAGTCTTTAATTTCAGAATATTTCCTTTTTATCTCCTCCTTTAAGTTCTGTTGTGATGAAACCTTCTCTTCCAACTATTGGCATCTAGCTACCCAAAATGTTACATCCTCATTATATTTCATAAGTGAAACTGTATCAGGTGGTCTAATAATAGGCTGCATTTGAGGAATTATTTCCATCTAGACACCAACATCTACTGTCTCTACTATAGAATTTTTTGTTTGCACTTTAGCCTCAATCACTTCAATTTTAGGAATGACAATATGTGGGGGTGATTGAACAATTACCTATTATAGAAGTACCATGCTTGCCTCATCTGGTGGAGTTGTTGCATCAGTTTCTTACTCAGGTTCCTTAGACACTTGCATGAGTGCCCCTACCTATCCATCCTTTGAATTTTGTTGTTTCTGTTGTGGTATCACTGTTTCTTCTAGTGAAGCTTTGTCAACAGAACCTCTCTCTGTATTCCTTGCTAAATTTATTAGCAAATTGTCTAATTCATATCCTAAATTTGTGTGAGAGGGTTGCTTCTCCAAAATTGTAAGCCTATTTTTCACAGTTTCGATCTCTTGCCACAATTTGACAATAATGTCATATTTTTCCTTTAAAGTGGTTTCATTCTTTTCAATCCAATTGGTCTAGGTTTTAATTACACTTTTGGATGCATGGAGTTGAGTTTCAAAATCAATTTCTTCCTCCTCCCCTGAACTTGAATATCTGTTTCTTCTGTTCCTGCTTCATTAGAGTCAGGATAATCAACAAGGGACTCCGAATGACTAGTATAAATTGTATATTTTTGTGCTTCTCTTGTTTTAGTACACTCCTCAGAATTAGAGGAATAATTAAAAGAAAATGAAGGTACCGATTCCATTAAAACATCTTCATGATGAACATCAACATTGAATTCCTCATTGGTAACATTTTCAACTCCTTCAACCTCTTCATATTGTTCACCAATATCAACATTTTATTCCGTTATTTCCTTTATTTTCACATTCCCTTCATCAGCAGTCCTCTACAATCTTGAATACCTCCTTAGTTCTAAAATAGATGGCCCTCTACACCTTTTAGTTCTAGCCTCAAATATTCCAATTGGAAAGGTAGATGGTTCCCTTGTCTCAGAAATATGAGGTGGTTGTGGTTCTGATGCAAAGGTAAATTTTTGTTTTCACTCAGAACCAACATGTTACTGTGTTTTCATTTTTGATGGAGGCCCTTCAAGAAATGAAGGAGCTACTCCAGTAGAAGTCCTAAGTGTAGGTGTAGTATTAGGGTTAATTTTCTCAGTAAATTCATCCCATGTTTGGAAGAAATGTGCAAAATTCCTAGAATTGCCCCTGAAATGATGTCTACAAATAAACTTAATTAATCCATGATGCTTAGGATAACATTTTCCTTATTGGTACTTTTTGGACATGTTGGCCAAGTATTGGTGCAAGTACAAGGGTACATTAACTCTTAGTTAAGGGTTTTCATAGCCATAACGAAGGTGAGCCAAAATTATCATATGGTGGCCAGAGAGAATAGGGAATTGACCATCGCAGGTAAGAAACCTAATTACCCAAACAATGACTTCATCCCATGGTGTCTGTAAACTAGTTTGCTTAACACCCTTACATATATTATTACTCATTATATACTCAATTTGTCTATCATTTTTACCCCTAAATTTATTAACCAACTCTTTTAAGGTGTTCTTTCTATAATTCCCTATATGAATTCCTTGTAAAGGTAATTCTGTAATTTCATTGAGGATTTGTGGACTTACTTGGATGGTCATTCCACTAATCTACACCTTGTTCCCTCAGAAATTTCATGCAAATTATGTTGCTAACCTTTCTAAATACCCTTCAAACTTTCATAGGAAAGGTAGGAAACCGCCTTCGGTGAAAATTTGTAGACACTCTAAATCCATTTGCAAATACTCAATATTATATGGTTCAATTCTATTTTTCTATCTTCCCACGGTTCAATTCAAGTTCCTCAAGTTTGTTTTTCCATCAACTTTATGCTGTTCTTAGTTCTATGAGAATTTGCTGCCAATTTCATGTTTACTCATTATAGAATGGAAAGAACAAAGTTTTTAGGGACAGTAAACACATGCACAACACCAAAATGATGAATATGCATGCAACGTTAAGCAGACTTGAGAGGTGGTAGCATACAATTAATCTTGAGCCCTTTTTTTCCTCGCATGCAATTTAATGCTATGATATTTGTGGTGATGTGGCTCCTAGAATTTACGAAAAATTGCCTCATTAAACTTACTTTTTCCTACTTAAAACATGTGCCAACCAATCACACATAATGAATTAATTTAGAATTTCCATGCCTATTAAAAATTTGTAGAGTGGCACAACTTTCAAATTTGATTAGCATGATTTCCATATGTGCACAGATATTACGTTGATTTCAAGCCTATGCCACATGGATCCGGAGTTAAAATGAATTAACCATTTGTTAATTCATTCTTAACTCTTATCTCTATTCCATTCTGAAGTAGAATAGTTTACAGAGCTATATTTAAAGAACATTCTTGTGAAGGGCCTTCGTTCTAAGCAGAATGATTAACCATCTATGTTTCTAGAGTAGGCTTCATTCATTATTTTGACAACTTCTCTGGAACTAAATGCATGTGTTTATGCTAATTAAATATTTTATGCATCATATAATACATATTTACAATATTAAAATGGAAAAATACACATACCTGGAAAAAAAAAATCTATCCATATTCTGTACAAATGTTGATTCTAGTTGTTTCTGCATTAACATTTACAAGGTGCAACAAAACAAATGGAAAAACATAAGTAAAATAGATGTGATGGAATGATCTGAATGAACTAGAGGTGAGTTTGACCCTATGGAATGAGGAATAATGAATGGAACTATGATGAAATGATGACAGATAATGGATAATATGATGATGGAAATGAGACAAACATGTTGGGAAAACCGGTTTTCATGTAAGCCAAATTCAGATGTGCCTCGCAAAGGTTTTTACAATCTGAATTTTTATTTATTTTTTTCATTAATTGTTTTTGCATTTTTTTTCCTTCTTTGGTGACATTACTTGATTGAGTCATTCTTGGAAGCAATGGCTGCTTCCAACACCATTACATCCATGTTTCCCACTTGGTTGAGAAACTCCTCCTTGGTTAATGACTTATGATATACATGGAGACGATGACCGTTAACCATAAACTTTCTTCTTGAATCATCAATTGGTGAAAGATGCACAACTCCATTGGCAAACACCTCCTCAATCTCATAAGGTCCGAGCCATCGGGTCTACAACTTGCTAGGAAAGTCTTCATACCGGGAGTCAAACAACAAAGCCCAATCGCCTTGTTGAAATTTTTGTTGTTGAACATGACTATCATGCAACAGTTTATGTTGTGCTTGGATCACCTCAGTCTGGTGCAATGCATCTCTCCGTAGCTCATCCAATGCATTGAGCTACAGGATCCGGTTCATTTGAGCCTGTGACAAATCAATACCAACTTCGAAAGTAGTCCGAAGAGTTAGCAATTCAAATTCAATAGGTAAAAGGGGATTTTTTCCATAAACCAATTCGTAAGGGGTAAATATAGTAGTGGAATTCCAAGTGGTGTTATAGGCCCAAATTGCTTTAGGTAACTTCTCCACCCAATTCCTTATATGGGATGATATGGTTTTGGTTAAGATCCTCTCTAACTCCCTATTTGTCACTTCCACTTGTCCATTGGCTTGTGGATGGTAAGGTGAAGATTTTTGGTGTTTGATTTCATATAGCTTGGTGAAGGCTTCAACAAATTTTGATGTAAACTGAAGTCCCTGATTAGTGGTGATAGATTGTGGGGCTCCAAATCATAGAAATATTTGTGAATATAGGAAATCAACAACTTTTTCCTCTCGGGCATGCTTAAAAGCATGAGCTTCTACCCACTTGGTTACATAATCAGTACATACCAAGATATGCACTTTCCCTTGGGAAGGTGGATCAATGGGTCCTAAAAAATATAGCCCCCACCTCTCAAATGGTTTTGTACCTAATTGATGTTGTAAAGGCATTTAACTAGTAAAATTAGGCTTACCCATCCTTTGGCATGCATCACAATTTTTGACATACCTTTTGACATCTTTGTGCAAGGATGGACAGTACTAACCAGTACCCAAAATATTTTGAATGGTATTCTTCACTGAATAATGCCCTCCTGATGGTTCATCATGACATGCTCACAGTATGTCATATACCTCATCCTTACGAATACACCTACGTAAAACATGTCTAAGACTGCATTTAAACAATAAAACTCCTATCCATTCAAAAGAAGAACTTTGCTTGATCAACTGTTTCTTTTTTTTAGGAGTAAAGTGAAGAGGAATCTTCATTGTAGCTAAATAATTAGCTATATCTGCAAACCATGGAGATTGTATAGAAACATCAAACAATTTCTCATCAAGAAACACATCCTCAACCAATTGCTCCGTATCTACATTTGGCAATCTTGACAAAAAATATGCCACTACATTAGACTTCCCTGGTTTATTAACTATAGTAATATCAAATTTCTATAGTAGTATTAACCAGCGAATAATGCGTGCACTAACCAAAGGTTTATTCATCAAATACTTTATAACAACATGGTCTGTGTGGATGAATACAAGATATCCTATGATATAGTGTCAAAATTTGTTAATAGCATACACCACAGCTAAAAATTCCTTTTTAGTTGTGGTATAATTCTTTTTAGCTCCAGTAAAATTTTTACTAATGTAGTATATGGCATAATGTTGTCCATCTTCAATCTGTCCTAATGCAGCTCCAATAGTAGTATTGGAAGCATCAGTTTGAATGTGGAAGGGTAACTCCCAATTAGGACCTCTCAATACAGGTGGAGTTGTTAATTTTTCCTTTAAAGCTTTAAAGGACTTTTGACACCCAACGGACCAAACAAATTCAGAATCCTTTGTTAAAAATGCAAAAATTGGATTAGCAATAGTACTAAAATTGGTAATAAATCTACGATAAAATCCAATATGTCCTAAGAAACTATGCACATCAGTTTGAGTTTTTTAGGGAGGAAGGGTTTTGATAACCTCTACCTTCTTAGGATCAACTTTAATTCCACAAGTAGAAATATGATGTCCAAGAACAATTTCTTCTTCCATCATCAAGAAATATTTCTCAAGATTTAGAGACAAATGATATGTTTCACACCGTATTAAAACTTTTTCAAGTTGCTCTAAAGTATATTCGAATGTATCTCTGAACACTATGAAGTCATCCATATAAATATGTACACTTTCATTCATTATATCAGAAAAATAGCCAAAACAACTATTTGAAATATTGTTTGTGCATTACATAAAATGAAGGGTAATACTCTGTAAGCAAATGTGTCCCAAGGACATGTGAAATTTGTCTTTTCCTGGTCCTCTGATGTGACTTGAATCTGATTATAACCACTATAACCATCTAGGAAACAAAAAAATTTCTTACCAGCAAGGGTGTCCAATACTTGGTCTATAAATGGTAATGGAAAGTGATCTTTATGTGTGGCCTTATTCAATTCCCTGTAGTCCACACATACTCTCATATTTACATTTTTATTTAGAACAATAACTAATGGTGAAACCCACCTACTATCTAAAATTGGATAAATGAATCCTACATCCATAGGTTTTTGATTGCTTCCTTAATAATATCCTTCAAAGCGGGATTCAAACACCTTTGTGGTTGTCTTACTGGTTTGACATCTTCTGTGTATATCTTATGTGTACACACATCAGTGTGAATACCAGGCATGTCCTTATAAATCCAAGCAAAAGACTGAACATATCTCTACAAAACAAAAAATAATTTGGCTTCTTGCTCATTAGTCAGCCAACTATTAATGTTCACAAGTTTTCCTGGTTGTATTTCAATTTGCTTAATCCCTAGATAAATAGAATTGACAACCTCATATTTGTTGATTAAAGCATTTAAGGGACAATGATGTGGTTTCATAGTATGAAATACTCTTGATTTTGGTGTAAATTTGATACCTAATGGGATCATTTGCATAAGACAGGTGAAATAAGTTAGAATATGATGATGCCAACCATGTGGCGGTGTGAAGGAGCTTTCTTGTAGTGGAATAGATGACAAATGTTCAACAATTTGTTCTTCATATTTCCATAACAAACAATGGACAAGAATTTGATCATCCCTAAGGCCTTCTTCATGCAATGTTTTCACCAAAACTATTTCATGTTCAAATATTTCTCTTTCTGGTGCATTAAGTTCTTCAATATGTTCCTTTACTATGACTGTGGCCAAGGTAACAATGGCTTCTTGTTCTTCATCAGACTCAAGGTACCATATTTGTCCAAAAAAATTAGCTGAAGGTTGGGCTAGTGAATACAAGGAAATATTTTTTAGGTCTACACCAATTGAAATGGTCATCTCACCTGACCTACAGTCTATAAATGCAGCTACAGTGGTAATCCAAGGTCGTCCTAGAACAATAGGACAGCCATTAGCTGAATTTCTAGGCTGTAGTACTAAGAAATCTATAGGATATTACCAAGAAGAGACTTCAATGGCAACATCCTCTAGAATTCCCTTTGGTTTAGCAACTAACCTATCTGCCATCTCCAAAACTGTGGTGATGGGACTAAGATTATGGAGCTACAATTTGTTCATGGTTTCTTTAGTCATTACATTGATTGCATCACCTAACTCAATAAGCACATTTGGACTTTGAACAAACCCAATAGTAATTGTCACCACTGGACTCCCTAGATCACTATACTTAGGAGGTACTAGTTTTCTCGAGAGTAGGTCAGCCAACTTACCTTCTACCTGCATAGTTTTTGGAAAGGCTTTCTTCTTCCTACCAAGATTTCTAATGCATAGATCCTAAATAGTTTTCCTAATTAGAGGTACTTCCTTTATTGCTTGTAACAAAGGAAGTGAGATAGGCATTTTCCTCAATTCTATGATTAATCCTAATTCATATGCTATTATAGTGTGGTCAAACCTTTTAGGATAGGGCAGGTCTGTTATGATAGGTTCAGTTTTCCCTTGTACATTTTTTGTTTTTACTTATTTTTGCCTTGTTTGTGGTTTTTTGGACTTGGTAGTTCTTGTTGTCCATCAATTTATTCAATAGTGGGTGGTGTAGGGTCAGGTAAAACCTTCCATTAACGCAACTAGATGTTACTACAATTAAGTACATGGACTGCAACAGTCTCTTAAGACTCAGCTCCATAAATAGGAGTTGTTTATCTATTTTTATTGGGGTTAGCCATAGGCTGAGCTGGAAGTGGAGGCTACTTAACTGGTTGTGTTTGTTGTGGTTGAACTCTTCCCTAAAAAATTTGATTAGGGGCTAGCAGCAAGTGTTGGTTTGGTGGTTGATACCACTGCTACCCTTGATAGGATGGGTATTGTTGCCCCCATATTTGCCCTAACTGATTTGGTACCCAAGATGGATTAACTGGATGCCATGGTTGATTCCATCCAGAATGTTACCAATATTGAGGAGTTTCCCAAGTTTGATTCCAAGGTTGAGGAGGAGGTTCTATGTACCCCCATGGCATATTCTAAGGATTATGTCCCCAATTTGAAGAAAAGTGAAGGGCATTTTGGTTTTATATGAAGTTGCCTCCTAGCCTTTGTCCAATAGCATGAAGTTATTCAACTTGGTTTTCTATAGCACTCCTAAGATGGGGAAAAAGATGACATTTATTAGTTTTATGCTCCTTTGAGCAAATGCCATAGATTGCTGAGATTGAGGTCTTGCCCAAAGGAAAATATTGTAGAGCATGCTTATTTCTACACCTAGGACAATAGATAGATAAGGGTGGTGAAGAATTGGCTCTTGTATTCCTTTCTTCTAAAGTAGTGTTTAGTTGAACAAGTATATCAATTTTCATATTAGCCATTTCTTCCATCAATTATTTTATGTCTACATTATTAGGACTTTTATTCTTCCTTCTATCCCTAGTTCTAAAATAATTTGTGCACAACTGTTTAATGTTAGTAATCTCAAGTTGGTGTACATCTCCTTTTCCCATTATATCCAGTACTTCCTTGGATTCATCTTGTAATCCCCTTAGAAATATATATTTTAACAATTCTCCTTCTATAGGACCAACTATTTTTTGGATAAAAGCAAATCTATCGACATAATATTCCAAATTTTCATCTTCTTCTTGTTTAATTCGAAATAACTCATCCTTTCTATTACATACCCTGAAATACTCTTGATATTTGTCTAAAACTATAGTTTCCATTTCATCCCAGGTATGAATGGAATCTGAGTCAAGACTCATGAACCAACATAAAGTTGCATCTTTAAGTGTGGAAGGGAATAATTTCAGCTTTTGATTATCAGTCACAAAATCATATGTTTGACACAAGATATTAAACTCAAAAAGAAACTTGTTAGGATCTTCAGGCACTGTTCCCCTAAATATTAGAAACACTAAGGGAGAAATGGTTTTCATAGGAGCTTGTTGTCCAGTAGTTAATTGTATAGGGTACTCAAAATTTCTAGCAGGAGGTGGTGGTTGTGCCATGTTTTCCTCCTCTAATTTAACTGATTCAACTTTTTCTTTTTGTTCTAATAATGGATCATGAATAGAAGAATGTATAGTAGTAAGTGCTTCAAAAATTTCTTCCTCAAAAGGTTATGTAGATGGTTCAACTGATGAAGAAGATGATTCTTTTTTTACTCTTTTAGGATAATAATAAACAAGCAGATCTTATCCTATATGGGAAGAACACCTTTCTTGGAAGGAATCATTTCTAATAAACCTCCCTCTATCATCTCTTGGCCTATGCATTCATGCCTATTTACTAAAATGAACTAAACCTCAGGACTCCAAAATTTATTTCCTGAGACAGGACAGTTTTTGGATTGCTAGACCTCTCCTAACAACACCTAAGGTTCCTTGACAATGGTGCCAAAAATGATGAGTATCATTTAACCTTCACCATTTAATCAATATATGTTAGTCCATGGTTTTTTCCAAGGCTATATACGAGAGCAGGGTGTAGCAGATTGTAGGTTTAGTTCATTTAACTTAGGGCTTTATTGGTGAGGCAGTTAGTGTCTTGGGGTGTTTGGTACTCCTTCTAACATCCTAGAAATTCTAAAATACTTTCTTTGACAAATAAAATTAAACTAAACTATTGAACTAGAAATTGCATGAATCAAATCCATACTATTCAAAAAATTTAAACTATTATAGAATTGAATTGACAAGAAACAAGTTGCAGCAAACTGATGATGAACTGTTATAGAAAATGAAACTTCTAAAAATAAAACATCACACCATACTTTGTAGAAAATGACAAAAATTGAAATATAAAAAATAGACAACTAAATGTGCAAAATATGTAACAACTTTATTCTAATACAAATTCTGGAAATAATGCAGAAAATAGAAATCTAAAAATACTGTGCTAAATTCTGGAAATGTGAAACTGAAATTAACCACTAAATTGCAACTACTAATCAAGAAGTATTGACCTATGCATCAACTAAAAATTTGACAAAAATTGGCAGTCTTCTGCTGCCCTACTACAGCTAGAATAAGCAAAATTTTGTCAGGGGAAAAACCCTCTTCTGGGCCTGGAAGTGGCCCTTTCTTCCTGAACCAAAGGAGGTGAGTGAACTTGCTCTAAACTAAGAAGTTCTCACACTTAATTCAAAATTAAACATGAACCATAATATTGCACCCTTTTATTTCATATTAGCAACATCACAATACTGTAGGAAGAGACCTACAGAATAATGTATTGTTGCAGTAAATATAGATTCAAAACACCTAATACATGCTATAACTATCTTCAGCTACCTATTATCCTATATTCTCAACCATATGGGAGCATTTTATTTATACAAAATAGAATGCATTATAGATAAGGTTTATTGCTATTATCTGGGACTGTTACAGCAATTTTAGTCCAAGTCTTCCACAAATATAGAGTTTTGACTCTTCTGTCCCTATCCACTCTAAGTGTTGGCATCCAAAGTGAGGAACAAGTGTGAGTTTGGATAAGGTGTCTTCTGAGATGAATTTAGTCACCATTTAATCCTTTTCAAAAATGCCTTTAAGTAGTTCCAAACTGTCTGTGCTCATTCCCAAATTGCTCCGAAATATCAGGCAACAGAATAGGAAGATTGCTATTTCATCAACAAAAGTTTATGCAATTGGTTGTGGTGGCAGGTATGGTCTCCTTAGGCATCCTGAGGACTAGTTACATCCTTGACTTGGAATAGGCCATAAAAATTCCACACCATGCTGTAGATGTACAACTAGCTGGAATTTGTATGACAAAGTCTAGTTTTCCTACACAGTCAACAACTTAACTTTTTGGTGCCTAAAAGTTAATTTAAAAGTGAGCAAACAGTGGCATATATTTGTGGATGGATGGTAAACCTTATACATAGAGCAATAAGTAAAATATAACACTTAAACACGTAAATTTTTAAGAATAAATAGCCAAAAAAAATAGCGAAAACACTAAAGAAAAGAAATAGCCAAAACACTGAAGAAAATATGGATAAATCAGTAAAAGTAGAGCAAATGCACTTTCCCTATCTTAACATGCAAATATCATCACACAATGCACAATATCCTATAATTAACATAAAATCACATCACAAATAGTTTCATATGAGTCTTAAAAGTTTATAAAAGAAGTATTTAAATGAGGGAATATTCTGCCTCATCAGAATGTGCATTCATCCCACTTAGAGATGATCACCAAGAAAACCTACAAAAATAGGGCCAAAAACCCACCAAATATAGGTCAAAAATGGTTCAAATTAACAAGGGATAAATATTGAATCTAAAGTATTCATGGATGATATTAAAATACTTTATTTCATTTCCCAATAAGGAAATTATGGCTGTAACACTCCACGAGAATGGATTATTTAGGCTCTCGCTTCCATAAATCATCATTAAAATGATAAAAATCCTAGTATAATTGATAGGGTTTGCAATGGGAAAAACTAATGGTTATCCCAATTAAGTCATGTGTCAATAAACTCATCGATTTTATAATTATTCATGCCCTTATTAACTCATCACTTGAGGGGGTAATCATAACAAATATTTCATAATCAAATCAACACTTTAACACTCAAAAGTGTAATTTTCATACATTCAAAATATTCATTACCAAAGATAAATTTGCAAGCCCATGTTGGGGAAAATAATCAGCAAATGCAATAAAATAAAGGCTTGGCATCCTTGAAGCCTAAATAATTCACCCATTTAAATTCTTATAAGGAAATAAGGAACCAAGACCAAGTATACCCTAAGCCCCAAAAATTCTATGGCAAGCGCAACTGAAAGGTATACCAAAATCAATCCTTCAACAATGTCAAAAGCAAGTATTCCAAGAATGTATGCTCTTTCCAAAAAAAAAGGCACATAAATTTGGTTAGGTTAATGAATAAACTCAATAATTAAATGATTTATTCATATATTTTTGCTCAGTGCTCTATTGCACACATTGCATCTCTAAAAAGGGTATTTGTAGATACTAAAATCATATAAATTAGATAATATTGTTATACGCCACTCTTATCAATATTATATGGCCCCATTGGGCAACCCTCAAGGGTTAATTAGGGTTACCAACCACTTTTGGGAGGGTTTACCCCACTTTTGGGAGGTTTTCGGCCATGTAGCCATGGCCATCCCACCCAAGGACAGCCACCAACAACCATCCTTGGATGGGACGACCATGAACCAAACCCCTAAAAATTCAAAGGGTGGGATAAATGATAATAAATTCCTACCATTTATCCCACCCAATCACCCAAAATTGATTGGGATGTTGTTATAAATATCAAGGCCTACAAATTGGAGACCCCAAATGGGTAAGCTTTCCCACCCTATGCATGGCAAGGGCATTGACAAGTGGCAACACTATTCCTACATGCCATAACTTTCCCCTTTGCACATTTATCCTAGTTTAGCTATAAATTGAGGTACTCCTACCCAATTTCAAGGAGACAATAACAAGAATTTCTCATGAAGTGTTTCTCACATTTGTCCTCACATTTACCCAAGTATTTTCCTTGAAAATATTTTCATTCAAAGGTGCTTTTAGGGGTATCCCAAAATATGCTAATCTAATCCTGAAGAATACAAGATTATAATGAGATGGGGGTCAACAATATAAGATCACTTTTTACTTTTTCTTCCAAATCAATATTATGTTGTGTAAAGATAGTAGTATCAATAGCAGTAATCAAAGTGTAGCACCCTAAAATTGGCTTAGTGAAATGGTAATAATTACATTCATCCTAGTAAATAATTTAAATTCAAATTTTAACCTCGTAAACAGCCCGTTAACCGTCGGGTAATCCGTTTCCCCCTTTTTTGTGCCATTTTTAGAGGTTGTTTTGACCATTTGACGATATCATCGTCGATCAGACGATATCGCCCCAGATCTGAAAATTTTGTCTGGGCTAGGACGTCTAGATGATCTTGTCGCAAAACTGATTTTGCACAATTAGCTTCTGTTCCAACGGGCCTCTAATATGGGTAGAAGCATGTCTACACCATTAGAGACCCTCCCCCATTGGAGATCTCCCAAATAGGGATGATCTCCAACCTCCTAACCTCCCTCCTAAGCTTATTTAATCCTAAGCCCTCCCCTTAGCACCCCCCTGGCTGAAATTCCCTATAACCCGACTGCATACATGTTAAAACATCCTAAGTTTTCATTTGCATTAGTTCTATATCAATTTTGTTGTAGGTACATTACTGTTTTTCAGCCGGAGCAAGCTTACATCATTGTCGATGAACCTGTTCAGATTAGAGGTGAACCTGTCAAATTAGAGATGATTTTATACCAATGCAGGATGATTTCGACTGCAGTCAACATTGAGGCAATCAGTGCCTGAAGTTTGCATTTCTCTACCCCTTTTCTGCTATTTTATTTTGCAATTAGCTTGTTTTATTCAGTGTTTTATTTTGTTCTACATTTTGGAGTTCACCCATCTAGATTAAATGCATAATTAAGCCATAATTGTGATTAAATTAGCATAATTCATTCATGTTTCTATTTGCAAGTTTTAGTTTAATAGTATTACTGTCATTTTATGCTATTTCCCTCTGCTAGAATTGTTGTATTTTCTATGTTTTGCACCTATTTATTTTTTTGCAAGTCTCTAACGAATTCGTCTGACGAATTCGTCAAATCTCAAATGATCTTGTATGATCTTAGACGATCCTGTCAAATCAGAGGCGATCCTGACTACTTCAACATCAGAATCTTCATCAGACATCCGGATCAGGTATTCTTCTTTTAATCTTCTGTAATTTCTCTATTTTTTAGTTCTATTCTGCTTTTTTGTACTCATTTAATTTGCATCTTCATATAGAATAGTTTAGACGCATTTTGGCCAAACCTAGGATATGAATGCTTAAGGTTAAAAATGAACACATAAAACACATTCCCAACCTAGGCGTGGAAATTGCCATTAAATGTTTCTTGGTGAACCCACCATCCGTCGAAAAATCACCAATAATACACCTCCCTTGAGATGTGGGACCTTTGCAAGTCCTCTCAGTCTGAGGTACTGTGACATCCTTTTCACATCCCCCTTCCAGGAATGGATCCTATAGCCTGAAGGTAAGGGTGTGAAAAATTTGGAGCAATACATTTTGGTGAACCCGACGTGAATGCATTATAAACCTTTTGAAAACAAAAATAAAATAAAATAAAACAACTAAAACATAGATGCATTTCAAATCCTTTCAAACTGATAAGTTGCATATTAGATGGTAGCTCCTAAGAAAATATTAGCAGTTACTATAAATGTAGAAAACCAATTGGCAGCCATAGAAGTCAATTCTGTACTTAGTGTGCCTGAAATAGATAGAAATCAACTCTTGTGGGATGAACTTGATAGAAGACTTAGTGTCATCTCATCTAGGTCAACACAACTTAAACAGATCAAGAGGCTAGTCCTAGATAGAATCCTGGATCCTCATCAACTAGTCTTTTATCATGAACTTCAGAGAGCCTGCCATGGATGGTTAGCTTATAGGAGAGCTCTTGTATCTTCAAAATTATTCACCTTCAAGGAATACCTTGAGAATGTAGCCATTGTACACCAGTTCCTAGGTTGTGTAGAAGACCAAGAGGTTGTTCTTACAAATAGGGAAATATGGAATAGAGTTCCTCGAGCTGTGTTATATCGAGAGTATTGCCATGAGCTTTACTTCTATCAACCAGCATCTGAGATAGACAGTATCACTATAGCTCTTTTCATTAAATTTTTAAAAGAAAACTTTCAATTTGAAGAAGAACACTTCATGACTCTTGAAGAACTAGAGCCCATTAATGATATTTATAAATTGTTTATAGAAAACTAGATTGTTACTTTCAGTCTTATTTCTTGCATTTATTGTGTTATTTGCTGTCTTTACAATATTATTTCAAAAACAAAGAAAAACAAACAAAAATTAAAAAACTAAAAAACATAGCAAAAACTTAAACATTTCATTTTAAATATTGTAGTAGGTATATAATTAATATATACCTCTTAAGCTTGTTGCATATATATATATATATATATATATATATATATATATATATATATATATATATATATATTTTCTGAAATCAAAATTAAAGCACCATGCCTAAACTTAGGAATGGTAAAGAAACTATAGGAGAAGAAGAAGATTGGTTACAAGATACAACTAGAGACCCAAATGTCCTTCCTAAAGATCCAATTCCGGAAGGAAAAAATCTAGATCAACCAGAACATGACCTAGGTGAAGACAATGAACAAGAAGGAAGTGTTAAAGAGGATGGACCCTCATCCCCTAGAGTAGCTCCATATGGAACTATTGCTTTTGACAACATAGATCATTTCAAGAAATTTCTCAATGATAACATTGATGCCCTTAATGTGGCAGTTCATATTGATAAAGGGAAAATTAGTGATACTCAGGAAGCCATGGAACATATGTATGATGTGCGCACTAATACCTTGTCTTTCATTGATCAAGAAAGTGATAAGGCTGGGCCATCCAATACAGACATGGTCACTATGATGCAAAACATGTCAAAACAATAGGTTACCCAACCTCCTAAGGAACCTGTTATTCAACCTAAAATCATTCCCACACAAAAGAAACCTTCCTTCACTACTTTATTTCGCCAAACTATTGAGCAATATGCTTCAAGTAAACAAAAACCTAAAACGAAGCCAAACACTAATTTTCAACAATATGGAATACAACATAATACCACTTCAAAATTCCTTCATAACACCTTTCCTACCAAAAATTTACACAATAGCAATATGGCATCTAATCTTCATGTCCCTCCATCATATACTCACAAAACTCCTATCAATGCCCTACCGAACCAATATGGTGGGCAAACTAGTAATTTGGAAGCCATGGTGAAATAGTTACCTTCGCGTATGGACCAGATAGATCCTTACCGTCCCTCGTATAATTATCAAGAGATCTGTAGTCAACCTTTAGATCCCATAGTTGTATCTCAATCGTACCCTAAGCATTTTACCATGCCCATCTTGCCTATATACAAAGGAACCGAAGATCCCATAGAGCATTTTCGCATGTTCAGGATAGCATGTCATGATATATCACATGATGACTTGCTATTACTAAAAATGTTCCCAAAAAGTTTAGGTGGAATGGCATTAGAATGGTACTATCAATTGCCCACTCATTCTTTGAGAAACTTTGAAGAAACAACTGAATCATTTGTCCATCAATTTAGTGCCTACATCGAGAGGCATGTGACCATTAAATATTTATACAACTTAAAACAAGACAAGGATGAATGTTTTGCTGATTTCTTAGCTAGATGGAGGCAATTGACAGGAAAAATGCACTTTGTGCTACCTTATAGGGAAATGTTAGACATTTTTATCAATAATTTACAAGAACAAATATCTTATGAGTTATCAACTGCTACTTTAACTACCTTCGATCAAGCTATAGATTTAGCTCGAAGAGTAGAAGATGCACTCATTAGGAGAGGCCAACTTAGGAAGAAGGATGATGAGAAAACATCCAGAAATCAATATAAAAACAAACAAGTTGTCGGTGATGGAGTCACTGACAGCAGAAATGTTGCTAATGTCAATGCAACGAAGACAATAGAAGAATTTATATTGAAACCTCATGATAAGCCTCCTCGAGAATTTACTAGATTAAATCAACCCTTATCAACTATTTTACCTCAATTACTCGAAAGAGGTTTGATCCAATTACCAGCTATCCACGAACCTGATCCTACTATACTCGGATACAGAGCTGACTTACATTGCAATTTCCATAGAGGACCTGGACATTCTACCAATGCTTGTAAAAGGTTAAAACATAAAATACAATATTTGATTGATAATAATGAAATGGAGGTGCAAGCCTTCCAACTTAAACAAAATGCTCCTAATAATACTCAAAAGACTATTCCCCAAAATCAAAACCAAAATGCTAATCAAACATTAGACATATTTCAACACCCTTTACCAAGACATGGTAAAGAGGTAGCCAATCAAATCGAACATCATAATGTTCCCCCTCCTACCCGATATGTAGGAACCATTAGCGAACAATTACCTATTCAGGATCCTCAAATATTTGACACAACCTTATCCCTGGTTATGACCAGGCCCTTACATAATTTTCAAACTTATGATTCTAGTGATGTAGAATCAGATACTGAAAGTGAACTAGACATTACTTCAAACCAATCGAATAGTTTTGAAATGAATCAGATCCTATTCAATCCGTCGTAGATGTTATGGTTCCAGAAGAACCATTTCCTAGAAGAGTTACTACTCGACCCTCTTCTAATCAATTCCTACCAAATGAACAAGCCATAAATGCTAGACCGAGACTAGTTCAATGTCCTCAATATAACATTGTAGGTACCATTGGAGTCATTACCCGAAAACAGGCTCAAAATTCTCAACAAGAATCAAATCAGAATGATGGATCAGTTCCATTTGTTTTGAAAAATCCCAATAAATGGAATCATGCTCCTAATGTTCAACCTAAACCCCCTTACAATATCAATGAGCAATTATCCAATACTACAACCAGAATTTCCCTTTTGGATTTGTTAAGATCTTCTCCCACCCATAGGGATGAGTTGATGCTTACATTGAGCCAAATGATGGTACCTCAAAACATCCAACCTGAACCTATGGCCAATACTATCATCACTCGAGAGATTGATTGTATTGACTTCCGAGATAAAGATATCCCACAACACAATTTACATAAGGACAATACCTTATATATTACTACTTTAATTGGAGATGTAGCTGTCAAACGAGTCCTGATTGATAATGGCTCATCTCTAAACATTTGCACTTTTGACTTCTACCAAAGATTTGGATTTAGAAGTGATGAAATGAAGAAAACCGATATGATTATCAAAGCTTTCAATGACGAAACACAAGAAACGTGTGGAGTTATTACCATCCCTTTGCAATTTGGTCCTAGAACCCTAGAAACAACCGTGTTCATTGTACATTGCCCAACATCGTACAATATACTTTTGGGTCACCCTTGGATCAATGCGATGCGAGCGATCCCATCGACTTTACACCAATGTGTTAAGCTTGAATTTAAAAATCAGTTGGTCACTATCCATGGTGACCCTAGACCCTTTGATATGTGTGCTTTGGCAGAAACTGTTGGAGTGCAATTTTGACCCGTTCTGTCATCCACACATCCTAGTTCTTATTTTTCATCTAAACATGTGAAACACACACCCATAACCTCACCTATTTCCCCTCCATTAATTTCATCCTCCTGTATAGGTCAACAATATTCTAAACAAATCACTCTAGAACCTCAAAAATATCTTAAATCTACAACCAATCCTTCAAGTTCTATCCCTATAATTTCAAAACCCATAGAAACAACTATCATACCTTCCACATCTCAAGATATAGGGAATAATCCTTCTACATCTTATGCTCTTTCTGATGAACTTTTACCAGATTTATCCACAATCTTAATATCAGAAAAGACAAATGCTTTCATGCAAGATTCAATTATTTTAAATAAATTGCCGCCATCTCCTCATACTTTGGGCCTCCCACAACCTATGGGAAGCACTTACCAAGTTGGGAGTTATGCCTTCATTTATAAAGGATATGACTGGATAAGAATCCCTCAGAATATCAAAACCCATCATGAGGGATACGCTCGGTGTTATTTTACCAATGAATATATTAAAGCTAAACCCATGATGCTTAAAATGGGATATAAAGGGAAAGGCTTGGGACCTTTCCAAAATGGCATGAAATAACCTTTCAAGGTAGAACCGTGGCCTACCCGCTGTGGTGTGGGCCTATTTCCTAGTAAGGGTCAACCCTTTCCTTTTGAATATGATGATCATCTCATATGTTATCAAGATTATTTGGATAGGTGTGATGATTTGCCTCTTAAAAATCAATCATTTTCATGTAACATGCTATCCATAGCTTACCCTGAAATGATTGTTGACCCCGATGAAGAGTTGGAAGGAGATATCTTCCACGAAATATCTGTTGAAGAGATGTTATACAATGGATTTTATTTTGATGGTTCTATACCAACTATAGCCCAACTTGAGACCACTAATCCTCAAGATGAATTATCCAAATTAACCTTACAAGAATTACAAGAATTGGGCGTTTCACCCACCCCACCTAATTTTGAAAGAGATCTACACATGGAGGTAGAAAACGTCATTAAAATTAATATTGGAACTGAGGATAATCCTCACATAATAAATATTGGATCATAATTAAGTCAAGAAAAACAAGAACAATACATTGCATTCCTTAAAGAGTATGAAGATGTCTTCGCTTGGACATATGAAGATATTCCAGGTCTAGACCCTTCTGTAGTCATGCATCATCTAGTGGTCCATCCGGATGCTAAACCTGTTAAACAAAAACTTAGAAAAATGCATCCCAAAGTGGCTCTGCTAGTCAAAGGGGAGTTAGAAAAACTCTTGAATGTTGTCTTTATACAAGCTATTGATTATGCTGAATGGATCTCAAATGTAGTTCCAGTCACCAAGAAAGAAGCTACCAAAGTTAGGGTTTGCACATATTTTAGAGATATTAATGCCACATGCCCTAAAGATGACTTTCCTCTTCCAAACATGGATCAAATCATTGACTTCACTATCGGGAGTGGGATGATGTCCTTAATGGATGGATTCTCCGGTTATAATCAGATCCGGATAGCTCCCCGAAGATCAGGCTAAAACAACCTTTATTACCCCCTAGGGTACCTTTTGTTGGAAAGTGATGCCATTTGGCTTAAAGAATGCAGGTGCAACCCATCAACAAGCTATGACCTATATTTTTCATGATATGATGCATGATATCCTACATGATTATGTAGATGATATTATAGCTCGCTCTATTATTGAAGATAATCATTTAGATGATTTGAGAAAAGTTTTTAATCGATTACGAGAATATCTCATTCGATTAAATCTAGCAAAATGCATATTCGAAGTTAAGTCTAGAAAATTATTAGGGGTTTTAGTTTCTTTACGTGGTATTGAAATCGACCCTCTCAAGATTGCGGCCATCACTGATATGCCCGCACCTACTAATATATCTGAGTTACGAAGTTTACAAGGTAAACTTCAAGCTATCCGTCGCTTCATTGATAAGCTGGCGGACAAAACTAGTCCCTTTCTTAAACTCCTTAAGAAGGATGTCCCTTTTAATTGGGACACCGAATGTAGAGAAGCTTTTGAACTTCTCAAAAAATACCTCCTTAATCCATCTGTGCTTTCATCGCCTAAAACTGATCACCCATTTCTCCTATATATTTTAGCTTTAGATTCTGCCTTAGGAGCTATGTTAGCTCAGCTTGATGATGAAAAGAGAGAACGTGCTAATTATTACATTAGCCAAACCTTCATCAGTTATGAAACCCACTACATAGCATTAGAAAAACTATGTCTAGCAGTCATGTTTGCTACGCAAAAATTACGACATTATATGCTTAGTCAAAAAACTTATGTCATTGCCAAATATGATCCCTTAAGGTATCTCATGAGTCAACCTTATTTATCGGGTCACACAACAAAGTGGTTTCTTGCTCTAAGAAAGTTTGATCTCACATTCATAGGACATAAGTCTGTTAAGGGTCAAATCATAGCAGATCAATTAGCTGCTACACCCTTAGAGTCTACCCATCCCCTCATCATCGAGTTTCCTGATGAATGCCTTCAATTCGAGGTAGACCACACTGAACAATGGTCCTTATACTTTGATGGAGCCTGATACATGAGTGGGGATGGTGTGGGTATTATTTTAATATCCCCACAAAAACATCTAATTCCTCTATCCTTCAAATTGACATTTGCTTGCACCAACAATACTGCTGAGTATGAAGCTCTAATCCTTGGATTATGAGCTGCTTTAGCGCTCAAAATTAAACATATTTTAGTTTTTGGTGATTCTCAACTGGTTATAAACCAAATTAATGAAGTTTATCAGACCAAAGATGATAAACTGTGCCCATATAAGGCCTATGTTTTACAACTAATGTCCCTATTTGATCAAGTTACCTTGGAAGCTATTCCTAGAACTTGCAACCGTGCAGCTGATGCTATGGCCGCAGCTGCATCACTCCTGCCCTTGGAGTTAGATGACGAATATTCCACTATAATTATTCATCGACTCCAGGAACCCACTTCAAATAAATAATTCTTAGAACCTTTGGATGTGTTTCTAATCAATGAAACTACTCCTGAACCTTGGTATATGGACATATTTGATTTTCTCCAAAATGGGACTTTTCCTGCCAATTCTAATAGAAACCAGTGTCGGTTATTACGTAGACGAGCAAGTCAATTTGTAATAATTGGAAATACTTTATATAGGATATCTTTTGAAGGTATCCTATTAAGATGTTTAAACTTAGAAGAGTCTAAATTAGCCTTGAGTGAAGCCCACGATGGATCTTGTGGAGGACACTTTAGTGGTAGTGTCATTGCTAAAAATCTCCTTCGGATAGGATACTTTTGGCCTACCATGGAAATGGATGCACATGAGTATGTGCGCCATTGCGACAAGTTCTAGAAACATGCTGACCTTGACCATGCGCCTGCACAAGAGTTGCAGGATATTTCGTCTCCTTGGCCCTTTTCTAAATGGGGCTTAGATATTATTGGAAAAATCAATCTTGTGTCATCTGATGGACACAAATTCATCATAACCGCAACTGAGTATTTCACGAAGTGGGTTGAAGCTATGCCTTTAGCTTCCTACACTGGCACACAAATATCTAAATTCATTTTTAATCAAATCATTTATAGGTTTAGAATTCCTGCAAATCTCATCTCTGACAATGGAACTTGTTTCAACAATAAAGATGTTAAAAAATTATGCCAAAAATATAAGATTCAACATCGCTGGTCCACTCCCTATTATCCTCAAGGTAATGGTCAAGCAGAAGCATCTAACAAAACCTTAATCAAAATCCTCAAAATATTTGTCAATAAAACTGGTCGTGACTAGCACATTCAGTTATATCCAGCCTTGTGGGCCTATCGAACTAGTGTTCGAACACCCACGGGAACTTCACCATTTGTTTTGGTTTATGGTGCTGAAGCAGTTTTTCCCTTTGAATTAGAAGTTCCTTATTTGGCTTTGCTACTTCAAGATACCGAAGTAGGAGATGAATATCGAGCTGACAGACTCAGTCAGCTGGAACTCCTAGATGAAAAATGCATCAATGCTTTGGAACATCTCCATGCCTACCAAAACAAGCTTAAAAGATCATATGCTAAAAAAGTTTGTCATTGATCCTTTGAGATCGGCGACCTTGTTTTAAAAGAAAATAAAAAAATACTAATGCCACTAAGGACCTTAAAGGCAAATTTAAGCTCAACTGGCTTGGACCATACATTATTACTGCTAAATTCGAATCAGGAGCATACAAATTTTCTACCTTAGATGGTAAAGAACTTAAAGAACCCATGAATATTTTACATCTTAAATGTTACTATGTATAAATTTGGTCACTTCATCCATGTATATATTTGTTCAAAATCACTATCTTGTATTTATTTCAAATTCAAAAACACCAAAAACATTCATAATCATCAAAATATTCAAAACTATTTGTTGTATTTATTTATGGCACTTGTTAAATTTTTTGTTCAAAAACAAAAATAAAACCAAAAAAACAAAATAATGATAAAAATATAAAAACAACAATATGCTTGACTCTTTCGAAACCAAAACAATATAAAGAAGAAAGAGAGAGTCAATATTCTCAAAACTTCTCAAAAAGTATTTATATATATTTTCTTACAATTATTGCAGTTATATGTTTCAAATTATTTTGGATAAATTAGCATTTATTTGGAATCTCTCACGTGCACACTCAAAAAAATAAACAAAAATAAATATCTTGATTTTATCTGGCATGATTACTAATCTCTCTTATATCAAAGTTCACAAAATTCAATTAAATAAAGTTTGAGCATAGAGAATTGATCTTGTTATTTACTTAAACCAAGCACATCTTTTCACAATAAAATGATTATATTTGTAATTTCCATGTTTTGCTACATAGTAGAAGTGATTTCTTGAGCGAAAAGTTTCCCCTACTATCCTATCATGCACATGGTCTAGAATCTTTGAGAATTGGCAAAAGGACAAGCTCACCCCTACCCAGAATAAAAATACCTTGCTCTACAGCTAATCCCTAGCAAAGAAAAAGAAAAGAAAAGTTCGTGAAAAAAGAGAAAAGAAAAATGTTATTTTATATATCATTACAGCAATATTTCAAGAACTATCTCAAAAATCAAGCAAAAATACAAACGAAAAAGAAGCAAAGTTCAAAAGAAAAAAAAAAAGCAAAAGAAAAGCAAAACAAAGCAAAAGCAAAAGCAATAAAATCCCTTTCCCTACCCTTTGAAAAGAAAAGAAGGGTTGATGAGCTTGAATCCCTGGAATTCTCAATTATTCGAAAACTGTGAGGTAAGCCCCATAACAGTGGTTTGTGCCCAAGCTGCTTGGCCTTGGGTAACTCCTAGCATGGCGATATGTCTGTCACATTAGTGACCTTTTTTTGTATAGACCTATGTCTGCTTATGGATTAGCTAGCTCTTGATAATCTAACCTACATAGTAGTATAGTATGGTTATATGCATCTACATCATGGTTAATGAACACTCATTTGGTTTCTTCAAATCACTTGTATCATAGTATATTGCTCAAAACTGGTAAATGCACAAAGCAATTGCACACACATTTGTATTTGAGAGATTTTGTGTATCATTATGATAAATCAAGATCGGAAATGAATTCACATATGCACATGGGATTCCTTATAAATCTAACTTTTGTCTTCAAAATACTTTGAAATATATTTTTTGCAACTTGTCTGGAATAATTCAAGTACAGTTGTTTAGCATAAAGACAACTATATAATAGAAAAATAAAAATTTTCTTTCAAAAATATACAATCAAAACATATATATCTGGTTGACTTTCGCGACAATGGTATAGTTCCAAAACCAAAATTGAAATTTTATGCCTAGCGCAAGTCCTCATATTCATATTTTCTATTTATTAAAAATCAATCATGCAATAAAATTATCTCATTTTTTAATTTTTGTGATGATGGTATAAGTCTATACCTACATATTCTATGCCTAGCGCAAACCATTGTAACAATTTTATTCCCCATTTGTTTAATAATCATGAAAAACCATATGACTTAGATCATTATGTTACACAAATTTTGCTTTTCAAAAGAATGCACATTATCATTATTTCATGTCATTATGTCAACCTTCAATTTTGCAATGATGGTATAATTCCTAGGGAATTATCCAAAAATTTTATCACCCTTAGGAATTTATGCCTAGCAAAAATCATTTCAACATTATTTCATGCATACTATTTTTATAAAAATCTGAAAAACAAACCATCATCATCATCATTTGCACCATTGCACCAAAGTCTTAAGACAGTCTCTTAAGCATTCTTTTACTTTTAACAATATTTCTATACCGGGATTAGCTTGACGACCGAGTGAGCAGCGACTCCATGAAATGGTCTATAATAGCGACAATGTCCTTTGAAATTATTTTTAGAAGTCTCTTTTTATTTTTTATCACATTACATCACAAAAAACCAATTTGTTACATCAGATTATTTCATTTAAAATATTACAACATGACATCAAAATTATAAATTTTCAACATGGCATAATTTCATGAATCCTCAATCCAATCATCAAATTAATCAATCAAACATAAAAGCATCATCAACATACACATAACACAAGTCATATGATCAAAAACATATCATATATATATCAACAGTATATCTACATCATCAAAACTGGATTGGTATGCCACAATCTGTACCTCAGCATACTCAATCCTCTATCAACAAAAAAATAATAATACATGCTCTATGTCTCAATATGTACAAAGCCATGCAGTGCTCTACCCTTGAGAACCCCTTGAGATCTCAGCCTCATCTCCTCCCCCGCCCTGAGGTGGAAGAGGTGGCCCCATCATAGTATGTGTAGTACTACAAGTCCTAGTCATCGATCGGGACGAGGTCCTCAATGACCCGATCCTGATCGGATCTACGATGTTGGCTGGCAGGGGTAGTCTATCATCCTCTGGCACCAGCTGATAGTACAAAATCTGGTAGAAAGTAATTTGGGCAATAGCCCGTGTCAGCTCCCCAGTGCTTGTCCCTTTGCCCCGTGCCCTGAGGCATGCAATCTCGTCTTAGAGCTATGTAACCTCAGCTCGGTGTCGTGTAGCCTCCTCCTGTAGGGTCTGCACCTGTTCCTGGAAATAGATCATCTCCACTCAAATAGTAGCTGTCTCACTACTCTCACCTATGTCGACACCCTTACCCTTATCGGGCGATGGTGGCCTCTCTCTGTGGAGAAGGGGGTCTCTCCACCCTCCTCTCCCTCTGTCATGGCCTCTCCTATGCCTGTGGCCTCCTCGGCTCTCTCCCATCGTGACCTTGGGCCACCTCCATAGACACCTGGCATTGCATCCCTATCCAACGCACAACTACGTGTATCAAACCCTAAGCCCTCGTCATCCAAGGAGGGCGGATGCCTACGTACCAGGCATCGTAGCCATCTACAACCCCTGCATCGTCCCCATCCACTGGCTGAATGGGGGCATCGTCCAAGTCTTGACTCCAAAAATGCTGCATGTCTGGAGCCCCGCTCACTGTAGTGTTATCTTGGATAGTCCGAGAAAACTCATAATCCTTGAGATATGGGATCCCCTGCTGCAGATCAAACTATCACAAAACTCGATCATAGCGGTGGAGCTCCACCTCTCCCCTCTCCATCCATAGCTAGCAAACTCGCCTGATGTGAGCTAACTCCTGTCCATCCTCGGCCCACCCTGGGTGCCCTCGCCATGGCCTCTAGGTGATCTGGTCCGGGACTAGGTCATCTAGCAGTCTCCGGGACATCGAAAGGTCGATCCGTTGTTATGACCCTCTTTGAACCCACCAGTAGAAAACTCGAGGCCTCTCCCCATAAATCCCTGTCAGAGGAAGCCCTACCAGCCTCCGCATTGCAATGTGCTCCCAGCACCAAACCTGTAGGAGTGATGTCATCACCAGACATCGGTTGCCCTTGTACATGACCCCATGCAGTATCCTATACAGTCAGCATAGCACATAGCTGCCCCAAGAGAACCTATAGCCATGGTCCCGCATGTCGTAGATCACATCTGCTAGCATCCATGGCACCTTTTACCCACTCTAGTGGCACAGTAGAAGTCCACCAACCACTCCAGCTAGAACCTGTATCAGTTTAGATGCCCCAGGCATCTGGCGTAGTGCCTCAATGTTAACTCTGCCCTTCTCCAGGATGAAGCTCGGGTCATCGCACAATCGTCCCATAGCATGGCCCTGATTGGCCATAGAAGTGATCAATCATCCTTGTATGGGGATTATTAGAATCCTCCATACATCCTCCAAAGTGGGAGTCATCTCCCCTATAGGTAGCCAAAAATAGGAAGAACCCGGATACCATCTCTCTGCTAGGGCTGTCAGTAGCCCCATATCTGTAGACACTTGTGGCATTTCTGCCACATGCAGTAAGTCGGCCTATGCCAGTTGATCCCACTCTGCCTGTGTAAGAGCAGCCAAGTCATCTCTTAAACCTCCATACTTCCTTTCCTTGATTTTTAGCAAACCTCTCTGCAACATAAACAACAAAATAACAAACAATCATTAATAAACAATTCAAGTAATTAATAAGGCAAGTAAAATAAGTTCAATTTTATGCAATTGATGATATCGTCCACTATTGGATGATATCGTCCCAAATTTGAGCATAATCGTTTTTGATTTCGCAGGTCGAAATCGTCCCTAATTTGATGAAATCGTCCCCCTTTCGCCGATTTCACCCTTAGACAAAATTGGCGAAATTGTGACGATTTCGTCGAAATCGGGACAATTTCGTCCTGACGACGTTGACGACCCAAAAATGGCCGTGATGCTCAAAAATTGACTAAAATTTACCTAAAAAGCATGTAAAATCAAATTAAAGCACTCTAAGTTAAGTTTAGACCCTTACTCGTAGCCTGCGTCGGACCTCTATTGATCTGTGCGTCGTCTCCACCATTTTTTCTTCCCAAGCTCTAAAACCAATAAAATGAACAGTAAAAATGAATTAGGGTTTTACCCTATTTTTCTTAATTTTATTCAAAAATAATTCAAAATTAATTTGGCTTTTCCATGTTTTTACCTCAAACGTTTGATTTGGGTAAAAACACGGAGGGGGCACCATAGTAAGTTGTCGTACGATTCGACCAAGAATCATCGCCTAAAAATGAGAATAATTTTTGCTTTCTCATAGATCGAGAAGAACTCATATTTAATGCATTTTCTTTGGAAAAATTTCTAAAGAGGGGGCAAAATGTAGCACCCTAAAATTGGTGCAGTGAAATTGTAATAATTACATTCATCCTAGTAAATAATTTAAATTCAAATTTTAACCTCCCAAATTGCCCGTTAACCGTCGGGTAATCCGTTTCCCCCTTTTTTGCACCATTTTTAAAGGTTGTTTTGATCGTTTGATGATATCATCACCGATCAGATGATATCGCCCTAGATCTGACGATTTCATCTAGGCTAGGACGTCTAGACGATCTTGTCACAAAACTGATTTTGCACAATTAGCTTTTGTTCCAACGGGCCTCTAATCCAGGTAGAAGCGTGTCTGCACCATTAAAGACCCTCCCCCATTGGATATCTCCCAAATAGGGATGATCTCCAACCTCCTAACCTCCCTCCTAAGCTTATTTAATCCTAAGCCCTCCCATTAGCACCCCCCTAGCTAAAATTCCCTATAACCCGACTGCATACATGTTAAAACATCCTAAGTTTTCATTTGCATTAGTTCTATATCAATTTTGTTGTAGGTACATTACTGTTTTTCAATCGAAGCAAGCTTACATCATCATCAATGAACCTGTTCAGATCGGAGGCGAACATGTCGAATTAGAGACGATTTCTTACCAATGCGGGATGATTTCGACTACAGTCAACATTGAGGCAATCAGTGCCTGAAGTTTGCATTTCTCTACCCCTTTTATACTATTTTATTTTGCAATTAGCTTGTTTTATTTAGTGTTTTATTTTGTTCTGCATTTTGGAGTTCACCCATCTAGATTAAATGCATAATTAAGCCATAATTGTGATTAAATTAGCATAATTCATTCATGTTTTTGTTTGCAAGTTTCAGTTTAATAGTATTACTGTCATTTTATGCTATTTTCCTCTTCTAGAATTGTTGTATTTTCTATGTTTTGCACCTATTTCTCTATTTGTAGGTCTCTGACGAATTTGTCTGATGAATTCGTCAGATATCAGACGATCTTGTCTGATCTTAGATGATCCTATCAAATCAGAGGCGATCCTGACTGCTTCAACATCAGAATCTTCATTAGACATCCGGATCAGGTATTCTTCTTTTAATCTTGTACAATTTATCTATTTTTTAGTTTTATTCTGCTTTTCTGTACTCATTAAATTTGCATCTTCATATAGAATAGTTTAGACGCATTTTGGCCAAACCTAGGATATGAATGCTTAAGGTTAAAAACAAACACATAAAACACATTCCCAACCTAGGCGTGGAAACTGCCATTAAATTTTTCCTGGTGAACCCACCATCCGTCGAAAAATCACCAATAATACACCTCCCTTGAGAGGCGGGACCTTCGCAAGTCCTCTCAGTCCGAGGTACCATGACATCCTTTTCACATCCCCCTTCCGGGCACGGATCCTATAGCTTGAAGGTAAGGGTGTGAAAAATTTTGAGCGATACACAAAGCAACACACAAAAACCATACATAATAGAGACACCACAATTTACGTGGTTCACCCAATGTGGGCTACTCCACGGAGAAAATATTTTACTAAAACTTTCTCAATAAATATCTTTGGGAATCACTCCCAATTACAATGTTTATGGACCTCTGTCCAAAGGAGATGTTGATCCCCTAATCTCAAGTTTGTGGATCTCTTCCATAAGAGAACTCTTTCCCCTTCTGCTCTAGCTATGTGATCTTCTAGAAGACTCTATCTCTCTGCTACACTAACTGGTGGACCTCTCTCCACTTGAAGACTCCTCACTCAGATCTGTCTTCAACTGTGTTGGCTGCTGGATCTCTATCCACTAAGACTATGTCCTCTATACTCTATCACCTCCAAATATCTATCAATAGGCTCACTAAGAACCTGCTCAATAGGCTCACACAAAACCTTATTAACAAGCTCACACAAAACTTGTAAAATATGCTCTAGCAAGCTCACCAAGAACTTGCCCAAATATGCTCTAGCAAGCTCACCAAGAACTTGCCCAAATATGCTCTACAAATATTTCCACAAATCTATCCACAAAGCTATCCCAAAATTGTCCTCAAATCTATCCCAAATGCCTTCTCAAAGGCTCAATCAATCATGCTCAAGTAGTACTCAAAATAAACTCAACAATGAATGGCAATCTCAACTCAAATTAACTTCATAGAAGCATAAAGAGAATTGTTAGAGACTCAATATGTTCTAATCTCACTCTCAACCCAAATCAATCTCAACTCAACTCATAGAAGCATAAAGAGAATTGTTAGAGACTCAATATGTTCTAAACTCACTCTCAAACCAAATCAATCTCAACTCAACTCAAATCAACTCATAGAAGCATAAAGAGAATTGTTAGAGACTCAATATGTTCTAATCTCACTCTCAACTCAAATCAACCTCAACTCAATTCAAGTCAACCTCCACTCAACTCAAGTCTTATAGAACCATAAAGAGAATTGTTAGAGACTCAATATGTTCTAACCTTAATCTCAACTCAACATAGAATGATGGAATAGTTTGTTTCATAGAACTTGAACAATCACTTCACACATCACTTGACTAGGCTCAATCAACTCAACTCAACCAATCATCACAAGGGACAACTCTTTCTCACACAACCCTAGTCCAAGTATGTATCAACCAACTCAAATGTTTCCAACAATGCTCAACCACAAATCTCACATAACAATGATACTCATGTTATTTTCTAACTCAAGTTCTTTCACAACCAATGGGCTTCAACAACTATGCTTATCAAACAAGGTTTAGACACAACTCTCAATTCAGAAAACCTTGAAGCATTCAACCAACCACTTTCGAAAAGGAAACCACAAACAATCCTTTTCCCTCCAATGATATTTCAGAAATCAACCACCATAAACAATCAATAGGAGAATGTGCCCATACCTTTTATGAAGATGAAAAAACCTCTTTGTAAATCTGCCACAATCACAAAATTCTTTTGCCAATCTTCACAAGGGTTAGTAGATCACAAAATAATCAACATTACTCCACTTTTCAATAATCATCACCAAGGCCTTTAATTGCACAACTTCCTTATCTCTCCTAAAACCACTTGTACCATAAAATAAAATAAATCAAAACATTGCATAACCTTTTCACTCCCAAAACCACTTATACCATAAAATAAAATAAATCACAATATTGCATACCTTGTCACCTCATGAAAGAATTAATCCTCTTGAAAAATAACAAGGCAAACTTCACTTTTGGAACCCCTTTGCAAAATCATAAATATCTCTTTACACACACCTTATTTCTCCTTCTAAATAAGTTAGTCAAATAGCCCTCGAAATAATCTTTCCGACGATATATAATATGCCCCCTTTCTGAAATAAATTGAAACCTTTACATATATATATATTTATATATATATATTTTTTTTATGCCAACCTCCATTAATTGCACATAGGTCGGCCCTCCATTAATTTAAACTTAAACTTTAAAATTTAATATCTTCATCATCGGAGGTCCTTTTTCGATGAAACAAAATTCCACCTTGGCTTTTAAGAAAAGTCCTTTCCACATAAGCCCACCATGGTTTTAAATAAAACCTTTTATTTTTCCTGCCTTGGTTTTCACAAAAACCCTATAAATATCCATGCTTTCCAAAATATCATAAATGCTTATTTATGAAATATTTTGGCCACCAAAACTAAATATGATCCATGTAATATCAATGATCCATGTGACATCAATGACAACATAAAATACCTCAAATTAACTCAAATTTCTAACAATCTCCCCCTTTGTCATTGATGGCAACACCTCTAATGCAAACACCACAATCACTGCAAAAACCATCTCTAAGAATCAAAGCTGCTCCCCCTGACTCAATACTCTCTATGGAGGCTGCTCCCCCTAACTCAATACTCTCTTTGGAGGCTGCTCCCCCTAACTCAATGCTCTCTTTGGAGGCTTCTCCCCCTAACTCAAATCTCTCCCCCTTTGACATCAATGGCAAAAGGGACACCTATGGGGCTAAAATATATGACTCTTAAGCTTAGCCCCCTCACCCCCTTCTCTTTTGAGGTGATTAATTTTGGGATGGGAGTACTTTTACTCCCACCTCACTTTGTTTCTTTCCTCTATCAACTTCCTTCCATGTTTTTCTAATATCCTTCTCTTGATGAATTACTTGATCTTCTTGTCTAGAACCTTTTTGACCTTCTTGCCTTGAACCTATTTGGAATTGAGTCCTACACCATATTGCAATATGCCCAAAGTTATTGCAATTAAAACACTTGATATTGTAACCTTTGGATGGTGCCCATGTCCTGAAATTATTCTTAAAATAATTTCCATATCCATTCTTTTCTTGAACCCTGTATTGTGAAGCTCTGTTTTCATGACCATTATAACCATGAATTCTGAAATGTGTAGCTCTAAAACCAAAACCATGTTGCTCATTTCCTTTGCATTGAAAATCTCTATGACCAATCCTGTTGCATGAGAAGCAATGTCCCTGAAAACCATACCTTCTTCCTTTGAAGTTTCTTCTAGCAAAATAAAACTTCTTTGATCCATGGATCCTGCAATGTATAGCCTCGTGTCCAAATCCATTACAAGAAAAACAATATCCTTGAAAAGCCCTTTGTTCATGCCTTGTTTCCTCTTTTTTTTTTTTCTTTTTTTTTTTTTTTCTCTTTTCTCTTTTTTTTTTTTTTCCCTTCTCCTCGCTCTTCTTTTTCCTGCCCCCTTGCTGCTTTGCAAATCTGTCTCATGTAGCCCACTCAAAATACAATTCATTGCTCTTGCATTTATCTCAACCAATTTCTTGGTAGTCTTATCTTCCTCGGGATCACCTTCAACCTTATACTCTTTTTCAACCATCTGCCATACCTCATATCCTTGTGATATCAAGTAGTTCTTCATCCTCATGCTCTAGAAAGCATAATTGTTACCATAAAATAATGGAGCCTTATTTGAAGATAATCCTTTCTGTGAAGCCATCTGTGTTCTTTGTAGAATATGCCCTCAAGCTGTTAGCCTTTTCGAAGGAACCTGCTCTGATACCAATTGAAGAACACAAGCTTATACTGAGAGGGGGGTGAATAGTATAAGACCACTTTTTACTTTTTCTTCCAAATCAATATTATGTTGTGTAAAGATAGCAGTATCAATAGTAGTAATCAAAGCAATGCACAAAAACCATACACAATAGAGACACCACAATTTACGTGGTTCACCCAATGTGGGCTACTCCACGGAGAAAATATTTTACTAAAAATTTCTCAATCAATCTCTTTGGGAATCACTCCCAATTACAATGTTTATGGATCTCTTTCCAAAGGAGATGTTGATCCCCTAATCTCAAGTTCATGGATCTCTTCCATAGGAGAACTCTTTCCCCTTCTGATTTGGCTATGTGATCTTCTAGAAGACTCTGTCTCTCTGCTACACTGACTGGTGGACCTATCTCCACTTGAAGACTCCTCACTCAGATCTTTATTCAACTATGCTAGCTACTGGATCTCTATCCACTGAGACTCTATCCTCTGTACTCTATCACCTCCAAAGCTCTATCAATAGGCTCACTAAGAACCTACTCAATAGGCTCACATAGAACCTGCTTAACAAGCTCACATAGAACTTGTCAAATCTTCTCAAGCAAGCTCACCAAGAACTTGCCCAATTCTGCTCTAGCAAGCTCACCAAGAACTTGCCCAATTATGCTCTAGCAAGCTCACCAAGAACTTGCCCAAATCTTCTCTAGCAAGCTCACCAATAACTTGCCTAGATATGCTCTAGCAAGCTCATCAAAAACTTGCCCAAATCTGCTCTACAAATATTTCCACAAAGCTATCCCAAAAATGTCCTCAAATCTGTCCCAAAGGCCTTCTCAAAGGCTCAATCAATCATGCTCAAGTAGTACTCAAAATGAACTCAAAAATGAATGGCAATCTCAACTCAAATTAACTTCATAGAAGCATAAAGAGAATTGTTAGAGACTCAATATGTTCTAATCTCACTCTCAACCCAAATCAATCTCAACTCAACTCATAGAAGCATAAAGAGAATTGTTAGAGACTCAATATGTTCTAAAATCACTCTCAACCCAAATCAATCTCAACTCAACTCAAATCAACTCATAGAAGCATAAAGATAATTTTTAGAGACTCAATATGTTCTAATCTCACTCTCAACTCAAATCAACCTCAACTCAATTCAAGTCAACCTCAACTCAACTCAAGTCTTATAGAACCATAAAGAGAATTTTTAGAGACTCAATATGTTCTAACCTTAATCTCAACTCAACATAGAATGATGGAATAGTTTGTTTCATAGAACTTGAACAATCACTTCACACATCACTTGACTAGGCTCAATCAACTCAAATCAACCAATCATCACAAGGGACAACTCTTTCTCACACAACCCTAGTCCAAGTATGTATCAACCAACTCAAATGTTTCCAACAATGCTCAATCACAAATCTCACATAACAATGATACTCATGTTATTTTCTAACTCAAGTTCTTTCACAACCAATGGGCTTCAACAACTATGCTTATCAAACAAGGTTTAGACACAACTCTCAATTCAGAAAACCTTGAAGCATTCAACCAACCACTTTCGAAAAGGAAACCACAAACAATACTTTTCCCTCCAATGATATTTCAGAAATCAACCACCATAAACAATCAATAGGAGAATGTGCCCATACCTTTTATGAAGATGAAAAAACCTCTTTGTAAATCTGCCACAATCACAAAATTCTTTTGCCAATCTTCACAAGGGTTAGTAGATCACAAAATAATCAACATTACTCCACTTTTCAATAATCATCACCAAGGCCTTTAATTGCACAACTTCCTTATCTCTCCTAAAACCACTTGTACCATAAAATAAAATAAATCAAAACATTGCATAACCTTTTCACTCCCAAAACCACTTATACCATAAAATAAAATAAATCACAATATTGCATACCTTGTCACCTCATGAAAGAATTAATCCTCTTGAAAAAGAACAAGGCAAACTTCACTTTTGGAACCCATTTGCAAAATCAGAAATATCTCTTTACACACACCTTATTTCTCCTTCTAAATAAGTTAGTCAAATAGCCCTCGAAATAAGCTTTTCGACGATATATAATATGCCCCATTTCCGAAATAAATTGAAACCTTTACATATATATGCCAACCTCCATTAATTGCACATAGGTCGGCCCTCCATTAATTTAAACTTAAACTTTAAACTTTAATATCTTCATCACCGGAGGTCCTTTTTCGATGAAACAAAATTCCACCTTGGATTTTAAGAAAAGCCCTTTCCACATAAGCCCACCATGGTTTTAAATAAAACCTTTTATTTTACCTGCCTTGGTTTTCACAAAAACCCTATAAATAGCCATGCTTTCCAAAATATCATAAATGCTTATTTATGAAATATTTTGGCCACCAAACCAAATATGATCCATGTGACATCAATGATCCATGTGACATCAATGACAACATAAAATACCTCAAATTAACTCAAATTTCCAACAATATCCCCCTTTTTCATTGATGGCAACACCTCTAATGCAAACACCACAATCACTGCAAAAACCATCTCTGAGAATCAAAGTTGCTCCCCCTGACTCAATACTCTCTATGGAGGCTGCTCCCCCTAACTCAATACTCTCTTTGGAGGCTTCTCCCCCTAACTCAATACTCTCTTTGGAGGCTGCTCCCCCTAACTCAAATATCTCCCCCTTTGACATCAATGGCAAAAGGGACACCTATGGGGCTAAAATATATGACTCTTAAGCTTAGCCCCCTCACCCCCTTCTCTTTTGAGGTGATTAATTTTGGGATGGGAGTACTTTTACTCCCATATCACTTTGTTTCTTTCCTCTATCAACTTCCTTCCATGTTTTTCTGATATCCTTCTCTTGATGAATTACTTGATCTTCTTGTCTAGAACCTTTTTGACCTTCTTGTCTTGAACCTGTTTGGAATTGAGTCCTACACCATATTGCAATATGCCCAAAGTTATTGCAATTAAAACACTTGATATTGTAGCCTTTGGATGGTGCCCATGTCCTAAAATTATTCTTAAAATAATTTCCATATCCATTCCTTTCTTGAACCCTGTATTGTGAAGCTCTGTTTTCATGACCATTATAACCATGACTTATGAATTGTGTAGCTCTAAAACCAAAACCATGTTGCTCATTTACTTTGCACTGAAAATCTCTATGACCAATCCTGTTGCATGAGAAGCAATGTCCCTAAAAACCATACCTTCTTCCTTTGAAGTTTCTTCTAGCAAAATCAAACTTCTTTGATCCATGGATCCTGCAATGTATAGCCCCGTGTCCAAATCCATTACAAGAAAAACAATATCCTTGAAAATCCCTTTGTTCATGCCTTGGTTCCTCATACCTTTCTTGACCATTATCCTTATGATCATCTTCAACTTGTGCATTGCATTCTTGAACCTTCTTTGTAGCATCTAAAACCTCTTCCTTGTGCCTTTCTCTTCAAGAATTTCTTTTCCCTTTGATATTGATTCACCTATCTCAAAACCAGAACCAAATTTAATATTTGGAGCCATAGGAACTTTGGAACTTTCCTCACAAATATTAGGTGCTTCCTTACTTTCATATTTTAGAACTTCCTTTCCTTTTGAGTGTGACTTTTCTTGGAAGTAAGATACAACCTTAAAATAAGTTTCCACTCCTTTTTGAATATTTTCATCTAATGTATCATGTCTTGCCATTGTTACCCTTAGTTCTTCATTCATCCTCTCTTCTATCCTTTTTGAATTTTGAAACTTTTATCTGAGATTACTGATTTTTTGAAGTAGTTCTTCTCTGATTTTGACATCTATTCGAATCTTTTTTTCAATATTCTTGTATTCTTCTTTTAAAATTTTTATTTCTAATTTTTGTTTACTTGGCTTATCCTCTTACTTTTCTATTACCAAAAATGAGACTTCTTTGTTTTCATTGTTGTTGGAATTGTCACTAGAACTACTGCTTTCTTTTTCAAATACACTTTCCTTGTTGTAATTGTTGTGATATGTGCAATAATCATCTATATACCCAAAATATCCACATATGAAGCATTTTATTATCCTTAGACCTTTCTTGTACCTATCTGCTTGCTCAATGTCTATGGCAATCTCTTCATGTCTTTCTTCAATAGGCACATCCTCTTCTTTAACTTCAATACCTAGGAATAGGTGTTCTTGCTTTTCTTCACTTATTCCAAAGAATGTACATTCTTCTTAATTTGACTGATCTTTATCACTATTTTTCTTGTGTTTGTCATATTTGTCATGCTTATGCTTTCCATCTTCAGAGTATTCCATTTTCAATTCCTCAAATATTTTTCTATGAGTTTGTATTTTTGCCAAATTTACTTTGGAATCTCCTTCATAAGTATTCCACAACTTGGTCCACATCTCATTCGCTGAAGTACATATCATAACCTTTGCAAAATATGTCTCATGAAGCCCACTCAAAATGCAATTCATTGCTCTTGCATTTATCTCAACCAATTTCTTGGTAGTCTTATCTTCCTCGGGATCACCTTCAACCTTATACTCTTTTTCAACCATCTATCATACCTCATATCCTTGTGATATCAAGTAGTTCTTCATCCTCATGCTCCAAAAAGCATAATTGTTACCATCAAATAATGGAGCCTTATTTATAGATAATCCATTTTGTGAAGCCATCTGTGTTCTTATAGAATATACCCTCAAGTTGTTAGCCTTTTCGAAGGAACCCACTTTGATACCAATTGAAGAACACAAGATTATATTGAGAGGGGGGGTGAACAGTATAAGATCACTTTTTACTTTTTCTTCCAAATCAATATTATGTTGTGTAAAGATAACAATATTAATAGCAGTAATCAAAGAAATGCATAAAAACCATACACAATAGAGACACCACAATTTATGTGGTTCACCCAATGTGGGCTAATCCACGGAGAAAATATTTTACTAAAAATTTCTCTATCAATCTATTTGGGAATCACTCCCAATTACAATTTTTATGGACCTTTGTCCAAAGGAGATGCTAATCCCCTAGTATCAAGTTCGTGGATATCTTACACAGGAGAACTCTTTCCCCTTCTACTCTGGCTGTGTGATCTTCTAGAAGACTTTGTCTCTCTGCTGCATTGATAGTGGAACTCTCTCCACTTGAAGAATCCTCACTTAGATTTGTATTCAATTGTGTTAGCTGCTAGATATCTATCCACTAAGACTCTATCCTCTCCACTCTTTCACCTCCAAAGCTCTATCAATAGGCTCACATAGAACCTACTCAATAGGCTCACATAGAACATGCTTAACAAGCTCACACAAAACTTGTCAAATCTTCTCAAGCAAGCTCACCAAGAACTTGCCCAATTCTGCTCTAGCAAGCTCACAAAGAACTTGCCCAATTCTGCTCTAGCAAGCTCACCAAGAACTTTCCCAAATCTGCTCTAGCAATCTCACCAAGAACTTGCCCAAATCTGCTCTAGCAAGCTCACCAAGAACTTGCCCAAATCTACTATACAAATATTTCCACAAATATGTCCTAAAAATGTCCTCAAATCTGTCCTAAAATTGTCCTCAAATCTGTCCCAAAGGCCTTCTCAAAGGCTCAATCAATCATGCTCAAGTACTACTCAAAATGAAATCAATAATGAATTTCAATCTCAACTCAAATTAACTTCATATAACATTAAGAGAATTGTTAGATACTCAATATGTTCTAATATCACTCTCAAACCAAATCAATCTCAACTCAAATCATAGAAGCATAAAGAGAATTGTTAGAGACTCAATATGTTCTAAACTCACTCTCAATCCAAATCAATCTCAACTCAACTCAAATAAACTCATAGAAGCATAAAGAGAATTGTTAGAGACTCAATATGTTCTAATCTCACTCTCAACTCAAATCAACCTCAACTCAATTCAAGTCAACCTCAACTTAACTCATGTCTTATAGAACCATAAAGAGAATTGTTAGAGACTTAATATGTTCTAATATTAATCTCAACTCAACATAGAATGATGGAATAGTTTATTTTATAGAACCTGAAAAATCACTTCACACATCACTTGACTAGGGTCAATCAACTCAACTCAACCAATCATCACAAGGGATAACTCTTTCTTACACAATCCTAGTCCAAGTATGTATCAACCAACTCAAATGTTTCCAACAATGCTCAACCACAAATCTCACATTACAATTATACTCATGTTCTTTTCTAACTCAGGTTATTATACAATCAATGGGCTTCAAAAACTATGATTATCAAACAAGGTTTAGACACAACTCTCAATTGAAAAAACCTTGAAGCATTCAACCAACCACTTTCGAAAAGGAAACCACAAACAATCCTTTTTCCTCCAATGATATTTTAGAAATCAACCACCATAAAAAATTAATAGGAGAATGTTCCCATACCTTTTATGAAGATGAAAAAACCTCTTTGTAAATATGCCACAATCACAAAATTCTTTTTCCAATATTCACAAGGGTTAGTAGATCACAAAATAATCAACATTACTCCACTTTTCAATAATCATCACCAAGGCCTTTAATTGCACAATTTTCTTATCTCTCCTAAAACCACTTGTACCATAAAATAAAATAAATCAAAACATTGCATAACATTTTCACTCCCAAAACCACTTATACCATAAAATAAAATAAATCACAATATTGCATACCTTTTCAGCTCATGAAAGAATTAATCCTCTTGAAAAAGAACAAGGCAAACTTCACTTTTGGAACACCATTGCAAAATCAGAAATATCTCTTTACACACACGCTATTTCTCCTTATAAATAAGTTAGTAAAATAGCCCTCAAAATAATATTTTTTATGATATATAATATGCCCCATTTCAAAAATAAATTGAAACCTTTACATATATATGTATATATGCCAACCTCCATTAATTGCACATAGGGTGACCCTCCATTAATTTAAACTTAAACTTTAAACTCTAATATCTTCATCACCGGAGGTCCTTTTTCGATGAAAAAAATTCCACCTTGGCTTTTAAGAAAAACCCTTTTCATATAATCCCACCATGGTTTTAAATAAAACCTTTTATTTTTCCTACCTTGGTTTTCACAAAAATCCTATAAATAGCCATACTTTCCAAAATATCATAAATGCTTATTTATGAAATATTTTGGCCACCAAACCAAATATGATCCATGTGATATCAATGATCCATGTGACATCAATGAAAACATAAAATACCTCAAATTAATTCAAATTTCCAACAATTCCAAAACCTATCAAATATGAGAGTTATTTGACCAAATCTGATCACCACACATTTAGGAGGGTTCTAATTAAACCCCCTTGAAATTAGTGGTAAAAACCACCTAGTTTTGTGACCATCCCTACCAGGGATGGATAATAGTCTTAGTTGCAATTGCTAGTGATGGCTATGAAATGGCTAACAATTTTGATGCAATTTCACCATAGATCAATTATAAATCATTATATTAGTCTTCAATTCAAATTTGGTTACATTTTAAGTAGATTTGATGGGTAAATTTAGGTTTGCAGTCTTAGTTATTACTGCTAAGAATTATCATAGGTTCTAAAAAATTTCACTTTAATTTATGCTTATATCCTTACAAAATCATCTTAATAACATCATATTAAATTTTCAAGTCATTTGGAGTTGTTTTGATTTGTTGCAAATAAGTTTTATTGTCTCTAATATGTACTTTTCAAGGTTTTCAATATAAAATCCATATGCTGTTAATATTTTCCAATATCTTGTGTGTAGGTGTAGGTATTATAGGCATGGGGGAGGAGCTAAGAGGTATATTAAAAGAATCATAATATTAGGTCTCAATTGTGGGTTGTGAGAAGAACATTGAAACATACCATTAAGCTCATGAAGGGATTTGATCCCTTGTAATTTGTAATTTGAAATGTATCAAAATAAGAAGCCCTCAAAGGGGATGTATTGTAACCTTTTGGATTGATGGATTTATAAATATAAGGAGAAACCCCCCATTTTTTACTTCAAATTATTTTTCATTTCAATAGTTTACATCTTTTGCATCTTTCCTTTGCATGCTTGCTTAGAAATAATAGATATCATTTCGGGTCAATCATCTAGGTGTGTCATTTTTTGTGCTTCTATATATATATACATATATAGATGTATAATTAGGTAAGATAAGGGGTTTTAAAGTATCCCCAAACCTAATACACATGGGAATGAGAAAGAGCAAGATATAATGTATCATTCTTAGATAAAACAATCTTTAAGTAAAAGAACACATTCAAATATAAAACCAATACGAAACTACCCAAAATAAAAACAAAGTGGAGAAAAAAACTGTCTACAATACCCAAAGTGAAATCATAAGATACAACAAAGAAGATCACTACCCTCTAGGGAGACCCCACACTTTGAAGGAACACCTCCACATATACCATCAAAAAAGAGTGTGATACCTTGAGAAGACAAGGCTCCCAATAAACTGGCACCCACTGTACACAAGGCACCTATATATGGCACCAAATCTCTACCAAAAAGAAAATATCAAAAAACAAGAGGCTCCAAAAATCATATGAAATCTTCCCCCGACTTCCTAAAATCCCATAACCAACACCCACACCTAACCATGACCATCAACAAAAAAATATTGAAGACTCCAAGGAAATTTTATCATCCAAATCATAAGGCCTTGTTGTGATAGCTCAATATTCATCATCATATCCACCACTTTTTTTCCTTCATGAAAAATATGCTGAATTTGAGCTTATGATATCGAAAAATAATTTGACTGCTTTTGCCATGATATTTTCTATCTTCTAGTGTGGGGTGTAATATTTATTAACTAGATTAAAAATATTTAACGAATCCCTCATCACTATAAATTTATTAAAACCCAAGGATTCAACCAATAAGATGCCTTTAAGGAGTGCTCTAGATTCTACAAAATTGGAGGTTTGAATTGAAATATTTTTATCAAAGGCACCTAGAAGATCCTCTTTATCATTTCTAAGTACACCGCCTACCGCAACAATACCTGGGTTCCCCTTAGAAGCACCGTCAAAGTTGAGTTTAACCCAACCCATAGGGGGAGAGGACCAAAAAATTGAGGATATCAAAGAGGGAGGAGGTGGGTCATTAGACATAGTTTGTTAAGGAAAAATAAGCTTGAGCTCTATCAAGGCTTCATCAAGGAGCCTACCATGTAGATCCAAAGAAAAAGAGGTCACATTCTCCATAGACACCCCAATATATCAACTAAAAATAGATTTAGGATCATGCTTTGAGTTCTTGAAGGCTATTTTATTACGTTCCCACAAAATGATCTAAAATAAATGGGGGAGCACGAAGGTCTAGAATTTGATCAAGTGGGGAGATTTAAAAGGTGAAGTCCACTATAAATAGACCTATGAAATAGAATTTGACAAGATCCAATGAATTCCTAGGTACGAAAAATATGGGCTACCACTATAGCAAAGAAGAGACAATGGAAAAATACGTGGAGGCACGATTCTTCCGCAGCCTCACAGAGATAACACCTATTGGGTAAAAATATACCCCTCCTGTGGAGATTCTTAAGAGTGGGACATCTATTATGTATGGCCAACCAATAAAATAAATTTACTTTGAGGATCAAATTCCTCATCCAAAATTTACCAAAATATACCATTGAGGAGAGTTAGATTCGATGAAGAGGTAGGCTGACTTGATTGAAAATGAGCCCTCACTTTCTCCTTTCCAAATGAGAGAATCCTCGATTTCATGAGTTTTCAAAACTTGTATCTTGAGAATTTTTGAGATGGTAACCCAAGCATTAGCTTCCTCCATACTGTAGTTAGAGGTGGGGATTGATTTCCAAATTCTCCTACCTCCCACACTTGTAATAAAATCCTCTACTTTAGACCATCCAAGTCTATGGGTAAGAAGTTCTATTGGTGATAGGTTGATATCCTGGATTAGTGGCTTCTCAAGGATCCATGAATCCTACCAGAAGTAAATGGATTTACCATTCCACATAATCCACCGACCACCAAGAGCTAAATCTAATCTAAATTTACTCACACTCTACCAGAAGGTGGACCCCTCTTGGGGAAGGGGATCAATGAGAAAACTCTCTAAGTGGATCAAATACTTAGTTGTGATGATTTTCACCCAATCAAAATTATGATTGATCAAAATTTTCTAGCCTTACTTAAGGATTAGGGCTTCATTCATCAAACGGATGCTGCACAAGCCTAACCCACCTTTTTCTTTCCTTGTACAATATTGTTTCCAAGAGATCATGTGGAAATTCTTATGATCTTGAGGTCCCATCCATAGAAATGTATTTTGAATCCTCTCTAATTTGATCAAAATATTCATAGGTATTTTAAAAATAGACATAAATATAGCAAAATGCTTTGTAAGACAATTTTGACCAAAAGAATTTTATCTACTTGGCTAAGTAAAGCCTCTTTCTAACTGACAAGATGTTGTTGCATCCATTCGATCATCGGGTCCCACAAACACTCCATTATTTCAATGAAAAGAGGTAAGCCCGAAAAGTCAACAACTCTACAACCAAGGATATCTACAATTTTTTTTGTCAATATTTAGGGGTATTCAAAAAACACAACAATATTTTAGAAAGATTGATTCTTTGACCAACCACATTTTCATAGGTAGAAAAAATGGACTTCACTTCTTTGGCCTGGACAACAGAGGTAATGAATAACAAGATGTGTTATTTGTGAACTGGTGGTGGGAGAGAGAGTCCAAGGAAAGAGTTGTATTGATACCTTTAATCATAGAATTATGAGAAAAGGATCTCCCCAATACCTCAACCATGAAAATAAAGAGGTAATAGGTGAGCGAGTCTCTTTGGTGAATGCCTTTAAGGATTTGGAAGTACTCGGCTAGGGCTTCATTGATCAACTAAAATTTTACTAATGAGACACAGGTCTTAATCAACTTGACCCAACTCTAGCTAAAACTGAATTTGTCGAGCACCACAAATAGGAAATCCCAAGATACATGATTGTAAGCTTCGTTCATATCTAACTTGAGAAACATTATCAACCTTCCATTTTTCTATTTTGAATGGAGGATTTCATGCATAACTACAACCCCATCCAAAATCTATCTTCCTAGTATAATATTGTTCTGAGATTTGTTAATCAACAAGGGAATGAATATCTTCAACTTCTTAGCCAAATATTTGGAGAAAATTTTGTAAATAGTATTACAGAGGATGATAGGCCAAAAATCTCTAAAGTTTTTGGCTTTAGCATATTTAGGTATGAGAAACAAAAATCTAGAGTTCACCCCATACGAAAATGAATTAGAACACTAAGCTTCCCTCGTCGCATCACAAACTTACTTCTCAACTATATGCCATTTTTTTTGGAAAATCAGTGGAGAGAAACCATCTAGACCCGATGCTTTTAGTGCACCCATAACAAAGGTGGCCTCTCTTATTTCTTCATATTTGAAGGGTGCTTCAAGGAACACATTCATATCCTACGTTGCATGCCTAGAAATAGCTTTAAGGAAAAAAAATTCAACCCCAAAGTCTCTTCCATATATAGAACCTAATAATTACTAATAATTACTATATATTTTTTTGAAAAATATTAATTACTATATTTGTTTTCAAAAATATTCATATAGTCACTTTTTAGAGGTAGATATTGGAAGGACTTTAGCTTATGCATGATAATTTTAACTATCACAATCATAATTATTGGATATGTAGAGAATGTAAACATATGTTCATTTGATTTAAAAAGAAAGAATGATATTCATAACTAGTCTACATAAAATATATACTTTAGCTTGTTTCGTAAATTTAAATGGACCTTGGATGAAATTCCTTTGATATTATAGTATACATATGATAATGAGAATATTCAATAGTTTATATATTTCTATATTTTATTTAATTATTTATAGAGTATATAACCTCCATCTATTCTATTGTGAGTAACATTATGTTACAAGAAAATTTTAAAATCCATGATGTACTCTATAAAGGTTATTGAAATTTGTTTCATTCTAAGATTGCATAACTCCAAGACATAATTTCTTTCAAATGGTTATGTTGTCGTTGAATAAAAAAATGTATGAATGAAAGCGTATGTAAAATATTATTCCAAATATGAAATATATAAAGTGAAAAATAAGGATATATAATATAAAATTCATTTATAACATGTTTAAAAGAAAGAAATAATTTAAACCTAAGATCAAGAATTTAAAAGAGAAAAACAATTAATTGCTAGTGAGTACAATATATTACGAAAGGAAGAGTAGATTTGGGACCATAAATACTGAGAGATGACTTTAAAAATTTGATAAAATACAAAACAATTCATGGTACTATCAAAATAGAATATTTTTCTTTAGCTATAAAATATTTCAACTCCATATTTAAGAAATATTGCGGTTGAAGAAGAGATCAATGAGAAAGCAATTGATGATTTCAAATACATTCTCTCAAAAACTAAACTAGATGAGAAGGACTACTATGAAATTTCATAAAAAGTTCCATCAATTATGATACAAAGACCAAAAAATATTCTAATGAGTAATGAACTGGAGCAGTTATAAAAGGAAATTTTCTTTCAACCATGAAAAGGAACACAATCATGTTGAATTTCTTTCAATTTGAATCCTTTATAAATTCTAGTCAATTTCATCAATTAAACCTTTATAAAATAATATAAAAAAATATCATAAATATATTGAAATACATTTTAATATTTTTTATCTCAAAATAACAAGGTGCTTTTATTTTTAGTAAAATAAAACTTTGATTGGTATATAGATAGGTAATTTTTCGTGTAATATAAAAAAATGTCATAAATATATTGAAATACATTTTAACATTGTGTTGTCTTAGAAGAACAAGGCACTTTTATTTATAGTATTAAAAAATTAAATAAATAACAAAAATTCCATTATTGATACATATGGGGTCAAATTGATATCTCTACATAAATGAATGGATGAAAGAAAATAGGGTTAAATGTATGAATGTGTGTGCAAAAAGTGTTTGTCATAACTTGTCATATAATATTGTGTGTATGTGTGCAAAGTATTTGTAACAATGAACACATGGTAGAGTGTTTGTAATACTATAAAATTGTGGGATATTTTTAATATATTATGTAGAGGGGTAATTTGAAAGTAGTTGGGTAGTTACAAGGGGTATGCGTGAATGTTGGGTAGTTTGAAAGTAGTGTATGAAATACAAGGGGTATGACAAATATGTGTGGGAAATACAAGGGTATGTGTGAATGTTGTTATTGTCAAAACCACATTCTTGACAGATTATTTATCAAAATATGATATAATAAAAATAATTACTATGTAGGACACATGATGTATGTATTATTTATTTGTATTTGTAAGTATTCCCATTGTATTTTTTATAATAATGTATAAAGGGTTTTGAAAGGACCCTGAACCTTTTACATGGGGATTTTGAGAATGAATCCCAAACCCGAACAAGAAAAAATGTAAGGCCGGATCTCCCATTTTAAATTTTGGTTATCTATGTTGTAGTGGAAATAATTTGCATTGTGTTGTATTTCATTTCTACATTTGGGTGTGGTTACTTTTTTGAAGATGGGATGATTTTAGTGATATGGACTTGTGATGAGAAAATCACTTGGGAATATATGAAATAATAACCATGGAATTATTACAATGAATAAAAAAAGTAATGAAGTTTGCCTTGGTAGGAGGAAACATTGGAGCTAAGAGTAGAAGAATATACAAACATGTTTGTTAATATTAACAAAGAGATAATGCACAAAGTAGACATGTGAGGTGACATAAAACTAAATATACAATAAAATATGCATAAATATTACATCCAAGTGTTCATGCATAAAATATTATATAAATTTTTTGATGATGGTAAATTACATGATAGTGAAATTCATGACAAAAAAATACATGATGACAAAATATTTAGTGATAAATCACATGATGTTAAAATTTGTGATGGTAAATATAATGATGGTATGACTAAAAAATTTATGACCGTAAAATTTTTAGCACATAGTTTTATGTTTATTACATTATTTAAAAATAGCGCTATGTGCTATCCAAGTTAGTTTAGGTGGTTACTTGGTGGTTCATCAACCACCTTAGACAATGTATTAAATTGCTCCTCAAATCAATTTTATGTTGCTTATTGCTTGTGTTTTCTACATGGTATCAGATCGCACGATGCTTGGGTAAGGTTGTGTTGGTTGGTGAAGGTGGTTAGCGTAACTACTCCAAGACATGTAATCCAAGGTGCATGGTGGGGGTATTTGCAGATTGACTATGGTAGACTGATGACACGATGCAGATGAGATTGTACAAGATAGATATAGGATGCACGATGAACGTAGACTAAAATCACATGATCCATATGACACAGATTAACATGGATAGAGACAACAAGACCGATAGGATGCACACTGACAATGATACAAATGACATAGACTGATTAGGATAGAGACATAAAGACCAACAATACCAAAGACATGTAGATTGAGATAATGGGTGATGTGGCACATACAAATCGATACAAGGCAACACTTGGCAGTTGCTAACTGGATGTTTGACTTGGCATCATTCAGATAGTTCTTGCAGGGAAGAGGTGATGCGCAATTCTTTGGTTGGATATCACACGGGTAAAAGGTTAGGCTTGATTGCTCGAAGGGAATCAAAACACATAGTGTTTTGAATGGTTTTTAAACCATCTTATTGCCCTCCCATGGTGCATGTAGGGTAAAACACACAAAAATTTATTATCGCACGATAGAAGCAATAAAGGATACTTTATTCTTTTTATTACTCGTCAAGCACTATAGTATAACTGCACTATAGTACAACTGGTCATCCCACACAGTAGTAATATGTTGATGTGCAAAAGGTTATCAATTCAAACCCTATGAAGGGATTATTTCTTTTAATTTATCTCATCATACGTGGATTTGTATAAGAAGCAACAAGTGCTTCTTGGACCTGTTAGTAGTTGTGGTTGGATCGATCGAAGGCAATCTTTGACGGACGTAGGTCAGGGGTTCCAAGTCCACTGACTCCCCCACCATTTTAGCCAAAGAAAATTTATTAAGGTATTTTTATATACCTTATGTTTTATTAAGGTATTTACTTTGTTTTGCACAGTGGCATATATATATTAAACAAAGAAAATAATATTACTTTAGGAGGGATAATGTTTTCTTATTATTTTTCCAAATCAATTTTTTTACCACTAACCCTACTCGCAAAAAAATTGGAGGAATAAGCTTCTTATTTTTAAACCCTAGTGCATTTTTTTCTCTCATGGAGGGATAAGTAACTATTTGCACCATATTGTGTTTAAACCCTAGTGCATTTTTTTTTTCCATGGAGGGATAAGTAACTATTTGCACTTCATAAAACTTTGCAAGGGTCCATCATTTTTTCTTCTTAGTTCTTATTTATTTTGCAAAAAAAGGGAGAATCAAAAGCATTTTTCTTTTGCAAAATTCTAAGTCAAAGGGGGGAAGAAAATTGTTGATTTACAAATAACATTTGGATTTGAATATCATCATTGTAACAAAACTGGTATTGTAATCGATGCATTTTTTAGTGGAAACTGACACCCAAGTGTTTAAATTTATGGGCACTTGTGATTGTTTTTGCATTTAAATTTATTATTTTCTTACATTTAAATCATAATGTAAAATATACAAAGAAAAGCAAAGAACCCAAATTTTACACCTATTTGTGCAATTTATTGCACAACAACGTTCGATATATACGGTACCTATGGTCCACACTTACAGGTGATACTACCATGCTTGGACTACTATATCTAATGCCTAACATAGTTGCAACAATGACGTATGAGCTATTATTCTCTATAAATCATTGGGAAGAAATAAGAAAAAATAGTTTTGATATTCACTTCATTTAATACCCTAATTCTTTTTTATTATTTGGTTTAAACTCCTCCAACTCATAAACCTTCTTCGAAAGGATTTTGAGGTAGGTGCCATCAATTTGATTGAATTACCTTTTACGTACTCTTTTCAATGATAAAGAAAGGGGTACCATTTGGTGTTATAAGGAACCTTCACAATGACCATTATTCACAAATATCTGTTAGATTCACAATTTTTAAAGGGTTCTAACTTTGTACCTTGGAAGACAAAGGTGTATGCTATACTTTAGGTTGAATATTTGTGGGATGTAGTGACTAGTACTACAAAATTTCCTACAATAGTAGGGCCAAATCAAGAGGTATTTTATAATAAGGATAGAAGATATCTCATGTTTCTTCTGCTTTCTACTATAGATGAGGTCCAACCTCATATCTATGATGCCAAATATGTTAAAGAATATTGGGATGCTTTTATTACCATTTATGAAGAAAATAATATGTCCACTATTCTAAAATTCTAAACTCAACTACATACACTCAATATGAAATCTAGTGAGACAATTGACCTATTCCTATGTAGAGTGGCAAAATTAAAAGTTAAATTGAATGCTATGGGAGATACAGTGGTAGATACTCTCTTAAAATTAGTTATCTTGAGAGATTTTCTTGAATCCTACAAGGTGTTGATTACCTCTCTCAACATGTCTGGTAGAAAAGTTACCTTTGTAGAATTGGTGAATTTTCTTCAAACTAAGGAGGCAAATCAATTTCAAAAAGATGAAGTGCTAGATAATGCCCTCTAATACAAATAAGGGGGTAGGAAGCAAGGTAATTTTTAGAAGAGAGGATATTCATCAAAAGGAAAAGGGAAAAAACCTCAGTAGAAAGATAAGTAATATTACAAAATTTGTGATATGAATAACAATGACACCAATAGATGTTGGTTTAAGAATAAACAACACAAAAACCAATATCACAAGAAAAAGGAAAAGGGGAAATACAAACCACATAAGAAGAATAAGAAACCCAAAGGAAATATTGCTTATTTTGAATCAAACTCGGAATTAGATTTTGAGTGAGCACACAAGGTGCTCATGAATCACACATCTTCTCATCAGAAATATGTAGTGTGGTATATTGATTCTGTTGCTAGGTAAAAACGTGACTCAAGATAGATCGTGGTTTGAGATATTTGAGGCAAAGGAAGGTAAACCAATGATAATAGTTGATGATAATACCTACCAAGTATAGGGTAAAGATGATGTTTCTATCACACTTCTAGATAGAAAATTTTAGATTGAGAAGGTTCTCTATGTTCCTAAATTGGCCAATAATTTGTTGTCCATCCCTTAGATATTGGATAGATACATGGAGTTTTTTTTCAGTGTTGAGGAAGGCATAAATAGTTGTTTCATCATCATAAAGGTAAAGCATGTAACAATAGGATCATACAAGCATGCCTTATTTATATTAGATATCATTTCAATACCTCACGTTTCCATAGCAACAACCACAAAGGAGACTACTTCTCTTTCGTACAAGATATATGGGCATATGAGTTCAAGATACTTGTTTGAGTTGAGCAAATATGAGATGGTGAAAGGCCTTCCCAATATTTCATCTACATTGAAAATATGCTCGGATTGCTTATCAGGTAAGAAAAATTAGGTACCATTTGAGGGTTAGCTATTTGCAAGCTAAGAAACCTTTAGATTTGGTACACACTAATCTATGTGATCCTATGACAAAAAACTATGGTGGAAAGAAGTATTTTTAGTTGTTTGTTGATGATTACTCATAGAAGATGTGGGTTTTCTTTCTCCAATTTAAGTCAAAGGTATTTTTGTACTTTCAACAGGTCAAGAATATTTTTGAGGAGTTAGGATGTTCCATCAAAATCCTCAACTCATATCAAGGGGGGAATATACCTCCAATGATTTTTGATCATTTATGAATACGCATGGTATTAAGAGATAGCTAAAAACCACCTATATCCCATAGAAAAATGGAGTTGTTGAAATAAGGAATCGTTCCATTATTAAAATGGTTTTATGTATGCTTAAGGGGGCACATATTGAGCATGATTATTGGGAAAAATTAATGAGTACATCATCATAACTCCTAAATAGAGCACCCACAAAAGCTTTATAGGGCATGAATCCACAATAAGCATGGAGTGGTAGGAAACCCTCCATTTATCATCTAATATTTTTTGGATGTAAGGCATTCATGTACATACAAAAATAGAAGAGGAATAAGTTAGATGAGAAAAATTTACAATGTATTTTTCTTGGTTATGATGAGCATTAAAAGGGATATCAGTTGATAGATCTAATGACCAAGAATATACACACTAGTAGAGACGTGGTATTTTATGAAGCTTTCACATTAGATAACACATAAAAATATGTACCTGGAGGAAGAGGAGCCTAAGAAAGAGTCTCCACCCCCATAGAACAAGGTTCCAAAATAGTATACTAGCACATTGAGAGATTCGAAGTTAATTTCACTTCCAGATATAAATATAGATCGATCTTATATAGACATCATGACTCAGTAGATGAGATCAAATGCATCAAATTCAGAGGTTGACGAGCTTTACCAATAATTTTATGAACTATTTGTAGATGTAGAGAAATATAGAGAAGTATATATGGATGATCAAAGGGTTTATATGTTTGCATTGGATGAGAATTAACCCACAACAGTTTAGGATGTACATAGTGAGCCTTCGTGGAAGGCTGCTATGGATGCTAAACATGCATCTCTCATGGAAATAATACATGGAATCTAGTTAATACACCTTCAGGAAAAAAACCTACTAGCTGCAAAAGGGTGTTCAAAGTCAAGTATAAGGCAGATGGTACTATTGATAAGCATAAGGTCCATCTTGTTGCAAAAGGCTATGCTGAGAAAGAAGGCATAGATTATGAAGAGACTTTTTCCTCTTCTATAAAATTTACTATCATGCAAGTACTTTTTACCATGGTAGCTCAGTTTGGGTGGAAGTTACATCAGATGGATGTAAAAAGTGCTTTCTTGAATGGTGAGCTACAAGAAGTGTACATGACCCAACCAAAAGTATTTGTGGTTGAAGGTCAAGAATAGAAAGTTTGCAAGTTGGTAAAATCCTTGTATGAGCTAAAACAAGCTCCATGAGCTTGGTACAACAAAATAGATAGTCACCTAGTGCAGCATGGATTCAAAATAAGTCCTTTAGATGCAAATATCTATATAATTAACAATGGTTCTGATAGTGATTTTGATACTATATGTAGATGATCTAATCATAACTGGTAGTTCAGAGAACATGATTTATGCAGTGAAAGATGATTTGAAATAATATTTTGAAATGATAGATCTAGGACTTCTTCACTATTGTCTTGGTTTAGAAGTGACTCAAAAAAAGAATCATATTAGAGTAACACAAAATAAGTATACCAAGACATTGGTCAAAACATATAGCATGAACGACTGTAAGTCTAAAGTATATCCAATGGATCTAGGATTTAAGTAATCATGATATGATAAATCACCATAGGTAGATGGTACTCTCTATTACTAGTTGATTGGGAGTCTCCTATATCTGACAAATACCAAGTCAGATCTCAGTTTTTTTGTGGGTTATATTTCAAGGTTCATGCAGGAACCTAAGGTGATTCATTATAAATCAACAAAGAGAGTTATTTATTATATCCATGGTAGTACCTACTATGGCCTGGAGTAAAAGAATAATAATAATTTTTTCTTACATGGATACACAGACTCAGGCCATACTGGATCCATTGATGATCACAAGTCAACTTCTAGATACATTTTCCATATTATATCTGGACCTATCTCTTGGTATAGTAAGAAGTAGAAGGTGGTTGATTTATCTTCTAAAAAGGTAGAATATCTCTCAATAAGTGGAGTAGTCTACGAGATAATGTGGTTAAGTCATATTCTTACAAACACGGGTCTTCCAAATAATATTCTACTTCATTTATTTTATGACAATCAAGGTGTTTTAAATCTTGTCAAGAAACCAATATTTCATGAGCGTACCAAAAACATTGACACTCGATGTAATTTTATTCGATATGAAGTTCTAAAGCACCACATACAGCTCCAGTACATTCCCACTGATGAGCAAGTTCCAAATATTTTCACCAAGGCACTTGCACGTGTCATATTTGAATTGTTTCGTAATACTCTTTATATTTTCCAATAATGTAATAAGGGGGGATGTTAGTATATAGGTTTATGTTATTAAATTATTTAAAAATAGTGCTATGTGCTCTCCAAGTCAATTTAGGTGGTTACTTGGTGGTTCATCAACCACCTTGGACAATATATTAAATTCTTACTCAAATCAATTTGATGCTGCTCATTACTTGCCTTTTATACAAAAATATGAGATAAGAAAATCTATAATAAAAAAATATGCGATGATAAAATTCATGAAAATAAATTATATGATCGAAAAATTTATGACAGTAAAATACATGACGTAATCCATGACAACAAATATTGTGCTGAAACAATTTATGGTCATGAGATACATGATGGTGAAATATATTTTGATAAAATATATGATTAAAATGTTGGTGATATACAAGTATCTCACATGATGGATAAGCACAAGTGTTCAAGCATAAACTGAATATATGTATCAATAAAGAAGTTTGTGAATGTGAAGATGCATTTGTTAATAAAGATATACATGTTGATAAAGAATATTATAAAAGTGATGATTTGTGTGCCAACATAGAAATGCGTTTGAAGAAATATGGACAAGTGTATTATAACATATGAAGAGGCAAAAAATATATATTAATTAATATACAATTTCATGGAATAAGATATGCATGTGTATATAAATGAACTCATGCAAGAACATACATACAAGTATAGAAGTTTAAGTTCACATCGATGATGATAGATGTGAAAATGCTAACAAAAAAATTAATAGAGGAGAGAACCAGGTTTGGTAGAAAAGGCTAGAAGTGAGACAGTGGTTGAAAATTTTATTTTAAATAATGAAGGCATGACAAATGTTTAGCACTTAATAAATTGTAAGTAAGTTTATTCTATAATGAAATGGATGGGAGCATAACATTAGATAAAATAAAAGATGATATGTTCAATAGTTCATATATGGGATTTTAGTTGTAGAGAAATTATATGTTGGAGTTCTTAATAGTGAGTAGGAAAATAATTTGATATCATATCAACTATATATTGGCATAATTCATGGTTTACATGAAGAGGGTAAGATACATGAACAAACACTACTAATATCAAATCAACTTATCATGAAAAATACCTATTTTGATATAACACAAAAGGGTCCCATATTTTATGGTGGTGATATATGGGACCCAATTATGCATTGTGAAATCTACTTCATTATGTAGGGATAAAATGGCTAGAAGACTAATGTAAATTGGAGGATGTTACTTTATGAATCATTTAATGGAATCTTAATTTATCTTACATGGGAGTGTTAAAGGATATACAAGTATTAGGAAGAGTTGAATAAGACATTTATAAAGGAATTTTAGTTGTTCCACAATTATGATGAAATCATTACTATAATTCATTAAATAAAACAGGGTAAAAGAGATTCTATTATATTCTATACTTAGAATTTGTGTAGGTTCTTTACCTATATAGAGGAAGATTAGTCAAATACATTGAAAAAGAGGTGGTTTATATATGAACTTCTTCCTATCTACCAAAAGAATATAAGAGTGCTACCTTCAAGATCATATTAGCAGGTTTTTAGACCAAACTTGAACATAGAGGCTATAAGTGCTTCTTCCTTGTTGCATGATGTATAGGAATAAACCCAAAATAATCGAAAAGCTATTTATATAGAGGGATATTGTGAAAGTCACCACTGACTATCTAAAAGGAACAAGATACCCTTAAAATATATTTATGTTGCCATGCATAAAGGGGATATATTTAGGCCCTATCCCAACCATATATGAATACCATCTACATAATACATAATTATAAGGCCATATGGTTAGGAATTAGGTAAGTAAGGCCAATATTGTATGGCTAGAGAAGTGGGACATTTGTATCAAGGTTATTTAGCCTAGGAGGTGCATCACTTGTGGTCAAGTAACATTTTTAAGAGAATAAAATATGATCACTTAATACCAAGGGATGTCTATAAATGATAAAATAGGGTCATCTAAGGATAGATAAGTCCATGATGATGTTTTAAATATCTAGGGAGAGATAATTTAGAGTTGAGAAGAAGCTATTTGAGAGGGTCAATTTAAGTCTACCAAAATGTAAACATGGAGAACATTTTTATTTAGATGGTGAGTGTTGGAAGTTAAAAGGGTAAAAAAGTAAAAAAATTGTTTTACCACTGTAAGCTTTGGACCTTACCCTTTTACCTCCTTGGACGACAACTGAGTCAGTAGGATTGGATGGCATGGATGGCAGGGAGTTTGACTCCTAATCTCATTTTTCCTTTCCTCCCTATTTTTCTTCTTCCCTATTCTTTCTCCTAAGCTTTCTAGGTTCTGGTTAATAATATTTGTATTTAAGCATTGTAATCCTTCGAACTTAATGTTAATGCAATATCTAGTTAATAATATTTATGCTCCTAATTTCCTAAGTGCTCCTAATTTTGTTAGTGCTATATCTGGTATCAGAGCAGAGGCTATACAGGCAAAGCATGAAGCCCGAGGAGAGCGACAGGTGAGGCACGAATCTCGAGGAGGTCGAGGAGGCCCATAAGAGTGAGCTCATAGGTGAGGCATGGATCTCGAGGAGGTCGAGAGGGCCTACAACATGCAAACCAAGGCAAGGTCGAGAGAGGCCCGTAGAGAGCACGTAGATCGAGGAGCTAACTAGAGGCGGACACATGGCGAGCAGACAACAAGGCGGACACATGGTGAGCAGATAGCAAGGCGAACAAAGGGGCAACTGGCGATGTGGCGCGAGGTGATTGGCTTGGCTAGAAGGCAAAAGGGTGGTCACTGATTGCTCGAAGGCAATCGAGAAGCTTAGTGCTTCTCTATGCTAATAAAGCACAATATCCCCTCTACACAGTGGATGTGGGATAAATATTGTAATTTTTTTTAAAATTATCATGCAGCCACGATGGGATAAAGGAGGTAAGCCTCCCTCGCCTCCTCGTCGGGCCATGCAGCTCGACTGGCTCGAGGAGCCAGCCTTAAGCCGCTCACCCCTAGGAGGTCGCAGGTTCGAAACCCGACGGCTACGAAAGTTGCAATTTTTTTTTTGTGTATGGTATATGCCCCGAATGTCTTGAAATAATAGTGTATTCTGCCTAGGTTTCATCGGTGGTGGAAGCCGAGTTGGCAAGGAAACTCTGCTTGAAAGAAAGGAGTCACGGGTTCGACTCCTACGGAGTTAGAATTTTTTTTTTAAAGGTTTTTTCTTTTTCTTAAAAGTTTATTATTTTATATATTAAAAAAATAACTTTATATTATATTTAATAAAATTAAATAATAATTGTTTTTTAAAATTTTATTTTATAAAGCAATTATATTTCTTTTATTAAATACAAATATAGATATTTTTTTTTGATATAATAAAATAGGAGAAAAAGAACATTGCCTAAGAGGCAATTTATGTAAGAGGACTCAAAGGTGGAAAATTGTGACAAAGCCTAAGAGGCTTAGTATTTTTCCTTGTAAGAGAGACAAAAGATCAAACTAAAATTTGTAAAGAGGCATTGATGATAAGACCAAGTGGTTGTTATCATGCCCTATGTGCACTTTTGGTAAGAGAAAACACCGAAAGTTTTGATGAAAAAGTGAGAGCTTATGGGCTACATACTATATTTAGTCAGTTGCAAAATGCAGTAATTGCACACCAGAGGCATCCAGACTCAGGGTACGAGGCAGAATCTGAAGATAACTCCTTTGGGAGTCAATTTGAGCAATCCAAATCCATAGAAGTTGCACCACAAGAATCAAAATATTCTCACTATAGTAATTCAGTGGAAATTCTAGAACCAACATCACCTGAGATAATATTGATCAGTGACGATGAAGAACAAGTAGCAAACAATTTCATGAATCAAGAAGTTGCAGCACCACAACAAGAGGAACAAGCAATCAATGAAAGAGTGAATCAAGTCAGATTTGACTTAAATTTGTAATCTCTTCTTTCTTCTTCTTCCTTCTTCTTTCTTTGAAAAAAGTAGAGTGCTTTATTGTAACCAAGAAATAAAAGAGTGTTTTAGTAACTATGGCCTCACATAACAATCTACCAATTCCAGAGTTCAACGGGTATGACTACGAGTATTGGTCTATCAAAATGAAGACCTTACTCATAGGAAAAGGTTTGTGGGATATAATAGAAGAGGGTTTCACAGAACCCACAGATTGGGCTACATTGAGTGCCACAGATAAGAAAACAAAGAAAGAAGCACAAAAGAGCAACTCTTTTGCTCTTTATCATCTCCAAGAAGCATTGGAGAAAAGTATATTCCCTAGAATAGCCACTTGTATAACTGCACAAGATGCATGGAAAGCTTTGAAATATGGATTCCAGGGAAGTGATCAAGTGAAGCAAGTGAGGCTTCAAACACTAAAATGAGATTTTGAAAATCTCAAAATGAAAGAAGATGAAAAAGTAGGTGATTATTGTGTCAGAGTGAAAGCAGTTGTTGATAAAATGGTTACACTTGGCGAGGAAATCAAGCCTGAGACAATTGTAACAAAAGTGTTGCGAACACTTCCACAAATATGGAATCACATTGCCATAATCATAGAAGAGTCAAAAAATATTTCCACTTTAACATTCGATGCATTAATCGGATCGTTAATGTCTCATGAAGAGAGATTACAGGAATCTCCTTCAACCAACTATGGAGGTGATGATAAAGCCTTCACATCCAATGAAAATACTGGAAGAGGACGTGGAAGAGGTCAAGGCAGAGGCCAACGAAGAGGAAGAGGTAGAGGCAACTACATAGGAGGCAATCAGAATAGAGGAGGCAACTCCAACAGAGGTGGAAACCAAAATAGAGGAGGAAATCCAGGATGAAGTGGAAATCAAGGGCGAGGAAGTGACAAGTCCAAAAAAACTTGTTTTAATTATGGCAAGCCAGGCCACTTTGCTCATGACTGCTGGTCAAAATCTTCTCAAGGCAGTAGCAGTCAATATGGAAATTATGGAGAAGAAGATGATACCTCTAATATTTTTCTATCATATGGACAATCATAACAGAATCTAAATGACACATGGATTCTGGATACTGGTTGTTCAAACCATATGAGTGGCAAAGAAAATCTATTTGCTACTCTAGATTCCACTTATAAATCCCACATCAAGTTAGGGGATGATAAAGCTTTGCAAGTCGAAGGCATTGGAACCATGGAAGTTCCAATGAAATAAGGACTAAAGAAAGTGAATGACATCTACTACACTCCAAAGCTCCAACACAATCTACTAAGCATTGGGCAAATGATGGAGAATAATTACAAACTTGTTTTTGATGAAGGAAAATGTCTCATTCTTGATAAAAACAATTGTAATCGTGTCATCACACAGGTCCCAATGACCAAGAATCGGTTATTCCCTCTCAAATTTGGTGAGCCAGGGGGAGCTCAACTTGCAAATGTAGCTATAGAAAATCCAAGTGTGCTTTGGCACTTGCGATATGGTCACCTTAATTCCGCTAGCTTGAAATTGTTAACTTCTCAAGCTATGGTGATAGGACTTCCCAAAATCAAACGAATAGAAGGAGGTCTGTGAAGGATGTGCTTTGGGAAAGCACTCAAGGTCAAAGTTTCCAAAAGGACAAGCATGGAGAGCCAACTATCCACTTCAATTAGTGCATTCGGACATCTGTGGTCCAATGCAGACAAAGAGTATCGAAAACAATTCCTATTTTCTCACTTTCATAGATGATTTCTCTAGAATGTGCTTGGATTTATTTTCTGAAACATAAAGATGAAGCTTTTGATTGCTTCATAGATTTCAGAAACAATGTAGAGAAACAAAGTGAGTATTTTGTAAAATGTCTTAGAACAGATCGAGGAGGTGAGTACTCCTCAAAATAATTCTTGAAATATTGTAAAGCAAGTGGGATCAAAAGGCAATTCACTACTACCTATACCCCACAATAGAATGGTGTGGCCGAGAGAAAGAACCGCACCATAGTTGATATGGCGAGAACGATGCTTTCAACTAAGCATCTAACTAATATGTACTGGGTTGATGCTGTAAGAACTAGTGTATACATTCTAAATAGAAGTCCAACTTCTAGTTTAGATGGCATCACTCCTTATGAGGGGTGGTACAAAAAGAAACCCAATGTAAAGCACTTCAAAGTTTTTGGTTCTTTAGCATACGCACACATTCCTGATGAGAAGAGGAAGAATCTTGATCCCAAAAGTCAAGCTTGTATATTTGTAGGGTATTGTGAGTCTACCAAAGCATATAGACTCTACAATCCCAAGACTCATAAAATTGTACTTTCCAGGGATGTAATTTTTGATGAAGGGGGAGAATGGGGTCATCAAAGAATTTTTTTTGATGATGAGTCCCAAGATGTAAGTTCTTCATAGGTACAATAGGTACAATAGGTGTCTCCCAAGAAAAGCAAAGGCACACCAACCCCTCCAAGCCCAAGCAGGAGTACTACATCAAGTACTTCAACCGCCACTCCAAGTCCTTCTCCACAGAGATCAATAAGTTCTTCACCGATGGACATTGACTCTCCATAAAGAGGTAAAATAACATTACAACATCATCCATATTTTCAAATGTTGGATCAAAATTACCAAAAAAGATACACTAGAAGCCAAGCTAGTGAAATGAATTCAGTTTTGCAGAAACTTGAAAATCTGCATATGTATGGGGATGATGACTCCCAAGATCCTAAGGGAGATGTAGTTAATTATGCTTTATTAACTAGTGCACAGCTAGAACCATCTAGCTATGAGAAGGCTTGTACTCATAATGTATGGCAAGAAGCCATGAAAGAGGAAATAACCTCTATAAAAAATAATGATACTTGGGAGCTTGTAAAGCTTCCAAAAGGAAAAAAATGTGTTGGATGTAAATGGGTCTACAAGACCAAATACAATGCTGATGGAAGCATTGAGAGGCACAAGGTGAGATTAGTAGCAAAAGGTTTTACTCAAAAATTTGGCATTGACTATGAGGAAACCTTCGCTCCTATTGCACGACAAGAGACAATCAGATCAGTTCTTTCCTTAGCTGCCCATAAAGGATGGAACATTCAACACATGGATGTGAAAAGTGCTTTTTTGAATGGATACTTGACTGAGGAGGTTTATGTTCAACAACCTCAAGGCTTTCAAGAACAAGGAAAGGAGAACCTTGTTTATAAATTGAAAAAGGCACTTTATGGCCTCAAGCAAGCACCAAGAGCTTGGTACTCATGCATTGATGGCTATTTCAGCGAGTATGGATTCACTAGAAGCAAAAGTGAACCAACTTTGTACTACCTAAAGCATGGAGTAGACATTCTCATAGTTTGTTTGTATGTGGATGATCTAATATTTATGGGTAGTAACACTAAAATGAATATGGAGTTCAAAAACTCCATGATGAAGCAGTTTGAGATGAAAGATCTCGGTTTAATGTGATACTTCCTAGGCATGGAAGTGCATCAATAAAATAGGGGGATCTTCATATGTCAACACAAGTATGCTCGAGACATGATCAAGAAATTTTCCATGGAGCAATGCAAATCAGTTGCAACTCCAACTGGACATGGGATCCAATTGAGCAAGGATGATGGAGCACCAAAGGTTGACATGACCACTTACAAAAGCATGGTTGGGAGTCTGATGTTTCTCACCAACACAAGGCCTGATATTCAATATGTTGTTTCTCTAGTTTCAAGGTTTATGGCAAGTCCATCTGAGCTGCATCTACAAGCAACTAAAAGAATCTTAAGATATGTAAAGGGTACATTGGATTTTGGAATCCATTACCACAAATGTAATTCTGTTAAATTAGTTGGCTTCAATGATAGTGATTGGGGCAGCAATATAGATGATAGGAAATCTACATCAAGGAACTGTTTTAGTCTAGGGTCAGGACTAATCACATGGAGTTCCAAGAAGTAGACTGTTGTAGCATTGTCATCTACTGAGGCTGAGTATATAGCCATCACACATGCTAGTACTCAAGCCCTATGGTTAAGAAAAGTCCTTGAAGAAATTGGAGAAATTCAAAGTGGTCCAAATCGACTGTATTGTGATAACATAAGTGCCATTCAATTGGCATACAATCCAATCCACCATAGCAGATCAAAGCATTTTGATATGAAGTATCACTTCATCCGAGACATGGTGGAGCAGCAGATAGTTGAGCTTAAATATTGCAGCACTTTGGATAACATTGCAGATATCTTCACCAAAGGCATGGCTAAAGCTCAATATATAAAGCTGAGAGACTATATAGTCAGTCCTCTCAACTTTAAGGGGGAGAATGTTGGAAGTTAAAAGGGTAAAAAAGTAAAAAAATTGTTTTACCACTATAAGCTTTGGACCTTACCCTTTTACCTCCTTGGACGACAACTGAGTCAGTAGGATTGGATGGCATGGATGGCAGGGAGTTTGACTCCTAATCTCATTTTTCCTTTCCTCCCTATTTTTCTTCTTCCCTATTCTTTCTCCTAAGCTTTCTAGGTTCTGGTTAATAATATTTGTATTTAAGCATTGTAATCCTTCAAACTTAATGTTAATGCAATATCTAGTTAATAATATTTATGCTCCTAATTTCCTAAGTGCTCCTAATTTCGTTAGTGCTATAGTGAGGTTTTCATTGGTATGCATAAAGGGTACAAAACCTTGACCTCAAAAGAGGTGCTAACCCTTGACCCTACATAGGGTATCCCACCCACTTTAACCCCAACATAAGTGGTGATGAGCATTTTTTATCATGTGTTAAATTATAGTAAATCAAGTAAGAAATCAAATAATAGTGTTTTATTTGAAATAATTTGAGGTAAATATAGTTGTTGAAGATATCTAGCATAGGAAACAATTAATGTATCATGATAGTAGATTCTAATATAGTGTTCAATGCTTCCACGTTAAGTATCTAGTTTAAGTGTCTGTGAGGATGCTGACATGTTTAGAGGAGGGAACATATGTAGTCAAATGATTTGAGATTTCTACATGAATAAATGAATGATTTAAAATATGAATAAATGTGTATGAGGGGGTTGTGTGTGTGTGTGTGTGTGAATGTGAGAACACAAAGTATTTGTAATAATTTTTCATGTAACTTTTTAGAGTTCCCATATTTCTAATAATAAGTATTTTAATTACATATTTGAGTTATATAAGTGAAAGTGGAATTGTATTACATTGTGACATATTTTATTTTTAAATTGTCTAATCAATTTTAGAAGCTGCATAGTCTCTTTAGTCCATGAAAAATCTAAATGTTTGTAAAACATGATATGAATATAGCACATTAGAGACTAAAAAATTTTAAATTATAAATTTTGAGAAAAAAATATAGGCTTCAATCAACTAATTTAGATGTTATTATATCACTTCAACACATTATATTTTAATAAATTAATCCACAACAAGATAGGTTAAATCATCTCATGGACAAAACCAAGATGAATCACTATTATATTATCTATTAATTATCATTTTGAGACATTGGGTGAAGTGGTATCAGAGTCAAAACTAGAAGCAAATTCAATATGAAGAACACAAGCTTATACTGAGAGGGCGGGTGAACAGTAGAAGACCTCTTTTTACTTTTTTCTTTATACTTCAAAACAATAAAGAAATATACCCAAAGCAATATCAAAGCAATGCACAATATCATCCACAAAGTGACGCCAATTTTAACGTGGTTCACCCAGAATGGCTGGGCTACATCCACAAAAATTTTCTCTAAAAGTTATCTTAAAGTTCTTTACAATGTTTATGAGCCTCGGCCCAAAGGAGAAACCTTCTCCCAATCAAAATTTATGAGCCTCTGCTCAAAGGAGATACCTTCCCCCAATCATAATTTATGAGCCTTTGCTTAAAGGAGATACCTTCCCCTCTGCTCTAGAAATGATCCCTCAGAAGATCAATTGCCTCTACTTCTTTCTAGCACGTGGAAATCCTTTCCACATAAGACCTCCTGTCCTCAATGCTTAGCCTATGAGACCTCTACCTTCTATGATCACGTCCACAGTAGCTTAGCAACAGGTACCAAACATAGTCAGTCGGTATAGTACAAGTATTCCTTTGTCTATCAGATCTATCCAACTCTTGAACAAATCAATCCTCTGCATACAAGCCTTCTCAAAGACTTGCAAATTGTCCTTAGTTTCTTCTCATAGAACCAATGCACCTCTATCCTCAAGTTCTCTGCTAGAACTATCAAACTCAGCTCACAAGTCCTCTACTAGGACCTATCCAAATCTGCTCACAAGTCCCCACCGGAACCTGTCCAAAAATTCTCACAAGTCCCCACCAGAACCTATCCAAAACTGCTCACAAGTCCCCACCGGAACCTATCCAAAAACTGCTCACAAGTCCCCACCGGAACCTGTCCAAAAACTTCTCACAAGTCCCCACCGGAACCTGTCCAAAAACTGCTCACAAGTCCCCACTGGAACCTGTCCAAAAACTGGGCAAGCTCACCAAGAAAAACTTTCTTAGTAGGAAATCACAAAGTGAAATGTTAGAGACCCAATGTGATTTTTCAAACTCATATAAGCATAAAGAGAATTTTTAGAGACTCAATATGTTCTATACTCAAATCAACTCATCTCATTCTCAATCTCAAATCTAAAAACTCAACTCAATATCTAAAATGGATAGGATAGAATGTTTTCTTTCAAGAACATGAAACCCCAACAATTGCCAACTATGCAAAGAATCACATAACAATGATACTCATGTTCTTTTCACCATCAATTAGGGTTTCAACAATAATGCTCATCAAATAAGGTTTAGTCAACCAACACCATTCAACTCAACATCAACCTTGAACCATTCAACCAATCATCACAAGAAAAGAAAACAAGTAGAGATCCTTTTCCCTCCAAAGATATTTGAACAAAACAACCACCAACACAATATCACCAAATGCAAATAATAACTTGCTTAAATCAACTCAATGGAGTAAGCCCAATATCATGAATCAAGTAAAGCAATAACTTGATCAAACAACCTCTATGGAAGCAACTCAACCATCAAACTCAAAATAGCCAACCAAGGGTTCCACCAACTCAATGCAAGTAGCTAGACTCACAAATATAAACCCTAGTGCACAAAGCTTCCACTATCTCAAACCAAAAATTATGCATTCACCAAAAACTCTCCTTAAGGATAACAATGCATAAGCAGTCTTCAACAAACCAGAAAATAGGATTTACACCTAGGAAAAGGATACCTAGTAGAATACCTTTTCACTCCAACCTTATTTCAGATTACATACACCAATCATACTCATAAGAAGAATGTGTCCATACCTTATTAGAGTAGAAGAAAATTGAACCTTCAAGCTGTCACCACACACAACTCTCAAACTTCCAACCAAGTTAGGGTTAGAATAAAAAGAAATGAGCAATAATATAAAATTCCTTTATTACACCTTTTAGCTCCACTTCTTTAAACACAACCACCATAACATGCCAATAAATCAACAATCACAGACTCACATATTATACCTCCATTTTTAATTTTAGCATAGCAAAGAATAATCTTAAAAATACATCCAAAGAAATATGCCCTTATTTCTCCTAAGATTTTATTCAATGCTAATCACAAAAGCCAAAACTCATAAAATTTAATCACACCTTATAAATCGCTGTCCAAGAAACTCTGAATTTCATGGCATAAAGATGTTTAAATAAAAATGTGTTTTACTCTAGCAAAGCACCCTCGCGAGACTCAAAATGGTGACCTTTGCCAATGCAGCACCCAACAGCAGCCTTAGATGCCACTAGCCCACATGGGCTATGAATTTCACAAGTGAACTTCCCTCCACTTCACCCTCGAAAAAACTCCCGAAGACTTTTCAACCACACATGCTTCTAAGTCTTCCTTCGATCGCAGCGAATACAGAGCACAAACACCGCAAATTGCATTCAGGGAATTTCAAATTAATTAGCCTTCCAACCTTAGGAGTTGGAGAATAAATAGTCTCTTCGAAGACACCTTGACGTCGATGGAAATAAAGACCATTTCGAAATTAATCAAAAGTCTTTTCAAAAAGGGTTTAAAAACCCTTAAATAATTTTAATAAATTAAGTATAAAAAAGGTTTAAAATCCTTTAAGTATTTTTAATAAATTAAAAATAATTTCTCCCTTAATTAATTAAATAATTAATTAATTAAAACCTTGAAGGGTTTTAAATAATAATTAAATAAATAATAAATAGAACCTCCATTGGTTTTAATAAAAACCATTGCCAATGGAATATCTTCGGATTCTCTTAAAAATATTCTCTTGGAATCTTCCACCTTTGAAGCCAACACATCCTCTTAAAATTAATGCCATTTACTTTTGACATCAATGACAACTCATAGACAAGAATCTAGGATCTCAAACCCAAAATTGCCAACAATCTTCCCCTTTGTCATTGATGGCAAACCATGCTTCTCAACAACACAAAAACTCAACATAAATAGCTCCCCCTATATTGAGTCTCTCCCCCTTACTCAAATATCTCCCCCTTTGTCATCAATGGCAAAAGGTCACCTTTAGGGCTCGGGACTAAGAATGAGCCTCTTAGCTTAGTCCCTTCCCCACCTCCTGATGAGGTGATTAATTCTTGGGTGGGAGTAAAACTCCCATTAGGCATCGATCATCATCAGCATCTATAACTTCCTTGTCGGGCCTTCTCTTGAACTCTTTGTCCATATTCCTGTTCCTATCACTATTCTTGTTCTTGTTCTCATCCCTGTTCTTGTCCATGCCTTGATCCTTGGACCTGATCATGCCACTGTTCCTGTTCCTATATTCTAGAATTTCAACTCTACACTATCTGATTGTGTGACCTTCATTGTTGCACTTGAAACACTTGACGATGTTGTTTCTTTGAGGTAAACCTGATCTTTGAATCCACTAGTTCTGACCAAACCTATTCTGACCAAACCTGTTCTGCCAAACCTGTTCTGACCAAACCTATTATGACCAAACCTATTCTGGCCAAACCTGTTCTGACCAAACCTGTTCCTATTATTTGCTTTGCAATAAACTACCTTGTGCCAAACTGTTGATAAGAGTAGCAATACCCTTGAAAGTAACTAGCACTTCTGAAACTGTCATTTACCTCCTTCACTTGAGCCATGCAATGTGAAGCCATGTGACCAAACCTGTGACAAGAAAAACATCTGCCTTGCAACTTTCCTTTAATTGACCTCTTAGGTTTTGAAAACTTCTTCTTCTCATTCTGAATTCTGTTTTCTATTTTTGTGCATCTATCATTCAAGGACTCCTTTTCTGAAATACTTTCCTTATCAGAACTCTCTTCCTTTTGGAGTCTCTTACTAGACTCTCCAACTTGTTCCTTGTGTGGCTTAACAAAACCATGGCCTATTCTATCTTTTGTCTTTCTTTGACCTTTGATGAGTGACTTAAACTTTTTGGAGCTATCTTGAAACCTGTAAAGCTTATCCTTGTACTCTTTAGTTTTCTCTTTCAAAGAAGCCATTTTCTATTCTAGCTCACTATACTCAAGAACCTTAGACTCTAACTCATCCTTGAGTTCTTGTGTCTTAGCTATAGAGAAGTCAAGACTTTCTATAAGATCATCTCTCTCCATACAACATTCATCTAACTTATCCTTGAGTCTAGCATTCTTCTTTCTTTCATTTTTCAAAGCACTAAGAGCACTAATAAGTTCACCTTCAAGATCTACTCCACCTTCCTCTATATCTTCCTCTATTTGTTTGTTTTTTGAATCATCAAAGCCTTTTTCAGATTTCTTATCACTAGAGGTGCTACCCTTTTCAAAAACCACCATACATGCATCTTCCTTATAGTTTTCTAAAGCATCCTCATACATACTAGAAACCAAATCATTATTTGTGCAATCATCCTCAAGGTGACCAAAATTTCCACATCTAAGAAATTTCATGATAATGAATCTATGTTTCGGTTCTTCCTCTTTTTCTGATATGAACAACATCTCATTTTCATTATCACTTGAAGAACTTTCACTATCACTACTAGAACACTTACTTGCTTTTTCTAGGTAGAAAATCTTTTTGTGCTTGTGAGAATACCTCTTTCCTTGATTGTTGTGCTCATCTTTGTTTTTCCTGTCATGCTTGTGCTTTTCAGAATCCTTGCTCTTAGAATCCTATTTATCTTCATTACTTTCATTCTTGGGAACAATACAGTCAGTAGCATAATGACCAAAATTTCCACAATTGAAACATCTTATATTTTTCATACTTTTGTGCTTTCTAGAGAACTTGTCTTTCTTGCTATAATATGCCTCTTCATCACTAGAAGACTCATCACTATCTTGAAGCTATTTACCCTTGGAATTCTTGGTATCCTTGAAAGCTACCTCTTTCTTGACATCAACCTTCACTTGAGTTCTCAACTCAAATGCTGCAAGTATACTATGGAGCTCATCATTTTTCAACTTATCCAAATATTTAGCTTCCTCAATAGCAGAAATATTTTCACTAAATCTATTAAGAAGAGATCTTAAAATCTTATCACAAACATCATTTTCAGCAAGCTCAAGACCTAGGTCTTTCATGGAGTTAACAATCTCATCCATACAAAGCATGTAGTCACTAATATTTTCATCATAATTCATATTGAGTTGTTCAAAAATACCTTTCAAGTGTATCAACTTAGAATTTTTTACATTTGTATCACCTGTATGAACCACCTTCAACTGTTTCCATGTTTCACTAGTTGTCTTACAGTGAATAACTTTGGTGAGATCTGCTTTCTATAAGCCTTTCAGGATTGTATTCATTGCTTTTGAATTGCTGTGATGTAGGAGCCTTTCTTCTTTAGTATTAGGACCATGTTCAGGAATAGCGTACTCATCTTCAATCACTTCCCAAACTTCATTCCCAAGTGCCATTATATGAACCTTCATCCTTGCACTCCAAAGACCAAAATTTGACCCATCAAGAATAGGTGCTACATTGCCACTTGAATGATCCATTGTGTTCTTTACTAGCTTTTCCTTCAAGCTGTTAAACTTTTTGAAGGCACCTGCTCTGATACCAATTGAAGAACACAAGCTTATACTGAGATGGGGGGGTGAACAGTATAAGACCTCTTTTTACTTTTTCCTTTATACTTCAAAATAGTAAAGCAATATACACAAAGCAATATCAAAGCAATGCACAATATCATACACAAAGTGACACCAATTTTAATGTGGTTCATCCAGAATGGCTGGGCTACGTCCACAAAAATTTTCTCTAAAAGTTATCTCAAAGTTCTTTGGGAATCCTTCCCAATTACAATGTTTATGAGCCTCAACCCAAAGGAGATACCTTCCCCCAATCAGAATTTATGATCCTCTACTCAAAGGAGATACCTTCCCCCAATTAGAATTTATGAGCCTCTACTCAAAGGAGATACCTTCCCCTCTGCTCTGGAAATAATCCCTTAGAAGATCAACTGCCTCTACCTCTTGCCAGCACGTGGAACTCCTTTCCACTAAATACCCCCTATACTTAATTATTAGCCTAAGAGACCTCTGCCTTCTATGATCATGTCCACAATAGCTCAACAACCTATACCAAACACAGTCAGTCAGTCTAGTACAAGTCTTCCTCTATCTTTTAGATCTATCCAACTTTTGAACAAATCAATCCTCTACTTACAAGCCTTCTCAAATACTTGCCAACTATCCTCAGGTTCTTCTCATAGAACCAATGCACCTTTGTCCTCAAGTTCTCTACTAGAACTATCAAACTCAACTCATAAGTCCTCTGCTAGGACCTATCCAAATCTGCTCACAAGTCCCCACCAGAACCTGTCAAAAACTGCTCACAAGTCCCCACCAAAACCTATCCAAAATTGCTCACAATTCCCCATTGGAACCTATCCAAAAACTGCTCACAAGTCCCCACTAGAACCTGTCCAAAAACTGCTCACAAGTCCCCACTAGAACCTATCCAAAAACTCGGCAAGCTCACCAAGAAAAACTTTCTTAGTAGGAAATCACAAAGTGAATTGTTAGAGACCCAATGTGATTTGTCAAACTCATAGAAGCATAAAGACAATTGTTAGAGACTCAATATGTTCTATACTCAAATCCCAATCTCAAAACTCAACTCAAATCAAATCATCTCAATCTCAATATCAAATATGAAAACTCAACTCAATATCTGAAATGGATAGGATAGAATGTTTTCTTTCAAGAACATGAAACCCCAAAAAATTTCCAACTATGCAAAGAATAACATAACAATGATACTCATGTTCTTTTAACCATCAATTAGGGTTTCAACAACAATGCTCATCAAATAAGGTTTAGTCAACCAACACCATTCAACTCAACATCAACCTTGAACCATTCAACCAATCATCACAAGAAAAGAAAACAAGTAGAAATCCTTTTCCCTCCAAATATATTTGAACAAAATAGCCACCAACACAATATCACCAAATGCAAAGAATAACTTGCTCAAATAAACTCAATGGAGTAAGCCCAATATCATGAATCAAGTAAAGCAATAACTTGATCAAACAACCTCTATGGAAGCAACTCAACCATCAAACTCAAAACAGCCAACCAAGGGTTCCACCAACTCAATGCAAGTAGCTAGACTCACAAATATAAACCCTAGTGCACAAAGCTTCCACTATCTCAAACCAGAAATTATGCATTCACCAAAAACTCTCCTTAAGGATAACAATGCATAAGTAGTCTTCAACAAACCAAAAAATAGGATTTACACCTAGCCAAAGGATACCTAGTAGAATACCTTTTCACTCCAACCTTATTTCAGAAAACATACACCAATAATACTCATAAGAAGAATGTGCCCATACCTTATTGGAGTAGAATATAATTGAACCTTCAAGCTGTCACCACACACAACTCTCAAAATTCCAACCAAGTTAGGGTTAGAATAAAAAGAAATGAGCAATAATATAAACTTCCTTTATTACACCTTTTAGCTCCACTTCTTTAAACACAACCACCATAACATGCCAAAAAATCAACAATCACAGACTCACACCTTATACCTTCATTTTTAATTTTATCATAGCAAAGAATAATCTTAAAAATACATCCAAAGAAATATGCCCTTATTTCTCCTAAGATTTTATTCAATGCTAATCACAAAAGCCAAAAATCATAAAATTTAATCACACCTTATAAATTGTTGTCTAAGAAACTTTGAATTTTGTGGCATAAAGACGTTTTAATAAAAACGTGTGTTACTCTAGAAAATCACCCCCATGAGACTCGAAACGACGACCTCCGCCAATGCAGCGCCCAAAAGTAGCCTTTGCTACCACTAGCCCACGCGGGCTACGAAGTTCACAAGTGAACTTCCGTCCACTTCACCCTTGAAGAAACTCCCGAAGACTTTTCAACCGCACGTGCTTCTAAGTCTTCCTTCGATCGCAGCGAATACAGAGCACAGAAACTACAAATTGCATTCGAGGAATTTTGAATTAATTAGCCTTCCAACCTTAGGAGTTGGAGAATAAATAGTCTCTTCAAAAACACCTTGACGTCGGCAGAAATAAAGACCATTTCGAAATTAATCAAAAGTCTTTTAAAAAAGGGCTTAAAAACCCTTAAATAATTTTAATAAATTAAGAATAAAAAAGGTTTAAAAACCTTTAAATATTTTTAATAAATTAAAAATAATTTCTCCCTTAATTAATTAAATAATTAATTAATTAAAACCTTGAAGGGTTTTAAATAATAATTAAATAAATAATAAAGAGAACCTCCATTGGTTTTAATAAAAACCATTGCCAATGGAATCTCTCCGGATTCTCTTAAAAATATTCTCTTGGAATCTTCCACATTTGAAGCCAAGACATCCTCTTAACATTAATGCAATTTCCTTTTGACATCAATGACAACTCATAGACAAGAATCTAGGATCTCAAACCCAAAATTGCCAACACAATAATATTTATGTTGTGCCAAATTATCCCTTCTAATATCATATCTAATTTGATGATGTCACTTTTCTTAAATTTGATGTTCATTTTGTAACCATGATAATTTGTAATGTTTTCGATGCTCCATCCTCTTCAAACCAAAATTTTCTACTATCTTTACTAACATTAAATTGTATGTGCTTCTACTATTCACAATAACCTTACAACACTTATCCCTTGATATGCAAATTTTCCTTAACAAGTTACTCCTTTTCTCAAGTTCATGCACCTCCTTTGCTGGTTTGAATAATACACTTTTCATCATAAGGTATTCTCCTTGTTTTGATTCCTCCATGTGATTTGTGTTGGCTACACTTCATTTTTCTACTTGTGTAATATAATGGCATTCATATGCTTGATTACCAACTTCTGCACATCTATAACAATATTTAGGGAATCCTCTACCCATTCCTCTATCATAACCTCCATGTCCTCTTAAGAGATATTTATTTTTTCTATTGTTATGAGAAGCACTAGCTTCTTCCTCTTACATTTTTTGTGCTCTTATGGTAAGATTTTGTCATCTTCCTATTGCATTATTTTGTTGCCCTCCTCTACTTTGATTGTGTACTATTAAACCTATTCAATGACTATAATTTAGATCATAGCAATCTCAGTACATTTATGACCAACCCTTATGATCAACTTATAGAAATATTTCTAGTCTTTCACTCCCAACTTATTTTGCTTGAGATTTTAGAGTCTACTAAACAATCCAATTTTATAATCAACAGGTAAAAATTTAGATTTTAACTTGGATATAAACATTTCTTATGTTTGGATTCTATATTTTCCTTTTTATTGTCTCTTGATTTGGATAAGATCCCATAAAATTGATGCATATCTATTTAGATGATAGATGCAAATTTGATCCACTTTAGATCCTCCATAGATTCATAATCGAAAAATATTTACATGGTTTTTATCAAATCAATCAATTCTTTTGATTCAACTTTCCATTAAATTTAGGAGTATCCATCTTTGATTTACATATTATATTAGATTTTTTTAATTAATCATTACTCTTTTTCTTCTCCTTTATCTTCATCTCTAGCTTTCACATGACAACTATCCTCCTCTTTCTTGTAACTATTCTCCTCAAGATGAATTCCTCTCTTTTGGGTAATGTAAATCACATGTAACCTAGTACTAATTCCTCCTACTATTTTTGCCATATCCATGAGTCAAATTTTTGGACCACATGGTCTTTATATTTCTCATTATGTCATATTTCTTCAATATGTATCATAACTAGATTTGATATTAAAATTAATGCAGATATATTCAATATGGAAACTGTCTCAAGACAACGTTCAACAAAATGGTAAAACTCCATTGCATGATAATTTGGTTGTACAATAGTCTTAAACATACAATGGTTTAGTTGTACAGCTAAAATATATGACAACTTCTCTCCTTTTGTATGGGTTGTACAAAATAATTCAATTATATTATGCACTCATTTCTTTGAGTGATAATATTTAGGATGGTAGGGTGATGTTTTAATTGATATTCCATTTATTTTATAGTTTTTGGCCCGATCACTACCCGATATTTTGGATTATCCCATGACAAGGAATTCCTGCATCTTATTACATACAATACTTCAAAAGGTACCATACCTAGGGATGCATGATAACTATTATTTTACGTAAAATCAACTAGGTAATGGTAATATTCCCATTTAATATGCTTACCCATACAATACATTCTTAACATATCTTCTAAAATTTGTGCTAATACATACCGACATAAGATTCTAAGATTTCTATAATTATGGTCTATATTATTGTAAGAAACCCATAATGTGCACATTACCAACCATCATGGCAACATAGAAAAACATTATTTTTGGTTTTATTTTGATCACTATAACCTTAACTTATTGATAATACTAAAAGGCACCCACTCGAGAGCCATAGTCACTGTCAAAGAATAAATTTATAAAAATTCAACTCTTTTGCATTTATTTTATTTCTTTTTATTTTTAATCTATTTTAATAATTTATATTTTATAAAATAGCAAACACAAATATTTCAATTCATCGTAAGATTAAATAAAGAGTGGCTTCCATATCCATAACATTTTTATAGTCACTAAATAGAATCATATGATAAACATATATGTAAACACATGCATAATTCAAGACACCCACAATGAACCTATATGACATGTAATTTACGTGAGCTTCTATGTACTCACAAGCCAATCATCACTTTCCACTTGCTTTTTTCTAGTAAACCTTCACCCCAAAATTTGAAGGAATTCTCTTTCTATAGGAAAATGTGAGTATAATCCATCAATTAATCTATAATCAATAGTTGTGCAAGGAGGGTCGTTACATCCTCCCCCACTAGAAATAAATAAGGTCCATGCGTTTAGTGCATGGTTAAAACTAAAATAAGTTAAAACATATACATTACATAACCATAAATAAAATTCCATTCACAAATCATACATCATGTAATCATATTCATTCATAACTCATCAGTAACTCAAACTTATTTGCATAATCCATTCACATGATATTTCATATTGTATTAAACCACATATTCATGAAAAAACGAAAACATACACAAAGCTACTATATAAGTAGTCTAATCTCACATCCATATATACATATACATATACATCATAAATCAATATAATATATAGATAAAAAAACTTATATCTACTCAAATAGATATAAAAACTATTGTTTGATATCTATCACATTCTCCCATGTGTTGTTTCTATCTAAATAGTGGTCCCATTGGACCCGACATTGCTCTATGTTCCTCTTTCTCAAGTTCTTGGTCCTATAACCAAGTATACAAACAGGTCAAAATTTAATTTTTAGGGGGATGGACATCTGTATTGACTGTCCCCACAAATATTTATAGAAAAGCAAATTGGTAACAATTTTACCTTTTATTGTGAATCGTGGTACTATTGATCACTACTGTGGATGCAAGAGCAGGTTCAAAGACATCAAGAAAGAGAAGCTAGATGACAAAAAAAGGTAATAAGGGAAGTGATGATTTAGCTCACGAGTACATGGATGCTCACATATTTGCATATCATATAAATGCTATGTTTGTTTGGGCTTTGTGTTTGGTTTAGGTGGCAATGATGATGGGAGCCACTAATTATTTTAATATGCATATAGTTTAATTTAAAATTTATAAATATAACATGGGAATGCAAATAAATGGATGTGTGTATGGTTTTTAGAAAATTTGAATGCAAATGAGTTGTTATGAATGCCAATTATTAATATGGGTAAATATTATGTTCATATATTCTTGTAAAGTAAATGGTTGGAGCTATGCTTAAGTGGAAGCAATATGTTCTATAAAATAAAATGATTTTTTGCATCATGAACTGGATGAACGTGGTGTAGAGTAGTGGATAGCTTAACCTATTTGGAAAGAGCATTTGATTTCATGATTATTTTGATCCTCTTCTTAATGATGAACCAAGAAGGGAGGAGGGCAAAAAAAACTAAAAATCAATTTTTGGTGGTACGTAAAAATAAGATACCCGAGTTGGGAGGAAATAGTGGGAAGAAGAAATAAAAATGAAAAATTGGTGATAGTGGAGTTGGGGAAAGAGCTGTATAGACTTTAGAAGGATTAGGCTCCAAATAATTCGAAGTAGATCAACTACAGTAACTATTTTTGTGTATGAATGCATTTGATTTCAAAAAATAATATGTTGCTTCGATAGATAGAGAAATATATATATATATATATACACACTTGTCGGTCCTATGTGAAGATGAGATAGGATAATTTCTTGAATATGTTTTGTTTGAAATATTGTAGGTTTACATGATTAATTCATGATTTCATAACTTGATAAAATCTTGCTTGGGTTGTTGGAAATGTGAGAAATGCTTTATGTGAATCATATGCATTAGACTACCCAAAAATGTGAGAAATGCTTTATGTGAATCATATGCATTAGACTACCTGAAAATGTGAGAAATGCTTTATGTGAATCGTATGCATTAGATTTACCAAAAATATGATAAATGCCATGCCAATTCATATTCTTTAGAATTCTAAAAGTTGTGTGTATTTATGAAAACATGTGTAAGTATAATTGATAGTGTGATAGTAGAATTGCATTCATGAATTTGAAGAGCCAAAATATGATCCCTTAAAACAAATACCTTAAAACTGTTGAGATGGAGAATGAAATCTTAGCTAGCGGTGTGAGGAAGGCTTTCAAGAATGGAGGTGGATGAATGGAGAACTGAAGCTACTATGAGTTTTAACACATTTTTCTGCATGTAATAGCATTCTTATGAAAATTGTACTATATACTAGTACATATCAGATTGAATATCTAAAGTTGATTGTGTTGCAATCACTAAAATATGTGTAAATATAGTTCTAGGATGTCACCTCATTCGATGGAAGTATGTGTTCTTTATGGATTCAAAACATAAAATTAAAGCCTATCTAAAAGTGTTTAAACTTATAGCGGCGAATGGATTTCTAGATGGTTGTTTATAGGTAAAACTCTTTTATGTATTTCTCATAAATTCTGGAATATGAATCTTAAATAATGATTTTGTGTATATGAGAAATATCTTGTTTTGTTTACACATGAACCATAGGAGGCTTGTATTTACTTTTTGTGTGAATTCTATTCTAAGGAGGTTTAATGTTTACAATGATTCAATGATTTGATTACTGAATTTGTTGGGCTCAAGTAATAAGTATTTTTATTTTATTTAGTAGAAAGTACATCCAAATTCCATTAGCATAGAGTTTGAAACTATATTTATTGAATTTTTGTAGCCTAGTTGAAGAGTGTATTGAACATGGTTTGATGAGTTTAATTTTTATTTGTATGAGTATATAGGTGCAAGTGTTTTTATAAAGAATTTTTAAACCATAGGAATGCCATTTACGAAGTTAAAACTCTCTATTTTCCTAGTTTGCATTAAATTAATGAGGATATTTCAGATGGCCAGAAAGTTTCTTTGAAACTAAAATGGTTAATCTTCTCTTTTTTATGCCACTACTTGATATTGTAATTATGCCTAGATTAATACCTCCTGAACATAAAATTATTTACTTTGAGTTGGAGTCATTACTCATGGGTTGGGACTTTAATATTTTCCTGCAATTAAATATATAAATTGGTCAACAGTTAAATTTGTACATGATATCCAGTGTAGTAAATAGTTGTGGAAAACAAGTTTGGAGTTAGTATATGGTTATGTTTTCACTTAATCATAATGCATTCAAAGCCATGACTTATTGCAATGTGTATGATGGTTTAATTTAAAACCTAAAATTCATATGAAATAGAATATAAGGAAAAGGGTTTAAATTGATAGAAAATAATAAAGACGAAATGGGTCTTTAGTTATGCTTGTGTTTATGTTTGAAATATCTCAATATTGATACATTGGATTTTGTGTTAGAACTTGTTCATTACTTTAAGCCTCGAACTATATAATAATTATGGTGTGGTGAATATTGTGTGCACTACCTATTGATTCTTAAGTAAGCATGTGTATATTTCTTTAATATCTCCCAAAGCCTAGAGATATTAAATTCATCCAAATGGATGCTTATTTTCATATGACATTCCACAATACAAATGGCAAGTGGTAACTATGGATTATATAGTCGTACCGCCTAAAAATCATTTTCAGCATGATGCCATTCTGGTAGTAGTAGACAAATTGACTAAAGTGGCACATTTTTTGCCAGGAAATATAAAATATGGAGCTCCTACTATAGCCCAAAAGTTTTCCAAGGAAGTGGTACAGCTACATGGATTCCCTAAAATAATTATATCAAATAGGGATTCTCGTTTCACATCTGAATTTTGTCAGATATTGCACCAGGATTGGTGAAAAAAACTCAATATTAGTAATACCTATCATCCAAAAACAAATGGAAAAATTGAAAGGGTGAATCAAGTATTAGAGGATATGCTATGCATGTATTGTATGAACCATCAAACGAAGTGAGAAGATTATATTTTTCTACTTAATTTTGTCTATAATAATAGTTATCATACTTCTTTAGGTATATCTCCATTTGTAGCTCTATACGGGAGGAGGTGTAGAACACTATTGTCATGTGATGCAGGAGCATCCAAGGGAAGAGCAAAATGCTGCAAGGAGAGAAGATGTCTTGATATCATGACATGTCAGCAAAGAAGAAAAAGTGTCACGATATCACGACATGTCGTAGTTTCATGACCAGAAGACGACAAGAGGCACAAGAGAGAAAAGTGTCGTGATATCGTGATATCGTGACATGTTGCATTATCATGACCAAAATACGATGGAAGGCACAAGAGAGAAAAGTGTCACGATATCACGACATGTTTCATTATCACGACCAAGGGACGAAAAAAGGTGCAAGGGAGGAAAGTGTCATGATATCGCGACATGTCACGTTATCGTGACCCAGGAAGGAGAGAGAAGGCATAGAGTAAAAAATGTCATGATATCGCGATAAAGAAAAGTGTCGCGATATCATGACATGTCACGTTTTCATGACTTAGGAAGGAGAGAGAAGGTGCAGAGCAAAAATATCATGATTTCGTGACATGTCGTGAAATCATGACCGAAATAGGAGAGAGAAGGTGCTCGACGAAAATGTCACAATTTTGCGACATGTCACGAAATCATGACCGAAAGAAGACAAGAAAGGCTAGAGAAGAAAATGTCACGATTTCGTGACATGTCGCGAAATCACAACTGAGGGAGCAGAAAGAAAGAAAGGAAGGAAACTATCACGATATCGTGAGAGCTCATGATTTCACAACCTGAAGCAAAGGGAGGAAGCAGAAGACAAAGATGTCGTGATATCATGACATGTCACGATTTCATGACCAAAAATGGAAAGAGGAAGCAGAATGAAAGAATGTCATGATATCACGACATGTCACAATTTCATGACCCAAGAGGCGATAAGGAGTTAGAAAGGAAATATGTCGGGATATCACGACATGTCACAATTTCATGACCAAAAAAGAGAAAGAAGAGCGAAAAGGGAAGATGTCGCGATATCGTGACATGTCGCAATATCGTGACCCGAATAGGAGAGATAGAGCGAGGAAGAAAAATTTCATAATATCGCGACATGTCGTGATATCATGACCCGAAGAAGAGAAAGGAAACGAGGGAGAAAAATTTCACGATATCGTGACATGTCGCGATATCTTGACATACTGCTAGTTCACGACTCAGAAATGCATGCATTCCTAGATGGTGTTTCTTGAGGCATTCAAAGGCCTCATTAATGCATGATTTCTTGCCTGGTAAGTTTACTGAGCATGGTAACCATTCGAAGGCTACGCCCAGAGGTCAAAGACGTTTAGACGGCTCGTCAATGCATGTTTTTGTGGCTGCCCCGGTGGTAGTTGCTAGTTTTGGTAATAGAATTGAAAGCTCAGTCAGGAGAGCCGCAAGAGCTGATTTTTGAGATTAGGAGGATGTATGTTTGCAGGTGGGTCATTAATGGATCAGAGGGTTGGGTCCCCTATAAAAAAAACCCAGACTTTGTAATGTGAAAAAGGGTAAGAAAACTAAAAATAGAGTCACAGACGTGAAGGCAAGAGGGCCATTCTGCACCTGTGAGAGCGGTTTTCCCTCCAAAGTTATAAATATCGAGTGTGTAAATAGATCACCAAACATGAGGCAGTTTACACCTTGGATTAAAGGAGTGTATTAGGTAGACTGCTATCATTTTGTAAATCTTTGTAAAAAAAAAATGAATGAGAATCGAAAGTTTTGGACTGAGTTTCCAAGTTTAATGAAGAAAGTTTGAGTGTTTGGGGTGAGCAATTTTTCATGTCCCCATCAAGTGGTATCAGAGCAAGAGTTCCTGAGTGTGTGAGCAGATCACCAAAAGTGAGGCAACTTACACCAGAATCTATGGAAGGGTTGTGAGAAGAGAGTGAAGCAAGATGCCTCCATGAAGAAACCGTGGTGATGGAAAAAACATGGTGCCAGCAAAATATTTCAGAGCTTTGTAGAGGAAAGTTCAGGCCCTACAAGAGGAGATGCATAGAGGAATTGAACCCCGAGGGGAAGAAGAAAGTGAAGATAAGGTTGATGAAGAAGAGGACCAGTTTGAGGAAGAGGAAGAGGCTGTAGATCCTGCACAGGCCAGGTTATACAAAGCCATCTCTCAGATTGGGAAGAAACTAGAGGAATTGATTGACTAGATCAATGCTTTGAAAGAGTACTTTGAGTATGAAGAGGTTGAAGATCCTAATAGGGTCAAGTTTGCTAAGACCAAGCTGAAGGGTCATGCCAGCATATGGTGGAAGGGAGTATAGCTGGAAAGAAACCAAAGAGGAAAAGAGAGAATAACAAGATGGGAGAGAATGGTAGATAATTTGAAGAGATAGTTTATCCCTACAGATTATGAATTGGATCTGCTAAGGAAAATGCAGAGTTTGAGACAGTTAAGCAAAACTGTCAAAGAGTACATAGAGGAGTTCTATAAGATCTCCATTAGGACTGGCCATTAAGAGGCTAACAAGGAGAATGTGGCCCGTTACATCAATGGGTTGAGACCCAACATTCAAGAAGAGTTGAGTCTGTTTAGGGTGAGCACCATTGAAGACGCTTACCAGTTTACCCTCAAAGTCAAAGAGAAGCTGAATAGACAGTTGGAGGGTAAGCAAAGAGGAAAAGGTCATGGAGAAAGAGGATGTGGTGGAAGAATAGATGGAGGACGAGATGAGAAGAAAGAAGAAGCTAGTTGTAGTCAGTATCAGAAGGGGGATAATGATTATCAACCCTGTGATCAGAACAACTACCGAAGAGGAAGAGGTAGATCTGGATGTGGTTCTAGAAGAGGAGAATTTTGTGGAACCTATTTCCACTATGGCGAAGAAGGACATCAAGCATATGAGTGTCCACAACATTGAGAAAGGACGAATAAGAGACCTGAGGGTCATGCTAGAGTTGCTGTAGCAGATGAAAGAGCCGAATTAGAACATTTTGAGGAGGCAGAGAGAGGAGAAGTTATGTTCATAAGGAGAGCCTTTTTTAATGAGGAGAAAAGACTAGACCAAAGGAGGAGCCTGTTCCACATAAGGTGCAAAATTTTAGGTAAGGTCTATAATGTTATTATAGACAATGGTAGTACTGATAACTTGGTCTCAGAAGAAATGGTTATCAAGTTATAGCTAGAGAGGAGGAGACACCTGCACCCATACCGAATTACGTGGTTGCAGAAGGACCATAGGACACTGGTCAGTGAACAGTCCTTGGTCAAATTTAATATTAGGAGTTATTATGATGAGGTCCTGTGTGACATCCTGCCTATGGATGCTTACCATTTGTTGTTGGGAAGGCCATGGTAGTTTGATCGGTGTGCAGTGCATGATGGTCATGCCAACACTTACTCGATGATGAAGAATAGAGTGTGCCATAAGCTGAAGCCATTGAAGGAGGTGGGTGAAAAGGTATGTAGCAGCGTTAGAATCTATTTGCTAAAAGGGATGGATGAAAGAAGGTTGCTGACAACAATGAGAATGGAGGTTGAAGATGCAAAAGATTTTGCAAGTTGTGAGAAGGTGATAGAACAGTACAGAAGTGAAGGTCACTTCTCAATCCACCCTGGTTGTCTGATGCAGGAGCATCCAAGGGAAGAGAAAAATGCCACAAGGAGAGAAGATGTCATGATATCGTGACATGTCGACAAATAAGAAAAAGTGTCGTGATATCGCGACATGTCACAGTTTCACGACCAGAAGATGACAGGAGGCGCAAGAGAGAAAAGTGTCATGATATCATGACATGTCGCATTATCATGACTAGAAGATGACGAAAGGCATAGGAGAGAAAAGTGTCATGATATCACGACATGTCACATTATCGCGACCAAGGGATGAGAAAAGGCACAACAGAGAAAAGTGTCACGATATCATGACATGTCACGTTATCGTGACCCAGGAAGGAGAGCGAAGGCACAGAGCAAAAAGTGTCATGATATCACGACAGAGAAAAGTGTCACGATATTGTGAAATGTCGTGTTTTAGTGACTCAGGAAGAAGAGATAAGGTGCAGAGCAAAAATGTTGCAATTTCATGACATGTCACGAAATCACGATCGAAATAGGAGAGAGAAGGTGCCCAAGGAAAATGTCATGATTTCATGACATGTCGTGAAATCACGACCGAAAGAAGACAGGAAAGGCCAAAGAAGAAAATATCATGATTTCACATGTCACGAAATCATGACCAAGGGAGCAGAAAGAAAGCAAGGAAGGAAACTGTTGCGATATCGCGATAAGTCATGATTTTGCAACCCAAAGCAGAGGGAGGAAGCAAAAGACAAAGATGTCACGATATCACGACATGTCATGATTTTGTGACCCAAAATGGAAAGAGGAAGCAGAATGGAAGAATGTCGCGATATCGCGACATGTCGCAATTTCACGATCGGAGAGGCGAGGAGGAGTCAAAAAGAAAAGATGTCGCAATATCACAACATGTCGCAATTTCATGACCAAAAAGGAGAAAGAAGAGTGAGAAAGGAAGATGTTGTGATATCGTGACATGTCACGATATCGTGACCCAAACAAGAGAGAGAGAGCGAGGAAGAAACATGTCGTGATATCACGACATGTCATGATATTGCGACCCGAAGAAGAGAAAGGCAGTGAGGGAGAAAAATGTCATGATATCGTGACATGTCACGATATCGTGACATACTTCTAGTTCACGATTTGAAAAGGCATGCGTTCCTAGACAGTGTTTCCCGAGGTGGTCAAAGGCCTCATTAATGCATGATTTCTTGCCCAATAAGTTTTTTGAGCATGACGGCCATTCGAAGGTTGCACCCAGAGGTCAGAGACGTTCAGATGGCTTGTCGATGCATATTTTTGCGGTTGCCCTAGTGGTAGTTTCTAGTTTTGGTAATAGAATTGAAATCTTAGTTAGGAGAGCCACAAGATCTGATTTTTGAGATTAGGAGGATGTATGTTTGCAAGTGGGTCATTAATTGCTCAGAGGGTTGGGTCCTATATAAAAAAAACCCAGACTTTGTAATGTGAAAAGTGGTCAGAAAACTGAAAACAGAGTCACAAACATGAAGGCAAGAGGGCCATTCTGCACCTGTGAGAGAGGTTTTCCCTCCAGAGTTGTAAATCCTAAGTGTGTAAATAGATCACCGAATGTGAGGCAATTTGCACCTCGGATTAAAGGAGTGTATTAGGTAGACTGCTGCCATTTTGTAAGTCTTTGTAAAAAAAAATTTGAATGAGAATCGAAAGTCTTGGACTGAGTTTCCAAGTTTAATGAAGAAATTTTGAGTGTTTGGGGTGAGCGATTTTTCGTGTCCCCATCATCATGGAGTAATCCAAAGGATCGGGTAATTATCAGGCTAGATATGGTTAGATAAATGGAAAATCAACTCAATGAAATTCGTCAAAGGCTTGAAGAAGCCTTAGATTGATAAAAGAGTTATGCGGACCTGAAAAGAACACCACGAGAATTATTTGTGGGAGAAAGAGTATTCCTAAGAGTAAAACCTACTAAAATTTCTATCAAATCCTCTAAGCTTATTCTATGATTTGTAGGGCCTTTTGAAATTGTTAAAAAATTGAACCCAGTTGCCTACAAATTAGACTTGCCACCCAATTTGTCAAAAATAATGATACGTTTCATGTGTCCCTTCTTAATAAATTGTAGATGGAATATCCCCTACGCATTGAGGTGCAACTAGTTAGGATCATTGGATATGATACCAAACAATTGGGAAAGAGAAATATTGAGCAATGTAGGATCCAATGGGACTATTTTTTTGAAAATAGTGCCACGTGGAAAGATGTGGCCATCATGAAGAGACAATTTTTGTTCTTGTTTGAGTAGTATTTGAACATTATGATCATCATGACATAGTTTTATTTTGATTAAGCAGTAACAATATCATATCTTGGTTTGTGAAGTATGATACATATATCTGGTATTTGTGCATATTACATGACCTAGTTTTATCTTGAATATTATCATATCTTGGGTTGTGAAAAATAATACATGTATTTAGTATTTATGCATGTTTTGATAATGAATGATGAATCACATTGGACATAATGTAAGTTTGATGAGGTGTTGGATTGATTTTATATGATCATGGCATTAATTTCTTCTTTATTTATGTTTATAATGGTGAATGCAAACACAAGGATTGTGTTTAATATTAGGGGGGAGTATGTAATAACCCTCAAAAAATCTATTCTCCTATACACCTAATTTATCTATAAGGATGAGATACTGCTAATGTATATGTGGTTGTAGGAGACAGGTTTCGTTACTAGAAAGACAATGTAAAGGAAAGTGGTCTCCTCAATAGGGAAAAATGATTATTTTGGTGTAAGGTAAGTCAAGGGAGATGATGAGTGGTGGTGTATTTACCAGTTTATAGGGGTAAGGAATTTATATGCCTTCCCTTTTATTTGGAAATGTCAGTCTTTTTGAAACTTCCTTCATGATGTCGACCGATAAAATTTTAATTTTAATTTTAAAATTAAAATTTAAATTTTAAATAAATATTTAATTTAAATTTAAATTTTACATAAATTAAAATTTAAACTAAATATTTAAAATTAAATATCTCCATCACTGGGCACCTTTTTCAATGAAACAAAAAGCCAACTTGGGTTTTAAGAAAAATCCATTTCAAATATGCCATCCATGGTTTTAAATAAAACCTTTAAAATTAAATTTCTCCATCACCGGGGTACCTTTTTTGATAAAATGAAAAGCCAACTTGGGTTTTAAGAAAAATCTATTTCAAAATTTCCATCCATGGTTTTAAATAAAAGCCTTTTGCAAAGTTTTCCTTGAAGCTCCTTTTGGAACCAAACGCCATGCATCCCTTCTTGAACCTTTGATAAAAAACCTTTACTTCTCATGAAGCTCTTTGTGAAACACAAACATAGTGCTTACTTACATAGATCCTTTTGACATCAATGACAACTCTTGGCTTAGGGACTCAAAATGTCCAACACTTTTACTACATGTCTTTAAACATATAACTGGTGTTAAATACTCTTAGGAGGTTACACTGCGTGAAAGATTATTTTTATGTAGGTTTTATTTTTCTTTAGAGTCTAGAATTTGATCTAATATTATTGTGTTTCTACAGGTTTATTTATATTGAGTTACCCTTAGAGTTTCTCATAATATTTGGTTTTGCAGGATAGGGAAATATGACGTGTATTATGTGTGCACTTATGTTCTAGCTTTAGTTTAGTCCAATTGTACTTCACTTTCTGCAAGTTTTCTTTTAATTTTTTTCAAACCACCATTTTCAATTCTAGTTTATTTTCATTCTGGTTCTTTTATCCAAAATTTCTATCATTATATTTTGATGTGTTTTCATTCTGGTCCTTTGTCTAGAATTATTGTTATTTTATTTTAGTTTGTTTTCATTTTGGTCTTGTATTCAAATTTTTGGTCATTTTATTTTAGTTTGTTTCTCACTTTGGTCCTTTTTATAAAATTTATATTTTTTTGTTTACATTCTAGTCCTCATTCCAAAAATTTTACATCTTCATTTTTTAGTTGGTTTGTATTCTAGTACTTATCCAAAAATTTTGTATTTTTCAGTATTGTATAAACTAGTTCAACACTTTTACTTCATAATCTAAGACTCAAGATAAAATCAATCCAGGAGGGAGGGTACTGACCACTATTTTACATTAAGTGTAGATGAAGCAAATGAATGCTAACTTTGTAATATGCTAGCTATATAATTTTGCAGTTCATAGAGCATTAAATTGGAAAAAAAAATTAAACCTGCTAACTGTAAATAAATATCACATTAAAGGCATAAATTTAATGTAAAGTGGATAATCCCACACACTTTCTCATTTCGAATTTTAATATGAAGATAAAATGAACCCAATAATTGAGATTTGGGGTAATACAGATTAATGCAAATATAAACAAGGGAGCAACATTTTATTTTAGCATTTCATACAAAGCAACATTCATTTCAACTCAAGGAAATCAATCACTAAGCATAGATGAATTAAACCAATAGGCCCCTTGTTAACTGTTACTTGCAAATATTTGGGTTGTTTCTAGTACTTGTTATTCTTGATCATTTTATTTTCAAATACACATGTACAATACTTATATAGCAAAACCTTGGAGAAGTTGTTTTCATTTTTAACATCATTGCAAGAGAGGGTTTTCAGTTTAATACCCTAATTGTGGTTGGAATGTTGTAACGGGGTAAAATATCCATTCAACAATGGGAAACATGGGTCAAGAGATATAGTCAAATGGATGCAATAACACTTTCAATCCAAAAACTTAGACCCCATATGGAAACAAAAAAACTATAACCAATCTAAAATTGTATCTAAAAAATAGATTTAAAAATGCAATAGACATCCAAAATCAATTATGGAGGATCCTACGAACCCATGGTACCTCTTTCTATTACCCAAATAGGACTCCAAAAGTTTCAACCAACACAACAAAAAATACCATGTCTAGGAATAAAAAGTAGAAATATCTAGATAGATCTATTTAGTAAAAACACCAACAAGAAAAAATCCAACCAGATCTAAATAAGCATCCATCCAAAATACATTAAAAAATCCCTCAAAATTTAAGTAGAGGGTTTAAATAAAATATTTGACTTGCTAGAAGCCCTCTAATGACATCCATAAATCAAAATAACCAAAAATGAAATAGAGTGCTCAAAAAGGAAGGAATCAAAAACCCTATGAGCACTAAAAAACACATCCCATCCCAGCAAAATAAGTTGGGACTATCATCTAGCCCACCCCTAGCAACCCAAAACCACCATTTGAAGTGTTCAAACAACACCAAAAAGTCTCCACTAATAATAAAATTACTAGGTCTCCTCTAAAATTTAACCAAAGAAGGGGTAGAGCCAAAGGATATCATAGAGAGAGCTCAACTGTCCACCACTACAACTAGTTGCTATATCATCGAAGGATAAAAACTATATAATATAGAGGAATATACAACCTAGAATAAATGAAACCCATAAAACCCCCCATATTTATGGTAGTTAAAGCAGATCCATTAGTTGCTCAGCCATTCACCATCCTCCGACTAAGGTTCTACCTTACCCGACCTTCTTTCGGGTTGTAGATTGAAATGTAAAATAAAGGCCATCAATGAAAAATATTCTTTGTCCAAAGGGCCTCCACTAGGCTACATGTCCAAATTTCCAAAAAATCTAGGCCATGTAGGATCACGTAGAGTTGTAGGGTCGCACAGATCCACCGGGCTGTGCATGTCAAGTGTAACCCTTAATTTATTACAAGAAGATCAATTTTTTATAGAAATTATTTATTAGAAAAATGAAGCAATTAGCTTGTAGGAATAAAGCATTAGTATAATAGAGTACATTGCTCAACCCATAGAGCCATTCATTGCGCATCCTAGAGCGATTCACTCATCGATAGTCCAAGTAGGATAATTATACATGGATACCAAGGTGGATCTTTTGGAAACTAATGATTTTTATTTTTGTGGATTTTTAACTCATCTTAGAAGTATTCTAAAGCATTAAGAGAAAAAATTAGAGCCATATAATATTTTAAGGTGCATCATTTTGTTAAAGATACCACCAAATATTTTCTTTTATGAGAAGAAATAATTTCTCGCCCAAGGTAAACTAGGGGTGAAATTTTTCAATAAATAAGAACAATGGGCTAAATTGTAATCATATTTTGACCTTGATAAATTCAAAGCTACACTTTATGAGACTCACATTGTGCTCTTTTAATTCATAAAATTTATGAAAAACTTATCATTATTTTGATCTCCATGAGTGACACTAGTCTCCTAGATTATGGAATATGGTGATTGTGGCACAATATTTTTGTTCATCTTGTGATTCCTCTCATAAATTTCATATAATTTTAATAGGAATACATTGTTGTTATTTCAATTTCTCATGCGTTTATTTCTTACACACTCTCTCCTATAGATTTTATTGTATTTACTTTTAATTTCTCACATCCTAAACTTACCAATTTATTTTTTATGCAATTCATTTTTTGCATTTACATTATATATTTTAATTTCTTGCATTTAGTTTTATGTAATTAGATTAGATAAAATTAATTTATATTTTAGAAAATTTTGTGGGATAAAATTATTTTATATTTTAGCAAGGATTATGGGATGTTGACTCAGGTTGGAATATTCCCTAGACCTTTCCATCCAAATTTGATGAAACTAGAATTTAGGGTGGACAATAAATTAAACAACAGGTAATAGCATCATTGGGATATATTTTTTTGGATAGCATCATTCGGGTATTAAAAACTATCATCGAGATTCAAAAAATATGAAAATAAATGTGTTTATTCAATTGGGATGAAGAGGATATTATTAACAAGTATAAATACCCTTATACTAGCAAACATAATTCCACCTTCAAGCAAAGAAATAGAATATTCAAGAATTCATTATTCATCATTAAAATATTATTAATCAATTTGAATTTGATTTAAAATTATGCTTTATTGAAAGTAATTTTTGTTGTTTTTTACAATAAATATGGGAATAATAAACCATATTTTTATAAGAAAAATATGTTATTCATAATTGGTGAATTAAAGGAAATATTTGATGTCCTCATCTCATTTTAATTTATTTATTAAGAGGTAAATATCAAATAAATGCCATTATTTTTTACATAAATATATTTTAAATAAATAATTTTATTTTCATTCAAAGAAATAATACACAAGGATGGTTTCTTTCAATCATCATTATTTTTAATTCCATGGTTTTACTATATATCACTTTATGATTTTCTTTGCTATTACCTACTCAAATAGAGATTCAATATATGATTTATGGAAGACTTGTTAATGTACATTAGATTCTAATAATGTTCTCCACCATATTATATTATGATAAGTCATGTTATGTGTCACTCATATTATAGAGGTTCCATACTCAAATCACTACCACATCCTATAACAATACCTTCATTGAGATGTTATACTACTACTCACTCAACTAATGACTATAATGCTTGAATATTTTGTCTCATAATTTGCCTTCATGGCTTCTTATTTTTAAAACAAGTTATAAAAGAAAAAATATTTTGTATTTGTCTTCTTTAACTATCTCAATTTGTATGGCTTAGCTTCCATCACGTAAATATTTTTATTGCAAGAAGCCTTAAAATGTATTAGGAATTATTTCTCTCTACATGTTTGTTAAAAAGTAAAATATATCATTTGACATGCTTGTGGTTCCTTTTTAAATAGGAAAATGGTATACCACACCTTGTATTGGCTTCTTTTTTTGATTATATAAGATGTCTCCTCTTTGCAACAATAGAAAATTCCTCATACTTCTCATAAGATTTATTAAAATGCATTAATAGATTTCAATTTAGATGTCCCTTAATGGATAATTTCTCCTCATAAAAATGTAATACACATATTTCTGTAGATATCACTTTAATATCATCACATATTATCAACACATAACTTTTATCCATGTACAAAACATTGAGTAATTCATCAACAAGCATTAGTTGTTACTATTTTTTTCTCTTATAAGATAAAAGTCACTCTATTGATATACACTTTTATCTCAAATAGTTATGCTACTATGGCCTTCATATCAACAACTTGGTAATATTAAAATCACACTTGTAAATTTCTATTTGACTATAGAATTTAACTCCACAACTTCATTACATGTTCAAACATCAAAACTATACCAACTTGCCTACCCTTTAACATAATTAGTTTCATAAACTAGTGAATATCGTTATCTTTGTATTTCCACATCCTTATTTAGGAGCTATATTTATTAGTATTTATTTCTATAACTAGGATGCCTACAACAATAGTTAAGCATAACATATCTTCTAGTTTGACAACAAAATACCTCTTTTTTATTGATAGTTAAGAAGGGGATTGAAAGCCTCTCATCCCTTTTACAAAACATGTCCAAATATTTTACATTTTAGTCTCACCATCTAGGATAATAACTAGAATAAAATAATAGCTATAAATAAAAACAACTACAAAATAGACTTCTAAGTAAAATACCACCATCTAGATTAGTTGAGGAATGACAAACATAGAAATACCACATGCACATAAAATTCAAAACATTGATAATTCAATAGTATCATGCATTACTAATAGGGAAAATTATTATACCTATGGAAATAATCTAAAATATCCATTGCTTCAGTCATCGCTCTGGGTCTTCTTACCACTAGGAAATTTGGATTGGACTCCAAATTTATGTTTGATAAAATGCTAATGAGAAAATTATTGAGTTGGCCCAAGAAAATATAGTTCTAGTCCAAGCAAGTTTTGAGGAGGTATTCAATTCCCAAATATTCCAAGATATTATTCTCATTACTTAGATTTCAAGGGGTGTTTCTTACCCCCAAATTTAAGTATCATTTGGGTGTTGTTTTCCACATCAATAGCCATTTCCTTCTATTTTAATTTTACCTTCAACGGTTTTCCTCTCTCAAAATCTAATCCAATATTTAATTTTCCTTTCTTCTAGTTTCTTGTAATCCTATTTGGATTACTACTCTCTTCTAATTTTACTATAATTTACATTTCTTTATCAAGATATATAAGGTGATACTCGACACTACTTTGTTTACTTCCATTCAAATTGTTAACCTCATTATATTCACCAAAACCATCCACTTGGGTTGTTTCATTTTTAAATATTGTACATAACTAAAATAATTTATTATAACAATCACATTAACTTTCATATAAGTTTCAAATACTTGGAGTCTTACCTCAATATTTTCTCCTTCAAATTCACCTTCTTCAAGATAAACCCCTCCTTTTGTTAGAGCTACAGATTGAGTCTTTTTCATGATCATCTCCATTGTCCACATATCTCTGGTTTTCTCTTAGTCTTAAAAGTATGAGGGTTTGGGTATTATTTATGTTGCCATATATTTTTCCCTTGGTTTTCTTTCTTTTGTATGAAATAATTGAAACTAGAGTGCTTGACCTTCTTGCATAGAGAGCATTTTATTACAATATTATTGTATTCTAAAGGTTGTGTCCATGTTCTATGCTTCAATTCAATCTCAATCAGCTTTAGGAACTCCCTTTCTATATTCTCATTCACACATATTCTATCCAATATCAACCTAGACCAAGCTAGGGTTACTAGATCTATCATAATAAAATACCTAACTTATCAAGTAATACCAATAAAAATATCTTCATACCATAAATAAATGGGAAGACCTAAGAGCCTAACCAAAGCTAATACTTTAGAAATACTATAAGTTTTTTAATCAAAATATATTACCCATTTTTTGAATACGAACTCTATATGAATATAAAACCATGATTTCCCTTGAATAATCCTATTCAAATCTTCCTCATAATTCAACTTCAAAAGAAATAAGCTCTTAGGTATGGCCATAATCTCCATGAACCCTAGAAGTTTCCATTTGTATCTTTCCTACTTTCTAATAGTATCTAACTTAAATTGGATACCCAAAATTTTTCTGACCAATGTAAGATACCCTTGTGCTGTAGCCATGTCCACTAAAGAGTCTAGTATTGAGTGTATTATTACAAGTGGTTGTAAGTTAAATTAAAAATTAGTCTCCTCGTTATTTCCCTTTAGAATTTTTGCACAAGACTAAACCTTAGGGTAAAAGGTTCTGTCTACCATCCTCACTACTCATATGCAATTGTTCTTTTGACCTATGAACAACATCCTCTATTCTAGGATATTGATAGTACTTAAAACTAGCACCACATCCCACTGAACCACTTGCAATATATTTGTGTTTAAAAATTTTATATTCTTATTGAGTATTTTACATGTAATATTTGTAGTACTATGCACAAAATTTAACATATCTTTTGATGGCATTGTACACAAACCCTAGTAGATTTTTAGTGATATTATGCATAAACCCTAATAGATTAGATGATGATATTTTGTGTAAACCCTTGAAGTCTTTAAATTTTAATTCTTCACTCCAATGTCTTCTATATAAAACAAGAAGAAATAACCAGAGAAAATGAAAAAATATCCTTATATCAAAAATCCTGAACTGGATGTTTGTCCCATCCTCTTCATTCATGATTACAAGCCATTATGATCATGAACCTCAGCTATGAAAAAATCTTTCTAGATGGACCAAGAAGACATTTTATTTGAATGGCCATATTCAACATCTTTCTCTCCCATAATATAAATCCTATCTTATCTCTATATTATGGCATTGCTATAATACCAAATATTTTAGACTTAAATTAACTAATATATTTCTTATTGATGAAATAAATATCATATATAAAAATTATATCTAAGGTCAACATAACTAATGATAATAGTTTCATCCTAACCATATTCATAGATTATTTTACATAACAATAAGGATAACTAACATGATAATATATCCTTTACTAAACTATATTATTGTGTACTTCATAAAATAAAACTATGTCATGTAATCATTGTATAGGATCAATAGTATTATATGAAAAAGTTAAAAGAGTTGTTATTTCTTGTTAGTTATTAATTCTCATTCTAGTTATATATATAAATAGTAATTTGGAATCATAAAAAATCTTACTAGATCAAGTAAAAATTGATATGTAATTTTCTAAATAAGATAGTCCGTCTATTAAAAGGCTTTATGGGTATTTCTTGTAACATGTACTATAATAAAGAGATCAAATCTAATGTTGAAACTATTGAAATATATTCTATTATTTGGTACATGCTAATGTACCATATTGAGTACATCTTTATATTAGGAGTGTGTATTAGATTAGGATTTAAGTAGTTACTTTATGTAATATAATAAATGCATAAGTATTGTTATAATATGCAAGGTACTTGATGATGTAAATGTGCATATTGTACATGTGTACATGAGTCTATAAAAGGGAAGATGAAGTGTCATAGGAATATGAAATTCCAAGAGTTATATTCAATTATATATTGGTATTTATAGTATAGAGAAAAATAAGAGAGTGCAAGAGCATATTATAGTAGAGTACATGCTCAAGTTAGATACAATGTAGAGCATGTATAAAGAATGGAAAATTTGAGATCTTCACATTTTGTATAAATATTTTATTTTTATGAATTTTCATTAATAGTAATTTTATGAGTTATTATATAAGTTTCTTATGATTTTTACATGCTTATAATATTTCCATTATCATATATTTAATATTGTATGCTAATTTTATACCTTGTGGTTGCATTTATTTAAATATTTTAGCATCAAAATCTAATAGTGGTATGAGAGCACAAGGTAGATTGATTGGAGATAGAGAGAGCTAGAAGAATATTGACAGGAGATAGGGATATTTTATTTTCATTTTTTTTATAATTACTTTTTGGCTAACCTTTTTTCCACAGGGTTGTAGGAAAATTTATGAAGACTAGGACTCTATAGATCTCTTTACACTAGATTGAAGGATAACTAGTGATATTTATTGGTTTATATAGTTCTAGATATTTACATGGATTTGCTTGCTACTATCTAAGTTTTTTTGCTACAAAAAAATAGTTTTCACAATTTGAGAAGATTTCTACAATGGATAGAGAGGAATTTTATCTTCGATTGTTTTAAATTCTATGTACTTTTATCATGTAAATTTTTATTCTTTGTAACAGAAAAATAGATATTAAAGATTAAGGAGATCCCTATAAAATATTGAATACTCTAGATAAAGGAGGAGGACACCAAAGAAAAATATCCCATTGAAAATATTCAGATTTAGAAGTTATAAGATTGAATATTGAGGATCAAAAAGGACTAAGAAATGTCCTATTGAAGATTTGAGAAGCTGTAAATTTTGAAGACCCAAGAGAAGAGATCTCAAGAAAAACTTGATAGGAGAAAGAAGAAGGCTAGAAAAAACCCTATTGAAGAAAGTTGAAAAGGTGGATATTGGAGGATATTTGAATAAAGTTGAAGGTAGAATATTGCAAGTAGGAGGAGCTCCTAGAATGAAAAATTTGGGATAATTATTGCCATGTGACAAGTCTAAAAGGAAAAAGTATTTTATAAGAAGTTTGTCAATTTTTGGAAAGGATTCTTAAATATCTAAAGATATTCAGATCCAGAGAGAGTATCCAACAAGGAGAAGCTCTTGTGGAGGAAAAAAAACCATTACTAAGTCTTGGTAAAGATAAGAGGCACCACCATATGGGATAAGAATACCAGTATTTCAAGAAAGCTAGTGTAACTGTTTAAGAATGACTAAAAGGATAGGGGGTAAGTAATAGAAAGGCATGAGCTAGTATCTCTCTAAAGCTATGTATAAGAGTTAATAATACATTACAACAAAGAATTATGAAGCTCTAGTAAAGTTAAGAACCCAAAAGCAGTACCATTTACATAGCAAAGTGCCAAGCAAGCCAATTACCAAACAAAGAGGTAAGAGCACCACCAGTAGAAATAAAATAACTAATGCAAAGTTGAGAAACCACTAAATAAGTGGAAGAACCACCAGGTCAACATAGAGAAGCTACCACTATTGTTAAAGCAGGAAAAAAATAGATTATTTATTAAATTTACGTTATGAATATTTGATTTATTAAGTAAATAAAAACAATAATTTATTTATTAAATGGAAGAGATGGAAGTTTGATTTTTTTTGTAATATTAAGAGAAAAAGAGGGTTTTGAAATAAATCCCACAACCTATACAATAAAAACATCATCTAGTCAAGAAAAAATAAAACTAGACACCCCATAAAACTAATAGGTAAACAAAAACCATCGAGGCAAAATAGAAATTAAAACTCCACTAAACCCAAGACCTAAGAAATAAGAACAAAGAGAAGAACTGAGATGGTTCTACCCCAACATTACCACCTATTGAGCGGAAGTAGAAGCCAAACATAAAACATCCTCAAATAAATCCAATGCACTCTTCAGTGAGCTCCAAATATTCCTTTGATTGATGTCAATAAGTTTCAGATTGTGAAATATAGATTTTTTCTTTTTGGGGATGTCCTCTAGAGCATAAAAATCATTGATAGATTTATCCCTATGATAATATCTTGATAGGATATTTAAATTAGGAGGGGGTGAGAGAGGGTAGAATACACCATCCTCATGCTTTTTATCTTGCAAACATTTAGACTTACGGGTACCACTACCCTCCACCATGCTATTCGACATAAGGTCCACATCCACAAACCTAGAGTCAACCACCATAGGAGATGATTTAATCTTGAAGGAAGGGCCAAGTTCAAGAGTACGAATTTCATTGCATGAAGCCTTATCATGAACACCTATGGCCAAGACCGGAATCTTCCTCAAGAAATTCTTAGATCTTGAATCAAAAGTGAATAAATAAAAATCATCACTAATATCAATAGAATCCTTCGATGCCACTTTGGAATCACCAATAATAGGAAAGGCCACCTATTCAAAAATAAGTAGATTAAGGCCTTGATGAAGGGGATCTTGGCCCCATCTGTCTTGCACATCCACAAAGGACTTTCTCATAGACTAGAACAAAAACAAAGAAATATTCATATAAAAATTTCTATGTAAATGATTAAGGAATATAACATGGAAACTTCTAATACTATCATAAGTGTTGTCTAAAGTAAATTAATCCATTATAACTCTCTTCACTCTATCCCAAGGAGGGGGCAGTACCAAGGCATTGAAACCATTCTGGGATCTTGGAAGAAATTCCTCTTTATAAATAAATAAATTGATTTCTTTTAGAAGAGAATGCCTATCATGATTATGGTAAGCTCCATACAGAATGAGACCAATAGTCTAATTTATCATCTTCGTTGTTACCTATAAAGACCACAATATGATCCTTACACACCCATCATTCCAGCTAGATACCATCCAATTGGAGAGTACAGGATTATGCCCATGTAATTTTTGGATGCACTCCAAAAGGGTCCCCTCTGCCAGGATAGACTTAACCTCATCATAAAAGGTGATGGAAGCAGGTTCTAACTGGGATTTAACAAGCTTCTATTTGGAAGAAAAAATCTTAGTCTTACCCATCAACACGACAAACCACTCCCTCCCAAACTCTAACTGAGGAATTAGGACAAAAACATGGATTTATTAAGTAAAGGAAATATTAGTTTATTTATTAAATTGAAGGTATGGATATTTGATTTATTAAGTAAAAAAATAATAGTTTATTTATTAAATTAAAGGTATGGGTCTTTGATTTATTAAGTAAAAGAAAGAATAGTTTATTTATTAAATTGAAGGTATGGGTCTTTGATTTATTAAGTAAAAGAAAATAATAATTTATTTATTAAATTGAGTAGATGGGACTTTGATTTATTAAGTAAAGGAAAAAATAGCTTATTGATTTATTAAGTAAATAAAAATAATAATTTATTTATTAAATTGAAGAGATAGAACTTTTATTTATTAAGTAAATGAAAGAGTAGTTTATTTATTAAATTGAAAGTATGGGTTTTTTTATTTATTAAGTAAAGAAAAGAATAGTTTATTTATTAAATTGAAACTATAGATATTTGATTTATTACGTAAAAGAATGATTTATTTATTAAATTGAAGAGATGAAACTTTTATTTATTAAGTAAAGAAAAGAAGATTTTATTTATTAAATTAAAGGTATGGATCTTTGATTTATTAAGTAAAGGAAAGAATAGTTTATTAAATTAAAGGTATGGGTATTTGATTTATGAAATAAAAGGAATAGTTATTAATGAATTAAGTAATAAGACTTGATTTATAAAGTAAATAAACAACTTATTTAAATAGTAAAGGTATGGGACTTTAATTTTTTGAATAAAGGTTGTAAAGGAATTGATTAATGTAAGACCTCTGATCTAGTTACATTTGTTGAAAGAATCTCATGGGATAATGAGAGGGAAAATAAAAATGGTGGTTTTTATGATATCAACTATGCAATAGATGGTTATATACTTTGATTTTATTTTTATAGTTGCAATTTGGCATAAACATAGTAGATACATTTAGAAGAATGTCTATCATGGAATCATGAGTGCCCTAATCCCCTTCTATCCTCAAATGATAGATGGGAGCTGAGGAGGACCAAGGAGGTAGTTGAAACTAATGTGTTAGTTGATTTTACTTATATTGATTTACTTATGCTCAAATATACTATTTGTGGAGATATTTTCATGAGGAAATTGATGTAATATATTATTATTTAAGAGTATAGAGGATTTACCATACTGCTTACACGTAATAATTATTTACTTAATTGGATGATGTATGTTTAAATTATTTCTCTACATTATCTATATTTTGTATTTAAACTCCTTTAAATTAATGTTTATCTTATTTAAATGTTGATTCCTTTCTATTATCCTTTGCATGCTTTATGAATTATATTTTTGTTAGATATATTATTTAGAATTATTCTTGTTTTCTTTCTAAACAACAAAAACTTAAGTGACACTTAGAGTGAATATAGATGACCTAAGGGATTAAGACCCCTTAGAGAAATTAATAGATAAGTTATGAAAAGACTACATATGAATTAAGAAAGCTCATCGTGTAGACGAGATGGATAGCTTAACTCGTAATACATGTAAGATACCTACATAGATAGACTAACTTGTGTATGGCATTGAGATGGGTATATACCTATGATGGATTGAAGATGATAATTTTAGCTCATAAAGAGTGATGAGAGGGATAAACTTATTTGAAGTAACACATCATACGCCTACATAGATGGACTTGTGTTAGGGCATCTACTGAGATGTAGCTCTTTAGTTAACTTAGGGGATTTAAAATATTAGTTTATCTAAAATTCAGTTAAGGATTTATGAATCTCTTGGCTTAGTAAAAAAACTTAATTTTTTTCTTTCTTTGTGTTTTCTTGTGGTTACGTATTGGGTTATTACAAGAATATGAAATCATAAAATAGTTCATATAAAAGAAGATGTAAAGTAGCTACTCTACATTATAGTAGACAATAATATAGTGAATCTTGTATGCAGTAATCTATTATATTATATGTGGTTGTCATAGTGATTGATTATCCTACCAAACAAGTAGGTTGGATAAGATACAATAAGGACACTTAAGTTGTTTAATAAAAGTTGAACAAGTAATCAAACAAGATGTTTAAACAATATGATATGTATGCATGGTATCCAAATCATTCACTGCATGAGTCTTTAAATAAGAATAATGAGCATCTCTGAAAGCAACATCCACGAGTTAAATATAGTGGATCATATAATGAAAAGCAAAACAGGAATGGATCCATAAATAAGAACCTGGTGTTTTGAATGTATGTTGCTGGTTTTAGTGAACTTTATCTTCCCTGATGGATACTTCCAAAGATATGAGTGCGCATGGCCCACTCTACAGATAATAATGCACTACCTTAATCTTTTCAACTAAAATATGAAACAAAAACAAAAATACATTTCATCGGTCCATATTCACGTTGATATTTTTAAAGTTAACATAAAATTATTGGAAGACCAAACTAAATTAATTACTGACTTAGGGAAAAGTACATTAAATAAATTAATAATAATCACGTGATACATAATAAAAAATAATAAGTTGATAACCTATAGGAATATGGCAATCTGAAAATTTAAAAGTAATGTTATTTTATTTTATTTTTTATTTTTTATAATTTGTAACTATAAATATGGAGTCCGTAATTTCATAAGTGTTTAAAAAAATAATGGAATCCACAAATTAATAACTTTGAAAGTCTCTTAAATTTTTCTAAATAGAAAATAGGCATTAATTTGTTTCATGAAGAACAAATTATTTTAGGAGTGATTTATTATTAAAGTGAAGCAATTGGCTTGTAGGAGTAAAGCATTAGTAGAATGGAGTAATTTAATCAATCTATGGAGCAATTCACTCCTCATCTTAAAGTGATTCACTCAACAATAGGCCAAGCAAGATAATTATACATGGATACCTATCACGATCCTTAATAAAAATATAATATAACTCGACTTATTGTTTGAATATCTAAACATCATTGGTGTTTACAAGGATATTATGAAACATTGATTATATTCTATGATTATAGCATTGCTAAGTTTTTAAATTGATAATGCTTTTAAATTGATCAGCAAAGAAAATGTTCAATATTATTTTATGAATATAATGGTTAAATTAACATGATTAACCATTACATTGTTATAATAATAAGGTCATTAAACCAATTTGCTAAGAAATAGTTTGACTTTTTAATGGATATAATGGTTATAATTGAAGCAAATAATTGTTCTATTATTAAGCTATAAAATTATTGTTTGATTTGATATTGTTTTCATGTTGATTAGCAAGGAAGTTAATTAATATTGTTTAAGCTCATGAGAGGTTCAAATAATATCATGGATTATTTAATGCTTTGGATATGGACATGTATCTTTTGACTTTCTAAAAGAGGCAGGCATTCTCGAGTACATTAAAAGATGACTAATATGGAAAATGGAGTAATGAACCCCTATCAGTTCAGACTATGTGAGGGGATAAGTTTTAATGGTAAAGCATGCTCTCTCCCTCCCCTCTTGTCAACCTAGAGAAGGAAGGACGAACGTCGGACTCTATTGGATTCTAGTGCTCTTGGCATGGAGTGAGGTCCTTCTTGGGGGAGTTTTCTATTTTGTTTGATAAATAAGGAGGAAGAAGGTTTTTGGAGAAGGAAGAATCATGCCTTTATGAGGAAGACACTTGGTGACCATAGGGGAAGCATTTGGAGAATAATCAAAAGGTGGACCCTAACATTTTAGGATTTTTAGGTTAAAGTGTTTCTTACGATTATTTTGTTTATGTTTAAATGGGATGAATTTGATCTTCCTTAGCTCTTAAAGGATTTTTTGTTAAAATTTCTATGTGTGTATTCTCTTTTTAAGGCTTGATTCAATATAATACTTAGGCCATTGATGATTTGTTTTTTCTTTGTAAACCATAATCTTAGATCCTATTTTGATTTTATACCATTGAAGATATTGTACCTCTCCTTTTTATCAATGTTTATGGTAGTCTGATTATTGCTTGCTCTTTTTCTTTGACTAAGATCGATTTACTTGAAACTAGGTCTAATCCCTTTATACATGCTTCTATTTCACTTTGATATAATCTAAGTTGTAGTATTAAGTTTTATTGTGTTATATTAGTGTTTGGACATCCATTTTGATGTGATTAATTAGATTAAAACCACTCCTAAAACCTTTATTTTCATCTATTTGGTGTAGTCATTGATCTAGCCTTGTTGCAGAGAATGTTAGGTCTAAAATTCTTTGTTTATATTACTTCTAAGTTTTTAAACCCATTTTTCTCAATGCTCTAGCCTATGTTTGACATCTAGGTTTCTCTCGTAGTTATGCATCTACCTCAACCCTTTTACAGTATTTTCTAAGGTGAGACTTAGGAATATTAATTAATTTTTTTTGAATGAAATGACTTTATATTAAATGGAAAAAATCACTTTCATACAAAAAAAAGGTTGGGTGGAATTAACACACCCCGTGGCACACACCCAAAAAATACGATCACATGGATCGACTCAACAAACCATTATTACATCAGAACTGAGTAAAGAAAAGGATACAAAATACATCAGGAGAGACAACTGTATGTATTTACTCATGCGAGTAAAAAGGCCAAAATTTGTTTATATCAAGTTTATTCTCCCAACTGCCTTCGCTAGATCCATCAATCATAAATCCCCAACCATTAGCATTCCGAGGAGAGGGGTTTGAAACCGTCCCCCACCCATAAAATGGTTCATTAAAAATTGGAAGTTGTGCAACATTCCCCCATCTAGCAATTGGTTTAGTCAGTTTCAGGTGAGCATCCCATCCACTAGGTTGTAGACACAACCATTTGGGATTAAGTAGTGGTTGAGACCAATGACATTCAGAAGCTCCAGCAGATGAATGACCTCTACAACCTCAAGCAGGAGGTGAGCCTCTACAAGAGGTGTCACAAGATCGAGAAGCTTGAGTTTCATGAGGAAGTCGGATAACAGAGCAAGGTGCATTAGCCCAGTGATCCAGAAGCGATATAAGGTACTGTAGCTCCACATTAACTTTCTCCACCTGATTAATGATCTATAACCAACAATCATAGAATATAGCATATCTATCAATGATAGAGAAGGAGGTAGAGGCCTCCTGTCTCCCAAAGATAATATTATTTCTTGTTTTCCATAGGTGGTATAAAATACTAAGACAAAAAATATGCCAAACTTATTTTAGGGAAAGCGAAAAATTTAGGGGATCCACAAGTAGTGCATGGATCCAAGAACATTTCTTCTATAAAAAGGAATTGAAAAAATAAATAACTCAATCCCAAGCAACTTTAGCTTTGTGATAGACCCAAAACACATGAATAAAATTTTCAGGGCCTCTACAAAAAGCACAAACAGGATTAGAAACCCCCATATATTATAACCGATGACCAAGGGGAAGGCCTTGATGTAATAAACTCCAGGAAAAAAAACAATGCTTAGGTTCAAGATATGACTTCCAAACCACATAAAACTATAGGCTCCATATGGATTGAGAAGAAACCAAATCCCAATTATTGTTTAAAGTATCGACCATAGGAACATGAGGAGACAACAGACCATACCCTAAATAAGGTTTATACTTCACCAGATGAGTATGATTAGGCCAACACCAGTCATATGACCAATGCTTTTGAAATCTCCTACCAAATTTGAGCTAGATAGAGAAAGGAGTATTGTCAATAACAACATCAAAAGTGGCTTTATCATCCAGCTTAAGACCAAACTTATGGTGAAACTGATCCCAAGAGTACCAATTCTTGGTATGAGCATCAAAGAAATCTAGAAATGTTGCAGTACCATTTTTGAATAAGCATAATGCTTTGACCTACTGAAATTGAGCCAAAGGTAGGCCCTCTGAAGTGACTATAGGAGACCACCAAGGGATTAAATTGGAGATAGAAGCTCTTGTAGATTTATCATTACCGTGCCATTGAAGCCAGGGTTTGAAATCTTCCCATGCCTTCCAGATACTTCACATCACAAAAGAACCCATAATTTTAAATGAGGCTGGAGCTGTCAAGATGGTTTGTAGGGTGAGACCCCTCCACCCTTTATTCCCAAAAGGAAACCCAGAATAGATGTAGTGTCACCAAGAAATTTCCAAACTTCATCACCCTAAAGTGCCCGAAGAATCCATTTAGCACATAAAGCAAACCCCTAGAAATTGTAGTTAAACAGACCCATACCCCCTACCTTTTTAGGAAGACAACAAACTTCCCATGCCACTCTATGAAACCCTTATTTTTGTTTGTATGAAGCCTAGATAAAATCCTGCAAGAGCTTGTCCAACTTCTGATAACAGTTCATAGATGGGACCTAACAAGAAGAATAATAGACATATGTAGAAGCTAGCACCTTAGAGAAAACTTGAAACTTACCAGCCAAGGAAAGCTTTTTGGTAGACCAGTAGCCCAACTTTTTCTCAATTTTTTAGATAACCATATTCCAAAGCTAAGCAGGAGAAGCCTGGAAGGAAAAAATAATACCCAAGAATTTGAATATTTCTCTTGGTTGGATCCAATGCCAAAAGTAAGAAGCTAGCCAATATGGAATTTATGTTTGCCTGTAACAAGACATTTTCTTCCACTGAATGTTAGAACTAGAGGCTAAACATAAAGTCTCAAGGTATTATAAATCCGTAGTGACTGATTGTTCATATTCATGTAATATCAAAAAAGAATCATGAGCAAAATGTTCATTCACCATTTGAAGAGACGAAGTAGGTAAAGAAATCCCTTTAATAATTCCTTGTGAATTCTGATAGGCTAAAAGGTAGAAAAATCTTTATCATCTAGAATAAACAAGGAAGTGGCTAATGGGCAACCCTGTCTAATAGAGCAAGCCACCTGAATACCTTCATATTTTTGGCCATTCATCATGAGGACTGCAAAAGCATCACAAAACAACATTTTGATAGATTTCACAAAATAGGGGCCAAAGTCAAGAGCCTAAAGCATGGAAAGAATGAAATGCCATTCAATATGGTCATAGGCTTTCTCAAAGTCGATTTTGATAAACATAGCATCTTGTCCAGAGGTTCTAGCCCATTCCATGCCTTCCTAGATAGCAAGCATATTATCCAAAATATACCTACCCTTGACAAACCCTGTTTGTTCTGGCCAGATAATAAGAGGCAAAATAGGTCGAAGTTTTAAAGGTAAGGCATTAGCAATGATATTGTAACTTACATTTTTTTTTTTTAAAGCGAAAAACCCCTTGCGAGGCCGCCTTGGTCTGAGAACCCATGAACAGGGGGTTCTACACCGTCAAAGTCACCCGAGAGTCGTACCCGACCCTGCCCACACCAATATTATCAATTGGATTTTGGATACCCAATTCAGATTTTTGGTAGGGTGGAGATTTTAACCTGGGACCTCTCTTGGAGGATTTCCCTCTCCTCTCCAACTCACCTACAACACATGGGTGATCTTGTAACTTACATTCAATAGGGTAATAGGGCTCCAATTGGTAATAATTTCTGGGTCTCCAGACTTGGGGATAAATATGATATTTCCTTTATTGATGAGGTGTCGTAAAGACCCAGACATCATAGCTTCTTTATAGACTTGTATCATATCAGGGCCAACCATATCCCAAAATTCTTTATAAAAATCACAGGGGAAACCATAAATACCATGAGCCTTATCATTAGCCATTTGAGACACGATATTATTCAAATATTCCAAGGTTAAAGATGAATTACATCAATCCCACTAAGCCATAGAGAGCTTCTGAGGTATGACCGCACAAAAATCAACAAGAGCTTGTTGCCTAGAAAAGGTAAGAGTTTGAGAAGCAAAAACCTTTTGGTAATGTAGCACACAAGTATAAATTATATCAGGTAAATTAGTGAACCTGACGCTCTTAGAATGAATGGCTTGAAACTGTGTGGCATGAGCACTAGGTCGAAGTCTCTTTAATAACTCCTTTGAAACCTTATCACCAACTTTAATCCCATTTAGTTGAGCTCTTATTTGAGCACCTTTAGCTTCATACAACTCTGCCTTATGAATTTCATGCTGAAGAGTAGTAGCACGTGCCTAGTATACAAAGTTTAAAGGATTAGTTTGCAGATGGATATTGGCTTGGGCTAACTTTTTCTTCAAAGCTGAATTAGATTTCCTCCTTCATTTAGTCACATCCTTGCTAAGGATGCAAAGAACAGTGGTAGTGCAGGTGATAACATCATTCCACTGTTGAATCTAGCCAGCAGAACTAGAGGGTCAAGGAACAATATTCCAGATTATATGAATATGAGCTTTCATGGGGGTATGTTACAGAAAAGAAGTATTAAAATAGAATTGAGACCTAAAGACCCTAGCAGGAGCTTGATCTTGGGTGATATCAAACAAAATAGGAGCATGATAAAAAAGAGTGGTATATTCCAGGGTCATGACAAATAGGTGACCAATGGAGAACCAATTAAAGTAAAAGCTACAACTCTCTAAAATCATGGCATGATCCAACCTTTTCAAAACCCTAGCATCATCAGCTTGAAAATTATACCAATTATACCATTGATATTCTGAGAAATATTCTTCAGAAAACCCAAGGTTAGCATCATACAAGCTAAGTTTACTTTTCATAAAATACCAAGCCTCTCTTTCTCCTACACACCAACGTATAAGGGATTGACTCGGCTAATTAGATGATTTTTGAACCATATTAAAATCCTTGCATAGAACCCAAGTAGCAATAGGCAGGGATAAAGCAAGCCACCACCATAAAGCACATATCTCTATAGCTTTGTTGGAGGCATAAATATTATTAATGCTAAATGATTTCCCACACAGTTCTAGTAGCACCCAAAAAACTTTATTAGAAGGGTCAACTCCCCAAGCCACCACATGCGAGTGTCAGGTGGGATAAATGAAAATGAGAGCACCACATTTTCTAGGTTCATGATTAGTTTGAAAAAAGGGACCATGCATCCAAAGAAAATTGTAGGTACATTCTAATAGGTATTGTGGGCCAAACAAGGTTAACTTATTTCCTACTTTTTTCACATGCCCGTGCATTTAATTTATTAACCCAGAGAGCTTCGTAAACTTGCAAAGGGTCTTGAACAATATTGCTTACAATACCACTTGAGATGAGTTCGTTAGTTCTATTATTGGGGGGTGTTTCAAATGGTCATCAATCATTCATACACTCCTTAATAATTTACGTAAAAACAATTAAATCTACAGAAATAAAATATTCACGCATTCCTAGAAATAAACCTACTACAATACTGGAAATAACAATGCGATAAACAATATTATAAAAGTAGTAAACTAATATAGAAAAAATAGGAAAAATAGGGAAAGAAATACTAGCTTGGAGTGGGCCCAAGCTCCAGCAGCTTCCTCCTAGCTGAACACGCACTTAGAAACTCTTAGAACTAAATTATAATTATCAAAGTATTACAATGCTTCCTTTATATATCTCTGTATAATTACTATAAAAATATTATATATATCCTAAAAGAGGTCTACGTGTGTTTATATAGCACGCCTGCAGATCTTTTGTTACAAAGAAGTTATAACAGTCGATTCATTCCATACTAAACTAAGAAAGTCTAGTAAATGTGATCGACGTCTGCTAAAAATGGCATTCGTTTCTAACGGTGGTGTGTTCATTGATTGGTTTGTGCTTCGCTTGGCATTGGTAGGACGTTCTCATATGTCGGTGCGATCCCCAATTTAACTCTACATGACGTAGAGTGGGAACTTCACTAGTCTCTATTCTCCACGTCGTGCTTGTCTGGTCAACAAGTGAAGAACAGGGGTGCCTTCCATATGAGGAAGGTGCATAAGTATGTCGGGTGCCTTCTCAATGCAAAAGGTACCTTACTACCATTGGCAAATTCTTGGAAGAGGAAGGTGCTTATCTTATGTTGGCGCCTTCCTGTGAGAGGAAGGCACTTGCCTTCTAGTGGCACCTTCCTATCGGTGCCTTCCTTATGAGATGAAGGCACTTGCCTTCTAGTGAAGCCTTCCTATCAGTGCCTTCTTTATGATGCGAAGGCGCTTGCCTTCTAGTGGTGCCTTCCTGTTGGTGCCTTCCTGTGAGAGGAAGGCACTTATTTTACTTTTGCGCCTTCCTAGAACAGGAAGGTGTAGGCATTCTATTGGCACCTTCCTGGGATAGGAAGGTGCTTGTATTTCCTTGGTGCATTCCTGGAAGAGGAAGGTATCTACTTACGCTTGGTGCCTTCCTATAAGAGGAAGGTGCCTACCTTATCTATGTTGATTTCTAAAGAAACAAAGTGCCAGGTCCATTAAAATACCTCGACTGATCCAAACCTTACTAAATCAACTACAATTCCACAAAAACACACTAAAAACACATGAATTAGATAACACACATAATTTCATCAAATAATTATATAATCATTCATAAACATATGCAATCCTTATTATACAGCCGCATAATAATCAAAAAAATGTATACAAAATATGAGCATTTTTTATGCTCGTCATCCCCCCATGCCTAACATATGCCACGCCCTAGTGGCATCAAAACTATAGGTAGCCCTATTGACCCCTCATCGTTGCCATTTATTGGAGGATCTGGTTGTACCTATGGCCTGTGTCTACCTCTTTTGCACACTGGCATCTAGAGGTGTTGCTCCTATTTTTCTATGCAGAGTTGTGGGTGTTGCAGTTAGCTATGCTTTCCTTGTCTTGGCTGCTATCATAGGTGATCTAGCCAGCGTCATCTCTACTGCCTGAAATGCAGCTTCTGTAGCTTGCCATAGGTCAACATTCGGAGGTCTAACCACTGCAAGAGGGATATCTAAATTATCCCTCTTGAGATGAACTACTTGGGCTTTGTACAATTGGGCTACTTTAGGAGTAAGCCCTACGTTCTCCTTTGCAATGGCAGTAGCTTCCAATTCGGGGCCATATACCCCCCATCATTCAAAATACCTTCTTATCTTGGATGGTCATCCTCGGGATGACTCGTAAATCTCCTAGAACTAGTTGTACTCTGTCAGATTAGATACTAGAGTCCCCCTGCATCCTTGAGGTTGCCTTCCTGGTCTCCTTAGATATTGTCATATCTTTGAGCATTTGTTCGAACTATTTTTGCATCTCTATGAATGGCTGCATATCCCACTCATCTTCTTTTGGCTTAGAAAAGGTCACCTTCACCTTATTTCGAGTTGTCCTAGGCCCTTTTCCTTTGGCCTCTACAAAAAATGTGATGGCTCGAACAAGGGTTTTCCATTTCTCCTTAGCAGACATCTTCTCACTCCAAGGGACCTTCTCTACGGTCCCTGGAGTGTTCTCTTCACTCTAGGGGACATGTGCTACCATATCTGGGGGTGCTTCTTCACCCCCTATCTATCTTGTGCCGACCCCTCAAGTTCTTCTTTGTCTTCCTCAGGTCCATGGAGTTCTTCATTATCCCCCGGTCCTGTCTGTTGCTCTGTATCACTCAGGTCAATGACAGGGGGTTTTGTGGGACTTCTTTCCCCTTCACTCCCAAAAATAGAGGAATTCTCCCCTGACTCTGGACTACTTTGTCAAACATCTGATCAAAATTCTCCTGAAGAGAATATTTGTTCTATAGATGTGGGATAATTCGTCAGGACCTCTTTTGCCCAGTCAGTTTGGGTCGATGCATCCCTTCTTTCTGTTCCCCTATCTTGGAGTAGTTGGTTATCCTCCTGCAACTTCTAGACCAACTACTCGAGTTGGGTGATTCATCTTTCTTGTTCTTCCAATTCCCCTCTATGCTCATTCTAGTAGTCCTCCAAATTTTTTTGGGCCATCCAGTATCTGGTTTGCCACTCCAGCACTTCCTCCAAGGCTGCGTCGACCTGATCATTTCTCCTAGAAGTCCTTGCATCTTGTGGAATTTTGTTTGTCAACTCTCAAAGGGTTTGGGATGCAACGTCGACTTCTAGGGCATTCTGTTCTTCTACCGAGATGAGTCACCATAGGTGTTTCCTCCTAGGGATTGGTTCTAGCAGCTGGAACTCGGCTTCGCTGCTAATAAGTGGCACTCCTTCCTCTTCATACTAAGGCACTAGGGAATTCCCTCTTTCCTCTATGTATTCAAGCACTGGTGAATGCCCTCTTTCTTCCATGAAATAAGGCAATGCCAATTGCCCAATACTTGCCACATCCTCTACAAGGCTTCCCTCTTCTTGCCTTATTTTAGCAATAGCATCCTCTTGCCTTTCTTGGCTGTCATCTCCCTCTGCATTAGGGTTCTGCCTTTGCACTTATGCATGGTGGACCATTGTTGATATCAGTCGATGGTGGGCCAAGGCAGATGGTGATCCCTTCTGGTACCTAGCCGCTTCTTCCTTTAGGGAATTTGTTAGGTAGAAGTGCACGTTCAACTTCCTTTCATGCACCAGGTGATTTAAAAACTGCACATGGTTAGCATGCAAATGGGTATACTTCTCGGTGCATGTAAAGAATCAAGCAACCTGCTCAAGTATATTTTGCAGATTCATGGGAAGGCTAATTTTTGGTAGCCCTTCCTTATCTATCTACAAATTTTCTCCTGGTAATAGCACTTCAACATATGACTTCAGCAGTTTGTCTTTGTATATGCATTCCCCTATGAGGGGTAATCCAGTCGCCTGCAAGATGTATTCGGGGGTGACCAAAATTTCTACCCCTCGCACCTGAGCTACATCACCCCTCAAGAAGGCAAAAAATTCCTTGGATGTCTCCATATCTTGGCCCTGACTAACCAAGGTATAGTATTTGATCCATCCCTTGGCCTCGAACTGTATTTTTACTGCCCCCCTAATTACTTTCGTATCACTCGGCTCATTCTTTTTCACCATGTGATTCTTTGACCTTCCTCCCATGGCGCCTTCCATTACTACTATGTTTTTTTTTGTCCTTACTTCTTCAGGAAGGCACCTTCTTATAGGGAAGGTGCCTACCCTTAGCATTTAATTCTAGGGTACACATTTCAAGCCATATCATTGCCACGTGGTTTTGGATATGGGGGGATATGATTTTTTTGACGACAATATTTTTTTCCTGTACTACAAAATTTATGAATAATTATATAAATATTTGAGTTAGTATGCGCATACCTTATTTGGTGTTTCATGCATCGTGAGGAGCATTGATTCGCTGATTTGTGACACGGGGGAGGGTTATGGTCATCTAATGTTGCTCATTCATGCGGTGATTTCATTCTAATCGAGGTGTCCAGGAGACTTAAGTGTTGGTTGTACATGGAAGGCGCTCTTTGGTACCTTCCCAATGTGGAAGGCACTTATGTGGTGCCTTCCTGATGTGGAAGATGCTTATATGGTGACTTCTCGATGTTGTCGATGCTATTTGATTGGATGCACATTTCGGTGGTGGAAGGCACATCGGTGCCTTCCCATTGTGGAAGGTGCTTATATGGTGCCTTCTCAATGTTTTCGGTGCTCTTTGAATGGATGCGCCTTCCGATGGTGGAAGGCATCTCTAATTGGATGTGCCTTTCGGTGGTGGAAGGCGTCTCTGATTGGATGTGCCTTCCAGTGGTGTAAGGTGCTTTTTTTATGATGGCACCTTCCTGCTATGAAAGGTGCTTCTAAATGGGTGCACCTTCCTAATGTGGAAGGCACTGATGAATACTTGTGCCTTCCTAGGGTGGAAGGTGCCTCGGTCTGTATGCGCCTTCCTGATGTGGAAGGTGCCTCAAGATTTTTATTTTTATTTGTGTGGCACCTTCCAGCCATGGAAGGCACCTATTTTTTTTTTGTGTGCGCCTTCTCTATAAGGAAGGCACCTTATTCTGGTGGGGTGCCTTATTTATAAGGAATGTGCATTATTCTGGTGGGGTGCCTTCTTCATACGGAAGCTGCCTTATTTTGGCAGGGCACATTCTTCATACGAAAGGTGCCTTCTTTTGGATGGGCACCTTCTTTATAAGGAAGGTGCCTTATTCTAGTGGGACACCTTCTTCATACGAAAGGCGCCTTCTTCTGGCTAGGTGCCTTCTTTATAAGGAAGGCACCTTATTCTGGTGGGGTTCCATGTTCATACGGAAGGTGCCTTCTTCTAATTGGGCACCTTCTTTATAAGGAAGGCATCTTCTTCTGGCTCGAGACCTTCATTATAAGGAAGACACCTTCTTCTTGGAAATCATGTTGCGATTGACTGGGAAAGGGTGATCAATCCTTCTCAATCTCACTTCACGCTACCTCAGCTTCTACCTACAAGTTCCAGTGTTGGAATGCTAAGCTAAATAAGGCCTAGTTTCCTAGATATCTATTCATCACATTGTCAGATCTTCCACCTGCAAAAAGTAAACAAAAAAAAATAAAAATAAATACAGTTAGATGCATTCCATGCCTATTAGGCCCTGTATTAGGATGCCTACAGCTTGCATGCGAGCGTCGTCCTTGCAAAACACATCATAAGAAAAAACTAAATTAACTAATTTTTGTGAGCACCTCCATGCCCACCATTTTTCCTGTTAAGAGTTTGGTCCGGATCTAACAATATGGGGTCTCCCCCACATCTATTATGGATTCCACCTATAAGGTTTCAGATGTGTTATAGGGGCGCAATCGGTGGCCATTGACCATTAACATAGTGTTGTTGTCGTCAATTGTTCTAACACATACTACCCCATTATTGATGAGCTCTACCACCTCATACGGTCCCATCCATATTTGCATTAATTTACCCTTTATTTCCTAGAATCGAGAATCATACATCACCCATTCTCCTTATTGGAACTGCTTCAATTTAATGTGGCGATCATGCCATCGCTTTCTTTTTTTTTATATGATTTTCATTCTCTACAAAGCATCCATTTAGATTTTTTCCAGTTGATCTAGCTGTCGAATCCTTTATTTTTTAGCATCATCCAAGAATCCTGAAGCTACCCTCAATGTCTTGATTTCAAATTCAATGGGCATCATCGTACTCTTCCCATAGACCATTTGGAAGGGTGTGAAGCCTGTGGTGGATTTCCACGTGGTATTATATGCCCAGACTTCCTCTAGAAACCATGTAGCCTAACCTTTTTTGTGTTGTTGCACGGTCTTCATTAGGATGTTCGCTATTTATATGTTCATCACTTCCACTTGCCCATTTTCCTACAGATGGTAGGGTGTAGTTTTATTGTGCCAAAATATGTATTGCTCAATCAAATCCTTTATCAACTTGGGAGTAAATTGAGGCCCTTGATCTGTTGTTATCTCTCTAGGGACCCCAAATCATGTAAAAAATGTGGGCAAATAAGAAATCGATGACTGTTATTTCTTTTGAATCTCTTAATGCTTGAACTTCAACCCATTTGGTGACGTAATCTGTATAGACAAAAATAAACCTCCTCCCTATTGAATTTGGATTAATTGGTCCCACGAAGTCCATGCCCCACTTATCGAAGGGTTCTAGGTGTACTTGAGGTTGGAGGGGAATTTCATCTCGATGGGTTGGTCTACCCATTCTTTTGCATTCATCGTACTTACTAGCGTATGCAGCTGCATCTTTGAACAGAGTGGGCCAAAAGTACCTATCCTATAGGATTTTGTAGGCAGTTCATTTCCCTACAAAGTGTCCTATGTATGGTTCATCATGACATGCTTTGAGTACTTCTGAGAACTCCTATTCTGCTACGCATCTCCTTATAACCTGGTCACATCCTATTTTGAACAGGAGGCCATCAATTCATAAGAATGATGCACTTTTCTCTACGATCACCTAATTTTCTCAGAAAGAGAGAGCAGGTGAGGTTCTTCTAGTGGCCAAGTAATTGGCTATATTTGCGTACCATGAGATTTACTCACTAATTGTGAATAAATGTTCATCCAAAAATTGGTCTTCCACTGCTATATGGTCTGTCGATATCAATTTGGATAGAAAATCTACTACGATGTTGTCTTTGTTTGGTTTGTCGACTATTGTGATGTCAAATTCTTGCAGTAACAAGATCCACCTAATAATTCTTCCACAAATGGCCAACTTGCTCATCAAGTATCTGATAGCTGCATGGTCCATGTGGACAAATACCTTATACCTGGTGATATAATGGTGGAATTATTTTATGGTGTGCACAACTGCAAGGAACTCCTTCATCACCATGTAGTTGAGCTTGGCTCCTGCAAATTTTTTGCTAACATAGTAGATGGCATAAAATTCTTTGCCATCCTTCTATTCGAGGACTGCTCCAATCGTATTGTTGGATGCATCACAGTAGATATGGAATGGTATGGCCCAATTTGGTCCTCTTAAAATTGGTGTAGATATCAGTTTCTCTTTAAGTAATTGAAATGCTTCTTCATAGTCTTTTGTCCAATTGAACTCCACATCTTTAGATAATAAAGTGTGCAGTGGTTTTGCAATTTTTCTGAATTCAGTGATAAATCGTCGATAGTACCCAATTGATCCAAGAAAACTCCTCACCTATCTCTGCGTTCTAGGGCTGCTAGGTCTCTTATGACCTTAATTTTTCTTTTATCAACCTTTATTCCTTCTACGGAAAGGTGGTGTCCCAGTATGATGCCTTCTTGCATCATCATAAAGCATTTCTCATTGCTTAGGTACAAATTGTTTTCCTTGCTTCTTTCGAGCACTCTTTCCAAGTTCATCATTGCTTCGTCAAAGGTTTCTCCATAGATGGTGAATTCATCCATGTATACTTCGACCACGTCTCCCATCATGTCTAAAAATATGCTAAGCACTACCCTTTGAAATTTGGTAGGTGTGTTGCACAATTTGAAATGTAATACCCGATAGGCAAACGTTTCCCATGGGTAGGTGAACATTGTATTATCCTGATCCTCTTATCCTATATGGATGTGGTTGTATCCATTGAATCTATCAAGGAAGGAGAAATACTTCCTCCCAGAGAGTGTATCCAAGACTTGATCAATGAATGGGAGTGGGAAGTGGTCCTTCTTAGTCGCTTTGTTTAATGCTCTGTAGTCCATACAAATTCATCATTTCCCATTCTTTTTAGGAACTACCACTAATAGTCATACCCACTCGTTGTCAAAAATTGGATAGATGAATTCGGTATTCAAGAGTTTTTGTAGTTTTTCCTTGACAATGTATTTCATTTTCGGATTCATTCTTCTCTGTGGTTTCCTGCTTGGAGTTGCTTGATCATCTAGGTATATACGATGGGTATAGATTTTTGGGCTGATACCCTTCATATCTAAGTAATCCCATGCAAATGCTTGTTGGTGTCTAACCAGGAGCTCTTCTACTTTCATCAATTGTGTCGAAGTCAACCCACTTCTGACATTCAACATTCTTCCTAGCCCGAAATGTATTTGCTAAACATGGTGATCTTAGGCACCAACCAACGGTGATCTAGGTGTGAATATGGAGGACTCCCTATGGAGGAACTCCATAATAGCACCATCTTCATCTTCTTATGCCAACTCATCCAATGTCAGCACTGGTTGGATCATGGATAGCTCAGGATTTTCATGCTCGGTCAACATGGGTTCTCCTACTGAGTCGACAGACTACACTAGGGGTGAAATAGTCAACCTTTTAACATTTCGTCCATTGGATATGGTCATCAGCCCATCCCGATAGTTGATATAAGTGTCATCTATTACTAGCCATGGCCTTCCTAAGATGATCAGGTAACCATCTAGCCTAGTTTTAGATTGTAGGACTAAAAATTTGACTGGGTATTCCCATGTACTGACTGTCACTATTACATCTTCTAACATTCCTTTCGATGCCACGATCGATCAATCGGCTAGCTGTAGCACTATTGTAGTGGGTTTTAGGTTCATAAGATGTAGCCTCTACATGGTCTCCTAAGGCATTACGTTGATGGTTGCTTTGAGATCAACCAACGTATTGGACAGGGAATGTCCCTAAATTTTTATAGTTAGCACTAGGCTACCCATGTCTACATACTTAGGATGGCATGTTTTTCCCATCATCAAATCTACTAGTTTACCCATGACATTGATAGTCTAGGTTGCACTTTGTCCTAGATTCCTTAGACACATCTCTCTTATCACCATGGTATATATCAAAACATGTCAGATGGATGGAAATAAAGGAATTGTCATGGTGAGGTTCTTCAAGATAGACAAGATATTGAACTCTGACTGCATTACTTTCCTTTGTTCTTACAGCCAGTTGGGAAATGGAGCCTTTGCTCTCTTAGGCATTTTTTCTATCACCTCTTCTACAAGATGTGTTTCTACCTCTTCCTCATCTTCTACCAGTGGAGGCGTTCCTACCCCTAGTTGTCTACCAGAACTAAGATGAATATGGTACATCAGATACATATCACCCTTAATGTTGTATGCTAGCTGGTTCACCCTATTATTGGGATTTGTCATCGATTGTGTGGGTAGCTGTGTAGGTCTCACTACTAGAAACATTGATAAATTCTATTGGGGGTGAGCTGGTACTACATTTTATGGAGCCTGATTCCATGTAGTGTGGCCTCTCCACTACTGCCTAGGATATGGATATGGCATCCATGGCTGCTGGTTTGGGAATACTATTGGGGGTGCATTAGACCAGGGTGATGGCCCCCACCACCCCATGTTAGGTGGTTGAGGTGGGTCTTGGGTCATGTATGGTCCTCCCCCATATGACAACATTTTGGTTGGCATATTCCCTGCAAGGGGTTGTGGCCAACTCTTTCGATTTCCTATGAAATAGGCATCCATGCTTTCAATATCCTCTTGATTACTGGGCAGTTGCAGGTACAATCAAGTTTTATGGTTTAGCCTGTAAACTATGCATACTCTGACTTTGTTCTTTGGGCATGCATTATTTGCATGCTTCCCTCTACATTTTGGATAGAAATAATCTAATGCTACTTTGTTTTCTTACGTATTTTTCTCTAACAGTAGCGTATCCATATGCAATGCTAGAGATGAGAGCATTTCACTCTTTAAATATTCTAGCATGTTACCTATTTTTATCATCGTGACTAAAGCAGTCACTTTCATGGTTCTATAAGTGGTCTTGCCTCTCCTTCTTGAGTAGTTTCAGCATAGTTGTTAGATGTCTTACATAGCATGTTGGTAGACATCACCTCAAAAAATCATGTTAAGAGCCTCCAGTGATTCATTGGTAAGTCCTCTCAAAAAGATGCTTTTGAGGGAATTATCAAATAATTTTGTGTGAGGAGATCATTGAAGATTGAAGTTGAATCTCTTGCAGTATTCCTTGAGAGACTCATCTTCTCTTTGCATCATGCTCAGGATCTCTTCTCTGGAGTCTCTTGCTCTCCTAAAATCTTGGTATTGCTCTATAAAGAGATTCTTCATTTGATCCCAAGTGGCAATGTGATTTACTCCCAGACCGATGAACCACTGCAGAGCTGCATCGTTCAATGTGGAAGGAAAGAGTTTCAGCTTCTATGTATCGCATTTGTAGTCCACATACCTACATAAGACATCAAAATTAAATAAAAATAGGTCAAGGTCCTCAGTTGGGTATCCTCTAAAGGTCAGAAGGTAAGCAGGGGATATGTTTTTCATTTTGGTATCTCCTACTCCTTCATAAATTAGGAAATTAAAGCCAAATGAAACTTCTTCATTGTCAGCCATTTTTTTAGGAAATGCGGTCTCTAATGCAGTATTTATGGCCTTATGGTCATTTAAGACTTTATGAGTCAAGGCTCTAAGGTTGTCTGGTGTTATCGTCTGATATTCTATAGCTTTCCACAATAGGGCTTCCTCTAAGGGTGTCCTATTAAATAGGATATTTATGATGATTCATTCTTCCCCAAGTTGATGGGATGAGGAGGCACTTTGCATAAAGTGTGGATCCTCACTCCAATGGATTGCTAGTGGTGGTTCGGGTGAGTCTAATTCAAATTTAGAATGTTCATCTGACTCAGGTTCTGGTGGATTTGTTTTTATAAACCGATAGTCAGGTCAACTCATACAAGGTCATATGGAAGGTTTATAGGTATTGTAAATAATCTATTTGTGACACTTCCCTGACAACGGTGCCAAAATATTACGAGCCAAACAAGGTTAACTTATTTCCTACTTTTGTCACATGTCCATGCATTTAATTTATTAACCCAGGGAGCTTCGTAAACTTGCAAAGGGTCTTGAACAATATTTCTTACAATACCACTTGAGATGAGTCCGCTAGTTCTACTATTGGGGGGTGTTTCAAATGGTCATCAATCATTCATACACTCCTCAATAATTTACGTAAAAATAATTAAATCTACATAAAGGAAATATTCACGCATTCCTAGAAATAAACCTACTGCAATACTGGAAATAACAATGTGATAAACAATCTTATAAAAGTAGTAAACTAATATAGAAAACACAAGAAAAATAGGGGAAGAAATACTGGCTTCGAGTGGGCCTAGGCTCCAGCAGCTTCCTCCCAACTGAACATGCACTTAGAAAATCTTAGAACTGTATTATAATTATTAAAGTATTACAATGCTTCCTCTGTATATCTCTCTATAATTACTATCAAAATATTCTATATATCCTCAGATAGGTTTGCATGTGTTTATATAGGACACTCATAGATCTTCTATTACAAAGAAGTTATAACAATCGATTCATTCCAAACTAAACTAAGACAGTCTAGTAAATGTGATCGACATCTGCTAAAATTGGCATTCATTTCAAATGATGGCATGTTCACTGATTGGTTTGTGCTTCGCTTGGCATTGGTAGGACATTCTCATACATTGGTGCGATCCCCAATTTAAATCTATATGACATAGAGTGGGAACTGCACAAGTCTTTGTTGTCCACATCATGCTTGTCTAGTCAACAGGTGAAGAACAGAGGTGCCTTCCCTATGAAGAAGGTGCCTAAGTATGTCGGGTGCCTTCTCTATGCGAAAGGTGACTTTCTACCATTGGTGCATTCTTGGAAGAGGAAGGTGCTTATATTATGTTGGTGCCTTCCTGTGAGAGGAAGGTGCTTGCCTTCTAGTGGTGCCTTCCTATTGGTGCCTTCCTTATGAGAGGAAGACGCTTGCATTCTAGTTGCGCCTTCCTATCGGTGCCTTCTTTATGAGAGGAAGGCACTTGCCTTCTAGTGGCACCTTCCTATCAGTGCCTTTATGTGATAGGAAGGTGCTTCTTTTCTTTTGGTGCCTTCCTAGAATAGGAAGGCGCTGGCCTTCTATTGGTGCCTTCCTGGGAGAAGAATGCACTTTTCTTTTGTTAGTGCCTTCCTGGAAGAGGAAGGTGCCTACTTACACTTAGCGCCTTCCTGGAAGTGGAAGGTGCCTACTTACACTTGGCGTATTCCTAGAAGAGGAATGCGCATACCTTCTCTATGTTGATTCCGAAATAAACAAAGTGTCAGGTCCATGAAAAGACCTTGATTGATCCAAATTTGACTAAATCAACTACAATTCCATAAAAACACACTGAAAACACACAAATTAGATAACATGCATAATTTCATCAAATAATTATATAATCATTCATAAAAATATGCAATCCTTATTATACAACCGCATAATAATCAAGAAAATGTATACAAAATATGAGCATTTCTAATGCTCATCAATAGGAAATCGGTGATCTTAACTTCTTGAAAATAGAAAAAGTTGAATTTACCATATAAGTGAGCAACATTAGCGAGCTCACCCCAAACCATGTATTTCCAGATTGGATCCGTCAACCCTATGACATTCTAGGAAAAAAATATCATTTCATGATATCTTCTCAATACCTAAATGCTTTGGGGGACCCAAAAGAATTACCAGTATAAAAAATAGCAACCTGAAGATTCCCATAAATATAACATCATTTCTACGAAGGGCCATCAATCAAACCTATTCATGGGCTATGATACCAGTAAAGTTTGACGTTGTTAAACTCCTCTATTGAACGTTGTAGGGGTGAAGAAGATACAATTAAAGTAAAATATTGATCCCTAATCCAAGGAGAAAACACAATGGTAGCAGAGGAGGGATATGAGATTTAAGAGGGCTTTCGAGTGGAAATATCATCAAGAATAGGAAAACTGAGGGATAGATTGTTGTTGGGGTTACTAATAGGTTTTCTATTGGGGTAGCTGATGAGGTAGCTATTGGGGTTGTTGATGGGGCAGCTATTGAGGTTGTTTTTGGGGTTATTTATGGGGTTGATGATTAAGATGATTGAAAACCACATGCCAATCATCCACACCATTGTTACCAGAATTACGAGGGTTACCTGGGTTTATGGAGGTAGACGGATTGGTGGAAGGAGAAGCAAAGATATTATGGAATTTTCTAGCCATAAGCGGGTATTAATGAATTTTATGCTGAGAGGATTGGCACCTATAAAATGTATTCGAGAGGTTTATATACACAATTTAGTTTTTTCAATTTATCATCATGTCACTATAACATCATCATTGAGTGGCATATCCATGAGTTGCAGGTCATGGCTAGGGCAAAGGTCGCTTAGGCCTTCCCACATAATTGTCATACATGGGATGTGTGAGAGCCTAAGCGTACCTTATAAGACATGGTGCCCCCATTATTAATTGAACATATTTTGTGGTCATGGATGATCCACACAATTTTTTCTACAACACCAGTTGGGGTTACTAAGAAGTTCCCACATATAGTGGCCATGCTAGTTAGGAGGAATGTGAACCCTATTGATGTAGCATACTTGAACCCTATTGACCACCCTTCCTTAGTTTTACTCATGGTTTATCATCATGTTTTGCTCACCTAGATAAAAATATTTTAAGATTTGGTTGGTTCTTTGTCCCACATCAACTATGGGAAATAAAGTAAATATTTAAAAATGTGGAAATCTCTCCCTTGTAGTGATCGCCACATGGTGGTCAGAAAGATCTTGCTTGAGGGTTACCTTTATGATATCAATGCTCAACGTAATTTTTTTTTGAATTGCTTAGCTATCAAATTTGTATCCTTGCCATGTGGCTTCATGTTTGGTTGGTTTGGTTTCCATTGAGTTCTTTTGTGGGGTATATATTAGTTTTAATATTTATGTCAATAATTTAAATTCCACATATAGCATGTGGTAGGCGCATGAGCACCATATAAGGTGGAACATACCCTTGTAGCCTGACCACTAGATGGTGGTCAAGGAATCCATGACTATAGGATTCATAGCAATAGCTATGGACATAGTTTTAGTTGGACTTAGACCATTGATCATGAACTTGACCTGTTGATTGTAGTTTGACCACTATTTTATGCTTTGTGCATTGAAATTGATTAATCCCACTTTTTATTCATGCTTCAATGGATTCTTACCTTTTAAATTTATACTTAAATATACTTTAGGGTATTCTTTCTAATCAAAAGAGAGACTTTTTATTAATTTTAAAATAATGAATCTTACCTCTTAATTTATTTTTCTTAAATACTTTTTTTGAGGGTGATTGGCTATATTATTCTATGGTTTGACTCTAACACCTATTTTTGCTAATCAAAAAAACTATTTTAGAGGTTAATATTTTGCTGAAACTACCTTCTCTTGTTAAATTAATATTTTTTTTTGGATATTGGAAGTGATTATTTTGCAAAAAAAAATTACCTTTCTAGATAAGAAATTGATTGGACAATTTTGGGTGTTGATATAGGGTAAAACATGAGTAGGATTAGGGATCAATTTTGGATGTTATAGAGTAAACCTTGAATGTTAACTATAGGTCAATTTTGTGGAAACTAAAGGGAATATAGATATAACTTTTTGTGGTCAAGTTGATTGTGTTATGGGATCAATTTTATGGAGAAATTAAATGATTCTTTGGGATCAATTTTGTGGAGAAATTGAATGTTTATTTGGAATAAATTTTATGAAGAAATGGAGCATTTTTTGGGGATCAATTTCATGGAGAGATTGAGTGATTGTTTGGATATCAATTTTATGGACAAATTGAGAAGTTATTTGCATCAATTGTGTGGATAAATTGAGTGACTATTTGGGGATAAATTGTGTGGAGCAATTGAGTGACTATTTGGACATCAATTTCATAGATAAATTATTGAGATAAATTTTATGGAGATATTGAGTAATTATTGGGATCAATTTCTTGGAGAAATTGAGTAATTGTTGAGATTAATTTTATGGATAAATTGAGTAATTGGTGGGATGAATGTCATAGATAAATTGAGTAATTATTGAGATTAATTTTATACAGAAATTGATTAATTGTTAGGATCAATTTCATGGAGAAATTGAGGGAGTATTTATGGATCAATTTCATGGAGAAAAAAAGTAATTATTAGGATCAATTTCATGTTGAAATTGAGTGACTATTTGGGGATCAATTTCACAAAAAAATTGAGTAATTATTTGGATCCAATTTATGGAGAAATAGAGTGACTATTTGGGGATCAATTTCATGGATAAATTGAGAAATTATTAGGAAAATTTGATTAGAAATTAGGTTTATAGTTTCTAGTTAAATGAAAGGTTATCTATTGATCAAATGAAAGAATATATATTTGATTTTAAACCTTGATTGAATGAAAAGTTATTTATGGATTAATTTAAAGGGATGAATTATAGACCTTGATTATTCCTTTAAGAGTGGTTAAAAAATTATTTGTGTTGGGTTAAATAAGTTAGAAATACAATAGTGGTTAATGTATTTTATTTGGACTAAATGAGTTGAAAAATATTAGTAGATAATGTATTTATTTCTGATAGTGAATTTAATATGGATTAAATGAGTTAAAAAAATATTACTGAATGTTTTTTTTCCTTTGGGATTAAAGGATTTGGAAGTACATTAGTGGATAATTTATTTCATTTGGAAAAATATTTAGGAATATATTAGTGGATAATATATTTTATTTGTAAATAAATATGTTAGTAGATAATGTATTTCATTTGGAAAATATGGGTGAATTTGGAATTTATTTGAGGGAATTATGGGGTTTCATCTTTGTTTTGTAATATGAATTAAAGGAACTATTCATGTTTTGTGGACATAAGAATTTATTTTTTCTTATAGATTTATATCGATGCTTTAGAAAAAATAAGAACAGATGTTGATTCATTTGGCAGAAATATGGGGTTCCCTCATCGATATGTAATATGAATTAAGAGAACTATTCATGTATAGGGGACATAAGAACTATAGGGTTCTTCTATACTTATATCGGTTTTGATGTATCAAATAGAAGTATGTGATTCCTTTGTATATATATTGGAGACATCTAAACTTATGGAATAAAAAGAAATTTTTAAGGTTGGATTTTTCCCATAAGGGCTTCTCAATATATATGATGTGTTGAAGGTATGTCAGATATTATCATATTATGATCTTGTATTTATTTATCTCTAAATATAGTTTATTATGGTTATGGTATTCTTCAAATAAAGGAGGAATTCATTGTTTTTCATAGACTATAGATATGAATTTATTAAGAATTCCATGTGATTAGTATGTAGTGTCATTCATGGTATTTGTAATGATTAAACTAGAATTACCCTAGTTATGGTAGTTAAGTAATGCACACTCTTTGTATTATTAAATAGTACTTACTACGATGAAGTGTAGATAGGTAAAGAGTTATATCTATTATTATTAAATCTTATAGATGAGAAGCATGGAAAGAGATAGAGAGTAGACTAAAGGATTATGGGATAGCTTAATTACAATACACTCAATGAACTTACATAGATGGACTTATGTATGGTGTAGATATGGACATACAATTTTGATAGACTAAAAGGGATAAGTTAGATCATCATGGAGATGAGATAGATTACTTATTTGTATTATGCTTAACATAACTACATAGATGAACTTATGTATGATGTAGGGATGGGTGTACCCTTTTGATGGATTAAAAGGAATAAGTTGAGTCATTGTAAAGATAACATGGATAAATTAATCATAAGGATTTTCATCCATGGATACCTTCATATATTAAATTATGTAAGGTGGTGAGACACAAATCCCTAATGAGTATATAAAAAAATTCCTCTTCAGTGGGTTAGATTTTTAGGTCATTATAATTGGTATCAAATCTCTAGGTGCAATGGACTAGAAGCTTCTGTGAATGAGATAAAGGTTGCTTAATAATCGACCCTATGAAATATAGCTTTATGTTGATATGGTACCTTGCATGGAGTAAGTATGACCATCATCATTAACAAGAGATTAATAATATGTAAGCACACTAGGAATAACATCTTGTATGGAGAAATAATAACCATAACTATTATCAAATGAATGGCAATAAAATAAGTTAGATTGGAAGGATAAGAGACTAAATATAAGCAACTAGACTCAAATCCTTTATGGATAAGGATAATATCACATTACGGTAAGGCAAGTGTGACCCAAGTTATTACCAAGAAGGTAATAAGGGCTACAACCAAGATGGCATCTTGTGGGATATAACTAACCAGTGGAAGTAGAATTGAAAGTAATGGTAATTTTTTGCAATTATAAATGCAATAATAAAGAGTGTAAAAGTAATATAGGGTTTCACGAATCAAATGGTTTTAGATTTTATACTTTAGGAGCCTTACCTTATCTATCCAAAACTAGTAGAATCCAAAGATGGACACAAACCTAAAGATATTGTGGTGTAGAAACATATGAAGGGTTTGTAATAGATACCTTGATAATGGAATTCTATGGTGGATCCATAGATAAGGACTTCTTTGGAAAAGATCTGGATGGTGTATCTTGAATCCTATTTTCCAACTGTATAGGTTCGGATCCCATTGTCAATTTGGATTGGTGATGGAACCTCAAATGATTTTTGGATGTCCATGTGAAGGATATCACATGGAGTGATAGTCACCTCAATCCAACCATCATGGATATGAAATTATTGAGCACCACATTTTACTCAAGGTGTAATATGTAAACTAAGAGGTTCTTACACCTAAGTATTGGCATAGAAATACTTAGACTAGTAAATAAATTAATGTCTTTTTTCTTCAAGGATAATGATGAGGTTCATCCCTATGCTATAGTCAAGTTATCCTACACTCAGAGAGAGTTCGGAAAGAATGTAATAACTTTACTCTCTTCCAATATGGTTATATTTGGGTTGTTACATTCTAATCCAACTTCTTTATATGGCAAAGAGAATTGGCACCCAGTTTAAGAAATATAAGAAGAGAATCTTCTCAATATCTATGGCTATTTAGGTATGATGAAACTATAGGTAGAACCTAAATTGAATAATAGAGAGAACATATGAGTCCACATAAGTAGTTAATGGAAATTATTTTTAATCAAGTTTCCTAGAATGAAAATTTTGGACATTAAAAAGAGAAATATCCTATTGCAGAAGATCAAGAATACAAAGCTTGAATATTGGAAAAGCTAAGCAAGGACCTAATGAGTATCGTGCTATCCAAATTGGTAAAATCCAATCGATATATGGTTGTATATATTGGGAACGAATATTTTCCTTGTGGAATTATTATTTAGTAACCCAAATAATAGGGTTACCCTTCATGTGCTTGATATAGCTTTGGAATGATGAAATGACTTTAGAAAAAAAAAACTAGCAAGAAGACTCAAACAATGAAACTTTAGTGGAATGGTTTTGACCAAGCCTTAATCAATGATCATGATAGATTACTCTATTTTTATATAATGTCTTTGGTTTTAAGGTAGAATTCATTCTTGAGGTTTGTATAGCTATAAACTCTACATTTGTTTATCAACATAAGGTGAATTATTTAAAAGGTATAAATCCAATATAGATTATACCAAATGATTAATCATCAGATTTAATTTTGTTTCTCTTAGTTTTAGCTTTGTAAATAATAACAATAATTACAGAGAAATAAAATGTGTAGAATTGAAATAAAATGTAATGTATGATTTATAACTAATTGAATGCTTTTTATATTTGTTGATGTGGATCCACATGCAACCTATTGAATTAACTATCTATTTGTACCTTATAATATATGATGATGTAATTTATTTTAATTGATAAATTAAATTTAATCTATGTACTAACTATTCCTATTATATTTTAGGGGTAAGATAATAGGGACTGGCTGTAGAAGTGGGTCCTGCCTCCTAGAGGGCAGTGTAAATATTTCTCCTCTAAACTATTTTACTTCGGTAACTAATGTGCATTAATGCTACTAACATTATTTTACTTTATAAATGCAAGAAAATATAGTAAAGACTACATAAGATAAATCATGTAGAAATAAATGACACTGTTACCAAATACATGATAAAATAGTATTGTTTCTTTATTGCTGGAAATTCAAACGTATAGTGTCCTCAAGTATCAAATATTTCAAAAATTATATATAGAGTATTTGAACATTATATATTCTACCATTAGACTTTGGTATTTTGACATTAGTTGAACATTAGACTTTTCAAATGTCCCCCTTGTAATATATAATGTCACTTAGACATTCTTAATGGAATTCTTCCACATATTTTTCCATGTGGCTCTATTGGCTTGATGATTCGAACACTATATTTTCAACAATAACAAGCTAAAATTATAATATTCTGTAACCAACTTGGACTTTATCACAATCCCTATGGTCCAAGTGGTAAACTAACGAACTAACATAATCAAAATTTATTAATAAAATAATCTAATGACATGGAAACTACAAATGTATGCACCTTTATTCTATGAGAGGACAAAATAGCTTGCGTCAGAATCTAAAATATATTAACATAATAATTTTATAACTTCATAATACAAAAATTATAACAAATTTAATCAATATGAAATTCTTGTGCATAATGCCAACATGATAGTCAAATGTGTTGATTGTGCATACCTTGTAATATTGTTACATTGTCATTGGATGTGGCATATTGATGTATTGGATAGTTTGACCCGATCAACATCCTTTTATTAATGTCTTTTCATTAATGCTTTATGTAATGACTTTATATAGCTGTATTTCATATCATATTTTTGTAGCATCCATCCACGAGTCTCCTTAACATGTCATCCTTGCAGCTGATCTATCCATTCTTGTTATCTGGTCTACACCTTGTCTCATCCTACTTTGTGATGCTATAATCTATTGCAAAATTATATTGCCAAAACCTATATAACATGCACACTTTTGATTAAAATACAAGCATAAATCACTTTTATCGTCAAGGATTAAATTCATTCGTAAATCACATAAATAAGATAAGAATGATCATAAAAATACATCTATTTTCATGAATCTATAAATAGAAAATGAATCAAACTGCATAAAATATGTGTTTTTTTAGCACTCATCATTCCCCCAAATTGAAGGAGATGCATGTCCTCATGCATACAATTTTGAAATTACAGTATGTCTAAAAAATATTACAATATTTATTCAATATGAAACAAAATAGTGCAGTGTTTACGTAAAATTTTTCATAGATTTAAATCAAGACACTAAATTTTTATAGAATTATTTTTTGTAATTGTCATCAACAAGGAACTATATTTTTCATAAATTATTTGCATTAAGTTTTATGAAAATAAATCAACTAAAATATGAAACAATATGTTGTATATATCTACTTTTAGATATGCAACAACAAAGGATTAACAACATGATTAATATTAAGTAAAGTTTATAAAATTATGCAAATTTTACCAAATGTTTATAATAGATTGTTCAAATTTAGACCTAAGTCTAGAGGAAATTTGTGTTGGTTGTGGTCGCTTCACTGGTAAATTCATTTTCTTATTCACATTTTGTACCTTTTCTTTAGCCACCTTGGAGTCAAGTGGAAACTCAATAGATATGGTTTTGATGTTCTTGACTTCTATGGATCCTCCATCCTATAACTCAAGTTGTGCATCCTTATTTTTAGAACGAGATGGAGGTTCAACTATTTTACCGATGTGATTGATAATTATGTCTATATTGCTAGGAATCCCGATGTTAAGGACTAATCCTATTGGAGGTATCCTTGCTTCAACAGATGGCTCCAAAATTTGGCTGTGGTTCCATTGAAACACTTCAGTGAAGTAAATCAAGTTATCTTCCTCGAGTACTTAGGTGAAGTCAATTATTTTATTGAATTTTATAGATTTCTTTTATTTCCTATCAGATGTGGGGCTCTTATCGAGAGAGGTACTAATAGTTATTGGTTGGATGACTGGGTTAGCTAGTATCACCAGTCTATTCATGGATATTTGTTTGAGGAGATCAAGCTAGAGAGTGGGTGCATGTTTTACTAGGGTAATGTGCTTGGTAAACTCATTTTTAGTCTATCCATATTGATATGCAACACAGTCTATTATGTTCATATTTGCTTAAGTATTTATATAGATGGATTTGATGGAGGTGAGTTTGTCTTTGGACTAGATGCTTCTCATGTTCCCTGAGTTCCTAGAATGAATCTCTCATGTGTAGTTTTTTTGATAGGCTAATAAGACTTGGAGGTTTTGGAATGGCTAGGGCATTTACGTACAAGGGATTTTTCCTCCTCTAAAATTTCAAACCTAGTATTATCCTCAAGTACACTATATCCCATGGATTCAAACATACTTGGCTCAGAATGGATAGAGAGGTTAGATTATTCTACTACTATGTCCTATGGTATCCTAATTTCACATTATTTATATAGGACTATATGTTTGATCAACCCATTATGGGTGATTAGGTGAAATTTAGGGCTGCCCTTGGAAATTTTAGGTTGGACTTGGGTAATTGTAGCTTTAATTGAGTGGTAAATAAAATATGTAAGGTTTATTATATAGTTCTCGTACTTTGAGTACTTGATATTGAACATAATTTTAAGGTGGCATCCTCCATAATTATATAGTCTCCCCTATAGTGTAAAAAACCTCATAAGGATTGTGGTAGCCTCTTACTATTTTATGGGAAGTGAGGAGGTTGTTACTCCTTTAATCCAGCCCTCTCTGTATTTAGTCACAGAGCATATTTCCTTGAACCTCTTAATCATCTAGTTTACTCCCTTATAGGTTGATTTATAGTAGTGTTGACCAAATTCAAAAAGGCATAACACTGCAGATATCAATATGGTAGTAATTTTAATTTTAATTTCACCTATGTGGTTCACCATGGTTATGGGATTGTAATTCATAATGAATGACTTTATCACGCCCTTGTCATACCCTTGTAATTTTATCAAGGCATCCCACCAGAATGCCTATTGGAAAATTTTTGTTACGATATCATTAGGGTTTTGGGTATAGATAGATGAAGGTTTTTGTTACATATAAAAGGTAGCTCTCGATATGGTTACTGATTTAAAATATAGGGTAGGGTTTTGGTTAAAAAGAGTTAGGATTAATTTAGAATATGCTTCAGTCTCTATTTTTAAATTGTTATCATGAAGTTGCTTGGCTGGAAGGTAAAACTGTAGAAAACATCGATAAACAATTCATGCATAAACAAATAAATTTCTCCATATCTCAACCCTTTGGGTTATAAAATAAAATAATTTTTTACCTATTTCAACCCATGCAAATGTAATGTCAAGATTATTATGTACATTTAGTTTATTTCTGCATATTATCCTATAATTTATTATAAGCATGATTTTAAAAAGGTAAATTATTTTCTTCTATCAATATATATTTTACGACTTCTTTATTTATTATATTCTCCATATAAAAAAATAAATAGTTTAGAGATTGTGTTTGTTACCTTACCTATTTGTATTAGCATAAGTTGGCATTGTCATCTACTTCATCCATTCCCTCAACATATTTCACCTATAATTCACCTTCGACCTTTATCACCACCTAGTAATTTTTATCTGATGCTCGTTGGTTTCATTCCTTGGTTGCAATAGTTTCGTATTTAGCTACATGATGTATCCCTCTTATAGTTATCGAGCTTGTTATGTGAATATTAGGGATAATTTTCCCTATTCCTTTTTAGGTTTAATATCAACATAAAACATAGGTGAATCTTAACCCTCCGCTTATCTATGATCGATGGCTCATAGTACTGATATGTGATGCTCTTTGTTTATTTTCTTCCTACAGCAAAGTGTAATTGATTGTTCCTCTTTATGCATGATGGTTAGTGGTAGCTTGCAGAGGAATATTTCATCGGTGGTATGTGACTTTAACCAAACTAAATCATGAATAACACAAGCTTATACTAAGAGGGATGGTGAACAGTGTAAGATAAACTTTTACTTTTCTTTCTAAAAAACTATTATCCAATGTTATCAATTGCAATATCAATAACAGTAACAAAGAAATGCATAAATCATCACACACATTAGAGACACAAATTTAACGTGGTGAAGAACACAAGCTTATTCTGAGAGGGGGGGTGAATAGTATAAGACCTATTTTTACTTTTCCTTTATACTTTAAAACAATAAAGCAATATATCCAAAGCAATATCAAAACAATGCACAAGATCATCCACAAAGTGACACAACAATTTTGATGTGGTTCATCCACAAAACTTTTCTCTAAAAGTTATATCAAAGTCCTCTGGGAATCCTTCCCAATTACAATGTTTATGAGCCTCGGCCCAAAGGAGAAACCTTCCCCCAATCTAAATTTATGAGCCTCTGCTCAAAGGAGATACCTTCCCCTACCTCTGCTCTGGCTAATGATCCTCTAGAAGACCTCTGCCTCTGCTGCCCTTAGCAAATGGAACTCTATCCATAAAAGACACCTGTCTTCCCTGCTCTGGATAGAGACCTCTGTCTTCAACTCTATCACCTCAAAGCTGGTCCTCGAATTTGCACCAAACATAGTCCTTCGGTCTAGCACAAATGTCCTTGGGTTCTACTCATAGAACCAATGAACCTCTGTCCTCAAGTTCTTTGATAGAACTATCAAAATCAGCTTCACAAGTCCTCTGCAAGGACCTGTCCAAATTTGCTCACAAGTCCTCACTTGAACCTGTCTAAATCTTCTCACAAGTCCTCACTATAACCTGTCCAAATCTTCTTACAAGTCCCCAATGAAACTTGTCACCTGTTCACAAGTTCATAAATAAAAACTTGCTTGGCATGAACCCACAAAGAGAATTGTTAGAGACCCAATGTGATTCATCAACCTCATAGAAGCATAAAGAGAATTGTTAGAGACTCAATATGTTCAATACTTAACTCCCAATCTCAATCTCAACTCAATATCAATCTCAACAGAATAAGATAGATGTAGTATGCTTTTCTCAAGAACATGAAACACAACCCAACAATTGCCAACCATGCAATATCTTATATAACAAAGATACTCATGTTATTTCCAACAACCAATATCTTTTCTCAATCAATTAGGGATTCAACAACAATTCTCAAAGACAAGGTTTAACCAACGTCATTCAACTCAACATTAACCTTGAAGCATTCAACCAATCATCACAAGAAAAGGAAACAAGTAGAAATCCTTTTCCCTCCAAAGATATTTGAACAAAATAGCCACCAACACAATATCACCAAATGCAAAGAATAACTTGTTCAAATCAACTCAATGGAGTAAGCCCAATATCATGTATCAAGTAAAGCAAAAACTTGAACAAAAAACCTCTTTGGAAGCAACTCAACCATCAACCTCAAAATAGCCAACCAAGGGTTTCACCAACTCAATGCAAGTAGCAAGACTCAAAAACATAAACCCTAGTGCACAATGCTTCCACTACCTCAAACCATAATTATGCATTCACTAAAACACTCATCAATGATAACAATGCATAAGTAGTCTTCAACAACCCATAAAATAGGACTTACACCCAACCAAAGGAAACCTTGTTGTATACCTTTTCACTCCAATCTTATTTCAGAAAAACATACACCAATCATACTCATAAGAAGAATGTGCCCATACCTTTTTGTAGTGAAGAAACCCCTTTGGAAATCTGCCACAATCACAAAATTCTTTTGTCAATCTTCACATGGGTTAGTAGATCACAAAATAATCAAAATTACTCCACTTTTCAATAATCATCACCAAAGCCTTTAATTGCACAACTTCCTTATCTCTCCTAAAACCACTTGTACCATAAAATAAAATAAATCACAACATTGCATAACCTTATAACTCCCAAAACCACTTATACCATAAAAGTAAAATAAAACATTTTATATCATGCATAAACATTCCACACTTTAGTTATGACTCCCCTAAACCTTTGATGTCCACTATACTTTTCAAACATTCAAATAAAAATATATTTTATTTCCATTCACCTTATAACTCCTCAAATTCTAATAATTCAAACAACAAAGTATTATCATCATTAAATAAAAATGTGGGGCATACCTTAGTAGCACTTTAAGCCTTCGTCAATACTCGAAACCATGACCTCTCAAGTCATGCAAGCCCTAGCACTAGGGCCTCAACCATGTGGGCTAAGCTACCCGTGTGAACCAAGGAGAAATTTACTTTTTCTTCACTATTTCTTATTTGCGCATGGAGACAAAACAACTTTAATATTCAATTGTCGCTTAGTCTCAATCTCGAGACCTACTTATTCAAAGACCCTTCACTGAAACCAAAACCTAACGCTGCTATCATGGTGGATGAAACTGCAATAGCAGTTCGATTCTCTGTATCCTTTGAAATGTGTACCAGTAACACTTTCTCGATTTCCATGTAATCAAAAGATTTCACAATATTAGATTTGATGATCGTGTAGGGGTTTTCGATGTTTTTAAAAGGTTTTCGTCTGCATCTTTATAACAGCGAGCATGGTATTATTTTCACTGATCAATATCAAACTCCACATGTGCCTCCTCCTTGGCACCATGACCAATTCATCACAGCAAAGACTTGTCCACCACGTGCGCCTCCTTCTCGTGCAGACGAAGACGAAAACGAAATGCACAATAATTGATTTCGATTACTTAGCCCTTCCTGAAATGAATTTATTAGCCTCATTATATATGCACTTCGATGCATTACCAAAAATGTCGGCATTTCCAAACACGTCGAAAAATGCTTTAATTTAATTTTAAAATATTAATTTAAATTTTAAATAAATAAAATTTAAACTAAATGTTTAAAATTAAATATCTTCATCACCGGGGCACCTTTTTCAATGAAACGAAAAGCCAACTTGGGTTTTAAGAAAAACCCATTCCAAATATGTTTCCCATGGTTTTAAATAAAACATTTTATTTTGTCTGCCTTGGTTTTCACAAAAACCCTTCCTCTCTTTGACATCAATGACAACATCGACACTTGAGCAAAGGCAATGTACCCAAGGTACCCAAAATTGCCAACAATCTCCCCCTTTGTCATTGATGGCAAAAATTTACTAAAAACACATCTTCAAGATCCAAAATTGAAATCACTCTCTTTGAAGTTTTGCTCCCCATGACTTGAAGCTTTCATCTTGACTTGAATCTCTACCCCTTACTCATATCTCTCCCCCTTTGTCATCAATGGCAAAGGGCCACCTTTGGGGCTTGAAACTAAGAATGAGCCTCTTAGCTTAGTCCCTCCCCCACCTCCTGATGAGGTGATTAATTTTGGAGTGGGAGTAAAACTCCCATTAGGCACTGATCATCATCAACGTCTATAACTTCCTTGCCGGGCCTTCTCTTGAACTCTTTTTCCATATTCTTGTTTCTATCATTTTTTTGATCCTTGGACCTGATCATGCCACTGTTCTTGTTCCTGTATTCTAGAATTTCAGATCTACACTGTCTGACTGTGTGACCTTCATTGTTGCACTTATAACAAGTAACAATGTTATTTCTTTTAAGCATACCTGTTCTTTGAATCCACCAGTTCTGACCAAACCAGTTCTGACCAAACCTGTTTTGACCAAACCTGTTCTGACCAAACCTGTTTTGACCAAGCCTATTCTGACTAACCCAGTTCCTGATATTTGCCTTGCAAAAAATTGCTTTATGCCCAAACTGATTGCAAGAGTAGCAATACCCATGAAAGAAATTACTACTAAAACTGTTATTTACCTTCTTCACTTGAGCCATGCAATGTATAGCCATGTGGCCAAATTTGTGACACGCAAAACATCTGCCTTGAAACTTTCCATTGTTTGACCTCTTAGGTTCTGAAAACTTTTTCTTCTCATTCTGAATTCTATTTTCTATTTCTGTGCATCTATCATTCAAGGACTCATGATCTAAAATACTTTCCTCATCAGAACTTTCTTCTTTTTGGAGTCTCTTACCAGACTCTCCAACTTGTTCCTCGTGAGGCTTAAAAAAATCAAGATCTATTTTATCTGTTGGATTTCTTTGACTTTGGATGAGAGACTTAACCCTTTTGGAGCTATCTTGAAACCTGTATAGCTTATCCTTGTACTCTTTATTTTCCTCTTTCAACGAAGCCATTTTCTGTTCTAATTCACTATACTCAAGCACCTTAGATTCTAACTCATTCTTGAGTTCTTGTGCCTTAGCCATAGAGACGTCAAGACTTTTTATAAGTTCATCTTTCTCCATACAACATTCATCTAATTTATCCTTGAGTCTAGCATTCTTCTTTCTTTCCTTTTTCAAAGCACTAAGAGCATTAATAAGTTCACCTTTAAGATCTACTTCACTTTCCTCTATATGTTTGCTTTTTGAATCATCAAGGCCTTTTTCAGATTTCTTATCACTAGAGGTGCTACCCTTTTCAAAGACCATACATGCATCTTCCTTAAAATTTTATAAAGCATCCTCATACATACTAGCAACCAAAACATTATTTGTGCAATCATCCTCAAGGTGACCAAAATTTCCACATCTAAGACATTTCATGATAATGAATCTATGTTTTGGTTCTTCCTCTTTTTCTGATATGAACAACATCTCATTTTCATTATTACATGAAGAACTTTCACTATCACTACTAGAACACTTACTTGCTTTGTCTAGGTAGAAGCTCTTCTTGTGCTTGTGAGAATACCTCTTTCCTTTATTGTTGTGCTCATCTTTGTTCTTCCTTTGATGCCTATGCCTTTCAGAATCCTTGCTCTTACAATCCTATTTATCTTCACCAATTTTGAACGGATCATCTTCATATTCACTGCTACTAAACCCATGGCAATGATGATCATTGTGATCGAGTTGACCACAAACAAAACATTCTCTTACTTGTGAGCAATCAATTGCAAAGTGACCGGTCTTCCCACAACTGGTGCAAAAATTTATTAGTCTGGCTTGTTCTCCACTGTTTGATTCATCTCTTGAATCTATTTCCATTCCCAAAGCAACAACATTGAGTTCTTCTTAATTTTCTTTCATGACCATGTGAGATTTCTTCTTGTTGTGTCTTATGGTTTTGCTTTTGCCTTTCCTTGTCATTTGTGTTCTTGTAAGATCTTCCTTCAAGCTGTTTAAACTTTTTCTAAGGAACCGGTTCTGATACCAATTGAAGAACACAAGCTTATATTGAGAGGGGGGGTGAACAGTATAAGACCTCTTTTTACTTTTCTTGTATACTTTAAAACAATAAAGCAATATATCCAAAGCAATATCAAAACAATGCACAAGATCATCCACAAAGTGACACAACAATTTTGATGTGGTTCATCCATAAAACGTTTCTCTAAAATTTATATCAAGGTCCTCTGGGAATCCTTCCCAATTACAATGTTTATGAGCCTCAGCCCAAAGGAGAAACCTTCTCCCAATCTAAATTTATGAGCCTCTATTCAAAGGAGATACCTTCCCCTACATCTGTTCTGGCTGATGATCCTCTAGAAGACCTCTGCCTCTGCTACCCTTAGCAAATGGAACTCTATCCACAGAAGACACTTGTCTTCCCTCCTCTGGCTGGAGACCTCTATCCTCAACTATATCACCTCAAAGCTGGTCCTCAAATTTGCACCAAACATAGTCCTTCGATCTAGCACAAATGTCCTTGGGTTCTACTCATAGAACCAATGCACCTCTGTCCTCAAGTTCTCTAATAGAACTATCAAACTTAGCTTCATAATTCCTCTGCTAGGACCTATCCAAATCTGCTCACAAGTCCTCACTGGAACCTGTCCAAATATTCTCACAAGTCCCCACTGGAACCTATCCAAATCTTCTTACAAGTCCCCAATGGAACCTATCACCTGTTCACAAGTTCATAAAGAAAAACTTGCTTGGCATGAACCCACAAAGAGAATTGTTAGAGACCCAATGTGATTCATCAACCTCATAGAAGCATAAAGAGAATTGTTAGAGACTCAATATGTTCTATACTTAACTCCCAATCTCAATCTCGACTCAATCTCAATCTCAATAGAATAAGATAGATGTAGTATGCTTTTCTCAAGAACATGAAACACAACCCAACAGTTGCCAACCATGCAATATCTTATATAACAAAGATACTCATGTTCTTTCCAACAACCAATATCTTTTCTCAATCAATTAGGGCTTCAACAACAATGCTCAAAGACAAGGTTTAACCAACATCATTCAACTCAACATTAACCTTGAAGCATTCAACCAATCATCACAAGAAAAGGAAACAAGTAGAAATCTTTTTCCCTCCAAAGATATTTGAACAAAACAACCACCAACACAATATCACCAAATGCAAAGAATAACTTGTTCAAATCAACTCAATGGAGTAAGCCCAATATCATGTATCAAGTAAAGCAAAAACTTGATCAAACAACCTCTATGGAAGCAACTCAACCATCAAACTCAAAATAGTCAACCAAGGGTTTCACCAACTCAATGCAAGTAGCAAGACTCAAAAACATAAACCCTAGTGCACAATGCTTCCACTACCTCAAACAAGAATTATGCATTCACCAAAACTCTCATCAATGATAACAATGCATAAGTAGTCTTCAACAACCCATAAAATAGGATTTACACCCAACCAAAGGAAACCTTGTTGTATACCTTTTCACTCCAATCTTATTTTAGAAAAACATACACCAATCATACTCAAAATAAGAATGTGCCCATACCTTTTTGTAGTGAAGAAACCCCTTTGGAAATTTGCCACAATCACAAAATTCTTTTGCCAATATTCACAAGGGTTAGTAGATCACAAAATAATCAACATTACTCCACTTTTCAATAATCATCACCAAAGCCTTTAATTGCACAACTTCCTTATCTCTCCTAAAACCACTTGTACCATAAAATAAAATAAATCACAACATTGCATAACCTTATAACTCCCAAAACCACTTATACCATAAAAGTAAAATAAAACATTTTATATCATGCATAAAGATTCCACACTTTAGTTTTGACTCCCTTAAACCTTTGATGTCCACTATACTTTTCAAACATTCAAATAAAAATATATTTTATTTCCATTCACCTTATAACTCATCAAGTTCTAATAATTCAATCAACAAAGTATTATCCTCATTAAATAAAAATGTGGGGCATAGCTTAGTAGCACTTTAAGCCTTCGTCAATACTCTAACCCACGACCTCTCAAGTTGTGCAAGCCCTGGCACTAGGGCCTCAACCATGTGGGCTAAGCTGCCTGTGTGAACCAAGGAGCAATTTACTTTTTCTTCACTATTTCTTATTTGTGCATGGATACAAAACAACTTTAATCCTCAATTGTCGCTTAGTCTTGATCTCGAGACCTACTTATTCGAAGACCCTTCACTGAAACTAGCACCTAACGCTGCTGTCATGGTGGATGAAACTGCAATAGCAGTTCGATTCTCTGTATCCTTCGAAATGTGTACCAGTAACACTTTCTCGATTTCCATGTAATCAAAATATTTCACAATATTAACTTTGATGATCGTGTAGGGGTTTTCGATGTTTTTAAAAGGTTTTCATTTGCATCTTTATAACAGTGAGCATGGTATTCTTTTCACTGATCAATCTCAAACTCCACATGTGCCTCCTCCTTGGCACCATGACCAATTCATCACAGCAAATACTTGTCCACCACGTGCGCCTCCTTTACTGGCGCAGACAAAGACAAAAATGAAATGCATAATAATTGATTTCGATTACTTAGCCCTTCCTGAAATGAATTTATTAGCCTCATTATATATGCACTTCTATGCATTACCAAACATGTTGGCATTTCCAAACACGTCGGAAAATACTTTAATTTAATTTTAAAATATTAATTTAAATTTTAAATAAATAAAATTTAAACTAAATATTTAAAATTAAATATCTTCATCACCGAGGCACATTTTTCAATGAAACGAAAAGCCAACTTGGGTTTTAAGAAAAAACCATTCCAAATCTGTTGCCCATGGTTTTAAATAAAACCTTTTATTTTGTCTACCTTGGTTTTCACAAAAACCCTTCTGCTCTTTGACATCAATGACAACATCAACACTTGAGCAAAGGCAATGTACCCAAGGTACCCAAAATTGCCAACACGTGGTTCATCAAATGTGGGTGACATCCATGAAGAAAATATTTCTTCTAAATTTTCACAACAAATCTCTTGGGAATCAATTCCTTATTACAATGTTTATGGACCTCTATCCAAAGGAGATCTCAATCCCCAATGCTTAGGTTCAAGGATCTCTATCCATAGGAGAAATCTATACCCTCTCAAGTTCATGGATATATTTTTATAGGAGTACTCTATTCCCTTTGATCTGGTTTGTGGATCTCTCTTCATAGGAGAAATCTATCCCCTCTGCTATAGTTTGTGAATCTCTCTCCACAATAGAATCATCTCCTTTGCTCTAGTTTATGAAACTCTATCCACAGGATAACTGTATCCCCTTTTATTTAGTTCATGTAAATCTATCCACTTTTATCTAGTCACCACCAAAGCTAGTATACAACTCTGCTAATTCTAATCCAAGCCTAATCATAAGGCTTACTCAGGTTTGCTCATAAATATGCTCTCAAATCTATCCCAAATATGTACATATTATATGCACAAATATATCTTCAAATTTTTACCAAATATGCACACATTACATGCACAAACATATCTTAAACTCAATCCTAAATATACACACATTACATGCACAAATTTGTCTCAACTCTATTGTAAATCCACACATGTTACTCTTGGGCAACAAATTGACATCAAGTTTTACTTGAAACTATGACTGTTTATCTTCCAATTTTCTATCTAGGCATGTACCTGATAGTCACATCTCAACACTCAACATTGGATGGACCAAATGATTCTTTTAGCCCAACCTCCAAAGTAGGTTGGCTCCTTGTTAGAAAAAAAAATAGATTTAGAGAGTTTATAACAAACAGTGGCTGGATAGGCTTACAACAATGGCAACTATAGAAAAAAGCTTCCACAAACTATTTCTAGTGTCCCATTACTCAATATTAGCAGCATCCAAACCAATTAAATCTTCATACATTACAACATAAAATAGAAATATGTTACATAAATAAATTCCAATATCTAATATTGATAATCCAATCCAGCTAAATAGACCAATAATCATATTTAATAGAAATAAACTTACTAACAACATAGATCTATCTATGAATAGATTACAATTACTCTCAAAAATAGTAATCCAATAATTTGGAATGAACTAACCACTAAAGTATTGGCATAAATGCAACTCATAGCTTTGAGCCTCTTGCACAAAATATAGCGAAGATAACAAATTTTGAGTCATAAATTAGAGTAATGCTCCTTCCATTAGTCTTCAACAATATTTACAATAGGGCAAGAAAACACACTAGAGCCGACCCTTGAAAATGAGGGTTCAGCCTCTATTTATAGTTTATAAAATTCAAAATATTAAGGAGATATTACAAAGATTACAATTTCACAGCTCAAAAAAGATTTTTTCTGGCATTATCTCATTGGATAGTAAAGTTTGGGAAATATACTAGAAGTAATCCACCATGGCAACTCAGCTCTGCAACTTGTTGGTCCAGTCATGGTAGTTGGATTTTAAGTTGTTGAAAATAACTTTGGACTATTCATCATTATTGGAATCTCCGTTTTGTGATATATCTACAACCATTTATGGTTCTTAGTTCTTGGAAACCCTTGATGCTTCACCTTCATACTTTCAAACTGATTGATCTTGAATCCGATAAGATTTTGTCTTTATACTCAACAAATATTGTTACAAAGTTCTATGTCATTGATCTTCTTCATGGACTATTGTGATTAAACCTTTAGAAATTCTTTGCAAACTAGAAAGGAAGGAAAAAAATGCCATTCCACACTTTTTAGATGTTGATATCATTTTGGTAGATTTGGTAATACATAATCAAATTTTGGTGAGAAATGCACTAAGATGAAAGCGAAATGAAGTCTATTGTCCATCCACTACTTAGCCTTCTTTATCTCTTCAATGACATAAATCAAATTGAAATCCACACTAAATATATGTTGATGTCATATTTTACTTAGTTGGAATGCAGAATCTCCAATCCATACTGGTTGTAGTGTAAATAGTCTTTGTACTTATTTCATACCTTTTACAATTTTTTTGGTCTTCATGTTGTCATTCTGAACTATAATATTCTTGGAACTCAGTGGATTCAATCTTATCAACACTTAGTCACTAGAGAATGCAAAAAATAATCAATAATTGCTATTCTGCACTTTTTATCATGCTGACATCATCTTTTCTCAAAATTTTTATGGAATCAAGCTTCATCTAAATCTATTGCCAAATGCATTGGGCACTGAGCGGGATGAAAACTTAGCTCAAAAAAGACTAAGTATTGAGTGGATTGGATAATTATTATTGTAGGTCCGCTCTAAAATACTCTATATCCTCAATAGAATAGAGATGTCATGCCTTAGAATAATATTTTTAATATTTTCTAAGGATGTGGCCATTTTAGGCCTACATTTTGGTGCCTCCCAATGGATTAGCTTGTAAATACATCTAACATAGAATCTTATCCATTGGGTATCAGGAGTCAAAAATGCTTCTCTTTAGAGTATTACCTCAATATTTTCTCCTTTAAAGTCACCTTATTCAAGATCAACCCCTCCTTTTGTTAGAGCCACAAATTGAGTCTTTTCTAGAGCATCTACATTGTCCACCAAACTGATACCTATCTCTAGTTTTCTCTTAGTCTTAAAAGTATGAGGGTTTATATTTTATTGATATTACCATATATTTTACCTTGGTTTTCTTTCTTTTCTATAATATAATTGAAACTGAAGTGCTTGACCTTTTTACATAGAGATCATTTGATTATAACATTCTTGTATTCTAAAGGTTGTGTCTATATTCTATTTGTCAACTCAATATCAATCAACTTTAGGAACTCCATTTCCATATTCTCATTCACACATTCTAGCCAACATCAACCTAGACCAAGCTAGGGTTACTGGATCTATCACAATCAAATACCTAATTTATTGAGCATTACCAATAAGAATATCTTCATACATAAATTGAGGGGAAGATCCATGAGCCTAACCAAAGCTAGTGCTTTATCAATACTCTAAGTTTTTAATCAAAATATATTATCCATTCTATGAATAATAACCCTCTATGACTATATAACCAAGGTTTCCATTGAAGAATATTTTCCCAATATTTCTCACATTTCAACTTCACAAAAAAGAAGCTCTTAGGTATGGTCATAATCTCCATGAACCCTAACAGTTTCCATTTGGACCTTTCCCACTTTATAATAGTATCTAACTCAATTTGGACACCCAAATTTTTTCTAACCAATATAATATCCCTTTATGTAGTTTCCATATCCACTAAAGAGTCAAGTATTGAGTGTCTTCCTACAAGTGGTTGTAAGTTAAAATAGAATTTAGTCTCCTTAATTTCATTTAGAATATTTATGGAATAATGAAACCTAGGGTCAATGGTTCTATCTATCATCCTCACTACCCATATATAACTACTCTTTGGTTCTATGAACAACATCCTCTATGCTAGGGTTTTTTTAGTACTCAAAACTAGCACCGCATCCCATTGATCCACTTACCATATCTTTGTGCTCGAAAATTTTATGTTCTTATTGAGGCTTTTACATGCAATGGTTGTAGCACTATGCACAAACCCTAACATATATCTTGATGGCATTGTGCACGAACCCTAGTAGATATTCAATGGTATTATTCATAAATCCTAATAGATTATATTATGATATTTTGTGCAAACCCTTAAAGTCTTTAAATTTTAATTATTCACTCCAATATATTCTATCTAAAATAAGAATAAATAACCAAAATTTTGAAACAATATCCTTGTTTAAATAATCCTTAATAGGATATCTATACCATCCTCTTCATTCATGATTACAAACCCTTGTGATCATCAACTTCAAATATTAGAAAATATTTCTATATGGATCAAGAAGTCATTTTATTTGAATGGCCATATCTAACATCTTTCTCTCCCATTCTACAGCTCCTATCTTAACTCTATATGATGGCATTGCTATGCTACCAAATATTTTAGACTTAAATTGACTAATAGCTATTTATTGATGAAATGAATATCATATGTCAAAACATATCTAAGGTAAACATAAATAATGAGCATAGTTACCTCCTAACCATATTCATAGAGGATTTTTCATAACTATAAGGATAATTAAGATAAAAATATATCCTTTACTAAACTATATTATTGTCTACTTTGTCAAATAAAATTATGTCATGTAATTATTGTATAGGATCAAAACATGATTTTGTAACAATGGTATTATATAAAAAAAGCTAAAGGAGTTATTATTACTTGTTAGTTATTTATTCTCATTCTATTTTTTTATATAAATAGTAGTTGGAAATCATAAAATATATTAATAGATAAAGTAAAAATTGATATGTAATTTTCTAAAAATATAGTCCTTCGATTAAAGTGTTTTATGGATGTTTATTGTAACAGTTTCTATAATAAAGAGATCAAATCTAATGTTGAAACTGTTGGAATATATTCTATTATTTGGTACATGTTAATGTACCATATTGGGTACATATTTAGATTAGGAGTATGTCTTAGATTAGGATTTGAGTAGTTACTTTATGCAATATAATAAATGCACAAGTGGTGTTATAATATACAATGTACTTGATGATGTAAATATACATGTTGTCCATGTGTACATAAGTATATAAATAGAAAGATGAAGTACCATAAGAATATGAAAGGCCAAGAGTCATATTATATTATATATTGGCCTTTATAGTGGAGATAAATATGAGAGGGTGCAAGAGCATATTAAATTAGAGTACATGCTAAAGTTAGATACAATGTAGAGCATGTATAAATAATGGAGTATTTGAGATCTCCACATTTTATATGAAGAACCTATTTTTATGATTTTTCATTAATGACAGTTTTATGAGTTATTATAGAAGTTTTTTATGAGTTTTACATGCTTATAATATTTTTATTATTATATATTTAATATTGCATATTAATTTTATACCTTGTGGTTGCATTTTATTAAGTATTTTAGCATAAAAATCTAACCGTGGTATCAAATCACAAGAAGATTGAGAGGGAATAGAGAGATTTTATTTTCATTACTTTTAGAATTACTTTTTGGCTAAGCATATTTCCATAGGGTTGTAGGAAAAATCATGAAGACTAGGACTCAAAATAGATCTCTTTCCACTAGATTAAAGGTTAACTAGTGATGTTTATTGGTTTATAGATATCTAGAGATTTACATGGATTTGTTTGCTATTGTATAAGTTTTTTTGCTAGAAAAAATTAGTTCTCACAAGTTGATAAACTTTCTACAATGGATACAGAAGAATTTCATCTTTGATTGCTTGAAAGTATATGTACTTTTTTCGTGTAGGGAGTAGATCTTTGTTGTAGAAAAATAGATATTAAAAATTAAGGAGATTAAAGAAGGAGATCCCTATAAAATATTGAATATTGTAGATTAAGAAGGAGAAGACCCAAGGAAAAGGTCCCATTGAAGAACTTTCATATTTGGAAGTTACAAGTTTGAATATCATATTGAATATTGTAGATGAAGAAGGAGAAGACCCAAGGAAAAGGTCCCATTGAAGAAATTTCATATTTGGAAGTTATAAGTTTGAATATCAAGGATAGAAAAGGGCTAATAAAATTCCTAATGAAGATTTGAAAATTTGCATAATTTTAAGACCCAAAAGAAGAGATCTCAAGAAAAACTTGAAAGGAGAAAGAAGAAGAAGGCTAGAAAAATCTGTATTGAATAAAGTTGAAGAAGTAGTCATTAGAGGATATTTGAAGAAATCTCAAGGTAGAATATTGCAAGTAGGAGTAGCTCCTAGAAATAAGAATTTGGGATAATTGTTGCCATCTAACAACAAGTTCAAAAGAAAAAAGGATTTGATAAGAATTTTATCAAATTTTGGAAAGGATTCTTAAAGATCTCTTGTGGAAGAGTAGCCAACAAGGAGAATCTCTTGTGGAAGAAAAACCACCATTACCAAGTATTGGCAAATACAAGAGGCACCACCATATTTGATAATAAAGTCACCATTTCAAGAAAGCTAGTGTAACTATTTAAGAAGAATTGAAAGTACAGGGGGTAAGTAATAAAAATGTATGAGCTAGTATCTCTATAAAGTTATGTTCAATAGTTGATAATACATTACAATAAATGATCATGAATCTCTATTACATTTAAGCACCTAGAAGTAGTGCCATTTACATAGAAAAGTGCCAAGTGAACCAACTACCAAACAAAGAGATAAGAGCACCACCATTAGAAAGAAATAAATCAGTTTCAAGTTGAGAAACCACCAAATGGTTGGAAGAACCACTAGGCCAACATAGGAAAAAATAGTTTGTTTATTAAATTGAAGGTATGGGTCTATGATTTATTAGGTAAATTAAAATAATAATTTATTTATTAAATTGAAGCAAATTATTGTTCTATTATTGAAGCAAATAATTGTTATAATTGAAGTAAATAATTGTTATAATGGTTATAATTGTTATACTGGATATAATGGTTATAATTGAGGCAAATAATTTTTCTATTATTAATCTAGCAAATTATTGTTTGATTTCATATTATTTTCAATTTTATTAGCAAGGAAATTAATTAATATTGTTTATGCTCATGAGAGGTTCAAATAATATAATGGAATATTTAATGTTTTGGATATGGACGAGTCTATTTTGAATTTCTAAAATAGGTAGGCATCCTCAAGGACATTAAAATATGTCTAATATAGAAAATGGAGTAATGAATCCCTATCAGTTTGGACTAGTGCTCTTGGCATGGAGGGAGGTCCTTCTTTGGGGAGTTTTCTATTTTGTTTGGTAAAGAAGGAGGAAGCAGGTTTTTGGAGAAGGAATAATTAGACCTTTATGTGGAAGACACTTGGTGACCATAGGGGAAGCATTTGGAGAATAATAAAAAGATGGACCCTAACCTTTTAGGAGTTTTTGGTTAAATTATTTCCTACGATTGTTTTGTTTATGTATAAATAGGATGAATTTGATATTCCTTAGCTCTTAAATTATTTTTTGTTAAAATTTTCTATGTTTGTATTCTCTTTTTAAGGCTTGATTCAATATAATCCTCAGGTCATTGATGATTTGTTTTATCTTTGGAAACTATAATCTTAGACCCCCTTTTGATTTTATACTATTGAAGCTATTGCACCTCTATGTTTTATCAATGTTTATGGTAGTCTAATTATTGCTTGCTCCTTTGCTTTCACTAAAATCCATTTACTTGAAACTAGGTCTAATCCCTTTATAAATGCTTATGTTTCAGCTTGATATAATATTAGTTGTAGTATTAAGTTTTATTGTGTTATATCATTGTTTGGACACGCATTTTTGTGTGATTAATTATATTAAAACCACTCCTAAAACCTCTATTTTTGTCCATTTGGTGGAATCTTTGATTCGGCCTTGTTGTAGAGAATGTTAGGTCTAAACTTCTTTGTTTATCTTACTTCTAATATTTCAAACCCATGTTGCTCAAGGCTTTGGCCTATGTTTGACATCTAGGTTGCTCTGGTAGTTATGCATCTACCACAACCCTTTATTCTCTTCTATCAAGATATATTTTGCATCTTATTTATATATTATATTCTCCCTATAAAAATAAATAGTTTAGAGATTGTGTTCACCACCTTCGCTATTTGTATTCACATAAGTTGGCATTGTCATCTACTTCATGCATTCCCTCAATATATTTCACCTACAATTCACCTTCTACCTTCATCACCACCTGGCATTTTTTATCTCATGCTCATTGGTTTCATTCCTTAGCCATAATAGTTTCATATTTAGCTACATGATGTATCCTCCTCATGGTTATATATCTTGCTATGGAAATATTAGGTATACTTTTCCTTATTCTTTTTTACGTTTAATATCAATGCAAAACATGGGTGAATCTTAACCCTCTAATTCTCTATGATCAATATCTCATAGTAATGATATGTGATGATCATTTTTTATTTGCTTCCTACAACTAAGTATAATTTATTATTCCTCTTCATGCATGATATTCAGTTTTAGCTTGCAGAGGAAGCTTTCATCAGTGGCATATGACTTTAACCAAACTAAATCATAAACAAAACAAGCTTATACTGAGAGTGGGGTGAATAGTACAAGATAAAATTTTACTTTTATTTCCCAAATAATATTATCTAATGTTGCACAAATCATCAAACACATGAGAGACACAAGTTTAACGTGGTTCATCCAATGTGGGTTACGTCCACAGAGAAAATATTTCTTCTAAATTTTATCAACAAATATCTTGGGAAGCAATTCTCTATTACAATGTTTATGGACCTCTATCGAAAGGATATCTCAATCCCTAATGCTCAAGTTTAAGGATCTCTATCCATAGGATAAATCTATCCCCTCTCAGGTTCATGGATCTCTTTCTATAGGATAACTCTATCCCCTCTCCTCTAGTTTTTGTACCTCTCTCCATAGGAGAACTCTATCTGCTCTAATATATTTTGTGGATATCTCTCTACAGTAGGCTCATCTCCTTTGCTCTAGTTCATAAAACTCTATCCATAGGATAAATGTATCCCATTTGCTTTCTTTCATGGAACTCTATACACTTTTCTTTGTTCACCACCAAATATGGTATACAACTTTGCTAATTCTACTCCAAGCCTAATCACAAGGCTTACTCAAGTTTGCTCATAAATCTGCTCTCAAATCTATCCCAAATATGTACATATTACATGCACAAATCTATCTTCAATTTTATCCCAAATCTATACACATTACTTGCACAAATCTATCTTCAAATATATTCTAAATCTACACACATTACATGCACAAATATGTCTCAACTCTATCACAAATATGCACATGTTACTCTTGGGAAATGTATTAACGTCAAGTTTTACTTGAAACTATAACTGTTTATCTTCCAATATTCTATCTAGGCATACACCCGATAGTCACATATCAACACTCAACAATGGATGGACCAAATGATACTTTTGGATAAACCTCTAGAGTATGTTGGTTCCTTGTAATTTAGCAGAGTGTTGACACAAGTAATATCACTTAGGGTTTTGGGAAAAAGGGTTAGAAAATATTTTAGGGTTAGAGAGCTTATAAAAAGCAATGTCCGGATAAGCTAAAAACAATGGCAACTACAAAAAAAGCTCCCACAAAATATTTCTAGTTTCCCATTACTCAATATTAGTAGCACATAAACCCATGAAATCTCCATACATTACAACACAAAATAGAAGTATGTTGCAGAAAGCAATTCAAATATCTAATATTGATAATCCAATTTAGAAGAATAGAACAATAATCATATTTACAAAAAATAAACTTCTTAACAACACAAATCTAACTATGAATAAATTTCAATTACTCTCACAACTAGTAATACAATAATATAGAATGAATTAACCGCTAAAGTATTTATAGAAATGCAACTCACAGATTTGAACCTCTTGCACAAAATATAGCGAAGATAAAAAATTTTGAGTCAAAAATTAGAGTAATGCTCCTTCCATTAGTCTACAGGAACATTTATAGTAGGGCAAGCAAACACACTAGAGCCACACCTTAAAAATGAGGGTTTGGACTCTATTTATAGATTTTAAAATGAAAAATACTAAGGATACATTACAAATATTACAATTTCACAGCTCAGCAAAGATTTTTATTAGCATTATCTCATTGGTTGGTGAAGTTTAGGAAATTTGCTAGAAGCAATCCACCATGACAACTCAGCTCTGTAACTTGTTATTCCAGTCATGATAATTGGATTTTAAGACGTTGAAAATGGCTTTGGACCGCTAACAATTATTGGAAACTATGTTTCATCATAGATCTACAACTGCTTCTAGTTCTTGGTTCTTGGAAACCCTCGATACTTCACCTTCCGACTTTCAAATTGATTGATCTTGAATAAGGTAGGATTCTACCTTTATACTCAGCAATAGTGTTAGCAAGTTCTATGTCGTTGATATCCTTTATGGACGAATGTGATTAAACCTTCAAAAATGCTTTGCAAACTAGCAAGGAAAGAACAAAATACCATTCCACACTTTTTATATTTTGACATCATTTTGGTAGGTTTGGTAATATGGAATTAGATTCCAATGAGAAATGCAATGATATGCAAGTGAAATGAAGTCCATTTTCCATCCGCTACTTAACATTTTTTATCTCTTCAATGACATAAAGAAAACTGTAATCCACACTAAATATATGTTTATTTCATCTTTTACTTAGTTGGAATGCAACGTCAATCCATACTGGTTGTAGTGTAAATAGTCTTTGTACTCATTTCATACCTTTTACAATTTTTTCAGTATTCATATCACCATTCCACACTAGAATACTCTTGGAACTTAGTGGATTCAATCTTGTTGACACTTAGTCGCTAGAGCGTGCAAAAAATAACAATAATTGCCATTACACACTTTTTATCATGATGACATCATATTTGCTCAAAAGTTTTGCAGAATCAAGCTTCATCTGAATCCACTACCAAATACACTGGGCATTGAGTGGGATGAAAAATTAGCTCAAAAAATACTAACTATTGAGCGGATTGGAGAATTCTTATTGTGGATCCTCTCCAAAATATTCTATGTCCTCAACGAAATAGAGATTTCATGCCTTAGAATAAAATTTTCAATATTTTCTAAGTATGTGGTCATTTTGGGCCTACATTTTGGTACCTCCCAGGTGGATTAGATTGCAAAGCCATCAAACTTATAATATTATCCATTGGGTATCAGGAGTCAAAAATACTTGTCTTTAGAGTCTTACCTCAATATTTTATCCTTCAAATTCACCTTCTTCAATATCAGCCTCTCATTTTGTTAGAGCCACATATTGAGTCTTTTCTAGGGCATATCCATTGTCCACCAAATTGATACATGTCTCCAGTTTTCTCTTAGTCTTAAATGGATGAGAGTTTAGATTTTATTTATATTACCATATATTTTCCATTGGTTTTATTTATTTTCCATAACATAATTGAAACTGAAGTGCTTGACCTTTTTACATAGAGATCATTTGATTATAACATTATCATATTCTAAAGGTTGTGTCCATATTGTATGTGTCAACTCAATCTCTATCAGCTTTAGGAATTCCCTTTCCATATTCTCATTCACACATTCTAGCCAACATCAACCTAGACCAAGCTAGGGTTACAATATCTATCACAATCAAATACCTAATTTATTGAGCATTACCAATAAGAATCTCTTCATGCATAAATGGAGGGGAAGACCCCTGAGCCTAACCAAAGCTAGTGATTTAGCAATACTGTAAGTTTTTAATCAAAATCTATTATCCATTTTATGAATAAGAACCCTCTATGAATATAAAACCAAGGTTTCCCTTGAATAATATTTTCCCAATATTCCTTGCATTTCAACTTCACAAGAAATAAGCTCTTAGGTATGGTCATAATCTCCATGAACCCTAGAAGTTTCCATTTGGACCTTTCCCAATTTCTAATAGTGTATAACTCAAATTAGACATCCAAAACTTTTCTAACCAATGTAATATCCCTTTATGTAGTAGCCATATCCACTAAAGAGTCCAGTATTGAGTGTCTTCTTAGAAGTGGTTGTAAGTTAAAATAGAAATTAGTCTCCTTCTTCTTTTCGTTTAGAATTTTTATGCAAGACTGAATCCTATGGTCAAAGTTTCTATCTATCATCCTCACTACCCATCTATAACGATTATCTTGACCTATGAAAAACATCCTCTATGGTAGTATTTTTTTATTACTCTAAACTAGCGCCACATCCCATTGAGCCACTTACCATATCTTTGTGCTTGAAAAAATTATGTTCTTATTGAGGCTTTTACATGCAATGGTTGTAGCACTATACACAAATCCTAACATATATCTTGATGGGATTGTGCACAAACCTTGGTATATGTTAATGGTATTGTTCATAAATCCTAATATATTAGATGATGATATTTTGTGCATGTTAGAATAAGTAATTATTCTCTTAAGTTCTACTAGGATAGACATACCCGAGTTTCCACTCCTCCACAAGTCAGGTGAAATATTAGTATATTCTAGATCAAAGGTGATGAGTTTTTGTAAACCAATGGATCTCAATGATCAAATTTGCTATTTATACAAAGTTGATCCATGGAATAAATAAATAAGTTATACTCTTCTCTTCATATTTTGTGTAATGCTTTGCATGTCTATTTTTAGGAATTTCTAACATGGTACCAGAGCATGATAGATTTTGCTAGCATTCTCTCTTGAAGGTTCTAGGAGCTGGTTCATTGTATCTCTTGTAGACTTCTCACTATTTTTTTTCAAGTCTACAATAAGTTTTAATATATATTTTTTCTAACTATATTTTTTGAGATATATGTAAATGGGTTATTCTGAATAATATTTGTCTTCTTCACATATCTGAAAAAAAATAAGGGAAACTTCACTACTGCTTTAGTGATAATAATTTTTTTTTGCCCAAAAATTGCTATCGCAATCATGGCCTCAAATTTTTTAAACCTTCTTTTTTTTCTTCTCTATTATTCAAAATTTTTAATGCCATTTTTCTTGTAGTGAAGGCACCCACAATCGTTTTATTTTCTCCTCTCCAAGATGATTGCGTATAAGAAGACTTCAAGCAACCGAGAGAACCTTTATATTCTTCATGGAAATTATACCATCATAAAAAATGAGGGCTCAACTCACCATTAACATTTCATCTCCGTTGGAGGACTGCCCAAATTTTTGAACTCATTTTGGCCATATATCACTCATACGGACTCGAATTGAGCTAAAATTTTGAGGATAGATGTCTAAAAAATCCTAGAATATCTCCACCAATTTTCATATCATTTGTAGTAACACAGATCCTAGTACATCCCTATATGTGAACAAGATATTTGGCAAGCGACTATGTGAGGGTTTCATCTAGGTTGAGTGCAAGCAACTCCAGAGGTTGGTTTTTAGGGCGTTCAAGCCCTAGCAGCAAATATTTTTGTGGATTATGCTCAATATTTTAGTAGGAAATATTGCAGGGGATCCAATATGGGTTAGAAATTTATCTTTCAATAGATCATACTGTGAACTTGAGTGATAATGGATGCCAATTTGCTACACAAAATAAAAGTGAAAATCATACCTTTCCATGATGTCTAGGGCAAGGATTAAAGATATCACGAAAAAAGTTTCAAGCAGTTGATCAAAAAATGGCTCATATCTCAAGTGAATTTGGTGCTAAGGTGTACCCACAAAATAATTCTACTATGAAAACCCCTGTCAAGGGTAAGAATTTTGAATACTCAATCCCAAAAATAAATTTTAGGGATGCCCTTCATGGTGGACAGCCTCAGCCCCATGATAATATCAATCTTAGGGCTTCCCATAAACCTCTAAGAATGCTTAAGATTGATCCCAGGAAAATGGAATCAAGATGTCTTAAAGTAGCTGATGGAAATCCTATTGTTAAGCTTGATATGGATAACATTTATATTGGCATTGAAGATTTGGAAAAAAGAGGACTAATTTATCGGTTCATGGGTTTTTGTCTGGGTTTATCTGCTTTCAAAGTCTAGCTTGCAAAAATCTAGAAAACTAAAGGTGAGTTACAAATATCTATTTATCCAAATGGTTATTTTCCTGTTTTATTTGCTAATAATGAATATAGAGAGAAATTTTTTTAAGGGGGTCCTTGGTTTTTTTGAAAGGTAGGGCTTTTCATGAAGCCTTGGCATACTAAATTTAAAGCCGAAGAAGAGATGCCTTCTATAGTTCCCGTGTGAGTAAGACTCTTTGGCCTCCCTATTGAATTTTGAAATCTTACTATTTTTTATTAAATTGGAAACTCTTTAGGAACTTTTATGATGACTGTTGATTGTACTCAAAATTTTGAACATATTATTTATGCTCGGATTTTTGTTTTAATGGATTTTGGAAAACCTCCACCTAAAAATATCACATTACAATTTGGGGAAGACACTTGGGAGCAAGTAGTAGACTATGAGAACATTCCTTTTCATTGTAGAATTTGCCATGAATATGGTCATTTGGCCAGTGCTTGCCCAAATAAAATTCTTAATCAAAAGAAAGAATATATAAACTCAGTAGGTTTCCAAATACCTAAGAAGAAGAACACTTAGAAAAACCAGTTATGAAGGATAAATCAAAGTCATCTGCTAATATGTTTTAAATCCTTTCCACAAATGATGTCCCAAGTGAGGAAGAGAAAATAATGGAAACTAAAATCTTAGAAACACAATTTAAATATGAAGGGAAGAACTCAAAGATAAACCAACAAATCAAAGGGTTTCAACAAAAAAAAATAAGAAAATTTACACAAGAAAAACAATATTTCAAATGTCAAAATTTCAAATAATGCAGGTCCCAATATAGACTCCGTTGAACCATATAGTAAAATTTTGGTTGTGTACGAGCATTCTTCAAGGTTACAAGCCATATGTCAAGAAATAGGGAAAAAAAAATTGAATATGGATTCTAATCAAAAAGTGCATCGCAAGACCAATCAATATCATATGGTAAAATAAGGTGAAAAGCTTGTAGATGAAGGTAAGATTAATGCCCTTCCCAACTATTTTAGCCTTGGTTTTAATGAAGATCATAACTTGGAATATTAGAGGACTCAAAGGGAGTCTTTCAAAACAAAATGAAATTAGAAGAATGATTCGGATAAATCATCCACATCTTGTTTTCCTTCAAGAAACAAATATGTCAATGGAGGATATGGACTCAATTGCCAGTAAAATTTGGCCAGCTAGAAAAGTGGTTTCCCTCAGTTCCGAAGGTACTTCAGGTGGCATTGCTTGTGTTTGGGACCCAAAAGAGGTAGTTATTCACCATATGGTTGGTCGTTGGGGTTTTTTGGCTATAGCTATTCAAAGTAGACATTCCAACCAAATTATGCTCTGCATTACTGTTTATGCTCTGACTTTTTTGGAGAAAAAAAGAAGACAGTGGAAGTATATTACTCATATTATCTCTCATTTTCCTAAATCTTGGATCTTGATCAGAGGATATTTCAATACCATCCTCTCTCTAGATGAGAAAATGGGGGAAATAGAAATTTGGACAAAAGCACTGACCTCATGAGAGAATATATTGCAAACCTCCATCTTGTGGATATCCAACTAGATAATGGCCTTATGACTTGGTCTAACAGAAGGCAAGGCTTAGCTTGTATAATGGAGAGATTGGATAGGTTTTTGCTCTTTAAAATATTCTTAATCCATGGTCATATTCCTAAAGTGAAGACTCTTAATAATGTTGGTTCGGATCATTGGCCAGTCATGGTGGAAATGTGGAAAACCAATGTGAGTTTCTCTCCTTTTCATTTTCACTTAATGTGGCTTAGAGAAATTTCCTTCAGACCTCGTGTGCATCAATGGTGGAAGGAAGGTAAACCTAGGCATGGGACTAAGATGTTATATTTTTCCAAAAGAGTGCAATACATTAAATACAAAATCAATACTTAGAACTGGAAAGAGTTTGGGGATGTTCATAAAAAAACATGAAGTTATTGCTCATATTGAAAATTTGAATAAAAAAATCCGTTTAGATGGCCTCATAGAGAAGATAAGTGTAGATGAAATTAAACTCACAACTCAATTAGAGGAATGGGAAAAAAGAGAAGAAATTTTATGCAAGGAAAAATCTAGAATTCAATGGCTCAAAGAAGGAGATCAAAACACAAATTTCTTCCACAAATCTCTTCTAGCTCGAATATCTCATAACTTTATTTCTTCCTTAAAATTAGATTATGGAGATTTTGTTTATACTTGGGATGGCTTGAACTCTATTTTTGTTGATTACTTTTCCAATATTTTTGCTGCACTCCTCTTGACTCAGCTTCACAACAAATTTTTCTTCAAGCAATCCCTTCTCTTATCACTTCTAAGGAGAACTCTATTTTGACTACTCCTGTTACTATCAATGAGCTTCAACAAGTAGTTTTTAAAATGCAAAAAGAGAAAACCCCAGGTCATGATGGTTTTCCTATTGAGTTCTACCAAGAGTTTTGGGATATCCTTCATGCTGATTTATTAGAGGTGGTGGAAGAAGCCAAGAAAGCCAAATAAATTTTGAAGGTTATCAATAAAACTTATATTACTCTTGTTCCAAAAGCTCAAGAGGTTGATCATATCTCAGCTTTTAGACCTATTGCTTTATGTAATGTTATTCTCAAAATCATTACTAAAATCATGGCAGAAAGGTTGAAGCCTCTTTTGCATAAGATTATTTCCCCAGAGCAAGGGGGTTATGTGGAAGGATGTAAAATAGTATATGAGATAGTTTTTGCTCAGGAAGCCATCCATTCCATGGATATGCAAAATTATCCTTCCATATTCATTTTATTAGACTTATCCAAAGCTTATGACAGAGTGGATTGGCACTTCCTTATCAAATTTTTTAGGCAATTTGGTTTCTCTAAGGATTAGATGGATTGGATTATGGGATGTATATCTTCATTTTCCTACTTAATTCTTATAAATGGTAGGCCTTCACAGTCATTCCTAGCTTCCAGAGGTATCAGGCAAGGTGACCTGCTATCCCCTTATTTTTTCATCCTTCTTGTTGAATGCTTGGGTAGGACTATAACCAAAAAGAGGGAAAACAAGACCCTTGAAGGAGTTACCATTGCTCATGGAGCTAGACCTATCTCTCATCTTCAATTTATGGATGACTCTACTATTTTAGGTAAATCTACATTTAAGGAATCTTATAATATTAAGCAAGTTATTAGCTAATTTTCTAAGGCTACTGGGTATTTTATCAATGAAGACAAATCTAAAGTTATTTTCTTTCATTGTTCTGCTAGACAGGAATCCATGGTATTGGATAAATTAATATATAAAAAGACCTCTCTTCCAATCACTTATTTAGGTATTCCCATAAATATTCAAAGGTAGAAAAATAAATATTGGAATTGGTTGTTGGACAAAGTCAATAAGAAAATTGGAAAGTGGACCAACAAGTGGCTTTCTTCTGGGGGTAGAATCACCTTGGTAAAATCAGTCCTTCAAGCTATTCCTATTTATGTTTTTTTCTGTTTTGAATATCCCAAAGGTTGTTCTTCGAGAATTGGATCAAATCAGTCATCGTTTCCTTTGGAGTGGTACTAAGGAGAAAATAAAATGGGCCTTGGTGAAATGGGATACTTTATGTATTCCTAAGAGTGTAGGGGGGTTAGGATTAAGGTATTCTATTAATAACAATAAATCTTTAGTTGCTAAATTATATTGGAGGATTTTGCATAACCCCAATGCGATTTGGGCCAATAATCTCTGTGCTAAATATGCTGAGAACAAAAGTCCTGAAGACCTTGTTTGCTATCAACTTCCTACCAAAGATTCTCCCATTTTAGTAGTTCTTAATACTGGTGAGGATTTGATAAAAAAAAATTATTTTGGATCATTCATAATGGTCAACAAGTAAATTTTTGGATAGATTCTTGGGATGGTCACAAGCCTTTGATAACTTAGTTTCCCAATTGGAGGCCTTGGATGGAGGAGCTTCACCAAACTAATTGGATAAAGGTGGCTAATCACTATTGATACCAAACTGGTAATTCAAAGGTTGGTAGATATTGGATCTCTATTGGGGACTGGCCTATTCAAATCCTAGAAAGGCAAAGACAAGATATCCAAGGCATCCTTCATATGAGATCCCTCTCTTGGTCCAATGAAAAAGATTGTTTTGGATGGAATAACACTACTAAGGGTGAGTATTCAGTTGCTCAAGGTTATCTTACCTTATGCCATAATAATCCCAACCATCTTTCTAATATATTTTCTCGATTGTGGGCTCAAAATATCTGGACTAATGTGAGGTTATTTAATTGGCTTTTATTGCATCGTAGGGTGCTTACTGGTGAGAAACTTATGAAGCATGGTTTTCATGGCCCTTTTAGATGTGAAATGTGTGAAGATAATGTAGAAATGTGTGAATCAGTCCATCAACTCCTTAATCACCACCAAAACTCCCACCAAAGATGGGATCAATTGATGCAAATATTAAAGATTAAATATTATAAGGGCAACCAACTTAAAGGGAATGTGACTATTAGTAATATGGATAGGACTAGAAATTGGCAATCTCCTCCTAAGGATTTTGGAAAATTCAATACTGATGAAGCCTCTAGAGGGAACCTTGGAAAAGCCAGTGTGATGCAGGAGCATCCGGAGGCAAAGCTGGCAATCTTGCGTTACCAAAAATGTATTTTTTTTCTTAAGTACTAAAACTGTCGCGATATCGCGACGCTTTTTGAATAAGGGCACCAGCGGGCCAAACCGTCGTGATATCGCGACGTATTTTTGAAAAGCACAGTCGGGACGCCAAACTATCGCGAAATCGCGACATTTCTGAAGACGCACGGTCGGGACGCCAAACTGTCACGAAATCATGACATTTCTAAAGCAGCGCAGTCGGGATGCCAAACTGTCATGAAATCGTGACATTTCTGAAGACGCACGGTCAGGATGCTAAACTGTCACGAAATCGTGACATTTCTAAAGCAGCGCAGTCAGGACGCCAAACTGTCGCAAAATTGTGACATTTCTGAAGACGCACGGTCGGGACGCCAAACTGTCATGAAATCGCAACATTTTTGAAGACGCACGGTTGGGACACCAAACTATCGTGAAATCGTGACATTTCTGTTGCAACGTGGTCTGGACGCACAGTGGTCACGAAATCACGACACTTCCGATCCAAGGACGTACGAAATGAAAAGATGTCGCAAAATCGTGACATGTCACGGTTTTGCGGCCCAAGGGAGGAAGACGAGTAAGAAAGGCCTAGACATCGCGATATCACGACGTGTAGCGAAATCGCGGTCTCAAGGAGGAGAGAGAAGCCTAACGTCAAAATATCGAGATATCGCGACCAAAGAGGAGAGAGAAAGTTTTGGGGCAAATACGTCGCGACATCGTGACAGGACGCTCATGACATTGACCAGCCGGTGACTGCAGGGACCAGTGCAGAGGGACATGTGGTGTGAAGTTACAGGTGGCCCGAGAGTATGAAGCGGTTACAGGAAGCATGGCAACAGGACACGTGGCATCAACTGCAAACGACCATGGCACATTCTTATGAATGATTGACTTGGTAGTGGATCAACAGGCGGCTACATGGCATATCGCCACTATAGGCTATGATGTTTTGATGCACCTGGCAGCATCATGCAGGCAGGACAGAGCATTCGTGCGAGCGGTATGGGGAGTCTCACATTCAAGTAATGATGGTCCAAAGAGAGTCGGTCCTGGGGGATAAAAAGGACCCGCACTTTGCGTAATGAGGAGAAGGAGGTGGCAGCTGAGGAGAAGAGGCGCATGCATTATATCAAAGAAAAAAAGGGAAAGACCTTTTGGCGGGGGATTGATTTTTTTGGTCTTGGCATAGCTGTGTATGTAAGGAGAGACCTCTGTTTTAATGAAACTTGCTGAAATTTCGTCTGTGCATGGTTAATTCTGCATTCTTGCTGTGTGTTGTGTGCGGTTCTATACCAAGTGGTATCAGAGCAGGTTGGTTCTGAGAGTGCAAACCGATCGCCGAACAGAGAGGCAGTTTGCACCAGGACCGTGGTTGTGGGGTTATGAAGAAGAAGCAAGATGCCTCCGTGAAGAGACCATGGTGGTATAAGGCACAGACGAGCAAGAAGGGAGGAGGTCGATTTGAGAGCCCTGCAGAGGCAAGTTGAGGCTCTACAAGAGGAAATTAGAAGAGGAGTCGATCCGAGAAGGGAAGAACCCAACGAAGATGAAATGTGGGAAGAAGAAGTTCCATCTGAGGATGAAGAGGCTTTGGAGCCAGCAGAGGCTAGGCTATACAGGGCTATCTCCCAGATTGAGAAGAAGCCAAAATTTGACGTCTTGACTTACTCTGGAAACCTCAACCCTGAGGAATTAATAGACTGGATCAACGACATGGAGGAGTACTTCGACTACGAAGAGATCGCAGATACAAATCAGATCAAATTCACAAAAACCAAGTTGAAGGGGCATGCTAGCATCTGGGTGGAAAGGAGTGCAGTTAGAAAGAAACAGAAGGGGAAAGGAAAGGATCACCAGATGGGATAGGATGGTAGAGAAACTAAAGAGGCAGTTCATCCCTACAGATTATGAGCTGGATTTATTGAAGAAAATATAGAGTCTTTGACAGGATAGTAAGTCTGTCAATGAATATACAGAGGATTTCTACCATATTTCAATCAGAACCGGCCATTCGAAGGCGAACAAAGATAAGGTCACACATTACATAAATGGATTGCGAACCAGCATTCAAGAAGAGCTGGGGCTGGTTAGAATGAGCACAGTGGAGGATGCATATCAGTTTGCATTAAAAGTGGAAGAGAAACTAAATAGAAGGTTTGATGGTAAGTAGAGAGGGAAGGATAGGGGTGGAAGAGCTGGTGGAAGAGGCAGTGGTGGAAGATACAAAGATTTTGGAAAAGCTGCGGAAGCTAGTAGCAGCCAAAAATAGAAAGAGGTGAGAGAAGAGGATGACCGATGCCCACACAATCAGAGCAACAACTAACCAAGAGGAAGAGGTAGGTCTGGGTGAGGGTTTGGAAGAGGTGTTTTTAGAGGAACCTGCTTCAACTATGGTGAAGAAGGACACAGGGCATACAACTGCCCACAACATTAAGAGAGGCCAAATCGAAGACCTGAGGGTCAGGCCCGAGCTGTTGTAGCAGACGAAGGTGTAGAGTCTGAGCATTCAGAGGAAGTAGAAAGAGGGGAAACCATGATTATCAGAAGAGTCTTGCTGAATGAAGAAGAAAAGGCAGACCAAAGGAACAGCTTGTTTCAAACAAGATGCAAGTGCGTAGGCAAGGTCTGTAATATCATCATTGATAATGGAAGCACTGGCAATTTGGTTTCTGAGGAAATGGTTTCCAAGTTGTGGTTGGAAAGGAGAAAACACCCGCACCCTTATCGGATTGCATGGCTGCAAAAGGACCATCAGGCACTAGTAAGCGAGCAATGTCTGGTGAAGTTCAATATTGGAACTTACCGAGATGAGGTTTTATGTGACATCTTACCTATGGATGCATGTCACTTGCTGGTTGGGAGACCTTGGCAGTTTGACCGAAGTGTTGTTCATGATGGTCAAGCCAACACATATTCTCTGTCAAAGAATGGAGTTTGCCATAAGTTAAAACCCCTGAAAGAGGCGGATGAGAAAGTATGCAGCAGTGCATGAGTCTGTCTAGTTGATGGCAGAATATTCTTGGAAGGCCTGAAGCCGGATCATGTGTGTTATGCTATAATCCCCAGAGTTAGGGAAGAAGGATGCAAGGAGATTCCAATGGAAGTCATGGGACTGTTAGAAGAATTCCCTGATATCATTTTTGACAATGTTCCTGAAGGTTTACCACCTGTTAGGAGGATCAGTCATCACATCGACTTGGTGCCTGGATCGAGCTTGCCAAACAAGGCCGCACATCGAATGACATCGGTGGAAACTGAAGAATTAAATCGACAAGTTCAATATCTGTTGAAGAAAGGCCTGATAAGGGAGAGTCTTAGTCCTTGTGCTGTACCAGTAGTATTAGCACCCAAGAAGGATGGAGAATGGAGGATGTGCACCGACTCTCGGGAAATCAACAAGATCACCATTAAATACAGGTTTCCTCTGCCGAGAATGGATGATATCATGGACTGCTTGAGTGGAGCTGAGTACTTCACAAAAATTGATTTGAAAAGTGGATACCATCAGATCCGCATTAGAGAAGGGGATGAATGGAAGACAGCTTTCAAAACCAGAGAAGGGCTGTATGAGTGGTTGGTTATGCCATTTGGATTAACCAATGCACCTAGTACCTTTATGAGGTTAATGAATGAAGTTCCGAAGGAATTTTTGGGCAAATTTGTTATTGTTTACTTGGATGATATACTGATTTTTAGCAGAACCTTAGAGGAGCACCTGATGCACATCAGGAAGGTTCTTGAGAAACTGTGGGAGGAGCAGTTATTGATCAATATGAAGAAGTGCAACTTTGTGAAGAAGGAGCTGGTATACTTGGGATTTGTCATATCATCAAATGGTCTCAAGATGGACACCAAAAAGGTGAAGGCTATCCTCGAATGGCCTATCCCAAGGAGTTTGACCGAGGTTAGATCATTTCATGGTCTGGCCAATTTCTACAGAAAATTTATTAGAAACTTCAGCAGTATTTGTGTATCTCTTACTGAGACAATGAAGGGAAACAAGAAAGAATTCCAGTGGACAGTTGGAGCCAATAAAAGCTTTGCTATGCTGAATAATAAGGTCACTGAGCAACCCATTTTAGCACTTCTAGATTTCAATAAGGTGTTTTAGGTAGACTGCGATGCAAGTGGCAGTGCGATAGGAGCTGTCTTGAGCCAAGAAGGTAGGCCTGTAGCTTATTTCAGCGAGAAGATCAATGATGCCAGGAGAAAATATTTGGTATATTATCAAGAGTTTTATGCCATAGTTCAAGCACTCAAGAAATGGAGGCACTATCTATTGCCGAAAGAGTTTATTCTCTATACCGACCATCAAGCGCTGTAGTTTATTAACAGTCAGGGAAAATTGAATCAGAGACACCTGAAATGGGTAGAGTTCCTACAGAGCTATACCTTTGTGCTGAAGCATCAAAGTGGAAGATCCAATAGGGTGGCGAATGCATTGAGTAGGAGGCAATTTCTGATGACAGAAATGAGAGTGGAGGTTGTAGGGTTTGCTGAGCTCAAGAACTTATACCCTGCAGACCCTGAATTCATAGAAGCTTGGAAAGCCTGCACTGCGCCTGTTGCGTTAGACAGGACTAGATTGTTAGATTACCTAATTCAAGATGAAATGCTATTTAAGGGGAATCAATAGTGCATTCCAAGGATCTCAATGAGAGAGAACCTCATTAAAGAAAAGCACAGTGGGGGTTTAGCTGGACACTTTGGCCGTGACAAGACCATCTCATTGGTTAGTGAAAACTATTACTAGCCACAATTGCAGCAGGATGTGGCAAAGTTTGTGCAGAGTTGCAGGATTTTCCAGATGGCAAAGGGCGTGAGGCAGCCTACTAGTTTGTATCAACCACTACCTATACCTGAGCGGCCGTGGGAAGATATTAGTATGGATTTTGTGCTCGGTTTACCCAGGACGCAGAGGGGGCACGATTCCATATTTGTGGTAGTGGAAAGATTTTCAAAAATGGCACATTTTATCCCATGCCATAAGACTAGCGATGCGGTCCATGTAGCTGGTCTATTATTTAAGGAAGTGGTACACCTTCATGGGCTACCAAGAAGCATTGTGTCGGATAGGGATACCAAGTTTGTAGGTTATTTTTGGAAGACCCTATGGAAGAAGCTGAGGATGGAGTTAAAGTTTAGTTCTGCTTACCACTCGCAAACAGATGGCCAAACATAGGTGGTTAATCAGATTTTGGGAAACCTACTGCGATGCTTGGTAGGGGACAAGCCCAAGGGATGGGATCTAATCCTGCCGCAAGCTGAGTTTGCGTATAACAGCTTGGTCAATCAGAGTACCAACAAGTCACCATTCTAGATTATCTATGGGAGCATCCCACGAAATGCTTCAGAGCTAAGAAGGCTGGAGACAAGGGAGAAATGCAGTGCTGAGGCAAAAGACTTTGCAAAACACTTGAAAGGAGTGCATGAGGAAGTGACAAGACACATTGCCGAGATGAATGCTCAATATAAGGCGAGGGCGGATCAAAAACACAGAGCTAAGGAGTTCCAAGTAGGAGATTCTATCATGGTCCATCTGCGGAAGGAACGGTTCCCTGCCAAGACATACAACAAACTCAAAATGAAGAAATTTGGGCCATGCAAAATCATTGGCAAATGGGATTCGGGTAATGCCTACGAGGTGGAGTTACCAAGTGAACTTAACATCTCCCTCGTGTTTAACATCTCAGATTTGGTTGAGTATCATGAAGGAGAAAGCAGTGAGATACCCAATCCAGAGTTATGGAGCATTCCAGCAGCCATCCCAGTTGTGGATGAGATAGAAGAAGTTCTGGATATGCGTGAGGGCCAAAGTACTCAGAACAGGAGTTATTCTGAGTATTTAATCAAATGGAAGGGCCGACCCACAGAAGATGCGACTTGGCTATCCAAGGTAGAGGTTGATCATTTGGGTCTACCTCAGTCAAATCAGAAGTGAGGTCACTTCTCAAACCCACCCCGGGTGTCTGATGTAGGAGCATCCGGAGGCAAAGCTGGCAATCTTGCGTCACCCAAAATGTATTTTTTTTTCTTAAGTACTAAAAATATCGCGATATCGTGATGCTTTTTGAAGAAGGGCACCAGCAGGCCAAACCATCGCGATATCGCGACGTATTTTTGAAAAGCACAGTCGGGACGCCAAACTGTCGTGAAATCACGACATTTCTGAAGACGCACGGTCGGGACGCCAAACTATCACGAAATCGTGACATTTATAAAGCAGCACAGTCGGGACGCCAAACTGTCACGAAATCGCGACATTTCTAAAGACACACGGTCGGGACGCCAAACTGTCACGAAATCGTGACATTTCTAAAGCAGCGCAGTCGGGACGCCAAACTGTCGTGAAATCACGACATTTCTAAAGACGCACGCTTGGGACGCCAAACTGTCGTAAAATCGTGACATTTCTAAAGATGCACGGTCGGGACGCCAAATTGTCATGAAATCACGACATTTCTGTTGCAACGTGGTCTGGACACACAATGGTCGCGAAATCGTGACACTTTCGATCCAAGGACGTACGGAATGAAAAGATGTCACGAAATCGTGACATGTCACGGTTTCACGGCCCAAGGGAGGAAGGAGAGTAAGAAAGGCCTAGACGTCGTGATATCGTGACGTGTAGCAGAATCGCGGTCTCAAGGAGGAGAGAGAAGCCTAACGTCAAAACGTTGCGATATCGCGACCAAAGAGGAGAGAGAAAGTTCTAGGGCAAATACATCACGATATCGTGATAGGACGCTCACGACATTGACCAGTCGGTGACTGTAGGGACCAGTGCAGAGGGACACATGGCGTGAAGTTACAGGTGGCCTGAAAGTATGAAGCGGTTACAGGAAGCATGGCAACAGGACACGTGGCATCAACTGCAAATGACCATGGCGCATTATTATGAATGATTGACTTGGCAGTGGATCAACAGGCGGCTACAAGGCATACCGCCACTACAGGCTATGATGTTTTGATGCACCTGGCAGCATCATGCAGGCGGGACAAAGCATTCGTGCGGGCGGTATGGGGAGTCTCGCATTCAAGTAATGATGGTCCAAAGAGAGTCAGGCCTGGGGGATAAAAAGGACCCGCACTTTGCGTAATGAGGAGAAGGAGGTGGCGGCCGAGGAGAAGAGGCGCATGCATTGTATCAAAGAAAAAAAGGCAAAGACCTTTTGGCGGGGGATTGATTTTTTTGGTCTTGGCATAGCTGTGTATGTAAGGAGAGACCTTTGTTTTAATGAAGCTTACTGAGATTTCATCTGTGCATGGTTAATTCTGCATTCGTGTTGTGTGTTGTGTGCGGTTCTATACCACAGTGTGGGAGAAATTGGTAGACTTTCAGATGGCTCCCTGGATTTTACTTTTGCTGAGAATTTGTGTATTATTTACAATAACCTTGCTGAGGGGTATGGTATCCTCAAAGGCCTTCAGGAGGCTACTCAGGTTGGATGGGAAAATGTGTTTGTTGAGTCTGACTCTCAAATTATGATTAATATCTTGAAGACTCCTAAGAATCATAAGGTGGATTGGACAATAAAAAATTTTATTGAGAATATTCAATTAATCCAGATGGAATTTTTGAAAGTTGATTACAATCATGTGGTCAGAGATAAAAAGAAGAGTGCTGATGCTTTATCTAATTGGGCTTTTGACAAAGGTGATCTTACTTGTTATGGCCACCCTCCTATATGGTGGGCTTCTCAAATTAGGGAAGCTCTAATTTCTATCATTTCTTTGGATGGCTTCAGTTTTGAAGGTACCTAGTTTCTTCTTGTTTTTTTTTTTTGCTTCTCTTTGGTTCATTCAGTTTTTTTTAGTTCCCTAGCTCATTCTATTCTTTATTTTGTTTCCTCTATTGATTCTTGCCTTAATAGTCTTCTGGTCTAGATAGGTCATTGTTATGTTAATTTTTTTTTTCTTTTTGTTTTTTGTTTTTTTCGTTTAGTTTTTGAAGGTGGGTGGGTTCTTTTGTTTTCTTTTGTTTTTGTGTTCTTTGTGATGTTTTTTGTTGTTCATGTGTTTTTGTTGTTTTTTTTTTTTATGTTTTTTGTTATTGTTCTTGTGTTTTTTTCGTTCTTGTTCTTGGGTTTCTCTTTGTTTGTGTTATTTCATGTTTTTATGTGTGTGTTTTCTATGTTTTTTGTTTTTTTTGATTGTTTGTTGTTGGTTGTTTTTATTTTTACTTTTATTTTATTTTATTTTATTTTTAGGTTTTGGTTGTGGTTATTTTTCATGTTTTTTTTTGGTTATGTCTTTGTAGTGTTCTATTGTTTTCATCTTGTTTGTGTTTTGTTATGTGGTTCTTGTATTTTTCTATGTGGTTTGTGTTGTGGTTTCTTTTATCTTATTGTGCATGTTTGGTTGTGCTTTTTTTTTTTTGACACACTCAAGGAGAATGTTTTTTATTTTATTTTATTATTTTTGTTGTTATTTACTTATTTTTAAATTGGTTTTGTGTGTTTTTTTGCTCCTTGAGTATGTCAAAGGTGGTAGGCCAGGTCCGCATCCTGGGAATTTTTGGCGAAATGGATACCCCTGCCTCCTTGGGTATTACCCAAAATTGGCATCTCTTTTGGGATGTTTTCCACACAAAAAAAAAACAGTTCATCTCCTTTGAAGACTGCACCAGTGCAAACGTCGTGCTTCTTCATAGCGAAGACCAACGATTGACTTTGACGCTACTATATTCATATCGTTAAATTTTTTTCGTGCTCTCCTTTGATGCTCATTGCCAAATGATCATGGGATCTCATCACTATTTTTGCGCTCTTATTCTCTTAGTGCCATCAAGGTCAATATTCCTTTGAGTTATCTCTTGAGAATAGAGCCAATCATGTGTTTGGGAAATCCATTATACATATGAAGATCCATCCATATATTCTAACCATTTTGGTGCTCTCATAAATCAAAGTAAATTTAGAATCTATAACCTCTCTCCATCATTAACTCGCACTTAGGCTATCGAAGTCGCGAGAGGTGTCACTGAGGGAAGTATTCACTGCAGTTCTCTCTGTATGTGGAAAATATCCTTTGGTATATTTTTCATTTTACTAGCTATGCATATTGGACACTTGTCCTTCTTCAAGTCCCACTAACATTCTAAATTTCAATATCTTGCATCTATTTAAATTCCTCCATTCATATGTTATTATACACTCATTTTGCAGAGCTCTAACATTCCATTTTCTTCTGCTACAAGAGGAATTTTTTTTGTTGTAGGTTCTTTTAGTGATTGAATATGATTCAACGTCGTGATGCCCTCATATAAGAGCCTGAGCATGCTATAGTTTGGACATATCACCACTTGTTCTAACATTTTTAGGATATTTTGGAAAAAAAAATTGTAAGTTCTAATGTGTGGGCAACTTGTTTTTCTTTGTGACAACTTATTCTTCATTGTGGGAATCCATTCGTCACTATGCGCACTTGTTATTCTCTATGGGAACGTGTTCATCGCTATGGAAAAATTTTTCATTGTTGTGGGTGCTTGTTCTTCTCTATGGGAACATTTTCTTTGCTGTGGGTGCTTGTTGTTCATTGTGGGCTCTTGTTATATGTTGTCTCCCCCTTGTTCTTTGTTTAGGGCACTTATGACATCAAAGTTTTAAAAACATTCAATTGCACCCACTTTTGGGTTTAAATTGGTGTTTAAATAAAATAATCCCTTCCTTTATATTTTTATTTTTTTTAAACACATTATATTGTAATATTTTTTCCCTCTATGTCATTATCATTGCCTAATTCAAAAGGTTGTCAAAGAGAATACATATATTGTAAAACCAAATAATATATTTTTTTTGGGGGGGGGGGGTTTTCTTTAGAGGGTGCCATATTCTTGCACCTATTCAAAAGGATTCAAGGGGGGGTTGTTATTATTGTTGGTCATTGCCTCTTTCATTTTTTTGATCATTGCCTTTGCTCTAATCATTTTTTTAAAAGTTCTACTTTTATCAACAAAAAAAAGATGAAAGACTAATATTGTGGTTTTTTTAATTAATTTAGCCACTTAGTCAATCACTTTCATTTCATTTCATTTTTTAGAACAACAAATAAAATTTATAATTTGTATGTTTTTAAATTATTCATTAAATCCTTTAAAGCACTTCCAATTCAACAAATTCCATGTATTGCAATTCTCAAAACTTATAGTTTCCCTCACGTAAGGATGGGTTATTGAGAAATATAATATATCAGTATATTTTATTATATTAAAAACAAAATCCTATGTTCCATGTAGCTTTCTCTTATTACTTATAATTTTTGCCTTGTAAGGGTGGGTAATTGAGAAGATAAGTATAAAGGCCTAGCAATTTTTCTGTATACATAAGCCTATTTCAAAGTATCAAAGCTCCTCATTTACTTATATTTTACCTCTCATCAGGGTGGGTATATAAGCACTAATTTAATTGAAAGATTATGGTTTCATATTACATATTGTAAAAATCCATATGAAAGTTCGGAAAAACTAAAAAACTTGTTTTGGAAAGTAGATCAAATAATATCAATGCAAATAGAGGCAGAATTAACAACATTATATCCTGAAGACTTCAATAATATTGTTGAATTTATCACCAAATTTAAATAAATCCTCACTCAATACAAAGGCAGTGGGAAGAATAAAATAGAAGAAGAATGCATATATCTAATTATTTCTAAATTAAATGGTGTATATCAAATTTTTGCAATCACCTTTCTATCTACAAAATATGCTCTTGGTGCAAGTTTTAAAATGCCCTACTTAGAAGAATTTTATGACAGGCTAACTAGATAAGAAACAAAACTTGCAAAGTATGAGATCTCTTCCTCCTCCTCAAAATCCTTAGTATCATCAACCTCTACTAAAGAAAAATTCAAAAAGAAAGAAAAGAGTCCCATAACTTGTACTCACTGCAAAAAGAATGGTCATTTTATGAACAAATGTTGGAAAATACTTCAACAACTAGAGGTAGAAATGAAGGATCAAAAGGTAGACACTAAGAAGCATATAGTAAAATCCTTAAATGTTCAAGGCAAGACTATAAAAACTTCACAAAAATACTAGGTTGTAGATTCAGGAGCAACTCATCACATGACTTCCTCAGATGAGTCATTCACTTCAATCTCCTAAAGTTCAATATGTAGCATAGAAGTTTGTGATTCATCCTTTATCCCAGTCAAAGTAAAAGGTGACATATCCATTGATGGTGGTTATATCAATAATGTTCTCTATGTACCAAACATTACAATAAATCTCCTCTCCATCTATCAGATTTGTACTTCTGGAAATGACAAAATAGTTCTATTCTCCCCAACAGGATTTGAGATAAGATACTTTCAAGACCCTCACTCTCTCATAACGAAAGGAGATATTCATCACAATACTCGCCTATTTTACTTCAAAATATTAAAAAAATTTAGAAGGGGCCTCCTATTTTTTTGCTCATGGATATTTTGAAAGCAAAATTTGGCATGAAATATTTGGACATCTCAATTATAACTCCCTAAAGGAATTGAACACCCATGAAATGGTAACAAGATTACCAAAAATATCTTCTATTGATGGAGTATGTCCTAGAAGTGATCATTAAAAGCAACATAAATATCCTTTCCACCTAGGTAGTTCTCTAACGGACTCATCCCCTCTAGATTGAATCCATAGTGACTTGATGATCTTCATAGAACCTTCTTTCAAAGGAGAAAAATATGCTTTAACCTTTATTGATGATTCTTCCAGAAGAACTTGGGTCTAATTCCTAAAATATAAAAGTGATGTTCTATCCCACTTCAAAATATTCAAAGCCTTAGTTGAAAATTAGGCCTCTTGCAAAATCAAGCAAATTCGTATATAACGAGGATAAATACTTCAGTAATGAGTTCTCCAATTTTTTATAGGTCATGGCATAACTCATCAAAATTCTATATCCTATAATCCATATAAAAACTGCATTACATAGAAGAAAAACCAAACTTTAAAGGAAATGATAAATTGTATGCTCCACTCAAGAGATCTTCCAAAAGTATTTTGGGCAAAAGCAATTAACTGTGCCAACTATCTTCAAAACTGCACACCTCATAAAGCTCTTGGACATTTGACTCCCAAGGAAGCATGGACTGGCTCAAAACCTGATGTCTCTTTCTTCAAGTTTTTTGGATGTACTACTTGGGTGCATATCCCAAAGAAGAAAAATGAAGGCTCTAGATAAGAAAATAAAAAAACTCATCTTTGTTGGTTATTGTGAGGAAATGAAAGCATATAGGCTCCTTGATCCCACAACTCCTGAGATATTTTTTCATAGGAATATCCAATTTGATGAAATATTTCCTCATAAAAATTCTCAACCATCCTCTTCCTTCATTGATTCTCTTGAACCTTATCCAATGTTAGAACCTCAATATAATGAAGAACCAACTTTAGAGATTAATGATCAAGATGAGGAACCTGTAACTCCAACTCAAAGTACTTCCACTCCTACTACTCCTTCCACTATGCCAAAATGGGCCTGCACCATTGTTAAAGAAGCTACTCCATACATCCAAAATCTTCCATCATCTAGATTAGGCAACTCCATAGGCTCTGGTCTTGTCTATCAGTCCATTTCCACAAATCCTCAATCCTTCAAATAAGCAATTGGTATTAAAGAGTGGGATGATTCCATGGAGAATTAATTCCCTTCCTTAATAAAAAAAAACTTGGGATCTAGTTCCCCTACCTAAATGAAGGAAATTAGTTCACTATAAATGGATTTACATAATAAAATATGGATCTAATAGAGAAAGTTACAAACACAAAGATCTCCTGGTAGTCAAAGGTTTCTCTCAAATTGAAGGCATTGATTATTATGAAATGTTTGCACTAGTAGCCAAAATAGATTTTTTTGGACTAGTTCTTTCTCTAGCTACTTCCTAAAAGTGGCATGTATTTCAAATGGATGTAAAAAGTGCTTTCTTACATGGGGACTTAAAGGAAGATATATTCATGTAACAACCTACTAGTTTCACTCAAGACTCCTCCCTTGTTTGTATTCTAATAATGTCTCTCTATGGCCTCAAACAAGCACCTAGAGCTTGGTATAAAAAAATGGACTCCTTCCTTCTTTCCTTAGGTTTTTCTCATTGTGATTTTGATGCCATAGTATACATTTGAAGAGATGAAAAAAATCACCATACTTGTTCTATATGTTGATGATCTACTACTCACTCATAGTGACTTCACTCACATTCAAACTATCAAGGAATTTCTCTCTTAAAAATTTGAAATGTCTGATCTAGGTTTAGCTCATTACTTTCTTAGGATTCAAATAAATCAAAAAGATGTAGGAATATCATTGTGTCGAAAAAAATACACTCTAGAACTTATTCAAAGGTTTAATATGATAGATTGTAAACCTTATTCTACACATTTTCAATCTAGAGTCACTCTATGTACTTCCTAAACATCCCCTCTATGTGATGCAACTCTATACTATCAACTTGTAGGGAGTCTGTTATACCTTACTCATACTCACCTAGATATCTCATATGATTTTGGCTTCATATCTAGATTCTCACATCAACCCCATTTTAGTCATAGGCAAGCAACAAAAAGAATCCTCTACTACTTGCAAGGAACTCCTCACGTTGGGATCTTATATGAAGGAAAATCCATGGATATAATTGGTTACACACATATGATTGGGTAGGTTTAGTAGAAGACACATGTTCAACTTTTGGTTATGTATTTTGTCTTGGTTCTTCACCTATTACTTAGTTATGCAAAAAACAATAGGCAGTGGCCTTATCATCTACAAAGGTAGAATATAGGGCAGTAGTTTTGGCAATTTAGGAAGCTCTTTGTCTTCATCAGATACTAATATAATTTGGTTTTTTCCATGACAAACATATTATTCTTTGGTGTGACAATCAGAGCACAATTCATATTGCACACAATCCAGTTGAACATCAGTGCACCAAGAACATTGAGATTCACATGCACTTCATTCAACAGCATATTCAAAGAGGAGAAATATACTTGGACTATATTCCCACTAAAAATCAAATTGAAAACATTTTCACCAAGTCATTTCCTTCTCCATGTTACATTTAATTGCGAGAGAAACTTGGGGTAAAACAACTGCATTAGAACAACATAGGTCCTTCACCTCTATATTCTGTTGTATTCTTTGGAGGATTGTTTTTTACCATGTGGTCTTTTTTATCATCTCTCCTAAAATATAAATTGTACATGAGTACGTCATCAAGCCAAGTTGTCAGGACTCATTCCTTTTTTTATTTCTTTTTTGAGGATAATATTTGTCATTCGAAGACATACCTCTAACTATATTTTCTAACAAATAGTTTTTCCCCAAGAGGTTTTTTCACCATCTATATATTGTAAATGAGTACCTCATCAGACCCTATTTCTAGGACTTATCCCTCCTATTTTTGTCAATGAGGACAATCTTCACAAACCGAAGATATGTCTTTTTTTTTTTTGATAGATGGTTTTTTCCCATGTGGTTTTTACCATATCATAAAATAAGATCATTGTGCATGAGTACCTCGTAAAGAACTATTCTCAAGACTCATTTGTATAATACACCCCTAGTATCACGTAAGGGGGGGTGTTAGAATAATTAATTATTCTCTTAAGTTCTACTAGGATAGACATACCTAAGTTTCTACTCCTCCACAAGTTAGGTGAACTCTCATTATAGTCTAGATCAGATTTGATGAGTTGTAATCCAACGACTCTCAATGATCAAATTTGCTATTTATACAAATTTGATCCATGGAATAAATCAATCAATTCTACTCTTCTCTTCATATTTTATGTAATTCTTTGCATGTCTATTTTTGGGAAATTCTAAAAGTGCAAACCCTTGAAGTCTTTAAATTTTAATTATTCACTCCAATGTTTTCTATCTAAAATAAGAAAAAATAACGAAAATTTTGAAAAAATCTTCTTGTTTCAATAATCATGAATAGGATATTTATCCCATCCTCTTCATTCATGATTACAAACCCTTGTGATCATGAACTTCAAATATTAGAAAATATTTCTAGATGGACCAAGAAGTCATTTTTTTTGAATGACCATATCTAACATCTTTCTCCCATTCTACAACTCCTATCTTACCTCTATATGATGGCATTGCTATGCTACCAAATATTGTAGACTTAAATTGACTAATAGCTATTTATTGATGAAATAAATATTATATGTTAAAACATATCTAAGGTAAACATAACTAATGAGCATTGTTTCCTCCTAACCATATTCATAAAGGATTTTTTATAACTATAAGGATAATGAAGATAAAAACATATCCTTTACTAAACTATATTATTGTCTACTTTATCAAATGAAATTATGTCATGTAATCATTGTATAGGATCAAACCTTGATTTTGTAACAATGGTATTATATAAAAAAATTAAAGGAGTTATTATTACTTGTTAGTTATTTATTATTATTCTAGATTTTTATATAAATACTAGTTGTAAATCATAAAAAATATTAACTAATCAAGTAAAAATTGATTTGTAATTTTCTAAAAAATATAGTCCATTGATTAAAGTATTTTATGGGCATTTCTTGTAACATTTGCTATAATAAAGAGATCAAATCTAATGTTGAAATTTTTGTAATATATTCTATTATTTGGTACATGTTAATATACCATATTGGACACATATTTATATAAGGAGTGTGTCTTAGATTAGGATTTGAGTAATTACTTTATGCAATATAAAAAATGCACAAGTGTTGTTAGAATATACAATGTACTTGATGATGTAAATATACATGTTGTTCATATGTACATAATTCTATAAATAGAAATATGAAGTACCGTAGAAATACAAAAGACCAATAGTCATATTCTATTATATATTGGCCTTTATAGTGGAGAGAAATGTGAGAGAGTGCAAGAGCATATTATAGTAGAGTACATGCTAAATTTAGATACAAGGTAGAGCATGTATAAAGAATGGAGTATTTGAGATCTCCACATTTTATATGAAGAACCCATTTTTATAAATTTTCATTAATGACAGTTTTATGAGTTATTATAGAATTTTTTTATGATTTTTATATGCTTATAATATTTCTATTATTATATATTTAATATTATGTGTTAATTACCATGTGGTTGCATTTCCTTAAGTATTTTAGCATCAAAATCTAACAGTGGTATCAAAGCACAAGACGATTGATAGGGGATAGGGAGATTTTATTTTCATTACTTTTAGAATTACTTTTTGCCTAAGCATCTTTCCACAGGGTTTTAGGAAAACTCATGAATACTAGGACTCAACATAGATCTATTTCCACTAGATTAAAGGATAACTAGTGATGTTTATTGGCTTATAGAGATCTAGATATTTACATGGTTTCATTGCTACTATCTAAGTTTTTTTGCTACAAAAAATTAGTCCTCACAAGTTGAGAAACTTTCTACAATGGATAGAGAAGAATTTTATATTTGATTGCTTGAAATTCTATGTACTTTTTTCATGTAGGGATTAGATATTTGTTGTAGATAAATAGATATTAAAAATTAAGGAGACCAAAGAAGGAGGTCCCTATAAAATATTGTATATTGTATATCAAGAAGGAGAAGACCTAAGGAAAAGGTCCCATTGAAGAACTTTCAGATTTATAAGTTACAAGTTTGAATATAAAGGATAGAAATGGGTTAATAAAAGTCCTATTGAATATTTGAAAAGTTGCATAATTTGAAGACCCAAAAGAAGATATATCAAGAAACACTTGAAAGAAGAAAGAAGAAGAAGGCTATAAAAAACCCTATTGAAGAAAGTTGAAGAAGTGGTCATTAGAGGATATTTGAAGAAAGCTCAAGGTAGAATATTTCAAGTAGGAGTAGCTCCTAGAAATAAGAATTTGGGATAATTGTTGCCATCCAACAAGTCCAAAAGAAAAAAGGATTTGATAAGAAGTTTATCAAATTTTGGAAAGGATTCTTAAAGATCTCTTCTGAAAGAGTATCCAACAAGGAGAAGCTCTTGTAGAAGAAAATTTGCCATTACCAAGTATTGGCAAAGAGAAGAGGCACCACCATATTTGATAGGAAAGTCACTATTTCAAGAAATCTAGTGTAAATATTTAAGAAGAACTAAAAGTATAGGGGGTAAGTAATAAAAATGTATGAGCCAGTATCTCTATAAAGTTATGTGCAGTAGTTGATAATATATTACAATAAAGGATCATGAAGCTCTATTAAATTTAAGCACCCAGAAGTAGTGCCATTTACGTAGCAAAGTGCCAAGTGAACCAACTACCAAACAAAGAGATAAGAGCACCACACATAGAAATAAATCAACCAGTGTCAAGTTGAGCAACCAAAAAATGGTTGGAAGAACCACTATGCCAACATAGAAGAGCTACCACTATCATTAAAAAATGAAAGAATAGTTTACTTATTAAATTGAAAAGATGGAACTTTGATTGATTAAGTGAAGGAAAGAGTAGTTTATTTATTAAATTAAAGGTATGAATCTTTGATTTATTAAGTAAAGAAAAGAATAGTTTATTTATTAAATTAAAGGTATGGATATTTGATTTATTAAGTAAAGGAAATAATAGTTTATTTATTAAATTAAAGGTATAGGTCTTTGATTTATTAAGTAAAGGAAAATAATAATTTATTTATTAAATTGAAGACATGGAACTTTGATTTATTAAGTAAAGAAAATAATATTTTATTTATTAAATTAAAGGTATGGGTCTTTGATTTATTAAGTAAATAAAATAATAATTTATTTATTAAATTGAAGAGATGAAACTTTGATTATTAAGTAAATGAAAGAGTAGTTTACTAATTAAATTCAAGGTATAGGCCACTGATTTATTAAGTAAAGGAAAGAATATTTTATTATTAAATTGAATGTATGGGTCTTTGATTTATCAACTAAAAGAAAAAAATAATTTATTTATTAAATTGAAGAGATGGAACTTTGATTTATTAAGTAAAGGAAGGAATAGTTTATTTATTAAATTGAAGGTATGGGTATTTGATTTATTAAGTAAAGGAAATAATAGTTTATTTATTAAATTGAAGGTATGGGTCTTTGATTTATTAAGTAAAGGAAAAGAATAATTTATTTATTAAATTGAAGAGATGGAACTTTGATTTATTAAGTAAAGGAAAAAATAGTTCATTTTATAGATTAAAGGTATGGGACTTTGATTTATGAAATGAAGGGAATAGTTATTTATGAATTAAGTAATAGGACTTGATTTATGAAATAAAGAAACCTAGCTTATTTAAAGGGTAAAGGTATGGGACTTTAATTTATTAACTAAATATTGGAAAATAATTGATTAAAGTAGGACCTATGACCTAGTTGCATTTGTTGAAAGCCTCTCATTATGAGAGGGGAAATAAAAATTGTGGTTTTGTCATATCAACTATGCAATAGATGGTTAAATACTTTGATTTGATTTGTATAGTTATAAATTGGAAATAAACAAAGTAGATGTATTTAGACGAATTTCTATCATAGAACCATGAGTACCCTAATCCCCTTCTATCCTCAAATGATTGATGGAAGTTGAGGAGGACAAAGGAGGCAGTTGGAACCAATGTGTTAGTTGATTTTATTTATAATGATTTAATTGTGCTCAAATAGATAATTTTTGGGGATATTTCCCTAATGAAATTGATGTAATATATTCTTCTTTAATAGAATGAAGGATTTACCATACTTGCTTAAATGTAATAATTGTTTATTTAGTTGGACATGTCATAATTGTTTATTTTCTTGGATGATGTACCTTTAAATTACTATTCTGGATTATCTATATTTTATATTTAAAATCCTTTCAATTGTTTTTATATTCCTTAAATGTTTCTTCCTTTCTAGTTTTCTTTGCATGCTTTATGTTTTTGTTAGATTTAGTATTTATAATTATTCTTGTTTTCTTGCTAAAAAACAAAAACTTAAGTAATGAGTTCTAGGGTGAACTTAGAGGGTGACCTAAGGGAATTGAGACCCCCTTAGGGTGAACATAGATGACCTAAGGGATTAATACCCCTTAGGGATATTAATAGCTAAGTTATAAAAAGACTACATCTGAGTTAAGATAGTTTATCATGTAGATGATATGGATAGCTTAACTCGCAATACACGTAGCATACCTACATAGACTAACTTGTGTATGGTATGGATATGGACGTATACCTTCGATGGATTGAAGGTGATAAGTTTAGCTCATCAAGATTGATGAGATGGATAAACTTATTTGGGGTAATGCATGATACACGTATCTAGTGAGATGTAGCTCTTGAGAACGTTATTGTATTTTAAACATTAGTTTATATAAAAGTCAATAAGTGGTTTATGAATCTCTCTGCTTAGTAAAAAAAATTAATATTTTTCTTTCTATGTGTTTTATTGTAACTAAATTTTGGGTTATTACAAGAATAGGGAATCATCAAATACTTCATATAAAATAAAATGTAAAGTAGCTAGTCTACATTATAGGAGACAACAATATAGTGAATCTTGTATGCATTAATCTATTGTATTACATGTGGTTGTCATAGTGATTGATTACCCTACCAAACAAGTATGTAGGATTAGATACAATAAGGACACTTCTAATAAAGCAACTTATTTAACAAAAGTAGAACAAGCAATCAAAAACGATGTTTAAACAATGTGATGTGTATGCATGGTAACCAAATCATACACATGTAATAATATAATAAGAGTTTTTTTTCTTCAAGAAATTAAAATATAGATCACTAAGAATTAAACAGGAGAATGATTAGAAAATCGTATGAAATTTGAAAGTGGATCATTAGACATTAAGAAGATTATATTGAAGAAAATAATATTTAATGTAAAAAGCAACTACAAGAATTTTCCTAGAAGAGTGGAGCGATGTGGTACTCAGAAAGGTTCAATGCTACATCGCTGGAATTGAACCTGGTTCAGGACTCAGATGTTGATGATGGGTATCTATCGGAGGCATTATTTGTAGATCTGGTCCCTCCTCCATGGGATCCAGGTAAGGTTTTAGGTGGTTTTCAGCCTTCCCTCTAGAAGGGCACCACTTCCTTTGCTAAAGTGGTATCTGGATTGGCTAGCGAGGTCATTTCTTCTAGGTATGAGATCAACCCTATTTCCAAGTATATTTTTGTTTACGATTGTGTCATTAACATCCTTGGTAAAAGGGCTTGGAATATGGTTGGAAAATTTCAAGGATTCAGCTAGATATTAATGTGTTGAAAAGGTAGGCCTTGTCCAGATGGAAACCCCTTGGTTCTCTAGATATCATGGAAATTCTGAGAAATTTTTCATTTTCAAGTTGAATTATGTAGAGGATTCCACTTGAATTCTGGAAGGAGACCCCTGGTTCTTTGGGAAGTGAGGTTTATTTCTTTGAAGGTGGGGCCCTGACTTCAATCTGGCTTCTCAACAAATCAACTTTGTCCCTATGTGGGTCAAGCTCCCCGATTTCCCTTTGCATTTATGGGATGAAGGTGTTTTTTGGGCAGTGGAAAATATCATAAGAGACTTTGTATCCCTATATCATAACTCATTGAGTGGGCCTCTAATGCTTTATGATATGATGTGTGTGTTGGTGGACTTGGAGAAGTCCTTGCCTTCTTTTGTGGAACTCGTTTCTCATTTGGGCTCGTGGGTCCAATATTTAGAATATGAGAACAGACCTGGGGTCTATCAGTTTGGTGGTAGAGGTGGGCATAGTGCTTGCCCCTTAAGGCTCATCCCCAAGTCTTTATATTTGAAAAAAAGAAAATTTGGGTTCCCAAAAAGAAGAAAATTTGGGTTCCAAAAAAGAAGGTTGTAGGGAATGTTATTGATGTGGAAAATGGTGAACTTCCATCTGGCAAGGTTAGGTATTTGGTGGATGTTTCTGAACCTATAGAGGTCGAAGAACTATGTTTGGTTATGAATGAGCAACCTTAAGTTTTGAATAATATGGAGGTGGTTTGAAATGTTGATATTTCTAATTCTCCTTTGGTTCATAATTCCTTCGACTGCCCAGTGATGGAAGAATTTGTTATTTAGAAAATAGTGGAGTTTACTCCATTATATTCTACTATGTCAAGGAATAGTCTAGTATATTCTCCCAAGTTGGGGCCTTTAGATTCCTCGAAGAAGAGTTTTCAGGTGGGTAAGGATTTGTTTCATGATCCTTCTCTAAATGCTTGCATTGGTGGTCTAATGGTTGTTCACACCTCTCCAAAGTATAGTATTAGGTTGGTGGTTGATCGTTCCTTTTCTTCACCGAGGTTGGACAAGGGATCCCATGTCCCTTTTTTAGAAAGCTTTCGGTAGTCCTGTATTCCCATAGGAATCAAAAGAAAAGTGGGCAGACCAAATAAGAGCAAGTGCATCATTGTAGCTGTATGTGGTGGTCTTCCAGGTTTAAGTTTTTCAAAAAGAATAATTTTGAGGTATCAAAGTAGACAACTTAGTATGGATACGTTTAATTCATTTTCGGTTTTTGATTTTTGATGAGTGGTTTTGGGGTCTAGAGTGGTTTTTAGTTTTAAATATTTTGAGCAGAATTTTTTGTTATCCGCCTATGGATATAATTGCTTTAATTATCTTTAATACTCTTTGGGTGGTGTGAAGCCCATTTTTAAAGTTGCTTGGGTAATTTTTTGATGCTACCATTTATGGGGTTTGCATGTTCCTTTGTGGGATGGGCGAGCTTTTTAAAATTTTAAAATTTAAAATTTTCGTTCATATTTTTGAGGAAAAGAGGTCTGTATGGGTTGTTTTTTTGCCTCCTCTATTTTTTTATGATACCTTGGATTTTATTATTGTATTTTATTGGTTGGTGATGCTGGATGTTTTTCCCCTTTGGGGTGGATGGCTGTTTTAGAAAAAATTGAGGATAATATGGAAGGAGGAGGAGGAGAATATGGAAGGAGGACTGGTTCAACCAAAAAAAAGGAGTAGCAGGACAAGTCACAAGGAAGACATCAGAAGTGAGATAGGTAGGAACACATGTTGCGGGCCAAACAAGGTTAACTTATTTCCTAATTTTTTCACATGCCCATGCATTTAATTTATCAACCTAGGGAGCTTCGTAAACTTGCGAAGGGTCTTGAACAAGATTGCTTACAATACCACTTGATATGAGTCCGCTAGTTCTACTATTGGGGGGTGTTTCAAAATGATCATCAATCATTCATACACTCCAATAATTTACATAAAAACAATTAAATCTACAAAAAGGAAATATTCATGAATTCCTAGAAATAAACCTACTGCAATACTGGAAATAACAATGTGATAAACAATATTATAAAAGTGGTAAAATAATATAGAAAACACAAGAAAAATAGGGGAAGAAATACTGGCTTGGAGTGGGCCTAGGCTCCAGCAGCTTCCTCCCAAATGAACACGTACTTAGAAAATCTTAGAACTATATTATAATTATCAAAGTATTACAATGCTTCTTCTGTATATCTCTCTATAATTACTATCAAAATATTCTATATATCCTCGAGAGGTCCACATGTGTTTATATAGCACACCCGTAGAAGAGTCGATTCATTCCAGACTAAACTAAGATAGTCTGGTAAATGTGATCGACGTCTGCTAAAACTGGCATTCGTTTCTAACAGTGGCATGTTCACTGATTGGTTTGTAATTCACTTGGAATTGGTAGGACATTCTCATACATCGGTGTGATTCCCAATTTAACTCTACATGACATAGATTTCAAACTACACTAGTCATTTTTATCCACGTCATGCTTTTTTGGTCAACGGGTGAAGAATAGGGGCACTTTCCCTATGAGGAAGGTGCCTAAGTATGTAGAGCACCTTCTTTATGCAAAAGGTGCCTTACTACCATTGGTTCCTTCCTAGAAGAGGAAGGCGCTTATCTTCTATTGGTGCCTTCATGTGAGAGGAAGGTGCTTGCCTTCTAGTGGCGCCTTCCTGTCGGTGCCTTCCTTATGAGATGAAGGTGCTTGCCTTCTAGTGACACCTTCCTTATGAGAGGAAGGTGTTTGCCTTCTAGTGGCACCTTAATTATGATAGGAAGGCACTTGCCTTCTAGTGGTTCCTTCCCGTAGGTGCCTTCCTATGAGAGGAAGGCACTGGCCTTCTATTGGCACATTCCTAGGAGAGGAAGGTGCTTGTATTTCCTTGGCACATTCCTAGAAGAGGAAGGCACCTACTTACGTTTGGTGCCTTCTTGGAAGATGAATGTGCCTACCTTCTCTGTGTTGATTCCAAAATAAACAAAGTGTCAGGTCCATGAAAATACCTCGACTAATCCAAATCTAACTAAATCAACTGCAATTCCACAAAAAAACTATGAAAACACACAAATTAGATGACACACATAATTTCATCAAATAATTATATAATCATTCATAAAAATATGCAATCCTTATTATATAGCCACATAATAATCAAGAAAATGTATAAAAAATATGAACATTTTTGATGCTCATAATCCCCCCATGGCTAACATATGCCACACCCTCATGGCATCAAAACTGTAGGTAGACCTATTGACCCCTCATCATTGTCATTTCTTGGTGGATCTAGCTATACCTACAGCCCATGTCTACCTCTTCTACGCGTTGGCATCTAGAGGTGTGGCTCCTCTTTTTCTATGTGAAGTTGTGGGTGTTGTTGTTGGTTGTGCTTTCCTCGTCCTAGCCACTATCAAAGGTGATCTAGCCAGCATTGTCTCTACTGCCTAGAATGCAACTTATGTAGCTTTCCATAGGTTAGCATCCAAATGTTTAACCACTGCAAGAGGGATATATAAATTATCCCTCCTGAGATGAAATACTTGGGCTTTGTACAATTGGGTTGCTTCAAGAGTAAGCCCTATGTTCTCCTTTACAATGCCAGCGGCCCCCAATTCGGGACCATATACCCCCCATAATTCAAAATACCTTCTTATCATGGAGGGTTGTCCCCAGGATGACCCATAAAACTCCTAGAACTGGTTGTCCTCTACTAGATTGATGTAGATACCAGAGTCCCCCTGCATCCTTGAGGTTGTATTCTTGGTCTCCTTAGCTACTTTTATCTCTTTGAGCAGTCGTTCAAACTATTTTTTCCTCTATGAACTATTGCATATCCCACTCACCTTCTTCTAGTTCGATGAAGGTCACCTTCGCCTTATTTTGAGCTATCATGGACCCTTTTCCTTTGGCCTCTACAGAAAAAGTGGTAGCTCGAATAGGGGTTTTCCCTTTCTCCTTGGTGGACATCTTCTCGCTCTAAGGGGCCTACTTTGTGGTCCCTTGAGTGTTCTCTTCACTCTATGCTACTATCCCTGGGGGTGCTTATTTGTCCCCCTATTTGTCCTATGCTTACCCCTCAGGTTCTTCTCTGTCTTCCTCAGGTTCGAGGAGTTCTTCCTTATCCCTCGGTCCTATCTGTTGGTGTTTGTCTTGCTCTGTATCAATTAGGACGATAATAAGGGGAGTTGTGGGACTTATTTCCTCTTCACTCCCAAAAATAGAGGAATTCTTCCCTACCTCCAGGCTACTCTGTCGGGCATCCAATAAAAATTCTCCCAAAGAGAATACTCGCTCTAAATATGTGGGAGAATTCATTGGGACCTCTTTTGCCCAGTTAGTTTGGGTTGATGTGTCCCTTATTTCTATTCCCCTATCCTAGAGTAGCCAGTTATCCTCCCACAACTATTGTACCAGCTGCTTGATCTGGGTGATTCGTCTCTCTCGTTCCTCCAATTCCCCTCTATGCTCATTTTGGTAGTCCTCAAAAATTTGTTGGGCCATCCAGCAATTGGTCTGCCACTCCAGTGCTTCCTCCAAGGCTGTGTCGACTTGATCGTTACTCCTGGAAGTCCTTGCATCTTGTGGGATCTAATTTGTCAATTCCTAGAGGGTTTGGGTTGCAACGTCAACTTTCAGGTCGCTCTGTTCTTCTTCTATCGAAAGGATGAGTCATCACAGGCGTTTCCTCCTAGGACTAGTTCTGGCGGCCAAAAATCGGCCTCATTTCTAATAAGTGGAACTCCTTCCTCTTCACACTCGAGCACTAGGGAATGCCCTCTTTCCTCTATATATTTTGGGCATTTGTGAATGCCATCTTTATTTTGTTAAATAGGGCAATGCCAATTATCGGATACTTACCATATCCTCTACAGGGCTTCCCTTTTCTTGCCCTATTTTGGCAATACCATCCTGTTACCTTTCTTGGCTGCCATCTCCCTGTATGTTGGGGTTCTTCCTCTGTGCTTTTGCATGGTGGACCAATGCTGATATCAACCCATGGTGGGCCAAGGTAGATGGTGCTCCCTTCTGGTACTTAGCCACTTATTCCTTAAGGGAATTTGCTAGGTAGAAGGGCACATTCAACTTCCTTCCATGCACCAGGTGATTCAAAAAATGCACATGGTTAGCATGCAAATGGATATACTTCCTGATGCATGTAAAGAATCGATTAACCTACTCGAATATATTCCACATATTCATGGGAAGGCTGCTTTTGGGTAGCCCTTCCTTATCTATCTACACATTTTCTCTTGGTAGCAGCACTTTGGGATACGACTTCAGTAGTCCATCTTCGTATATGCATTCCCCTGTGAGGGGCAATCCAGTTGCCTGTGAGATGTATTTAGGGGTGACTGGAATTTCTATCCCTCACACCTGAGCTATGTTGCTCCTCAAGGAGGTAGCGAATTCCTTGGATGCCTCCGTATCTTGGCCCTGAATGACAAGGGAACAATATTCAAACCATCCCTTGACCTCAAAATGTGTCTTTACTGCCCCCCTGATTCCTTTCGTATCACTCGGCTCATTATTCTTCATCACATGATTCTTTGACCTTCCTCCCATGGTGCCTTCCCTTACTACTATATTTTTTTCTATCCTTACTTCTTCAGGAAGGTGTATTTTTATAGGGAAGGCACCTAACCTTAGCATTTAATTCTAGGGTACACCTTTCAAGCCATATCATTGGCACATGGTTTTGGCCATGGGGGGATATGATTTTTATGATGACAATATTTTTTTCTAGTACTACATAATTTATGAATAATTATATAAAGATTTGAGTTAGTATGTGCGTACCTTATTTGGTGTTTCGTGCATCATGAAGAGCGTAGATTTGCTGATTTGTGACATGGGGGAGGGGTATGGTCATTTTATGTTGCTGGTTTGTGTGGTGATTTCATTTTTATTGAGGCATCTAGAGACTTCAGTGCTGGTTGTACATGGAAGGTGCTCTTTGGTACCTTCCCAATGTGGAAGGCACTTATGTGGCACCTTCCCAATGTGGAAGGCACTTATATGGTGCCTTCTTGATGTGGAAGACACTTATATGGTGCATTCCTGATGTTGGTGCTCTCTGATCGGATGCGCCTTCCAATGGTGGAAGGCGCATCGGTGCCTTCTTGATGTGGAAGGCACTTATATGGTGCCTTCCCAATGTTGTCAATGCTCTTTGAATGGATGTACCTTCTGGTGGTGGAAGGCATATTTGATTGGATACGCCTTTCGATGGTGGAAGGTGCCTCTGATTGGATGCACCTTTCGATGGTGGAAGGCACATTTTTTATGATGGAACCTTCCTGCTACGAAAGGTTATTTTGAATGGGTGCTCCTTCCTGATGTGGAGGGCGCTGCTGAATACCTATGCCTTCTTGGGGTGGAAGGTACCTCAGTTTGTATGCACCTTCCTAATGTGGAAGGGGCATCAGGATTTTTTTTTTGTGGCACCTTCCAACCACGGAAGGCGTCTATTTATTTATTTTTATTTATTTTTTATGCATGCCTTCTCCATAATGAAGGCGCATTCTTCTGGCTAAGTTCCTTACTTATAATAAATGTGCCTTCTTCTGGCTAGGCACCTTCTTTATAAGGAAGACGCCTTCTTCTGGCGGGGCACCTTCTTCATACAGAAGGCACCTTCTTCTGGATGGGTGCCTTATTTATAAGGAAGGTGCCTTCTTTTGGCTGGGCACCTTATTTATAAGGAAGGCGCCTTATTCTTGGAAATCATGTTATGATTGACTAGGAAATGGTGATCAATCCTTCTCAATATAGCTTCACACTGCCTCAGCTTCTACCTACAAGTGTCGGTGTCAGAATGCTGAGCTGAATCAGGCTTGGTTTCCTAGATACCTATTCCTCATGCTGTCAGGTCTTCCACCTGCAAAAAACAAACGAAAAGAAAGAAAAATAAAGGTATTTAGACACATTCCATGCCTATTAAGCCCTGTATTAGGATGCCTGTAGATTGCATGCGAGCGTCATCCCTACAAAACACACCGTAAAAAAAAAAAAAATTAACTAATTTTGGTGAGCACCTCCATGTCCACCGTTTCACTTGTTAAGAGTTTGGTCTAGATCTAACAAGATGGGGTCTCCCCCATGTCTATTTTGGATTCCACCTGTAAGGTTTTGGATGTGTTATAGGGGCATAGTCAGTGGCCATTGACCATTAACATGATGTTGCTATCGTTAATTGTTCTAACGCACACTACCCCGTTCTTGATGAGCTCTACCACCTCATACGATCCCATCCATATTTGCATTAATTTATATTTTCTTTCTTGGAACCGAGAATCATACAACAACACCCATTCTCCTTCTTGGAACTACTTTAGTTTAATGTGGCGATCATGCCACCACTTTCTTTGCTTTTGTATGATTTTTGTTCTCTACAAAGCATCCATTCAGATTTCGTCCAGCTGATCTAGCTACCGAATCCTTTCTTCTTGAGTGTCATCCAAGCTCAAGTTCAATTTTGAAGCCATCCTCAATGTCTTGATTTCAAATTCAATGGGCATAATCGCACTCTTCCCATAGACCAGTTGGAAGGGTGTGAAGCCTGTGGTGAATTTCCATGTGGTATTATATGCCTAGACTGACTTCAGCAAATCGTGTAGCCCAATATTTTTTGTGTTGTTGCATGGTCTTTGTCAGGATGTTCTCTATTTATTTGTTTGTCACTTCCACTTTCCCATTTGCCTATGGATGGTAGGGTGTAGTTTTATTGTGCCAAACTTTGTATTCCTCCATCAACTCCTTGATCAACCTAGAGGTAAATTGAGGCCCCTGGTATGTTTTTATCTCTCTAGGGACCCCAAATTGTGTAAAAATGTAGGCAAATAAGAAATTTTCGACTATTCTTTCTTTTGAGTCTCTCAACGCTTGAAATTCAACCCATTTGGTGATGTAATCTATACAGAAAAAAATAAACCTCCTCCCTATTGAGGGTGGATTAATTTGTCCCATGAAGTCCATACCCCACTTATCAAAGGGTTCCAGGTGTACCTGAGGTTGGAGGGGCATTTTTTCTCGATGGGTTGGCCTACCCATTCTTTGGCATTCATCACACTTGTTGGCGTATGCAGCCACATCCTTGAACATAGTTGGCCAAAATTGCTCAACCTGTAGGATTTTGTAGGCATTTCATTTCCCTACAAAGTGTCCTCCACATGGTTCATCATGAGACACTTTGAGTACTTCTAAGAACTCCTGTTTTTCTATGCATCTCCTTATAATTTGTTCACGTCTTCTTTTGAATAAGAGGCCATCAATCCATAGGAATGATGCACTTTTCTCTATGACCACCTATTTTTATTTGAAAGAAAGAGTAGGCGAAGTTTTGTCGATGGCCAAGTAATTGGCTATATTTGTGTACCATGGGATTTTCTCACTAATAGTGAACAAATGTTCATCTGGAAACTAGTCTTCCACTACTGTATGGTCTGCCGATATTAATCTGGATAGAAAATTTGCTATGACATTGTCCTTACCTGGTTTGTCGACTATTGTGATGTCAAATTACTACAGTAACAAGATCCACCTGATAATTATTTTACCAATGGCCGGCTTGCTCATCAAGTATTTGATAGCCATGTGGTCCATGTGGAAAATTACCTTATACCCAGTGATATAATGGCAGAATTTTTTTATGGCATGTACAATTGCAAGGAACTCCTTCTCCATCATCATGTAGTTGAGCTTGAATCCTGCCAAGTTTTTGCTGACATATTAGATGGCATAAAATTCTTCGCCATCCTTCTGTAAAAGGACTGCTCCAATCACATTGTTGGATGCATCACAATAAATATGGAATGGTATAGTCCAATTTGGTCCTCTTAAAACTGGTGCAGATATCAGTTTCTCTTTAAGCAACTGAAATGCTTCTTCATAGTCTTTCGTCCAATTGAACTCCACATCTTTAGATAATAGAGTGTACAGTGGTTTTGCAATTTTGTTTAATTCAATGATAGATCGCCGGTAGTACCTAGCTGATCCAAGAAAACTCCTCACCTTTCTTTGCATTCTAGGGATGGGTAGGTCTCTAATGACCTCAATTTTATTTTTATCAACCTTTATTCCTTTTGTGGAGAGGTGGTGTCACAATACGATGCCTTATTGCATCATCATAAAGCATTTATCATTGCTCAGGGACAAATTGTTTTCCTTGCTTCTTTCAAGCACTCTTCCCAATTTCGTCATTACCTCATCAAAGGTTTATCCATAGATGGTGAATTCATCGATGTATACTTTGACTACGTCTCCCATTATGTCTAAAAATATGCTAAGCACCACCCTTTGAAAGGTGGTAAGTCTGTTGCACAATCCAAAAGGTAATACCCAATAGGCAAATTTTCCCCATGGGTAGGTGAACATTGTCTTATCATGATCCTCTTCTCCTATCTGGATCTGGTTGTATCCACTAAATCCATCCAGGAAGGAGAAATACTTCCTCCCTGAGAGTGTATCCAAGACTTGATCAATGAACAGGAGTGGAAAGTGGTCCTTCTTTATCGCTTCATTTAATGCTCTATAGTCCACACAGATTCACCATTTCCCATTATTTTTAGGGACTAACACTAACGGTGATACCCACTCATTGTCAGAAATTAGATAGATGAATTCGACAGTCAAGATTTTTTATAGTTCTTCCTTGACAATGTCTTTCATTTTTGGATTCATTCTTCTCTGTGGTTGCTTGCTTGGAGTTGATTGATCATCTAGGTATTTACGATGGGTACAGATCTCTAGGTTGATACTCTTCATATCTGAGTAATACCATGTAAATACCTGTTGGTGTCTAACCAGGATATTTTCTACTTTTGTCAATTATGTGGGAGTCAACCCACTGCTGACATTCAATGTTCTTCCTAGTCTGACATGTATCTACTAAACATGGTGATCTTGGGCACTAGCCAATGACAATCCAGGTGTGGATATGGAGGACTCCTTGTGGAGAAACTCCACAATAGCACCATATTCATCTTCTTCTACCAAATCATCCAACGTCATCACCGGCTGGATCATGGATAGCTTGGGATTTTCATGCTTGGTCAACATGGGTTCTCCTACTAAGTCAACGGACTACACTGGGGGTGAAATAGTCAATATTTTTATGTTTCATCCAATGGAGATGGTCATTAACACATCTCGGTAGCTGATGTAGTCATCAGATATTGCCAGCCATGGCCTTCCCAATATGAGTGGGTAACCACCTAGCCTAGTTTTAGATTGCAAGACTAAAAAGTTGGTTGGGTATTCCCATGCACTGAATGTCACTATTACATCTTCCAAAATTCCTTTTAATGCCATGGTCAATCGATTGGCCAACTATAACACTATCATAGTGGGTTTTAGGTTCATGAGTTGTAGCCTCTGCATGGTCTCCTAAGGAATTACATTGATGGCTACTCCGAGATTGACCAACGTATTGGACAGGGAATGTCCCTCAATTTTTACAATCAGCATCGGGCTGCCCAGGTATGTAGACTTCGGATGACATGTTTTGCCCATCATCAAATCTACTATTTTACCCATGACATTGATAGTCTGGGTTGCTCTTCGTCCTGGATTCCTTAGACACATATCTCTTATCGCATTGGTATATATCAAAACATCTTGGATGGCTTGAAATAATGGAATTGTCACGATGAGGTTCTTCAAGATAGATAAGATATCAAACTCTGGTTGCATTTCTTTCCTCTAGTCTTGCATCTAGTTGGGAAATGGAGCCTTTGCTCTCTCATGTGTTTCTTCTATCACCTCTTCTACAAGAGGTGTTTCTCCTACCTCTTCCTCCTCTTCTACCAATGGAGGCATTCCTACTCCTAGATGTCTACCAGACCCAAGCTGAATATGGTACATCAGGTACATCTCACCTTCCATGTTGTATGTTGGTTGGTTCACCCTGTTATTCAGGTTTGCCATTGGTTGTGTGGATAGCTGCGTAGGTCTCACTGTTGGCAACACCAATAAATTCTATTGGGGGTGAGCTGGTGCTACATTATGTGGAGCCTGATTCCACATAATGTGGCCTCTCCACTACTGTACAGGATATGGATATGGCATCCATGGCTGCTTGTTCAAGAATGTTGTTGGGGGTGCGTTGGACCCAGGTGATGGCCCCCACTACCCCATGTTAGGTGGTTGAGGCGGGCCTTGGGGTATGTATGGTCCTCCTACATATGACGACATTCTGGTTGGCATATTCCCCATAGGGGGTTGTGGTTAACTCTTTTGATTGCCTATGAAATAGGCATCCATGCTTTCAGCATCCTCCTGATTATTGGGTAGTTGCGTGCACAATTGAGTTTTATGGTTTAGCCTACAAACTACACATAATTTGAATTTTTTCTCTGGGTATGCATTATTTGCATGCTTCCCTCTACATTTTGGATAGAAAGAAGTCAATGCTGCTTCATTTTCTTGCTTCTTTTTCTCTACCAATAGTGTATCCATATACAATGCTAGAGATGAGAGCATTTCGCTCTTTAAATCTTCCATCATGTTACCTATTTTTATCTTTGTGACTGAAGCAATCGCTTTCATGGTTCTAGAAGTTGTCTTGTCTCTCCTTCTTGAGTAGTTCTAGCATATTTTTCGGATGTCTTCCATAGCATGCTCGTAGACGTCACCTCCAAAAATCATGTTAAGAGCCTCTAGTGATTCATTGGTAAGTCCTCTCAAAAATATGCTTTTGAAGGACTTATCAGATAGTTTCGTGTGAGGAGATAATTGAAGATTGAAATTGAATCTCTCCCAGTATTCCTTGAGAGACTCATCTTATTTCTATGTCATGCTCAGGACCTCTTCTTTGGAGTTTCTTCATTTGATCCCAAGTGGCAATGTGTGTCTCCCAGACCGATGAACCATTGTAGAGTTGCATCGTCCAACATGGAAGGAAAGAGTTGCAGCTTATGCGTATCATATTTGTAGTCCATAGACCTGCATAAAACATCAAACTTAAATAAAAATAGGCCAGGGTCCTCATTTGGGTATCCTATGAAGGTCGAAAGGCGAGCAAGGGATATGTTTTTCTTTTTGGTATCTCCTACTCCTTCATCAATAAAGAAACTAAAGCCAGATGATACTTCTTCGTTGTCAGCCATTTTTTCAAGAAATGTGGTCTCTAATGCAGTATTTATGGCCTTATGGTCATTTAAGACTTTTTGAGTCAAGGCTCTAAGGTTGTCTGGTGTTATTGTCTAATATTCTACAAATTTCCATAATAGGGCTTCCTCTGAGGGTGTCCTATTAAACATGGAATTTATGATGATTCGTTCTTCCCCAAGTTTATGGGATGGGGAGGTACTTTGCATAAAGTACGGATATTCACTCCAATGGATTGCTGGTGGTGGTTCAGGCGAGTCTAATTCAAATTTAGAATGTTCGGCTGACTCAGGTTTTGGTGGATTGGTTTTTATAAACCGACTGTAAGGTCCTCTTCTTCTCGAAGAACTCATACAAGGTCAAATGGAAGGTTTCTAGGTATTATAAATAATCTATTTTAGACACTTCCCCAAAAATGATGCCAAAATGTTGCGGGCCAAACAAGGTTAACTTCTTTCCTACTTTTGTCACATGCCCATGCATTTAATTTATCAACCTAGGGAGCTTCGTAAACTTGTGAAGGGTCTTGAACAAGATTGCTTACAATACCACTTGAGATGAGTTCACTAGTTCTACTATTGGGGGGTGTTTCAAAATGGTCGTCAATCATTCATACACTCCTCAATAATTTACGTAAAAATAATTAAATCTATAGAAAGGAAATATTCACGCATTCCTAGAAATAAACCTACTACAATACTGGAAATAACAATGCGATAAAAAAACTTATAAAAATGGTAAACTGATCTAGAAAACATAGGAAAAATACGGGAAGAAATACTGGCTTGGAGTGGGCCCAAGCTCCAACAACTTCCTCCCAACTAAACACACACTGAGAAACTCTTAGAACTATACTATAATTATCAAAGTATTACAATGCTTCTTATGTATATCTCTCTATAATTACTATCAAAATATTCTATATATCCTTAGAGAGGTCTACGTGTGTTTATATAGCACACCCACAAAACTTCTATTACAAAGAAGTTATAACAATCGATTCATTCCAGACTAAACTAATATAGTCTGGTAAATGTGATCGATGTTTGCTAAAACTGGCATTCATTTCTAATGGTGGCATGTTCATTGATTGTTTTGTGCTTCACCTGGCATTGGTAAGATGTTCTCATACATTGGTGCGATTCCTAATTTAACTCTACATAACGTAGAGTTGGAACTGCATCGGTCGCTATTGTCCACATCGTGTTTGTTTGGTCAACGGGTGAAGAATAGGTGTGCCTTCCCTATGAGGAAGGTTCCTAAGTATGGTGGGAACCTTCATTATGCGAAAGGTGCGTTATTGCCACTAGCACCATCCTAGAAGAGGAAGGTGCTTATCTTCTATTGGTGCCTTCCTGTGAGAGGAAGGCGCTTGCCTTCTAGTGGTGCCTTCCTGTCGGTGCCTTTCTTATGAGAGGAAGATGCTTGCCTTCTAGTGGTGTCTTCCTTATGAGAGGAAGGTGCTTGTATTCTAGTGGCACATTCCTTATGAGAGGAAGGCACTTGCCTTCTAGTGGTGCCTTCCCATCGGTGCCTTCCTATGAGAGGAAGACGCTTCTTTTCCTTTGGCACCTTCCTAGAAGAGGAAGGCGTTGGCCTTCTATTAGCACCTTCCTGGGAGAGGAAGGCACTTATCTTTCCTTAGTGCCTTCCTAGAAGAGGAAGGCACCTACTTATGTTTTGCGCCTTCCTAGAAGAGAAAGGCACCTACCTTCTCTACGTTGATTCCAAAAGAAACAAAGTTCCAGGTACATGAAAAGACCTCGACTAATCCAAATCTAACTAAATCAACTACAATTCCACAAAAACACACTGAAAACACACGAATTAGATAACACGCATAATTTCATCAAATAATTATATAATCATTCATAAACATATGCAATCCTTATTAAACAGCCACATAATAATCTAGGAAATGTATACAAAATATGAGCATTTCTGATGCTCATCAACGCAGGTACCAAATATTCGAGTAAGGACAAGGAAGAAAGCTCCAAGGATAAGGAAGACTCAGATAAGGTCATCTTCTGGGGAGATGAACCTCCTGACACTGGGGCCCTTCCTTCAACAGCCAAGGGTCCCACTATTGACAAAACCAAGGCAACTTCCTATGCCAACATTCTATCCAACAATGGATGAGGTCCTTACAAACATCCTACCACTTCAATAGTTCTTGATGGTCAAAATATTAACATCCCTGATGATATTGTTGATAGCTACCTTGCCATGGAATGTTATACGTTGGTGGGGAAGTTCGTTGGAGGAAGGCCCGATATCGAGACCATCCATAGGTGGGTTGTCACCAAATGGAAAACCCTAGGTGACATGGAACTTGTTGTCTTATCCAGAGGTTTCTTTGCCATCAGATTGAGCAATGATGAGGACATGAAGTGCATCCTCATCGGAGGCCCCTGGTTCTTAGGGCGCAAAAGTTTATTTCTAAGGAAATGGGACCTAGATTTTGATCCTGATACCCAGGATATAAACTTTGCACCTATTTGGGTTCGCATCCCAAACCTTCCCTTCCATTGTTGGCATGATGATATCCTCTTATCCATTGCAAATGCTATAGGAGAACTCCTTGCCATTGAACCTGTGACCAGAGGCCGAAAAGTGTATGAATGTGGCTAGAATTTGTGTGAATGCCAATATGGCCTCAGAGCTTCCAACATATGTCAATCTAACTCATAAGTATTTCTACAAAAAACAACCCTTGGAATATGAAAACAAATCGACCTTCTGTGTAGAATGCCATACCCAGGGACATCTAAGGTCCTAGTGCCCTATCCTCAAAACCTAGACTCACTCAGAAAAAGATCTTGGGTAGAATACAGAAGTACCCCAACCTAGTGGGGCCAACATTGATCATTTCAGAGGCAGAAAAAACTCACACATCAGTGGGTATTCTAAAACCTAGAAGAAATGGCAACAACAAAGTTAGGCAGGAAAAAGTTACCAACAATAGCAAAAGGCCTCCAAATTTTAGGAAGAGCCTCATTCTCTCAAATGTAAGGAAATGGAAAACTCAAAGTTCCATCAATTAAGTTCCCCTTTCACATCTCCTAATAGGTTCAGTATCTTAAATGAATCTGATAAGTTTCTCCAAGGAAATGCCCCGATTCCCCCTATTCCAAATCATTCCTCAAAGGATTCTCAAAATGTTGTTGCTGCCATTGCTCAAATCCCTTTGTCTACTATACCCAGCCAGCAAGAGGAAAACCTTCCTCCCATGAAATTACATACTGATCCCAAGTTTCAGCTAGATCCTCAAATTCCCCCTGAGCTGAACATTGACCTTAGTTTTGTCAACACCCCTTCCAAATCAGGACCATCTCACTGCCCTCTAGATGAAATGGTAGCCATATCCAATCAGATTCCTATGGAGGAAATAATTTCACCTAGCCTAAGCCAGACTATCAGGCCTCAGAGCCCTATTTTGGAACAAATCATTCCCTATAAGTTCAGCCCCAAGTAGACTAGAAGTACTACCAAATCTCCCGTAGACTTTGGTAGTGAAAAGAAAAGAGGTAGGCCTTCTAAAGAGGAAATATGGAGTTCCCAAACTACAGATGACATTGCAAATGGAATTCAGAAAACCCTTTTTCCTAACATTACTTCTCAGTCTAAGGAAGAAAGTAAAAGCTCCAAACCCCCTCACCATAATGGCCGAGGAGGCAGGAAAGCCCCAAAATCTTCTAAATGAAGATTCTATCATGGAATGTGAGAGGCCTCAATGGGCCAGTCAAACAAAGACTTGTAAAGTCTATGAGAAAGGATATCAAACCTTCAATCATCATCATGCAAGAAACAAAAATCAATGCCAATAACTCCGCCTCAGTAGCTAAAGAAATATGGAAGAATGCAGGTGTAGTGGTCAGTGATGCTAGAGGAACGTCAGGAGGTCTTATGTGCTTATGGGACAAGAATTTAGTTGAAGGACGTCTACTCCATTCCAGTGATAGGCTTCTTAGCATCCTATTTCATGATGTCAACAACAACTCATCCTGGATTCTTACCAATGTTTATGCTCCTAACACTATTGTTGGGAGAGCTCAGTTGTGGGATAACCTGACCAGTATGAAAGACTCCTTTCAAAACATCCCCTGGATTGTTGCAGGTGATTTCAACACTCCCATTTATTCTTCAGATAAAAAAGGAGGCTCCGAAACACCAGCTAAAAGCATGGAAGATTTTAATGAGTTTGTCAATGCAAATTGTTTAATGGACTTAAAACTCAGAAAGGCCAAATATACTTGGAGTAACAGAAGAGCTGGATCACATCACATTCAAGTCAAATTAGATAGGGTGTTCCTCTCACAGGAAGCTGTTCAATATTTTGGAGATGCTGCTTTATATCCTCTTCCTAAAATTGGATCAGACCACAATCCTCTTATCCTGGACATTGATAAATCTAACCCCTACAAAAGGTCATTCATATTTGAGGCTATGTGGCTCCATCATCTTGATCTTCATCAAAGAGTATCTCACAGTTGGTAACAGGACATTCAAGGACTTCCTTCCTTCAAGTTAGCCTAGAAACTCAAAATCCTAAAAGAAGATCTAAAAATTTGGAATAAGGAAGTGTTTGGCAACCTTTTTGCCAACAAACAATCTCTCAAAGAAATATTAGACCACATCGAGAATAAAATTCAAAATGGAGAAGCAGATGTCCATATCAGGAATGAAGAGAAATAGATTCTAGCTGAGTATCATAATGTTCTTGCCTATGAAGAGACTTATTGGCACCAAAAATCTAGAGCTCTCTGGCTCAAAGAAGGAGACTCAAATACTAAATTCTTTCATGTGTCCACCCTTAGAAATAGAAGCAACAATCACATCAAGGAACTGATTAAAGGTGATGGCAACCTCACAACTGATATAGATGAAATCAGGAATGAAGCTAGCACTTATTTCAAAAATTTGCTTGAGGATGATAATCTCTGCTCTGCCATAGCCCAAGAAGCTTTACTTCACCACATTCCTTCTAAATCTATTCCTGAAATGGTCAACTCCTCTCTTATTGCTCCTTTCCAGGATGATGAAATTAAAGCTTCCCTTTTCTCTATGAATCTTGACAAAGCCCCAGGACCAGATGGTTTTCCCCCTCACTTTTTTCAAACCTTCTGGGATATTGTTGGTCCTGATGTTTGCAAAGCTATCAAAGAGTTTTAGTCCTCCAAAATAATTCCTCGAGGTTTCAACTCCACATTCATTGCCCTCATTCCTAAAATTCCAGCTGCCAAGTCCCTTCCTGACTTCAGACCCATTAGTCTTTGTAATGTCGCATACAAAATCCTCACTAAAATCTTGGCTACCAGAATGCAGACCATCCTGCCCACCATTATTGATCCTTGCCAAGGAAGCTCTATACAAGGCAGATCCATTCTTGATGGAATCATCTCCATACATGAAGCCCTTCATTCTGCTTCCAAAACTAAAAAGCCCACTTGCATCCTCAAGCTTGACATGAATAAAGCTTATGATAGAGTCAACTGGAACTTCCTTTTAGCTATTCTCCATAAGTTTGGTTTCCATCCCGAATGGGTCGACCTTATCAGAAGTTGCATATCCTCCCCTCGGTTCTCTGTCCTCATCAATGGTTCTCCAGCAGGTTACTTTAAAAGTAGTAGAGGTCTCAGGCAGGGAGATCCCATATCTCCATTCTTATTCATCATCATAGCTGAAGCATTAGGCAGAACTATTCAAGCTGCATGTAGAACTGGTTTGCTATCAGGGATCAAGGCCTCTTCCCAGACTAATCCAGTTTCCCACCAACAATTTGTGGATGACACCATTCTGTCGACAAGTGCATCTATTTTTGAAGCTAAAGTTATCAAATATATCCTTCAAGTATATGAAGCAATTGCGGGTCAAAAATTCAACTTCAACAAGAGCAAATTGTACTTCCTCAATAATCCAATGCTAAGATAGATTAATATAGTGAGGATTCTAGATTGCTCTATAGCTAATCTCCCAGCCACTTACCTCGGCCTACCTCTCTTTTGTGGGCAACCTATAGCCTCTATGTGGAACAATGTTACAGAGCACATCCAAAAGAGACTTGCAGGATGGAAAGGTAACTTGTTGTCCCAAGCTGCTAAAAGCACTCTAATTGTTACTATTCTATAAAGCATCCCAATTTATTTCCTATCCGTCTTCAAAGCTCCTACGATAGTTGCCTCAAAGATAGAGCAAATTCAAAAAAATTTCCTATGGAGTGGAGCTAAAAACAAATAAAGAATCCATCTGGTAGCTTGGGACAAGGTCTACAAACCCAAAAATAAAGGAGGAATAGGGCTTAGAAGAATCCATTCTCTCAATACCACTTTGATTGCCAAGCAAGCTTGGAGATTGGTTTCAGGAGACAACAATGAGTGGATTTCCATAGCCAAAAGGAAGTACCTCCAGAATGGTGACTTCCTCAGTGAGAACATTCCTAGCAGGGGGTCAACTTTTTGGAACTCCATAATTGGTACTAAGCACCTCATTAAGAGAGGAATAAGGTGGAAGATGGGATATGGGAGAAACATTGATTTCTAGAATGACAAATGGATTACCCAAGAACCCCTCCTTAATGATCCGAGTCTATCCAAACTCAAACCCTTTACTGATGTCAGGATAGGACACAAGGTTTCTGATTTCCTTAATGCTCAGAGTAGGAGCCCAAGGTGGATCTCCATTTCCAATCCAGCCTTTCCCATTGAGTCCAATTTGTTGAACTCTCTCCTCTCTTCCACTATCATTCCCTCATCTAATTGTGTGGACCAGCTCATTTGGGAACCTACTGAGAGTGGAGAATTCTCTGTTAAATCGGCTTATCTTCTCCTCCTTGACCATGAGGATCTGTTGCTTCCTTTTGACTATGTTTGGATCAAGCATCTCATTCCTAAGATTTCCTTTTTTTCGTGGCTTGCCATCCAAGAGAAAATCCTTACCATTGACCTTCTCATGAAAAAAGGATTACCCATCCCTAATAGATGCTACCTCTGCCACTCTGCTTTGGAATCCACCTCCCACCTCTTCCTCCATTGCCCTATTTCCTCCTCCATCCTTGATTCCATTTTCCATTCCTTCCACATTCAGTGGGTTAGACCCTGCTCCATTAGAGATATTTTCATCCATTGGCCTTCCCCCTTCCATGACCCCCACCTCAAGTTCTTCTGGAATATTTCCCTTCACCATTTCCTTTGGCAAGTTTGGCTCGAAAGAAATAGTAGAGTTTTCTCCAGCAAGCCCAAGGTCCCTAAGCTCATTTCCTCTAAAATATTGGCCTTTGCTTTGGAAAATGCCTCTCTTATTCCCCCAGCTTCCAAACCTCCTTCCAAGGCTGAGTTCGACCTTGGCATAGAGCTAGGTCTACCCTTAGATGAGTTTCACCCTCCTTCCAATATTCATCCTGAGTCTATTTGGAAACCTCCTCCGATAGGATGGCACAAACTCAATTTTGATGGAGCTGCAAAAGGTAATCCAGGAAAGGTTGGGGCTGGAGGTGTCCTGAGAAACCACAAAGGAGAAATCATCCTAGCTTTTGTGGAAGGGCTGGGTGATCAGACTAACCATGATGCTGAAGCCAAAAGCATGTGGAGAGGTTTATGCTTCTCCAAGAATTATTGCACCAAACTTATAGTTGAAGGTGACTCCCTTAACATTATCAATTACCTCAAGAACAAAAATTGCAGACCTTCATGGAGAGTCAGATATTACATTGAGGAAGCTAGGACCTTAGTCCTCGATCTACAAGAAGTTATCTTTCAACATGCTTTCAGAGAATCTAATAGGGTCACAGATAAGTTAGCTAACATTGGGGTCAACATGGCCAATTCTCAAATTTGGTATGACAACATCCCTAAGGAAGTTCAAGCCCTTGCAAATCAAGAGAGACAACAAATCAACCTTCCTCAGTAGGAGGTCCTTCCTCAGGATGGCCAACCTTATCCTCATGCTTAGTCTCATTAGGTTAGCAGTTCGTGTCATGGTCCACGTGGTTATTCCTATTCATCATGATTGTTGGGTCTCTGCCTACCTTATCCTCATGCTTAATCCCATCAAGTTACTTGTTCGTGTCATGGTCCATGTGGTTATCCCTATTCTTCATTCTTGTTGGGTCCCTGCCTTCGTCATTCATGAGGGTGACCACCACCTCAGCATCCACTTGGCCTACCATTTTCCCCGTATCCACCTGCCTGTCCCCACCACCCCCATTCACCACCATTTTATTTCCCACTGGCTAGTCCACGTCATCCTCCACTACCCCCACCACTTTCACCTCTTCTTCACTGGATGCCACCTTGCCATCCCCCTTTGGGCCTCTTTATTTGGAATGCACGCTAATTTATTTGTCATCTTTTGGCACTATTTTTTCAACCTTTGTAGGTCTCGATTTGTGGTTTCCAATACAAGTAGCGGGAAGATGTCCAAAGATGCACTTTTTTCCAATACTTCGCACAAGATCTAGAGCCAGAACAACACCTCCTATGGTGCGAACATCTCCAATTACCGATCCACTATAGATATCCATGATGAGGGCATTTCCCACACTCATAGTGGCATGATGTGGCAGAACACCATGATCTCCACCTTGGCCAATGGTCATGATAGGCTGGATTCGCAATCCTCAATGTTCTTAACTTCTACTAGATTGGGATGTGTGCCATTCCTCATTGGTCCCCCTTCACCTCTCTCGATGGTTTCTACTAATAGTGGTAGGTTTCCTAAGCCCACCCTTTGCCTTGATGTGTGTCCCTGCATGAGGTGGTTGCCTTGTCATACGTGTAAGCCCTTTACCTCTCATGAGCCACCTCTCATCTACCTCCATGCCTGGTCTTCCCCTTCCAAGCTTCATCCACCTTTGTTTTTCCTCTCCCACCGCCTTGCTGGGCCCCCTCCCCATATCCCTATCCTTTTATAACCTATCACCTCACCTTTCACCCATTCATGCCCCCATGTCTCTATTTAGCCTTCCTGTCCCTATCTACATCTCTCTAGCCATCCTCCTAGCCCACCATGTCCAGCGAATTCATCGAGCCCAACTCCCTTGTCTGCGATGCCATATCTAAAAAAGGTCCTCCAGGAGAGAAATTTTTTCCCTTTCCTCCATATGTTCTCTGGAAATGACCTTGACATCACTATTGCCTTCCTTGAGACTTGGGATAATGGGGTTGTCTCTGTGCATGGCAGAAATTTCATTGTGGATGTCCACCTCTTAGCATCCATTACTGGCCAAGACCCCGAGGGTCATTCCATCCACCGCCACAAACATAACTGGGAGGTTGAATTAGCAGAGTTTCAAGGGAATGATAAAATCCTCAAAAAAGCTAAGAGCCCTGGCATCTTCAGGAGTGACTTCAATTCACCATGGGATTCTGTGATGAAACCGATCATGGAGTTCATTACAGTTGATAACCCTGACAAAGCCTTCAAAACTTATCACTTGGCCTTTGTTAATCATTTCAGAGACATTCACCCCCTCAGCATTCCCCTGTTCTTCCTCAACTCCATGAATCATGCAATTCCATCCTATAGAGACAAGAAAAACCATGACCTCCCTCGACATCAGGGTATGTTCAAATTTATCTATACTTACATCCTAGCCAATAGCCCTAAGCCTAACCCTGTCATGGCTAGCTCTGCTAAATCCCCCATGGTCAAACCTCCCCTTGCTGAGAGGAAGAAAAAGGCTATGCAAAATGTTGCCAAATTAAGGGCAAGAAAAAGCATCAGCTTTGACAGTGTTGAAGAACCAGTGAGGAAGTCTGCTAGGCTCCAAAACATGGCCACCAGGGGCAACATCATAGATATTTCGAATGATGAAGAAGAAATGCAGGACGAAAACAAATAGTTGAAGGACTTCATCATTTCCTCCACTACGACAATGATGAACTCAATGGTAAATTACATGATGGATATCAGAGAAGGACTACAGACACTCTTCTACGGTGGCCAGCCTAATCAGGATGTGGAGGGAGGCTCTGAAGTGGACAAGGTCATGGTGAAGACCAAACGAAGATGAGCCCGAGGACACCGAGAAGAATGATACCAAGGAAGAGGAGAAAACCTCAGCTGAGGAATAATTTCCTCATTCCTTATTTTGTTGTTCCTATGACTACCTGGTTTGGTTCGGCTATTATAAGTCTTTTTGTTTTCATGTCTTTCCTGCGTGGTAGTATGCTCACAACTAGTCACAACTTTTTGTTTAAATGTTGTATCTATTCTGGTAGAATCCTCAAGTTTGAGGTAGCGTCCTCATTTTCTAGTTACTACTATAATTTTTGGAATTTCAAGTCTGAGGCTGTGTCCTCATATCTTGCTTATGTCAGTATATACTCTGCTATAGTCTCCAAGCTTATCTTCTATTATAACATTGCCATCATGGCTATTTTTGTAAATAGGTTAAGGGATCCTTAAAAACCCTACCAGTAATATAAAGTATCTTATTTACCAAAAAAAAAAAACTACAAAAATTTTCTTAGTAAAATTAAAAAAAATAATAAAGTTATTACAAAATAAAAATTATTCATAGTTGCATTAAATTATATGAGTTGAATGATAGCAATGTGCACTTTTTTGATTATTGAATTCAATAGAATAGTTAAATAGTAAAATTACACCCACATCAAACATATAAATTGTGTTATATATTTCTTTTATATACTATATATTTCATTGAAGAAATACAATTTATGAAATAATTTAAACATGTCCACAAAATTTGACATTTTAGAATAATTATTAACTCTATATATTAATTATATATCTGTAATGAGAGTATGATTGTAATTCGCTTCTTCAAGACATGAAAAAAAAAATCTCAATGGTTTATTTGAGTCATAAACAAGGATAGGTACTAGGTATTTTGAACACTACCTTTCATGTACCAGTCATCAAATATATTTATGAAGTAGTCATGGTGAAGCATGGTTTATGAAGTTAAACATTATGGCTCTGCATATTAAGACATGGTTCATTAAACCTAACGGAAGATGATAATGGATCATATCTAAACAAGTAACAATAACGAACTCTCACGATGAAAATTATATTTATAAAAATAATTTATTAATAAAATATTTATTTAACCAAACGTAGTTCAATTAATACTATTTTTTTTGTAAAATTAAAATGAGAGGGTTTTAATGGGATACCACTGAATAATTTACAATAATACAATAAAAAAAATTTAAGCAAATATTATCTTCTTATTATCTAGAATAATTCTAGCAGAGTTTCAATACTCTGTTACAATCTCCTCACAGGCTCTGGAAGAGCTCACACACTTGCTACAATGTAAAATTCTTCTTCTATAAAAGAAAACCCTAAAACTATCTTAAGTAATAAAAAATAAAGAAAACCCTAACCATAGAAAATCACATCTATCGGATCTACATCGACAGTGTTTATTACATGTCTTAGTATTTTGGCCATAACTTTTGACTCGAGTGTCCGTTTGAGCCCATTTTTTTAGATTGCACAGATTTCAAAGCTCTAAAATTTTATTTTATCTCCTCTAAGAGGAGATGCTTTCCAAGGCTAAAAATGTCATCTAATAGCCAAAATTTTTATTTTAATGTATGGTTGGTCAGATTTCCAATATTATCCCTCTTGCTGGTAAGGGGACTAACTATCAAGTCCCTTAGTAGCAAAACTAAGGTTTTACTACTCCCTTAGTAAAAATATCTACTACTTGATTGTGTATGGAGAAATACCTCAATTTAACTTGTTCCTTCTCTACCATATCTTGAATGAAGTAGAACTTGATGTTGAAATGCTTGGACCTGCTATGGTGGATAGGATTATGTACCAACTTAATGGCACTTTGATTATCATAGAATAAAATAGTTGGAGTCCCTTGCTTCTCCCCAATATCTACTAGCACCTTTCTAAGTCACAATGCTTGTGCACTTGCAGATGTAATTGCAATATACTCTACTTCAGTAGAAGACAACACCACTATAGCTTATTTCTTAGAACTCCATGTCACCAAACCTGAACCAAGAGAAAAGCAGTGCCCACTCATGGATTTCCTGTCATCAATATTACTACCCCAATCATTGTCATTGAATCCCACTAACTTCAAATTCTTTTCCTATGAGTAGTGGATCCCATAATCAATTGTTCCATGAACATACCTCAAAATCCTCTTTGTTGCCTTCAAATGTAACTGTGATGGATTATCCATATACCTGGAACACTGTGAAACAACAAAGCATATATCTGACCTTGTGTTACAAAGGAACATAAGGCTACCAACAATACTCCTATACTCTATTTTGTTTGCCCTTTCATCTCCATCCTTCAAACTCAAGATATCCCCATGTGCAATGGGTGTTACTATAGGTTTACATTCAATCAAACCAAATATGTTCAGAATATCTCTTACATATTTGGATTCAAAAACAAAAATCTCATTGCTAGTTTGATGTACATCCATCCCAAGAAAGTAACTCATCAAACCCAAATCAGACATCTCAAACTCCTTCATATCATATTTAAAATAATCATTCAAATAAGAACTACTGTCCATAAATAACATATCATCAACATAAAGGTATACAATAAGAATATCATTACCTTCCCTTTTGTAGTACAAAGTGGGCTCACTCTTACTACTTTTAAAATTATGTTGTAGGAAGTAGTCATGGATTCTAGCATACCAAGCTCTTGGAGCTTGCTTTAGCCCATATAGAGCTTTCTTCAACCTGTAGACTTGATCTTATTTTCCTTGTACACAAAAACCTTGTGGTTGTTCCACATATACTTATTCATCTAAATACCCATTGAGAAATGCACTTTTGACATCCATATGATGCACCCTCCACCTTTTATGAGCTGCCAATGATAGCAACATCCTTACTATTTATTGCCTTGCCACTGGAGAAAATGTTTCCCCATAGTCCAAACCATATTTTTGAGTGAAACCCTTTGCTACCAACCATACCCTGTACCTCTCAATGGATCCATCACTATTCTTCTTTATTTTATAGACCCACTTGCATCCTACACCTTTCCTATCCTTGGGAAAGTCACACAAGTCCCAAGTATAATTGTTTTCAATAGAATGCATTTCTTCTTGCATAGCCTTCATCCACACTTTTTTAGTACTAGCATGCTCAAAACATGAAGGCTCAAAATCATCAACAACTTTTGAAACTTTAGAAACTTGTGAAACAAGTGCATAGTTTACAACATCACCTTTGGGATCTCCACTGTCATCATCTCCATAAAGATACAAGTTCTCTAAACTCTCTATTATTGCATTCATCTCTATATTATGACTCCTTGTCACCCTCTTATAGAAATTTTTATCAAGAATTTGATATTCTGGGTGATACTTCAACAATATTTTACCTTTTCCTTTGGTCAGTGATGATCGAAGTAGAGAATTACTGGAAGAACCTTCTATTGGACTTGAAGGTGCACTTGCAGAAGATGAACTGGAAACTTTTTCATGGCTAGGCTGAACTAAAACATAGCTTGGTTCCACCTTATTTTCACTAAAAAAATCCTCAACAAACAATTTTTGTGATCCTCAACTTCCCCCTTCATAAAAAATAAATTGTACCTCTAGATACAATTATTTTATGTGAAATAGGATTAAATAACCTGTAAGCCTTAGATTGCTCATTGTACCTAATAAAAATACATTTTTTACTCTTTGCATCCAAATTATTCCTATTCTCACCATGAACATGTAAAAAAGCCACACATCCAAAGACTCTAAAATGATATACATTTGGCTTTTTGTTGTACCAACATTCATAACGGGTAATATTCTCAATACTATTAGTAGGACTTCTATTTAAAATGTAATTAGAAGTCCTAATTGCTTCAGCCCAATAAAACATACTCATACCTTTTTCTTGCATCATGCACCATTCCATATCCACCAAAGTCCTGTTCTTTCTTTCAACCATCCCATTCTATTGAGGTGTGTAAGGACTTGTTTTCTGCCTTTTAATCCCAAAATTACTACAAAAATCATCAAATTCATGAGAACAAAACTCACCTCCTCTATCTATCCTCAAATATTTGATATAATGACCACTCTCATTTTCAACTAGAGCCTTAAAATTATTGAAGCAATTGAATGCCTCATCCTTATGATTAATAAAATAAACCCAATAATATCTAGAGAAATCATCAATAAAAGTTAGAAAGTAAGAAGCTTTACCCATACTCTATGTCTGCATTGGTACACAAATGTCACTATGAACCAACTACAATGTATTTTGGGCCCTCCATGCTTCACCATGGAGAAACTTCCCCCTTGCATGTTTGCCAAGTGCACAACATTCACAAATCTCCTTGGAGTATTCAAATTTTTGCAACCCATAGACAAGTGGTGAAATCATCTTCAAAATATTATAATTTAAATGCCCAAATTGTAAATGCCATACCCTCTCCTTACCTTCAACAAAAAAAAATGCTAGAGCTCCCCCTTGATCTAAAAAATTTAGTGGGAAGATTCTATTCTTAGTAATATTTATAGTGGTAATCAATTTCTTCCTCTGATCATAAATTTTGCATATTCTATCCTCAAACAATAACTTATAATCCTTTTTCAATATTTGACCAATACTCATTAATTAATGCTTCAAATGGGGTGCATAGTAAATATCTTTTAACTTAATTATTTTTCCTCTCTTTGTAGGAACCTCAATTTCTCCTTTCGCAACCACCTCCAAGCTCTTCTCATCCCCAAGCCTGATACTGGATTGATAAGAAGAATTAACATATGAAAATACATCTCTCTTGTTGGTCATATGGTTTGTGCACCCACTGTCTAGGATCCATGTCTCCTTTGTGCTATTATGTGTATAAAGGAAAGCTTCTTGCTCCAATTTTTCTTCAATCATACAAAACAAAGTATCATCCTCATAGGAATCCTCTTCTCCATAATGTGCTGATTTTTTCAGCCTACAATCCCTCTCATAATGGCCATATTTTTTACAATTGTAACATTGCATATTTCTCATATCTCGGCCTCTACATCTTCCTTTTGCATTGTATCCCCCTCTTACAGCATGAGCCTGGTCATTGTCTGAATCTTAAGATCTTCCTCGGTATCTACCACGATAGGAGCATCTTCTAACTTATATTCCATTTATTCCCCTTCCTATGGAACCCCTACTGTGACCTCTTCCTCCATAATTCTATTTTTCCAAAAAATATTGTTCCTCTGTAGAACCTCCTTCTTTATCCTTCTTCCTCTTAGAAATTCTCTCTTCATGAGATGTGAGAGAGCCAATTAATGAATATATATCCATTTTTGAGAGGTATTTCATTTCTTATATGATAAGGGTTGCACTGTTAAACTTATCTATGAAGGTTCTTAAAACCTTTTTAATTACTACATTTTTCTCTATGATCTCTCCATGTGTGACCATTTTATTTACTACTATGTTTACCCAAACATAGTAATCTCCTACAATTTCATTCTCCTCCTGTTTGAGATTTTCAAAATCTCTATGCAAAGTCTGTAACTTCATCTCCTTAACTTGGGCACTCCCTTGGTAATTCTCCTTCAACACCTTCCAATATTCTTGAGCTGAAATGCAAGAAAATATCTGGGTAAAGAGACTCTTGTCTAGAGTTGATTGGATGAAAGCCAAAGCCAAATTATTTTCTTTCTCTTTCTCCTGCATCTCCTTCTTTTAATATGTAGTCAATGCACTCTAGTATTTTGGTTTGCTGAAACCAACTTAAATTATGGCCCAAGCTCCTTTTGCCTTCAGAATTGTCCTCATATAGATGCTCTAATATTCGTAGTCGAAATCATCAAATTTTGGGATTGGAATTGAATTGGTGTTGTTGGCCATAATAGCTCCCTTCAACACAAACTAAGATCTCCGCGAAGCTTCTGTAAAACTTGCAGCAAAAATTCCACAGTTACTTGAACCCAATTTCTTTATCACATAACTCTGATACCAAATGAAGAATTTATAATAATACAATAAAATAAAATTGGAGAAAATATTATCATCTTATTATCTAGAATAATTCTGGTAGAGTTTTATTACTCTGTTACAATCTCCTCATATGCTTTGGAAGAGCTCAGACACTTGCTACAATGCAAAATTTTTCTTCTATAAAATAAAATCCTAAAACTACCTTAAGTAAGAAAAAATAAAGCAAACCCTAACCCTAGAAAATCACATCCATCGGATCTACATCGACGATGTTTATTACATGTCTTAGTATTTCTACCATAACTTTTGAGTCGGGTGTCCGTTTGAGCTCATTGTTTTTTTCAGATTGCACAGATTTCGAAGCTCTATGATTTTTTTTGTCTCCTCTAAGAGGATATGCTTTCTAAGGCTGAAAACATTATCTAATGACCCAATTTTTTATTTTAATGTATGGCTGGCCAAATTTCTAACACCCACAACCACTACAAAGAAATCCACAAAGGTGAGAGAGACAAAACAAGACCTCAGTAGATAGACCAGAGGCAAACAAAAAGAACTACAAAAACCCATACCTCAAGGCCCAAAAAGAGGGAGAACTGAGATAGTTCTACACCAAATTATCTAAGCCCTGAGCAACAACACCCGCTAAACATGACACATTCTTAGATAAATCCAAGGTCAATTTTAGAGAGCACCACATCTTTCGTTGATTGATATCAAAAATTTTCAACACCAAGAAAGGAAAAACCACCATTTGGCATGAAAAAAAAAATACCTTCCCTATGAGAGACTAACATGCACAATCCCCAAACACAAGTGCCCCCCAAGAATGTTCTAGAAACTAAAGAAAAATTAGTGTTTTCCATATCCCATCAAACTAAAAGGACATTTGAATACTTTTCAAATTTTGAAATTTAAAAATAACAGAGGGAATGGGGCACATTCAAAAAATGAAATATCTCAGATGCACTTGGCCAGAACAAAAGGATAAAGAGGTCTTTCAAAGTTAAGGTACTCTATCATTAATCCATATTCATTTAACTGCAAGCATCAACTTAGGGGCAATAGTAAAATCCCGAACACAAGAGTATAACTCCGCTAAAAAGAACCTCCCAAAAAAAATCCATTCTCACAACACCTCATTGCACATATGGGAATATGGAAAGGAGCACCACCATCAATTAGAGAGGATGTACCAACATTCAGCTTGAGCAACATAAATATCTTCCCGAAGATATACTGACAGGCACAAAACCAAATCACCATAGACACGAGTGCCTTCTAGGAATGTTCTGGAGACTGAATAGAAACCAACATTTTCAAACTCCCAAGAGACAAAAAAATTTCAAAATTTGAAATTAAAAAAACCTCGGAGGGAAGGGGACACCATGGCAATACAAGTAATCTTCAAATTGCCCACTTAGGACACAAGGACGATGATATCCATCGAATTTAATACCCTTTGTCGTCAACCCAACATCAAATAACTGTATACAACATCTTAAAAAAAAGAGTAGCAGCAAAAGCCCAAACATCACTTGAGGAATATTATGGTTTCTCAGCATTAACAAGGTGATTTAAATCAAAAGGAAAGTCATTACGCCAAACCTTGAGGCCGTGACTAGCAACACCTAAATTAGCAAGGCAATCAGTCGCCACATTGCCTTCCCTTAACACATGGCTGATTATAGAGTCCTCCATGGAAGACACATGGGCTTTAGACTCATCAATAATGTTGGAGATCCACCATCCCGGTCTACAATCACCTTTGAGCATCTTCACAATGTTTAACGAATCGCCTTCAATGATAGCCCTGTGGATGCCAAGATATTTTAGCATCTGGATCCCAATAAAAGTAGCCTGACATTTAGTAAAATGTGATGATTACACACCTAAATATTCGGTAAAATCTAGAATCACATCATTAGAATAATCGTAAATAAGGCCACCTACACCTGCCTTGCCTGAATTTCCTTTTGAAGCCTCATCAAAATTAAATTTGAACCACATCAGAGGAGGCAGGGACCACCTGACATATTTATGAATATTAGGCATCAGAGGTGGTCTTAAGTCTAGGTAGAAATCAAGAGTATGCTCCACCGAATAATCAAGGTGATCCCTAGGTATGGATGGAAGTGAATACTTCGAAGTAGAGGACACATTCTCACCAACTTTCTAGAGGATTTTATGACTTAGGTGAATGAGATCACCTTATTTATTTTTGAAAACCCTCGCATTTTGTTCCTTCCACACTCCCCAAAGAAGATGAGGCAGTAAAAACTTCTAGAAGCACTTCAGGTGAGGTGAGGAAAAATGTGACATCCATTGGTTGATGAAATCATAGATAGAATTAGGTAACATTTAGGCTAATATGATATACTTAAGACAAGAGTAGAAGACTCATTGAAATACCTTGTAATTAAATAATAAATAAGGAGCAAATTTCCAATCTTGTTTACAAAGAAAACAATGTTTAAGAAGATTAAAACCACACTTGTGCAAATTATAAATTATTAAAACCTTGTTCTACACAATAATCCAAAATAAGATATTGATTTTAGGAGTGAGATTTTAAATCCAAATTTTATCCCAGGGCTAGGCACCACCTCCATGGGGACAAAGGAGAGAGTAAGCAGATCTAACAGAAAAACTTCCCTCACTGTTGCCATCCCAAACAAGTTGGTCCACTGCTTCCTCATGACGAATAACATACCGATGAAGCTCCTCAAGAATAAAATTCGAAACCAACTGATATAAAAAAAGGAGGAGACGTCAACCAGACTTTATGATTATTCTATATTAGGATGAAGTCTACAACTTTAACAAAACCAACATCCTTATAAAGAATACAAACTTCTCTAAAACACTGCTCCTCCATAAGAGGACAATCTCTGAGCCAAGGTTCATCCCAAAAAGAGACCAAACTACCATTTTCTATCACCCAATAGCTGTTAATCTTAATGAAATACCTATATTTGATGAGATGTTTCTAGAACATGGAACCTTTAGAAGATATAGGATAAGACAAAAATCTATTAAAGTTAAATTTATCACTTAAGATATGGCACCAGAGATGATCAACATTGGAGGCAACCTTCTAAGCAAGTTTAGAAACTAGGGCCTTGTTCATAACAGTGTGCTCTTCAAATTTAGGCCTCCATATTTTTTTCTCATACAAACTTGATCCCAGGAGCAAAGTTGAAATTTACCTTTCAATTCTAGACCTGCCCAGAGAAATTTCTTGCAAATAATGTCAAATTTGGATGCCACCTTAGCAAGAACATTGAAAAGTGACAAAAAATATAAGGATATACTTTGGAGTGTACTCTGGACTAAAACCACTTTACCAGCCTGATTAGGAAGGGCACCTTTCCAAGAGGAGAGCTTTATTTGAACCCTATCCAAAATAAGAGTCCAAAAAGCCTCTTTCAGATGACCAACAAATAACGGAAGGCCTAAATACGTGACTCGGAGAGAGACAATCCGACACCCTAAAATTGAAGTAATTTTATGTTGACGGATCTCAGGAGTGTTAATGAAAAAGATACTTCTTTTCAGGAAATTTATCAATTGACATGACACTCACTCTCCCATAGCAATCTAGAATAATCTTGATATCACAGGAATGGAAAACCGATGCAAAGAATGAGAGCAAAGTATAATCTCTAAACTGTTGATGAGAGATAGGATAAATTTGCAAAGCCCACCTTAAAACAATCTCTATACCACAAGATTTGATAGAATGCCCAAGAGCCTCCACCATGATCATAAAGAGAAAGGGAGAAATATGATCTCCCTATCATAACCCTCTACACAAACTAAAAAAACCAGCTGGAAAACCATTAATTAGAATCATGAACAAAGCCGAAGAAATGGCAACCTCCATAATATTCACCTACGATTCATTGAAGCCAAATTTCCTAAGGAACAAGAATAGGAAGGGCCAAGAATCCCTATCATAAGATTTGTTAACGTATAATTTGAGAAAGAAAGTTGCCCTTCCACTTTTATGCACCGAATGTAGAAGTTCATGGATAATAATAGCAGCATCCAAGATTTATCTTCCTAAAACAAATTCGCTTTGAGCTGAATAAATGATAGAAGGGAGGATAGGTTTAAATCTATTAATCATAGCTTTAGAAAAGATCTTAAAAAATAGAATTACACAAACTTATTGGTTTGAAGTAACTAAACAACATCGTAGAATCGTTATTTGGAATTAAAGCAAGAAAAGTTGCATTCAAGGCCTTCAGAGAGACCCTCGAGCTCTGGACATGTCTAATAGCACTGCAGACATCCTCACCATAAATATTTCATAACTTTTGGAAAAAAATAAGAGGAAATTTGTCTGGGCCTAGGGCCTTGAGAGGGGCCATAGAATTAATAGTCACAAGAATCTCATCATCAATAAATGGAATCAAAAGGGAACCATTCATCTCATTTGTAACAAGATAAGGAATAGCCCCCAACATCCTTGATTTTGCCTGATAGGCACGGGGCTACGAGAAACAAAATAAAGAACTAAAGAATTCCACTGCCTCTTATCTTATCTCTAAAATATATGTAGATCTTCCACCATCAGATTTATCAATTTCCCTAATTCTATTCTGCCCCATCCATCGCAATGTGGAAGAATGAAAAAAATGGGAGTTACGATCACCATCTTAAAGCCAAAGCTACCTAGAATTCTACTTCCAAAAAAGCTCTTATTTAGCATAAAAATTGCGGAGAGCGCTTAGAGTAGACTTATCTTAAGCAAGCAAGTCCATGGAAAGATCTTGTGAGTCGATCTAGACTTCGATAGAAGACAAAAAGGATTTCAAGTACTCTTTTTCCTAAAAGATATTCCCAAAGGAAAATTTATTTCATAGTTTGAGATGAACTCTAAGTCTCCTCAATTTGAGTTATAATTTGCTCATACCAACTCTTGAGGCAGGCTCCTACCACCACTCAAGAATTTTGGCTTCAAAATTTGGGTGGGAACACCACATAACTTCAAAATGGAATGGGCATGGAAAAACAAGATCCCCTCAGTATTTCCATCCACAAAGGGTTATGGTCCAATCCGATTCGAAGAAGAGTGGATAAAGAAGCATCCCAAAAGAGATCTAGAGAGGAGTTGGAAATAAAAATTCTATCAAGCCTACACATAATAAGACCATTTCCTGCTCTTCAATTACTCCAAGTAAACTTGGCTCCTTTGGGATTGATGTCATGAAGAATGGCTTGGTTAACAAAGTCATGAAAGTGAGTAAGACTTCTATCATCAACAATATTTCTACATAATATTTTAGAAGGAAATAATGGGGAATTGAAATCACAAACCACCATCCAAGACTCATACTAAAATGTGGCTCTCATCTCCAGAAGAAGTAACTAGAATGTACGCCTATCAGAATAAGACTTTGGGGTATAGATATTAGAAATCACCCAACGCTTTCGAGACAAATTGCACCAAAAAAGAATATTGATCACCCTATGAGATGAGGAAATAACATGACCCTAAAATTTGGAATAATACTAGAATAAAATAAGACCACCAACAAATACTATAGCCTCAGAAGCCTTGAAACCCGAGTATTTCCATACCAAATTATTAGTAGCTTCCCAACTAGAGGCCTCCAACTTAGATTCCTAGATACACAAAAAATTTGGGTATTTCTCTTTACGTAAAGAAGCAAGAAGACATCTTTTCAAGGTGCTATTAAGCCCTCTAATATTCCAGGAGTAGATCTTCATGAGAAATTAAAAGGAAAGTTTCTTACCAATTCCCCCCAATTGAGGGGACTTAAACCCATCCAACTTAAGTTGTCTATCACCATTTTCTCCTTCAACAATGATACGAGTTTGACCACCATTCATCATTGCCTCATCAGTAGCTCTTTCTCTTCCAAATTTAGTAGGAGGCTTGCCAATCTTCTTAGAAAATCTATAGTAAACTGGTCTCTTACGCAAGCTCCTAGTTTTTGGTCCAGGAGAGCCTTTTTCAATAACACACTTAGGAGAACCAAAAGGACTAGAGGTACCCCCGATAGGGGAGAATACCACATCTTTGGGAGAAACCACCTTCAAAGGAGAAGACTCCAGAACAAGAGCCTCATCAACCTCAATAAGGTCCAAGCATTGAATGGAATTTGAAAGAGTTACTTCTTGACCAGCATCAACAGGATCCTCAGACAATACCACCTCAAGATTGCTTTTATTAGGTGGAGAAGAAGGCAATAAAACCTCCTTAGGGGAAGCAATGGAAGGACTGCTCTCAAAAGACTGAGAAGGTACAAAATTTTTGCCTTTTCAGACCTAGGAGTGTTTTGGAGTCTTCTTTCTCTAGATTCTATTTTTTTGCTAGAGTTATCCATTCATTCTAATTCACTTGAGCATGCCCATAAAACAAACTGGAAGAGGGAGGGGGCCATTATTCGTCTTGTCATTAATAGGAACATATTTATGGGGAGCCCCCTTCTTATTCTGCGGACACAAACTTTGATGGTGACCCCCCAGACCACAAGATGGTAGGCCTGAGGCTTATTTTCATAAACTATAGGTTGAGACCAAGCTTTCAAATGGGACACCGGCTCCATAGCACTAGGGAGATCTTTCTCGATGTCCATCAATAAGCATATTCTAACAAACTAACGGTGGGAATGGGATAGAGAAGATTTTTCAAAGGATACAAAGTCCCCAATAACTGCAACAACAACACGAAATACACTTTCATGCCACAAGTAAGTTGGTAACTTAGGAAGATGAATCCAAATAGGGACAACATTAACTCTCTGAGACACTGGATTGAAATCGTGACCCCATCATCGAAGGAACAAACCGGGTTTCCTAAAGAACCAGGGGCCACCTTCCAAAATATTTCTTGAATCCTCCTCACACGAAAGCCTAACAAGGAAGAAATTGCGAGGAAGTGACACAATGCCAAGAGAACCACTTGGCTGCCATTTGGAGATGGCCCAACGCCTCAGAGAGTCCAACTCAAGGCATCCCCCAACCATCTTCCCAACCAGGTCCCACGACCCTCCCTCCAACAAAGAATTCATAATAACATCTGGAACATGAATTTTAAAAGATTTATCATCAACTACACAAGAAGGAAACTCTCCAACAAGAGGAACTCCCTAAACAACTTGAGCATAAGATGAATGGGGAGCATATATAGGCTAGGAGAAACTAGCAAACCCACGCTTAGGCACACCTAGATCCCACCACGGGCAAACACCATTGATAGAAAACTTACCTGACCAAAACGGATCGTCCACATTAACCTCCTCCACCACCACCTCATTTCCAAAACATGACGCTCCAGAATACCACATCGCTCCTGTTCAATTAATATTATTATCCTTCAAATAAATTTAATTTTTTTTTTAATTTCAAAATCTTACGGTCAAAGTACCTATGACCTTTGATGTGAATACATATGTTTTTAAATTTTGTTGTTGAAGTCCAAATTAATTCTTTTAAACTCTCACAATGAAAATTATCATCGAAATGGGTTGAAATATTATCCAACTCCACAAACGTACTGATTAAATGAATAAAGACCAGATATACCAAAAATATCATTGTCTCTAGATGCGAACAAAAATGAATCAATGCCCTGGCTGTCATGCATACACGTCGAGTTGAGTCTTTTTTCAATCATCCAAACCTGCAGCTTAGATATCAATACCATACGAACCGAATGTGAACCGAATGTGTAGAGCGCTTAGATGGCAGTATTCCATGAATGTTAAACCTATACGAACCGATTAATATACATGAATCTTTCAAAAACATCTTAGAATAAATACTTCAGAATCAAGAATCATGGTTATATAAGCCGAGAATAAAGTCCACAAAAAAGCATCAACCACTAAACACTTTCTCGCCGTTTGACAGAAGCAAATATAAATAGGTTATGCAATTGGCGTGCGTATATTTTTCTTTTGCAAATTATTGTTTTTTAGTGGTGGAATTTTATTTCACTTTACGTCCTCTTCTTCTACTAAATAAATATAAAAAGGTGATGGAATTGGCGTGCATATTTTTCTTATAATTATACAAGTTACTGTAACATATTCGTATGAAGAATTTCTTTCCAAATTAATATCTGTGCTGTTCGTATGAAGAATTTCTTTCCAAATTAATACTTGTGCTGTTCGTCTGTGTGACAATCTCATGTCAAATTCAATTGCTGCTACTATTAAAGAAGGAAAAAAAAATCATTATGTACACCAGCACAAAACTTGTGCATTCGCATTATTAACTACAATTGATGATGTTTGTACGCTTCTTCGTTGTCAGTCCTCCTATTAAGGGAACTCTTGTTCTGCTTTTGCTTAAACCGGAATAACAATAACATGTCAAACTTGGAAAAGTGAGATTGATACAAGCCTGCCCCAATGTCGTGAAGATTTTTGCTAACATGCATGCGCGATCCTGAATCCGGTACGATTCTCCACCGTCACATCAAAAATAACATATGAAAAGATCATGAAATTTGCAATGGAAATCATGGCATACTTTTTTGGTTCCCTGAAGTTTCCAACGATGGAAACACAAAGTCATATGTAAATTCATAGTCTTCGAAAAAAATCACTGACTCATTCATGTGAAACTTTGGATATCATATTTCTAGACATCTATGCTGAACTTACCATGCATCGCATACCGTATGTATAGCCTTAACTGCATGAGTCTTCAAATAAGAATTATGAGCGTCTCTGAAAGCAACATCCATGAGTTAAATATAGTGGATCATATAATGAAAAGCAAAACAGGAATGGATCTATAAATAAGAACCCTGTGTTTTGAATATATGTTGCTGGTTTTAGCAAACTTTATCTTCCCTGATGGATACTTCCAAAGAGATGAGTGCGCAGGGCCCATTCTACGGATAATAAGGCGCTGCCTTAATCTTTTCAACTAAAAGATGAAACAAAAACAAAGATACATTGCATCGGTCCATATTCATGTTGATATTTTTAAAGCTAACAGAAAATTAACATACAAATTATTGGAAGACCAAACTAAATTAATTACTGAATTATGGAAAATTACAAGAAATAAATTAATAATAATCACGTGATCCATAATAAAAAACAATAAGTTGATAACCTATAGGAATATGGCAATCTGAAATTTTAAAAGTAATGTTATTTTATTTTTTTTAATTTGTAATGGTAAGTCATTAGTATATGGAACTTGTAATTTTAGAAATGTTAAAAAATAAGGGAATCCACAAATTAATAACTTTGAAAGTCTCTTAAATTTTGCTAAATAAAAAATAAGCTTTAATTTGTTCCATGAAGAACAATTTCTTCTAGAAGTGATTTATTATTAAAATGAAGCAATTGACTTGTAGGAGCAAAGCATTAGTAGAATGGAGTGATTTAATCAACTTATGGAGCAATTCATTTCACATATTAAAGGGATTCACTCATCAATAGGTCAAGCAATAGGTCAAGCAAGATAATTATACATGGATACCTATCACGACCCTTAATAAAAATATAATATAACTGGACTTATTTTTTTAGTATCTAAACATCATTGGTGTTTGCAAGGATATGATGAAACATTGATTATATTCCATGATTATAGCATTGCTAAGTTTTTAAATTGATAATGCTTTTAAAATGATCAGTAAAGAAAATGTTCAATACTATTTTATGAATATAATGGTTAAATTAACATGATTAACCATTACATTGTTAGACTAATAAGGTCATTAAATCAATTTTCTAAGAAATAGTTTGACTTTTTATAATGGATATAATGGTTATAATTGAAGCAAATAATTGTTCTATTATCAAGCTAGTAAATTATTGTTTGATTTGATATTATTTTCAAGTTTATTAGAAAGAAAATTAATTAATATTATTTATGCTCATGAGAGGTTCAAATGATATCATGGATTATTTAATGCTTTGGATATGGACGGGTCTCTTTTGAAATATAACTAATATGGAAAATGGAGTAATGAACCCCTATCAGTTGGGACTATATGATGGGGTAGAGAAGGAAGGATGAATCGTATGACTCTATTGGATTATAGTGCTCTTGGCATGGAGGGAGGTCCTTCTTGGGGGAGTTTTCTATTTTTTTTGGTAAATAAGGAGGAAGAAGCTTTTTGAAGAAGGAATAACTAGGCCTTTATGGGGAAGACACTTGGTGACCATAGGGGAAGCATTTGGAGAATAATCAAAAGGTGGAACCTAACCTTTTATGAGTTTTAGATTAAAGTATTTCTTATGATTATTTTGTTTAAGTTTAAATAGGATGAATTTGATCTTCCTTAGTTCTTAAAGAATTTTTTGTTAAAATTTCTATGTTTGTATTCTCTTTTTAAGGCTTGATTCAATATAATCCTTAGGTCATTGATGATTTATTTTATCTTTACAAACTATAAACTTAGACCCACTTTTGATTTTATACTATTGAAGTTATTGTACCTCTGTTTTTATCTATGTTTATGGTAGTATAATTATTGCTTGCTCCATTGCTTTGACTAAAATTCATTTATATGAAACTAGATCTAATCCCTTTATAAATACTTCTATTTCACCTTGATATAATCGTAGTTGTAGTATTAGATTTTATTGTGTTATATCAATATTTGGACACTCATTTTGGTGTGATTAATTGGATTAAAACCACTCCTAAAATCTCTATTTTTATCCATTTGGTGTAGTCATCGATATGGCCTTATTGTAGAGAATATTAGGTCTAAAATCCTTTATTTACCTTACTTACAAGCTTTCAAACCCATGTTTCTCAATGCTCTGGTATATGTTTAACATCTAGGTTGCTCTGGTAGTTATGCATCTACCACAACCCTTTTGCGGTATTTCCTAAGGTGAGACTTAGGAATATTAATTTATTTTTTTCAATTCATCATGTCACTATCACATCATCATTAAGTGGCATATCCATGAGTTGTAGGTCATGGCTATGGGAAGGTTTCTTAGGCATTTCCACATAATTATCATACATGGAATGTGTGGGAGTCTAAGCGTACCTTATAAGACATGCTGCCCCCATTATTAATTGATCATATTTTGTGATCATGGGTGATCTAGGTGAAGTTTTCTACAATACCAGTTGGGGGTACTAAGAAGCTCCCACATATAGTGACCATGCTAGTTAGGAGTAATGTGAACCCTATTGACATAGCATACTTGAACCCTATTGACCACCCTCCCTTAGTTTAACTCATGGTCTATCATTGTGTTGTGCTCACCTAAAAAAAAATATTTTAAGATTTGGTTAGTTCTTTGTCCCACATCGATTATGGGAAATAAACTAAATATTTAAAAAGGTGGAAATATCTCCCTTGTAGTGACCACCACATGGTGGTTAGGAAGATTTTACTTGCGGGTTACCTTTATGACATCAATGGTCAACACAAATTTCTTTTGAATTGCTTAACTATTAGATTTGTATCATTGCCATGTAGCTCCATGTTTGGTTGGTTTGGTTTCCATTGAGTTATTTTGTAGGGTATATATTACTTTTAATATTTGTGTCAATCATTTAAATTCCATATATATCATGTAGGAGGTGCATGAGCACCATATAAGGTGGAACATGCCCTTGTAGCTTGACCACTAGGCGGTGGTTAAGGAATCCATGACTATAGGCTTTATAGCGGTAGCTATGGACATATTTTTAGTTGGACTTAGACCATTGATCATGAACTTGACCTGTTGATTGTAGTTTGACCACTATCTAATGCTTTGTGCATTGAAATTGATTAATCCCCCTTTTAATTCATGCTTGAATGGATTATTACCTTTTAAATATATACTTAAATAGACTTTGGGGTATTATTTCTAATCCAAACAAATACTTTTGATTAATTTTAAAATAATGAATCTTACCTCTTAATTTCTTTTGCTTAAATAATGTTTTGGACGGTGGATGGCAGGATTATTCTATGGTTTGACTCTAACACTTATTTTTTCTAATCAAACATTTTATTTTAGAGGTTAATATTTTGCTAAAACTACCTTCTCTTGTTAAATTAATATTTTTTTTTGAGATTGGAAGTGATTATTTTATGAAAATAAATTACCTTGCTAGAGAAGAAATTGATTGGACAATTTAGGCATTGATATAGGGTAAAACATGAGTAGGATTAGGGAGGAATTTTATATGTTATAGAGTAAACCTTGAATATTAACTATAGGTCAATTTTGTGGAAATTAAACGGAATATAGATATCAATTTTTGTGGTCAAGTTAATTGTGTTATAGAATCAATTTTATAGAGAAATTAAATGATTTTTTGGGATCAATTTTATGGAGAAATTGAGTGTTTATTTGGAATAAATTTCATGGAGAAATTGAGTGTTTTTTTGGGATCAATTTCATGGAGAAATTGAGTGATTGTTTGGAAATCAATTTTATGGAGAAATTGAGAACTTCGTAGGATCAATTGTGTGGAGAAATTGAGTGACTATTTGGGGATCAATTTCATAGAGAAATTGAGTAATTATTGAGATCAATTTTATGGAGAAATTGAGTAATTGTTGGGATAAATTTCATGGAAAATTTGAGTAATTATTGAGATTAATTTTATGGATAAATTGAGTAATTTTTGGTATGGGAAAATTCAGTAGTTATTGAGATCAATTTTATGGAGAAATTGAGTAATTGTTGGGATTAATTTCATGGAGAAATTGAGGGACTATTTATGGATCAATTTCATGGAGAAAAAGAGTAATTGTTGGTATCAATTTTATGGAGAAATTGAGTGACTCTTTGGGGATCAATTTCTTGGAGAAATTGAGTAATTATTGGGATCCAATTTATGGAGAAATGGAGTAACTGTTTGGAAATTAATTTTATGGAGAAATTGAGTAATTATTAGGAAATTTTGATTAGAACTTAGGTTTATAGTTTTTAGTTAAATGAAACATTATCTATTGATTAAATGAAATAATATCTATTTGATTTTAAACCTTGATTAAATGAAAGGTTATTTATGGATTAATTTAAAGGGATGAATTATAGACCTTGATTATTCCTTTAAGAGTGGTTAAAATTGTATTTCTTTTGGGTTAAATAAGTTAGAAATACATTAGTGGATAATATATTTTATTTGGACTAAATGAGTTCAAACATATTAGTGGATAATATATTTATTTCTAATAGTTAATTTAATGTGGATTAAACAAATTTAAAAAATATTAGTGGATGGTATTTTTCCTTTGAGATTAAAGGATTTGGAAGTACATTAGTGGATAATGTATTTCATTTGGAAAAAGAGTTAGGAATATATTAGTGGATAATATATTTTATTTGTTAAGAAATATGTTAGTGGATAATGTATTTCGTTTGGAAAAGATGGGTGAATGTGGAATTTATTGGAGGGAGTTATGGGGTTCCCTCTTTATTTTGTAATATGAATTGAAGGAACTATTCATGTTTTTGGGAAATAAGATTTATGTATTTCTTATAGATTTGTATCGATTCCTTGGAAAAATAAGAACGAATGTGGATTCATTTCATAGAAATATGAGGTTCTCTCATTGATATGTAATATAAATTAACAAAACTATTCATGTATTGGGGACATAAGAACTATGGGGTTCTTATGTACTTATATTGGTATTGATGTATCAAAGGGAAGTATGTTATTTCTTTGTATAGATGTTGGAGATATCTAAAATTATGAAATAAAAAGTATATTTTCAAGGTTGGGTTTTTCCCATAAGGGTTTCCCAAGATATATGATGTGTTGTAGGTATGTCAGATATTATCATCTTATGATATTGTATTTATTGCTTTCTAAATATAGATTATTGTGGTTATGTTGTTCTTCAAATAAAGGAGGAGTTCATGGTATTTCATGGACTATAGATATAAGTTTATTAATAATTACATATGATTAGGATGTAGTGGAATTCATGGTATTTTTAATGATTAAACTAGAGGTAACCTAGTTATGTTGGTTAAGTAATGCACACTCCTTGTATTATTGAATAGTCCTTACTATGATGAAGTGTAGATAGGTAGAGAGTGACATCTATTATTGTTAAATCTTATATATGAGAAGCATAGAGAGAGTTAGAGAGTAGACTAAAGGATTATGGGATAGCCTAAATGCAATACGTTCAATGTACTTACATAGATGGACTTATGATAATAAATGATAGGATTGAAAGTAAAACGTATTGTATATAAAAGAAGTACATATATAGGTATGAGCTTATATGAGATTATGAAAATTTTTATAATATACGTACAAATTTCACATTAACTTATTATAACAAACTTTCATGCCCTATTCATGGTAATGATGTATGCCTAGTGGTGTGTCAATTTTAGATGATGATGCCATGGTTGATGAATGAATGTAAGGAATAATGTCTCCTGTAACTATGATAAGACCACATTTTTCTTTAAATGCTTGCACTACACAAGAATAAATAAGTTGAATCAAAAAATGATTATGGAAGCTCCCACAAATCTTCCATCGCACTCTCCACAATGGCATAGGTTTTTTAGATCCAGACCCATATCATCTATGCATCAATTAAAAATTATGAGGTAATGGTTGTTAAAGCCAATTTTGGTGGTGTAGAAGTCTCTAATCTATCACATAATTTCTCATTGTCCACACATGATACTGTCTAGTACTACACCAATTTTTCAATGTAGAACTATAATTTTAGTATAGTTTACATGTTATCAAAATGTATTCAAAATACCCTTGGATGGTGCACTGGTGTTGCCTACACAATGTCATATGCACCTCTATGCATATTGTGGTGGCACCATGCTTAGTTTTTTTTATTCCTATACACACCCGTTTTTTTGTTAATACACTCTCAACCAAAGATTATCAATGATTCAGGCCCACAATATGCATAAATTCATATTTTTATTAGTTAAATTTAAATTTATGTGGGTTTTTATTGAGGGATACAAAACCTTATTACAACAAGGTATAAGAATTCAAGGATAAGCTTAAGAAAAGCCTTCAGGATAGGCTTAAGGACATCATTGAAGAAGGACGTAAAAATTCATGCCCAAAGCAGAAAAAATAAAGTCTTTCTCAACCATGAATTTAAAAAACCCACCCAAAAAGAAAAGGAAAAAGTAGGAAATTAAACTTTGAAACATTCCTACCTAGCTACAAATTTGAAAAGCCCATTAGGTAGGAAAAGGAAACCCTCCAAAATTTGAAATGCATAATCTTGTATAGGGAAAAAACCAGAATCTAAGCAAAGAACATCGTAAAACCATAAATACAAAATCAAAACCCCCATGAACAATAGGAAGGGACCTAGAAACCACTAAAAAATTTAACGATACGAAGAACAAAATCCCACACAAGCCTGGAAAGAGGTAGGGTTATGCATAAGGTGTTGGACTCAAAATATACTTGTAAAAAAATGGTGAAAATTAATTAAAATCAATGTGAATCATGGAGAATCCTAAGAAAATCAAATCAAGCATATTCACACCAAAATTTGGGGTAATTGAAGCCCTAAAATATAAGGTCATATTTGGGGCTACTTTTGACCTATTATATCATCTCATAACTTTCTAAAAACACTACAATTAGATCAGGCTTGAAAATATCTTTCCAACGAGTACAAATATGCCTATTTTTGGATATATATTGTGGCAATTTGCCCCTAAGAAAACATTGGTCCTAAATATTTTAGGCAAATGGGCTGATGTCAAGGTTCCTCATATCCGCCAATTTCCAATTTTGAAAATGCTAATATTCGCCTAATTTTTAAATATTCACCACTATGCATAACCCTGGAAAGAGGTGCAACAAACAGGGGAACTTCTTAGACCATGAAGTCTCATTGTAGCAAGGATAACTACATAGAAACCAAAATAAGTAGAGAAAACATTAGTGTAAGACTGTGAAACATGATATAGAGGTAGGGAGGTCCTAGGGAACCCCAAATAGGGAGCCACAGAGCACAAGCTATATATGATAAGCACAAGTTCCCCTCAAGACTAGAAAAATATAGCAAGAACCCCAAGACAACCTCCAAGACCATCGACAAGTAGCTTTAGGGATCTAGAAGAGGATGACCAGTAGGATCACAATAGCAATAAAAATAGAGTCCCATACCAAAGCCACAAAAAAATTTGAGATCCCCCCATGAAGTCCACATCCAAAAACCCAAAGATCAACACCATAAGAATAAGTATAAGGCCACCCTTAAGCAAAAATATATTGTGAAGAGTTTCTCATGAAGCCAAAAATCCAAGCCATGATACACTACACTAGAAGACCCTCTAAACCTTAACTCCAAATAGAATCCTACAAAAAATTGAAATAGAGCCAAAAGCTCTAAGGAAATGGATCCTTGAAAAAGCATAGAAATTCGAAGAAAGGTTTCTAGGAAAAACCTAGGGATGTTCTAGAAAATTCTAGTGATATCCCAAATCATAGGCACTGAAAATAATCCCACCAAAAGATCTGTAAAGGGGTAGACAAATGGATTAGTGACCTCCCACCCCAAGGAGATCATATGCAACACCAACCAACCAAGGGGAAAGGGCAAAAGAATTTCTAAGGAGCTGGGATAGGACCAGGGAACTGGGATAGGACCAAAATAAAACATTTTTGAAAGCTCTAAGGAAAAGGATCCCTGATATAGCATAGAAATCCTAGGAAAGGTTCCAAGGAAAAGCTCAAGGATATCCCAAAAAATCCTAAGGACTTCCCAGATCATAGGCACCAAAAATAACCCCATAAAAAGGTATATAAAGTGGTATACAAATGGATCATTCACATCCCACGCCAATGAGATCGTCTACAACACTAGTCAGTCAAGGAGGAAGAGCAAAGGAAGTACGATGGAATAGGGATAGGACCAAGGATCTAGTACAGAACCAAGGATAGGTTGTAGGGAAGGGGAACAATATTTCCTTGTAGCCCATAGTAGATCTCTTCCATGAATTCAAATTTGATCCTAAAAATATAGATACTTTTGTTGGATTGCAATCAATATTTTTTTATTTGTAGAAATGGCTCCATGGAGCATCATGGTGGCACACAAGTAGGTCTAGCATATTCCTTATGCTTATGCTTCATTATTTAAAATAAAATACCCATTTAATGAAATATATAGTTTCTATTAGAACTTTGTAATGAAGCATGCTTGGGTTGGAGTAGAACTGGTATGAGTGATCTCCTAGAAAGACCCAAGGCTATACCCTCTAGAAAAAATTCATGTCTGTAAGCAATTAAGTAGCACACGAGTGGGCCAAGCATATTCCTTGCACTTCTACTTCATTATTAAAAAAAAATACCCATTTAATAAAATATCCAATTTCAATTAGAACTCTGTATTGAAGCACACTTGGGTTGAAGTAGAAAAGGGATGGGTGATCTACTACAAAGATCCAGGACTGCACCTTTTAGTCCAAATTCATGACTCCAAGCAATTAAGCTTCAGGAATATGAATATTTTTCATTGAAATACCCATGGCAACTCTCCTTTCCTCTATCAGCAAGAATTTTTTTTGATAACCATGAATGGTATAAAACCATATGGTTAGAGCATACTGCGTCTGCTCAAAAGAATAAATGAGGTGTACCACCAATGGGGGAGGGGAAATTTCCAAAGAGGTAATTCATCCCTTAATATTTTAGGCAAGAGATCCTACTTTTATACCAAATGATAGGATTGAAAGAGAGATAAGTACAAATATATAGATATAAGAGCCTATATGATATTATGATAAGCATCATAATATGTAGAAAATTTAGGTAAAGCAAATATTAATTCTAACAAAACCAAGTACTATGTGTAGATAGAATCACAATCAATAAAGCTTTGAAGACCAAACCATGCACTCTAATTAATGGAAAAGAAGTCATGTTGCCAATAAATCTTGAATTGCCTATCTTGAAATGCATAGACCAATCAAAATTAGAGGATACTAAGCCAATTAAAAAAGAATGTCAAAATTATTACTATTAGAGAAAATTTGTGAAAAGGCCTATAATTATTTTTGTTAACACTAAGTATCTATGAAATGGTGGTTTTATAAAAATAATTATTGAAATCCTTCAGGTATGGGAACTTAGTATTTAAGTGGGATTCAGATCATGCAAAACTGAGAAAGCATGAAAATCTAGAATCATTGTGGTTTGGTATATATCCAATCTTAGGAAGAAAGGAATTAAATGGATATGAGTTTCAATATATGGATGGTCATATTTTACCAATTTTGATGAATGACCAATACTTAAAATATTATGCATAGAAGAGTATGACACTAATGTGTACATATGTGAATAGAATCACATGTAAATAATCATGTAGTGGAAGTAGTGGTAATAGCACTTTGTAAATAAAACCAATTTGATTGGCCATGGATTGTGCTCGGTAGCTACCATATTTTGAATTCTCAAAAATATCATTGGTCAAAAAAGCTATAAATATTGAAAGGACATGCATCACAAATGCTTACATAAACTTACATTTCCAAGATAAGATTTGTCTTAGAAGGTGAGCATGTGCAATCCATGACATTTAATTAGCAACAACCATTCACTATATGCATTTCATGCTATATAAGTAGGGCTAAAAAGAGGCAATATGCATTTACACATTTTTTAGAAAAAGGACATACTACAAAATTACCTAAATATTTTGTGCAAGAAGGCTAAATTTTTTTTTGGTGTCCATGTTCGCAGAAGAAATCGACTAATGTAAAATAGCTCAAGGTAAGAGAGGGCAAAAAATATAGAAGACTATGAAAGAATTGCAATATGACTTGGTGGATGTCCATGATCCAATTATCATAATAAAAGTAAAGTGGAAGAGCTTAAAAGAAGGGTTAGAAATGAAAGGAAAAATATTAACCAGTAGATGCAAGGCTACTCCGTGGAATTAATTTCTATCTAGGTATGTGCCCAAATTGGACCATCCATATACTAAGCTTGTGAAAGAAGTTGTGAAATATTATGATTTGGATACAATGATGGTGTACAATATACAAAAGGGGAAGTTGTTCACCATCATAGAGGAGACAATAAAAATTATAGTTATAGTAGGAGCACAACCAGGTACAATATTTAATCCCATTAGTATAGATGAGCAAAGGAGTTATTTAGACAAAGATACTTTCAAGTCTTGGCTAATTATGCTTATAGGGAAAAATTAAAGAATTAAAAAAAAACCCCTTACTCTTGGGAACTTTAGATATACCTTGCAAATAGTATTTTCCATGTTTGATGTAATTCTAGGGTTACATTTTGATGAGATTTTATATGACTACCAAATATCCCTTGCATATGTAGTCACTAATATGCACAACTATGATGGATAGTAACCCTATATTCTTTAACTACGTTCATTTCCTAAGCTATCAAATTCACAATTAGTTATTTGCCTCGAAAATTAAGAAAGTAAGAAATTACACTACCCATTATTTTTACCATGGTTGTTTCTTTTCCATATGATCCCAAATTTTCATAATATCAAGATCACTTAAAAAAAAAATAATTAGCTATGCTTAGTAGTTGATTTGACTCCATTCCTTATGGAAACCTCCTCCTATCTATATTAAAAAAAAAAGTTTTATGGGACCTTCATAAGCATATATTTATGGTCAAATACCTCGTCTTAGTTCTAAATAAATGGATAAACTAAGAGGTAAGAAGTGAGAAATAGGGAACTAGTACTTTTTGTTGGATGACACTATAATTCAAATATATGGTTTTCTTAGAATACCTTATTTGCTTCCATAGTATTTCATATATTAGGTGTTCAACATAGAGTTATGCAGTCCAATAGATAACGTAGATGAACATTTTGGATCTAGGGCTAAAAATGCTTTTATTTATCACTACCTCTTTAGGTTTGAAGACAACAATAACAATAAATGTCCAAGAACAATTTTTTTATGATAAGTGTAATGCATTCCAATTACCAATTGTGCCTCACATGTGGAATTATGACTCGAAGGATAAGTCCAATGTAAAATTAGCATAATGAACAATAAACCACCACCATATGACTATCTATCATGGCCGATAATTGATCAATTTAGACACAATTATGAGAATTAGGCCATGTAAATCTATATATTAAATGCAATAAATACTCCCATTGAGGGTATGCTATGAGTTTAAATAGGTTTATGACCCAACAAGAAATAAAATTATGGATAAGTGATGAACTTATAGAAAAAATTAAAGAGGATATGAACTAGGATCACAACAAGATTAGGGAGTGATGGATGTGAATGTGATAAAAAAAATAAGGCCTTCCCCAAATTTTTGATAAGTTATTCAAAAATAAATGCAAGGCCAAATATGAAAAGTGGGTGAATTACCACAAGGGAGAAATATATGTAGATCTAATGATACTGAAGGATTTAGAGGAAGAAGTATATCAAGAATAAGAAAAATAAGTCCCTCAGCCAACTTCTATAGAAGCAATTTTTTTGGTAGGATATGAGGACTGAAATGGGGATACAAGCTCAAAAGATATGCCTCTACAAATAAAATTGAGAACATAAGCCAAAATATAAAAGGTACTAGAAAATTAATTGATAATTGAGATAACATCAGACTCTAGAAAAGAATAACCAATAAGATAAAGTATTAAAGCTGAAGTAGATGAAAAGGAAATGATCATAAGAAAAATAGTTGTTGTAGCAAATTTAGAAAAGGCTAATCCCCAGGATCAATACAAGAGACCTAGATAAAGTGTAAAGTGGTAAGAGCACACAAGTGGTAAGAAATAAAAGGCTATAAGATCTACCAAAAGGTATCAATTATAGTAGGAAGTAATAAGGACTAAGACACAAATTGTAATATTTGATGCAATAGTCTAGGAGTTAGTGCCAAAAGTGAGAGGAATAGGTATGTTTCATTCCCCACATAATTTAGCTAAATTTTTCCACTATGTCATCAACCTCCATATAAATAGCTACCTCTATCACCCTTCCATGCAAATGAAGCCACTTCTCTACTTAATATATTGTCAACAAAAATTACCACATCACATATATAAGAGGTATAAGTAGCCTCAACCAATGTATATATGTGAACCCCTATAAATACCACTAGTATAGTATTTAACCCCTCATCCATGATTTTCTCACCTTTCAAAATTACCTTCATCCCTTCTCCTACTACTAAGCATCGATTGCTAGAAGCATTTTTAGTAATTCAGGAAATTAAGATGAACACTCAAATTTGGGTAGAATAGCATGAACCATTGGATAAAACAGAGCTAGCAACCACCAAAACATGTGATGTAGTAGATCCAATTACTAGAGAATGGGTCGATATGATTGCATATTGTAAAGTCAAAAAGTTGGTTGTAGAGATGAAATTAAAGGACTATCATATTAAAGTGTAAAAGTATAATATCTCATAAATCCCTAAAATTGATACACTTTGATCTATGTGCACTAAAGTAGATACTTTATTCCTTAAAAAAAATCAATCTAATACAAAACTTGTGGCTATAGGGAGGAGGATTAAAGATCTAAACCAAAAGTTGAGCAAAGAAAAGGTTGAGGACAACCTCGAGAATAATATTTTGGAGTTGAAGTAGATAGTAAACAAATATCCCATTGAGAAACAATTATGGTAGAGGGATGAAAATATCCATAGATTGAAAGAGTAAGTGTAGCAAGAAAGCAACAAAATGCATGCACAAGAAAATAAAACATTACAAGAATTGAATTCAAAGCACCAAGGCCAAGAAGAAATTCTGGTAACTATACAAGCAAAATTGGAGAAAGAAAGAGAAAAACCTTAGGGCCAAATGATCTCCAATTATGTGTTGAAATAGTTCTAAATATAATACTAGATCAAGATAAAAATATTTCAATGGAGGTGTTTCTTTTGATAAAAAGAACAACTAGTATTGCAAAATTGATCTAGGATGCTAAGGAATATATAAACATAAGCGAATATGAGATAATGAATAAAGTGTAATACATAGATATTGCATGAAATATGTTGAGGAACAAAGGAGAATAAACCCAACTAGTTAAATACTCATAATGATACCTAGGAGAGTCAAATTGTTTTACAAATCTGATCATTTGTAGAAGTTGGCTAATTATAGATGGAAGTCAAATAATTAGCACCCTCAAGAAAATAATTGATAAGGTGAAGTTGGTAATTCAAAAGTCACAAGTTTTGTATTTCCAATATTTTAGGATGAGAATGAGAAATTCTATGATAAGAAGCAACTAAGCTAACTTTTAGATCAATAGCGAAACAATGGAAGTGAGATTGACACATTACCTAATCCTATGGAAATAGATCAAATTATTATGTCCTTTTATAGGATCTCTACTTTTCTATCAAATACTAGAGAACTAACACATATATATAAGAATCCTTCGTATGACCACTATTTTTAGATACAAGAAATTATTTACAAGTTTAGAGTTATACATGTCTCTACTCAAGGGACTTAGGAGAAAATGTGTAGATTATTTTAGTTATCAATAACATCCTCTATAGTCCAGGAATATAGTAAATAAGGAGAAACATGTGGAACAACTTTGGAGGTGCAATAGCAATCCAATGGTGTAGATGAGACTCCAAAACTAGGAAGTATTTAGAAGATTGATCATGGTGCAGATAAATTTTTATTTCATTCTACAATTTTAATTCATTTTGACTTTGTATCCTAGGTGGATAATTCTAGATGGGTTATGTGCTTTTGCAAGTAGAAACCCCCTACAAGGAATCAATAATGTGGGTTAAATTCCTCATCTACATAATTCTACATAGAAGGATCTAGGTTTTATCAATATAATGAATGACCATTATTGGTATGAAAGGTTTCTAGATAGCTAAAAGAGTTGCCAAATCAGAGAATGTTAGACAAGCAAAAAAGGATATAAATTTTTGCTAATTATAGAATATTTTCAAAAACTCAGAGGTGATGACATCAACAGTAAGAGTAAAATTATCCAACACCCAAAAGTTGAATGCAAGATAGTTTAGACTAAAATATTGGCTTGGTAATAAAGTTGATCTGACTTTTGAAATGTTGATACGAGAAAAGACAATAAAAATCTAGTGTTCAATATTAAAATGAAAGGCAACAAAAGGCAATACATCGGATGGATAATGATGATGACAATGTTAATAGGGTAGCATACAAAGTTTGACATGACTTGAAAAAGCATTTGAAAAGTTGAAACAAAATTTTGGCTTGGTATTGTTGCAATTGTGAATGCGTCCTCATAACAAGCTTCCTAGAAAAGGCTTGCTCTAGTGTGAACGTGTTGTGTTTTTTAAAATATCAACACGATTTGTTGGCATGATTTTTCTCCCCTCCTCATCTATTCCTTCCTGTTATCCCTCCTATTATTCCTCCTCTTATTCCTCCCCTTATATCTCCTATTCCTTTTCTATACCTTATCTCCTAATCTCCCTGCGTCCATTATGACATACAATTTTTAATTAAAATATAGGTTGTACTCTAAGGTTTGAATTAATAATATTTGGTGAATTAATTTTAAAAAATTTTGCTCTTTGTTCCTCTCCACAATATGGTATCAGAGCAGGTGCAGGCAGAGGCTGCAGAAGGGCAACATGGGTACGCAGTCCAATTGGGTATGTTTTTTGAGGCGATCGATTCTTGACGAAGGCAGCTAAAATAGGATATTAAGACCAATTTTTTAAGTGACCTATAGTCTAGAAGTAGGACTATAAGACATAAAAATCAAAGTGGAGGTGGGCGAAGTATAGTGGAATGCATTTCAAGATTGATGTGGTAGGTGTTAGGACGTGGCATCTAAGTTGGCAACTGATGTGGCAGGTGATGTGATGTACAAGGTGGCAGAGGTGTGAGATGGTGTCTTGTGGTTGGTAGACTATGTGTCAAAAAGAGGGGAAAGATGATTGCTCAAATGCAATTATTTTTTATCGTGTGCGTTTGCGTATATAAATGCTCCGACGACCTTCGTCCTAGCCAATGTAGGACAAATCAATTATTATTATTATTTTTAAATAAACACAATGCAACTGTAACTTTAAATACTATTTCTTGCTCTTTTTATAGAATGTCTATGGTTGTAGCATGAGTGGCGAAGATGGTCGATTTGAAAGGATGATATCTCGGGTTCGAAACTCGTCGAGACCGTTGTTTCCAGTCATAGGGTAAAGGTGTGGTGATCAGAAAACATTTTTTAGAAGTCTGCGGGGTGCATTGGTGAAGAATCTTGCTAGAGTTGAGAGTGGTGTAGACACCAAAACAACACCAATTTGATTATGTGACTGCAAACACTGATCGCATTGACACACACAACCCCAAGGGCAGCCCCCAAAGGTTAAACAATGGTCCTAACCACTCTCACAGTAGTTTTGGAAGGTCAAAAATCATTTTGGCACCTTCATGCACTTTGCTCAATATCCGTTCCACCCAGGGACGAATTCAAACTTGGATTCGCCCCACCCAGGGGCGAATTCATAATTCGCTCCTAGGTGGGGCGAATTGTAGGTTTGACGGGCAAAAATTCAAATCTTGACAAATGGCAGCTCAGATCCACCACTTAACGCTTCCTTCATTGCATGGGAGTGTGGGTGAGTGTTTTCGAGCGTTGGAGATTGTTACAAGGGTAGTCATGAAGTCCCTATTCAGAGGGAGGAATCTCCTTCCTCCTAGGAAGGCATGATTTCCAAGTGGTGCCTCTGCATGCCCAATTCAAGAGACCTCCAGGTCTATAAATTGGTGAGTTTCCTCACCCCCAAAAAGAGAGGAGAGGGAGCATTTTAAGCAACGAAGTGCTGCCATTTTATTTCCCCATACACCCTTAGTTGATTTGTGCCTTTCACATCCATGATCTCTTTTTGAGAGGATGTCATTGGGTGATCATTGGAAGGTCGAATATTGAGCCTAAAACATGACATTTGGCCATAGAATACCACCCAATTTGTTGACAACACTTTTCAAGATATTTTTAACCCATCCCAAGTGGATTGGTGCCGAAATCAGGTCCCAACGGTGGGCGGCCTGCCTGGGCGCCCCCGCACTACTGCGAGTCTAATCGTCCCTTTTAGGAACGATTAGGAATCTATGGTAGATTTTTATTTCTGTCATTTTTATCTTGCATTTCACATTATGCTTCTTAGATATTTTGCAATTTCGATTTTGTAATGTTTTGAGCAAATCTTATCATGTTTTATCATTTTTTGTCTTTACTAACTTGCAGGTAGCATCATAAAATTCCTATTAATGGAGGCCAAATTGGGAAAATATGACCATCTGGGTCTTCCAAAAATACCCCCAATTAGCTAACCCCAAGTTTGTAGGTCTTTTGGAGCTCTCTAGGCAGGACATTTGGGACAGTACCTTTTCGGCATTTTGTTGCAAGTAAATTCGTCCCGCCCCAGAGCGAATTCAAATCGGTGAGGAATTTCCTGACTGTTCCTTTTGCAATGCCTTCCTGGTGATGTTTCTATGCCCCTGTAAAATTTTCAGGTCATTTGGATACAGTTTAGTCATCGTTTTATCTATTTCTTGCATGCACTAATCGTAGGCTTGGGGATTGCATGTTTCATCTCATCCACAGGTGCTACTGACTATTTCTTGTTTCTTTGAATGCAGGATCTGGACATCAGAGGAGAAGAAGCGATTTGACATCCGTATACACAAGCGGCGATGACATTTGGTCCACCCACTTTACATGTGGGCACGCGGAAGAAGGAATGGCATCCGTGGATGTAACAAAGAAATGAATTTAACGCTCCTCGCCCCCCTAAAAGGGGAGGAAGTGAATTGTAACCGAGTTCTGAAAAGACATCAATAAAATAAAGGGCTGTATTCCTTATTTTCTTTGTTCGGTTTCGATTTGTTCATGCTTTCTCCTGTTTCATGTGTTTTCGATTCGTAGGATTTAGCGTTAAGTTTAGTTTCGTTTTTGCATCGTACTTGGAGCCCTGTTTCCTTTTTGCTTTCGTATCCTCATGCTTTCAGTGGTGATCATAGTGGGACCTTGTCCTCTATTTTTAAGATCAGATATCTGATCCAAACTTGGTTGTTTTTGCTTGTAGGTACCAAGTTTTCATACGCTGACTATTGTTCGTTCCATCAGGAGGCGGATACAGAGCTGTAATTCGTATTACCCAGGGACGAATGGGAATTCACCCCACCCTATGATGAATATAGTCCTATAATTCATCCCCCCTCTGGGATGAATTTTTGTCTATGCAGTTTCTGGACAGAAACTAAGAACCGATAGATTTGGGCAGAGAAGAGGTAAGGATTTTGAACTTTTCCTATCATTTTCTGTCTTCAGTTTTTCTATTTTTGGGGTACTTGCTTTCTTAGGGAAAGTAGTTTTCCTTTACTGCTTGCTTGTTTCCATTTTGCAAAATAAAAAGAACCCCACACACCACGTGGAAAATTAAACACCAAGGAGTTTGTCGTAAAACCCCAGCCCTTGATCAAGACCAACAATGGATTTCATCACCACCTTGGCTTGATTTTTTGCATCCATTACCCCGATCGCTACTGTTGCTAGACGTAAATCTTGACGAAAGTTGACCGAGTGTAGCTGGGGTGATTCCCAGCACATAAGGATAAGTCTTCTATGGTAGGTTTCATAAACAAGGTGATTCCCCTTTTGTACCGCCTACGTTCCACGTACCATCTGCTCTCATGTACCTATAGTTTCCCTCATGTAAGGGCGGGTATATAGAGAGGTTGGTATATCGGCCTGGCAATGGTATATCGAAGGGGCGACCATTTTTGGGAGCCATAAGAGCCATCATTTTGCATCTAAATGTTCTTTACAAAAACCTTCAAAAAAAAAAAAAAAAACAAAAACAAAAACCAAAACACACTAAACCAGGTCTAGGACACACTTTCAATATTTAAACGAGATAATTACTGCTTGTGTGTGTGTGTGATATTTTCTGTTTAGTGTAGCATAAAAATCATAAAAAGAGATAAAAACCTACATAGCTTGTAGAAAAACACCACCATGGTGTACACCCGTAGCCAAGCCCAATCAAGGGCGAAAGCTACAAAAAGTGTACAAGGGGGCACAAGTTGCCTCCGCTACAGCCCTAAGGACTTGGTCATACCGCCTTGGTGGCCTAACCCACAAGAGAGTCCGCATCGTTCCATGTCAGAATGGAACTATAGGGGCACCCCTTTGAGGGACACGCCCATTCATCATAGCCCCTTTCGGGAAGAGTCCTTACACGTGGCACTCAACATAGATAAAAAGGCTCCCTTAGAAGCTCGATATGAGTGGCCACCGCATGATGAAGCGCTAGAGCGGCATAGTTTCCATGAGGAGAGGCCACATGATGATGGCATCCCTCATTTTCCCCCCATCACTGTTAGAACCAATAGACAAAATCCAGAGCGCAAGGCCCTTCAAGCAGGGCGAGCCAACTCTGCCCGCCCCTTTCACACATACGAAAGGGAGCATGAGGAAGACCATTACATTCCTCAAGAGCAATATACAACACGGGCGCCATGCTCTTCCACACCTGCTATATACCATGATCACCTACTGAGGCCAGAGCCTTGGGTAAATGCCGCCAACCTCGACAGAGGGAAGTGACCTATTGAGATATTGGATCATCACGATCGAGGTAAGTGCATAGGAGAGGCATCTAGGCCTCCTAGGCTCAAGATGGTAGAACCAATCGACCTGGAAGTCACCAGACATGCCGCCCACTAAGCGTAGATCATGCGGCTTGAGAAAGATCAATAGCAGCTAGAGCATTTATATCGCCTTAGCAAAGAGCACATTAGGCACCAAATAGACGAGCTACTCCATAACCCGGTGCCTGAAAGGGTTCCAACCTCGTGCACCCAAAGGGCGGAACCATATGAGAGGCACAACCCCTTGGTGCAAGATAGGTCTCCGCGACCTTACCAAGTGCTGCCTACGAGACCTCCTAGACCCAAATGGGAGGCCACTCCCCGAAACAACGATGGGTACCCTCCGCAGGGACCCACCCAGGGTCATAGGTCTTGTCCAGAGACTCCTCAGGAAGCTTACAAGGAATATGAGCAAGAAGAATATCGGGCCGAAATGCCCTACCAAGGCGGAGGGGTTGCCATCCAACCACCCCTCTAGAGGCCTCAAGTCTCCCATAACCCACAATGGGAGCAAACTAAAGAGGAAGAGATTAAATCTTTAGATGCATATAAAGTGCTGCTAGAGCATTTGGAGTCTGTGGAGACCAAAAATTTTGGGCCCCAAAAGCCCACTTTACGCCAACTCCGCAGTCATCCTGTGCATCCATCCATGCCAACACCCCCTTACCCTAAAAACTTTAAGTTGCCTCAGTTGGCAACCTTTAGAGGTGAGGAGGATGCTCAAGAGCATGTGACAAGATTCCTGAGCCAATGGTTCGGTATTCAGGACAATGATGCTTTGTTATTAAGAACGTTTATAACCACATTCATAGGCCCTGCTTCGGATTGGTTTACTCAGTTACCAAAGCACATCATTAACAACTTAGATCAGTTAGTGGATGCGTTCCTCGAAGGCTTCACCTTCAAAACCAAAAAGAAGGTGTCACTGAGTGACTTAGCCAACCTCAGGCAGTATGAGGAGGAAACCATGGTGGCCTATGGGAATCGATGGAGGACTTTGCTTTCAAAGCTGCCCTACCTTCCCCCTATGTCCGACCTCACTCAAATGTTCTCAAAGAGCTATTTGAGATCGATCTCTGTGCTATTGCAGCTGCAACAATATGCCACCTTGGAATAAGCCATGGCGTAAGCCAGGATCATTGAAGAGATTAAGATACAGGATGGCGAGATAGCCAAACCTAAGAAGAAAGAATGGAACAAGAACACAAAAAAAATGACTACGCAACAGAAACCCGTCGTGGTCAACCAAGTTGCTATCAATGTCCCTAAGCCTGCACAAGCAAAATAGCCTCAAAAGGCTAACTATCAGGTAGTGCCTCTTTACAACTATGACAGAGAAAATTAGAGGCAAGAATAGAGTCAGCAGCGTCACCCTAGGCGATAATTCACACCCTACACAGAGTCCAGGGACTCCTTGTTTGACCGCTTGTTAGCGACAAATTTGATCAACCTGCCAGAGGTTCAAACCGTAGACCCCAATGCTCCCAAGCCTAAGGGGTACAGGGAGGACTTGTACTGTAGGTTCCACAGATGATAGGGACATGACCTAAATGCCTGTTGGAAGTTTAAGGGTTTGGTGCAAGACCTAATTGATAACAAGACACTAGCGGTAGATAATCCCGTGGCACCAAGAAATCAAAAAATGGAGGTCTTTAAAGACCCCTTGCCTACTCATGCTCCGTAGGAAAAGACCCTGCAAGTTAATGAGGTAAAAAAGAACTGCCCCATGCAGGGGTATGTAGGGATGATCAGTATAGTGACTTATAACAGGAGGTACCCAAGCACAAATGTTCCTACGACAACTGCAGGAGAGGTGCCACAATGTTGCAACCACAAAAGCACCTTGCACAACCTATTCTGCCTAACTTGATGGCCACACTTTAGACCAAACTAACTCAGAGTTTGAGGACCACCTCGGCTAGGCTCTCCATATACGAGCTCATACAACAATCGATGCCCCATCGAGAGGCTCTAATGGAGATATTGAAAGCCATCGAGTTGCAGCCCCATGAAACAAATTCTTTCAACAACTTTGTGGGACATGTCAAACGATGCATTGAGCCGATCATCACATTTCGAGAAGACGAATTGAGATCAGTGACTGATGACATGGCAAATCCACCCCTGCACATTATCACGTGGGTCAACGGGATCCCATACAAGAGGGTGTTGATAGACACTGGCTCGTCCAGTAATATCATCACAACTATGACCCTAAAACATTTGAAGTTGCCCGCATCTCACATCACAACTTCCACCTACACTCTGTGAGCATTCAATGATGTAATCTGATTGACCATTGGCACAATAGTCCTACCAATCCAAGTGGGACAAAAGACCATACCCACATTGTGCCACATATTGGAGGGTGAGATGGCCTACAACATCTTGTTGGGTCGGACATGGATCAGGGACATGAAGTGTGTCCCTTCGATAGCTCACCAATGCTTAAAGTATACATTTGAAGGGGAGGTGCATGTAGTCCCGGCGGACTTAGAACCCTTCAAGTATTGTAATGCGGTGCAGCTGATGCCGCAATCAACCCTGCCATCAACGCATTTGGATTTCTAGTTAAATCCATCTAAACAAGGTCTAATTCTGTAGGCATCCTCGTTAGAAAGTTCCTCAAAATCCCAGCCGGGTTCATCTTCATCGTCTTGACCTCCACCAATGACACCATATTTGGGGGCCAAACAGAAGGACAAAGGGAAGAAATCCCTGGAAGAGGAAAAACCTTTGGAAGAGACACTGCCATCAATATCAACTATCTCTACTGAGGAGATGCCTAACCGAATGGAAGTCGAGGCTCCTAGTTCACCCGACATGGAGTGGACTCAGGGAGAGCTTCCATTCCCCCCCTTCAACCGCCAATGATTACCATTGAAATGGCCAATACGGGCCTGGGGGAGTATCTGGTGTGGAATATTGTAGCAACGCCCACATTAGAGTCCATGCAGGACATGGGGAGACCTCGCCTTCCCATTGGCACTATTGTTCCCCTAGGCTACCCATCAAACCGGACAAATTTTGTGTATGGGGGCCTCGATCATGGTGTTGCACCATGCACGCAAGAGGACGAAGATGAAGAGCCTTTTGCCAAAAATGTCAATTATTTGTCTAACCCAAACTTTGCTTGAGATACCTTGGCCAATGCAATTGGCACGGATATGGGTTAGGTAGGTATGAGCAAGGGATACATGTTCTTTGCCAACCAAGATACCAAATGCCATATGACAAGTTAGGAGTAGGGTTCAACCACCCCATGCCCTTGGACATCTTGGTGGAGAACATGCAAGGCCTAGGGATAGGCAACAAGGGGGGATTGGCATCAGATCCTTATGCCAACCCTAACACAACATATACATTGGGGGATTATCTCCCATGGTCGACAACCACCCTTGTTAATCTCAATAACCCTTTCCCTTCGCTAGAGAGAGGAGAAAGCTCGAGAGCTCATTTTCAAGGAGGGTATAGATAGTGTCACGAGGGATATTTGGAGGATGAGTTAGAGTATGAACCAACATCATATGACCCCTTCAAATTAGATAGTGATCATTTACAAGTGGTCCCCATGAATGACTATCAAGAGAGCCTCTTGATGATGTTCCCCCTAGAGGCTCCAATCGAGCCAATGTCGCGTCAAGAGAATCAGGCCCCACCGCAGAGAGCGAAACAACCACAATGGGGCCAGATCAATTTGCTCAAGTAGGACGAGCCTGTCATACCTCAAATAGTTGTCGAAGCCAACAAGGGCTTTTGGATCTTCGATAGTGATTACGAAGACAAAACAGAAATGACATATCTTAATCACATGTGGTAGATGCAGCATCGATACCCCTTGGAGATTAATGACATATTTGAATAGCTGAACATAGTGCCAGGGCATGAGTGGTACGTAGACCTAGCGGGGTGGGACCAAGTGTTGGATCTGCCACTTCAGGTATACGAAGAGCACCTTCCACCCCAAGACCCTAGAGTGATATTAGTGCCAAGGGCAGACCCTGTCCTCCTATCATCACATAGGGATGATCCATTCGTGCCAATACCCCTAGAGCCAGATTCAGAGCATAAGAATCATCTAGAATATTCATGTCACCACACCCGCGATAATGGAGACCAAAATCATTTCATCAACATGATCTCCATTGACTTAACCGCACCCATCCACAACCCGATAGATCCGACACAATCATTGTATCTAGACATAGATGCCATAGATTGGGATCGTGTCAATTCACCACCATCCCCATCAGAGTACTGGCCTTTCGGTGAAATGCTTCATTTTACCCCTGGGCCAACTCAGGATATCTTCCATGCTGAAGAGGAACTCGAGGTCCCTAACGATGATCTTAACTCAACAAATGATATCCATTTGATCCCAAATCCACACCAGTTGGAGGACGGATCCCATATGTTGGTCGAGGAGACGACTGACGTAGACATCGGCTCAGACCCAATGAATCCATAGATTATCAAGTTGGGGGTAAGTCTAACCCTCGAAGAGCAAGCCAACTACATTGCCCTTCTCAAAGAGAAGAAGGAGGTTTTTGCATGGTCATACAAAGATATGCTAGGGCTAGATCTGCAGCTAGTCACGCATAACCTAACGTTTGATCCGACAGTCAAGCTAGTTAAGCAAAAACTATGCAAGATGCACCCAACAGTGGCCTTGATGGTCAAAGATGAATTGCAAAAATTGTTGGATGCACAGTTTGTCATCTACGTGGATTACCCACCATGGCTGTCCAACATGGTGCCCGTTAAAAAGCCCGATGGGAGGATTCGCATATGCACTAATTTTTGAGATCTAAACAAAGTGAGTCCTAAGGATGATTTCCCCTTTCCGAGCATCGATTCCTTGGTAGACGCTACAACGGGTCATGAAATTCTTTCCTCATGGATGATTTCTCGGGATACAATCAGATTTGTATCAATCCTAAGGACCAGCTAAAAATGGCATGTATAACGCCTTGGGGGACATTTTTTTACAATGTCATGCCTTTTGGTCTTAAAAATGCTAGCGCCACCTACCAACGTGCCATGACGTACATCTTCCATGATTACATGCACACAAATTTGGAAGATGACGTATCAAGTGTGTATTTAGCATCACATCTAGAAAACTCTTGGGTTTCATAGTCTCAAAGCGAGGCATCGAGGTCGACCCAAACAAAGTCAACCCAATCCTTGAAATGCTTCCCCCAACTACCATCAAGCAGCTCAAAAGCCTGCAGGGAAAGTTCACGTCGATCAAGCACTTCATAGCACAGCTATCCAAAAAGTGCTAACACATGAACAAATTATTGCATAAAGGGGTAGCATTTCACTAGGATGATGAGTGCTAGTCAACATTCGATGAAATTAAACAATACTTGGCTTCGTTTCCAGTATTGGCACCACCTAAACCAGGAGTGCCATTCTACCTATACATCTCAGCCACTGAGGTGGCACTGGGTGCCATGCTAGCCCAGAAAATGAACTTCATAGAGAATAGGCTACTTACTATCTTAGCCGCATCCTGGTCAGTTATGAACTTAACTATGCATACGTTGAGAAACTCTGCTTGGCAGTGGTGTTTGCTACCAAAAAGCTACGCCATTACATTTTGAGCAACAAGATGTATGTTGTGTCTAATAAGAATCCATTGCAATACATGATGAGTCGTGCTTATCATAGTAGTCGCACGGTGAAATGGATCATGTTGTTGACAAAATTTGACATAGAGTTTATTGGATAGAAATCCATGAAAGGTCAGGTCATAGCCGATCAACTAGTAGAGGCTCCTCTTGAAGACGATCAGCCTTTGGTCATAGAACTACCCGATGATGGGGTATTCCATGTCTCAGAATCACCAGATTTTGATGAGCCTGAGTCACAAGCCGACATAACCCTATTTTTTGATGGTTCTAAATGTGAGCAAGGTGGTGGTGCAAGAATAGTATTCTTCACACCGCAAGGCACTCCAATGCCTCTGTCATTCAAATTAAATTTCCCATGCACCAACAAAAATGCAGAGTACGAATCCCTACTCATAGGTCTTCAGACAACAATCACCATGAACATTAAATGATTGAATATCTTTGGTGATTCGCTGTGAACCGTCAACCAAGTCAAAGGGGTATTTCAATGCAAATGCCCAGATCTACAGGCCTACAAAGCCCTTGTGGACAAATTATTGGCAAAGCTTGAATGGTATGACATCGAGCCACTCCCTCTATCATCGAATTGTTTTGCGGACACTATGGCCTCTTTGGGGTTGATAATCCCACAAGACATTTCTCGTGATATGACCACCATTCAAGTCAAAACACTATCACAATCCATGATGGAGCATGCAAGTTCTGATTTAACACCAGGAAGCCACATGATCCAGGTTGAACGTCCTCAAGATAGGTTCTCTCGAATACATGATCATCTAAAACATGCCAACTAGGGGTCCTTATTCTCCCCTACTCCCCTTAATAGCAATACAATGCTATTTTTGCAAGTTATATCCCGCTCAAATTTTTCTAGGGATGAACTTCGAGAGGGACTGGTTGTTCATACCATTGAGGCTTCTGATCAGTAGGATCGATATTCACCCATAAGGGACTACATCAGGATAGGTAACCTCCCACTTGGTTTGACGCATGCCACAAAATGTGCATTCAAGTAGAAAGCCAAAAAGCATGTCTTGTTAGGAGACATTTTGTACCATCATAGCTATGAAGGGATCCTCCTTCAGTGCTTGGACCAGCAAGAGTCCACTTGGGTGATCGCCCAAGCGCATGATGGTACATGTGGTGGCCACTTTAGTGGTATGGCCATCGCAAAGCGCATTCTTTGCATGGGCTATTATTGGCCATATTTAGAGTGATATTGTTGCGCATATGTCAGGAAGTGCATGAAATGTCAACACCATGCTAATTTGACACATGTACCTTCCTAGGCCTTGTAGCTGATCCAATCAGCTTGGCCATTTTTGCAGTGGGGCCTAAATCTAATCAAAAATATCTCCCCTGTGTCGTCAGGTCGTCACACGTTTATCATCACAGCCACAGAGTACTTCACCAAGTGGGTGGAAGCAGTTTCGCTTACCTCTACGAATGGAACCCGCATTTCAGAGTTCATTTTGCACAACATCATATGTCATTTTGGTATTCCATCCAAGATAATTTTAGATAATGGGACATCATTCAAAAACAAATATTTGCATGCTTTGACCACAAAGTACAAAATTTAGCATAATTTTTTGACACTCTATTATCCATAGGCAAATGGGCAAGCACAGGCATCGAACAAAATGCTAGTCACCATCCTCAAAAATACAATCATAGATAGTCATAAGGATTGGAAAATTCAGATCTCACTTGCCCTGTGGGCTTATCGCACCAAAGATTCAGACACCCACTGGGGCAACTCCATTTTTGCTCGTGTATGGCTCCGAGGCTGTCATGCTTCTCGAGTTGGAAATTCCTTCCTTGTGCATATCAATGCAAGAGTTCATCGATGATGATACTGCATGGCAGGCCCAATTAGACCAACTTACGTTGCTTGAAGAATGATGCGTTAATGCTCTTGAGCATTTACGTATCTATCAAGAATGACTTAAGAAAGCATACAACATGAAAGTTCACTTGAGGGACTTTCAGGTCGGTGACTTGGTCTTGAAAAAAAACCAACAGAACTCTAGTTTGCCGTCCCATTTAAGGGACAAGTTCACAAAAAACTGGTTAGGTCCCTATGTAATTGATAGCAAAATAGGACCTGGAACATACTGACTAGCCTCTCTTGACGGAGTCAAAGAACTAGAACCCTTGAACATCAGTTATTTGCGGCCATTCCATGTTTAGAAGAGCTATAACCCAAACAAAATGCTCCAAGAATTTTTGTAATTGCTTGATCAATCCCCAAAATGCTCCAAGGATTTTTGTAATCGCTTGGTCATCCCCAAAATGCTCCAAGGATTTTTGTAATCACTTGGTCATCCCCAAAATGCTCCAAGGATTTTCGTAATCGCTTGGTCAATCCCAAAAATGCTCCAAGGATTTTCGTAATCGCTTGGTCAATCCCCAAAATGCTCCAAGGATTTCCGTAATCGCTTGGTCAACCCTAAAATGCTCCAAGGATTTTTGTAATCACTTGGTCATCCCCAAAATGCTCCAAGGATTTCCATAATCACTTGGTAAATCACCAAAATGCTCCAAGGATTTTCGTAATCGCTTGGTCAATCCCCAAAATGCTCCAAGGATTTCCCTAATCACTTGGTCAATCCCTAAAATGCTCCAAGGATTTCCGTAATCACTTGGTCAACCCCAAAATGCTCCAAGGATTTCCGTAATTGCTTGGTCATCCTCAAAATGCTTCAAGGATTTCCGTAATCGCTTGGTCATCCCCAAAATGCTCCAAGGATTTCCAGAATCTCTTGGTCATCCCCAAAATGCTCCAAGGATTTTCGTAATCACTTGGTCAACCCCCAAAATGTTCCAAGGATTTCCGTAATTGCTTGGTCATCCCCAAAATGCTCCAAGGATTTTTGTAATCGCTTGGTCAACCCCCAAAATGTTCCAAGGCTTTCTGTAATCGCTTGGTCAATCCCCAAAATGCTCCAAGGATTTTCAAAATCGCTTGGTCAATCCCCAAAGTGCTCCAAGGATTTCTATAATCGCTTGGTCAACCCAAAAATACTCCAAGGATTTTGTAATTGCTTGGGCATCCCCAAAATTCTCCAAGGATTTTTGTAATCGCTTGGTCAATCCCCAAAATGCTCCAAGGATTTATGTAATCACTTTGTGAATCCCCAAAATGCTCCAAGGATTTTTGTAATCACTTATTCAACCCCAAAATGCTCCAAGGATTTCCCTAATCACTTGGTCATCCCCAAAATGCTCCAAGGATTTTCTTAATCGCTTGGTCATCCCCAAAATGCTCCAAGGATTTTTGTAATCGCTTGGTCATCCCCAAAATGCTCCAAGGATTTTCGTAATCACTTGGTCATCCCCAAAATGCTCGAAGGATTTTTGTAATCGCTTGGTCATCCCAAAAATGCTCCAAGGATTTTTGTAATCACTTGGTCATCCCCAAAATGCTCCAGGGATTTTTGTAATCACTTGGTCATCCCCAAAATGCTCCAAGGATTTTCGTAATCGCTTGGTCAATCCCAAAAATGCTCCAATAATTTTTGTAATCGCTTGGTCAATCCTCAAAATACTCCAAGGATTTTTATAATTTCTTGGTCAACCCTAAAATGCTCCAAGGATTTCCATAATCGCTTGGTCATCCCCAAAATGCTCAAAGGATTTCCATAATCGCTTGGTCAATCCCCAAAATGCTCCAAGGATTTTCGTAATCCCTTTGTCAATCCCCAAAATGCTCCAAGGATTTCCGTAATCACTTGGTGAATCCCTAAAATGCTACAAGGATTTCCGTAATCACTTGGTCAACCCCAAAATTCTCCAAGGATTTCCGTAATCACTTGGTCATCCTAAAAATGCTCCAAGGATTTTCATAATCGCTTGGTCATCCCCAAAATGCTCCAAGGATTTCTGGAATTGCTTGGTCATCCCCAAAATGCTCCAAGTATTTTTGTAATCACTTGGTCAATCCCCAAAATGCTCCAAGGTTTTCCATAATCGCTTGGTCAATCCCCAAAATGCTCCAAGAATTTCTAGAATCGCTTGGTCAATCCCCAAAATGCTCCAAGGATTTTCGTAATCACTTGGTCAACCCCAAAATACTCCAAAGATTTTTGTAATCGCTTGGTCATCCCCAAAATGCTCCAAGGATTTTCGTAATCGCTTGGTCAATCCCCAAAATGCTCCAAGGATTTCTGTAATCACTTTGTCAATCCCCAAAATGCTCCAAGAATTTTTGTAATTACTTGGTCAACCCCAAAATGCTCCAAGGATTTCCCTAATCACTTGGTCATCCCCAAAATGCTCCAAGGATTTCTATAATTGCTTGGTCATCCCCAAAATGCTCCAAGGATTTTAGTAATCTCTTGGTCATCCCCAAAATGCTCCAAGGATTTTCGTAATCGCTTGGTCATCCCCAAAATGCTCCAAGGATTTTCGTAATCACTTGGTCATCCCCAAAATGCTCCAAGGATTTATGTAATGGCTTGGTAATCCCCAAAATGGTCCCCAATATTTCTATAATCGCTTGGTCAACCCCAAAATTCTCCAATGATTTTCGTAATCACTTGGTCATGCCAAAAATTCTCCAAGGATTTTCGTAATCGCTTGGTCATCCCCAAAATGCTCCAAGGATTTCCATAATCGCTTGGTCAATCCCAAAAATGCTCCAAGGCTTTCTGTAATCGCTTGGTCAATCCCCAAAATGCTCCAAGGATTTTTGCAATCGCTTGGTCAATCCCCAAAATGCTCCAAGGATTTTTTAATCGCTTGGTCAATCCCCAAAATGCTCCAAGGATTTTTGTAATCGCTTGGTCATCCCCAAAATGCTCCAAGGATTTCCGTAATTGCTTGGTCAATCCCCAAAATGCTCCAAGGATTTTCGTAATCGCTTAGTCAATCCCCAAAATGCTCCAAGGATTTTCGTAATCACTTGGTCAATCCCCAAAATGCTCCAACGATTTTCGTAATCGCTTGGTCAATCCCCAAAATGCTCCAAGGATTTCTGGAATTGCTTGGTCAATCCCCAAAATGCTCTAAGGATTTTTGTAATCGCTTTGTCAACCCCAAAATGCTCCAATAATTTTTGTAATCACTTGGTCAACCCCAAAATGCTCCAAGGAATTCTAAAATCACTTGGTCAATCCCCAAAATGCTCCAAGGAATTCTAAAATCACTTGGTCAATCCCCAAAATGCTCCAAGGATTTCCGTAATCGCTTGGTCAACCCAAAAATGCTCCAAGGATTTTTGTAATTGCTTGGTCAACCCCAAAATGCTCCAAAGATTCCTTAATCACTTGGTCATCCCCAAAATGCTCCAAGTATTTCCAGAATTGCTTGGTCATCCCCAAAATGCTCCAAGGATTTTCGTAATCGCTTGGTCATCCCCAAAATGCTCCAAGGATTTTCGTAATCGCTTGGTAATCCCCAAAATGCTCCAAGGATTTCTGTAATCACTTGGTAATCCCCAAAATGCTCCAAGGATTCCACCAATCACTTGGTCAGTCCCCAAAATGCTCTTAGGATTCCTGCAATCGCTTAGACAAAAACAAGAAAATTCAAAAACAATAAAATCATCAAAAAATAAAAAAATTTGCATCTCATTTCCATGCATGCTCAAAATCGTCACAAAAATAAAGAGCTCTATTTTGCATATCATCTTCATATTCACACAAATCAATCCATCAAAAACACAAAAAATATATAGCTGTATTACGCATCACATCCATACATTACATATTTGTGGTCATAAAGGTCAAGGCACCATAGACTGTAATTACTTGGCAAAACCCTCATTTTCCACATTTCTTCGCTCTATAAATAGTCCATCAAAAATAAACGCCATTCACTTATTTTTACAATACCATAGTCAGTCGTCTTCTAATGTATCAAGAGTTTTTATATTTCAATCGTCATTAGCTTTCTAGCCATGTACTGTACCAAGTCAGATAGATTTTATGAAGGTAGAGTTTTACTTGGATTACACCTTGTTACATAGCATCCCAAAACAAATTAAAACACATAAAAAATTCCCAAGTTGTGTGAACGAAATATGAAACCTGCAAAGCAATCCAGGTCACCATAAGCGAAATGGTTATCTTGCTCATCTCCCTGTAGGAATGACCCCAAGAATACTGAGAGTTGGCAAAAGGACAAGCATCCTCCCTACCCAATCCCCCATGAATACCAAGTTCTCAAAAGTTGCAAAACATCAACAATTTGCAAACATAAAAAATCCAAATTTTTACATCACAACCAAAGTGCATACATCAAGAAAAGCACATAAAATAGTGATTCTCATCACTCCATATCCAAATCCCTTGCTCAAAAGAAAAAACAAAAATAAATAGTGATTTTTATCACTATAAAAGAGCAAGTATCCCAATACAATTGAAGAAAAGAAGGGAGTCAAACTTGAATCCCTGGAACTCTCAGCATTCCAACAGGTCATGAGGCAAACCTCAGTACCGGTTTGGTTGATAGCCTATCGATCACTGGTGGTAAACCTCCTGCATGATGATATATCTGTCACAGTAGCTTGTGTGTAGATCAATGTTTGCATGTGTATGAGATAGCTTATGGTATCCTAGATAGCACCACAGATTAATTTGAATAAATACAACAGAGGAGTTAGTGGGGCTACTTAGGTGATCCTCAGTACAGGTTTGGTTGACAGCCTATCTAGCACTAGCGGTATCCTGACAAACACCACATAAATAAACTCAATTGCACACACAGGGATGTGAAATAACTTGGTCCAAAACAAGTCCAATTCATACCTTGTTCAAAAGTCTCATGAGATGAAAGTACAATCATGGCTAGTTAGTTAAAACATCTGAGTCTCAAAAAACCTTAACTACATTCGAAAACAACTTGCTATATTTTATTCTCACCTTGCCATCAAAAAAAAAAACATGGCCCACATACATGAAGAAATTCAGGTCACACAACAATCACCCCGCACAAAAAAACCATAAACTCTAAACAGTCTATGGTGCGACCGCCAAAAAAATCACAAATTCAATTCATTCATTCCATCTGCATATCATATAAATTAAAAACATTTGCATTCCATCAAAACATATACATCCATCAATATAAACTAACATGCATACATCCATATTCATCAATCATCATACATAACATCAAATCATGACATGTGCATACATAAAATAAATTCATATGTATATATCATTAAAAATTCTCGTAGGCTACAATGAATCAGTCCTGTGACCCCGCAACAAAATCCAAAAGCTCAAAAAATCCCCAAATCCTAAGGTGTCGACCACCATGATCATGCATGATCGGTGCGATGAGAACTACCCCCCATGGTGTGGGTCCTATGGGACCCCTTAGGGCGGTTGTTGCTAGCACCCGCATCACGCCTACTCCCCCCTCCCTCATCTGATTGCCTGCAACAAGATGATGCTAACTGCTCAGTATCACTACCCCTCGTCTAGTGTGAAGAGCCACCTCTAGAGGGCTCAGGTACCCATCGCTCAAGGCGGATGATCTCTCCCTCTAAATCCATCCGATGCCAACACCACTATGCCTCCCATCGATGGTACATCGCTAATACATCATCGTGTTGTGCCAGTTATGTTTGTAGGAGATCCTTCTCCTATGCAATGTCGGTATCACCCTCTTGCCGGTGGTGCATAGCCCATGCATTATCCCACTCTTCTAGCTAAGTCCATAAGATATATATCTCTTGCAGATCCTCCACCAGCTCCTCATATCACCTCCATAGCAGCCCCACCAATCACGCATTCTCAGTACGCACCCCTGCCTCTGTGTCCTTTGCCACTGCCTAGTGCATCAGTGAATTCAGGACTACAGCCTACTCTGGCTCCCATTTCTCTAGTGTGTCCTACATCTCTGGATGATCTGGAACACCATAATCCACACCCACATCATCTACCTCCACCATGTATGCATCCTCTAGTGGAGCTCCCCGATCATCTCCTAGTACCTTGTCACCCTCCCCGCCTTCTGATGCTACGTCCACGCCTCCCAGTGGCCCCTCTCCGTGTCATCGTCGTAGTATCCAACATTGGTCATACTCCGTGGTAGTCCCGACATCATCCACATTTAGGACATCAATCACCACATCTAAATCCTTGCCTAGTGGCATGATGGTTGGCTGGTCCAGAGTCCTCTCGTCCCCCTGGCATCGATAGACCACAGGCTCACCAGGCAACCCCTAGTTTTGGCATTTAAATAGGCTTTTTGAGCATGTAATCGTTCCTCTTTGGGATGAGTGCTCTGGTTAGCACTCGTACCACCTTGGAATGAATACTACATAGGAATTCATACCACCCTGGAATGAATTCATCAAACAAATTTCAAAAAATGCACAAAAATGCACCAAAAATAGCAATAAAACTGTCCAATGAGAGTGCTTTTGCACTTAACATTATGGGCATGCAAAACCAATGTCAAGGTCACCAATTATCACTATCCTACTCCCTAAGAAGGCTACCATAGCTGGAACGCTCCACGGGAAGACGGATCTTCGAGAATTTCATCCCCACGCGGCGTCGCAAAAAGGGTCAAAATCCACCCAAAAATAGCAATAGATTTGCCGAACGAAGGTCCCTTCACGCCTGACATTCTTGGCATCCAAAATAGACGTTGAGATTACAAATTTTCACTATCCTACTCCCTAAGAATGCCACCATGGCCGGACCACCCCATGGGAAGATGAAATTTTGCCAATTTTAGCCCCAAAAAGCATCACCAAAAGGGTTCACACCCACCAAAAATAGGTCAGACTGTTGTAAAACTGCACACACATTCAAAGATAAATCTCTGATGGCACCCTTACACAAGTCATCTTGGGTCAAGCGACTCGTCAGTTTTCTCATGAAGGTCATTCCCTCATCGATTTATCGCTTGAGGGGGTAGTCACACTTAGTCACCAATCAACAAATACACACACCCAACCATGGAAATGGCATGCATTCAAAGAATCATTGACAAAGATAATCACGCTCTTGCTTGGGCCAACAAACAAGCAATAATCACAAATTGATCAAACACTTGACATTCTTGAATCATGAACTCAAGGTTCCCATAGACAAAAGGTTGTTCCCTTTACCTATTCATGACTGATCAATATCCAAGCTCAAGTAACACCTCACCGAAAAAGGTTAACACTTGAACTAAGTTCCTTCGCTCATCAGAAGCAAGGATTCAAGAATGCATGCCCTTTACATACTTGGGGCATCAAAATTTGGTTAGGTTACTAGAAACCCTAATCATTAGTGCTTTGGTTATCTATTTTTGCTGGGCATTGTGCCTTACACAGCGCATCCCAAAAAGGGGCATCTGTAGACACCAAAACAACACCAATCTAATTATGTGACTACAAACATTGATCGCATTGACACACACAGCCCCAAGGGCAACCCCTAGAGGTTAAAAAGTGGTCCTAACCACTCTCACAACAGTTTTGGAAGGTTAGAAATCATTTTTGCACCTTCAAGCACTTTGATCAATATCTGTTCCACCCAGGGACGAATTCAAACTGGGATTCGCATCACCCAGGGATGAATTCATAATTCGCTCTTGGGTGGGGAAAATTGCAGGTTTGATGGGCAAAAAGTCAAATCTTGACAAATGGAAGCTCAAATCCACCACTTAGTGCTTCCTTTATTGCATAGGAGTGTGGGTGAGCATTTTCGAGCATTGGAAACTGTTACAAGGGCAGTCATGAAGTCCCTATTCATAGGGAGGAATCTCCTTCCTCCTGGGAAGGCATGACTTCCAAGTGGCACCTCTGCATGCCCAATTCAAGAGACCTCCAGGTCTATAAATTGGTGAGTTTACTCACCCCAAAATGAGAGGAGAGGGAGCATTTTTAAGCAACGAAGTGCTACCATTTTATTTCCCCATACACCCTTAGTTGATTTGTGCCTTTCACATCCGTGATCTCTTTTTGAGAGGAGGTCATTGGGTGATCATTGGAAGGTCGAATATTGAGCCCAAAACCTGAAATTTGGCCATAGAATACCACCCAATTTGTCGATAACACTTTACAAGAGATTTTGAACCCATCCCAAGTGGATTGGTGCAGAAATCAGGTCCCAACGGTGGGTGGCTTGCCCGGGCACCCCCACATTGCTACAAGTCTAATCGTACCTTTTAGGAATTATTAGGAATTAGTGGCAGATTGTTCTTTCTATCATTTTTATCTTGAATTTCATCTTATGCTACTTAGATAGTTTGCAATTTTGATTTCGTAATGTTTTGAACAGATCTTATCATGTTTTATAATTTTTTGTCTTTACTAACTTGCAGGTAGCATCACAAAATTTTTGTTAATGGAGGCAAAATTGGGAAAATATGACCATCTGGGTCTTCCCAAAATACCCCCAATTAGCTAACCCCAAGTTTACAGGTCTTTTGGAGCTCTCTAGGCAGGACATTTGGGACAGTACCTTTTTAGCGTTTTGTTGCAAGTAAATTCGTCCTGCCCTAGAGCAAATTCAAATCGGTGAGGAATTTCCTGACTGTTCCTTTTGCAATGCATTCTTGGTGATGTTTCTATGCCCCTGTAAAATTTTTAGGTCATTTGGATACAGTTTAGTCATCGTTTTATCTATTTATTGCATGCACTAATCGTAGGCTTGGGGATTGCATGTTTCATCTCATCCGCAGGTGCTACTGACTGTTTCTTATTTCTTTGAATGTAGGATCGGGACATCAGAGGAGTAGCAGTGAGTCGACATCCGTATACACAAGCGACGACGACATTTGGTCTACCCACTTTACATGTGGGCACGCGGAAGAAGGAATGGCATCCGTGGATGTAACAAAGAAACAAATTTAACGCTCCTCGCCCCCCTAAAATGGGAGGAAGTGAATTGTAACCGAGTTCCAAAAAGACATCAATAAAATAAAGGGCTGTCTTCCTTATTTGCTTTGTTCGGTTTTGATTTGTTCATGATTTCTCCTGTTTCATGCGTTTTCGATTCGTAGGATTTAGCGTTAATTTTAGTTACGTTTTTTCATCGTATTTGGAGCCCTATTTCCTTTTTGCTTCCGTATCCTCATGCATTCAAGTTGTCATGAGTTTGACCTGCAGAATGTCAAAAAGATAAAGGTTTTTAAAAATTTACATTAAGATTTTATTAAAGTTTCTTTAATATTAATTTAATAATTTAAATAATGCTTTTTAATTATTTAATTTTTTTATAATTTTTAAAGCATATTTTTATTATTAAATTAAAAAATGATTAAAGTGTTTTAAAAAGTATTTATAAGAAAAATTATGAACCTATTTCCCTAGAGGCAAAAATCGCCCAAGGGGGCTTGAAAAATCTTTCAAAATTGTGTAATAGCCTAAGAGGAAAGTATTGTAAAAAGGGAATAAAAAAGGTGACGGGAAGTCTTTTGCCATGCCAGAGGTGTTGCCCCTTGGAACCCCGTTCTAGTCTAAAAAAATATTTTGTAATAGCCTCAGCGATTGTAAATGAGTCAAATTTATGAACCGTGAAGAGTGAAAATTGTAATATTAGAGGCACTAAGGGAGTTTTTTGTATTGATGCATAGATGATCAGATCTACCGGTTGTTATCATGCATTGTGCTCTCTTCTACTAAGAGAGATTGCTAATTCATTCAATGAAAGAGTTAAGAGAGACGAACTGCAAGTTGTGTTTAGTCAGTAGCAAAACACTATCATAGAACACTAGACAAACCTCGATTATGATTACGAGGCCGATTCAGAGGATAACATATTTGGAAAATGAGTGGAGGAGTTAGATTCAGTGGAATTCGCACCCCAAGAATCAGCCAAAAATAGTGATTCCCTTCAAATATTGGAGCCAAAGCCAGTTGAGCTAGTTGCCCCTAAAATCATCGTCATCAGCGATGACGAGGACTTGATCACCGATAGCTTTGGGAATCTTGTGCTTGAATATGCACTACAATAATATCAAGCAATCAGTGAGAGAGTAGAAAAAGTAAGATTTGATTTGAATTTGTAATTGCTTTTATTTGTAATTTCTTGTACTAGACAAAATAAAGTTTATTTCTAATCAGTAGTCATAGCCTCAAATACTAGTCTTCTAATTCCATAATTCAATGGAAGTGACTATGAATATTGGTCCATAAAAATGAAAACCTTACTCATTGGTAAGGGTTTGTGGGATGTAGTCGAAGAGGGTTACACAGAACCCTCCCATACTATCTGGACCACATTAAGTACTGCTGATAAGAAAGCTAGGAAAGAAGCACAGAAAAATAATTCCTCTGCCCTATATCATTTGCAAGTAGCCTTAGATAAAAGAATTTTTCCTAGAATAACATCCTGTGTAACAGCTCGAGAGGTGTGGAAGAACTTGAAAGAATGCTTCCAAGGGAGTGATCAAGTGAAGTAAGTCAGGCTTCAAACTTTGAAAAGAGATTTTGAGAATCTCAGGATGCAAGAAGATGAAAACATTGGTGACTACTGCATGTGAGTCAAAGCAATAGTAGAAAAAATGATCACTCTCTAAGATGAAATCAATCCAGATATTGTGGTGAAGAAATTATTAAGAAAACTTCTTCCAAAGTGGAACCATGTTGCAATTATCATTTAAGAATCGAAGAATTTGTCTACACTATCCTTTGATGCTTTGATTGGTTCTCTACTTTCACATGAAGAGAGATTGCAAGAATATCCTTAAACCAGCTATGGAGGCAATGAAAAAGCCTTCACATCTCAAGAAGGAAGAGGCCAAGGTAGAGGCCAAAGTAGAGATCAACAAAGAAGCAAAGGCAAGAGCAGCCCAAGATGTGGAAATTCAAGCAGAGGAGGATCTCCTAGCAGAGGTGGAAGTCAAAAAAGAGGTAATCAGTAAAGCAGAGGAATAAATCTAGGTCGATGAAGAGGAAGTGATAATTCAAAGAAGGTTTGTTTCAATTGTGGTAAACCATTCCACTTTGCTCATGATTGTTGGTCCAAATCCTCACAATGTTGTAGTAGTCAAAATAGTTAGGATGACCATTTTGGTGAAAAGGAAGAGACATATAATATCTTTCTCTCTTATTGCCAATCAGATCAAAATTTGAATGACACCTGGATCTTGGACATTTGGTGTTCCAATTATATGAGTTGTAAAGAAGAACTCTTTGCTACAATTGATTCCACCTACAAATCTCGCATCAATCTGGGAGATGATAAGTCATTGTCAGTTGAAGGTATTGGAGCCATGGAGGTTCCAACACAAGAAGGCATCAAATAAGTGAATTATATCTATTACACCCCTCAAATTCAATATAATATGCTTAGTGTTGTAAAAATTATAGAAAAGAATTACAAACTTGTTTTTTGATGAGGGAAAATGTGTAATATTTGACAAGAATAACAATAATAGAGTCATCACACAGGTTCCAATGACTAAGAACAAGTTATTTCCCCTAAATTTTTTCTAGCCAAGGGGAGCTCAACTAGTGAACATTGCTATTGTAAATCCAAGTGTACTGTGGCACTTAAGATATGGTCACCTAAATTCTGCCAGTCTGAAATTGTTGACTTCTCAAAAAATGGTGATCAGAATTCCCAAAATTTAGGATTACAAGGAGGTCTATGAAGGATGTGCTTTGGGAAAGCTTGCCAGGGCCAATTTTCCAAGAGGAAAAGCATGGAGGGCCATCTATCCACTTCAACTAGTGCATTCGGACATTTGTGGTCCAATGCTAACAAAAAGTCTTGGTAACAATTCTTACTTCCTTCTTTTCATAGATGATTTCTCTAGAAGGTGTTGGGTTTATTTCCTAAAACACAAAGATGAAGCATTTCTTTATTTCATTCATTTCGAAACAAATATAGAGAAACAAAGTGGATATCATGTAAAATGTCTTAGAACAAACATAGGAGGAGAATACTCTTCCAAATATTTTTTAAAATTTTGTAAATAAAATGGGATAAAAAGGTAGTTCACCACTGCCTATACTCCATAGCAGAATGGTGTGGCTGAAAGAAAAAACCACACCATTGTATAAATAGCCATATCAATGCTTTAAACAAAGCATCTGAGCAACATGTATTGGGCTGATGCAGTCAGAACCAGTGTCTAAATTTTGAATAGGATTCCTACTTCAAGTTTGAAGGGGATAACACCTTATCAAGCATGGTATGGAAATAAACCAAATGTCAAACATTTTAGAGTTTTTTGTTCTTTGGATTATGCACACATTCCTGATGAGAGGAGATAATATTGATCCCAAGAGTTAAGCATGCATTTTTGTAGGGTATTGTGAGTCCACCAAATCCTATAGACTACAATATGAAGACCCGAAAGTTTGTTCTTTCCAGGGATGTAATTTTAGATGAAGTGGGAGAATGGGGACATCCAATATTTTTTATTGATGATGAGTCCCATGATGTAGGTTCTTTACAAATTCAGTAGGTGTCACCCAAGAAAGGAAAATACACACCCCCTCCAAGCCCAAGAAGACATTTTACTTCAAGTTCATCAACAAATTCTCCAATTTCTTCTTCACAACAATCAATCAGTTCTTCATCGATGGATATATATTCTCCATACAGAAGTAAGAGAACACTCTTGCATCATCCGTCTTATTAGATGTTGGATAAAAATTTTCAGAGAAGATATACTAGAATTCAAGCTAGTGAAATGAGTTCATTTTTGCAAAGACTTGAAAATATGTATTTGTATGGAGATGACAACTCCCAAGAACCTCGAGGAGATGTAGTCAACTATGCTTTGTTTACTAATGCACAACTTGAACCTTCTAGTTATGAGAAGGCTTGTACTCAGAAGATATGGCAGGATGCCATGAAAGAGGATACGACCTCTATAAAAACCAATGATACTTGGGAGCTAGTAGAGCTTCCTAAAGGAAATAAATGTGTTGGATGTAAATGGGTCTTCAAGACCAAATTCAATGTTTATGGAAGCATTGAAAGACATAAAGCAAGATTGACTATGAGGAGACATTTGCTTCCGTATCCAGACATGAGACAATCAGAATAGTTCTTTATTTAGCTACCCATAAAGGATGGAAAATCCAACACATGGATGTAAAAAGTGCCTTTCTCAATGGGTATTTGATAGAGGAGGTTTATGATGAGCAACCTCAAGGTTTTCAAGAGCAAGGTAAGGAGCACCTTGTTTATAAATTGAAAAAGGCACTGTACATCCTCAAGAAAACACCACGAGCATGGTAGTCTTGCATTGATGGCTATTTTAATGAATATGGGTTCACTAAAAACAAAAATGAACCCACTCTCTACTACCTAAAAGAAGGCAAAGACATCCTCATTGTTTCCTTATATGTGTATGATATTATATTTATGGGTAGTAATGAAAAGATGAATATGGAGTTCAAACACTCCATGATGAAGAAATTTGATATGAAGGATCTATGATTAATGCACTACTTCCTTGGCATGGAAGTTCACTAGACAGATACAGAGATATTCATCTATCAACATAAGTATGCTCGGGACATGATTAATAAGTTTGCCATGGAGTATTGCAAAGCAGTTCCAACTCCAATTGGACATGGGATCCAATTGAGCAAAAATTATGGAGCATCGAAAGTTGACATGAACACTTTCATGAGCATGGTTGGGATTTTAATGTTTCTCACCAACACAAGGCCTAACATTCAGTATGTTGTTTCTCTTGTATCTCGATTTATGGCTAGTCCATCTGATCTGCATTTACAAGTAGCTAAATGAATTCTCAGATATGTAAAGGGTACATGGGATTTTTGAATCCATTACCACAAATGTAAAATTTTCATGCTAGTAGGCTCTAGTGATAGTGATTGGGGCAACAACATTGATGATAGGAAATCTACTTCAAGGAACTGTTTTGGTCTAGGATCAGGACTAATAACATGGAGTTCCAAAAAGTAGACTGTAGTAGCATTGTCCTCTACAAAAGCTGAGTATATAGCAGTAACATATGCTAGTACTCAAGCTCTATGGTTGAGAAAATTGCTGGAAGAGATTGGAGAACAACAAAGTGGTCCAACTAGAATCTACTATGATAAAATAAGTGCCATTCAGTTAGCATATAATCCAATCCACCATAGAAAAACAAAACACTTTGATATGAAGTACACATCATTCGATATATTGTGGAGCAAGAGATCATTGAGCAAGACATATTCACCAAATGCATAGCTAAAGCTCAATTTATAAAGCTGAGAGACTGTCTAGTCAATCCCCTTAACTTTAAGGGGGAGAGTGTTGCAAGTGTGAATGCATCCTCATAACAAGCTATCTAGAAAATACTTTCTCTAGTGTGAACGTGTTGTGTTTTTTAAAATGTCTGCACAATTTGTCGGTATAATTTTTCTCCCCTCCTCCTATATTCCTTCCCCTTATCCCTCATATTCTTCCTTCTCTTATTCCTCCCCTTATATCTCCTATTCCCTTTCTATTCCTTATCTCCTATTTTCCCTGCGTTCATTATGGCATACATTTTTTAATTAAACTATATATAGGTTGTACTCTAAGGTTTGAATTAATAAGATTTGGCAAATTAATTTTCAAAATTTCTGCTCTTTGTTCCTCTCCACAGATATGAGTGGAAATTTAGCACCTAACATAGTATCAAGGTATGTGAGATACAATAAAATTTAGCTACAAATAAAATGCAATTCCAATAAATTTTGAATTCCTATATTAGCAATTATATCATAAAATCCTAGCATAGTGAAAGAGTAGAGCAAAAAATTATAAGGCATGGAATGCATTCGATACTCAACATCTGGTAAAGGGCTTTACCCAACTTAAATATCAAATAAGCATTGGATATTTTGAATGATGATGGCAGAATAAGGTGCATAAATATTTGAGAGATAAATGAAATACCTTACGCCCAATGAAGCATGAGGTAAAAGTGAAAGGGACATCAAATAGAAAGAGGAGTTGAAGTGTGCAGACTACAAAATAATGACTAAACTTAATTGAAGTTACCAAATATATTTTTGATAAGAAAAATATATTGTCAAAAAATATCAACAACCCCAAGCTCTCTTAACTCACACCTTTACAACTATAGATAAGGCATTAGTGGGATAGCTAAAGCAAAACAAACTTGCTATATGATCTTGTATGCTAGATAAAGATATAGTAGCCACCACTCCTTAAGATAAAATAAGAGCAAGCCACATCAATACCATAATGCAAGATCGGCTGCAACATAATGAGCTAAAGAATATGGATACGTGGTGTAGAAACCTATCAATAATGCAATCCACTCTCAAAGAAATGATGCTATGATAACTAATTCTATTGTAATATATATATACTTGAATATAAGTCATTCTAATGGTTGGTACTTTAGTGTTTATAATTGCATATTTGTATGATTGAGGCTATACACCTTTTGAATAAAGATTAGATTGTTGTCTAACCTCTTGCTCAATTCTTTTGTAAAACATGTATGTACGTCTTACTAAGTCATTAAACATTTTTATTAAAACTATGAATGGATAATTATACTATAGTTATTCTATTTTTTGAATTTCTTCTTAAATTTAATGTTCTTGTTTTAAAATGACTTAATAATGCTCAAAGTTTATTATGATTAATTATTTTATCATAAGGAAAGTAATCTAGTTTATTAGGTAGTTTAATTTAAATTTAGATTGCAAGACTCTCATGCACTATGTCTCTTTATCCTACTAAATATACGCCACTTTTAGCTTAGCTCCTAACCCTTTGTATTCCTTACCTTATTTTACAATCCCCTTTTAGTTATATTATCTAGGACTAAAGGAGTCAACCTTATCCCAAGGATGACTTAGAGACCCTTTGTTTTGAGGCATCCAATCTTGGTCAAGGTCTTAAGGGTGCAAAAAATCCATGCAAGTAGATTTTGGACTAAGAGGTATATATTGGCTAAATTTATTGTGGTACTTTTTTCCATGTTCTACTAAATATGATATTAAAGTCCATTACTACCTCTTGAGGGTGCCTTTGTATGGTGGTGAACTAGGTTAATAATAAAAATGGATATGCTTGTTCATTAAATTCTTGCACTAGTCTACCAGCAAGTTGTGCCCATGAATTAATGCAACCATCCTAAAGAGTCTAGTACCACCCTTTCAATGATATGATTAACAATATTATAATGATATCCTCATCATGAATATTATGGATTATGACTAATGTGGCTGCATCATGGTAACACTCATAGTTTTTTTTTCTAGTGTCATCATATGTTAGAAAAACCTTTAGTGTTGTTGAAAAATGGGATTCTAATTTACTAGGTTGATTGGTGCTATATTATTCCAATTGAAAAATTTTGTGGAGAGAACTTTTGAGCCATTTATTTAGATTTAACTACGGATTGATGTTAAATATGTGAAATGTGTAGATCCTTGACTTTATATAGGGTTTATAGAGGATGGTGATGTAGGAGATGATGTGGATCTATATATTTTGAATTCTAAAGGAGGTAATTCTATAAATAGTACTAGTTCCTCTAGTTTCTTACCTACAATTCATGTGATCATAAGCTTACAAGTCAAATGGTGACTGGATTTCTCTAGAATCTCATTTCAAGGGAGTCACCAGGTGATTGGGTGAATCTATTAGAGTAGAATGTCATAATATTTCTACTCAATTAGATGATTTTGATATTTAGGTCCCACCAAGTTTTCCAAAAAATGTTGGTCTAAAATCCACCTAAGTGGATGAGTTGCACCCTCAAGCTCTTGATTAATATTAGATAGCTCAAAAATATAGATCTTCACGTCAATCTTTGGAGTATGCAAACTTCTACGGTCCTAGCTAAATTAACTAAAATGGGGTGGTATACTAAAGTAAGGGATGCCTAAAGTTAGAAGCTAACTAAAATTAGTCTAAATTTAACAACATAAAGAGATATAGTGCATGAGAGTCTCACAATCTGAACTAAAATAGATTGCCTAATAAACTAGTTTGCTTCCTTATGATAAAATAATTAATCATAACAAATGCTAAGTATTATTAAGAATTCTAGGAACTAAAGAATAGGAAATGTAAGAAGAAATCTAGAAAGTTGAATAACTATAACAAAATTAACCATTCATAGCTTAATAAAAACACTTAATAACTTAGTTGACGTACATACATATTTTAAAAAGTTTATAAAGAGGTAAAAAAATAGTCATATTTTCATTCAAAATGTGTATAGCATCATCATTAAGTTATGCAATTGAAAATGCTAAAGAGATTACCATTTTAATGGCTTACATTCAATTATATATAGTTTTATAAATAAATTTAGTTAGCTTAGCATCATTATTCTAAGAATGGATTGTAGGTATGCTTGATTGCTTTAGCATGAGTGCATCTCTTCCATATAATTATATTGCAATTTACTTGGTATTGTGGTGTTGATATGACTTACGTCTATTTCATCCTAGGGAGTGGTGGCTATTATATATTCATCTAGTGCCCTAGGTCTTCTGATAGGTTTATTCTGTCTTTAGCTACCACACTACTACCTTAGTTGTATCAATACAAGTTTCACATAGAATATTTTCAATTTATTAAGATTTTTTATTATCAGGAGCACAAAAGCACACTTGGACACTCCACCTAGGTTCAATCATCCCTTTGTAATACACATGGTTTTAGCTCTATTTTTTTTTTGGTATTCTTTTTACCTCTACTACATCCCTTGTTGTGCATCAAGTTTCTAATTTTACTTTGATGATGTCAGCTGTTTTAAAATCCAACCATATTTCTTTTTCTGGCCATACCTTAACATGTGAATTCAAGAGCCAAAAATAGGTATTTTATTATCATACATTAATATTTATTTGACATTATTTATCTTTGCTAGATTTTTATTCATCTTAATCTAACCCAAGCACTTAAAAATATCTCATGCTTCTTTGATATTTAGCTAAGTGATTTATTTGATGTCGGGTGTTAGATCTACTTTATGCTACCCAATGTGTCAAATTTTCATACTTTAGAATATTTTTTATTTTAGTTGTATTCTCTAGTGATGGCTTTTGTGCCATTCCTATTGATATCAACATTCAAAATTATTTGACACTCTATTTGCCATGTAGCTTATTGTACCCAACAAAATTGCTACTATACCTGATGTTGAGCTTCCATCCATACTTAGAAAAAACATTAATTTTTAATGTATTGGATGCTTCTTCATGCTATACCAACCATCGAGTTTTTATCAAACCCTTGTTGAAATTAGCATTTTATTTTTTGGGGTGTGTTTTATACTTAGTAAAAATTTGAGTTCAAACTCTTTTGCTTTCAACTTTCAAGTGCTAGACACTTTCATGCTTGATGATGTCATCACCTCAGACATAGATAGATATTAGAAAAATAGATTTAAGTGTTCATCATAAAAGCAAAGTTAAATGAAATAATATAAAATTTATTTATTAAATTTTATATCATATACACTTATATAATAGATATAGATATTTGGGACGTCCAAGGTTCAAACTATGGTGTGGGTGAGTGTGGGTGTGTGATGGCTTTGTGTTAAAATCTCTATTGATAAGTATAGCTCACCCTGTAAGTCGGTCATAGAGGTTTCTCACAATAACCTAACCTAACCTATCTATCTATCTATATATATATATATATATATATATATATATATATATATATATATATATATATATATATATATATTGGTTGTGTAAAAAACCTCTATAAAAATTAATTGTTGGATAAAGACGAAGCCAATGAAACGAGGGAATCAAACCAACTACTACCAACTGATCTATCCCTTTTAGATTTACACTTATAATACTTGCTAACTATGTAAGTATTGAGAAGATGAACCTTATAAACTTTGCTCATTTCATAATTAAATATGAAATTAAGAGAAGCTCTTAAGATATTGAATAATAACCATTACTCTCATTAAGATACTTGAAATATAAAACATAAATCATATTCATTTAACAACTAAATCGGCATCTTTAAATTGAGAAATTTCTACAAATTTAAACTTGTCATAGAGAACCATATCAATGAGACAAGATGTACTCTAATAAAAATATATAATGTGAGTTTTTAAATATATTTTATTATATTATAATATTTTATAGAAATAACTCTTTTTATACTTATAATAAACACTTGCTAGTGATAATAATTGCTCAAGAAATAAAATAAACCATTTAAATAAATTAGAAAAATATATAAAATAAAAATAAATTAAAGGGTGAATGTTTAACAAATTTTGTTATGATAATAATAAAAACAATTAGTTAGCATACACTTAATAGTTAGTTTTTGAAATAATATTATACAAATTAATATAAGCTCAATGTTACTCGTTAATTATTTTATTACTCAATAGCTAGTTTTTGAAATAATATTATACAAATTAATATATGCTCAATGTCACTAGTTAATTATTTTATTACGTGAATTTATACACCTTGTCCTAATCGATCTCTAATGTTATTCATAGTTGATATCATTCCCCTATTTCTTAAAATATATATATATATATATATATATATATATATATATATATATATATATATATATATTCTAATATATAACACAAAATACTTTATAATTATTTTATATATTTTGAAAATTTAAATGCAAAAATAATTTTGGGAATTTAAAATATATTTATAATTATTTATATATATAATATATTTATATGTACAAAAATATTTTTTGTTTTTTCACTTCAAAATAAAAAGTAAAGGAAGTGCACCGTTATTTAGGAAGGTACATTACGAGGAGGTTGAGTAGATGAACGTGCTAGACGACATAGGCTAACGATGATTACTGTAGTTGAATCAAATTATAGGAATGAATGGAGAGAAGGCAAATGGACAAATATATCTAGGAATATGGATGACGGAGGAGGTTGAATAGATGAACGTGGTAGACGACATAGGCTAACGATGATTCCTGTAGTTGAATCAAATTATAGGAAAGAATGGAGAGAAGGCAAATGGACAAATATATCTAAGAATAGGGATGATGGAGTATCTAAAAAGAATGTGGATGTCGATCTCCGTCGACATATGGCTAAAATACAAGGGGAAGCTACAAACGGATTCTCTAATTCTCGTCGAATGTATATGACACATTTATCGCCTTTTAGTTGCTGTATCTGGTAAGACGCTGAACTAAAAATTTCCTTGCCGATTTGATAATTAATATATTCAGGATTAGGTTTCATACATGCAGAGAACGAAGACTCCTGGCATCTCTATACAAAGCTTTGGGATCGTCGACCTATGAAATCAACTTCTATAACATCATCAGAAATAAGATCTTTTTCAGAAGACGCCTTGTATTTGATCTCATCAATTGGCCCTGAAGGATCACAGTGTTAAAGTAGCGATGAATATAGAGATGGATGCAAGGAGTCTCGTTCTTGGGCTGTTAGTCTTTTTATTCGCCTGTCATATGTGCAGAGTCGAGGCTGGTGCAGGAGATGTGGAGCGTGCGTCAACATATATTGTCCATATGGATAAATCCGCAATGCCTAATGTTTTCGCAACTCACGAACATTGGTATAAATCGTTGCTTCATTCTGTCAAAGGAGGACGGGGACGGCAAGTCAAAGAGATCGAGGATTCACATCTTTACACCTACGATAATGTGCTGCACGGTTTCAGCGCAAAACTCACACAGTCAGAGCTTGATATGCTGGAGGAGATGCCTGGACATGTATTAATGGCGCCCTCCATACCCGCCAGATGGTCGATCGGAATTATGGGATCCGACGTACTGGGGGCGCCATTAACGACGGAGCCGACGTTTTGTCTCTCTCCCTCGGCTTCGGTTCCCCTCCCTACTTTCAAGACAGCATAGCGCTTGCAGCCTTTGAGGCCATCAAGAGAGGCGTGCTGGTTGTTTGCTCTGCAGGCAACAATGGGCCGGAGCGCGGAATAATGAGCAACGGTGCGCCGTGGATAATTTCGAGTTGTCGCAGGGGAGAGATTTCCCTGTTGTATACTTAAAAAGCGGAGAGAGAGCAACCTTGGTGAACTACGCTTCTTCTACGCCAAATCCGGTGGTGGAAATTCAGTTCGGCGTCACGGTGCTTGGCGCTAAGCCCGCGCCTGCCGTGGCTTCATTTTCGTCACCGTGACTGGAATCCTGCGGCAATGTGGCCGGGCTGAGCGCTCTGGTGAAAGCCGTTCACCGTGACTGGAGTTCTGCGGCGATCAGGTCTGCTCTCATGACCACTTCCTACACAGTAGATAATTCCAATAACAACATTAAAGACATTGGCAACCAAGGCAACCCGTCCACGCCTCTGGATATGGGCGCAGGCCATGTCGATCCAGAGAAGGCCATCGATCCTGGTCTCGTCTACGACCTGACAGCGGAGGACTATGTGATCTTTCTGTGCACGCTCAGACTGCCGTTTCTTGCCCGACTGGCGTCGACTTCGGTTCAGACGCGTTGAACTACCCTTCCTTCACTGCGATTTTCAAGAAGAACGCCACCGTATCTTCTTCCGTGACATTCAAAAGGACGTAGAAGAGGAAACATCTTATTATGAAACAGTGGTGGAGGCTGCACAAGGATTCACTGTTCAGGTCTATCCTTCTTCTCTCGAGTTCCGAGAGAAGTTTCAGAAATTGAATTTTACGCTTACGGTTGAGGCAGAGGGAGTTACAAGCCTAGGGGACGAAGAAGTTAGATACGGATATTTGAGTTGGATCGATAAGAAAGGTCATGTTGTGAAGAGTCCACTCGTGGCGCCCCTTCAATAAGAACGAGAACTCTTTTCTAGATGTGCAGTTGGTGCTACAAAAAAAAAAGAAGAAATCCATATGTGCACTCTTGGAATAATATTATGTAAGGTCATTTAGTTTAGAGGGTTTCCTGAAATTTACATGTTAATGTTGGGAATATAAGTGTCGCAATATGCGTTTCTCATCTAATAATTTATAACAACTATTTCTATAGTAGAAAGGGCTTGTTTCATAAAATTGATATAATTACCCGATCAATAAGCAAGGAACCAAAGTATTAATCAGTAGCTAACCTCGGTCATGATTTCTAAAATATAAATATTTATATTACTATCTATAGGATATGACGTGATTTCTTCTTTGTAAGTTTTATGTTATTGTATTTATTACCATATTAACTATGAATTTTATTCTAAATATAAATTGAAACCCTGCATCTAATAGTAAGGTGAATACTATTACTATATAATTATTTAAAATTAAAAATTTAAATAAAATTTATTTTAAATACTATAATTATGATTCTCAAAGGATAAGATCTATACATTTAAAATGAATTGTTTTATAGCAAATAAATTATTTTAAAAATATATATTTATTTATATTTTTAAATTATAAATAATTTTTATAGAGCATGTTTTTATCATGACATTTTTTTTATTTAGTTAGTGTGAGAAAACCAATGATTTTGATAGACACGTATTAATATATTAAATAATTGAACTAGTTTGATTGAAATTCTTGCGAGAAGTAATCAAAATATTACACTTATAAATAATAAGTAGATGTGGGACACTATTTCAAAGATAATATTTGAGCCATTTTGGAGCCCTACTTCCCACATATGCTTATCAATCCATCCTTCTTTCTGTAGATTTTTTAACAAAATAAAATTAATCAGGGTTTCAAATATTTAAGGTATTATACCATCATCATATACCATGTATATGAAAGTGATTCTCTTCTCCCTTATGAATTCTTCTTCCACCTCTATTTTTTATTATATATACTATTACCCTATGGATTCTAAAGGTATAAATATGACATATGCGCATAGTAAATTTTTATCAACTTTATTTTAGGTACTTAGCATTTTCTAATCATTGATTAGTTAAAAATCAGAAGTTATTGTCTTTTCACTTATTTACATGTGATTCTATTTTATCTCTATAACTATATTTGAACTAAATTTTAGCAAGCATTGTCTTTTCACTTATTTACATGTGATTCTATTTTATCTCTATAACTATATTTGAACTAAATTTTAGCAAGCATATTTATTTCATTTGCATGATTTATATATGCAAAATAAATAAACATATAGTAAATTCCATGACATATTTAGGAATTTTTAAAACTTTATAGATATGTAAAAGTAAAAACATGCAATAGAATCCCCTTCACCCAAGCAAGGGTTTGCCTCTCAATAAATCATAATACTTGATATAAAAAATATCTTGGTATTTATTCCTATGGTTTTGACCATTTGTAATATAAATGAGATTCTATGCAACTTCACATTGATTTTTAAATCAACAAGTCTAAGTGATATCCTCTACTTTTTAATATTTGCAAGAATTTATAGACCTTAATTTTTTATTTAGAAGTTCAAAATAAAGTGCAAGTAAAGCATAAATTATAATTTTATTAGTTTTATTTTAATATTTTCTTTTTAGAAATAAATTTTTAGAAAAACCTAGGTATTTTTTATTTTTTAAAGTTTATTAATGTAAAAAATGGTTTCCTTGCTTAGCATATCCAAAAAAAATCTACCTATCCCATGCCATTTTTAGTATTATTTTTTAGAAAATTTATATTGTATTCTTAAAAGTAATATACATCAAATATAATGAAATGAGTCCAATATAATCTCTTAACCTTATTCACTATGTCACAACAACACCACACTCAATATTCTTATAGTATCAAGATATAGGAAATAATTATTTGTATACTTTGATGGAAATATTTTGTTCCTCCTATCCTAGAGGAAAATATCAAATATAATTGTTATACTTAACTATGAGATTAAAATCATCCATGGTCCAAAAAAATTCATCAAGAATAATAAAATATTAACACATCTAAGGTCAACCAAACGTTTTATGTGTAAACTAGATATATTAAATTTAAGGATATTCTCGAAATAAATATAACTATTGTTTCAAAATATATAGCAAAATAGATTATTATATTCCTCTTTTAATTACGAATATTCTTATTTGATGTTACTTCAAAGTATGGATGAAAATTACCAAATATTGAAAAGTATCATTGTAATACTTACTTTTTTTTCCTACTCATCATATCATAATTAATCTATTCCATCTCATGAGGCATATTTATTATTTGATGCAATATGGGTCATTTATAAGAAAATTTATCTTTCAATTTATTTAAAGGAGCTACCATTGATAATTAGATTGAATGATATCTAATAGAAAGCATCATAATATTTTTTAAATCTATATAAGTAAAATATTACTAATTTTAAACTAAAAATACATAACAATGACTAGCAAAGATGATAATGAATAACACTATATCTTATTTACAACTAAATATTCATTGTAATAGCAATATCAACACCATGATCATCTTATGAGGTCACACAATTATATGATAATATCCTCCTTGTATGATTGACATTTGATTGTATGACAATGTCCTATTATCATACAATCATGTTTATAGTACGATCACCTTCACAATAATATTCAATTATACAATCACTTTCATTGTATAAAATTTGTGATAGTCTTGTATGGTTATCTCCTATTGTATTGATAATAATCAATTGTACAATATGTTCTCTAATTGTACAACAAGTTTATTAAAAAACATACCGCTTGAATGATAGTTATACAATAGGTATGTGAATGACAATTCTCTTGGAAAAAAAAGTTTATTTGAATGATATTAAAATATTTCATAAATGGTTATGTGAAAGATATTGGTATCCTTCTTGAATGACCTCATGCTCTTGTTTTAATGGATAATCGTTCATGTCGACAATGATAATCACCTATTAAATATTTGATTACCATTCAAACAACATGACACTTTCCATTAAAAATTAATTGATCAAATGACACATTGTCTAAATAATATCTCTTTCTTTGTCTAGAAATAAGTGTTCTTCAATATAGTTACTCAAATAGAAAAATTTATTTGCATGATGATCACTCCCCACATGAATTACAAGTTGTTCCTCAATTAAGAAATATCTTCTCTAAACTATACTAGAACTCTTCTTTTTATATTGAACCTACATTCACCACTCTAAGCAATCTACAACATATGAATTTAATAGTATAATTGTCATGACCCTCCCTTGGAAAAAAAAATTATATATGGACTTATGGATTTATATATTGTTTTAATGATAGATTAAATGGTCATATGATGATTAGTTGTTTGTTTTATTGAAGAATATAATGTTGCTAATGGATTTGTGTGATTGCAAAAATAGGTATCCTCGTGGGTGGGCAAAGGACTGATGGTTAAAATAGTTAAAATAATTTGACACATTATATATGCATTTAGACCTAGTTCTTGCCTTTGTATTTTGTGGTGTCATTCTTGTATTTGTATTTTATGCGATGTCTTGCAATATTAATATGCCTATGAAAATATATTAATAAGTCTCACTTAATAATGTGCTTTATGTTTGGACTTTGGAAGGAATGTTTAATGTATTATTAATACAAATACCTATTAATAATAAGGAATGAAACTAATATTTTGAACATTAGAATAAATTAAAACATTGGCAATTATTAAATGGATGCAATATTTTAATTTTAAACCAAAATTAACGAAATGGTTTTGTTGGTAGTTGTTGAGTTTATTCCTTGAGAAAATACTCTTTGATTTTATTTAAACCCTTATAGAAATAATGAGAAGGGGGTTTTTAATTTAAAAAAAAAACAAGTTGGATTCATTAGAGATCATGAAGAGCATAGAGGGTTTGGAGTATTTAAAATAATGAAAGCAACAAGGATATTTTCCTACTGTGTGCACTTGGGTCTTATCCAAATTATATAAGGTACTCTATATTTATTGTGTTTTACCTAAAGGATAAGCTTCACTTTTGTGTAAAGTATTCAGTGATGTTGGATGGTTTTAAAACAATATACTAGACTCCATACTTAAAATATAGAAGACCTTTATTGTAGGAAACACATAAGTAATAGGTAAAACAGGTTCCCTTCGTCGTTGAATGTGTAATCGAGAGATGTGATTGATATGTTGACAAGATTTTTCTATTTTTCTTTGTTTAACCTTGAGGGGGCTATTACTTACATACGTATCTAGTTATTTTACCAAGCCAAATATGGAAAAACTATATGTAATCCTGTAGGCTCTTATCCTTTAACTCGTAAAGATCAAAAACATATTTTTTATGTTGGTTCTACTTGAATCATTTCATGAGGTGCATGCATGTGTTTTGTGTCAGGATAGAAGGTGGTGGTGTAGCCCCTGAGTTCAACTTATACAAATCATTATCCACCAAAAATACCTCTTGTAACCTTAAGGTTTAATAGAAAATTAGGTGGTTTGATTTTTGATTTTTTGTCCACTATGAGCCATGTGCCTAGGGTTTCAAACCATGATATGGTGATGGTTTTATCTTTATCCATACCAGAAATATGATTTACATGAAGCTTGTATGGAAGTGAAATATTTTTAAAAGGTTTTTAAAAGGCAACATGTTGTGGTGATTAATATTGCAAAAATAGATTTTACATAACAAGAATGATTGAAAGAATTTATGCATTAAATTTTTAATAAGATATTAGACACATTAAAGTAGACTTTATGAAATAGATGCATGAAGCTCGTATATTTTTAATAGTGTATTAGATGCATTAAAGTAGACTTTATGCCAAGACATTGAATGGTTGACTTTATTTTATTTGCATTTGGATAAAGACATTTAAATAAGATGCTAGTTTATAAAGTTGATTTACATATTAACAAAATGGAATTAAATAAATTTATATATAGGACTTTAGGAATTCTTTTAGAATCAATTAAAATTATGATTTCATATATTATTTCATAACATGTTGTTTTAAAACCATGACTATCTAAGTAATACCATTACTATCTAAGTAATGATTGGTCGACATTAAGAATTCAAAGCAGACTATCAATGTATCTTTGTTTTAAAATATAAAATAAATTATTGTTTTGATTATAATTAATTTATAGTTTTGGAAATTTGAAATTGAGATAAGGTTTATAAGTTACAACTCCTAGTTGTAACTTTTTAAAATATTACACACTGACTACAACCCATCCTAGGACCTTCATCCCCAAAATTGAACTCTTTTTCATTAATTTATGTCACTGCTTCTTGTTTAACTTGTATATCCAAGACTTAATTCCTTGTCTTTATTTCTAGAATTACGGTTATTTTCACACCTTGCCTATATATTTCCAATCCTTCATAGCATATCATATTCCCTTCATTAACTTAGAGCCAATACTTATGGTGTACCTTTCAAAGCAACTAAAATCTTCATTGCCACTATGTTCTTCAATAATATTATCTTTATCATGGCCATAAATAACCTAATGAGGTTCATATTCCTCTTATATATATTTACCATATATTTTATATTTGTCTTTACCTTTCTATTTACTTGTTGCACTGTGTAGTAGGAATTGTTGAACTATCATATTCATTGTCACTATTATTTGTGATTTGGGCTATCTACCTCTTTCTTGTGTTTATCTTTCTTGTTTCTACCTTTTTATCCTCATTACCCATTTGTGTCATCCTATAAGTTGTCTTATTTTGTAAGCTTGATACAGAACTCAAATATATGTGATGACCAATGTTCCTCATAGGTGGAAACCCATATTTTTAAAGAATATTTGTATATTCTTCCAAAAAATATTTCACTTCATATGGGAATTCATACATATTATCCATTATCCCTTCTTTTATGTGTTTAGTGATGAAATAAAAATATACTTCCTTCTTATTCTCTTCAAGAATTACTTTTCATACCCTGGCATAATGTAGGACTATTATTCACTTATTTTCCTTTGTCCTCCAATGGACTTAATGGGTACCTCTTTACTTATTAATGGTATAGGTGCTTAACTTACCATCATGTACTTCTTTTCTATAAAAATAGCATGGCCTCCCCAACAATATATGACAAACATCTATAAGCATGATATCACATAGTATATCATACTTTTAACAATTAGTTTGAAATTTTATCATACATTGTTGAATTAATAAAACTTGATACCATTTTTGCAACAATGATTCTTTGTATGGATTTGGGTTTTTAATTATGTTTAAGCCAGGATTTTATACCATATATATAGATACTAAGTTCTATGTATTTTCGTTGACTATAATCATCTTGTAATATTTGCCTCCTAATTTATAAATTATTCTAAACAAGATCCTCTACTTAGGCTCATGCACCTCCTTTGTTTATTTCAATAATAGTCTCTCCATCATATATGACTATCATTGCTTTGGTTCCTCCATGTTTTTTGCTGAAGCAATAATCTCTTCATTTGCTTATATAATTTGATTATGGGCTTCCTTTCCATGCATGTTGATCTATTGTGCTTGAGTATACTCATATGCTCTATGTTATTCTTCGAAGCATCTATAACAGTTTCCAAAAAAACCACATCCTCTTCCTCTACCAAATCCACTCTATCCTCTTGATAACTCATCCTTTTCATGGGTACTTTAGCTAAAATAACTTTGAGAAGTACTAGCTTCTCCTTCTTCCTTATGCTACCCTTTACCACTATTTGATTGTTCTCTTCCTCTAGAATTATTTTATTTCTTTTGAGTCAACTTTTATTGTACCTTGAGTGCATATTAATACACCTCTTCAATGAAATTGATTCAAATAAAATTAATTTCATCTTGTATGGATAACTTTAGTCCATTTATTTGTCTTAACATATTCTCCTCATCATCTTCAATATGCCTTGTCATTATGATCAACTTGTAGAATTCCTTTGTATACTCTTTCACTTCTAGATCCGTTTGCTTGAGGTTTTGAAGTCTTCTAAACTACTCTATTTGGTAATATAATGGGAGGAATTATCTCATTAATTTATAATTATTTTTTTCCATGTATTAATATTTTATTTATTTTTTATTGTCTTTCTATTTGGACATGATTCCACCATAAGGATGCATGTTGCTTTAGTTTTGTACTAGAAAAATTCACTTTATTGGGGTCTTTTATCTATTCAAAATCAAAATATTTTTCCATATTCATGATATAATCAATGATTTCCTTAGGGTTTAAACTTCCATTATATGATGTAGTTTCTAACTTTAGTTTCCTACCCATGTTAGAAATTACCTGAATTAATATTTCTTCTAGACGAATTTATTGTCTATCATTGCAAACTTCCTATTGGTTCACTTCGTCCTTTTCACTATAACTTATGTATTCTACTTGAATACCCCTCCTTTGGGAAGTTTTAAGTATATTTAGTTTAGAAATAATTTCTCTCATCATATTAGCTATATCCATATTTTGTAAGCCTCACAGTTTTTCTCTTTCTCATTGTGCCATATTTACTTTGGAATGAATCTAATATTAAATATCTACTAGCTCTGATACCAAATGATGTAGACAAGATAAGGGAGTCCTACTATATATGACCTTATAAACTAGAAACTTATAATTCACTCTACTACCATAAGATGCACTATTATCACATGTACAATTAACAAGGTTCAATATAACATTATAAGTTTACACTATTTGTGATTCATAGTATGAGGTCATATAATTGTATGACAATATTCTCCATGTATGATCATTGTTTTATTGTATGATATTATCCTCTTATTGTACAATCATGTTTGCTGTATAGTCATCTCCAAATATGTATTCTCTAAATTGTAATATAACTCTCACTTTTCTATGGATATTGCATTCACAACTCTAAGCAATCTACAATATATGAATTTAATAGCATAATATAATCAACATTCAATTATACATAGTATTAAAAAAAATGGATTTTTTTTATTTTTCCAATACCTATTAGTCATACATAATAACTTGTTTGTTGTAATAAATCATATCCATTGTACCTTCTAGACTAGTTTAGAATGTAGCATCCAATCTCAATATTATAGAACACATACCTCTCTTGTTTATTTCATTTTTATCCTCTACCTTTGTTGACCTCTCTAAAATTTTATTTTATTTTCCCCCTACAAATTCTTATTTTATTTCCCTCTTGGCTCCTCATGGTGTTCTTTCATTTCATCTTCCCCATATAAAGGTCCATCCATTATAATTGATGCTTGATGTTAATGCATAAATATTTTTCTACTACTTTAACACTATACAATACCTATAGTATCATACATTTACCCCATACTTATGCTTTTTATGTTCTAATGGATAAAACTATAAAGTCATATTTCATTCCTAGAAATAAGAGTCAAATAACTTATTGATAATATTTATATCAATCACCATACCTTAACAACATATGCTATCTAAGCCATAAATATGTCATGGAGTTGATTTTTATCATGCTACTAGCAATATTGTAGTAAGTAAAAACACTATATGAATGTAATGATTGTTAATATTTTACTATGCTTAATAATAAAAAATAGTACATGATTCAACATTAGATTTGGTCTCTTTATTATAGCACTTACAACAACAAATAACCACATAACCCTTTAGTAGAATTGTTATTATTTTTAGGAAGTTACATATCAATTTTTTACTTGATCTATTAAGAATTTTTCACAATTCCCAACTAATATTCATATAAAAAACAAGAATTGAGATAAAAAACCAAAAAAAAACAATAATACTTTTGAATTTTCTTATAATACCCTCCTTACATAATCAACCTTTGATCTTATACAAAGATTATGTGACATAGTTTAATTTTATGAACTAGACAATAATGTAGATTAGTAAAGGATATATTTGATCTTAAATATCCTTATTGTTATGAATAATTATGTATCAACTATGCTCATTGGTTATATTTACCTTTGATATATCGTGTATATATGATATTCAATATATTTATGAAATGCTATTAGTCAATTGAAGTCTAGAATATTTGGTATCAAAGTGAACCATGATCTAGATGTAAGATATGAGTTGTAGAGTGGGAGACAAAGATTTTACAGATGGTCATTCAGATAAAAAGACTTCTTGGTCCATCTAGAAAGGATTTTCAATATTTGAAGTTCACAATCACAAGGATTTGTAATCATGAGTGAAGAGGATGGGAAAAATGTCCTATTCAATATATTTAAAAAAAGGAGAATTTTATTATTTCATTTAGTTATATATTCTTATTTTAGATAGAAAATATTGAAGTGAAGAATTGAAATTTGAAGACCCACCCAAGGATAAAAGTTATATTGTTGTAAAAATAAAATATATGTAATTTTTAATGATTGTTGTAGAAATCGTAGTTGTAGACTTGAATACTTGGTAAAGAAAGATGTGAGAATATAAAGATAAAGATATTCACTATTTTGTGATGATATATATATATATATATATATATATATATATATATTATAAGTGCTATATACTATAAGAAGAGAAATAATTCATAAGGCATATCAAGGCTTCTTACAATCATGGGAGTTAGGTGAAGGGTTCTATAAAATCCAAATTGAGATAACTACAAGATCCAAATATAAAATAATATTTTTCTTTCATGAGATATTTTCAAAATAATAAGCCAAGAGGAAAATGGTGAGACAAAATGTTCAAGTATTCTAGGCATTAGTTGAGTAAGTAGCAATAAAACATCTCAATGAATGCATTATTAGAGGAAGTGATAGTGATTTATGTATGAAACCTCTATAAGGTGAATGACATATTATTTTCTTTATTTATAAGTTATCTAACATGGAATTTTGGTGGAAAGGATTGCAATAATCTATGATACATGAACGAGACTTCCATAAACCATAAATCCATTTGAGTAAGTCATAGCAAAACAAACCCTAAATTTCATTATAGTGTAATCATTTATTTAAAGAATGATCAATGATTGAAAGACAAAATACTTGTGTATTGTTACTTTAAATAGAAATAATAATATTTGAAAGCCCTGAGGATATGGAAGAAATGGCATACCAAGTGCGGTGCAGACAAAAGCATACAAAACGCTAAGTCCTATGAATGAAGAAAGGATCGAAGCACATGAAAATGGAAAACAAACGAACTAAAATGAGATGTAAAGCAAAAAATGAAGTGCAGCCTCTTTTATTAATTTTTCTTGTGATCAGGTTACAATACGTCCCCCCATTTTTCAGGGGCTCGGAGCATCAGATATAGTTTTGTTACACAAACGGATGGTATGCTTCCGTTTGAGATCTTTCGCGTGCCCACGTTTGAAATGGGTGGGCCAAACATAGCCGCCGCTTGTGTGAATGCATACGTACCTCATTGCTGCCCCTCCGGTGTTGATATCCTATGTTCATAGAAATAGCAAACAATTAATACCACCTGCGGATGGAGGGAAACATGTAATCCCCAAGGTCTTTGGTTAATGCATGCATGAAACAATTAAAATGGTGATCAAAACATATCAGAATAATATGAAACTTGAACAAAAGCATGTAAACATCATCATGGACACACTACAAAAGGAATAGTCAAGAAATATGCTATAGATTTCTAATCGCTCCAGGGTGGGATGATTAGGACTGTCATAGAACACCCAAAATATACATCCCAAATGACCTATCTAGAGGCCTCCAAAACACCTACAGAGTTGGGGTTATGCAAAATGGGGCATTTTGGGACAACCCAGAAGGTCAGATTTGGAGTATTCTACCCCGATCACCCTGTATCTAAAGTTGTTCCTTGTATGTTAGTGAAAGCAAAAAACAATGAAAACATAGTCAAAACTCATCAGAATGGCATGAAATTTGAATGGCAGAATATATCAATGACATAAAATAAGATGCAAAAGAAATAGTGAAGAAATATGCTACAAATTTCTAATCACTCTGGGGTGGGGCGATTAGGACTGCAGCAATGCGAGGGGAGCCAAGGGGTAGGACGCCCGTCATTTGGGGCTTGGTTTCGACACCAATACACTTGGGATTGGTCCAAAACATTCTAGGGGGTGTGTGAGAAAATTGGGTGGGGTATTGTGGCCAAATATTTGGTTTTTGGGTCCAGATTACGCTTCCAATGTTCACCCGATAACCTCCCTTCCAAAAGAGAGATCAAGGATGTAGGAAGCACAATGAGTGTGAGGGTATAATTCGGTAGCACTCCATTGCTCCAAATGCTCCTCCTATGTTATTTTTTTGGGGTGAGAAGACTCACCATTTTATAGACCTAGGGTCTCTCTCTTTGAATGCACATGCGAGGGCGCCACTTGGCTTGCCTACCCTATTTTGGGAGAGAAGATTCTTCCCTGATTTAGAATCCCCTTACATGAGACCTCAATAATCAAGGCATGCTTGACTAAAGTACCTCTCTATGATTTGAAGTCGTTCCTTGTAATTGCATGCCTTGAAGGTGCAGTTAAGTGGCGGATGTGTTGAGGTTTGACTTTTTGCCAGTCAAACCTGCTAATCGTCCCCCCTAGGACAATTGCTGCTAATCGTCCTAGGGTGGGACGAATAGGATTCTAATCATCCCAGGGTGGGACGAGTAGGGAGAAAAGTGCTAAAAATGTGCCAAATTGACCTCTAACCTTACAAAACTGATTTGGGAGTGGTTAGGACCATTGTTTAACCTCTGGGGCCTACCCTAGGGGCTATGTATGCCAACTTGATCAGTTCTCATAGTCGCATAATCATATTGGTGTTGTTTTGGTGTATAAAGGTGCCCCTTTTTGGGATGTGTTGTGCGTGGCGCAGTGCTGAGAAAAAATAGATAACCAAAGCACTCAATGATTAGGGTTTCTCAGTAACCTAACCAACTTTTGATGCCCCAAGTATGGAACAGACATGCATTCTTGAATCCTTGCTTTTAATGAGCTAAGGAGCTTACTTCAAGTGTTAACCTTTTTCAGTGAGGTGTTACTTAATATTGGACATTGTTTAGACATGAATAGGCAAAGGGTGCAACCTTTTATCTGTGGTAACCTTGAGTTCACGATTCTAGAATGCCAAGTGTTTGATTAGCTTGTGATTATTGCTTGTTTGCTACCCCAAGCAGGGGCGTGATTGTCTTTGTCAATGATTCTTTGAATGCATGCCATTTCCTTGATTGGGTGTGTACTTGTTGATTGGTGACTAAGTGTGACTACCCCCTCAAGCGACGAATCGATGAGGGAATGACCAACATGAGAAAAGCGACGAGTCACTTGACCCAAGATGACTTTTGTAAGGGTGCCTTCAGGTGTTTTCTATTGAATGCTAATGCAGTTTCCCAACAATCAACCTATTTTTGGTGGGTTTTAACCTGTTTTTGTGATGCCTTTTTGGGGATGAAATTGTCGAAAATTCGTCCTCCTGTGGAGCGGTCCGGCTATGGTAGCCTTCTTATGGATTAGGATTGTGACAATTTTTAAGCCCAATGTCAGTTTTTTATGTCAAGAATATCAGGTGCAAATACGCCTTTGTTCGATAATCTTATTGCTATTTTTTGGTGGGTTTGGACCCTCTTTATGACGCTTTTTGGGGATGAAATTATCGAAAACCCATCGTCCCGTGGAGCGGTCCATCTATGGTAGCCTTCTTAGGGAGTAGGATAGTGACAATTTTTGAACCCAACGTCAGTTTTGCATTCCAAGAATGTCAGGTGGAAAGGCTCCTTTGTTTGGCAGTTTTATTGATGTTTTTGATGCATTTTGGATGTAGTTTTGGTTGTTTTTTATTTTCTTGCTCTGTAATCGTCCCAGGGTGGGATGAATACCAATTTTGTAATTGTCCCAGGGTGGGATGAGCGCTATCCAGAGCGCTCATCCCAGGGTGGAACGATTACAGGCCTAAGAGCCTATATAAGGGCCAAAACTAGGTTTTGGGCTCATTTGCAATTTGTTTTTCTCGCAATTTAGAGTTGTGAGGAGGAATTCAATTTTGCATAGCGGAGCACTATTGAGATTTTGTGGATACCATGACTGCACAGACTAGATCTTCTAGTGGCGAAGCTGAGGCAAGACCGATAGGTGCTCCTTCGTTTTATTTTATTTGTTGTTTATTTTATAATTTGAAACCATAATTTATTTATTTTGTATTTCGTTTTTCCATTTAAACTAAGTTCAAAACCCTAGTTTAATTGTTTTGTATTTGTATTTTGTGTGGTTTTGTTTAAACTAATATCAAAACCCTAGTTTAAAAAAATTGTTTTGATTTTGTTTTTTTGTATGAAGTTTAAACTACAATTAAACCCTAAGTTTTAAAAAATGGTTTTATTTTGTTTTTTTTAGTTTAAACTAGAGTTAAAAACCCTAGGTTAACATTTTGTTTTTAGTTTGCTTTTTTTTTAAACTAGAGTTAAAAACCCTAGGTTAACATTTTGTTTTTATTTTGTTTTTTTTTTTAAACTAGAGTTAAAACCCTAGGTTAAAATTTTGTTTTTATTTTGTTTCATTGTTTTTTAGTTTAAACTAGAGTTAAAAACCCTAGGTTAACATTTTGTTTTTAGTTTGTTTTATTGTTTAAACTAGAGTTAAAAACCCTAGGCTAAAAGTTTTGTTTGTATTTTGTTTTTTTTGTTTTAGACTAAGGTTTAAAACCCTAGGTTTGTTATTTTGTTTTTTTTTTGTTTTTTAGTTTAAACTAAGGTAAAAAACCCTAGGTTCGTTATTTTGTTATTTTTATTTTTTATTTTTTGTAGTTTAAACTAGAGTTAAAAACCCTAGGTTAAAATTGTGTTTTTATTTTGTTTTTTTGTTTTTGAGTTTAAACTAGAGTTAAAAACCCTAGGTTAAATTTTTTTGTTTTATTTTGCATTGTTTATTGATTTTTTTGAATGTTTGTACTATACATTATGTTAATGTTGTTGTACAGTTTATTAAATATTTTTGTTGTACAATTTGTATACATTGATCTGTACATTATTTTACAGTATTCTTTTACTTTTATTTTTCTTTATGTTTATCTATACGTTTGTTTTTCTGTTTTGTTTTTTTGTACTTTGTTTTACTATTCTTGGACAATTTATTTGAATGATCTATACATGTGCTAGACAATTTGACTGTACAATTGTTTGTCTGTACTTTATTTTTTAGCTGTACAATTTTTTTATAACATTTTTGGTTAAATTAAGGTGAAACCCTAATTGTTTGTTTTTTATTGTTTGATTGTTTTTGTGTACACTATTGTACATTTATTTTGTTGTCATATTTTAATATTTTTGTGGTGTTCTATTTTGTAGGTGGTGAAGAGTTGGTACCATCAGCCGACGGTATTTTCTGATGAATGGGATGCATTGACTGTGACGGACTGGGATTGGCTTGATGCCCTTGGGCTCAAGCAGGTGATTCAGCTAGAGCCTATGGTGGGGGATCAGGCATATCTGACTACCTTCATTAATTTGTGGGATCCCCACACCAACACCTTTCATCTCCCAACAAGGGATATGACAGTGACTCTTGAGGATGTGTATCATATTCTATGGATTCTGATATAGGGGCTGCCCATTCGGATGAATCCTCATGATCAACGGACAGTGGTGCTGACACAATGCTTTGGGCATGCGGTGGAGATGGTGGTGGATGGGGCGGTGGAGAGGGCAGAGAGGGACTGCTTGATTGGTGGGATTCTAGTGCGATGGTGGTTTGAGAAGGGAGTGTTGGGGATGAGGCATGCGTTACTCATGACCCTTATTTCCAACATGTTGCTTCTTGACTCCTCAGGTGTGAGGTTCCCTTGGAACCTCCTAGAGGTAGTGTTCAGACTTATGGAGTGTTCGACCTTAGCTCCACTGATTATGAGATGGTGGTAGACATTATTGGCATAGTTGTATGATGAGTTGTACGAGGTCCATTATCGAAGGTGGAAGGGTATTGGGTGCATCTACTTGTTGCAGTGCTGGGTATGGCAGCACATAGCTATGGAGTGGTCGCAAGGGTTTCCTTGGACCACTCGAGGAGATGGTGGATAGAGAGATTGGCTATACTGCCCTATGGTGGAGGTCCAAGGACCAGGGGCAGATTCGATGGTGGGCAGGTATTGTGGGGCACTATGTTGATGCCTTCTAGAATCTTGCTCTAGGAGAGGTGTTATGGCGGCCATATCGAGACTATCCAGCTTGGCCTGAGGCTGGGGAGTTTCTTTTATGGGCACGTAGGGGTAGGTGGCTGATTGGGTGACATGGGACTGAGTAGGAGTACTTTCCGTATGTCTGGGTGACTCGATAGTTTGGGGTGCACCAAGGATTTCCTAGTGAGCCCTTGATATATCGACGTCAGGGCGACAAGAGGACTCTGGCCTGGCCGATTATTGAGCTGTTGGGCAATGAATCAGATGTAGTGATTGATGCCCCCAACGTGGACAATATTGGGGTGACTGCCAAGTATGACAAGTGGTGGACGATGCAACAATGGCAGGGTGAGGGGCCTCTAGGAGGTCCGGATGTAGCAGCAACATGCGATGGGGTTGCGAAGGCATTGATGGAGGGTTGGGGGGCTTCACATGATGATGCAAATATGGTGGAGGTTGAAAACTTGATTGGGGATGACCTAGGGGTTTTGAAGTAGCTAGAAACATAGGACTTCCTAGAGCAGAGGATGTCGAAGCAGCATGCCATCCTATATATGCCTATGCCTCAGGCAGTCCCAAGGGATATGGATGCAAGGTATAACACTAAGATAGCGTGATTGGAGGAGCTACTATGAAGATGGTATGAGGAACATAGGGTAGATATGGATCACCTAAGGGCTCAATTGGCATAGCAGGATGAAGCCTTGGTTGCATATCGTCGACAGGATATGGAGTGGGGTCAATTTCGATTGGAGTTGGAGGCCGAGATTATCCGCCTTGGTGGACAGTTACCTGAGGTCACTAGAGGTGGATATTTGCATGAGAGATAGTGATACTGAGCAGTCTGCTTCCTATCATAGCAGGCAGGTGGGTGATGGTAACACTAGTGGACCCACACCATTGGGGGTAGTTCCAGTCGCACCAATCCTTCGTGATCATGGTGGCTGAATCCCTAGGCTTGGGGGATTTTGAGTTTTTGATTTGTTTTATGAGGTCAAAGGACCGACTTATTGTAGCCTATGGGCATTTTTGACTTAATATATACATGACTTTATTTTTGGATATACACTTGTGATTTATCATTTATTTTATGCACATTTATTTATGTTTATGTATGCATGTGTTTATTATAAATGCGGATGTTTCTGACTAGATGATGTATGCATATGGAATGAATGAAATGGTTTGTTGGTAACTTGGCAATGGTACCATATACTGTACAAGATTTGTTGGCTTTCTATATTATGTGATTGCTTAATGGAATGACTTTGCATGTGTAAATTTTTTTGTTTTGTATTTTCTGATGATGATGCAAGTAATGAAATGTACAACAATTGTTTTAGAATGTAGTTAAGGTTTCTATGAGACTCAGATACTTTAATTAACTAATAAAGACTATACATTATCGTACCAGACTTTCGACCAAGGTACAAATCATACTTGAGTTTGACCAAGTTATTTTACATCCCTGTGTGCGCGATTGAGTTCGTTTATGTGGTATTCGTTAGGATATCGCCAATGCCAAATAGGTTGTCAACCAAACCTGTATTGAGGATAACCTAATTAACTCCACTAACTCCTTTGTTGTATTTAGTAATATTAATCCCTAGGGCAATCTAGGATACCATAAGCTAGCTCATCCACATGCAAACATTGGTCTACTCACACACAAAGTTAATGTGATAGACATATCATCATGTGTTTAGGATACTGCCATTTCCAGGTAGGCTATCCACCAAACCCATAATGAGGATCACCTAAATGGTTCTTCAAATGCTGAGAATTGTAGGGATTCAAGCTCAGGCATCTTTCAGTTGCTCAACTTCTTGGGTTACTTTCTTTCATACATAGTGATGAAAATCACTGTTTATTCTTCTCTTTTCTTGTGTTTCTTGAGAAAGGGGTTTGAGTAGTGGTGATAAGCACTGTTATTATATTTATTGTTGCATTTTGAGGATTTAGATTTGGCATTTTTATTTCCAAGTTGAGCTCGTGGGTTTTTGGCTTGTGAGTGGCATTGATCCTTTTGACCTTGGGGATGACTACCCATCCTGTTCAGGGACATGTAGTACAAATCCTTACGACTTTGGGGACCAAAGGTGATTGAGGATATTATTATATAATGGCATTGATCTTTGAGACCTTGGGGATGACTACCCATCCTTGTCAGGGGCGTGTAGTACGAATCCTTACGACTTTGGGGACCAAAGGTGTTTGGGATTTTCTTTTGATGGTGGGATTTTGGGATTTTTCTTGTGATGACATTGATCCTTTTAGGCCTTGGGGACGACTACCCATCCTTGTCAGGGGCATGTAGTATGAATCCTTATGACTTTGGGAATCAAAGGTGTTTGGGATTTTACTTGTGATGACATTGATCCTTTTATGCCTTGGGTATGACTACCCATCTTTGTCAGGGGCATGTAGTATGAATCCTTGACTTTGGGGACAAAATGTGTTTTGAATTATTTTGATAGTGGTGAAAACCATAGTTTACTATGGGGAATTGGATGGGGAAGAGCTTGTCATTTTGTCAATTCTCAGCATTCTTGAACCATTCGTATAGGGGGATGAGCAGGATAATATTTCACCTATGGTACCTTAGACTGCTTTGTAGATTTCATCTTTCGTTCACACAACTTGGGAATTTTTATGTGTTTTTAAGCTTGTGTTGGGATGCGATGTAACAATGTATGATCCAAGTAAAACTCTACCTTGTAAAAATCGGTTGACTTTGTACAACATTTGACCAGATATCTAAAGATAGCTGAAGGACGATAAAACCTAAAGATATTAGCAGACAACTGACTATGATATGGTGATAATGCAAAGGGGGTTATTTTTTATGGATCCTTTTACAAAATGGACTGAATTTGAAAAAATATGGTATTGCCTAGTAATTACAGTCTATGGTGCTTCTAACATGTATGACCAACAAATATGCAATGTATGTATGCGATGCCTAATGAAAATTTTCTTTTTTTATTTTTTATTTATTTTTATTTTCTTTGTGTGTTTTGATTTTTAAGAGTATGTATGAAAGTGAGATGCAATGTTTTTGTTATTTGTGATTATCTATTGTTTTTTTTTTGTTTTTGGATATTTTTTGTTGACCAAGTGATTGTGGGAACCCTTGGAGCTTTTGGTTTGACCAAAGGGATTATGGATACCTTTGGGCATTTGAGGTTGACCAAGCGATTGTGGGAATCCCTGGGGCTTTTGGTTTGACCAAACAGATTATGGATACCTTTGGGGCATTTGAGGTTGACCAAGCGATTGGGGGAATCCTTGGAGATTTTGGTTTGACCAAAGGGATTATGGATACCTTTGAGGTGTTTTGAGGTTGACCAAGGAATTGCTAGAATCCTTGGATATTTTGGTTTGAACAAAGGTTTTATGGGTACCTTTGTGGTGTTTTGAGGTTGAAAAAGTGATTGCTGGAATCCTTGGATCTTTTGGGGTGGACTATGGCTCTCTAAATGTGGAATGGCATCAAATTACTGATGTTCAAGTGTTCTAGTTCGTTGATTCCTTCAAGAGAGGCTAGCTGGTATGGTCCAGGTCCTATATTACTGTCAATTACATAAGGACCTAACCAATTTGCCACAAACTTGTACCTTAAATGGGGAGCAAGTTAGAATTTTGTTGGTTGTCTTTTAAGACCAAGTCACAAACCTAAAAGTCCCTCAGGTGAACTTTCATGTTATATGCTTTCTTAAGTCGCTCTTGATAGATAAATAAATGCTTGAGAGCATTGATGCGTTGTTCATCGAGCAATGTAAGATGGTCTAACCATGCCTACCGTGCATTGTCATCATCGATGAATTCTTGCATTGATATGCATAGGGAAGGTATCTCCAACTCGAGAGGCATGATAGCCTTGGAGCCATACACTAGCAAAAATGGAGTTGCCCCCATGGGCATCCAAATGCTAGTGCGATAAACCCACAGGGCAAGTGGTATTTGGATGTGCCAATACTTATGACTATCTATGACTATATTTTTAAGGATGGTGACTAGCATTTTTTTTACACCTTTGCTTGGCCATTTGCCTGCAGATAATAGGGTGTTGAAAAACTATGCTGAATTTTGTACTTTGTTGTTATCGCACGTACGTATTTGTTCTTAAACAACGTTTCATTATCCAATAATATATTGGATGGAATACCAAAATGACATATGATGTTATGCAAAATAAACTCCGCAATGCGAGGTCCAATCGTAGAGGTAAGCAAAATTGCTTCCACCCATTTGGTGAAGTACTTTGTGGCCATTATGATAAACGTGTGATGACCTAATGATGCAGGGGAGATCTTTCCAATTAGATCTAATCCCCACTATAAAATGGCCAAGTCGATTGGATCAACTGCAAGGCCTAAGAAGGTACGTGTGTCAAATTAGCATGGTGTTGATACTTCATGCACTTCCACACATATGCACAACAATCTCGCTCTAAATATGACAAATAATGCTCATGCAAAGGATGCACTTGGCGATGGCCATACCACTGAAGTGGCCACCACACGTACCCTCGTGTGCTTGGATGATCACCCAAGTGGACTCCTACTTGTCCAAAAAATGGAGGATCCCTTTGTAGCTTCGACGGTACAAAATATCTCCTAGTAAGACATGTTTTGCTACTTTCTATTTGAATGATCTTTTTGTGGCATGCGATAATCCAAGTGGAAGGCCACCTAACTTGAGATAGTCTCTTATGGGTGTGTACCAATCTTGCTCATCAGAAACCTTAATGGTATAAATGACCAATCCCTCTTGAAGTTCATCCCTAGCAAAATTTGGGCAGGAAAGAACTTGTAAGAATAGCGTTGTGTTGCCATTAAGAGGGATCAGGGAGAACAAGGACCCCCAGTTGGCATGATTCAAACTATCATGGATTCAAGAGAACCTATCCTGATACAGTTCAATCTGGATCAGGTGGATTCCTTGCGTTAGGTCAGAGCTTGCATGCTCCATCACGAATTGCGATAATGTTTTGACTTGAATGGTTGTCATATCACCAAAAGGGTCTTGCAGAATAAGTGACCCCAAGGATGCCATAGTGTCTACAAAATGATTCGATGATCGAGGGAGTGCCTCGATGTCGTACCATTCAATCCTTGCCAAGAATTTATCCACAAGGGATTTTTAGGCTTGCATAACTGGGCATTTACATTGGAATACCCCTTTCACTTGGTTAACAATTAATAGTGAATCACCAAATATGTTCAAGCATTTGATATTCATGGTGATGGATGTCTGAAGACCTATGAGCAAGGCTTCGTATTTAGCATTATTATTGGTGCATGGGAAATTAAGTTTAAATGATACATGCATTGGAGCCCCTTACGGTGTGAAGAATATGATTCCTGCACCACCCCGTTGCTCACATTTAGAACCATCAAAAAATAGGGTTATGTCATCCTGTGACTCAGGATCATCAGAATCTGGCGATTCTGAGACATGGAAGACCCCATAATCGGGCATCTCTACGGTCAAAGGCTAATCATCTTTGAGAGGACCCTCTACTAGTTGATCAGAGATGACTTGAACTTTGATGGACTTATGTCCAATTAATTCGATGTCAAAATCCATCAACAACATGATCCATTTTGTCATTCGGCTACTATGATAAGTACAATTCATCATGTACCGCAATGGATTCTCCTTAGACACAACATACATTGTATTGCTCAACATGTAATGGCATATATTTTTGATGGAAAATACCATCACCAAGCATATCTTCTCAACGTATGCATTGTTAAGTTCATAACTGACCAGGGTGTGGCTAAGATAGTAAGTAGCCTGTTCTTTATATAGTTCATTTTTCTAGGCTAGAATGGCACCTAGTGCCACCTTAGTAGCTAAGATGTATAAATAGAACGACACTCCTGGTCTAGGTGGTGCCAATATTGGCAATGAAGCCAAGTATTTTTTAATGTCATCGAAGGCTAACTGGCACTCATCATCCCAGTGAAATGCTACCCCATTATGTAATAATTTATTCATGGGTCGACAATTATTGGATAGCTGCTCTATGAAGTGCTTGATCGACATGACCTTTCCCTACAATATTTTGAGCTACTTGATGGTGGTTGTGGGAAGCATTTCAAGGATTGCATTGATTTTGTTTGGATCTACCTCGATGCCTCATTTTGAGACTATGAAACCCAAGATTTTTCTAGATGTGACACCAAATATGCACTTCTTGGGGTTTAGTCTGACTTTGTGTTTGATGAGGCGATTGAGGATCTTGCTCAGGTCATCGAGATGATCTGGGTGCAAAAGAGATTTGGCCAACAAATAATCCATATAATATTCCAAATTTTTATGCATGTGATCATGGAAGATGTATGTCATAGTGCGTTGGTAGGTGGCACCAACATTTTTAAGGTCAAAGGGCATGACCTTATAAAAAAATGTCCCCCAAGGCATCATGAACACTGTTTTGAGTTGATCATCAGGATTGATACGAATATGGTTGTATCCCAAGAAACCATCCATGAGAGAAAGCATTTCATGGCCTACTGTAGCATCTACCAATGCTTCGATTCTAGGCAAGGGGAAATTGTCCTTGGGACTCGCTTTGTTTAGATCTCAAAAATCAATGCATATGCAAATCCTCCTTTTAGGCTTCTTGATGGGTACCATGTTGGAAATCCATGGTGGGTAATCCATGTAGATGACAAATTGTGCATCCAACAACTTTTGTAGCTCGTGTTTGACCATTAAGGCCATTATTGGGTGCATCTTACATAGTTTTTGGTTGACTGGCTTGACTGTCGGATCAAGCATTAGATTATGCGTGACTAGCTATGGATCTAGACCCAACATGTCTTTGTAGGACCATGCAAAAAACTCCTTCTTCTCTTTCAGAAGGGAAATATAATTTTTTTACTCTTTGGGGGATAGACTTACCCCCAGCTTGATGATTTGCAGATTCATTAGATCAGCACCAATGTCTATGTCAGTCGTCTCTTCGACTGACATGTGGGACCCGTCCTCCAACTGGTGTGGAGTTGGGATTAGGTGGATATCATTTTATGAATTTAGATCTACGTTTGGAACATTGGGTTCCTATTCAGTGTGGAAGATATCCTGAGTTGGTCCTAGGGTGAAATGAAGCATCTCACCGCAAGGCTAGTACTCTAATGGAGACAGTGAGGAGTTAGCGTGATCCAAGTCTATGGCATCTAGGTTTAGATATAATGGTCATGATGGATCGACTGGATTGCATATGGGGGTGGTTAAGTCAATGGAGATCATGTTGATAAAGTGAATTTGGTCTCCATTACCACACGAGTGGTGACTCGAACATCCTTGGTGATATTTGTGCTCCATATCTAGATCTATGGGTATTGGTACAAACAATTCAGCCCTATGTGTGGATAAAAGGATGGGGTCTGCCCTTGGCACTGATGGCTCTATAGGGTCTCTGGGTGGAAGGTGCTCTCTATATGCCTGAAGTGGCAGATGCAGCACTTGGTCCAACTGTGCCTGGTTCAAATACCACCTATGCCTTGGCCCCATGTTTAGCTATTCAAACATGTCGTCAATGTCCATGGTGTATTTTTGTTGCCACATATGGTTGAGATATGCCATCTCAGTCTCATATTCATAATCGCTATCAAAGATCCATAGGCCTTCATTGGCTTTGATAGCTGTTTGTGGTATGTGAGGCTTGTTCTGCTCGAGCAAGTTAATTTGGTCCCATTAGGGTTTTTTCGCTCTTTACGGGAGGACGTAATTCTCTTGATGTGGCATTTGCTTGATTGGAGCATCAAAGGGGATCATTGTCACAAAGTTCTCCTGATAGTCATCTATGGGCGTCACTTGCGAGTGATTGCTATCGAACTCAAAAGGGTCCCAAGGTGCTACCTCATATTCTGACTCATCTTCTTAAGATCCTTCTTGGCCTTGTCTATATCCCTATTAGAGGCAAGTTCTTGAACTTTCCCATTTCTCGATCAAAGGGGAGGAGTTGTTGAGGCCCATAAGGTTGGTTGTTAGCAATGGGAGATAATCCCCCAATGTGTATGTTATGTTAGGATTGTAATATGGATCTTGTGCCAACCCATCCTTGTTGCCTAGCCCTAGGCCTTGCATGTTCTCTACCAAGATGTCCAGGGGTAGAGGGTGGTTGAACCCTACTCCTGATTTGTCGTATGTAATCTAATATCTTGGTTGAAAAAGAATGTGCACTCCCTGTTCATATCTGCCCAACCCATATCCATGCCAATTACATTGGCCAAGGTATTTCAAAGTGAAGTCTGGGTTGGATAGATAGTTGATGTTCTCAGCAAAGGGCTTTTCATCCTCTTCCTCTTGTAGGTAAGGTTCAATGTCATTGTCGAAGCCCCCATATACAATTTTTTTCTAATTTGGTGGGTAGCCCAGAGGGACAATAGTGTTGATGGGGAGGCGAGGTCTCCCCATGTCTTGCATGGACTCAAGCGTGGGTGTTGCTACAATGTTCCACACTAGATACTCCCCCAGGACCGTATTGGCCATCTCAACGATGATCGTTGGTGGTTGAGGAGAAGGGAATGGGAGTTATTCCTGGTTTTACTACATGTAGGGTGAACCAGGCGTATAAAATTCCATTCGGTTGGGAACCTCTTCGATTGAGACGGTTGAGACCAATGGTGGCATCTCTTCTAGGGACTTCTTCCCGTTATCCTTTGATGTTGCCATTGTAGGTGGCATCGTTGGTGAAGGAAAAAACTATTAATATGGGCCCTGCTTAGTGATTTGAGGGACTTAACAATGGGGATGTATGTGGAATTGGACCCTATTTGGATGGATTCAACTGAAAGTCCAAATGTGTCTATGGAAGGGTCGATTGGGCAATCCGCTGCATCGCATTGTAATACTTGAAGGGCTCTAAGTCTACGGGGACTACATGCACTTGACCTTCATATGTGTATTTTAGGCATTGATGGACTATCGAAGGGACACACTTCATGTCCCTAATCCAAGGTCGTCCCAACAAGATATTGTAGGCCATCTCACATTCCAATATGTAGCACAATGTGGGAATAGTATTTTGTCCCACTTGGATGGGTAGGACAATTGTGCCAACCGTCGAGCATATTACGTCATTGAATGCTCGAAGAGTATAAGTGGAGGCCACAATGTGAGATGCTAGAAAATTTAGGTGTTTCAATGCTGCTATTGTGATTATATTGCTGGACAATCCAGTGTCCACCAACACCCTCTTAAATGGAATCTCGTTGACCCATGAAATGACTACAGGGGTGGATCCGCCATATCCCTAGTCACCAATTTTAGTTCATCTTCTCTAAAGGTGATGACTAGTTCTGTACATAATTTTACATGTCCCACAAAGTTGTTGAAAGAGTTTGCTTCATGGGGCTACAGCTTGATGGCTTTTAATATCTCCATTAGAGCCTCTCGATGGGGCGGTGATTTTTGGATTAGGTCATAGATGGAGAGCCTAGCTGACATGGTCCTTAAACTTTGGGTAAGTTTAGTCCGAATCATGGCCACTGGTCTAGGTGGGGGAGGTTGTGTAGGGTTTTTTTGAGGTTGTGACGTTGATGGAACCTTTCCTGTAGCTACAACAGGGGAAACTATGCTTGGGTACCTCTTATTCCATGTCACTATGCTTATCATACCTACATACCCCTACATGGGGCATTTTTGTGTCACCTCATTGACCTGTAGAGTCTTTGCCTATGCATAATGGGAAGGCAGGGGGTCTTTGAAGACCTCCATATGTTGGTTTCTTAGTGCTATGGGATTATCTACTACTAACATTTTGTTGTCTATTATGTCTTACACTAAGCTTTTGAAGTTCCAACATGCGTAAAAGTCATGTCCTTTCTGCCGATGAAACCTACAGTACAAGTCTTCCCTATATCCCTTAGGTTTTGGCATGTTGGGGTCTACGGGTCAACTTTCTGGTAGGTTTATCAAGTTTACCATGGACAAACAGTCAAACAAGGACTCTTTAGACTCTGTGAAGGGTGTAAACTATCACCTAGGGCAACGCTATAGATTTTTCTCTTACCTATGATTTTCTATAGCTATCAAGAGGAACTACCTGATAGTTAGCCTTTGGGGGCTGTGTCGTCTGTGTAGGATTTGGTATGTTTATGACAACCTGATTGACCGTGGTGGGTTTTGGTTGCGTGGAACCAGTTTTGGAATTTTTGGGCCACTCTTTCTTGCATGGCTTGGCAATCTCACCATCCTGTATCTTGATCTCCTTAATTATTTTGGCTTGCACCAGAGCTTCCTCAAGAGTGGTGTAATACTATAGCTGCAATAGCATAGAGATCGACCTTAGGCGGCTCTTTGAGAACATTTGGGTTAGGTTGGCCATAGGAGGTAGGTAAAGAAGCTTTGAAAGCAATGTCCTCCATCGATTTTCATAAGCCGCCATGGTCTCTTCCTCATACTACTTGAGACTAGCTAGGTCACTTAATGATGCCTTCTTATTAGTGTTGAAGGTCAAATGTTTGAGAAACACATCCATTAGCTGGTCTAGGTTACTGATGCTATGCTTCAGTAATTGGGTAAACCAATCCGAGGCAGGTCCTATGAACGTGGTTATAAATTTTCTTAGAAGCAAAGCATCATTGTCCTTAATGCTGAAGCATTGACTCAAGAACCTTGTCACATGCTCTTAGGCATCTTCATCCCCTCTAAATACTACCAATTGAGGCATTTTGAAGTTTTTAGAGTATGGGGGTTCCAACATTGAAGGATGCATAGGGTGACTATGGATCTGGCATAAAGTAGGATTTTGGTGCCCATAAGTCTTGGTCTCCATAGACTCTAAGCGCTCTAGCAACACTTTGTATGCATCGAAATATTTGATCTCTTCCTCCTTGGTTAGTTCCTGTTGTGAATTGTGGGGAACTGGAGGCCTATGGAGGGGTAGCCGAATAGCGCCCCCCTACCTTGGTAGGGCATTTTAGCCCACTCTTATTCTTGCTCGAATTCCTCATAGGCTTCTTGAGGATTTCTTGGGTGTGACCTATAAACATGTGTGGGTGCCCGCGGAGGGTGCCCATCATTGGCTCTAGGGGTGGTCTCCCGCTCAGGTCTAGGAGGTCTTGGAGGAAACATTTGATAAGGTCATGGAGACATGTCTCACACCAAGGGGTTGTGCCTCTCATACAACTTTGTCCTATGCGTGCGATGGGTTGGAATCCTCTTAGGCATAGTTTTCTGGAGCAACTCATCTGTCTAGTGTCGAATGCACTCTTTGCTAAGATGATATAGTTGCTCTAACTATTGTTGATCTTGCCTAAGCTGCATGATTTGCGCTTGGTAGGTGGCATGTTTTGCAAATGACAAGTCAATTTGTTCCACTGTATTGAGTCTAGGAGGCCTAGATGTCTCCCCTACATGTATATCTCGGTCGTGGTGATCTGAGATCTCTATGGGTCTCTTTCCTCTATTGAGGTTAGCGGCATTCACCTGAGGGTCTGGCCTCCATAGGTGATCTTGATAATTAGTAGGTGTGGAGGCACATTGCTCCCACACGGTGTATTGCTCTTGAGGAATATAGTGGTTTTCCTTGTGCTCCATTTCATATATGTGAAAGGGGTGGGCAGAGTTGGCTCGCCCTGTCTAAAGAGCCTTATGCTCTATATTTGGCCTATTGTTTCTAAAATTAATAATGCATAGAGGAGGGATGATGCAATCATGTGGCCCCTCCTTATGGACCCTATGTTGTTCTACCACTTCATCGCATGGTGGCCACTCATAACGAATGTCTAAGGGAGCCCTCTCGTCTATGTTGAGTGCCACGTGTATGGACTCCTCCTAAAATGTTCTATTTTGCATGGGCATACCCCTCGAAGGGGTGCCTCTATAGTCCCATTCCATCATGGCATGATGTGGACTATTTTATGGGTCAGGCCACCAAGGTGGTATGACCAAGTCCTTTGGGCTATATCGGAGGTGACTTGTGCCCCCTTGCACACTTTACGTAGCTTCTGGCTGTGATTGGGCTTGGCTATGGGTGTACACCATGGTGGTGGTTCCCTAAAAGATGTGTATGTTTTTATTTTCTTTATGATTTTTTATGCTACACTAAACAAAAGGGGACCACACAATCAAAGCAATGATTATCTCGTTTATAGATTAAAGGTGTGTCCTAAATCTGGTTCAGTGTGTTTTGATTTTTGTTTTGAAAACCTTGTAAAGAAATTTTTGTGTACATGCAATATGAGGGGTCTTATATCTCCCAAAATGGTTGCCCCTTCAATATACCACTTCCAGGACATTATACTGAACCTCTCAATATATCCGTCCTTACGTGAGGGAAACTATTGGTACACGAGAGCATAACAGTATGTGGAACATAGGCGGTACGAAAGGGAAATCACTCTATTTTTGACACCTACCATAGAAGAATTATCCTCATGCATTGGGAATCACCCTCGCTACACTTGGTTAGCTTTGATCAGGATTTATGTCTAGCAATAGTCGTGATCGAGGTTATGTATGCAAAATTCAAGCCAAGGTGGTGATGAAATCCACCGTTGGTCTTGCTCAAGTGTTAGGGTTTTATGACCAACTACTTGATGTTTATATTATCACGTGGTGTGTGGGGTTATTTTTACTTGTGCAAAGAAAGAAAACATGCAGTAAAATTTTCTATGCAAGCAAATAAATAGAAAAATCAAAGAAATAGAGATAGAAAATTACAGAGAGTGTTCAGGCAACCTACCTCTTCTTTGCCCACACTAGATGCCTCTGAGTTTCTGCTCAAAAAATGCACAGAGATCTAATTTTACAAGGATGAAATGAATAGCAGATCTATATTCGTCATAGGGTAGGACGAATTCCTATTCATACCTGGGTGACACGAATTCTAGCTTTGTATTCGTCACAGGGTGGCACGAGTAGCAGTCCAGTGCCTAAAGGATTAACACCTACAAGAAAGGAACACAAAAGTTTGATAAAAAACTTGATCCAAAAATTAGGTGACAGAGTCCCACTATGATCGCCACTGAAATAACTAAGGACATTAAAGCAATGGTGTACCAGGTGTGGTGCATACAAAAGCATACGAAACGCTAAGTCCTACGAATGAAGAAAGGATTGAAGCACATGAAAAGAGAAAACAAACGAACTGAAAAAATATGTAAAGAAAAAAGTGAAGTGCAAATTCTTTTATTAATTTTTCTTGTGATTAGGTTACAATACATCCCCCCCATTTTTTAGGGGCTCGAAGCATCAGATATAGTTTTGTTACACCAACGAATGGTACGCTTCCCCTTGGGATCTTCTGCGTGCTCATGTTTGAAATGGGCGAGCCAAACATCACCGCAGCTTACATGAATGCATCCATAGCTCCTTGCTGCCCATATAGTGTAAATATCCTATATTTAGAGAAACAAAAAATGATTAATAGCACCTGCAGATGGAGGGAAACATGTAATCCCCAAGGCCTCTGATTAATGCATGCATGAAAAAATTAAAATGGTGATAAAAAAATATCAGAATAAGATGAAAATTGAATAGAAGCATGTAAAAATCATCATGGACACACTGCAAATGTAGCATTCAAGAAATATGCTGTAGATCTCTAATCGCTCTAGGGTGGAACGATTAGGACTGTCATAGAACGCCCGAAAGTGACCTTCCAAATGACCTATCCATAGGCCACCAAAACATTTGCAAATTTGGGTTTAGGCAAAATGGGTAATTTTGAGATGACCCAAAAGGTCGGATTTGGAAGATTCTGCCCTGATCACCTTGTATTCCAAGGCATTCCCTGTATGTTAATGAAAGCGAAAAATAATGAAAACTTAGTCAAAACTTATCAGAATGGCATGAAATTTGAATTGAAGCATATATGAATGACATAAAATAAGATAAAAAATAAATAGTGAAGAAATTTTCTACAGATTTCTAATGACTCTGGGGTGGGGCGATTAGGACTGTAGTAGTGTGGGGTCACCCAAGGGCAGGATGCCCACCTTTTGGGGATTGGTTTTGACACCAATCCACTTGGTATGGGTCCAAAAATTCCTATGGGGTTGTATCAGCAAATTGGGTGGGGTATTGTGGCCAAATATTTGGGTTTTGGGTCCATATTGCGCTTCCAATGTTCACCCGATAACCTCCCTTCCGAAAGAGATATCAAGGATGTAGGAAGCACAATGAGGGTGAGGGTATAATTTGGCAGCACTCTGTTGCTCCAAATTATCCTCCTCTATTATTTTTTTGGTGTGAGAAGACTCACCATTTTATGGACCTAGGGTCTCTCTCTTTGAATGCGCATGAGAGAGCGCCACTTGGCTTGCCTACCCTATTTTGGGAGAGAAGATTCTTCCTTGATTTAGAGTCCCCTTACATGAGGCCTCCATAATCAATGTATGCTTGACTGAAGTCCCTATCTCTGATTTGAAGTCGTTCCTCGTAATTGCATGCCTTGAAAGCGCAGTTAAGTGGAGGACCTATCGAGGTTTGACTTTTTGCCAGTCAAACCTGCTAATCATCCCACCCTGGGATGATTGCTCCTAATCATCCCAGGGTGGGATGAATAGGATTCTAATCATCGCAGTGTGGGACGAGTAGGGAGAAAAGTGCTAAAAAGGTGCCAAATTGACCTCTAACATTCCAAAACTGATTTGGGAGTGGTTAGGACCATTGTTTAACCTCTGGGGGTTTCCCTAGGGGCTATGTATAGCAACTTGATCAGTGCTCGTAGTCACATAATCAGATTGGTGTTGTTTTCATGTCTACAATATTTATTTGACATACATTTTGTGTGAAAAGGTTGAAATTTAGCTGATATTTATCTCTTATTAAATGAAGTGAGACAAACATGTTAATTGTTTTTTACTTTATCAATTATGCATAACATATTTTTATAATAAAAAACACTTGATTATTCCTACATTCATTCTAAAAAAACTATAAAATTTACTTTAAATAAAGCATGGATTCAAATAAAATTGAATTTAATTACCACCAATTTAATGATGAATAATGAAGCCTTAAGATTCTATTTTTTTTGCTTGATTATGGAATAATATTTTGTCAATATAGGGGTATTTATACTTGTAAAAAATATGCTCTTCATTTGGATAGAGTAAACACATTATTTTTTGTACTTTTTGAAGCTTGAGGATAGTTGTTAATACCTAAAAGATGGTATTGCCCGAGTATGTATTTTTTATACACCCTTAATTCTACTTTCATAAAATTTGGATGGAAATATTTTGATCATATTCCAACCTTTGTCGACGTCCCACTATACTTGCTAAAATCTAAACTAATTTTCTCTAATCTATTTATATGAAATTAAATATAGGAAATTAAATTATGCTAAGTAAATACAAAAAATTAAATTGCATAAAATTAAATTGATAATTTTATGGTGTACAAGATTAAGAGTAAATGCAATAAGAAATATACCAAGGAGGGTGTGTGATCAATCAACCCATTAAAAATTTGAATAGCAATAATGTACTAAAATTTATATGACATGAAATTCATGAGAGGAATGACAAGATGAATATGAGTACTATGCCACAATCACCACATATTTCATAATCTAAGAGGCTAGTTCCAGTGATTGAGAGCAAAAGACTTATGAATTCCTCACAAATTTTATGAATTACAAGAGCACAATATGGGTCTCACAAAGTGTAGCCTTGAATTATTAAGGTCAAAATATGCTTACAATGGAGCCCATGGTTCTTATTTATCCAAAATGTTCGCTCCTAAGCTACCTTGTGTGTGAAATTTTTACTTCTCGTAAAAGTAAATATTTGAGACCTCTTTAACAAAATGATGCACTGCACAATTTTATATGGCTCTAATTGTGCATCTTAATGCCTTAGACCCATTCTAAGATGAGTTATAACACCATAGAAAGACAAATAAAATTGATTTCCAAAAGATTCTCTTTGGTATCCATGCATAATTCTCCTGCTTGACCTACTAATAAGTGAATGCTACTAGGATGTAGGAAGAATTGCTTCATAGGATGTTCAAATCACTTCATTCTACTAGTGTTTTACTCTACAAACCAATTACTTCACTTTATTAACAAATTACTATTAAACTAAATTGATTTTCATCAATCTTATTTTTGACTTAAACAAATTTAAAATATTTTAAAATATATTTAACTAATTCCATTGTATTTTAAACCTTATAAAATTACAAACTTCCTATAATAATGACTTGTTACTACAAACTTAAAAAAATAAAATAAGATTTAATATTTAAACGATACTTTTATGTTTTCACGTTGTGACGCTCCTATACGTATTATTATTTTTGTTACGTATCATTTGATTATTATTATGTTATTTCTTAATTCTTCTCTAAGTAATTACATTAGTTTGTTCTTCCAATAATTTTTATGTTAATTTGTTATTCGTAAAATTTCAACCAATCATAATTAGCGTTTCAAATGTGAATATGAACTGATGCATATATATTTGTTTTTGTTAATATTTTAGGCATGTTTTCCCATATTATTATGCCTAGAGTGGGCAGTGGGCAGTGGTACACTCATCTTTTTGGAAGTATGGATTAGGGAAGACACAGTTTGTTAAAACCAGTTGCATATAATCCAAATGTCGGATTCTTATTTATGGATCCATTCCTGCTTTGCTTTTCATTATCCCTCCATTATATTTATCTCGTGGATGTTTCTTTCAGAGGCGCTCATTATTCTTATTTAAAGACTCATGCAGTTAAGGCTATCCATACTGTATGCGATGCATGGTAAGTTCCTGCACGCCGGAAAGAACACCACCATATAAAATCTCCCATTTGAGTATAAAGGGTCCATAAATATTATATCAAAATTTTCACATGAATGAGTGATTCTTTTCGAACACTGAAATTACATATGACTTGCGTGTTTCCCATCGTTGGAAACTTCAGCGAACCAAATAAGTATGCCAAGATTTCCATTGCAAATTCCATGATCTTTGCATTTGTTTTTTATGATGTCACCATGGAGAATCGTAACAGATAAAGGATCGCGCATGCATGTTAGGAAAACTTTTCAAGAGATTGGGGCAGGTTTGTGTCAATCTCACTTTTTCAAGTTTAGCAGACATTTTGTTGCTACTGCAGTTTAAACAAAAGTAGAACAATAGTTCCGCTTATAGGAGGATTGCCAATGAAGAAACGTATAAACATCATGAATTCCAGTTAAGAAAGCGAATTCACAAATTTCGTGCTGGTGTACATAAGGAATTTTAATTTATCTTTGTTTAATAGTAGTAGCAATTGAAATTGACGTCAGATTATCACACAGAAGATCGGCACATGTATTAATGTGAAAAGAAATTCTTTCATACGAATATGTTACTGAAAATGGTAACTTGTATAAGAAAAATGTGCAGGCCAATTGCATCGCCATTTTTATTCAGTGAAAACAGTAATTTTCGTAAGAAACATATACGCACGCTAAGTGTATTGCATTTTTATAATTGCCTGTGTCTGCGAGAAGGTGGGTAGTGGTTCATATTTTTTTGTGGACTTCAATCTGGGCTTATTTTGGAAATATTTGTGTACACACATCCGTTAGTATAGCATTATCATTGATATAGTAAGTATTTGTTTGAAGGGATATTTATTGACAAGATATCGAGCTTTAAATTTTGGAGGTAACTTGTATAAATCTTGAGTGACCGTGGTTCGCTTCACACTGGGTCAACAATAACGAATCTGAATAGGTTCGAGCTTTAAATTTTGGAGGCAACTTGTACAAATCCTGAGTGACCGTGGTTGGCTTCACACTTGGTCAACAATAACAAATCCGAATAGGTTTGGTGGAAGCAACCATGTGGTTTGAATCTTACACTTGTGAGTTACTAAAAAACTAGTGTGGTTGTGACCAACTCTCCCATCTAACCAAAAACAAGATATAAATATAAAAGTGGTATCAATATTCCTATGTAACGGAAAAAAGATATAAATATCAAGTGGTTTGGGGTGATTGGAAAATGATTCGACTCCATGTGTATGTATGGCAGCATCTAAAGACAATGACAATGATATTGTTTTTATAATAGGATGTCCATATTTTATGGTCATCATAGTATTTTGTGTTGTTAGTTAGATAACATTTTATTTCAACTCATTTAGATGATAGATATTTTTTTGTTTGATAAATAATTGGTTACAATCACATTATTTATTTTTAGTAGTTGTGAAACTTAAGGCTTAAATCACAGGGGTACCTATTCCACCTATTCCATATTGAGGAAAATAATTTTTTTATGTTGATAAGGTGGTAATATTTTTTAAATTTTAAAATATTTTTAGTAATAATATATGAAGTTCTAAGCTTATTATAGTGCTAAAGGCTTTGGCATCTCTTTGAGAGGTCCAAGGTTCAAACCCTAGTCAATATGAGGGGACCGGAACCCTTCATAAAAACCTATGTAAACTCATTGAAAAAAATAATATTATAATATATGATCATATCTTATGTTAAATGGAAAGATGTGATGTAGGAACATTCACCAAGTAAAAGCAATTGATTGGTAACTATTGGCAAACCATATAACTACTATAGAATAACTAAGAAATGATAGATGAAGTGTTAGGAAGGAAATAAAATAGGAATTGAAAAAAATAATAGTGAATGTTTGAAGACCAAGTATCCTAGGGTTGTTAGGTAATAATTTTTGAAGATATAGAGTAGGGAGTTTGTGTCCAGGGGAAAGAAGAGAGTGGTTGAATTGAAGAGAGAAGAGGAATATTTAAGATTGTTAATTGTACAAGCTACTTTATAGTAAGATAAAAACCTATTATTTTAATTTGTAAGACTTTCTTGATGAGTGTTTGAAGTCTCTTTGTATAATTGCTTGTTCTAGATTTTTCATATTTATGTGTGAAGATTTTGTTAATGTAAGTGAAGGTGAAATTAGACCAATGATTCAAGCCAAGATGCCAAATTAGGGTGCAATAGATAACACATCCTAACTATTATTCAAAAAAGAGAACCTAGGGGAAGTTTGAGCAAAGAGAAATTCAACGATCTTGTATTTGTATATGTGGAAGTTATAGGAACATAAGAGTGTCTTTTAAATCTACTAGTCAAAATAAGAAATCATATAAGTGAAGGTATGAGAGGCATAGAGGAGTACTTTAGAAATTTGATAACTGGAATGCAACCATATGAGTCAAAGTTGAGTTCATAAAGAAGAACATTGTCGATTTGGTACCAGGATCATTCAGGTAAGGTGGTTATTCAAAGCTTAGTCAAGAGTCATTCAAGTAAGGGTCCATAATATTGCAGTTCAATGGAGAGTAATAGAAGTCATTCAATTGAACATTGTATTCCATTCATAAATATTTATAAGTTGACTTTCATACACTAAATTTAGTAACCCTATTATTCAATGGGTTTCATCGTACGCTAAGCACATCATACATTCAAATGATGAAAAGTATTATATGTTTAATGATGAAAATATTATAAAATTAAGAGTAGAAATATACAGTTGGATGACATCATACAACAAGAAGGAAATCATACAATTATATAACAGGAGAAAAATATTATAGATTTAAATATTATCTTACAAGAGTATAAATATCTTGCTCATATAATAAGAATCAATCATATAAAGGTTATTATCATACAATAGGAATAGGTGTAAGAAATTGATCATAGAAAGGTGTTGATATTGTGTTTGGAAGATATATTATAGTGAGGAAGATATTTTTGTATAAGGTCAAGAATCATACCACTAAAGAACACTATTGTACAAATAATTTGACATTTAGACAATTGCATCATCTTGGTATAGAGCCAAAAGCTCTCTAAATATTTATATGTGGTATAGGGAAGATGGCACACTGGGGAAGAAGAAGACCATGAGGTCCTCAAGCAATGGTTATAACTAAAATACTAAGAATAATTACCACTCAACTTGATGCAATTAAAACTATCCAAAGGAGGCGTATTAAAAGAAAAGAAATGAGTGATAGTGAAGAAGAATTTGTTCAATAAGAAGCTCATGATGAGGAATAAGGGAAAGAATTAGAAAAAATATTAATCTAGGTTATTTCTAACATGGGAAATAAATAAAAGATAGAAACCCCATCCTATAATGAAATCTTAAATCCCAAGGAATTTATTGATTGGATTATGAAGATGGAGAAATATTTTAGGTTTGAATCAATACAAGACCCCAAAAAGGTAAAATTTTCTCATACAAAATTGAAGGGACATGCATGCTTTTGGTGGTATCATGTCCAAATTGAAATACAAGAAAAAGGAAAAAAAAGACTTATATTACCAAAAAAATATCTATAAAGTGGAAGGTCAAATTCCTCCCACTAGATTACCAAATAGGGTTGTTTAGAAGACTTTAAAACCTTAAGAAAAAAGAGATAGGAGTGAAAGAGTATACATAGGAGTTTTATAAATTGACCATAAGTGCTGGTCATATTGAACATTATGAGTAGAAGGTGACAAGATATATAAATGGGCAAAGATCTTTGTTGCAAGAAGAAAAAACCCATCAGATATTTGTTGCAACAGGTAGTCCTATTCTTGGTGGGTAAGTTACTTATTTTCTACGAAGTGGTAAAATTTATGATAAGGATATACATATTTTGATAGATAGTGGATCTATTGATAGTTTTATTTCCACTAATTTAGTGAGGGACATATAGGAAAGATCCAAAAATTTTGGCTAATGGTTGGAAAGTAGAGTATGGATCATGGCAAACCTATCAACTAAATCAATGTTTATTTTACCCTTACATTCCCTTTCCCCAAGGTATGGTAGGAACCTAGTTCCTATAAATGGAAAAGAGTGGAAAATAAATGGAAATGGATAAAAATAGGTAATGAATCAATCACTTTCAATAAGAATCACTATTTCACTTGGAGTAAGACCTACTAGTTCTCTCAAAGAGATAAATATTTCTTGTTCAATGGATGCTTAATGACGCCCATGAAATTGCATCGAAATACCTATTTAATAGTTATGAAGTTAAAGGACACAATGGTCCATAATAGAATAAGTTAATTAATAATATTTATTAAGGGTTAGGATTAGGATCCTAAAAATCCACCCTCCTTAAAAGATCTTTGTACTCAAAGCTCAAAGTGAGGAGCTTCATCCTTTGTTTTCCAAGAAGTATTTTCTCATATTCTTGTACTATTTTAATGTTATCTTTTCATAAGAAGGGATATCGAGAAGGTGGAATAGTTAGTGGTGGATTTTCAAGAATAAGAGGAGCAGAATGATGGTGGGGGTAACGCTTAGGATTCCTCAAATACTTTAGAATAATGCAGCAAAAATGGTAGTAACATGTCCATAGCTTTATGGTGTTCCGTATAAGATTCAATAAAAAATGAGTGTGTAGTTACCTTTCGATGTTGTTTTTGAATAGGTTTGACCATGTGGTGATAACTCACTATTGGTGAGGAATGTGGGTGTAGTTCTTGTAGAGTGTATGTTTGGATGTCATTGGTCACTTTGTGTATGTCTACCTCATCCTTACCTGATGCATTGATCACTTCAAGTACACCAACCTTATTGATGTCATTGGTGTGATTAGGTGTTTTGGTTAAATATTACAAATCTACCTCATGGTCTTCATGACTATGATTAGGTGATTTAGTCAAAATTTTCTCATCTTTCTCATATTTAGTGTTATCCTCAGGTGTATTCATCACCACTTATAACTTGATATTATGTTCATCATTGGTTGAACTACAAGGAATAGTTGTATCCTGAATAGATAACTGGGATGAAATACATTTATGATTGGATATAAATTTCTCATTACAATGAAAAAAAAGGCCTTTTTATTGGTGTACCTTCATTTGCATAGGGTTGATATGTTTAATGGGTAATATTTGGGTAATTTTTAGGATGGTGTAAGTATTGTGTGATTCCCACAGAGTTGGTTCTATAATTTGGTCCTCCCATTGGTGAAACTTGTCTTTTTATATAGTATTATTTCTAAGTTATTCCCTCCACTAGCGTACTTCTAGGATAAAGTATTTAAGGGTAGGGTCTTTTGATTGTGATATCCTGCCATTGACAATTTGTATAGTATTCATTGTAAGTTACCACTAATTTGGTGAAAGTTGTCACAAAAATCATCATTAAAAATTGCATAAAAGTCATCGACAATTTTCTTGTAAAAATCATCGAAAAAGTTATCAAAAATTTTTTGCATAAAAAATCGTCAAAAATATTTTCATAGCAAATTTTTTTTCAAGAATTTGTCTTGCAATATACCGTCATTAAAAATTTGTTGTCGTCAATGTTTTTATGTGTAGCAAAAATTATGCAAGTTTCGGGTAAGTTTTTGTCAAAAAGTTGTACACGTTTGAGGTAAATTTTTGTATTTAATGAAATTTAGCAAGAATTCCAATGAATCTACAAAAAATGCATAAAAATTTATTTTCAACTTAATTAAACTTTAATGGTCTATTATTTTGAATTTTGAAATTTGGTAGGATCAGTATTGGTGTGGAGAAGTAGGTGGCTTGGAGGATGAGCATAGCGATGGACTGGGAGTCAAGAAGCAAGGATCGGATGCATAAGGATGGAGCAAGATCACTAGAGCAAATGTGGAATGAATATCGAAGAGTTTAAGAGGGGAATAAATGATACAAGGAGTGGCTTCAGTCGCACAAGGGGTGGTTAGAGTGTGATTGAATTCACGACTAGCTATGCACCCTAAATGCGTTTAAAACTCCTCTTGTGCTACTTTCTAATGAATATGGGATATATATTATATCCAAACATTTTTAAAAATTTATGTAGACACCAAAATCCAGCCACTTGTAAGTCATCTATACCTTCCTTTTAGCCACATGTCAGTCATCCACCTTCCCGCAATTATTTGGCCCAAATCCACACCTTCCTACCATTATTTGGCCCAATTTCACCTTTTCCTGCCATTATTTTGCCTTTCCCGCCATTTTTCATTCCCAAATTTATTTAAATTAATATTTATATATATATTTTAATATATATATAAAGATACTTTAAGTGATTTAATCTGAGTCGTCCATCCTTCATTTAATCTCATCCGTCCATCCATCTTAATCCGTTTCACAACCCAGATTTATTCTCTACCCTTGGATCCACTTTAATCTTAGCCACACGTTCAAAGTGTCGTTAAAACCCTAAAGTTTGCCCTAAGAGTAGATTATAAATTGAGTCACCTTGATGGCTCAAACCCTATGTCTTTTACTACTTCTATCTTGGCTATCTTTGCTATATTTGCTATCTTTTGGACCTATCTCTTCTATTTCATCTATCTCTTCAGCCATCCATCGCCGCCCCTTTTCGCCGCATCCATCGCCTCATCCGTCGCCAACTTCGCTGCCATCCCTTCTGCAGCATTCTGCAGAATCCCCCATTCTTGTCGCAAGTGCCCGCGGGCGTTTACCAAGTGCCCACAGGCGTTTACCCATAGCCATAGAATCAGACCGACGTTTGAAACCTTGATCCAGAAGCATGTGGGCATTCAGCGAGTGCACCAGGGCACCTTCTATAGCCGATTTGATAGCCACATTACTTCCAGATTCTGCCTGATCTAGCCGCGTTAACAGAGAATAGGTATAAATCAGTTTAAAGCAAGTAACTTATTTTCTTTTATTAATCTGTTGTTGAACTCCTACATTCTATTTTTCTAGGGTTTTAAATTGTTTTTGAGGGCTCACACAGTGGAGCCCTCTTATTAATTTCTAACTCCTTGATAGTGTTAATGTGTGCAGGATTTTAATGGCAGATCTGGTGTGTTGATAGCAGTTGTTTAAGCTAGAGTGGTCTGAGCCAAAGGATACAACAAAACCCACTCACTTTGTTGGGATTAAGGATACATCTTCAAAAATGCCACCACTTTATGCCAGCTAGGGTTTCGGAGAACCCTAGCACAAACTGTAATTTATGTATCACAAAAAGGGTTACAGGCCCTGTTGTACTCAAAAGGAGTTTTTAAACTCCACTAATTAATAAAAATTGTTTGTTTTGTGCAACTCTCCTGTATTCCATTATTGTGGTTTTATTTCTGTTTGGCATTGTATTTTTAATCTACAAATTGCGATCATGGTGGGACTCCCTAGGGTTTCATGTTTTTAATACTTGCTTTACTGATCTATTCCTGTTTTCTGTTTTATTTTGTAGGTTCCAAAAATCGTGAAATTCGTTGTTCCAGCGAACTAGGGTTTCTGGGCTTGCAGAAAACGTAGCAGACGCAGAGTGGCGTCTAGAAGTCCAATACGAAACACAAAGGTGTGTTTCAGCCTGTGCAGACTCCCTTGGGCATTTGAAGTCAGTTTTACAGAAAAGCGTAGGCTTCCGAGTAAGTTCGTTTTTCTTTTGCTATACTTTTTACGTTTTTGGTTTTTCTGCTGTATTCTATTTCTTATTTAGATCATTGCTTTAAAATGAATAAAAACTAAGTAATCTGGAAAATAACAGTTATTTTTAATTACATTTTTTTTTGCATTGCATTATTGATTGTTGCTTGCATTAAAAAAAATAAAAATTGCATACCTAGCTGCATATTAGAATAGCTACAAATTATTTGTTTAATTATCTAAGTAGGACTATTGATTGGATGTCAATAGTACTCCTGCCATTGGGTGATTCCAGGCAGAGAAGTGGACGAACCTTTCGGTTGCTCCTTTGATATCCGATATCATTGGTAGGCAGGGGGTTTTAAACGGTGTACTCCACTTCTTCAGAGGAAATGGCATGTTTTTAGTAGCCTCTTGCTTAGATCATTAGAAATTTTGATTTATAGCTTTGTATGTATACATTAGACAACTAAAACACTTAAAATAAAATTCACTGCATCTCATATTGCATTTAAAACAGTAATATCCGGATTTCATCACCAGGTATTGCTTGAAGTTTAGTGATGGTGGAATTCATCTCCATCCATTAAACTTCTGCCTTAGACACCATAGGTCACCCCCGAGAAAACTTGCTGGATTTCATCACTAGTAAGAATCTCATTGTCCTTTCCTAGCCATAGTTTTTACCTTTTTTGTGAATAATTCAAGATTAGATCACATGCAAAACTCATAAACCGAAAACTTAAAATTTACTACAGATTAAGATCATAAAATAATTAATTAACCGCAGGTAAGACATATTGGTTGAAACCTAGGTTGTGACTGTTTCTGATAATTTCTTTAGTGTAAATTTATCATTCCAGTTTTGCATTCTTCTTTTTCTAAATTTTTTTAGATTTATTGCTTCATGGTCTTAACAAGGAATCAATCTAAAATGTTAAATCTAAATAATCAAATGGGTAATTCATAGAATATCCCCACCACCAACATAGCCACTTATCCTAGTGAATTTCAGGCAGGTTCGCCTGTAGGTCTTTCACGTCCTTCTACCATCTATCACATGGCCATGCCCATGGAGGAAGACAATTCCTATCATATTACCCACATTGATATGGCCCAAGTGCAAAATAACTTAAGAAATGGCACTGGCTATGTCCTTGAGCCAATCCAAGATTCCCTTATGCAAGATTCTATTTTTCAGTAGGATATTGCATCAACCATACCTGCTGGTTTCACTTAGATCTACACTAACCCTTTTTTTGAGGCTAATGTGGTATCTGTTCAGCCGGATTCATCTCCAACATCTTCCCAGATGCTCAATTGTCCTCCTTTGGAGACAAATGTAGTGTCTTCCCGACCACTTTCTCCTCCATTTACCCCGGTGTACACCAATTCTCTCTATGAGGCTGGTGGAACCTCCTCTAGCCATGACCAATTTCAACACTCTTCTTCCCAAACCATTTATGGTTTCACCCTACTTGGGGCACAGTCTACTGTTTCTTCCTAGGTACCGCCTACTTCAGCCACCTTCATTGCCCCTGCTATGCAGTCTTCTGTGACTACCATGGCAGCCTACCCTCCACCTTCATCCAATCATCCCACCTCCCTTGGGTTAGAGATTAATAAGGTTAGGGAGTACCTTGACAAGTTGCTTCAGCAACAACAACAAAAAAATGCTCAACCACCTATCGTAGTAAATCCTACACCTCAACCAATTTCTACCCAGCCAGCTTTTCTTAGCTCAGGCCCCACCTGGGTACCCCAATCTTCGGTGGTGTCCATTCCTACCCCACCTTTCTCCCAACCCAGTCCAATTCATCATTCAAACCAATCACCTTCTTTTTGGTATCATCCATACCAACAACCTGTCCATTCCACACCGCCTAATCCAGGCAATTTCATCCCATCTCATCATTTTTCAACTCCTCCATTGCATCCTCATAATCATCAAACAAGTCAAAATTTTCATGAAGATTATCGACTCCATGCGATACAACAACAGATTGACAACCTTATGCTCAACATGCCTGGCTCATTTAGTCAGAAACCTACACTAAGGTCGTTGATCAATCAACCAATTCATCCTTCGGTACCTTCACCGCCATATCCGAATGATTTCACATTACCGAAGTTTGACAAATTTTGAGGAACTGAGGATCCTCATGAACATGTGAGCTCATTCATGCATGCTTGCTTTATAATCCAAAATAATGACGCTCTTATGCTCAGAACTTTTCCTCAGACATTAGGGGGAGATGTTGTACAATGGTATAATCATTTAGCTCACCATAGCATTTATGCTTACGAGCAATTGATTAATCTATTTTTAGAATGATTCTCCCTAAATGTTCAAAAGAGAGTCTCATTAGCTGACTTATACAAGCTCAAGAAACATGACGATGAGACTGTTTATGACTTTGGAAACCATTGGAGGGCTATCATTAATAAACTGCCATTCTCCCTACCAATGGAGGAGTTAACCAAAATGTTTACCCAGAGTTGTCTGAAACCTATCTCTTGGTTACTCCAATTACAACAATACAGGACTTTTGAAGATGATTTGGCCCAAGAAAGTATCATAGAAGACATTAAAGTACAAGAGGGTTTTTTAAAACCCCATAGAAAAGAATGGCAACAAAAGGTCCAACAACGAAATAATAATTATGGCCAAAACAAACAAACATAGGCTAGTACAGCCTCAAATGTTAACCAAGTTAATCAAGTGGTGGCGAGCCAGCCCGTAATGGCTCAACAACAACAAGTAATGCAAATTCAACCGCAACCAATTTCTTATCATGCGGTACCTGCACCTACTCAACCAGCTCCCAATACTGGGCCAACCATGGAAACTTGACCTTGGCAAAACAATCGTCCCAAGCGACAGTTCACACCTTTAGATGAACCATATGCGATCATATTCAACAAGTTATATAGCACAAATCAGTTAACTTTACCTGAGATTAAACCTTTAGAACCATCTAGAAGGGGAAAGTATTACAAGGAGTACCTATTTTTTCCTTATCATAGGCAAAATGGGCATGATATCAATAATTGTACAACTTTCAAACATGTGATCCAAGATCTTATTGAGATTGGAGCCATTAAATTGGATAGCACCTTAGCCCAACAAAATCAAAATCTTGGTATATTTCAAACACCCCTTCCACATTGGGAGGAAGCTCCAACAACTTCAGGGGGAGTAACTCAGGTAACTCCTCCTAATCAAGTCAACCATGTACAACCATACCAAGGTTTTGTGGGTACTATTAACGTAGTAACCCGGGGTCAAAGGGCGAACCAACCAAATTATGCTGAACCACAACCACCTGTACAAACCCCCAGTCCACCTCGAGTAACGATGACCCAACGACGTGCTAGTACTTCTCAAGAACCGCTAAATCATTCTACTCAATGCCAACGACCCATCATGTCATTGAGTAGCCGATTAACTACCGGTTTAAAAATGGCTTCCGCCAAGTTATCGATCTATGACCTCATTCAACAATCTCCCCCGCATAGAGAGGCATTAATGGAAATATTAAAGTCAATCGAGCTTAAAACTCAAGATACTAATGCCTTCAACAACTTTGTGGGGAGTATTCAAACATGCATGGAGCCCTCCATCACTTTTTATGATTTTGAAATCAAACCTATGTCAATAGAAAGTATAGATCCTCCACTACATATCATGGCCAAGATCGATCACAAGCCATTCAAGAGAGTCTTAATTGACACCGGTTCCTCAATCAATATCATTACAACATCGATGTTGAGTCATCTAGAGCTGTCGCCATCCCTTATCACAAAGTCGACTTTTACTCTTAAAGCATTCAATGATGCTTTATCTTCCACGGTTGGCATGGTTATCTTGCCCATTGAGGTAGGGGCCTGAAATTTGCATACCTTGTTTCACATCTTGGAAGGGTCCATGGCATACAATGTATTGCTTGGACAACCTTGGCTTAGGGAGATGAGATGTGTCCCTTCTATACTGCATCAATGTCTGAAGTATGTATATGAGGGATAGGTTCATTGTGTACTTGCTGACACTGAACCCTTCAACATTGCAACTATGTCTCAAATCCTTATGAGATTGTGTTGCCATCCACTCATATTTTCTTGACCCCATCTACTTCTTCTATACCATCTTCTTCTAAAGCTCCCATTCCTGAGGAATTCCCCATCATATCGCAACCATCTTCATCTTCCACTATTCCATCTCATTCACAACTTTCTTCATCTCCTAATATTCCTTCTTCATTAGTGACCACATGCACATGTGGCCATGACCAATCATCTCTTTCCACATCATTACCCCATTCTTCTACACCTTCTTCAACATCACCTATTATTCCTCCATCTTCCCAACCATCACCAGCTGATGTTTCACAAGTTAGTGAAGCATCAACCCAACCAAATCCTTCCAATTCTTCTATCCCACATTCTTCTATTCCATCATCTAGTCCATCTCCCTACCAAGTCAAGGTCCATCTCACTGATGCAGGTATTGGTGAGTATGCCATCCAAGATGTCCACATCACATTGTTCAATGTGCAAATAGTTAAAGATTTTGGTCATCCACATGACCAACATTTATCCATTGGATCGATTTATAACATGGTTTCTATGCCAAATTCCATTAATTTTGTATATGGGGGAATAGAGTCATCTTCTAGTCCTACCACCATACTAGAACCTAAGCATCCAATCCCTGCCAATATCGAAAGGATGGAGGGTTTTCCCTCTCGCTATTTCCACAGACATAATTGGCAGCAATTTGGCCTAGGTCGATACTAGCAAGGGGTAACTGAATGCATCGATATGCCATATCAGAGACCCACTGAGCGTTTTGTTCTGGGCTACCAACCACTTCCATCCCTTTATTCTTTTGAACGAGCTTTTCAAAGCATTAATCTTAATTCAAAAGAAGAAATCCTCCACCCCGACGAATCTGAAGATGAAGCCTATGAAGAATTTGATTTCATGTCAAATGGTGATGAATCTGAAGAAGAGTCGGCACCCATTGTTCCCTTCACTGAACAGGAAGAGTTTTATCTCCAATTGTTCCCTCTCCAAGAGGCCATCTTTCGCTTGCTTCTTCCATAAGAACGAGGTGAACCACCCCCTCCACCACATCCATAAGCCATAATCCAAACCTGTATTATATGTATATACTAAAATAGTGGTTTTCACCACTACCAAAAAAAAAATCAAAAAATTCGAAAAAAAAAAAAAAAACTCAAACTAAAAAAAAAAAAAAAACTGAAAAACTATGTTGTTTTGCATCTCAGGTCTTCCGAGGTCTTCATCGGTTTTCCCTTCCATTCCACCCATCCTTTCTTCCATAAGTCGAAAATGAATTTTGAAGACTTATTCACCCCGCTCCATAATCCATATGATCCAGATAAGCCAATCCTGATCAACCCAAGCCTGATTGGCATGGATCGGATTTCATCCCCTCCTATTTCAGAATTCATCCTTTTTGAGGAATTGTTAAGGGCTTCCGTCAACTACATTCCTCCTTCACCTCCACATTCACCTTCATATTCTAAGCCAGAGGTCTTCCAGGCAGACATAGACGAGAGCAAGGCACAGGAGCTTGATGAAATTTTAGATGACATAAATTTAATCCCTACTCCCCATCAGCTTGAGGAAGGTTCCCACATGTCTATTGAAGAAACTATCGATGTAGACCTTAGTATAGACCAAGATGGCACCCAAATTATGAAACTGGCTAAAATTTTATCATCAGATGAACAAGAGCAAATGATTGCTCTACTCAAGTGGAAGAAGGAGATATTTGCATGGTCTTACAAAGACATGCCAGGCCTAGACCCTAATTTGGTTGTCCATAACCTCACCTTACAAAAATATGCTAAACCTGTCAAACAGAAACTTAGGAAAATGCATCCTACCATGGCCCTCATAGTTAAATCGGAGATTCAGAAACTTCCGGATGTTAAATTTGTCGTCCTGATTGATTATCCTGAGTGTATTTCTAACATGGTACCCGTTCGCAAGCCTAACGGGGGGATACGTGTTTGCACCAATTTTTGAGATCTAAATAAAGCGTGTCCTAAGGATGACTTTCCTCTTCCAAACATTGATACTCTTGTCGATACTTGCGCTGGTCATGAAATGCTTTCGTTCATGGATGGATTTTTAGGATACAACCAGATTCGAATAAACCCTGAAGATCAACACAAAACAACATTTACCACACCTTGGGGAACTTTTTGTTACAGGGTGATGCCCTTTGGCCTTAAGAATGCAAGTGCAACCTATCAACGAGCCATGACTTATATTTTCCACGATTATATGCATAAGATTATCGAAGATTATGTGGATGATTTATTGGCAAATCCTAAAACTCGACAAGAGCATTTTGATGTATTGGAAAAAGTTTTTGATAGGCTTCTAGAGCATAAAGTAAGGTTGAACCCTAAGAAATGTGTCTTTGGTGTTACCTCAGGAAAACTCCTAGGTTTTATTATCTCTAAACGAGGTATTGAGGTGGACCCAAACAAGGTCAAAGCCATTATGGAAATGTGTCCCCCAACTAATTTGAATGAGTTGCATAGTTTGCAAGGAAATATTAATTCAATCCGTCGCTTTATTGCACAACTTTCTGATAAATGTAGGCCATTTTTCCACCTACTACAAAAGGGGGTACAATTTTCATGGACAGATGAGTGTCAGAAAGCCTTTTATGACATCAAGCAGTACTTAGCGTCTCCGCCAGTCTTAGCTTCGCCTCGTCCAGGGGTCCCTTTCAATATTTATATCTCAGCAACGGACTTTGCCTTAGGGACAATGCTTGCACAAAAGAATGAACAAAATCATGAGCAAGCTGTCTATTATATTAGTCGAACATTGGTAAGCTATGAAACCCGATATGCTTATGTGGAAAAGTTGTGCTTAGCAGTGGTTTTTTCCACTAAGAAACTTTGTCATTATATGCTTAACCATACAACATATGTCATAGCTAGAGAAAACCCTCTGCGTTATATGATGTCTCGCACTTATAATAACACTCGTACCACCAAATGGATAATTTTGCTTACCGAATTCGATCTTGAATTCATTAGCCAAAAATCCGTTAAAGGTCAAGTTATAGCCGATCAACTTGCGAAAGCTCCACTACCTAGTGATCATCCTTTGATTATTGAGCTCCTAGATGATTCAGTATTTGCTATCATCGAACAAGAAGAGAACATCATTCCAGAGGAAGATGTTGACATCACACTATTCTTTGATGGCTCTAAGTGCGCGAAAGGTCAAGGTGCTGGAGTTGTGTTTCATACACCTCAAGGGATTCCCATCCCTTTATCATTCAAACTAGACTTCCAATGCACCAATAATACAACAAAGTATGAAGCCTTAATTTTAGGTCTTCAATCAGCCATAGCTATGAGTATTAAGCGTATTCGGATATTTTGGGATTCTCAACTCGTGGTTAAACAAATTACAGGAGAATACCATGCCAAAGAACCTACCATTAAACTTTATCATGATGTAGCAATGAAGTTTCTCTCTAAGTTTGATTGGTATGAGATCACTAGTTTGCCTCGTTCAACTAATAGATTTGCGGATGCCATGGCCTCTCTTAGATCATTGATTCCAAAGGACTCCCTTGGAGAGGTACAGCCCCTAATCATTTCCACAATCTCTAAGTCTGCAATTGTTCGTGCTGATTCTAAGGATGAAAAAGATGTTTGCTTTATCCATTCGAATCCATATGAGCCTTGGTCTAGTGAGATAGTAGCCTTCCTCAAGTTTGGAACACTCCCATATGATTTGTCTCGAACTGCCCACCGCTGTTTTAAGAAAAAGGCAGCTCGTTTTGTTCTTTTGGGGGATGTGTTGTATAAACATGGATATGATGGAGTACTCCTTCGCTGTCTAGAAGTATGTGAAACACATAGAGCTATTGTTGAAGCCCATGATGGTACTTGTGGTGGTCATTTTAGTGGAATGGCCATTGCAAAGCATATTTTACGTATGGGGTATTATTGGCCCACTATGGAACAATATTGTTGCAAGTATGCTAAACAATGTAAAAAAGTGTCAAGAACACGCTAATTTAATCCATATACCATCACAAGCTTTACAGCCCATCCAAAGCCTTTGGCCCTTCTCATAATGGGGTCTCGATTTAATTGGCAAGATTTCACCTGCCTCTTTAGGACAGCATACTTTCATCATTACAGACCATCGAATACTTCACAAAGTGGGTTGAAGCTATTCCTCTAACCAGTACGACAAGTCCTAGAATTGTGGAGTTTATACTTCACCATATCATTTGTCATTTTGGTATTCCCTCTAAAATCATTTTTGATAACGACAAGTCTTTTAAGAATAAAGATGTTCGAGCTCTTTGCGAAAAGTATAATATCCAACATAGTTTATCAACTCCTTACTACCCACAAGCCAATGGACAAGCTGAAGCTTCCAATAAGACCATAATTGCTATTCTTAAGAAACTTGTTAAAGAAAATCATAAAGATTGGCATACACAAATCCCCTTGGAATTATGGGCTTACAGAACAAGCATCAGAACTCCCATTGGGGCAACGCCATTTTCTTTGGTCTATGGAGCTGAAGCAATCATGCCTCTTGAGCTCGAGATCCCTTGCAAATTTCTTTGCAGGAATTTATCGATGATGATACTGCTAGACAAGCACGTCTTGATCAACTCACACTCATAGATGAAAAACGAATCAATTCTTTAGAGCATTTACGAGTTTATCAAGACCGATTGAAACGTGCTTACAATGCCAAAGTAGGAGATCTTGTCCTTAAATAGAATCAACAAAACACCAATGCATTGCCGCATCTTCGAGATAAATTCGTGGCTAATTGGTTAGGTCCATATATGGTCACCGAAAGAGTGGGTAATGGAACTTATAGACTTGCCAGTTTAGAGGGAGAGGAAGAACCCGAACCACTTAATATTATACACTTGAGGGCATTCTACGCATAGTTTGAATTTTATATGTACATATATACATGGCTTGTACAACAAAAAAAAAAACAAAAAAAATAAAAAGAATTTGCATTTCATTGTTAGTTGCATACATCTCATTCAAAAACATTGCATTTCATGTGCATACATCTCATTGAAAACCATAACATTTCATTTTCAGCCATAGTTGCATATCATGTTAGAGACCATTTTATCTTTTGGATATAAAATTTGGTCAAGCAAAAGTCATGTTGCCTTAATCAGGGGCACCTTCATAAAATCCATCAAACCGAATTGTCATTCGTACACCCATTTTCCATTTGCACATATTTACATTGCCAAAATGTTTTCAGTCACTCAACCATTCCTAGTGTTTTAATCAAACTTTGAAATGCATGTCAAAGTTCTCTAGGGCCATATCACAAATTACACTAAATAAAATCTTGAGTATTGGGAAATGATTTCAAAAGCGGTCTTGAACCTATCACATTTTCACATCTTAAAAACATCTTGTGTTAAAGAGAAATAACACAATCCTTGGGTTGTGCCTTGAAGTGAAAAGGGTAATCCTCATTTTTCTTATCATGCAAACATAGTCCATAAAACAGTGGTTCTTACCACTATCACAAGCAATCACAAAATATAAATATAAACAGAGTAGTAAGGATAGGGTAAAATTCTCATCATACTTCGGTTGAGAATCCAATTCCCCAAAGCTCTAAGGAAATGAACATTTTTCACACACCACTGATCCCAAATAAGTTGTAAGGATCATACTACTTGTCCAATCAGACGGATAGGTAGTCACCCCCAAGGCTTACAAAGGTCAAAAACAACATGGACTATGGAGTTAACCTTCACCGGGGCTATAGACGCTTGACTGGAAGTGGAGTATACTCATTGCGTGGCGACATGTCTCTCCTCAAAAAGAGACCTCTGAATGCTCATACGGACAAACTAGCTTCGGGGTCTTCTCCATAACAGGGTTACCTAATTTATGCAAGATGAGGTTAATGAACACACTTGCACACACACAGGTTTTTGATTGCCTAGAGTCACTACCATGCTTCTGATTTGGTTAATGAACTCGCATGCACACACATTTGGTCCTAGTTGAATTAGGCAGTATTAGTAAGTTTGTTTGATACCACTAGCATTTTTGAGTCTTTGTAAAATAGTCTTCCTCCATATCTTCTTCCATATCGTCCTCCATATCTTCTTCCATATTCATGTCATTCCATACGTCATCCATTCACAAGCCACCAAGTTCGGTGCCCCTGATTAAACAATTATGATAACAGTTGGCTAAATCTAACTATCTAAAAATATGAGTGCTTCTTAGTGCATATTTCATTTACTTAGTCTTGCATTAATCATCCATAGATTTACATATCATTTACTTAGTCTTGCAATAATCATCCATAGATTTGTATGTTATATACTTAGTCTCGCATTAATCATCTATAAGTTTGCATTCCATTCCATCACATATGTATCAAAAACATTAAAACATATCAAAACATGCATCACAAAAACATAGGCATTCACACAAAAGAGAGTAAAACACCAAATAAATAAAAGCCATGTATATATATATGTATAAAGGACAAACTGTACGAGGAATGCCAAAAGGTTACAATATACAATAGAGCACCAAGGCTCATAAAGAGTGCATCTAAGCACTAAGCTAACCATCAAAAGAGGACCCCTGAGACCTAGTAGGAGCCCTAGACCTAGTGGTGTGTCTAGAATCACTACGCCTAGAGACAGAAGAGGATGGAGGATCAGGAAACACAATGTGATGCCCAAATAATGTGTCCTCCAGAGCCTCAATGTAATGAGTCCTCGACCTAAACCTAGCTATGTCTATCCCATGCCGTTGCTACCACTTTGCTAGCTCTGCCTGGAGTCTCATCATCCTGTCATCCTGGGGCACCCTGGTCGCTCTATCCAAGTCCGCCTACAGCTGGGCCATCCTCTCCTCCTGAGCAGCTAATCGGGCATCCCGCTCTATCGCTTGCTGCTCTAGCCGAGCTATCCTCTCATCCCGGGTAGCTAACATAGCATCACACTCTACTATCTTCTACTGTAGCTGTGTCAGCTCGTTCTCGTGCCCGCTAGGGGGTATCTCCCTAGCCTCTCCTGTAGCCTCTCCTAGGCCCTCTCTACCATCCTCCTCGTCATCTTCGCTACCCGGAGCCTACCGTGCCATCTTCCCCTTTTGCCTTCGACTGTCAGATCGAATGCGGGGACCCTCCCTGTGCTTGGGAACCTTCGCGGTTCCCTCGCCCTCTCCAGCCCCAGCCTTGAGCTCTTCGGCTCCACCAACCACCAATGGTGGCTCCCACCTCGGCTCTACGGCCATCCATGCTGCATACTCAGCTATCACCCTAACGTCATCCATGTCAGGGATCTCCATGTCCTCATCGTCCTCTGTCTCCTCCCTCCATGGCTCAGTACACGACAAATCACCCTCTGATATGTGCCTTCGATAGTGCACTGGCTCACTGGGGACATCCTGCCTCAACCCAACCTATCGGAGTACTCGAGACATCTGTATGTACTTTGCCTCGCTATGGCTTTGCCCCAGTACCCATATGGCCTGTCGCACCCATCTCAGGTGCTCTCCATTCCCAATCCACCTTGCCTCCTACCAAGGCCTCCAAATGACTTGGGCATCTATCAAGTCTGCCCATAATCTCCTATACCATTGCCCCGATCTCACGGGGCAGCTAGGCTGTCTCTCATCTACCGCTGGCCATCTCCTACCATAATCCTGGCTCATGTCCCAGTGAGCCCAAGGCAACCCCTCTGGTTGAGCCACTCTAAAGTGCTCCCAGCCCCAGCACTGGAGAACCACACTACAACCTAGACCCTTCCGGCCCCGTCTATGAACCTCATACAACTCCTGGTACACCTGCACCAATAAAGTAGGCACCCAAGCATACACTACCCTATTAGTGAGCATATCGCTCACTACACCCATCAGGTTCCATGGGAACCTGCACTCGGTGCTGTTCGGGGCCACAATGTTGGTCAACACGAACATCATCAGAGCCTCCATCGCTACCAACTCCTTGGCCGTATACATGGCCAAGTATGGGATCCCCCCGCTCTCCATCCGGATCTCTCTCTAGTCATCCCCAAACAACTTGGCCATCTCCATGGCCCTATCTCGTCCAAACTCCACCCGTGCCCCCTCCATGGGCACCTTGAGGATGTGGTATACATCCTCAAGCGTCACCGTCATCTCTCTAGTCGGGAGCTGGAACGTCCCCCGATCTGGATCCCACCTCTTGGCCAAAGCCGAGAGGTACCCCTCATCCGCCCGAACTACCTCCAACCGGGCTACCTTCGCCAGCCCCACTACCTCCAATATCTCCCAGTCTTCCTGGGACAATGACCTCCTCATCCCCAGAATGATAGGGGAGAACCGGTGTCATGCCTCTAACACCCTAAGCTGCAAAACAACAAAACAAAAATTTGTTACAATTTTTTCCCAAAAAAAAAACTGCAAAAAAAAAAAAAAAAAAAAAAACACATAATAAGTACTTGCTTAAATGAACAAATACCTCAGCTGGCTGCACTGGCGCGTCCACTACCATATCCGCCATAGCACCCGCATGCTTCACTCTCCCACACAACCTTTCACTTCACTCCACTCCCTCAGACGCACTTCTCTCAAGCTCGAACGCACAAATGAGCAAAATTCTCGCTGAAACTGTTTAAATAGCTGGTTTTGGCACCCTGAAACACAGTGGGGCATTTCATGGCACATTTAGATGTAGTGCTACGTCTGTAGATCACCTAAACACCGATGGGCATCTCTGCCACCCCCAAATGCAGACCGACGTTTGGTGGTAGTATTGTATAAAGGAACAAAACTTGCAAAATTGAAGCTTACCTCCTTCAAATTTCATCAAATTCAATTCATCCATTCTTCTTATCATAATAAAATATTTTGTGAAGGTTACAACAGTTTTGGATACAAATTTTGTCATTTTTCTCAAAAAGCGCATCATTCAACATTGTTTTACAAATTGGGTTAAAAATGTTCAAAACCTTCACAAAATTAACCACATTCATCAATTCTTCTGATCTATCGTCAATTTCATTCATTCTTCTTTCATCATGCATATTTTTGCCAAATAAAATTAAAGTAAACCTCGTATCTAGTGGTATATTCTATCACCTTGGCGATTGCAGCGATTTGCATCCATGCAATTCGGTAAGAGGATTAAACCACCATAAGGGCACTTACCATTTATCATCATCAATTATTTCACTTGTTTGAAAATTGGAAATCAATTTTGGGTATTCTACTTTTCAAGTGACCTCATACCAAGATTAATTTGCTCAACGAGTTGTCATTGATGGCCTAGTTCATGGGGCCTTAAACATGGACAATCTTTAATATCATCATTATTTTGAGTCTTGCTAGAGATTGAGGCTACCTAGGTTGATTGGTTCCGACCCGAGTAATTATCCATACAGTCACTAGGAGCATCTCTGAGTTCTGGAATCTTTCATGCATCTTTCATCTTTGCATATCAATGGCGCCAAGAAGGTAATTTCATCAACATTATGGATGCACACACAGGAGTTGGGGCATCCGTTATCAATTTTTAATTTTCTTATAGTGGAATTCAATTTACATGATCATGGAATTTATAGTTTGGCAAAAATCCCTTTATAACTGTTGGGGCAGAAAACGGTCCATCTTTCACATCCCTCATATCGTCTTCAATCATATTATTTTCTGGTTTGTACACCAACCCCTTTCCTATTGGGACATAAACAGATGGTTCATACACCAACCCCTTTTTTTCATCGTTGGGGCAAAAACGGTTCATTTTCTTCCAAATTTCTTCCAATTGGCTTGTGAGAACCATTCTCGCTCACCAATTGAGGGGGTAAGCTGATAAAATTTTAAATATTCTTTTATTCTTTGGTCTTCAAAGTTGTGCTTTAGTCTTGAGAGAGAGTTGCGTCTGATCCAGCTTTTCAGGTGTCTTAAGTTTTTGTGTTGCATTGTGTCTTCACACAAAGTAGCTCAAAAAGGGGCATCTGTAGACACCAAAATCCAGCCACTTTTAAGTCATCTATACCTTCCTGTTATCCACGTGTCAGTCATCCACCTTCCCGCCATTATTTGGCCCAAATCCACACCTTCCCGCCATTATTTGGCCCAATTTCACCTTTTCCTGCCATTATTTGGCCTTTCCCGCCATTTTTCATTCCCAAATTTATTTAAATTAATATTTATATATATTTTTTAATATTTTAATATATATATAAAGATACTTTAAGTGATTTAATCTGAGCCGTCCATCCTTCATTTAATCTCATCCGTCCATCCATCTTAATCCGTTTCACAACCTAGATTTATTCTCTACCCTTGGATCCACTTTAATCTTAGCCACACGTTCAAAGTGTCGTTAAAACCCTAAAGTGTGCCCTAAGAGTATATTATAAATTGAGTCACCTTGATGGATCAAACCCTATGTCTTTTACGACTTCTATCTTGGCTATATTTTCTATCTTTGCTATATTTTGGACCTATCTCTTCTATTTCATCTATCTCTTCAGCCATCCATCGCCGCCCCTTTTCGTCGCATCCATCGCCTCATCCATCGCCAACTTCGCTGCCATCCCTTCTGCAGCATTCTGCAGAATCCCCCATTCTTGTCGCAAGTGCCCATGGGCGTTTACCAAGTGCCCACGGGCATTTACCCACAGCCACAGACTCAGACCGGCGTCTAAAACCTTGATCCAGAAGCACGCGGGCGTTCAGCGAGTGCACCAGGGTGCCTTCTGCAGCCGATTTGACAGCCACATTACTTCCAGATGCCGCCTAATCTAGCCGCATTAATAGAGAATAGGTATAAATCAATTTAAAGCAAGTAACTTCTTTTCTTTTATTAATCTATTGTTGAACTCCTGCATTCTATTTTTCTAGGGTTTTAAATTGTTTCTGAGGGCTCACACAGTGGAGCCCTCTTATGCCAACTAGGGTTTTGGAGAACCCTAGCACAAACTATAATTTGTGTATCACAAAAAGGGTTACAGGCCCTGTTGTACTCAAAAGGAGTTTTTAAACTCCACTAATTAATAAAAATTGTTTGTTTTGTGCAACTTTCTTGTATTCCATTATTGTGGTTTTATTTCTGTTTGGAGTTGTATTTTTAATCTACAATTTCTCACCCACTATTTTCCAACGTTGGAATGTGAGGACTTATCAAATTTTTAACACTTGATGATGGAAAAAATATTATAAACATTATATTATAAAATTTACTTTATAATTAGTCACCAATTTTTTGTTATCACTCATAGAAAGTTGCATATATCACGCTATGGATCTTTTTTTTTATGAATTCAATTCTTGTTTGACTAGATCATTGTTATAGGGCTAATAATGGATCAAAAGTATCTTTTTAAGAGTTTTATATGAGTTTTTAAATGTGTTTTCAGTTGTGTATGCTTCTGCTAATATGTTATTTCCTGCTCTGAATTGCTATGTTCTTCTGGTAGTTGTTATTGTTAATACCTTGATTTCCTCTTGATGATACACGTTGAGAAGGTGTTGTGAATTTTATTGGGTTAATGTGGCAGTATGGTTGGAAAAATTGGTGATATAGAATAATGAACACTAGTGTAATTTTGCAATGAAGGACTATGATGAATGTGGTGGAGTATTTTTTGTGAAAATGGTTATGAATGGCCCTTTAGATCACTGCTCTAATACCAGTTGGTAGGAACTTGGTTCCTAGCAATGGTGAAGAGTGGAAAATAAATGGAAATGGATACAAATAAGTAATGAATAAGAATCGTTGTTTCACTTGGAGGAAGACCTACTAGTGCTCTCAAAGAGATAAATATTTCTTGTTCAATGGATGCTTAATGACACCCATGCAATTGCATCTAAATACCTATCTAATAGTTATGAGGTGAAAGGACACAATGGTCCATAATAGAATAAGTTAATTAATAATATATTAAGGTTTAGGATTAGGATCCTAACAAGGTAAAACCAACTAGCACATTTATGTGGCACCTTTGCACACCTTTGACATCATTCTTGGTGTATATTAGCTAAAATCCCATAAGGCTTTTTTAAATTTTAATGATAGATAGATGGATTTTATAGATGTATCTAGCCATAGAATTAGAATTATTTGTGATCTTGGTTTTGTTAAACCAAGGTTATGCATAAGGGGTTGGACTCAAAATGTACTTGTAAAAAAATGGTGAATCCTAATCAAAATCATGGTGAATTAAGGCAAACCCTAAGAAAATTAAATCAATCATCTTCACAAAAAAAATTGGGGTATTTGAAGCCCTAAAAAGTAAGGTCATATTTGAAAACATTTTTGACCTATTAAATCACCTTATAACTTTCTAAAAACACCACCATTATAGCAAGCTCAAAAAGAGATTTCCAAAGAGTACAAATATGCTTATTTTTGGATATTTATTGTGGTGAATTGATCCTAAGAAGCAATTGGTCCAAAAAAAATTAGTTGAATGGGAAGACATCAAGGGTCATCATATTTATCAATTTTCAATTTTAGAAATCTTAATATTCACCCAATTTGTGAATATTCACCACTGTGCATAACCCTTTGTTAAACCATATCTATTGTCAGCAATGCAAGTAAATATGATAATAAGGAAGAGGGGAATGATCTACGTAGTTAATATGAACAAGAAAGAAGAGATTGAAGCTGATTCTGACCTCTTTCAAAAGCATCCTATTTTGTGTGAGTTCAAGGATGTATTTTTTGAGAACCTATGAGGTTTACCTCCTCGAAGAGAATTTGACATTTCTATAGAATTATTGCCTAGAGATGCACCCACTACTAGGGCACGATATAGGATAACTCCTATAGAGTTACAAAAACTCAATATGCAACTCTAGGAATTATTGGAGAAGGGGATCATCAAGCCTAGTGTGTCATCATGGGGTGCTCCTATTTTTTTTGTTAAAAAGAAATATGAATCCTTGAGAATGTGCATAGTGTATCGAATGTTGAATAAAATTACCATCAAGAATAGATATTATTTTCCAAGAATAGATGATATTTTTGATCGACTAAAAGGAGCTACCATATTCTCAAAAAATTACCTTAGATTAGGTTACCATTAGTTGAATATTCAATAAGAAGACACTCATAAAACTATTTTTAGAACAAGGTACGGGAATTGAGTTTACTACATTTGGGTTTAATAGCACCCCAAATGCATTCATGAATCTCATGAATAGTATTTTTAGAGAGTATTTAGACCATTTTGTGCTTGTGTTCCTTGATGACATATTGATCTATTCCCATAATAAGGAGGAACATGATCAATATATGAGAATTATGCTTGAGATTTTTAGGAAGAATCAACTATTTAGGAAGCTATCAAAGTATGAATTTTACACTCCACAAGTATAGTAATTGGGGCACATAGTATTTATAAAGAGGATTGTTGTAGATCCCAAAAATATTGAAGAAATTATTGATTGACCTGCTTCCAAGAATATAACTGACGTGCACTATTTTATGGGGTTATCATACTACTACAAGTTGTTCGTTAGAGCATTTTTTAATATTGTTCAACCTATTAAAAACCTTAAAATATAAGGAAAGGATTATAAATTGCCAAAACAATGTGAGAAAGCCTTCCAAATTTTAAAATAAATATTGATGATTGCACTAATTTTACAATTACCTAATCCTACCAAGAAGTTTACAATATGAACAAATGCATTTATAGAGGGATTAGGAGGGGTTCTTACCCAATAAGGCATGGTCATTACATTTTAATCAATAAAACATAATATATATGAGGTAAACCATAAAAATCATAACTTGGATATGGCAGTGGTGCATACTTTTAAGATTTGGAGGTACTATTGCTTGGAAAATCATTTCAACTCAAGATAGATCACCAGAGTTTAAGGTACATTTTTACTCAACCATTTTTTATGCCAAACAACATTGATGGATGGAGTTTATGGATAAGTATGATTTTGGAACTGAATATATCAAGGGTAAGAATAATAATATTGTAGATGCCTTGAGTAGAAGAGGGTATATTTCTACAATAAAAAAATATCATTAGGATTTGATAGATCAGATTAAGGATTTGCAAATATGTATTATGTTAGACATGTCAAGCTTAAATGGAACAAGAACCTAGAAAAGATACATGTTTTATACATAGGGATGATTTGTTGTATTATAAGAACAGATTGGTTGTTCTAAATATGGGTGGATTGAGTGAAAAATCCTTTAGGAGGCACATAATACTCCTTATTCTGCACATCTTAGTGGGGCAAATATGCACGAGAGCTTGAGGAAGGCCTATTAATATCCAGGGATGAAAAAGGACTTTAATAATTATGTGGCTAGGTTCTTAGATTATCAAAATGTTAAGGTACAACATTTGCACCCGGTAGGGCATTTGTACCCACATGATGTTCCTACGCAAAAATGGTAGGTGGTTTCAATGGATTTTTTAGTTGGTTTACCTAAAACTAGATTTAGGCATGATGTAATCCTGATGGTTGTGGATAAGTTAACCAAGGTGGCACACTTTATAACTAGGAAAATTTAGGATGATGCATCTACTATAGCAAATAATTTTTCTAGGGAGATAGTGTGACTTCATCATTTTCCTAAAGTTATAATCTCTGATAGAGATTCACACTTCACCTCAAAATTTTGGTAGGCTTTGCATGAAGTGTTCAGTACCAAACTGAATATTAGTTCAACATATCACCTTGAGATAGATGGAAAGATTGAGAAGGTGAATCAGGTCTTAGAGGATATGCTAAGAATGTATTGTATGGATCAATATACTAGATGGGAAGATTATTTGTAACTAGTTGAATTCACATACAATAATAGTTATCATACATCAATAGGTATGGCACCATTTGAAGCCATGTATGGGAGAAGGTGTAGGACTTCCTTGTCATGAGATAATTTAAAATATCAGGTAGTGTGTTCAGATAAAAAATTATAAGAGAAATAAAATTTCAACTAAAAAGAATTTAGCAAAAGTTGAAAGAGGCCACAGATCACCAAAAGAGCTACGTAGATCTCAAAAACACACCAATAGAATACTCTATTGGAGACAAGATGTTCTTAAGGGTGAAATATACTAAAATTTCTATAAAATTTTCTAAACTTGACCCTAAATATGTGGGTCCATTTGAAATCATAGGAAAAATAAGCCCTATGGCATACAAACTTGTTCTACCACCAATTTTATCAAAAATCTATATTTTCTTCCATGTGTTCGTCCTTAGGAAGTATATTTATAATCTTGGTCACATTTGGAATGTTTCTAATTTGAAAATGATAGACCTAATAAAAATTTAAGTTCGACTTGTTCGTATACTTGGTTTTAGGACCAAGAACCTAATAAATAGGAACATAGAGCAATATTGGGTCCAATGGGACCTCTATTCAGACAAAAATATCACATGGAAGAATGTGGCTGATATGCAAAAATAATTTTCTTTTCTATTTGAGTAAACATAAACATTTTAAAAACTATTTATGTTGATTTATGATGTACTTGTATATATATGGGGATGCAAAACTAGACTACTGAGTAGAGTAGATTTTGTGTATGTTTTGGTTTATGCATGGATATATGGTTAAATGTAAAATGAAACATCATGTAAATGGATTATGAAAAAAAAATTGAATTATTGCTAGATTTGTGAATGAATATGATTACATGATGTATGATTTGTGAATGGATTTTTATTGATAGTTATATAAATAAAAATGTAAATGTATATGTTTAACTTATTATTTAACCATGCACTAAACACAGGGACTATGTTTATTTCTAGTGGGGGAGGATGTAACAACCCTCCTCACATGACCTCTGATAGCAAATAAATTGATGATTTATACTTTCCTTTTTCCTCTAGAATGTGGTACTATTGAAGGTTGTTGTGTATGCAGGATAAATCATATTTCTTTGATGAACAAAATAAGGTCATCAATAAATGTAAGTGGGAAGTGATGATTCAGCTCGTGAGTACATGGAAGCTCACATAATTGCACATCATGTAGGAGCATCATGAATAATTCTTATTATTGTTTATTTTTTTTGGAGTGTGTGCTTGATGTCTGACAAAAAGAGAATAATGCATATGTATATCTTTGATGGAAATAAAAGTGCTAAAGGTATGGGAGCCATTCTTAATTATGTGCTTAGTAATTTGTAGATTATTTACTTGTTCATTATTGAATTTATGAAGTGAAATAGAAATTATATATTTATATATATATAATATTAGATCTGAATATAATAAGTATAATAATTAAAAATATATAGTGATATAAATAAATAAAATGAAAGGCAAAAATACATTTTACTACCTTATTGCATAGTAGTCATAGTGGGTTATGGCAAAGGTAGTTAATAATAATGACTCATAATGGTCATGATGTTTCTTTTAACCTCTATCAGGTTCTGCTCAATGGGCGAGGAGGAAGTGGGTTGGGAGAGAGAGAAGTGATATCTAAAATTGTATGAAAAAAAAATAGAATATTATCATCTGTATGGTTTTGGATTTTTTGGAGAGCGAGAGAGAGTGTTGGAAGTATGGAACCTAGTAATAGATTCCAGGTTGGAATACTTTTATTTTCTTGTCTTTTGAAAATGTATTGAACAAGTTAAAATACTTATGGTGCTAAAAAAGTCTTGTATGATGCCTGTTGAATGGAATGGAATCAAAAAATTATTGTTGTGTATATCTTGATTGTTGATATAATAGCTTGGAATCTAAAATGGAATACTGTATATACTTTTTATAATTGTGTAATGCAATTGCAAATGATTTACTTATAATTTCATATATAAAACAAGATGTGCAATTGTTATTATTGCTACCATTGTTTATAAAATATGGATAGAGAAAATGCATGTATGAGAACTATTTTAAGGATAAAAAATATTTGGTTACTATTGTGTGAATCATGGTACATAAAATACATGAAAGCATAGTTGTAAACAAATAGCTTTACATTCATAAATAAGGAGCCAAATTTTGATCCATTTTGCCATCAAAATATAAACCAATAGAACTCATGGTTTTTAATGTAAGACTAAAGTTGCATGTCATGATAATGAGTGTAAGCGATACGTGGATAGGGATGTGTAGGAGTCTTTGTGGAGGATTTATTCAGCTAAAGACACTATATCCTCATATCTATTTAATCTTCTACTAAGTTGATTCAATGCAGTTTTCTACTATGTGAGTGGTTGTTATTTACAATCAAGATGGATTGGGTAACAATATACTTCAACTTGCTGAATCAAAAATGAGATAAATTATGTAGGAATTATTTTATTGAGCTAGCAAAGTAGACATGATATAATTATTTGAAAATTGTATCAATACGTATTGCATGCAAGAATTTTATTATTGTTTTGTTGAAATGATTTTAAATATTTTATCATAAGATGTTTGTTTTACCTCGGTGGTAGAATTGAATAGTTTTTGTAAAAGAATCAATTTATTTGATGATAATAAAGCTTTATAATTATTTTTTTATTTTTAAATGTATTTGAAATAATATATTTACAATTAGTATGTTGATATTACCAAATATAGGATTCTATGGTCACTTTTTTGTTAACTTGTATCTCAGTTTAACAAACAACAGGGGTAGCCAATTTTTGTTCCCATAAACGAGGCTCAGCGAGCAAGCTATTGTAGTTAAAAATTTCAATTAACCTATTGTATCTTTCTGAGTACTTGTGTGATAATCTTGAAATAGAAAATTGAAGCTTGTGTTAAAATGACACCCTACTTGCCATGTAAATCTAACTTTAATAATGAGAAATAGAAGGTAATATGTTTCACTATTTAGACTCAAACATGTATGTATAACAATCTAGGATTGTTAATTTATCGATGAAATTGAACTAAGAAAGACCATTGAATATGTTGAAAATACATTTAAACTAATATCACAATTAATGTTCCTTTATGTCCAATGGGATAGCAATAAGCAAAAGAAAAAGTTAAACTTTAGTTTTATAGTAGATGTCATATTGTAGTAGCAATATTGGTTTACTTTGATTCGACACTATTTTTATTAACTATAGGTTAGTATTTAAGTTATGTTATTATTTTAAAAAATAATAATAAAAATAAATGATGAATGATCTGAAGTGCTATATGATTTGAAATGAGCACTTATATTAGCATTGCTTTAGATATTTATATAATTAAGATAGTGAATGGTTTTATTTAAAGTAACTTTTAAATTATATACTTATATTTTAGCTAGCTCATGACTTATATACATGGATATATAAATATAGTGGGTTAGTATTTCATGAGAATAGTATATTAAGGGAATATTGGTAAGGACTAATGATACCATATTAAAAACAAGAAATCCTAATAACACTAACAAACTATTAAACTATTAGTAACATATACTTAAGTAATAATATTTAAGGTTTAGGGAAACACTTAGAGGTTAAACCTTGAGTCCAAATTAAACTCATGAGAAATGATGAGTAGAATCAATCATCATGGAAGATGATTAAAATATATAATTAAATATACCCAATGGCATTGAGATGTGGGCAAGCATTCAACATGACTCGGGAGCAACCATATTCTAATAGAATAGGTCATATCAAGTGACCTTGTCACAATTAGTAATGAGGAGCAGTATGGAATGTGACCTCTAGGTTGTTTCCCAAGAGTATGGTTATAGGTCATTGTACCTAGTTGACTATAAGTGGGTTAGTATGACTATGTAACTAGACCAGCCATGAGTTTGGTATGGTATAAATTATCATGAGTCAAATGGGATAGTTTAGACAAAGACTAGTGCCACAGTAATAACATGGCTCTAGCTAACTCTAGGAAGAGGACAATCAGCTATAAACTAAGTATATGTATGGTAACCCCCTTACATATATAAAATGAATAGCTTAACTGAATAATTCATTCTTTGATATGCTAAGGGATGGGGAGAGTATGCATCCACCCACTAGGTGTTATGAGCCCTAGAGAACGACCCTAGCCATGGTTTTACCCTCATGATAGAATAAGAGGAAGTTAAATTAGACAAGTAGATTCCATAAAATGGCATCTTCCATGGAATTTGGTCAATATTTTCCACTTAAGAGACTATCTGCAGTAGTCTTGATTCCAAAAGTGGTATGATATACCTTGTATTGATTAAACTTTATGAACAATTGGGTGAACCATAATTGTTGTAAACATGAAAGCACTTCTTAGGTTAAACAATAAACTTAGACAAAAAAATTACCCTTGATAATTATTTGGATTATTTATGTGGTACAACCAAGTGAGTAGACTTGGGTTGTTACAAGTATCACCAAAAAAATGGTCAATGGCCACATACCCTATTTGTAGTTGTCACCCTAAGAGTGTATACAAAGAGCTATCATTTGGAGGTAAATCCATGATTGGTTTCTCAACATATATTCCCTTGAGGAATATTGTTGGTAATAAAAGAGTATTACTCACTTAGAAAACCTTTGTGGTCAGTGAGGTTAAGCTTAAGCCATTAGGAAGTCGTAGTCTAAGGTCCAACTCATCACCAAAATTTCCACAAAAGTGCCATAAGGTCATCAACAACAACCTTACAATGAGTATGGAAACAAGAAAATAATATTGAAGGTGAGAAGGAAGTTATAAGAGGTGGAAACAAAGGCAATGATAGGCTCAAGGTGTAAAGCAATGTAGTTGGATTTACAAAATTGAATCAGTGCATAGTTAAAGTTTCTATAGCATAGGAGAAGAACCCAAAGCGAAAACATGAGAGAAGTAATGTGGACAAGGATAATAGAACATGGGTATATAATTTTAAGGGGAAGAGAAGAAGGAAGGATAATAAGTCTATAAGAAACAATAATTATAAATAACTTTTGAAACTAAGGAAGGAGGAATATTTTTAAATTTTCTTGAAAAATTCCATGAAATGGCACATATAAGATTAAATAAAACTCTTATAGATAAGTTCATAGGCTCAAGACCAACAAGGGAGCAAATAAGAAAGTGGGAGGTCAATTCCTGATAAGTTAAAGGTAATGTGGAATTATCCTTTCTATCAAAAGGATTTTTTCTCACTTGTTTGAACAATGAAGAAGATTGCTAAAGGGCACTTTTAGGAGGCCCCTGGTTTATGGATAGATCTAGCCTTTATCTAAAGAAGTGGGCTCCTAGATTTAACCTTGTCATACAAAGGATAGAAGTGGCTCTAGTATGGGTACAACTACCTAGTCTACCTATAGAATTCTAGGATGAGGAAGTATTTGAAAGCATAGCAAAATCCTTTTTAGCACTTTCTCATAGTGGATTTTGTCACCAAAGAAATAAAAGGCTATTTTTTGCTAGGATTTTTGTTATGGTTGAATTAGGAAAAATTGGCAAAGGAGATCAATTTGGTGTGAATATGGGGAGTTTAGAATCATAGCATAATTTATAATAACAACCCCTTTAGTTTCAGAATATTTGCCAAAATGGATCATCTAGTAAGGAATTTCCCAAATAAGCAAAGAAATAATAATAAATAAATCCCTAACAAGAATAAAAAATCAAAAATATCTAATGTGGAATAAAAATGAGCATATATCTAAGGAGAAGAGTACATGTTTTTATAAAAAAGAACTTGAGGAGAGGAGGAAGCCAAAAAAAATTAAAAGTAAAAAGTAAAGGAAGATGGTACTAGTGAAGCTAAGAAAAATTTACATAAAGAAATGGAGATAGAAGGAGGTAAAATAGTGATTCTAATAGAGGAACCTAATACCATAGAAATCTAATATGCTTCACAAAGGTTAGGATCTTTGGTACCAGGATATGAGATGACTGGAAAGGAGGAAGAGAAGATGTATCAAAGAGGATAAACAAAGAAAAAATATGATGATAGAGATAAGCCTTTAGGGATTCATATTCAAAATTTGTGCCATGTATAATAAATCAAGAAGTGGATGTAGGATCTTTAAGGAAAGTATAGAACCTAAGGATATTGAGGAGTACTAAGAAGCATCCAAATGTAGGAGTAGAAGAGGAGAAAAATGTGGGCATGTCATCTTTGTAGGAACAAATCTTAAAGGAAACTAAGAAATATTTGAAATATGGGAAGCAAATGACCATAGTATTGAGTGGGAAGAAGCCTACTTCAAGAAATAAAACATGAAATTCATATCATAAAACGGGGAATATATACCCATAACAAACATATATTGGTGAGGTCCATGTTGAAGGACTGCCAACTAGAGATAGTATTATTAAAATAAATTAAATTATCATGTGTAATATGGGAGTGTATTCAAAGTGGAATATGGAAAAAAGGATAATAACTATCAATAGGGATCCAAAGGATATTTAGTAGGATTTCTAACTATATGAAATTTTGACCTCTATGAGTAAGAAGTAATATCTCAAGGTTTAAATCAATTGTTAGTTCTATTCTTGGTCTATTATTTAAAGTTGGATTTCCTTGCTAAAAATGTCTACGATCCAAATGTAAGTAGATTGAGAAAAGAGTTTCATAAAGAGCTAGAATGTATGGGACAATAGTTTAGGGGCTTAATACAGATACTGGTAGGAGTCTTCAAAACTCTATTAAGACTAGGTAAGAATAAGGGGAGTTACCAAGGATTCACCAAGAGTATGGAGGACCTTTTCAAGTTTATATCAACATCAAGTCTTTATGATGTTGATCTAAGTGGCAATGCATTCATATTGACTAACATGAGGTTAGGTAAATACTTGATCTAGGTGATATTGGATAAGGTTTGACTATCCTTGGAGGGTTTGAGAAAATTTGTGACCATAATTTTGAAAAATTTCCAAGAAGAGGGTAAAACTATAACCCTCTTGTATTTTGATGTAGTTTGGAGGAAAGAAAAAACAACCCCATCAAATTTGAATTCATATGGCTATAACACACAAGCATTTACAAGGAAATAGAAATATGGTGGAGCATTCTATATAATAATCCAATATGTATATGGTTGCTATAAAATTGAAACATATGAAGAGGAAATTACTAATGTGAAACAAGGAAGTCTTTGAAAATATATTCTTGCAAAAGTCACTATTAAGGAAATAATTGAGTCGAATTAAAGTGGTGTAGACACTAAAATCATGTAAATCGGATAATACTACTAACTCACCACTCTTATTGACATCATATGGCCCCATTGGGCAACCTTAAGGGATTAATTAGGGTTTCCAGCTACTTATTGGAAGGTTTACCCCACTTTTGGGAGGCAATTTGCCATGTAGCCATGGCCATCACACCCAAGGACGACCACCAAAAACCATCCCTGGGTGGAATGACCATGAACTAGACCCTTCAAAAATCAAAGGGTGGGAAAAATGGAAATCAATTTCTACCATTTATCCTACCCAATCACCCATGACATATTGGGAGGCTATCATGGACATCAGGACCTACAAATTGGAGGTCCAAATGGGCAGCCTCTTCCACCCTATGCATGGCAAAGGAATTGACAAGTGGTTGCACTTGCCTTGCATGCCAGAACTTGTCCCTTTTCCCCCTTTGCCCTTTTGGGATATAAATTGAGGTTCTTCCACCCAATTTGAGAGAGAGGCATTCGCAACTATTGATCACAAAGTGTTATCAATATTTGTCCTCACATTTGCCCTTGTATTTTCCTTGAAAACCTCTTCAATCGAAGGCACTTTTAGGGCATCCCAAAATATAGGTATTCATTCCAAAATCTATCAAATTTGAGAGTAAATTTACCAATTTTGATGACAACACACCAAGGATAATTCTAGACTAGATCCAAATAAAATTGGTGGCAAAAACCACCCCTTTTTGTGACCATCCCTAACAGGGATGGATAATAGTCCCAGTTGGAATTACCAAGGATGGCCATAAAATGGCTAATAATTTGACCTAATTTTAACATATATCATTTTTACAGCATTAGAATAGCAACATAGTGAATTTTGGTTAATTTTTGAATAGATTTGATGTGTCAATTTATGTTTTTGTGATTACAGTCTTAGTTGTTCCTCCCAGGAATGGCCATAGGTTCTAATCATAATTTCACTTTTGTTTATACTTAGATCCTTACAAAATCATATTTTTAACATCATACTAAATTTTCAAGTCATTTGGAGTTGTTTAGATTTGTCGCAAATAAGTTTTACATTCATTATTGCATACTTTTTAGGGTTTTTATTATCAAACACATATGCTACTAATATATTTCAAAATATTATGTGTAGGTGTAGGTATTCTAGGCATGAGGGAGGAGCTAAGGATATGAATAAATGTAGCCCAAGGATAGCTCTCAATTGTGAGTGTGAGAGAAATAGTGGAAGCACACCATTAAGCTCATGAAGGGATTTGATCCCTCAAAACTTGTAATCTAAAATGTATCAAACTGAGAAGCCCTCAAGAGAATGTATTGTAACCATTGAATTGATGAATCTATAAATACAAGGAGAAACCCCCATTTTTACTTCAATTATTCATCATTTCAATAGCTTACTTTATCATCTTTCTTTTGCATGCTTTAATAGTACAATAGATTGTATTTCGGATCAATATTTTATGCGAGCCATTTTTCACACTCTTCAGTGGTGATCACGGTGGGACCCTTGTCCCTTATCCCTTTTTATTTTTACAATTTTTTACCTTGAATTTGTGTTTTGTATGTTGTATGTTCTGGCCGTTCTAAGCAAAAATGGCCCATGAATTCCTAGTTGGAACTGCTAGGAATGGCCACGATAAATTTTCCACCTAGGGATGGTCCCCAAATTTGTAGCTATCCCACCCAAGGATGGCCACAAAACCAGAGGTTTTCTACACAAATTTCTAAAAATAAAAACTTTCAAAAGAGACAAGGTAAACTCCTAAACATTCAATTTGTTGTTAGGTTCTTCCAAAAATGTTAAGTTTTACATTTTCATGTTTTTTGTATGTGATTGAAAGTTAGATTTTCATTTCTAAATTCTGCATTAACAAATTGAATGAAAACAGGAAAAAGAACAACCTTTAGAAATGCATTTGTTTGGTTTTTTTGTGTGGGACTTTCCTAAGGGTTAGGTTTTCATATAGGTTACAAATTTTGTAGGTTCCTTATTTATATATACATATATTTTTGGAAGTGAAATGCTATTTAATGCATTTAGTGAAAATTCATTGAATGCTATCCTGTTTACTTTCAATTATTTTAAAAGAAACCACACACACCATGTTTTTTAAACATTAATGAGTTGGAATTCATCCCCAAATAGCGATAGAGTTCAACGATGATGGGTTTCATCTCCATCCATTGGATCAAATTCTACATACCCTATTTTAGCCAAAACCAGCTCCAAGAACCATCATAGCTTGTGGAATAGAGTACATATCTCTCTTCAAAGAGGTATATTGCTGACCACGATGAACTAGGTGAGGACTTGTAGGACTTGTACTCCCTGATCAAGTATGGGCTTTCATATCCATACTTTGACTAGAGTGTACAAGAAAAAACCATTTAACAATTTTAGATTTACATTAACAAAAATTTAAAACACATGAAAGAGATTCTTTACAAAAGAAACAAATCAAAAACACATCAAACATTTTAGGAACATATAATTTTTAAAAGAGATAATCATTTGTATTCTTGTGTATTTCTATTTTTGTGTGTTTGAATCCATAAAAATTGTAAAGGAGATAATCACATAGAGGTTTAGAGTAAGTAGCTATGGTATATACCTATAGCCAAGCCCACTTAAAGGTGGATGTTACAGGGAGTATGCAAGAAGACATAGAATGTCTTCGTTTTGACCCCAAGGACATGGTTATACCTCCTTGGCAACCAACTACTCTCCCAAGTCCTATAAGGTCATAAAGGGGATATAGCCTACAAGGGACTCCTACACGGGGTACCCCTACAGGTCATAGTCCCAATCTAGAAAATAATTTTCTAAATATGGATACTTCAAATATCTTCTTTCAATAATGGCAATCATGTAATGATGCACCTACAAATAGAGCAATACCATGCATTTATGTGCCTACTCGGTCTACTTCACACACTTGTATGCAAGATCAAGACTATACACCTAGGGTAGGGTTAAATGATCATATTATGCTCTCAAATAACCCTTACCCAAGGTACCAAAATCAATATGAGTATGATACTCATCATAGTGGATGAGTCAACTCTACCCTACGTTTCCTCATTTATGAAGGAAGACCTGAGGAGGATCCTGATTATCCTTGGTCACATTATTCCACACAAGCAGGATGTGCCTCTACACTAGTAGAATACCAAGAATATATGTTTATGAGTGAACCTCAAGTAAATTTAGCTTCTCTCAATCAAGGGAAACTCATAGTAGACCTCACAAATCCTCTTGAACAAGGTAGGTATCATGGAAATAGTGCTAGGGCACATAAGCCTAATACAATTGATTAGATAAATCAACTAGTTAAAATGTATGTTGATCATCAAGCTAAGTTTAATCAACTTAGGTTAGATAAATAATGCTTGGATCTCTTAGAGCATCGATAACAATTAGAAATACATACTTGAATAGTAGATTCAATAAATATTGTGTAATGGGGTTCCTACTCTAAGCACATATAGATAGGAGGCTCATTAGAGGTAGCCCACTTTCCATCAAAATAGGTCTCCTAGACCTAATAAAATATTGCCTCCTAGACCTCCTAGGCTTGATCAAAGCTTACCTACTATGCCTAATAGATATCACCTTTAGTAGGCTTTCGTTCCTCCTTGTAACCCCCTTCCAAAAACACCTTATGGGTTCTTACAATAATTTGGAACACAACAAGGATTACTTAGAAGCACCATTTGGAGGCATGGGTGATGATAATAAACCATCTCAACATATGCTTAACATTCCTTGTCCCTCTCTATGGGTTCAAAACAAATAAGAGGAGATTAAATCCTCTGATGTGTATCGAGCATTTCTTGAATGTATGGAACATATAGAGAGTAAGATAGTTGGGACTTGGCTTCAAAATACAACCTTGCACCAGTTGCACATTCAACCACTCCATCCATCTATACCTTCCCCTCCATACCCTGAGCATTTTAAAATACCAAAATTGAATATATTTAAGGGGGAATAAGATGCACAAGAGCACGTCACCAGGTTCATGAATTAGCGCTTTAGAATATAGGATAATGATGCATTACTCTTGAGAACCTTCTTAATTACCCTCTCTGGCCCTACCATTGAGTGGTTTAACCAACTTCCAAGGCATAGCATCTATACTTTTGAATAGTTTGTAGATGCATTCTTGGAACATTTTACCTTAAATACCAAAATAAAGGTGATCTTAACCGACCTTACAGGGTTAAAACAATATGACAATGAGTCTATCACTGACTATGGAAATAGGTGGTGAACACTCCTAGCTAAGCTACCCTATCTATTTCTAGTTTTTGAGTTGAATCAAATGTTTTAAAAGAGTTATCTAAAACCAATATATTTATTGTTACAAATACAGGAATATCCCACTCTATAATATGCTCTAGCACAAGATAGAACCATATAAGAGATCAAAATATAAGAGGGGGATATAGCAAAATCCTACAAGGAGTGGAAAAAGAATTCAAAAAGTAATTTGACACAATAAAATATGGTATCGGTCAATCTAGTGGCCATTAATATCTCAGGGCTTGCACAAATGATGCCTCCTCAAAAGGTAAATTATCAGGCCCAACCTCCTCCTATGAGTTATAATAATAATACTCAAGAAAATCAGGACCAAAATCAACTGCATCACCCTACGTAATAGTTTACGCCCTTCGCTAAGTTAATAGACTCCCTATTCGATCATTTGTGGGCTGCCAAAATGATTAATTTACCAAAAATAAGACCTTTAAACCCAAATACAGGTAAACCAAAGCCTATGGGATGTCGAGAAGATCTATTTTGTAAGTATCATTGGTATGGTGGCCATGACTTGCATACATGCTATGGTTTCAAAAACCTAGTGCAGGATATTATCGAGAGGAATGAACTCCAAGTGGATAATCCTATTATCCCTAGAAATCAACATATGGGTGTTTTCAAAGAGCCACTACCTACTCATGAGGTACATGAATATCCTACTAAACAAATAAATAAGGTCAATATAGCACCCCCTTTGTAAGGGTACATCGGGATGGTAAGTATTGTGACTAGGAATAGATGTTATCCAAGCCAAGTTGCACCACCTGCCACTTCAAGCGATGTTCCATAAACATCACAGCCCCCGCCACCTCCATTACAAATCCTTCCACCTAGGCTAGTAGTGATAATAAAAAGCAATCTTGCACAAAGCTTAAGGACAACATCAACTAGATTATCCATTTGCGAGCTCATTCAACAATATCCTCCTCATAGAGAAGCTCTAATGGACATTCTTAAGTCAATAGAGTTGCAGCCCCAAGAGACTAACTCCTTTATCAATTTTGTGGGGCATTTGTAGAAATTTAAGGAACCAGTGATCATGTTCTATGAGCATGAACTCAAAACCATAGTGAGTGATGTGGTTGACCCTCATTTAGACATCATTGCATGTGTGAACAAAATACCGTATAAGAGAGTTTTAATAGACACTGGTTCATCAAGCAACATAATAACCACTAGTGCTCTTAAACACCTAGGACTTCTAGAATCTCATGTTTTTGCATCCACATACACCCTTTGAGCATTCAATTATATGATATGCTTCATATTCGGTACTATAGTCCTACCCATTTAGGTGGGATAAAAAAATATATCAACATTGTATCATATTTTAGAGGGTGCAATGGCCTATAACATATTGCTAGGTAAACCTTAGATCCAAGACATGAAGTGTATCCCATACATTTCATATATTGTCTAAAATATAATTATCAAGGGTAGGTACACGTAGTCTCTACAAAACTTAAGCCCTTTAAGTACTACAATCTAGTGCAACAAATCCTCGAGTCAACATTACCATCGACTCATGCAGAATTTTTATTGAACACACCCATTCAAGGTCCACTTCCTTCTCCATAATATTACATTACACCATTACCATATTCATCCATACCATCATCATCATTAGCAACTTTAGAGACACCTTCATCATCGTCAGATCCTCTACAAAGGAATGTCGGGGCCAATTAGGATCCCTCCCATAATTTCCACATATCTATATTTCTCATTTGTAGATAGGCCATATCAATAGGTACTTGTATCTCCCTCACTTCCATCCCCTAACCTCCACCATCCTATTACAATCCATATTCTGTATAGGTATGTACTTGTGGCTTACTTTTCATCCATCGGATGTCTTATGGGATGAACTCATCTCCCCATGTCATCTCCTCTTGCATCCCCTATCAAACCATTTTTATATTATCATTAAACTTACACTCTCTAATGTTGACCTTTCTGGTATTTGTCTTTGTTTTTACATCATTTAATTGATGGTTTCTATGATTTACAGGATGTTCCTTCAACCAATTATCTACCATATGATAAATTCAGGTTGGGACACAACAAGCCAACACCTTTAGATGTACTCATAGAGAGTCTAGAATGCCTAGGTTTGAATTACAAGTATGGGCTTACATGCAATCCCTATGCCAATCCAAATCATATCCATTCATTTGGAGATTATTTTCCCATAAATATGGTATATCAAGGGTTATTCAATGATGTCACTCAATCTCATTAAGTGGAAGAGAGCTCGCATACCTTTCAATCTAATATTGAGGAAGAGGATCAAGGTCCTCCTCATGAATGGATGCTATATGATGAGTTAGACTATGGTATAGCACCCACCAATTATCCAACTTCAAATGAGGAACACAAGCAATTCACCCCTTTGGACGACAAATAAGAGTTCTATCTTCGCATATTCCTAGTACAACATCCTATCTAGCAATAAATTTTACCACTTGAAGAGCAAGTTTGTCACCTTCCTCATAGACCACCATTGGTCATTCCACCTCCACCACAACCACCCCCATGAGTTAAGATACAATATCAAATCTCTATACCCACTCACCCATGAAAGGGAGATCATGTATCCATCAACATGATTTCCATAGATTTAACTACACCATTGAGATATTCAAATAACCCATCAAAGACATTGCACCTCAACCTTGAGGAAATTGACTTTGATTGGGAATATTCTCCCCCATCACCATCAGAGTATTGGCCTTGCAAGGAAATGTTACAACCATTTCATTTTTCTCCAAGAACTACTCAAAATTTCTTTCAAGATGAGGTTGGGCATGAATTTGCAATTGATGAAGCAAACCCAGCTTATGAAATTCACCTGATTACTACTCCATATTAGTTGAAGAGGGGTCCAATATATTAATTGAGCCAACAATTTTTATAAATATCCCAATAATCCCCATAACATCAAGCTAGGGGAAGGTCTATCCCCTACTAAATAAGCTGATTTCACAAAGGTCTTAAAAGAAAGGATAAAAGATTTTTCTTGGTCTTATAAAGATATGCCAGGACTAGATCCTAATTTAGTCACACATAATCTTACACTAGACCCAAATGTCAAACCAGTTAAACAAAAGCTATGAAATATGCATTCAAAAGTCACCTTAATGGTAAAATATGAATTGCAAAAATTGTTGGATGTCGAATTTATCATATCAATAGATTATCCACCATGGGTTTCCAATATAGTACCTATCAAGAAACTCGATGGGAGGAATGAAATTTGCACTAATTTTAGATATCTCAACAAAGTGAGTCCTAAGGATGAGTTTCCCTTACCAAACATTGATGTTGAGTACCAATAACAATGCCAAGTATGAAGCCCTTCTCATAGGCCTTCAAACGACAATCACCATGAAAATCACAAAGCTTAACATTTTCAAAAATTCTTTGCTCATAGTTAATTAGGTCAAAGGAATATTCTAGTGTAGGTGCCTAGTCTTGCAAGCCTATAAAGCCCTAGTAAAAACTTTTTGGAAAAGTTTGAATGGTATGATATTGAGGCACTCCCTCATTTATATAACACTTTTACAGACACAATGGCCTCCTTAGGGTCTTTAATCTTGCATAACCCATCTGATGATATCATGAATATTCAAGTAAAAATGCTATCACAATTTGTGACTAAGTGTTATGAGCTTAACTCTACGCCAAAAGTCCACATGATTCATATTGAACCTTCACATGAATGGTTCTCTCACATTCACAATTATTTGAATAATTCCACTTGGGGGACTTTATTCCCTAAAAATTATTTTGATACTAGTAGAATGCTATATCTACAAGTTCGCTCTCAATTAGAATTTACAAGAGAGGAACATCAAAAGGATTGTAAAATTCCTACAATTGAGGCTTCTTTAAAACAATATTGGACCATACAAATAAAAATTATTTAAAACTTGGAAGTATTCTTCTTGGATTGTTGCATGTCACAAAACGAGTATTTAAGAAAAAGGTGGTAAAGTATGTCTTACTAGGAGACATAATGTATCATCGAATCTATGAGGGTATCCTCCTTCATTGCTTAGACTCACAAGAGTTAGCTTGGGCTATTGCCCAAGCTCATGATGGTACATGTGGTGGCCATTTCAGTAGTATGGCAATCGTAAAGCACATTCTTTGCATGGGATATTATTGTACAAATTTAGATAAATATTTTTTTACTTATGTCAAAAAGTACATAAAGTGTCAACATCATACAATTTGACACACGTATCTTCACAGGCCTTACAACCGATTCAATCAATTTGCCCATTTTCATAATGAGGGTTTGATTTAATTGGGAAAATCTCACCTACATCCTAAGGCCATCACACATTTATCATAATGGCTACTGAGTACTTTAAAAAATGGGTGGAAGCAATTCCTCTTACCACTATGATTGGACCTTGCATCATGGAGTTCATGCTACATAATATCATTTGTTGTTTTTGGTATTCCACCCAAGATAATTTTAGATAATGGAACATCCTTTAAGAATAAGTATGTGCATGCTTTAACAAAAAAATATAACATAAAGCACAACTTTTCTATACCCTATTATCCACAAGCTAATGGACAAGTAGAGGCATCTAATAAAATAGTAGTTTCAATCTTAAAGAAAACTGTTAAGAAAAATCATAAAGATTGGCATAATCAGTTACCTCTTGGTCTTTGGTCCTATTGCACTAGTATTCGGACTCCCACTAGGGCAACTCCATTTTCACTAGTGTATGGTGCTGAGGCTATCATGCCTTTAGAGTTAGAAATCCCATCGCTATGTATTTCCATGTAGGAATTCATTGATGATGATACCATGCGACAAGCTCATCTGGACCAACTAACATTACTTGATGAATGATGCATCAATGCTCTTGAGCATTTATATGTTTATCAAGAGTGTCTTAAGAGAGCTTACAACATGAAAGTCCAATCTAGAGACTTTTAGGTTGGTGATTTAGTTCTAAAAGAGAACCAACAAAATTCAAAATTTCCACCCCATCTGTGAGATAAATTTGCAACAAACTAGTTAGATCCATATATCATTACCAATAATATTGGACCTAGAACTTATTTCTTAGCATCCATAAAAGGAAGTGAATATCTTGAACCCTTGAATATCAGTCACTTATGACATTTCCATGCTTAGAGCACCAAGCCCTACCCAAAATACCCCTAGGTGGTCTATGACCACTTAGCTGACCCCAAAATACTCCTAGGTGATCTACGACCATCTAGGTCACCCTAAAATACCCCTAGGTGATCTATGACTATCTAGGTCAACATAAAATTATCTTAGGTGGTCTATGACCATATAGGTTACCCTAAAATAGTCCTAGGTGGTCTACGATTGTCTAGGTCACACCAAAATATCCCTAGGTGATCTACAACCATCTAGGTCACCCTAAAATATCCCTATGTAGTCTACAACCATCTAGGTCACCCTAAAATATCTCTAGGTAGTATACAACCATATATGTCAACCTAAAACACCCCTAGGTGATATACAACCATCTAAGTCACCCTAAAATTACCTTAGGTAGTCTACCATCATCTAGGTCAACCTAAAATACCTCTAGATAGTCTACTATAATTTAGATCAACCAAAAATATCTCTAGATGGTCTACAACCATCTAGGTCAACCTAAAATACCCTTAGGCAGTCTATGCCTATCTAGGTCATCCTAAAATATACCTAGTCAGTCTATGACCCTCTATGTCAACTTAAAATAACCATATGCAGTCTACGACCATCTAGGTCACCCTAAAATACCCCTAGGTGGTCTAAGATAGTCTAGGTCACCCTAAAAAATTCATAGGTGGTCTATGAGTGTTTATGTCATCCTAAAACACCATTTTATGGTCTACGACTATCTAGATCACCCTAAAATATCCCTAGGTAGTCTATGACCATCTAGATCATCCTAAAATACCCCTAGGTGGTCTACGACCATCTAGGTCACCCTAAAATGCCCATAGGTGGTATATGACCATCTAGGTCAACCTAAAATATCCCTAGGTGATCTACGACCATCTAGGTCACTCCAAAATATCCCTAGGAAGTCTACAACTATCTAGATCACTCCAAAAATATCCCTAGGCAGTCTATGACCATCTAGTTCACTATGAAATATCCCTAGATAGTCTATGATCATCTAGGTCACTCCAAAATCCTTCTAGGTAGTCTACGACCATCTAGGTCATTCTAAAATACCCCTAGGTAGTCCATGATAATCTAGATCACTCCAAAACATTCCTAGGAAGTCCATGATCATCTAGATCACTCCATTATACCCCTAGATAGTCTATGATCATCTAGGTCACTATAAAATATTCCTAGCTAGTCTACGACCATCTAGGTCACCCCAAAACACCCCAAAGGTATATATAAACTCTTTTATCACCCAAAATCCCCAATGGTATTCAGTAAGCCCATTGGTCAAACTACATATTTATATGTATCAAAAGACAAAAAACATCATAAAAATCATAAAAAATACAAAAAAAGGGTATTACTTTATAACATCACTTGCAATAGGCATACTCATCATCATGTTGTGCATTGTTAGAAGTTGATCATAAATATCTAGCACCAAGTATGTCCACTAGGCATATATCAAAATCAATGTTGTCAAAAATCAGTTTTACCACCTATTTACATTATGTTTACCATTTGCATTTACATTCCATATTATGTGTATGTTTTCCTTCCCTTAGCCACTGTTCATTAGGTATTTTTAGGGTTTTTAGTCACTCATTCATCTCTAGTTTTCTTTTCAGATTTTGTAGAAAGTTGTCATGATTTTTAGAAGGTAGAATCCTGCTTAGATTGTACCTTGTACATCAAAATACCAACATATTTTCACATTAATAAATCCAAGTTTAGCACAAGGAAATATGAAACCTATAAAGTGGTCTAGGTTACCTTAAGAGAAAATATTACCTTGCTCATCCCCCTGTGTGAATGGTTCAAAGATGCTAAGAATTAACAAAAGGACAAGTTCCTATGTACCCAAAATAATCAAAATCTCTTGCTTCACACCAAAACTAGGGCAAGTATCCTAAGAGAAAAATAAATAGTGGTTATTACCACTTAACAATATGCAAAATAAAAAATGGTTTTCACCATTAGCAAAAAGAAAAATAAATAGTGGTTCTCACTACTACCAAAATCCATTGCTCACCAAACAAAAGGATCAATCCCTTCAAAATTCAAAAATTAAAAGAAAATAAGGGAGTGTTAAAGGATCAATCCATTGCTAATAAAGTATTAAAAGAACACATGTTGATAATAGAAAATACACACACACACACACACACACACACACACACACACACACACACACACATATATATATATATATATGAAATGAAAATCTACATCATCATCCATAAACTACTTGTAGGCTACAATAAAGTGGGTCCTCATACCTCACACTCCCAAAAATCCAAAAAGAGTTAGAGTATCAAAGGCCATGATCACGCAGGATCGACACTAAGACTCTCACCCCCACCCTTAGTTAGTGTCCATCAAGAGCTCCTAGATCTACTACTCCTTGATCTATCTACTCTCTGTGTGGTGCTAAGAGTCCCCATATTGGTAGAATACTATTATGTACCACTCCTGTAACTCTAGTACAAACCAATAGCAGAAGGACACCTTGGTATGTGCCCCATAAGAAGCACTATCTTATCCTCCAAAATCTAAGTGTATGCTCGCTTCTCTCAACAATGAGCCTAGAGGTCCTCCACTAAGGCTTGGAGTTGCATAACCTCATCTTAGCCACTACTAGATCCTCCATGGCTAGGGTTTCATGCTCTAAACTATGCTTTAAGAGTACCTATCAATGCTACCTATCTATCCATATCATCTTGTGTGCCCTGAACCTATACCTGTAGGATATTTGTTTTATTTGTATGCTCCCATAGACCTCTAATATGATGACCTTATAGCTTAGTAATAGTAGCATCTCATACTGCCAACTATGCCTGCATACCCTAATTATCAAAGTAATCCTAACCAAGGTCATCTTGTGGATCTCCTACATCAATGAGGTCTATTCACTCGTCTACTATTCACCGATGCACATGTCACTCGCCTACATATGCCTCCTCACCATCTGGAGACTCATCATGATCCTTCTTACCTAGAGCATCTATGGATGCCTCCTCTACCACCGCAACTATGTCATATCCTAGTGGCCCCTATCATTGCCACTATCGTATCACCCACCAAGAGTCATATTCCTCTGTAGTTCTAACATAATCTATCTCAGATATGTCTACTACAGGATCTAACTCCTCTTACAATTCCTCCACTATAGGTCAACTAAGGATCCTCTCATCCTCGTGATGTCGATAGATCATCAACTCACTAGGTAACCCTTGGCATAGTCCAAACTACCATAGGACTCAAGCATAGGTAAATTAATCTCACTTAGTCCCATGTTTCCCAACTAGCCATCTATCTTGCCTTACCCAACACAATCGTATCTTAGCCTTAGCCCATACTGGACAATCCCTATAAGATCTCCAAGTCACCTCCTCTACCTTGAGTTGTGCAAAGGATTGTGAACAGTGCTCAACCTCTCCTACAAAGCAATGGATCTAACCAATATCCTAGATCGAATATATTATAATTCTATAGCCTATATCCCTATATGCAAGTTATTCTTGTGTTATCTAAGTTATTCCTCGAGGTTGATCCCTAGTAATATGCTGCCATCCCCAAAACTATAGTAGAAAGTTACACCCTAAGTACTTCCATCCATGGTATTAAATCTCATATATCTCATCATATAACTATGCCAATAAAGTAGTACCCCAAGGCATCACCATTGAATTCTCTATAGTGCACTCCACAAGTGTAAAAACCAACTCCAAAGGTTCCAAGGTATCCTAGTGCCTTACAATTTGGGGAGAAACATGTTGGAGATAAAATTTATTAGTAAAGCATGTATAGTACCCAATACATCAACCACATACCATAGCTCTACTAATATCCCTCCACTGAGTAGGTCACACACTATCTCTTGTCAATCCCTATCAAAGTATCACTACATCACTACATCTCTCCGATATCGATGAGTGGATACAATAGGTCACCCCTCAATCAAAATACATAATATTTGATATATTTCCTCTAGATTCACCATCATATCCCATTTATATAAGTAGAAGGTGTTGGTGCATGGATCCCATAAGTCTATCGAGGTAGTAAGATAACCATGGTCAACCACCATGGGCTCCAACTATATCACATGCTTAAAGCCAATGGTATCGAGCCATTTACAGTCCTCCTTTATCAAAATATCCGTAGTGGTATGAAAGAGAGTCAAAAATTGATACCAACTTTTCACCACATGATAGAGTTAAGTAGTAAAAAAGCACTAAAAATGCATCAAAAAAATGATAAAAAATATTGTAATCACAAGTTGGAATACAAAAATTCACTATTCATTAATCCATTTACCAAAGTCAAAAAATACAAAGTATTATATAGTGTTCCCTAAGTTTCTTGAGATATATTTGGGAGAGAATAAATAGGAAGGAAAGGAAAATAAAATTAGGATTAAAACTCTTCCTACTATCCATGTCGTCCTATCCTGCTGACTTGGTTGTCGTCCAAGAGTAAAAGGGAAAGGTCAAAGCTTATTGTTGAAAATAATTTTTTTACCATTTTACTATTTTAACTTCCAATATTCTCCCCCTTAAAGTTGAGAGGTCTAACTATACAGTATCTCAAATTTATATATTGAGCTTTAGCCATGCCTTTGGTGAAGATATCTGCAATGTTGTCCAAAGTGTTGCATTATTTAATCTCAACTATCTGCTTCTCCACCATGTCTTGAATGAAGTGATACTTCATATCAAAATGCTTTGATATGCTATGGCGGATTGGATTATATGCCAACTGAATGGCACTTATGTTATCACAATACAGTCGATTTGGACCACTTTGACTTTCTCTAATTTCTTCAAGGACTTTTCTCAACCATAGGGCTTGAGTACTAGTATGTTTAATGGCTATATACTTAGCCTAAATAGATGACAATGCTACAATAGTTTGATTCTTGGAACTCCATGTGATTAGTCTTGATCCTAGACTAAAATAGTTCCATGATGTAAATTTCCTATCATCTATATTTCTGCTCCAATCATTGTCACTAAAGCCAACTAATTTCACAAAATTGCATTTGTGGTAATGGATTCCAAAATCCAATGTACCTTTTACATATCTTAAGATTATTTTAGTTGCTTGTAGATGTATCTCAGATGGATTTTCCATAAATCTTGAAACTAGAGAAACAACATATTGAATATCGGGCCTTGCATTGGTTAGAAACATCAAACTCCCAACCATTCTCCTATAAGTGGTCATGTCAACATTTGGTGCTCTGTCATCTTTGCTCAATTGGATCCCATGTCCAGTTGGAGTTGCAACTGATTTGCACTACTCCATGGAAAATTTCTTTATCATTTCTTGATTATACTTGTCCTTACATATGAATATCCCCCTATTTTATTGATGCACTTCCATGCCTAGTAAGTAGCACATTAAACCGAGATCTTTCATCTCAAACTGCTTCATCATGGATTTTTTAAACTCCATATTCATTTTAGTGTTACTACCCATAATATTCGAGCATCCATATACAAACAAACTATTATAATATCTACTCCATGCTTTAGGTAGTACAGATTTGGTTCACTTTTGCTTCTAGTGAATCCATACTCATTGGAATAGCCATCAATGCATGAGTACCAAGCTCTTGGTTATTGCTTGAGGCCATAAAGTGATTTTTTCAATTTATAAACAAGATTCTCTTTTCCTTGTTCTTGAAAGCGTTGAGATTGTTGAACATAAACCTCCTTAGTTGAGTATCCATTTAGGAAACCACTTTTCACATCCATGTGTTGAATGCTCTATCCTTCATGGGTAGCTAAGGAAAGAACTGATTTGATTGTCTCTTGTCATGCAACAAGAGCAAAAGTTTCCTCATAGTGAATGCCAAATTTCTGAGTAAAAACTTTTGCTACTAATGTCATCTTGTGTCTCTCAATGCTTCCATCAACATTGTATTTGGTATTGTAGACCCATTTACATCCAACACACTTTTTTCCTTTGGGTAGCTTTACTAGCTCCCATGTATCATTATTTTTTATAGAGGTTATTTCCTCTTCCATGGCTTCTTGCCATAAATTTTGAGTACAAGCCTTCTCATAGCTAGGTGGTTATAGCTATGCACTAGCCAATAAAGAATAATTGAGTACATCTCCCTTAGGATATTGGGAGTTATCATTCCCATACAATTGTAAATTTTTAAGTTGCTACAAAAATGTATTCATTTCACTAGCTTGGATTCTAGTGAATCTTCTCTGGAAATTTCAATCCAACATTTTAAAGGATGGATGATGTTGTAAAGTTATTTTGCCTCTTGATAGAGAGTCACTGTTAATGTCCATCGGTGAAGAACTTACTGATCTCTGTGGATAAGGACTTGGAGTAGCGGTTGAAGTACTTGATGTAGTACTCTTGCTTGGGCTTGGAGGGGGTGGTGTGCCTTTGCTTTTATTGGGAGACACCTATTGTACCTGTTGTACCTATGAAGAATTTACATCTTGGGACTCATCATCAACAAAAATTATTTGATGACCCCATTCTCCCCTTCATCAAAAATTACATCCCTGGAGAGTACAATTTTATGAGTCTTGGGATTGTAGAGTCTATATGCTTTGGTAGACTCACAACACCCTAGAAATATACAAGCTTGAATTTTGGGTAAGCTTCTTCCTTTTATCATTAGGAATGTGTGCATATGATAAAGAACCAAAAAAATTGAAATTATTTACATTGGGATTCTTTCCATACCACCCCTCATAAGGAGTGATTCCATCTAAACTAGAATTTGGACTTCTATTTAGAATATATACATTGGATCTTACAACATCGGCACAGTACATATTAGTTAGATGCTTAGTCTGAAACATTGTTCTTGCCATATCAACTATGGTGTGGTTATTTCTCTCGGCTACACCATTCTGTTGTGGGGTATAGGCAATGGTGAGTTGCCTTTTGATACCACTTGCTTTATAATATTTCAAGAATTCTTTTAAGGAGTACTCACCTCCTCGATCTGTCCTAAGACATTTTACAAAATACTCACTTTGTTTCTCTACATTTTTTATGAAATCTATGAAGCAATCAAAATCTTCATATTTATGTTTCAAGAAATAAATCCAGCACATTCTAGAGAAATCATCTATGAAAGTGAGAAAATAGTAATTGTTTTCGATACTCTTTGTTTGCATTGAACCACAAACATCCGAATGTACTAACTGAAGTGGATAGCTAGCTCTCCATGCTTGACATTTTAGAAACTTCAACCTTGAGTGCTTTCCCAAAGCACATCCTTCACACACCTCCTTTTGTTCATTGATTTTGGGAAGTCCTGTCACCATAGCTTGAGAAGTTAACATTTTTCAAGCTGGTGGAATTAAGGTGACCATATCGCAAGTTCCAAATCACACTTGGATTTGCTATAGCTATATTTGCAAGTTGAGCTCCCCTAGCTCACAAAATTTTAGAGGGAATAACCGATTATTGGTCATAGAAACCTGTGTGATGACACGATTACAATTGTTTTTATCAAGAATGATACATTTTCCTTCATCAAAAACAAGTTTGTAATTATTCTCCATCATTTACCCAATGCTTAGCATATTGTGTTGGAGCTTTGAAGTGTAGTAGATGTCATTCACTTTCTTTAGTCCTTATTTTGTTGGAACCTCCATGGCTCAAATGCCTTCGACTTGCAAAGCTTTATCATCCCCTAATTTGATTTGGGATTTGTAAGTGGAATCTAGATTAGAAAATAGATTTTCTTTGCCACTCATATAGTTTGAGCAACCAGTATCTAGAATCCATGTGTCATTTCGATTCTATTCTTATTGTTCATATGATAGAAAAATAGTAGAGGTATCATCTTATTCTCCATAATTTCTATATTTACTGATACTGCCTTGAGATGAGTTTGAGCAGCAGTCACGAGCAAAGTGTCCTGGCTTGCCACAGTTAAAACAAGTTGTTTTGGACTTGTCACTTCCTCATCCTTGATTTCCACTTCGTCTTGGATTTCCTCCTCGATTTTGGTTTCCACATCTATTTTTATTGCCTCCTCTATTGGAGATACCTCCTCTATTATGATTGCCTCCTATGTAGTTGCCTTTGTCTTTGCCTTGACCTCTTCCACGTTCTCTTCCATTATTTTCATTGGATGTGAAGGCTTTATCATCACCTCCATAGCTGGTTGAAGGAGATTCCTGTAATATCTCTTCATGAGACATTAATGACCCAATTAATGCATCAAATGTTAAAGTGGAAATATCTTTTGATTCTTCTATGATTATGACTATGTGATTCTATTATTTGAATAAGTTTTTGTAACACTTTCTTTACAATTGTTTCAGGCTTAATTTCTTCGCCAAGATTAACCATTTTATCAACTACTACTTTCACTCTAATGCATTAGTCACCAAATTTTTCGTCTTCTTTCATTTTGAGATTTTCAAAATCTCATTTTTTGTTTTTAAAGCCTCACTTGCTTCACTTGATCACTTCCCTAGAATCCGTATTTCAAATATTTCCACACATATTTTGAAGTTATACAAGTTGCTATTCTAGGGATATACTCTTCTCCAATGCTGCTTAGAGATGATAAAGAGTAGAGGAGCTGCTTTTTTGCGCTTCTTTCTTTTTTTTCTTATCTGCGACACTTAATGTTGTCCAGTTTGTGGGTTCGGTGTAACCCTCTTCCACTATTTCCCATAAAATTTTCCCTATGATTAAGGTCTTCATTTTCATAGACCAATACTTGTAATCATATCCATTGAATTCTAGAATAGGTAGATTATTATGTGAGGCCATAACTGTTATAAACTAAAACACTCTCTTTATTTCTTGGTTACAATAAATCACTCTACTTTTTAAAATAAGGAATAAAGAAGAAGAAAGAAGAGATTACAAATTTAAGTCAAATATGACTTGATTCATTCTTTCATTGATTGCTTGTTCCTCTTGCTGTGCCACAGCTATTTCTTGATTCACGAAATTGTGTTCTACTTGTTCTTTGTTTTCACTGATCAATATTATCTTTGGTGATTCTAGTTTTAGAATTTCTACTAAATTACTATAATGAGTATATTCATATTATTGTGGTGGAATTTCTATGGATTCATATTGCTCAAATTGAATCCAAAAGGAGTTATCTTCAGAGTCTACCTCGTACCCTGAGTTTGGATGCCTCTGGTGTGCTATTACTACATTCTGGAAATCACTAAACATAGTATGTAGCCCATAAGCTCTCACTTTTTCTTAAAACCTTTTAGTGTTTCTCTCAAAAAAAGTGCACATAGGGTATGATAACAAGCACTTGGTCTTATCATCAATGCCTCTTTACAAATTTTAGTTTGATATTTTGTCTCTCTTACAAGGAAAAAACAGTAAGCCTCTTAGGCTTGTTATACAAAATTTCTAGTTTGTATAGCCTTCTAGACTATCACAATATGCTTTTACACTACATTTTTTTATTCCTTGAATCAAGTGAAAAGCTCCTTCTTTTACAATAAATTGCCTCTTACGCAATGTCCAAAAAAAAAATTATATAGTCAATTATAATTTAAAAAAGTTATATTTTTTAAGTTGAACAATAATAAAAAAGATTGATTTTTCTAAAAAAAACTTAAAAAAAAAACAATATATTTAATATTATTACTAGACTTATATAATAAAAAATTTAAAAATTATAAAAAATTAAAAACTATATAAACAAAAATTATCTCTATCTCTTTTTAAAACCTTATAAAATATCAATCCAATCTATCTCATGCCAATCCAAATTTGATCGACCTCATGCCAAAAGAGAAATTGCGTCGCTGGGTTTTGAACCCGTGACGTCCTCCCTGCCAAGTAGTGCGCTCACCAAGTGTTCTACAAGCCACTTTGGATTTCAAAGACACCTTTGCAATATAAGAAGACTACGGGCATTGATAAATAATAAAAAAATTAAATTTATTTATCCCACATACAACAGGATTTGTGTTGCAAAGGGATTTAAAATCTCGAAGGCACACAAAGGTCTTCGATTGCCTTAGAGCAATTAGACCTTACCCTTTTGCCTTTGTTGGGAGAATGCCCTTCTGCAATGTTGTCACCTCATGTTCACTTGCCACGTCATTGTGTCCATCACTTGTTCGCCACATCACTGCTTACTATGTTTACCACGTCACTGCTTATTGTGTCTGCCACTTGTCTTCCTTGCTATCTGCTCACATGTGTCTACATATAGTTCACTTGTCATGTGTCTACCTCTAGTTCACTCACCACATATCCATCTATGGTTTTCATTCCATCAAGTCACCTATCAGTCGCCTAGGGAATCATACCTGGTATTTTTTGGTCAGTTGGTAAACCTTGAAACATGAGATCTTTGTGGACCTCCTCTCGACCTCACCTCAGTTCACATTCTATGGGCCCTCTTGACCTCCTCGGGATCCATGCCTTTTGTGGGCTCGCTCCTATGGATCTCCTCGACATCCTCAAGATCCATGCCTTGCATATGGGCCGCCTTAAGCCTCCTCGGGATCCATGCCTAGCTTGTGGTTAAACTTTAGATACCCTTTCCTTTGATACCAGATATTGTAATCACAAGTTGGAATGCAAAAATTCACTATTCATTAATCCATTTACCAAAGTCAAAAAATACAAAGTATTATATAGTTTTCCCTAAGGTTGTGAGAGATATTTGGGAGAGAAGAAATAGGGAGGAAAGAAAAATAAAATTAGGAGTCAAACTTGGTTGTTGTACAAGTGTAAAAGGATAAGGTCAAAGCTTACCATTGAAAACAATTTTTTTACCATTTTACCATTTTAACTTCCAATAAAAAACGACCCCTTTTTGCCCCAATTTGAGGCCATCGCAACTAGGGATGGCCCCCAATTTGGAAGTCATGCCACCTAGGGATAACCATGAGTGGTTGTCCCACCCAAGGAAAACCCCCACAAATGGCTAAAATTGGGTCATTTTGACCCCTAAAATAGCCCTAAAAAAGTAAGAAAATAACAAAATAATGGAAAAATAATGCATCTAAACTACAAATCAAAGCTTACATTCCTACATTTAACTACTATTATGGTTCCTTAACCAAGATCTAGTGTATATTATGGAAAAATCATAAGACATTACAATTTCACATTAAATAAAGAAAAAAGAGAAAATGTAGCTCGTACCCATTTAGCTCATGGTTATTGTGGGATATTTTGGTAGTGTTCCACTTCAAAAAATCAACCTAATTATCCTCACCTATTAGTTTCATAAGCTAAAAATGTAAAAATGAGTTCATTAACCCCATTTTGTTTTTGATGGGTTTTTTGCCATGTTGTTTTATCATTTTTAGCTATTTTATAGGATTTTTTGATGGCCATCGCTATGTGGGATGGTTGCACAGTCTATGGCCATCCCCAGGTGGTATGGCCAGCCAAATGGCTGATCGTCCCACCTAGGATCAACCGTGCTATTTTTATTTCTATATAAGCCATGGATAAAATTAACAAGGTATCAATTTTTGAACCTAAAATATTCATGGATATAGAAAAGTCTTTATTTTAGTTTCTAAGAAGGCCATTACAGCTCGACCATTGCATGGGAATGAAGTATTTAGTATTTTTCTTCCATGAAATACCATAGAAACGATCAAAATATTAGCAAAATTGGTGCATATTAAAATGGAAAAAAGTGATGGTTATCCCTATTATGTCATGAAGGCACGAGATTTCGAAAGAAAGAAATACTAATGCGACGCATTCAAAATCAAACAAATGCTTAAGTCCTAAGATGTGAAATGCATGAAATGAAAGAGACGAATTGAATGGAGATAAAAGAAAGTACAGAAAACACAGCCCTTTTTATTTAACTCTCGTAATATCGGTTACAAAGACGCCTCCTCCCTTTTCAGGGGCTAGGAGCGTTAAAAGAGTTTTGGTTACAATCATGACTTAGTGTTCCTCCTTCCGCATGCCCACATTTGAAATGGGCGGGCCAGAGTGTTGCCGCCACTGGTGTTGATGAATCCTTGATCCTTGTTGCTCCTCCTCGCATTCAAAGAAACAACAAAATTGTTAGTAGCACCTGTGACAAAAGATGAAGCGTTTGACCTTAAAAACCAATGGAGGATGCATGCATAAGATTAACTAAACCAGTGAATAAAATGACTCCAAGTAACCTGCAATTTTGACAGAGACCAGAGAACATTACCAGAGGGCCACTGTCATCCCTAGTCAGGATGAATTCTACTGTAATCCTGCCCAAATGTCATGTCTCGGGATCTCCAAAAGTCCTGCAAACATAGGGGTTAGCTAATTGGGGGCATTTTGGGATGACCCAGATGGTCGGATTTCCCCAATTTGATCTCCATCAACGGGAATTTGACGTTGTTACCTGCAAGTTAGTGAGGACCACAAAAGCGACAAAACATGATAATATTTGATCAAAGTCTTATGAAATCGAAATTATAAACTATCTAAATAGCATAAAATGGAATGGAATATAAACTAGTGATAAAAGAACAACTTAAAATGAAACTAAGAAGTGTGGGGCGCCCAGGCGGGCCGCCCACCGTTAGAACTTGATTTCGGCACCAATCCACTTGGGATGGGCCCAAAATCTCTTGTAATGGGTTGTCGACGAATTGGTAGATCAATGTGGTCAAGTGTCGGGTTTTGGGTCTGGATTCACACTTCCAATAGCCACCCAATAACCTCTCTTGTGAAAGATATCAAGGATGTGGAAGAGGTGAATCAAAAGGGTAAAGTGTGGTATTCAATTTGGTAGCACTTCGTTGCTTGAAAATGCCTCCAACTTGTCCTTTTTGGGTGGGAAAGTCCACCATTTTATAGACCCAAGGGGTCTCTTTTGGAGGGGCATGCAGGGGTGCCATGTGGTGGCCATGCCTTCTCAAGAGGGAGGAGACTCCTCCCTGACTTGGGCTTCCATGACTGCCCTTGTGACAGCTCCTCTAACGCCCAATCTACGCCACCTACACGCGCATGCAAGGCAGGAGGCATTAATTGATCTATCCTCGACTGCCACTTGGCGCCATTTTTCTTTTTGCCCGTTGAACCTGGAATTCATCCTCACCCAGAGTGAATTCAGAATTCGTCCCTGGGTGAGACGGATCCCAATTTGAATTCGTCCCTGGTCGGGACGGATACTAAGCAAAGTGCTTGAATGTGCCAAATTGCCTTCTGACCTTCCAAAATTGCTACAAAAGTGGTTAGGACCATTGTTTAACCTCTGAGGGCTGCCCTGGGGGTTGTGTGTGTCAAAGCGATCAGTGTTTGTAGTCACATAATCAGATTGGTGCTGTTTTGGTGTCTATAGATGCCCCTTTTTGGGATGCGCTGTGCATGGCGCAACGTCGAGCAAAAATAGATAACCAAAGCACTAATGATTAGGGTTTCTTGGTAACCTAACCAACTTTTGATGCCCCAAGTATGGAAAGGGCATGCATTCTTGAATCCTTGCTTCTGACGAGCTAAGGAATTTGATTTCAAGTATTAACCTATTTTGGTGAGGTGTGACTTGAGCTTGGACATTGATCAGTCATGATTAGGCAAAGGGTGCAACCTTTTGTCCACAGGGGAACCTTGTGTTCATGCTTCGGGAATGCCAAGTGTTTGATCAATTTGTGATTATTGCTTGTTTACTGCCCCAAGCAGGAGCGTAATTGTCTTTGTCAATGATTCTTTGAATGCATGTCATTTTCCTTAATTGGGTGTGTGTTTGTTGATTGGTGACTAAGTGTGACTACCCCCTCAAGCGACGAATCGATGAGGGAATGACCTTCGTGAGAAAAGTGACGAGTCGCTTGACCCAAGATGACTTGTGCAAGGGTGCCTTCGGATGGTTTAGCATTAAGCATGTGCAATTTTTTTGACATTTAGACCTATTTTTGGTGGGTGGTAACCCTTTTTGCGACGCTTTTTGGAGCTGAAATTGGCAAAAATCCATCTTCCCGTGGAGCGGTCCGGCTATGGTAGCCTTCTTAGGGAGTAGGATAGTGACAATTTGTGACCCCAACGTCTATTTTGTATGCCCGGGATGTCAAGTGCAACAGCACTCTCATCGGGCAAGTTTATTAGCTATTTTAGTGCATTTTTGTTCAATTTTTGATGTTTTTTGAAATTTTTGGCCTGAATTCATCCCAGGGTGGGACGAATACCAGCTTAGAATTCGTCCCAGGGTGGGACGAGCACTAACCAGAGCGCTCATCCCAGGGGAAGATGAATTTAAGCTAAAAAGGCCTATTTAAAGGCCAAATCTAGGGTTTGGGCTCATTTGCATCTGATTTTTCTTGCGATTTGGAGCTCTGGGGAGAAGGAGGTTAATTCTGCGAAGCGAAGCACTGCCAAATTTCTCCTGACATCATGAGTGCACAAATCGGGTCGAGCGGCGGAGCCGAAGCGAGACCAGTAAGTGTTCCTAGTTTTTATTGCTTTTATTTAACATTGCGATTGTTTTGTTCAATTTTCCTTGTGATGATGTTTTTCAAAATTTTAAAACTTAAACCCTGAAACTGAGCTGAAGACAACTAAGACTTAGTTGTAGTGCACAACCTAGGTGAAGAATTTTTTATTTTACTTTTAACTAAACCCTAGGATAAACGAAACGTAAAACCCTAAGACGTAGTTTTTGTTGTTTTTTGAATTTTTGTTTTTAAATTAATCAGTTAGGATTAGAAACCCTAGAACTGAAAAATTAATTTTTTTTTGAATTTTTATGTTTGTTTTTTGTTGTACATTGGTATACCATGTGGTATATTCATGTTATTGTTGTACAGTTCTTTTCCATGATTTTAATGTTTTTGAATTGTTTTCTTTTGCGAGGTTGTTAGGAGCCGGTACCGTGTACCCACTGCTTTCACTGAAGCGCGGGGGCTAACCGAGGTTGATCGGGAGTGGCTTGATGCCCTTGGGCTCAAGCAAGTGGCTCGACTGGAGCTCGTGGTCGTGGATCAGGCCTATTTGATGGCCCTGATCAATCTTTGGGATCCATGGACCAACACCTTCCATCTCCCAACAAGGGAGATGATCGTGACTTTGGAGGATATCTATCGGCTTCTGTAGATTCTGATAGATGGACTGCCGATCAGGACATCGTCGCATGATCAGCGGACAACTATACTGATGAGATGCTTCGGGCATGGGGAGGAGCTGGGTGTGGAGGATCCACTGGAGAGGGCAGAGGGCGACTGCCAGATTGGCAGGATTTTGGTCCGATGGTGGCTGGAGAGGGGGGTGTTGGGCGTGAGGCACGCATTCCTTATGGGCCTCATGTCCAACATGTTGTTACTTGACTCATCAGGTGCGAGGTTCCCATGGAACCTACTGGATTTGGTTTGGCAGTTGGTAGAGTGCCCGACAGAGGCACCGCTTATTATGAGATGGGGATAGACACTGTTGGCGCAACTCTATGGGGAGTTGTATGAGGTCCGCTGCCGATAGCGAAGGGGATTAGTTGTAGCTACCTATTGCAGTGCTGGGCTTGGCAGCACATAGCAGTGGAGAGGCTAGTCGGGTTACCATGGATGACTCGGGCAGAGATGGAGGATAGGGAGATAGGTTATGCAGTTCTATGGCGGCGGTCCAGGGAGTAGGGGCATAGTCGATGGTGGGCAGGTGTCATAGGGCACTATGCCGATACCTTCTCTCGGCTTACTCTAGGGGAGGTGGTTTGGCACCCTTATCGGGACTGTCCAGCCTAGCCGAAGGCTAGAGAGTGGCTTCGATGGGTACGCAGAGAGCGATGGCTGATTGGGCGGCACGGGACCGAGCATGAGTTCTTCTCGTACAGCTGGGTGACCCGACAGTTTGGGGTGTGCCAGGGGTTGCCTGGTGAGCCCGTGGTCTATCGGCATCGAGGGGATGAGAGGACTCTAGACCGACCGGTCATCGTGCCACTAGGTGAGGATTCAGACGTGGTGATCGACGTCTCGGACGTGGATGACGTCGGGACTACCGCTGAGTATGACTCATGGTGGGTACTACGGCGATGGCAGGGAGAGGGGCCACTGGGAGGCACGGAGGTGGCAGCGATGGGTGGGGAGGGTGCTGAGGCACCAGGGGATGATTGGGGAGCTCCTTTGGAGGATGCGGATATGGTGGAGGTAGAGGGTGAGGATGCAGATTTGGGGGCTCCGAATCAGGCGGAGATGCAGGACATTGCGGAGCAGTGGGAGCCAGAGCAGGCTACTATTCTAGAGAGTCCCATGCCTCAGGCGGATGTGGAGGAGATGGAGTCCAGGGTACATGCTGAGAATGCACGTTTGGTAGAGCTGCTGCGGAGGTGAGACGAGGAGTTGGGGGATTCTCTGTGGGAGAGGGATCTCCTACGGGCTCAGCTAGCAGAGCGGGAGAGCGCACGGGTGGCGTCTCGCCGGTAGGAGGGGGATACTAATGCTGCACGAGAGAGGGATCTCCTACGGATGCAGCTGGTAGAGAGGGATAGGGTTTTGGTGCAGCGCGACGATGCATTAGCTTACTACCATCGATGGGAGGCAGAGTGGTTCCGACACCAGATGGAGATGGAGGGGGAGATTATCCGCCTCGATGGGTGGCTACCTAAGCCGTCGGGAGGTGGATCATCACGTCGGACGAGGGGCAGTGATACTGAGCAGTCAACATCATCTCATCGCAGGCGATTGGATGAGGGAGGGGGCAGCAGGCGTGATGTGGGGGCTAGCAGTAGCCGTCCTGAGGGGTCCCATAGGACCCACACCATGGGGGGTAGTTCCCGTCGCACCGATCCTGCGTGATCATGGTGGCCGACGCCTTAGGCTGGGTGGTTTTGTTGTATGATTGCGGGGTCAGAGGACCAGTTTTGTAGCCTACGGGCATTTTTTTGACGATATATATATATACCGACTTTATTTTGTTTATGCACATGTGATGATTTGATCTTATGCATGATGGTTGATGAATATGGATGTATGCATGTTAATTTATTTTGATGGATGCACATGTTATGATGAATGCAAATGTTTTGATTTATCTGTGATATGCAGAAATGAAATGGATGAATGGAATTTGTGATGTTTGGTTATAGCACCATAGACTGTTTAGGATTCTATTATTTTGTTTTTAGGCGATTGCTGTGATGAATGACTTTGTATGTATACATGTGGTTTTTGTATTTTTTGATGGTATTGTAAGGATGAAAAGTAGCGCAGTTGGTTTAGAAATGTAGCTAAGGTTTTCTGAGACTCAGACGGTTTTAACTCACTAGCCACGACTGTACTTTATCTTACAAGACTTTTGAACAAGGTATGAATTGGACTTGTTTTTGACCAAGTTATTTCACATCCCTGTGTGTGCAATTGAGTTCATTTATGTGGTATTTGTCAGGATACCGCCAGTGTCAGATAGGCTGTCAACCAAACCTGTATTGAGGATCACCTAATTAGCTCCACTAACTCCTTTATTGTATTTAGTTAGATTAATCTATGGTGCTATCTAGGATACCATAAGCTAGCTCATCCACATGCAAACATTGATCTGTACACAAGTTAATGTGATGAGATATATCATCATGCGGGAAGTTTACCACCAGTGACCGATAGGCTATCAACCAAACCGGTACTGAGGCTTGCCTCATGACCTGTCGAAATGCTGAGAGTTCCAGGGATTCAAGTTTGACTCCCTTCTTTTCTTCAATTGTATTGGGATACTTGCTCGTTTGTAGTGATAAAAATCACTATTTATTTTTACATATTTTTTCTTTTGAGCAAGGGATTTGGATTTGAGTGATAAGAGTCACTATTGTATGTGCTTTTTGATGTGTGCACTTTGGGGATGATGTCAAATTTTTGGAGTTTTGACGTTTGCAAATTTTTGATGTTTTGCAACTATTGAGAACTTGGGATTCTTGGGGAATTGGGTAGGGAAGATGCTTGTCCTTTTGCCAACTCTCAGCATTCTTTGGGTCATTCGCATAGGGGGATGAGCAAGATAACCGTTTCGCTTATGGTGACCTGGATTACTGTGCAGGTTTCATCTTTCGTTCACACAACTTAGGAATTTTTATATGTTTTAAATTTGTGTTGGGATGCTATGTAACAAGGTGTGATCCAAGTAGAACTCTACCTTCGTAAAATCTGTCTGACTTGGTACAGTACGTGGCTAGAAATCAAAATGACGACTGAAAGATGAAAACTCTTGATACATTCGAAGACAACTGACTCTAGTGTGGTAAAAAGCGGTAAATGGTGTATTTTTGTTGTTTTTTTTTTTTTTTGGATTGCTTATAAAATAGAAAAATGTGGAACAAGATGGATTAGCAGAGCAATTACGACCTATGGTGCCTTTGACACTGTACGACCACAAATATACAATGTATGGATGCAATGGCTAATGCAGCTATATATTTTTGTATTTTGATTTTTTTTTTGGATTGATTTTTGTGAATATGAAGATGAGATGTGAGAAGAGCTTTTTATTGATGGATTTGAGCATGCCTGGAAATGAGATGCAAATTTTTATTGTTTTTAATGATTTTTGGATTTTGAATTTCTTATTTTTGACCAAGCGATTATGGGAATCCTTGGAGCATTTTGGGGTTGACCAAGCGATTGCAGGAATCCTTGGAGCATTTTTGGGATTGACCAAGCGATTGTAGGAATCCTTGGAGCATTTTGGGATTGACCAAGCGATTGTAGGAATCCTTGGAGCATTTTGGGATTGACCAAGCGATTATATGAATCCTTGGAGCATTTTTGGGATTGACCAAGTGATTGTAGGAATCCTTGGAGCATTTTTGGATTGACCAAGCGATTATAAGAATCCTTGGAGCATTTTGGGATTGACCAAGCGATTACATGAATCCTTGGAGCATTTTTGGAATTGACCAAGCGATTATATGAATCCTTGGAGCATTTTGGGATTGACCAAGCGATTGTATGAATCCTTGGAGCATTTTGGGATTGACCAAGCGATTGCATGAATCCTTGGAGCATTTTTGGATTGACCAAGCGATTATATGAATCCTTGGAGCATTTTGGGATTGACCAAGCGATTGTATGAATCCTTGGAGCATTTTTGGGATTGACCAAGCGATTATATGAATCCTTGGAGCATTTTTGGAATTGACCAAGCGATTGTATGAATCCTTGGAGCATTTTTGGGATTGACCAAGCGATTATATGAATCCTTGGAGCATTTTTGGGATATGGCTCTCTTAGATATGGAATGGTCACAAATGACTGATATTCAAGGGTTCTGTTTCCTTGATTCCATCAAGAGAAGCTAGCCGGTATGTCCCGGGTCCTATTTTGCTATCAATGACATATGGACCTATCCAATTTTCCATGAATTTGTCCCTTAGGTGGGACGGAAAACTAGAGTTCTATTGGTTTTCCTTCAAAACCAAATCACCAACCCGAAAGTCCCTCAGGTGAACTTTCATGTTGTAAGCTTTCTTAAGTCGCTCTTGATAGATACGTAAATGCTCGAGAGCATTAACGCGTCATTCGTCAAGCAATGTAAGTTGGTCTAATCGGGCCTACCGTGCAGCATCATCATCGATGAACTCTTGCATTGATATGCGCATGGAAGGAATTTCCAACTCTAGAGGCATGACTGCCTCAGAGCCATACACGAGCAAAAATGGAGTTGCCCCAGTGGGCGTCCGAATGCTAGTGCGATAAGCCCACAGGGCAAGTGGGATTTGGATGTGCCAATCCTTATGACTGTCTATGACCGTCTTTTTAAGGATGGCAACTAGCATTTTGTTTGACGCTTCTGCTTGCCCATTCGCCTACGGATAATAGGGTGTCAAAAAATCATGCTAAATTTTGTACTTTGTGGTCAAAGCACGCACGTCTTTGTTCTTGAATGGTGTCCCATTATCCGAGACTATTTTGGATGGAATACCAAAATGACATATGATGTTATGCAAAATGAACTCCACAATGCGGGGTCCTGTCGTAGAGGTAAGCGAAACTGCTTCCACCCACTTGGTAAAATACTCTGTGGCCGTTATGATAAACGTGTGATGGCCTGACGACGCAGGGGAGATCTTTCCAATTAGATCGAAGCCCCACTACGAAAATGGCCAAGCCGACTGGACTGTCTGCAAGGCCTGGGAAGGTACATGCATCAAATTGGCATGGTGTTGACACTTCATGCACTTCCCGACATATGCGCAACAATCTCGCTCTAAAGATGGCCAATAATAGCCCATGCGAAGAATGCGCTTTGCGATGGCCATACCACTGAAGTGGCCACCACATGTACCATCGTGCGCTTGGGCGATTGCCCAAGTGGACTCTTGTTGGTCCAAGCAATGAAGGAGGATTCCTTCATAGCTACGATGGTACAAAATGTCTCCTATCAAGACATACTTAGCCGCTTTCTACTTGAATGCTCATTTTGCGGCATGTGTCAATCCAAGCGGGAGATTACCTAACTTGAGGTAGTCTCTAATGGGTAAATACCAGTCCTGTTGATCGAAAACCTCGATGGTATGAACAACCAATCCCTCTTGAAGTTCATCCCTAGCAAACGCTGAGTGGGATAGAACTTGTAAGAATAGCATTGTGTTGCTATTAATGGGAGTAGGGGAGAACAAGGACCCCCAGTTGGCATGTTTCAGATGATCGTGGATTCGAGAGAACTTATCCGAGGATGGTTCAATCTGGATCATGTGGATTCTTGACGTCAAGTCAGAGCTTGCACGCTCCATCATGGATTGCGATAGGGTTTTGACTTGAATGGTTGTCATATCACCGGAAAGGTCTTGCGGGATTAGTGACCCCAAGGAGGCCATTGTGTCCGCAAAATGATTCGATGATCGAGGGAGTGCCTCGATGTCATACCACTCAAGTTTTGCCAGGAATTTGTCCACAAGGGCTTTATAAGCCTATAGAACTAGGCATTTGCATTGGAATACCCCTTTGACTTGATTGACAATTAACAATGAATCACCAAAGATGTTCAGTCGTTTGATGTTCATGGTGATTGTTGTCTGAAGACCTATGAGCAAGGCTTCATACTCTACATTATTGTTGGTGCATGGGAAATTTAATTTAAATGACAGGGGCATTGGAGTGCCCTACGGTGTGAAGAATACTATTCCCGTGCCACCACCTTGCTCACATTTAGAACCATCAAAAAATAGGGTTATGTCAGCCTGTGACTCAAGCTCATCAGAATCTAGCGATTCTGAGACATGGAAGACCCCATCATCGGGTAGTTCTATGACTAGAGGCTGATCGTCTTCAAGAGGAGCCTCTGCTAGTTGATCGACTATGACCTGTCCTTTGATAGATTTTTGTCCGATAAACTCTATGTCAAATTTTGTCAACAACATGATCCATTTCACCGTGCGACTACTATGATAAGTATGACTCATCATGTATCGCAATGGATTCTCCTTAGACACAACATACATAGTGTTGCTCAGCATGTAGTGGCATAGCTTTTTGGTAGCAAACACCACTGCCAAGCAGAGTTTCTCGACGTATGCATAGTTAAGTTCATAACTGACCAGGGTGCGGCTAAGATAATAAGTAGCCTATTCTTTGTGAAGTTCATTCTTTTGGGCCAGCATGGCACCCAGTGCCACCTCAGTAGTTGAGATGTATAAGTAGAACGACACTCCTGGTCTAGGTGGTGCCAATACTGGCGGCGAAGCCAAGTATTGTTTGATGTCATCAAAGGCTGACTGGCACTCGTCATCCCAGTGAAATGTAACCCCCTTGTGCAATAATTTGTTCATGGGTCGGCACTTGTCAGATAGTTGCGCTATGAAGCGTTTGATTGACGTGACCTTTCCCTACAGACTTTTGAGTTGCTTAATGGTAGTTGGGGGAACCATTTCAAGGATTGCCTTGACTTTCTTTGGGTCCACCTCGATACCTCGCTTTGAGACTATGAAACCCAAGAGTTTTCTAGATGTGACGCCAAATACGCACTTCTTGGGATTCAGTCTAACTTTATGCTCCATGAGGCGATCGAGGATCTTGCTTAAGTCATCGAGATGATTTGGGCGCAAAAGAGACTTGGCCAACAAATCATCCATGTAATCTTCCAAAGTTTTATGCATGTAATCATGGAAGATGTACGTCATGGCACGTTGGTAGGTGGCGCCAACATTTTTAAGGCCAAAAGGCATGACCTTATAACAAAATGTCCCCCAAGGCATTGTGAACGCCATTTTTAGTTGATCCTCGAGATTGATACGAATCTGATTGTATCCCAAGAAACCATCCATGAGGGATAGCATTTCGTGACCTACTGTAGCGTCTACCAACGCGTCGATGCTTGGCAAGGGGAAATCATCCTTAGGACTCGCTTTGTTTAGATCTCAAAAATTAGTGCATATGTGAATCCTCCCATCGAGCTTTTTGACGGGCACCATGTTGGATAGCCATGGCGGATAATCCATGCAGATGACAAACTGTGCATCCAACAGCTTTTGCAATTCGTCTTTGACCATCAAGGCCACTGTTGGGTGCATCTTACGTAGTTTTTGCTTAGCTGGCTTGATTGTCGGATCAAGCGTTAGATTATGCGTGACTAGCTACGGATCTAGCCCCGGCATGTCTCTGTATGACCATGCAAAAACCTCCTTCTTCTCTTTGAGAAGGGCAATGTAGTCGGCTTGCTCTTCAGAGGATAAGCTTACCCCTAGCTTGATAATCTATGGATTCATTGGATCTAAGCCGATGTCTACGTCAGTCGTCTCCTCGACTGACATGTGGGATCCATCCTCCAACTGATGTGGAGTCGGGATCAAATGGATATCATTAGCTGAGTTTAAATCTACGTTGGGAACCTCGGGTTCCTCTTCAGCTTGAAAGATATCCTGAGTTGTCCTTGGGGTAAAATGAGGCATTTTACCAAAAGGTCAGTACTCTGATGGGGATGGAGGTGAATTGACGTGATCCCAGTCGATGGCATCTATGTCTAGATGCAAGGACCGTGCTGGATCGGCTGGATTGCGGATGGGTGCGGTCAAGTCAATGGAGATCATGTGGATGAAATGAATTTGGTCTCCATTACCGTGGGTGTGATGACTCAAACATTCTGGATGTTCCCTATGTTCTGGATCTGGCTCTAGAGGGACAGGCATGAACGGATCGGCCCTATGTGCTGATAGGAAGACAGGGTCTTCCCTCGACACTGATGTCATTATAGGGTCTCGGGGTGGACGATGCTCGTCGTAAACTTGGAGCCATGGATCCAACACTTGGTCCCACCCTGCTGGGTCTACGTACCACTCATGCCCTGGCAGTATGCCCATCTGTGCAAATAAGTCATCAATCTCCAAGGGACGCCATTGTTGCATTTGTTGCCTTTGTTGCATTTGTCGCATGTGGTTGAGATAGGCCATCTCAGTTTCATCTTTCGAATCACTGTCGGAGATCCAAAAATGTTCATTTTCTTCAACAACTGCTTGTGAGATTAAGGGCTCACCTTGTTCTAGCAAATTAATCTGGTCCCATTGCGGTTGTTCCACACTTGGTGGGGGGACCTGATTCTCTTGACACAGCATTGGTTCAATTGGAACCTCTAAAGGGAACAGTTTTAAAAAGATCTCTTGCCAGTTATTCATGGGAATCTCTCGTGAGTGATCACTATTGGATTCGAAGGGAACATATGACACTGGTTCATGTTTTGATTCATCCTTCGAAGATCCTTCTGGACACTATTTATGCTCTCCTTGAAAGTTAGTGTCCGAACTTTCACCTCTCTCTAGCAAAGGAGAAGGATTATTGATGTTACCAAGGGTGGTTGTTGACCATGGGAGGTAATCTCCCAATGTATATGTTGTGTTTGGGTTGGCATAAGGATCTGATGCCAATCCACCCTTGTTGCCTATTCCTAGGCCTTGCATGTTTTCCACCAAGATGTCTAAGGGCAGGGGGTGGTTGAACCCTACTCCCGACTTGTCATAAGGCATTTGGTATCTTGGCTGGCAAAGGACACGCACTCCTTGCTCATACCTTCCTAGCTTATATCCATGCCAATTGCATTGGCCAAGATATCTCAGAGCAAAGTTCGGGTTAGACAGATAGTTGACATTTTCTGCAAAAGGCTCTTCGTCCTCGTCCTTTTGCATGCATGGTTCAACACCATGGTCAAGGCCCCCATACACAAAATTGGTCTAGTTCGGTGGGTAGCCTAAAGGAACAACTGTCCCGATGGGGAGGCGAGGTCTCCCCATGTCTTGCACTGACTCTAGCGTGGGCGTTGCTACAACATTCCGCACTAGATACTCCCCCAGGCCCGTACTGGCCATTTCAACAGTAATTGTTGGTGATTGAGAGGGAGGGAACGGAAGCCCTTCTAGAGTCCATTCCATGTTGGGTGGACTAGGAGCCTCAGCTTCCATTGTGCTAGGTATCTCTTCTGTTGAGATGGTTGATATTGTTGGCAGCACCTCTTCTAGGGGTTGAGCCTCTTCCAGGATTTGTTTCCCTTTGTCCTTCTGTTTAGCCATGATAGGTGGCATTGGTAGTGAAGGAGCGGACGATGAAGATGCACTTGGCTGGGGTTTTGATGGATTAGTCACCAATGGTGCCCACGACATCGGACCCTATCTAGATGGATTTAACTAAAAATCCAAGTGCATCGATGGGAGGGTCGATTGCGGCATCAACTGCATCGCATTGCAATATTTGAAGGGTTCTAAGTCCGCCGGGACTACATGTACTTCTCCTTCAAATGCATACTTCAAACACTGGTGAGCTATCGAAGGGACACACTTCATGTCCCTGATCCATGGTCGCCCTAGCAATATGTTGTATGCCATCTCGCCTTCCAAAATATGGCACAATGTAGGTATCATCTTTTGTCCTACCTGAACGGGTAGAACAATTGTGCCAAATGTCGAGCATATCGCATCGTTGAATGCTCACAGTGTGTAAGTGGAAGCGGTGATATGAGAGGCTGGCAGCTTCAGATGTTTCAATGCTGTTGTAGTAATGATGTTACTAGACGAGCCAGTGTCTACCAACACCCTCTTATACGGGATCCCGTTGACCCACATGATAACGTGCAGGGGTGGATCTGCCATGTCATCAGATACTGATTTAACTTCATCTTCTCGAAAGGTGATGACTAGCTCCGTGCATCGTTTTACATGTCCCACGAAGTTATTGAAGGAATTCGCTTCATGGGGCTGCAACTCGATGGCTTTCAAAATCTCCATGAGAGCCTCCCGATGGGGCGCTGATTGTTGTATGAGCTCATATATGGAGAGCCTAGCCAACGTGGTCCACAAACTCTGCGTGAGTTTGGTCCGTATCATGACCTCGGGTCTAGGCGGAGGTAACTACATAGGGTGTTGTTGAGGTTGTGACGTTGCTGGAACTTCTCTTGTGGCTGCCTCGGGGGCAACTCCTGGGTATTTCTTGTTCCTGGTCACTATGCTGATCATTCCCACATACCCTTGCATGGGGAAATTTTGTCGCACCTCATTGACCTAAAGGGGTTTTTCTTGTGCCTCATGGGCAGGCAAGGGATCCTTGAAGACTCCCATCTGTTGGTTATTTGGCGCTATGGGGTTGTCCACCGCCAATGTTTTATTATCAATCAAGTCTTGTATCAATCCTTTGAATTTCCAGCATGCGTTCAGGTCATGTCCCCTTCGCTTATGGAACCTACAATATAAATCCTCTTTGTATCCCTTAGGCTTGGGAGCGTTAGGATCTATGGTTTGGATCTCTGGAAGGGTGATTAAATTTGCCATTGACAAGCGGTCAAATAGGGAGTCCCTAGACTCCGTATAAGGGGTGTACTGTCGCTTAGGGTGACGCTACTGATTTTGCTCCTATTTTTGATTTTCTCTTTCATAATTATTAGGAGGCACTGCCTGATAATTAGCCTTTTGAGGCTGTATTTCTTGTGCAGGCTTAGGAACATTTATCGCAACTTGATTAACCGCAGCGGGTTTTGGTTGCGTAGTCCCTGTCTTTGTATTTTTGTTCCACTCTTTCTTTTTAGGTTTGGCAATTTTGCCATCCTATATTTTGATCTCTTCGATAACTCTGGCTTGCACCAGAGCTTCTTCTAAGGTGGCATATTGCTATAGCTGCAATAGCCTAGAGATTGATCTCAGACAACTTCGTGAAAACATTTGTGTGAGGTCGGACATAGGGGGAAGGTAGGGTAGCTTAGAAAGCAGAGCCCTCCATCGATTCCCGTAGGCCGCCATTGTCTCCTCCTCATATTGCCTAAGGCTAGCTAGGTCACTCAGTGACGCCTTCTTCTTGGTGTTGAAGGTGAAGCATTCAAGGAACGCATCCACTAATTGATCCAAGTTATTGATGTTGTGCTTCAAAAACTGGGTGAACCAATCCGAGGCAGGGCTTGCAAATGTGGTTATGAATGTCCTTAGCAACAGCGCATCATTATCCTAAATGCCAAAGCATTGGCTCAGGAATCTCGTCACATGCTCTTGAGCATCCTCTTCACCCTTAAAGATTGCCAATTGAGGCAACTTGAAATGTTCGGGGTAAAGAGGTGTAGGCACTGACGGATGCACTGGATGACTGCGGAGTTGGCGTAACATGGGCTTTTGGTGCCCAGAAGCTTTGGTTTCCATAGACTCCAAATGCTCTAATAGCGCTTTGTATGCATCGAAAGATTTAATCTCTTCCTCTTTTGTTTGCTCCCGTTGTGAGTTATGGGAGACTGGAGGCCTATGGAGGGGTGGCCGGATAGCACCCCCTCTGCCTTGATAGGGCATTTTAGCCCGCTCTACTTCTGGTTCATACTCCTCATAAACTTCCTGAGGAGTCTCTGGGCGAGACCTCTGACCCTGAGTGGGTCTCCGCTGAGGGTACCCATCATTGTTTCGGGGAGTGGCCTCCCTCTCAGGTCTATGGGGTCTCGGAGGCAAAGCTTGACGAGGTCACGGAGACCTATCCTACACCAAGGGATTATGCCTCTCATATTGTTCTACTTTTTGGGTGTGAGGGGTTGGCACCCTCTCAGGTAGTTTATAAAGCAGCTCATCCGCTTCGCGCTGAATGCGCTCTTTGTTGAGGCGGTATAAGCGCTCTAACTGCTGATGATCTTGCTCAAGCCATGTGATCTGGGCTTGGCGGGTGGCATGTCTGGCGACTTCCAGGTCAATTTGGTCTGCCATCTTGGGCTTAGGAGGCTTGAATGTTTCTCCTATGTATTTGCCTCGGTCTTGATGATCTGAGATTTCAATGGGTCGCTTCCCTCTGTCGAGGTTGGCGGCATTTACCTGAGGCTCTGGCCTCGATGTGTGACCATGGTATCTAGCAGGTGCGGAAGCGCAAGGCTCCCATGTTGTATATTGCTCTCGAGGAATTTGATGGTCTTCCTCGTACTCCCTTTCATGGGTGTGAAAGGGGCGGGTGGAGTTAGCTCACCCTGTGTGGAGAGCCCTGCGCTCTGGGTTTTGTCTTTCAGTTCTAACAATGATGGGAGGCAAAGGAGAGATGCCATAGTCATGTTGTCTCTCCTCATGGGCATTGTGCCTCTCTAGCGCTTCGTTGCACGGTGGCCACTCATATCTAGCCTCTAAAGGCGGTCTTCTATTTACGTTGAGTGCCACATGTAAAGCTTCTTCCCAAAAGGGGCTGTGTTGAATGGGCGTGTCCCCCAGAGGGGTGTCCCTATAATTCCACCTTGACATGGAATGATGTGGACTCTCTTGTGGTCCAGACCGCCAAGGCGGTATGGCCAAGTCCTCAGGGCTAAAGCGAAGGCGACTTGTGCCCGCTCTTTGTACACTTTCCATAGCTTCTACCCTTGATTGGGCTTGGCTACGGGTGCACACCATTGTGGTGCTCTTCTACAAGCTAAGCAGATTTTTATCTTTTTGTTTATGATTTTTTTTTTGTTACACTAAGCAGCAATGAACACACACATACACAAATGGTGATTATCTCTTTTAAAGATTAATGGTGTGTCCTAGACTGGTTTTAGTGCATTTTGATGATTTTGTTTTGTTTTTGAAAGTTTTGAAGAATGTTTAAATGCAGAATGTTGGCTCATATGACTCCCATAAATGGTCGCCCCTTCAATATACCATTGCCCGACCGATATACCAACCTCTCTATATACCCGCCCTTACGAGAGGGAAACTATAGGTACGTGAGAGCAGATGGTACGTGGTACGTAGGCGGTACAGAAGGGGGATTGTCCTGTTAATGACACCTACCATAGAAGACTTATCCTCGTGCACTGGGAATCACCCCAGCGACACTCGGTCAGCTTTCGTCAGGATTTATGCCTAACAACAGTGACAATCGGGGTAAATGGATGCAAAAATCAAGCCAAGGTGGTGATGAACCCACCATTGGTCTTGATCAAGGGCTGGGGTCTTACGACCAGCTCCTTGGTTTAAAAATGCCACGTGATGTGTGTGTGGTTCTTTTTATTAAAAATTAAAACAGGCAGAAGCAACTACTTTCCTTAAGAAGGCAAAATTGACAGAAAATAGAAACAGAAAAGCAAAAAATGATAGGAATAGTTTAGGATCCTTACCTTTTCTCTGCCTAAACTTGTTGTTTCTGATCCTCGGCCCTAAAAATGTACAGATAGAAATTCGTCCCTGTGTGAGACGAATTACAGAATAGAATTCGTCCCTGTCTGAGACGAATTAGAATTCGTCTCAGGGTCAGACGAATTACAGTAAGGTATTCGCCACAGGCAAAGACGAATAACAGTCAGAGCTCGAACAATGGTACCTGTAAGCACAAAAACACAATTTTTTAATCAGTTTCTTGATCTTAAAAACCAGGGGACAGAGTCCCACCGTGATCGCCATTGAAAGCACACTTTTTTAAAACAATAAATACTAATGTGACGCATTCAAAATCAAACAAACGCTTAAGTCCTAAGATGTGAAATGCATGAAATGAAAGAGACGAATTGAATGGAGATAAAAGAAAGTACAAAAAACACAGCCCTTTTTATTTAACTCTCGTAATATCGGTTACAAAGATGCCTCCTCCCTTTTCAGGGGCTAGGAGCGTTTAAAAGAGTTTTGGTTACAATCATGACTTAGTGCTCCTCCTTCCGCATGCCCACATTTGAAATGGGCGGGCCAGAGTGTTGCCACTCGCTGGTGTTGATGAATCCTTGATCCTTGCTGCTCCTCCTGCATTCAAAGAAACAACAAAATTGTTAGTAGCACCTATGACAAAATATGAAGCGTTTGACCTTAAAAACCAATGGAGGATGCATGCATAAGATTAACTAAACCAGTGAATAAAATGACTCCAAGTAACCTGCAATTTTGACAGAGACCAGAGAACATTACCAGAGGGCCACTGCCATCAAAACAGTCAAGGAAATGCCACCGATTTGAGTTTGACTGTAATTCATCCCTGGTCAGGATGAATTCTACTGTAATTCATCCCCGGGTAGGACAAATTCGCCTGCGACAAAATGTCGAAGTAATCCTGCCCAAATGTCGCGTCTCGGGATCTCCAAAAGTCCTGCAAACATAGGGGTTAGCTAATTGGGGGCATTTTGGGATGACCCAGATGGTCGGATTTCCCCAATTTGATCTCCATCAATGAGAATTTGACGTCGTTACCTGCAAGTTAGTGAGGACCACAAAAGCGACAAAACATGATAATATTTGATCAAAGTCTTATGAAATCAAAATTATAAACTATCTAAACAACATAAAATGGAATGGAATATAAACTAGTGATAAAAGAACAACTTAAAATGAAACTAAGAAGTGCGGGGTGCCCAGGCGGGCCGCCCACCGTTAGAACTTGATTTCGGCACCAATCCACTTGGGATGGGCCCAAAATCTCTTGTAATGGGTTGTCGGAGAATTGGTAGATCAATGTGGTCAAGTGTCGGGTTTTGGGTCCGGATTCACACTTCCAATAGCCACCCAATAACCTCTCTTGCGAAAGAGATCAAGGATGTGGAAGAGGTGAATCGAAAGGGTAAAGTGTGGTATTCAATTTGGCAGCACTTCGTTGCTTGAAAATGCCTCCAACTTGTCCTTTTTGGGTGGGAAAGTCCACCATTTTATAGACCCAAGGGGTCTCTTTTGGAGGGGCATGCAGGGGTGCCATGTGGTGGCCATGCCTTCTCAAGAGGGAGGAGACTCCTCCCTGACTTGGGCTTCCATGACTGCCCTTGTGACAGTCCTCTAACGCCCAATCTGCCCACCTACACGCGCATGCAAGGCAGGAGGCATTAATTGACTGTCCTCGGCTGCCACTTGGCGCCATTTTTCTTTTTGCCCGTTGAACCTGGAATTCGTCCTCACCCAGAGCGAATTCAGAATTCGTCCCTGGGTGAGACGGATCCCAATTTGAATTCGTCCCTGGTCGGGATGGATACTAAGCAAAGTGCCTGAATGTGCCAAATTGCCTTTTGACCTTCCAAAATTGCTACAAAAGTGGTTAGGACCACTTGTTTAACCTCTAGAGGGCTGCCCTGGGGGTTGTGTGTGTCAAAGCGATCAGTGTTTGCAGTCACATAATCGGATTGGTGTTGTTTTGGTGTCTACAAATCAAATGGGTCAAGTGACTCATTAATTTATCATTGATCATTCCATTATCAAATCGTTGCTTGAGGAGGTAGTCATAACAACGGTTTCATAATCAAATCAACACTTAAACACTAAAAAGTGCAATTTTAATACATTCAAAATAATCATTACCAAAGATAATATTTCAAGCCCATGCTAGGGAAAACAATAAAAAAATACAACAAAACCGAATTTGGCCTCCTTAAAGCCTTTGGAAATTACCCAAAAAAATGCTTACATGGGAACAAGGAACCAAGACTAAGTATACCTTAATCTCTTTCAACTATCATTACAGTGCAACTCAAAAGTATACCAAAATCAATCCTTCAATTATATCAAAAGCAAGGATTCCAATATTGTATGCTCTTTCCACAATAGAGGCATCTAAAGTTGGTTATGTTAATGAATAACCTTAATCATTTAATAATTTAGTCATCTATTTTTGCTTTATGTTATGTTGCACACAACACATCTCAAAAAGAGTCATATGTAGATACTAAAATCGTGTAAATCGGATAAGACTACTAATTACCCACTCATATAGACATCAATTTGTCCCATTGGGAAACCCTCAAGGGTTAATTATGGCTCCCAACCACTTTTGGGAGATTTTGGGCCATGTAACCATGGTCATACCACCCCAATATTGTCATAGTTCATGATCATCACACCCAAGGACGACCACCTGCAACCGTTCCTAGGTGGAATGACCATGAACTAGACCTTTAAAGATTCAAAGGGTGGAACAAATGGCAATTAATTTTTGTTAGTTATACTACCCAATCACTCATGACAGATTGGGAGGCTATCATGGACATCAGGACCTGCAAATTGGAGGCCCAAATGCGTAGCCTCTTCCACCCTATGCATGATAAAGGAATTGAAAAATGGCAGCACTTGTCTTGCATGCTATAACTTACCCCTTTGCCCTATTTTCCATTTTGGGCTATAAATTGAGGTGCTTCTACCCAATTTGAGAGAGGAACATTCATAACTATTGACCATGAAGTGCTACCAATATTTATCCTCACATTTGTCCTTGTATTTTCCTTGAAAACCTCTTCAATCAAAGGCGCTTTCAGGGCATCATAAAATATGGGTATTCATTCCAAAAAATATCAAATATTAGATTAATTTTACCAAAGCCAGTGACAACTCACCTACTATATTTACCATATCCAAGTGAAATTGGTGGTGAAAACCACCCTTTTTTGTGACCATCCATACCAGGGATGGTCATGAAATGATTAACAATTTTTATCTAATTTTAGTATAGATCATTTTTACAGCATTAGAATAGCAGCATAGTCAATTTTTGTTATGTTTTGAATGTATTTGATGTGTCAATTTATGTTTTTGTGATTATAGTCTTAGTTGTTCTTACCAGTAATGGTCATAGGTTCTTATCACAATTTCACTTTGCTTTATGCTTAGATCCTTCCAAAATCATCTTGTTAACATCATACTAAATTTTCAAGTCATTTGGAGTTGTTTAGATTTTTTGCAAATAAGTTTTACATTCATTATTGCATACTTTTTAGGGTTTTTATTATCAAACACATATGCTACTAACATCTTTCAAAATCTTGTGTGTAGGTACAGGTATTCTAGGCATGTAGGAGGATCTAAGGAGCTAAATAAATGTATCCCAAGGATAGCTCTCAATTGTGAGTGAAAGAAAAATAGTGGAAACATGTCATTAATTTCGTGAAGAGATTTGATCCCTCAAAATATGTAATCTAAAACTTATCAAATTGAGAAGACCTCAAGGGGACATATTGTAATCGTTGAATTGATGAATTTATAAATACAAGGAGAAACCCCCTTTTTACTTCAATTATTCATCATTTTAATAGCTTACTTTATTGTCTTTCTTTTGCATGCTTTAATAGTACAATAGATTACATTTTTGTTCAATATTTTAGGTGAGCCATTTTTCATGCTCTTCAAGAGAAAATTAGCAAAAATGAGATGGACCAGGTCCTTTTCAATAGAGATAAAGCTATTAAACAAATTTGCATATAATAATGAAAAGGTAGGAAATGTACTAGAGATAAAATTCAAGGATCCAATGGTTAATGAAAGGAGTTAGGAACACAAGATTATTTCACATTTCTACTATAGGACATAAAAGTTTTTTAGAATATTTGAAATAAAAAAATGGAGTGGAGAAATAATAAAAAATGAAGATCAAATTAGGTAGTGCATGGTGGATTTATTTATATTATTGCTAACAAAGGATAGGGAGGATGATCAGGAAGCTATGGAGGAATTAATTCAACATATACCAAGGATTCTAGCTAGATATATGAATGCAACACTTATCAAAGAGGTGGGTGAGGAGGAGATTAGGGAAGTCATCTTCTCATTTGAAAAATATAAAGCTTTAGGAATAGATGTATTTCAAGTGGGTTTCTTCCAATCCTTTTGGAACATAGTGAGAGAGGACGCAATAGTAGTAGTAAGAGACACCATTTAGACAAAGTGTTAAAATAATACAGTATTAATTTCTAATGCTCATTCTAAAAATACTAAGTTGAAGGGATTTAAATATTTTAGGCCACTTTGTCTGTGTAATGTAATCGATAAGATAATATCAAAAGTTATTTTATTAATACTAAAGTCTTTTCTACTGGATATCATTCTAGAGTAGCAAGGGAATTTGTAAAAGGTAGAAATATTTTGGATAAAGTAATCACACTCCATGAGACCATGCATTTAGTTAACATTAGTAAAAGGTATATAATTATGTTAAAAATTGACATGAACAAAGCCTATGAACGGGTATCATGGTGTTTCGTAGATAGAGTCCTAGATAAGTTTGGATTTAGTAGACATTAGAGACTTTGGGTGAATAACTACTATAGAGGACCTAATTTTTTAGTTATAATGAATAATTATTCAGTTTGAAACTTTTGTAGTAGTAGGGGCTTAAGGAAATGGGACCATTTATCCCCATATATCTTCATAATGCATTGGAGTAGCAAAAGAAAGTAGGAGGCTTAAGTGGTTGAAACCATCCATATCTATAGAAGGTATTATTCACCAAAAAATTGTGGATGATACAATTTTATTGGACAAGGTAAAGGTGTTTAGTAGGATACTAAATATCTATGAAAAACCATCCGAACAAATGATAAAAATGCACAATAGTAAGGTGTCATTTATAAGCACTACAAAGAATCAATAGAGAAAATTAATAATAGAGCTTGGGTGTAGTGTTTTAACTCTCCATTTTGTTTACTTGTGTATGCCAATGTTCAATAGGGAATGCAAGGATTAGATGTGGAATGTGTTGATTGATAAGTTCTAGAGTAAATTAGTTGGCTAGAAAAGGAATTTACTGAGTTAGGAAAGTAAGTTACAGCTTCTTAAGAGTACTTTTAAAGCACTCCTTGAATATTTATTATCAGTATTTTAGATCCCATTCAAAGCAACTAATACAATATAAAATATTTAAAGAAATTTCCTATGGTCATGAATAGAGGAAAAAAGTAAAATTTTACTTGTAGCTTTGAAGAAAATATGCAATGATAAATCAATGGGTGGACTTGGGCTCAGATGAATAAGGGATATGAACAAGGCCTTTGCAATAAATATGGATTGGAGGCTAGTGAAGGAGGATCATTACTTATGGGAAATAATTATAAGAGATAAAGACCTTGACAACCAAGAGGATAGTATATTTTTGACCATAATAGAGCCCTACATAGGATATTCATTATGGAACCATTTAGTGAATGGTAGAGAGATGTTATGGAAAGACACCCATTGGATGGTAGTAAATGGGAGGTCTATCTACTTTTTGGAATATTAATGACTATATAAGTATCTATTAGTGAAATATGAGGTGTTAGAAAGTATTAGAATAGAATTGTAGGAACATGGTGAGTGATTATTTGGTAATAGGAGGAGAGGTAAGATAGAAAGAGCTAAAAATACATAATTAGTATGAGGATGATCTCAAAAGTTTAAAAACTAAATTAAGAGAATTGTGAGGCTAAAAAACACAATTAAGGAGCTAAAAATAGTGGTAAAGGGTAGAAATTGCCTAAATTTATCTTTCTTAGACCACTTTCTTGTCCATAATTTCAAACTTCCTATTGATCCACTTCCTCCTCTTCACTATCATTTATGTCTTCTAATTGAATTCCCCTCCACTTTTAATTTTTAAGTATATTTAGTCAGTAAATTGTTCCTCTCATCATCTTAGCTATATTCACAACTTAATGGACTCACGATCTTTCTCTTTCTTGTTTTACCATATTTTCTTTGGAATGTATCTAATCTTAAATATCTACTAGATCTGATACCAAATTATGCAAATGAGAGAAGCGAGTCCTCCTATGGATAACCTTATCAACTAGAAACTTATAAGTCACTCCACTACCACAAGATGCATGGTTATCACACATACAATTAACAAGGTTCAAGAAAATATTATAAATGTACACTCTTTATGATTCATTGTATGGGGTCATAAAATTGTATGACAATATTCTTCTTGTATGATCATTGTTCTATTGTATGATAATATCCTCTTATTTTAAAATTATTTTTATTGTATAGTCATCTCAATGATGATATTTAATTGGATGGTCATGTTTTTCGTATAACAACTCTCACCGTATTGTATGACTATATCATATTGTGCAACTATAATCAATTATATGGTATATTCTTTAATTATATGTCAATTTTATTGAACAAACATCCCACTTGGATGATAGTTATGCAATAGGTATGTGAATTATAATTATCTTATATGAAAAATATTATTTGAAGGACTTTAATGTCTTTAATGAATGGTTATATCCTTTTTAACAAAGTATCTATTAAAATATGATATTTTCCTTCTTAGATGGCCTCATGCTCTTGCTTCCAAAACCACTCCTTCATATCCTATATGATAATGACCTATTTATTCTTCCATTAAAACTTAAATAACATGGCACACTAAGTTGAACATTGATTATTTTAATGGCATACCTTCCTTTGTACACCAATAAATCTTCTTCAATATAGTTAGTAGTTACTTAAATGATAGAATTTATTTGCATAGTGATCAGTTTCTACATAGATAACAATATGTTCCTCAATTGAAAGATATCTTCTCTCAATTGTAACATAAATCTCCTTTTCTATGCATATTACATTTACCACTCTAAGCAATCTACAACATATGAATTTTATAGCATAATGCAATCAACATTCAATTATACATAGTATAAAAAAATTGAGTTTTATTTTTATTTTTCCAATGCCTATTAGTCATACATAATAACTTGTTTGTTGTAATGAATCCTATCCATTATGCCCTCTAGACTAGTCTAAATTACAACATCCAATATCAATATTCTAGCACATTTTCCTCTCCTCTTTGTTTCCTTTTTTCTCCTCTACCTTCATTGACATCTCTAAAATTTTCTTTTATTTTATCCCTTAAAAATTTATCTTCTATTTTCCTCTTGGTATCTCTCCCTTCATTGCATGCTACTTCCTCTTCTCTTAGACATGGTTTTTTTTCGTTTTATCTTCCCTATTTTTCTTAAATACAAAATTCCATCCATTATAATTGATGCTTGATTCTCATGTGTCAACATTTATCTATTACTTTAACACAATCAATACTTATAATGCCATGCATATACCCTATACTTGTCCTTTTATGTTTTAACGGTTAAAACTATAAAATAACATTTCATCTCTAGAAATAAGAATCAAATCACTTATTAATGATATTTATATCAATCACCATACCTTAAGAACATATGATATCTATGCCATAAATATGTCATAGAGTTAATTTTTACATGCTACTAGCAATAGTTTAGTAAGTAGAAGCACTATATGAAGATAATAATTGTTAATGTTTGACTATTTTTAATATTAAAAATAGTACTTATGTCAATATTAGATTTTATCTCTTTATTATAGCACATATAACAACAAATAACCACAAACCCCTTTAGTAGAAGTGTTGTTATTTTTAGGAAATTACATATCAAATTTTTACTTGATCTATTAAGAAGTTTTGACAATTCCCAATTACTATTTATATAAAAAATCAAGAATGTGGATAAAGCAATGATAATAAATAATAATACTTTTTACTTTTCTTATGATACCCTCTTACAAAATCAACTTTTTATCCTATACAATAATTATGTGACATATTTTAATTTTATGAACTAGACAATAATTTAGTGTAGTAAAGGTTATATTTGATTGTAAATATCCTTATTGTTGTGAATAATTATGAATAATTATCTATCAACTAAGCTCATTGGTTATATTTTCCTTTGATAAATCTTGTAGAAATTGATGTTATTATATTAATTAAAAACTATTAGCAAATTGAAGTCTAAAATATTTATCAGAGTGATACAATGATCTAGATGTAAGATAGGAGTTGTAGAGTGGGAGACAAATATGTTACAAATGGTCATTTGAATAAAAATACTTATTGGTCCATTTATAAAGAATTTTCAAGATTTTAGGTTCATAATCACAAGGTTTTGTAATCATGAGTGAAGAGGATAGGAAAATTATCCTATTTAAGATGACTAAGAAAGGATATTTTTAAATTTTATTTAGTTATCTATTCTTATTTTAGATAGAAAATATTGAAGTGAAGAATAGAAAAATGAATACCTACCCAACGATAAAAGGCATGTTGTTGCAAAAATAGAATACACGTAATTGTTAATGATTGTTGTAGATGTACTAATTGTAGACTTGAATATTACTAAATATATTTGCCAAATAAGGATATGAAAATACAAAGATAAAGATATTCACAAGTTTATGAAGGTAATTGTGTAGAAGGGTAGGCAAACTAGCATTGTTGTGATGTTTGAACATAAGATAAAGTTGTGGAGAAATGGTATATAGTTGAAGATAATCTTGCATGTGTTTTAAGTTTATAGGTTGTAGATCTAAATCCATAATAACATGACCATATGTGATTAAAGTGCATATCAACAAAAATCCATTTTTTAATGAGATATGATGATATGATGATATGACACCAATGCTATTACCTTAGCTGAAATTAGACAAAATGATCCAATGAAACATGGTAAGAACTATAAGGAGAACTAATTTTGTCCTTTCCATTGATAGAAGGGGTATGATATTAACATCTACTCTTTATTTTAAAATATGGTGCAAGACTTATTAGACCTAGGGACCATTAAATTGGATAAATCCTTAGCCCAACAAAATAAAAACCTTGGTATCTACCAAACACCACTTCTAGAGTGATTCTTGGGACTAGCATCCCCCTTGATCTATGATTTTCTAGAGTTGTATCCCTTGCAACAAAGCCTTGAGGGTAGAGGATAGATAAATATGGCTTCATACATTACTTCCCGATAAATTGGAGATTTCTCTTTCTTTGTTTTTTTTTTTTTTTTTTTGGGGGGGGGGGGGGGGGGGGTGGGGGTGTGTGTTTTTTTTTTTTTTTTTTTTTTTTTTTTTTTTCTCTCTGTTTTGGGGGGGGGGGGGGGGGGGGGGGGGGGGTTTTGTTTTTTTTTGGTGGGGGGGGTCTCGTGTGTGGGGGTTTTTTCCTGCGCGTTGTCGGGGGGGGTTTTTTTTTTTGGGGGGTTTTTGGTGGGGGTTGTTAGGTTCCCTAAATTTAGGTGACTCTTTATAATATTTGGGAGATTTGGAAACACAAAAAATTCAAGAATACCTCCATTTAGCTAGGCTAGTCCCTAGGCCCAAGCTTCATCTAGTGGCACATTTGGCTGGAAAGAAATTCCAAAATTTTTAGAGAGAAGTTTAGTCCAATGGATTTGGTTTGGCATAAAATTGTTACGAATATTTTTGAAACTATCAAAGATCACTTTAGGGATAAGAATACTCGGCTAAATGAGGGGACTCCCAAGCCACAAAAATTGGGACCATGGCATCCCACTCCCCTAGGTTGGGAAAATATTAATTTTGATGGTGCAACTAAGGATAACCTAGGAGCTACAAGCATTGGTTTTCTCAGAAGAGATTTCAAGGGGAAGATCCTCCATTGGGAACTGGAGGGTCTTGGAAGGGCTACTAACAATAAAGTTGAAGGTCTGCCTATTATACAAGGTTCTCTCAATGCTTGGGAGAATGGGGTTAGAAATATCATAGTCGAATCTGATTCACAAATTATGGTGGGGCTTCTGGATGCTAATAGAAATTTCAAAGCAAGGGCTTAGAGGATAAGAAATTTTGTGAGCCAAATTAAATCCATTTCGTAATTTTTTTAGGATGTCATCCCGGTCTATGTTGGCAGAAAAAATAATGCAGTGGCTGAGTTTTTGGCTAAACATGGCAATGAAAGTCTCGTTGGATATATTTTGAATTCTAACTAAGATAGGGACACTTGTGAATGGCAGGAGGTGAACCAAATTGCTTGAAATTTGACCAACAAATACTTAGCTAAGGATGAGGATAGGTCTAGAGTTTTCTATGTCGTGTGGATTAATGTAGGATGAGTAGTTATTTGTTGGGTTTTATTGATATCTATTGCAAGACGCTTTCACCCTTTCTGGGATAGCATGGGTTATGTTCACATGATTTTCAAGCCTACTAGTTTTTTTAGGTTCAATGTAAAAAAAAATGAAAACAATTTCAAAATTTCTGTTTTGTAAATAGTACTCGATTTTTTGTTATTTTTGGAGATGTTAATCCAAATTTTATTCGGATTTTAAAGTTAGCCTAAAATAACAGACTTATAACTACAATTTAATTCTTGTTCTATCAATATAATTTTTTACCTTTAAAAAAAAATCAAAATAAAAAATACAGACAACATATCCTTAGTTTAGGAAGGTACATTAAGAGGAGGTTGAATAAATGAACATCCTAGACGACATAGGCTAATGATGATGAATAATGTAGGGGAAGCTAAAAGGGGTTTCTCTAATTCTCGTCGAATGAATATGACACATTATTGGTCTTTTGGTTGCTGGGTACGACAGAGTTTGATGCCGAATTGAAAATTAATATATTCAAATTTCAGTTTTCAGAACTAAGATCCCTGAGAATGAATATATATATACATATTTTTTTATTTTTTTATTTTTTCAAAATGGATGAAACCAAACCATTGCAGTTGTGTAAATTGTGACTCAAATATGCTACTCTTCTTTATGAGTAGACACGTCACCTTCACTTTCGGCATGTACCAATAGCTAAGGGAAACGAAATCAACGACAGGGTGGAATAGTTATCCGGCACCTTCATTGTCGGCCTGTGCCAATAGCTAAGGAAAACGAAATCAACGACAGGGTGGAATAGTTATCCGGCAAGAATTAGCGGATTGTAGATTACACCCTCACATAAATCAAACTGAATTCCTTTTTTTAGTTCGTGGCATCTCTATAAAAGGCTTTGGGATCATCGACCTATCAAATCAACTTCTATAACATCGTCACTCTTTCAGAAGACACCTTGTATTTAATCTCATCAATTGGCGCTGGAGGATCATAGAAGTATCGGTGAATTTAGAGATGGATGCAAGGAGTCTCGTTCTTGGGCTGTTATTCTTTTTATTTTTATTCGCCGAGGCTGGTGCAGGAGATGTTGAGCGTGCGTCAACATATATTGTCCATATGGATAAATCAGCAATGCCTAATGTTTTCGCAACTCACGAACAATGGTATAAATCGTTGCTTCATTCTGTGAAAGGACGGGGAGGGCAAATCAAAGAGATCGAGGATTCACATCTTTACACCTACGCTAATGTCCTGCACGGTTTCAGCGCAAAACTCACACAGTCAGAGCTTGATATGCTGGAGGAGATGCCTGGACATGTATTAACGTTCCCTGACCCCGTAGGCACTATGGATACGACTCATTCCACAGAGTTCCTAGGATTGAGCCCCGACTCGGGTCTGTTGCCGGCATCCCGCTTCGGTGACGACGTAATCGTTGCCGTTCTCGACACCGGTATTTGGCCCGAAAGCCGAAGCTTCCTCGATGATGGAATGGGGCCGGTGCCCTCCAGATGGAAGGGAACGTGTGAGAATGGCACCGCTTTCGACCCTGCCCTCTGTAACAGAAAGCTTATAGGAGCGCGCTATTTCAACAAAGGCGTGGTGGCCAAGTACGGGAATATCGACCCTGAATCAGACTTCAACTCTGCACGGGATTTTTTCGGGCACGGAAGCCATACTTCCTCGACCGTAGGAGGTAACTACGTCGATCACGTGGATTTCTATGGGTATGCCCCGGGAACCGTCCGCGGCGTCGCTCCCGCAGGCCGAATCGCAATGTATAAGATCGGATGGTCTATCGGAATTATGGGATCCGACGTACTGGCGGGTATGGAGAGCGCCATTAACGACGGAGCGGACGTTTTGTCTCTCTCCCTCGGCTTCGGTTCCACTCCCTACTTTCAAGACAGCATAGCGCTTGCAGCCTTTGAGGCCATCAAGAGAGGCGTGCTGGTTGTTTGCTCTGCAGGCAACAATGGGCCGGAGCGCGGAATAATGCACAACGGTGCGCCGTGGATCTTCACCGTGGGAGCCAGTACCATCGACCGAGATTATGCCGCTTCGTTGTCGTTGGGCGACGGCACCGTCATGAATGCTTCTTCCTTCTACCTCAACACCAACCTGACAGGGAACTTGAGGGTATCTCAGGCTCCACTTGTTTACCAGAGCGGAGATCCTGCGTGCAAGAGCAAGCTCGACCCTGGGACAGTCGGAGGTACGGTGATGTTGTGCATGAATACAAGCTCATCACTTTTGGAGGCTGCGAAATCCGCGGGAGCGTTGGCGTTGCTCTCGGATAATTTCGAGTTGTCGCAGGGGAGAGATTTCCCTGTTGTATACTTAAAAATCGAAGAGAGAACCACGTTGGTTAACTACGCTTCTTCTACGCCAAATCCGGTGGTGGAAATTCAGTTCGGCGTCACGGTGCTTGGCGCTAAGCCCGCGCCTGCCGTGGCTGAATTCTCATCTCGGGGCCCGTACGAAGAGAGCCCCAATATTCTAAAGCCCGACGTCATAGCCCCCGGCGTAGACATCCTGGCGGCGTGGCGGTCCAACGTCACAAGAGTACCTGATTACGTTATAATCTCTGGCACGTCGATGTCGTGCCCGCATGTGGCCGGGCTGAGCGCTCTGGTGAAAGCCGTTCACCGCGACTGGAGTCCTGCGGCGATCAGGTCTGCTCTCATGACCACTTCCTACACAGTAGATAATTCCAATAACAGCATTACAGACAATGGCTACAAAGGCAACCCGGCCACGCCTCTGGATATGGGCGCAGGCCATGTCGATCCAGAGAAGGCCATCGATCCTGGTCTCGTCTACGACCTGACCGCGGAGGACTATGTCAACTTTCTGTGCACGCTCAATTACACGATGCAGCAAATTCAAATCATCGCCCACACTGCCGTTTCTTGCCCGACTGGCGTCGACTTTGGTTCGGACGCGTTGAACTACCCTTCCTTCACTGCGATTTTCAAGAAGAACGCCACCGTATCTTCTTCCGTGACATTCAAAAGGACGTTGACAAACGTAGAAGAGGAAGCATCGTATTATGAAGCAGTGGTGGAGGCTCCAAAAGGAATCACGGTTCAGGTATATCCTTCTGCTCTGGACTTCAAAGAGAAGCTTCAGAAATTGAATTTTACGCTTACGGTGGAGGCAGAGGGAAGTACAACCTTAGGGGACGAAGACGTGAGATATGGATATTTGAGTTGGATCGATAAGAAAGGTCATGTTGTGAAGAGCCCACTCGTGGCGCTCCTTCAATAAGAAGGAAAACTCTTTTCCAGATGTGCATTTTGTGCTAAAAAAAAACGAAAGCGCTCTTAAAATAAAAGTAAGGTCATTTAGTTTGGACTGTTTCATGAAACTTACATGAATTTTTTCGTTTTTTTTTTGTAGCACAAACTGCACATATGGAAAAGAGTTCTCCTTATTGAAGGAGCGCTCTTAGAATAAAAGTAAGGTCATTTAGTTTGGACTATGAAATTTACATGTTAATGTTGGGATTATAAGTGTCGCAATATGCGTTTCTCATCTAATAATTTATAACAACTATTTCTATAGTAGAAAAGGCTTGTTTCATAAAATTGATAACATTACCCAATCCATAAGCAAGGAACCAAAGTATCTATTTGTTTAGCATCTTCATCAGCGGTTAACCTCGTTTATGCTTTTACTTTACGAAATATGTTACAGGTCTGAAATCGTCGACATGCCATGTGCCGTAATGACAAAAGGATTTAATCCATTCCACTAAATAATGCAAGGGAAGTTCGCGTGAAATAGTACTTTATATTAAATTAGGTACCAAGAGTGAGGAGTTCGCATTGAATTTAGACATTCTGTAATCCCAACGAACACCATGGCATATGAACCTGTGTATGACTGGGATGGAGTCGGTCCAAAGAAAGGTCACTTCCAACTGTTCAATAATTTTAACTTTTTTAATAAGAATGATGCAATATTTTATTTCTTACACTTTGCTTTTAATGACAAGGATTGGAAGGGGTTTAAAGAAAGAAAATGGATTTAGAACACAATTCCACATGGAGTTACGAGCTCGAGCCGATTCTACAAGCGCTCAAGAGGCATTAGCAAGGTAAAAGATTGCCCAAGATAAAAGGGGATCCAACAATTCCAAAGACTGTTTATAATCATAGGTGCGTTAAGTGTGCTAGTCTGCATTATATCGATAATAGTTTGACAAACATAATTTTTGGTTTTATAAATCATAGTTAAAAAATTGATAATAATATTTTTAACACTAATCAAATAAAAAAATTCGGAAGTACCAAATTATTAAATGCGAACCTTTAATGTTCAGAACATAAAGTATTAAAGGTGTAAGATAAATTATTTAAAAGTGGTTGGATGTACTATTAATATGTGATATATATTATATGTTATACCTTTATTATTAAGGTATGGTGTATTTATTTAATAATTTCACTGATAATATGTAAATTATTAATATATAATACATGAATTTAAATAAATAATTAGTATATATTTTTAAGTAATTATAAAATGTTGAATACATATATTTATATAATATTAATTGAATTATATTAATTATAACTTAAAATAATCAATATTTATAAAAGTTAGGAGCAACTAGCATGAAGAAGTTACGAAGAAGATTTCTAGAAGCTTCGCAACTAAAACTATTCAAGAACTGTTGCAAATTGGTTAAATGTAATTTAATTTGCTCGACTGGGGGATCCTGAGTTGGTTATAGGGCTAGTTGCTCTTTCTTAGCACAGTTAGGGGTAGGCTACCCTTAGCTACTATTGATAGGTACAATTAGCTCTTAGTTGATTTAATCATCAATGACTAGGATTTCAGCTGCTATTGACATCTATACCTAAGATTGCATAGGACTATATTACCCTAAATGAGTGATTAGAACCACTTCTTAGTCATGAAAAGGTCCAAAATCATTCATATTATGTAAAGAGAAATCCATATGAGTAGTCTCCTAAACATGATGTGTTTTAGATGTCTACATGTACATAGTCACCAACTTAAAATTTAAACTAAACCTGAAGGATATTATACTATAAAGGTATAACATAATGCTTAATTATTTATTGCTACATTACATAGTAGAGAATATCTTTGATTCTCATTATCATATCATATAGTTTAAAAACTTTAATTTGGCATATAATCTCATCTTAAAGTAGGTATTAGGAATTTTATTATACTTTCATTCTTCTTATTTGACTTACATGTTCTATTGTTAAAAAATTAACTAAGAGATATAAAAAACATTTCTTAAGAGTTCATGATCACCCTACCCCTTGGAAATGGAAAATGATCATACGTTATCTATATCATAAAACATGGGTGGCTATACAAGTAGATGTATGAACCCTTTAGTTGATATTTTGCTCTATGTAACTATTATTAACGTGCTAGAAAGTACATTTAGGCAAACATATGGTTAATCTCTTAAAAATATTTTTGTTCTTTAATGTATATTGATATATGAAGTTGGGTAGAATCAAGCACGATGAAATTGTAGTCCCGTAGGATAGATCACAACAATAATATTGAATTAATTAACCAACATAATAGTTTAGTCTATGCTTAAATAATAGACTAACTAACAATTCGTAGAAAATAGCGCTAACTACCCTCTAACAATAGAATAGGGAGGGAGTTGCGTGATGCTAACCACTAACCTAGGTAGAGAGTTCTAACCATAACACTAACCTAAATATCTTACATAGGATATTTAGGTAATTACCTAGTTTAACCATGAGGAAAATATCTCATGGTAATTACATAGAAAAGTAAATGTAATAACCCCACATAGTGTAATGCAATACACTACCTTATTTTACCATAACATCCCCCCTTTATTACATTACTTTGATATACAAAGTTTGCTCTGAAATAGTTGAAATTTGATACGTCCAAGTACCTTTGTAAAAATGTCTGCAACCCGTTCGTCGGTGGGAATGTGTTGGAGCTTGATTCTGTGCTTAGGAACTTCATCATGAATGAAATGACAATATGTATCAATATGCTTAGTTCGTTCATGATGCACTGGATTCTTGAACAAGTTTAAAACACTTGAGTTATCGAAAAACATGTGAATGGGAAGTTTCTTTGGTAGGCCCATGGTAGCCAAGATGTGACTTAGCCATATTGCTTCACACACAACTCCACGTGCAATGCGATATTTTGTCTCAGTTGAAGATAAAGCAACCACTTGTTGCTTTTTACTATACCATGAGACAGGACCAAATCCAAGATGAAAAACATAGCCTGATGTTGATTTTTTGTCATCTATGGATCCAGCATAATCAAAGTTAGTGTAACTCTATAAGAAGAATGAGTTATTCTTCTTATACTCTAGACCATAATCAACACTACCTTGAATATAGTGTAGGACTCTCTTAGCTACTTTCCAATGGGAGACCTTTGGTTCTTGCATGAATCATGAGAGATAGTTTACAACATAAGTAATATCTGGTCTAGTATTAGTTAGATAAATGAGGCTTCCAATAATTTGTATATAAACTGTTCCATCTACCTGTGGTGAGTCTTCATATCATGATAACTATAGCCCCGATTCCTTCAGTGTTGCCTTGGGTTTACAATCAGTCATACGATATTTTTCTACTAAAGTCTTGGCATACTTTGTCTAAGTCACCCTAAGATGATTCTATTTCTGTTCTATCTCAATGCCAAGACAGTAGTGGAGAATTCCTAGATCTGTCATATCAAATGACTCTTTCAAGTCATCTTTCACGACGTTAATCAAGTTATCTAAATTGCCAGTGATGATCAGATCATCTATATATAACACAAGAATCACTATCTCAGAACTTGTGTTCTTGATATAGAGATTTATGTCAGATGGACTTCTCTTAAATCCATGTTGTAGTAGGTGACTATCCATTTTTATGTACCATGCTCTTGGGGCTTGTTTTAGCCCATATAATGATTTGAACAATTTGCAAACATGTTTCTCATGGCCTACTTCTACAAATCCATGAGGTTGAGTCATGTACACTTTTCTTTTAAGTCACCATTAATAAAGGTGCTCTTTACATCCATATGACGTAATTTCCATCCGAACTGTGCTGCCATAGCACAAAGTACTCGAATGGTGGTCATCCTTGCTATAGGAGCAAAGGTTTCCTCATCGTCAAGTCCTTATTTTTGAGCATAGCCCTTTGCCACAATACAAGATTTATGCTTATCTATAGTGCCATATGCCTTATATTTTACTTTGTAAACCCATTTGCAGCCTATGGGTTTCTTTCCTTTAGGAAAATCCACTCGCTTCCATGTTTTATTCTTTATGAGGGATTTGTATTCTGCATCCATAGCTACCTTCCACTGAGGCAGTCTAAGTGCTTCATCAACTGTAGAAGGTTAATTCTCATCACATGCTGATAATTAAACCCTCTCCTCATCTATTTCCATCTCATATTCCCTTGGTAACTCTCTATCAACAGAAAGATCTTGAAAATCTGCACAAATATCATCAACTGAAGTGGATGCTTCATTCTTTTCTTTATGTGTCATGCTTCTTGTATTTCGATGATTGAGAGTAAGATCAGGTGGGAAAGTGAGTTTAGAGTCTTTTACTGTGCTTGTATACCATTTGGGTGGCATTTTTTGTTGTGAAGAAGGAAGTTGATGTTCCTATTCATCATCTAGGTATATTGATGTAGTGTTGAGTGTGAAAGCTTCATAAAACACTACATCTCTACTTACATGTATCTTCTTGGTAAATGGGTCTATCAACTGATAGCCTTTTGAAAATTCATCATATCCAAGAAATACACAAGGTAGAGACTTCTCATATAATTTATTTATTTTCTCCTTGGGTATATGCATAACTGCCTTACACCCAAATACCCTTAGATGAGTTATGGAGGGTTTCCTACCACTCCATGATTCCTGAGGAGTCATACCTTCAAGATCCCTTGTGGGATCCCTATTCAAAATATATACTGCAGTTTGAACAACTTCAGCCCAGTAAGTTTGCTCAAGGTTGGCCCCCTTAAGCATACATCAAACCATTTCCATTATGGACTGATTTATTCTCTCAGCAACCCCATTGGATTGAGGAGTATAGGATGTTGTTAACTGTCTCTTTATCCCATGTTTCTAAAAAAATGATGAAAATTGTTTTGATATGTATTCCCCCCCTCGATCTTAACGGAGGGTCTTAATAAAGCATCATGATTCCTTCTCAACAAGATTTTTGAACTGTTCAAAATAGGAAAATGCTTCAGAATTCAACTACAAGAAGAAGACCCACATTTTCTATGAGTTATCATCAACAAACAATTTAAAATACCATTTTCCTCCACAACTTGTAGACATGGGACCACACAAATCTATGTTAACCAACTCCAAAGGTACTTTAGCTCAAAAAGAGCTAGGTTCAAAAGGTACTCTATGTTGCTTTCCTGATAAGCAATCAAATCACACTGGCAAAGTAAATGAAAGAGTAGCCAGTAATTTCACCATTTGATATTTACTCAACTCTAGTAAATATCCTGAACTCAAATGCCCAAATATCTTATGCCAAATACAAGTGGCCTCCTTTGTGGTTATTGCCATTGCAGTATGGGTAGAGGTAATTGCATATAAGACAAAAAAACCATGTTTGTATGAACCTATTGCTATTTGTTTTCCATTCTTAGTGATAAAGCAACATTTTTTTTCTTTGTCCACTGTGAAATTGACATTCATGTTATTGTCCAGGATTTGTGGAACTGACAAGAGATTATTTTTCAATCCTAGAACATAAAGAACTTTTTGAATATTATATTCTCCATCTGGAAGGGAGACATAAATACTTCCTTCTCCCTAAACTCGATAGGTCTGATCATCAGCAATGGTGACCGGTCTACCTTCTCGAGCCTCAAATATGGCAAGTCAAGATTTATCGCCAATCATATGTTTACTAGCGTCTGAGTCTATGTACCACATAGAGTTATTATGGGAGAAATCTGTATGTGTCATGAGAACTTTGTGTGCTATCTCAAAATCTAAACTAGAATCTTCAGTTGCAATGTGTCTCTTTTGATATTTGTTCTTGTTCTTAGGTTTGCCTTGGCCCTTTTTGTTTTCTTGTTCATTCGGCGATTTGTTCTTAAACCAACATCTTTTGGTTTCATGAGTGTCTTTGTCACAAATCTTACAATACTGCTTCTTCTTGAGAATCTCTTTTGCTTTACCCTTTTCTTGATTAGAAGAAGAACCTTTCTGTTGATTCCACTTTTTCTTACCACCTTGTCTTTTTGAGAAAAGAGCATTATTGGATGCCTCATCTCTTTGGAGTTGATTAGCTTCTTCTGTTTGAAGCATGTTTACCAACTCAACAAAAGTTACTGTCCTACCAAAAACTTGTAGTGAAGTGATCAACATTCGGTAGGAGTTAGGAAGAGCTCTCAAAATGATAGAGTTCAAGACTTGGTCTTCCACTTTATCTCCTAAGGATTACAATTTTGTTTTCAATTCTGCAACTTTGCAGAGGAATACCTTTATTGTTTCTCCTGATTTCATATGTAGAGTATGAAGCTATGTTTGGAGGTTAAGAATCGTTGATTGATTCTTTCCATCATATATGGTATTTAAGGCATCCCATGCTGCCTTACCAGTCATAGCTTCACTGATATGATTTTGGATATCATTAGTAATAGGGAGCAAGATCATTAAGGATAGTTTTTTATCCTTTTTATCAAAATCTCTTTGATATGCTCCAGGTGATTAATGTCTAGTGACACTTCTATCCACTATTGACCATAAATACTCTATAGTTAAGATAGATTTCATCTTAGTCTTCCAAGCTGAATAATTTGAACCTTTGAGTAGTTGGCTCTCAGTGAGATACTTGTGTATCATGGCCATGGTTTAGGTTTCAAATTTGATAGGACTAAGATGGTTGTATCTTGCACTATACCCTCAAAAGAGTATATGGAAGTTGTTTTCAATTTGCCTCTAGAAGATATTTAATGGAAACTGCCTTAACACCCTTACCAAGGGATGAAAATTTTGAGGAATTTAAGCCAAACAAATAGAGCAAACGAAAAAAGGGGTAGGTTTTGTGAAAAAATTTTGATTTTGCCCTCTAGGATATTTAATGGCACCTGCCTTAACACCCTTCAATAAGGATGAAAATTTTGAGGATATTAAGCCAAACAAATGGAGTGAATCAAGGAGATTTATATTTTTGACCTTAGATGGGGAGTAAAAAAATGACTTGTTTTAACCTATGCAAAGGTTTAGCATGGTTTTTGAGTGAAGTTTGGGATTTGTGAAATACTTCTTTTAAAGTTGTATTTGACTGTTTAATTGCACACAAAAACATGATTGTTAGTGCAATAATCAAAACATGAGAGCAGCCCAAATTTGTATCACTCTAGGTGTCGGATGCAACCGAAAATGCACCTAGTACAAGCAATTTTTAAGAGAAGGTGTCGAGTACAATCGAGAATGCACCTTTCTTACTTTGAAATATCCCCTCTTTTTCATTACAATTTTGTAAACTATAGAATAAAAACAAATGAATTCTATCCCCCTTAATGTTTACAAAATGTAGAATTTAGAGCACTCCTTTCAAGACAAGTCGACACATGACCCGCATTTGAAAGGCTTCCAGAACTAGTCGACACACAACTTAGTTTTTATGGGCCCAAGGTTACAAGTTCTTATAAAATTTGCAAAAAAATAGATGTGCAATTTTATGTATTATATCTCCTTGGAGAAAATAAATGCACTCTTTGAACATTGATTCTTACAAAAATTTCAGTCTCCTTGTTGTGTAATTTGCAAAAAAAAAAATCAAGTGTGATCCTTTGTTGTATGCTAAATTAACAAGGTTTGACAAGAGTTTTCTAATTTGCAACAAAAAAATGTGCTCTTGCTATGTCTCATATCTCCATTTTGTGAGAAAACACAAGCACCTTCGAATTTGAAACTTGCAAAAAATAACTTATTTCTTTAATTTTAATTTGCAAAATTTTAAAAAAGTTTAAGTAAATCATTTTATTTAATAATAAAAACTAAAATAAATGTTTTAAATAAATAAATTTAAAGGTTTAATAGAAATTGATTAAAAAATAAAACATTATTTAAAGTTAAATTATTAAAAAAAATATTAAAACAAAAAACTTTAATTAAATATGCAAAATAAAAAAAATTAAATTGTACCTGGTTTTGTATGAGGCAAAAAAAAATGCCTTTTATACGCTACGAGAGTCGAACCCTGGACTCCCCGTATAGGGCCTTAGCTCGACCCGATCAACCGATCGGGCTAGAGAGCTCGATGGGAAGAAAGGCACAACAAGTGCCTTTTAAAGCCGTCTTGAGCCTTTATTAGAAGGAAAATGAAAAACCTTCTAGACTTTTAGTCCCACATTGCCTGTGTGGTAATGTATTTACTCTTTAAAAGAGTAAAAGTGCATATAGCGCTATGACTACCTTTGGGCAATCAGTCCATCGCATGACTGGTTTTGTTGCTAATCACGTGGACTATCAGAGTCATGATACATGGCTTGCCACCACTTGTTGCCAGTGTCAGGTCTAGTGACATGTGGCTAGTCTACCATGTGTCTCATCCATCTATGTTTAGTCATCGTCCAGTGGCTATTCGCCACATATTCAGTCTTAGTCCAGTCCAATCAGCACCTCAGGGTGCATGCTAGTGTTTGTCCATGTGTCCGTATAGGTAGCACCTCAAGGTGCGTTCCAGGGTCAGTCCATGTGTCTGTACAGAATCACGATGCATGCAGGTTAGGCACAAACATGTGCCACGTGTCGACAAGGTATTGGAGGGTTGCCTGCCCTCTTAGATCCTGAGGTAGGGTCTAGTTTCTACACGTGTCAGTTAGGGATTGGAGGGTCACTTGCCCTCTCAAATCCTTAGGTAGGGTCTAGTTTTTATGGGGAGGGGAGGGCACTCCTGTCCTGACTGCTCTCTCATGAATGGGCCACATGGCCTACTTGGCCTACGTGGCTTTGTGAGCCCTGGGCCAGCACGGGAGTCGAGGATTAGATGCCTCAGGATGTTGACCACGATTAGTCTAGGTGATCGCGGGCCCTGGTCAGCGTCAAATGCGTCGGCCAAGTCTGTAGGCCAATGTTGTTCAACGTTGATGGTGGGCCTGATAAGGAGCACTATGGCTACTCTATTGGAGAGATTCTACGTCAAGCGTCGTGGCTGCTCTATGAGGGACTCCCTGCATCGAGCACCTCAGCTACTTCATGGGAGATATTCTAGACCATGTGGAACGAGCGTAACTCGTATTATCCTCCAATCAATTGATACCAATGTAGGTCCCATAGGATAGATCACAATAATAATATTGAATTAATTAACCAACATAATAGTTTAGTCTATGCTTAAATAATAGACTAACTAACAATTCGTAGAAAATAGCACTAACTACCCTCTAACACTAGATTAGGGAGGGAGTTGTGTGATGCTAACCACTAACCTAGGTAGAGAGTTCTAACCATAACACTAACCTAAATATCTGACTTAGGATATTTAGGTACTTACCTAGTTTAATCATGAGAAAAATATCTCATGGTAATTACATAGAAAAGTAAATGTAATAACCCCACGTAGTGTAATGCAATACACTACCTTATTTTACCCTAACAAAAATAACCATAAAATAATATCATTCTCAATTGGAGAAATTGAGTTTGAAGTCCTAAATTATTTTCACATTTAATTTTCTATGTATCTACTATGATATTATATAATAGTTATCAATACGTTTATATAAAATAAATTATTGTAAAGGACTAGTTTATAGAAAATATATCATTTTGGATCTAAAGATAGACAATATTTTAAATTATCCATTTCTAGATTAAAACTACAAGTTACAAATAAATCCCATAAAAACACAAAGCTAAAAAAATAAATCTAGCCATAAAAAGAAGCTAAGAACTCTCTCTTTTTTATGATTTTTTTTAACAAGTTAAGCTTGGATAGATTTGGTCAAAGACAAATTTGCATCATATATATATATATATATATATATATATATATATATATAATTTTATTGACATGAAAATATTTAATTAAATTTTATTTATCACATACACTTTAATGTGACATAGCATATTTATTATAATTTTTTATTTTGAAAATGATTTCTAAAAAAATTAAACAAAAACCTTTGCTTATATAGTATAAAAACAAAGTCTTGATCATAAAAAATATGTATCTACATTAAAAATATTACTATTAGTACTTATCATCTTAACATGTAATTGGCTATTGTGGCTAATAAAAATTATGTATGAGAAAATAGTATAATTTTACAATATTGAAAAAATAAAAAATATTTTTTCTATTTTAAAATAATATAATCTATAATTTAACATATTTTCAAACTCCAAATGATGTATCACTAAAATTTATTCAAAATTATAGAAACATGTTTCAGTTGCACAAAAGCCTCAATAGTGTGTCTCATTTCCTGAAACCTTCTAGATATAGATGATTATTTCTCATTCTTAGAATTCTTAATGGTTATGTTGGAACTTGTATCCCTTCCTCTCACCCTTTACATAATGGAAATAATACAATTTTACCACACACTTGAATATTGTATATTATAGTCACATCTCCTACATTGAAACCTTGAAGTATCAAATTTTAATGTAATTAGAGAAGTTATGATGAATGAAAAAATACTTACACCTATTTTGAGGGTTATTTTTTATTTTTTTGTGACCTTGATTATCATCCACAATTTTGAAAAGTAATAATCAATATAAAAATTTTGCTTTTGTTGATATTTTCAAAGCACATAATTGGACTTAAAAACATTATTGAAATACTATGTTGTCATGTACTTCAAGAAAATTTCTAGTAAAATTTAAATTTAGGTAAGTATAAATATTGAAGAGGAATTTGAGGTAGCTTTACATTATCTCATTTATGCTGACTAAACCCAATATTTGAGTAAGTGTTAACCTAAATTTATTATAAATTTAAATGTTGTTTATTTTTGTTCATACATTTTAAGCTAAATTTCAAATAATTTATATTTTATTTAATTTATAGATTTGAGCATGTTGGATACTAAAAACAAATGAGTAATCACTTGTGTTAAAAGAAACATGAAGGTTATGATCCTTAAATTTGGAACTAAACTTTAGATTAATTAGAAGAATCTGATAGAAAAGGATCAACCACTAAAAAGGAATTCCAAGAAAAGATTTTCATTTTTAGGATTAAAAAGGATTGATAATATATCATTTTTGTATAAAATAAACATGGTGATGATTATTATGAAATATATAAATAATGCTATTGTTATTTTATAACTTTATTAACTTAGTTACATACATACATATATAGGTAGATAGATATCTAGTATTAGAAGAGATCAACAGTTGGAAGAGAGATAGAAAAAACCTAGGGGTAGAGAGGATTTTAGAAGGGAATGGAGGTGCAGAGACTGAATGAATAAGGGATTGAAAAGATAGAATAATAGTAGGGAAGAAGAAAATAGAACAACAACTAAAGGCTAGCATTACAATAAATTATGGCAAAAAGGAATCACAAGATGAAGAAAGGGTGTGCAATGATGATGGTGAACAGAAGAAAAATGATGGAGACATGACATGGTTCAATAGTAAAAAACTAACAAAATAGCCAATTTTTTCAAAAACGTCCATAGTAGAACTCCTAAACAAGGGTAAAGTGGAAAAAATATTGGATAAAGACATGTTATATGGAATAAAATGGAATGAAAAAGTAGAAGTAGTAGAGTACATAGAGGGACTACTTGAACATTCAAAGGAACCAATATTTTATTCCCAAGAGGATATTTTGGAACTTTGGAATAAAATAACAAAGAATTTCACAAACTAGACCCAAAAATAGGTAGAGGGAAGTATAATAGAAGTAGATATAAAATAAAATATTCCAAACTCAACACTAACGTAATACCAAGAACTTCTAAATTAAAACACCTATTTTTTAAATAAAATAATAGGTAAGAGGAGACTTTGCATAAAAAATAAAAGGAGATAGTTAAAATGGTGGTGATGGGGAGGGAGATTTGATGCTTGAATAAATTTTACCATTGAACTATAAATGTTTGGTGGGAAGGTTCATGGGATGTTGGATGAAAACAAAAAATCTTTGTGATTGGATAAATTCAATATGGTTTAAGTTGCTACGATATCTCCCAATATACCATGTAATGATAAAAGTTTGTTTGTATTCAAGAAAGCAAAAGATATGAAAACTATAAAAGAGGAAGATGGATATGGGACCATAGTATCCTTACTATAAAAAATTAGACACCTGGGTTTGATCCTCACTCAAATATGATAAACACCCATTCCATTTGGGTTAAGTTACCTACAATACCACTAGAATATTGGAATGAGAATATGATGAGCAATATAGAAAAAAATTTGGAATTTTTTCTTGAACTGGACTCAAAATGTTTAAATGGTATTTATAAAATTGGTTGCTCAAATATTAATGGAGATGGACCTAAGTCTATGATTACCTAAGAATATGGAATTAGTAATAGGAAGTTGGTATCACACACAAAAGTTGGATTACATTGGAGTCCCATTTTGATGTATTTTTTGCCATCAATATTGATATTTTCAAAAACTATAACTATTGTAAATATGTATGGTCCATATAGAGATAGGTAGGCTTTCTAGGAGTATTTTTTTAGAAAATATCTTCTAAAAAATGAGAATTTAGTGGTAGGAGGGGATTTAAACTTTGTTACAAAAAGAAGTAAAATATGGGGAGGATAGGCCAAAATAGATTCACTAGCCGATTTCTTCCTTCACAAAATTTAGAGTTCTAGAATTTGTAATATAGAACCAACAAAGCTTTCTCCTACATGAAGGGACAATGAATATGGAAGTTATGTGATATGTAAAATATTGGATAGATTTCTACTTTAAAAAAATCTCTTAATCTCTTTGATAATATGAGAACTTCTGATCATTCTTCAATCCTTTTATAGCTAGAAAAGGAGGAAAACCCACCATGTCCTTTCAAATTCAATCCTACTTGGCTAAGGGATGAAGAATTTAAAAACATAGTAATAAAAAAAGAGAGGTATTATTGTTGGAATATATTACATTATTTTCTACATGCTAATATACCATCATTGGTACATGTTTAAATTAGGAGTTTGTCCTAGATTAGGATTTAAGTATTTACTTTATACAATAGAATAATTGCACAGTATGCAATGATGTAAATATGCATGTGCAATGATGTATATGTCCATGGGTTCCATATTTACATGAGTCCTTAAGAATAGAAATATGAAGAGTCATATGAATATGGAAGGCCAAGAGTCATGTCTCATTATATGTAGGTCTTCTTAGGTTATAGCAAAGGGAGGAATTTTAGAGTGCATAAGGTAGAGTAGTAGGTCTATGAAATGGAGTTTTAGTGATCTCCATTTCATAGCATTTTACTTTTTTCATGAGCTTTCACTAATGGCTATTTCATGAGTATTTTCTCAAGTTTCTCATGTTATTTACTTGCTTATTATATTATTATTATCATAGTTATAAAATTGTATGCTTATTTTACTACTTGTGGTTGCATTTAATTTGATTTTATAGCATCAAAATCTAGCAATTATGACCTAACCTCATAATATATAGCCATGTTTTAGTTTTCTAGTAATCTCAAGAAAATAAAACTAGTCACTTTATATTGGGCCAAAGCAAAATACTAGGAAGTAGAGGCAAGACTTACTAAAATTGAATCTCCTCTAAATCATATTTATAATACCAAAGATAATGAAGTTTATTTAGAAATTGAAATCATGCAAGTCAAAGATGGACAAAAATAAGAAAGAATTGCTAGAATGGGAGTAGGAAAAATGGAGAATGAGAAGTAGGGTTTAATGGCTAGAATAGGGGTATGAGAATTGTTGGAAATATTAAGTGCATTGAGTTGTCATTGATGTCAAAGGATTCATGAGGTAGAAATAATGTGATGTCAAAGGATTCATGAAGAAAAAATAATATGATGTCAAAGGATTCATGAGGTAGAAATAATATGATAGTCAAGAATGTTCTACATGGGTTTGATAGCAAGCTATGGATAAATTTCAAGGTAAGGTGTATCTCCCAAGAAAGAAAATTATTGAATGAAAAGGGTTTATAATATTTATTTTTTAAATATTATATAAAGGACAAAAATGATTAAGAAGTTTGTTTGGGACAAAGAGCTAAAAGAAAAAGAATTATAATATTTATTACAAGGAGGAAAAATATTTAAGAGTGGGTTTAGAAGGTAAATTATATAGTCAAAAGGGACAAAGGTTTAAATAAAAGCCTCCTCAAGCAATATTTTGAAGGCAAAGGTTCAAAAGGAAATATTATAATATTTGTTAAATATTATAATATAAGGTTATAAACCCTTGGCATCAACGTCACTTTAAATACTCCCACACAAAATCATGTGTTGACGTTTCAAGTCAAGATGAAGTGCATATAAATAAGGGATAAGAGATTTGATCTTTTACCAAGCGCATATGTTATATTTCAAATTGAATTAAAGCAAAAATCTTGTGTGATTTGAAATGCTAAGCACCAGAGAATGATAGTGTGTTTGAAATGTGTGCATGTGCTAGTCAATGATAAACTTTCGGACCACTTAAGATATCCTATCCAACTAGGATAGCCCATATGGCTATGTGACTTGTGTGAAGCATGGGTAGAAGGAAGGTCATAGGGTCAAAATCCCTAGATATAATATTTGTATGCTATGCTGAGTTTTTGATCCATGCACTAAGATAGAGACAAATCTATGTGGGTGCCTCCTTGGTTCCAAACACTACAGTAGCATAGTTGGTCAAGGTGCTTGTGTAAGCATTGTTTGAAAAGAGGCCCGTGGGTCAAAATCCACTGAGTGTGATTTTTATTGCCATTGAAGGCATACTTGATTTTTGAGTTGTTTTTTGTGATGTGCTAAGGTTACTTGGTGTTCTCAAAGTGCATGAAGAATTTGATCAAGGTAAAGTAAAAACATTTTTATTATTGTAAAGTTTGGATTTTTAAGGTATATTTAGCGATTTATATATTTTATAATGTGAGTTATATATTAGGGTGTATTTTTGAATGTCATAAGATTGGATTTATAAGGTATATTTAGTAATTTATATGTTTTGTATTGTAAATTGGATTTGGGGTGTTTTGGTGAATGATAAGTTAGGAGTTATAAGGTGTAAATTGATTTAATTTCCAAGTATAATTTTTGCATTATAGAAAAAGAGACATTAGGATTTTAGAAGCTTATTCTTGAAACATTATAGAAGACAAATAAGGCATTGATTTTCTAGATTTATTATAGATACCTTTGGGAAAGACTTGAGTGGATGGTGTTTATATATATGTTAGAATTGAAAATCACTAACCAGATTTCTTGAAGGATCAAAAGGAAAATTATTTTGAGATAAGTTTTAGAGGTACATCATCATCAAGGCAATTTTAGAGGTACGGTGTTTTGATCTCATTCTCAAGGTGGTTTTTTGTTAAGGAATATTTTGTTGTCATATAATTGGAGAAATAACAATTGAATGAGTATGCGTAAGTACTAGGGTTTTGAGGAAAAATTATGCATCATTGTGGAATTATTTTAGAAGCATATGGTCTAGGATTTGAGAACAAAATTGTGCATTATTATTGAAATAAATTGGAAACACATGTACAAGAGTTGGAGAATAAGTTGTGTATTATCATTGAAAGAAATGGGAAACACTTGTGCTAGGTTTTGAGAACAAGTTGTGTATTATCATTGAAAGAAATTGGAAACACTTGTGCTAGGGTTTGAGAACAAATTTGTGCATCATTGTTAAATAAATTTGTGAAGCATTTGGGCATTGGTTTGAGTGACATTGGAAGTGAATGTGCAAGTGTTAGAAATCAGTTGTGTGAAGCAAATTTATGCACTAGCTTTGATTGATATTGAAAAGAAATTTGCAAGAAGTATAAATCAGATTTGTAAAGCAAATGTGTGCATTGATTTTGTTTTGGATATACATAAGAAGGTCAACAACTAAAGAGCTATACTAGATATATCTTGTGGATGCAAATGAATGTGAGAAGAACATGTTGATTGTGTTTAATTCATATCATTATCTATATATTTATGAAGAAAAAATTTATGGGTAGAATATGTATGAATTACTTTAATTGAAGAAATAATTTTGAAAAGGATACAAGAATTATTTATGTGCAAGTTTTAGAAAATATTTGAGCAGGTTAGTAAGTTGCATTGTGAGCAGTTGTGAGATTTTTTGAGTAGGCCTTTTGAGAAGGCCTGTCAATAGAGTTGAGTAGGCCTTTCGAGAAGGCTTGTGATATATAGTTGAGAAGCTTGTGTGAGGAGGTTTGAGGTAGAGTTAAGTAAGTTGTATGAGCAACTTTGAGCTAGAGTTGAGTAGGTTGTGTGAGCAGGTTTTGATGAGCATGTTTGTGTAAACCTTATGAGTATGCTTGGGGTAGACTTGAACAAGCCCATGTGTTATAAACCGTTGGTACGAACATCACTTTAAATACTCCCATCGAAAATCATGTATCGACATTTCAAGTCAAGATAAAGTGCATATAAATAAGGGATAAGAGATTTTTTTTTTTACCAAGTGCTTATGTTATATTTTGAATTGAATTAATGTGAAAATATTATGTGATTTGAAGTGCTAAGCACCAGTGAATGACAATGTGTTTGAAATATGTGGATGCATTGGTTAATGATAAACATTGTGAGCACCTGAGACATCTTATTCGACTGGGGTAGCCCAGCTAGTTGTGTGATTTATGTGAAACATTGGAAGAAGGAAGGTCGTAGGGTCAAAATCCTTGGACATCATTTTTGCATGTTATACTATATTTTTGATCCACACATTGAGATAGGGATGAATATGTGTGGGTGCCTCTTTGTGATGTAGGAGCCTATCTTTAGAGGGTTTTTTAAAAGAAGTTTTAAAGTAATTTTTTATTACTCAAAATGGAATTATTTGACGTAAAATATAATTTTCCGAAAAAGGTAATTACAAAAAAAGGCAACATTTTTGTGAAAAAATAATTTTTCGAAAATAGTAATTACTTAAAAAGGTTTTTTTGGGTGGAAAATCAATTTTCCAAAAATAGAATTTATATTTTTATTTTTAGGGTTTTAAGCTTTAGGGGTTTCTTTTAGGGCTTAAAGTTTTAGGGTTTTATTTTAGGGTTTCTTTGGGGATAGATATTCCCTTGGTATTTCATTGTAAAAGGGGAGTGAATCTAGGAATGAGAAAATAAATTATTTATTGGTTTATTTCCATGTACTATAGTTTTTATGTGAATAGAGGGTTTTACTGATTATTTTCATTCGTTGTAGTTTTTATGTAAATTGAGGGTTTTACATATTTTAATTTACCATAGTTTTTATGTAATGGGAGGTATTTTGTTTTGACCTCTTACAGTTGGATTTATATCATTTGGTATCAGAGCAAGTTGGATCTTGTTGGGAGGAGAAAAGAGAAGAGAAGAAAAGATAAAATGAGAGGAGAGCAAAGAGGCTCCAAAAAAAAAATTAGTACTTTGTGCAGTGCTTGCAGAAGGTTTGTAAAACTTTGGAGACTGAAATTGACACTTTGTGTAAGTGCTTGCAGGAGGTTTTTATGTAAAAGCCTCATAAAAAGAGATTGGCACTTTGTGTGGTGCTTACAAAAAGTTTGTAAAACCTTGGAGAAATAAATTGGCACTTTGTGTAAGTGCTTGCAGGAGGTTTTTTTATATAAAACCTCAGAATGAGGAATTGGCACTTTATGTAGTGTTTGCATAAGGTTTGTAAAACCTTAAAGAAATAAATTGACACTCTGTGTAGTACTTGTAGGATTTTTTTTCATTAAAAACCTCAGAGGGAAGAATTGACACTTTATTTAGTGCTTTCAAGAGGTTTGTTATTTTAAAATCTTGAAGGAATAAATTGACACTATGTGTAGTTCTTACAGGAGGTTTGAGATATAAAACCTTAAAAGGAGATTGATACTTTGAGGAGTACTTGCAGATGTGTGGCACTTTATGGAGAGCCATTATGAGTTTGATCAAAGGAACTCGCAAGAGCAGATTTCTTTTCAATCAAAGGAGAATGATGCAAGAGCCTATCTTTAGAGGGTTTTTTTTAAAGAAGTTTTAAAGTAATTTTTTATTACTCAAAATGGAATTATTTGATGCAAAATATAATTTTTTGAAAATGGTAATTACAAAAAAATGGAACATGTTTATGAAAAAATAATTTGCCAAAAATAGTAATTACTTAAAAAGGCATTTTTGGGTGGAAAAACCAATTTGTCAAAAATAGTAATTTTTTATTTTTAGGGTTTTAAGCTTTAGGGGTTTCTTTTAGGGCTTCAAGTTTTAGGGTTTTATTTTAGGGTTTATTTGGGGATATATGTTCCCTTGGTATTGCATTGTAAAAGGAGTGTGAATCCAGGAATGAGAAAAGAAATTATTTATTGGTTTATTTCCATGTACTGTAGTTTTTATGTGAATGGAGGGTTTTACTGATTATTTCCATTTATTGTAGTTTTTATGTAAATGGAGGGTTTTACATATTATTTTCATTTACCATAGTTTTTATGTACTGGGAGACATTTTGTTTTGACCTCTTACAGCTGGATTTACATCACCTTGGTTCCAACCACTGTAGTAGTGCAGTTGGTCAAGGCACTTGTGAAAGCACTATGGGGACATAGGTCTATGGTTCAAAACTCACTGAGTTTTTTTTTGCTTGGCATTGATGGTAGAACTAATTTTTTATTGAATTTTGTGATGCGCTAAGGTTACTTGGTGTTCACAAAGAGCACAAAGACTTTGAGCAAGGTAAAGTAAAAATATTTTAATTATTGTAAATTTTAGATTTTTAAGGTGCATTTAGAGATTTATATATTTTGCATTAAGAGTTGTATATTAGAGTTTATTGTTGAATGTCATAAGCTTAAATTTATAAGGTGTATTTAGTAATTTATATGTTCTTAATTGTAAATTGGATTTGGATTGTTTTGGTGAATGATAAGTTAGGACTTATAAGGTCTAAATTGATTTAATTTTAAAGTGTAATTTTTACATTATAGAAAAAGGGATCTTAGGGTTTTAGAATATTATTCTTGAAAGATTCTAGAAGAGAAATAAGGCATTGATTTTCTATATTTATTGTGGACACCTTTTAGAAAGACTTGAGTGGATGATGTTTTTATGTATGCTAGAATTGAAAATCCCTAACCATATTTCTTGAAGGATCAAAAGGAAAATTGTTTTGATACAGGTATTAGAGGTACATCATTATCAAGGTAATTTTATAGGTATGGTGGTTTTATCTCATTCTCAAGGTGGTTTTTGGTTAAAGAGTATTTTGTTGTCATATGATTGGATAAATAAGGATTGAATGAGTATGCATAAGTAATAGGGTTTTAGGTATAAACTATGCATCATTGTGGAATAATTTTAGAATCATATTTTCTAGGGTTTGAGAATTAAATTGTGCATCATTATTGAAAGAAATTAGAAATACATGTACTAGGGTTTGAGAACAAGTTGTGCATTATCATTGAAAGAAATTGGAAACACTTGTGCTAGGGTTTGAGAACAAGTTGTGCATTATCATTGAAATAAATTGGAAACACTTGTGCTAGGGTTTGAGAATAAATTTATGCATCATTGTTAAATGAATTTGTGAAGCATTTGGGCATTGGTTTGAGTGACATTGGAAGTGAATGTGCAAGTGTTAGAAATTAGTTGTGTGAAGTAAATTTATGCACTAGCTTTGATTGATATTGAAAAGAAATTTGCAAGAAGTAGAAATCAGATTTGTGAAGCAAGTGTGTGCATTGATTTTGTTTTGGGATATACATAAGAAGGTCAACAACTAAAGAGCTATACTAGAGATATCTTGTGAATGCAAATGAATGTGAGAAAAACATATTGATTGTGTTTAATGCATATCATTCTCTATATGTTTATGAAGAAAATAATTCTGGGTAGAATATGTCTGAATTACTTTAATTGAAGAAAGCATTTTGAAAAATATATAAGCATTATTTGTGTGCAAGTTTTGGGAAATATTTGAGTAGGTTAGTAAGCTATATTATGAGTAGTTGTGAGATGTTTTGAGTAGATTTGAGCATGTTGTATGAGAAGGTTTTGATGAGCATATTTGTATAAGCCTTGTGATTAGGCTTGGGAAAGACTTGAAAAAGCCCATGTGTGTAGGCATGGAGTAAATATGAGTATGTTTTGATGAGCAGAATTGAGTAAAACTTATGTGTAGGCTTGGAGTAAACTTGGGTAGTATTTTGGTGAGTATATTTGAGCAAAGTATTTTGTGCAGACTTAGATAAGATATGAGCAGAGTTGAAAGTAGTTTTTGTAGGAAAATTGAGAAAGCCTTGAATAAATACTTGAAGTAGTGTAGGGTAGATGGTATTGAAGTATCATGTAGATAGAGGTCCAAAAAATAGAGTAGTGGAGATAGAGGTCAACAAAACATAGTAGTGGGAATAGAGGTCTCCTATGGATAGAGGTCCAAAAACTAGATAAGTGGGGATAGAGTTATCTTATATATAGAGGTCCACAAACTAGAGCAGTGGGGATAGAGGTCTCTTGTGTATAGAGGTCCATAAACTAGAGTAGTGGGGATAGAGGTCCATGAACTTGAGCATAGGCGATTTGTGTCTCCTTTGGGTTGGATTCCATAAAAATTGTAATAGGGAATTGGTTCCCAAGAGATTTGTTGAGAAAATATATAAGAATATTTTTCTCTATGGACGTAGCCCACATTGGGTAAACCACATTAAATATATGTCTCTCATGTGTGTGGTGATTTGTGCATTGTTTCATTTACTATATTTATATTATTGTTGTTATCATTTGGAAAGAAAAGGAAAATTTTTGATATTATATTTTCCACCCCAATATTAGTATAAGTTTATGTTCTTCAAAAATATCATTTTACTTTTAAATCATGTAAAACAAAGGAAATATACAAACACAATTTGGAAAATGGAAGAGAAAAATGGAAATAGATATTAGGATAACAAGAGAGAAGCAACTTAGGTAGCACTAATAGCTATAAATTCCATGGACTTAGAATAGCAATATTGAAGGTGAAATATACAACATTGAAAATTTTCAAAATAGAAGAGTTTTGGACAACATAAAAGTCGATTCCTAAATAGCATTGAAAGTTTTAAATTATAAAATTGAAGGTAGAAAAAGGGCAACAATTAAAGCTCTAAATTTACAAATTTTAAAGCAGAAAAGTACAAGGAATTGAAGCTATAAATTTATCAAAATTGGAACAGCAAATAGGTGAATCAAATCATAAATAAATATTACTACAAGAGAGGCAAAAATAAGGTTAAAAATATTGTGTTATTAAATTTTTATTATTCAAGTATTATTTAAGTTTTTTAACACCATATTTGAGTAGAAAAAGGAAAGGTTTCAATTTTATGTATTTAAGGGTGCAGAAGATAGCATTTTCAAGGAATTAAAAACCTACATAAAATAAGGATAAGTTAGATATATTATAAAAAAAAGAAATTAGCGACTTCTATTGAAAGGTAATAGTGGATATTGTCTAGCAAAGAAGATATTATTGTAAATAAAATATTGGATATACTAAGCTATCCAAAAGATAAGGTTTTAGCATGATTTAGAAGGTCGGAGTCACCACTCATAGGTCACTTAAAATATCCACCATGAATACATTCCCCTCATGGTGAACTCAATCTAGAAGGTGTTGGTTTCTGCCAAAAATGCACCTCAATACAAAATAAATATGAGCCATGTAATATAATAAAAAATGAGCCATAGAATCCAAATGTGGAGGATAAGAGAAGAAATACAAGAATAGAATCTTTTGAAGTGTCTTCATCTGTAGTCTTCAGAAATTGATTAAAAAATAACCTTGGATAGAGTCTAGGGTATCTATGTCCATAGTACCTAGAGTAGATGTCCTTATGGTGACCTCCTCATACCATCGGAGTGAATGGTTAACTAGCCACTACATCCACCAGGTTCTATAGAGAAGGTGAATAGGTACTATGATCACTTACAATTTGCCTTGGGAGTGTCAGGTACAACCAAGAGTGCACTCCAAGATAAAATCCTTTGAGGGTAAAAAATGCATATAGAACTACCTCAAAATTACAATTGGACACCACCATTGTGTCCATCATGGAAAAAAAAAAATGACGACTGTATATACCCCTATGTTTGGTTTTTAATGGGGCCTTCAACTTGAATATAATAGAATGGCCATGAGAGACTTCATTTGCTGAAAAAGCTACAATCTTCATTTTTCCATTTCCACAACGCATGTGGAAAAAAATAAAATGTCCCTTCCTTTCTTTATTTTTATTTACATAAATAACCCCATCATTTTTAAGGCAATAGGGTCTTTCATTTTCAAATTACATCCCCCTCTATTTTATTAAGCAAATTAATGTAATGTCATGGGTCCCATACAAAATAAAGTGGTTACCCTCCACTTGATTTAAACAAATAATATTAGACCCATTAAATATTAAATACACTTTTAATATATAAGTAGAGTGCATGACCAGTAGCTCTACAACATATTTTCAGTGGGTGAGCTCGACCTCCATAGCTCCATTATGATCGCTCATGGCTTTCTCCACTCTGAGTCCATTCTACGTCATGACACCAAAAATAATAAATTGTTACTCAACAAAAACATTAGAACTCCTCGTAGTTGCTACCTATACTATACTTCTATTCCATTAGTTTGGTAGGAAATAGGAAATCACTAATGATTTTAGCCATTAAATCTTGGAACAAACACATGCCTAGTGATTTCCAAAAATCATAGCACAAAAAAATCTCGTATCATATTGGATGTTCATTGTATTCCTCAAAAATATAATTTAGTCTGTTAAAAAATAAAACATTGTAAATCATTTCACCCCCTAAATTCATTTACAACAATCTTCATAGGATCAATTTTCAGAGGCATTCCACTAAAATATAATTGCAATGAGCAATCATGTATCTCATGACTTACATAAATGAAAATGGTGAAAAATTATACACCTTGAAGAAATATTCTCTTCACAACATCAATCCATAAAAAAATGTCGATCTTCCATCGAATCTCTCCCTCGACTGTCTGCGCTATGAAAGATAAGCTTGTCATGGTGACGAGGCAGAAAAGAAAAGGCTTCAACCGTAAAATTAGACAGTCCAAAAAAGCACCCTCTAACATCATGATTGACATCATTATTAGAGACATCGATACCAAAATATAGTCGATAGATATTACATAGCAAATAATTGATAGTAGCTCCACCACCTTCAATGATGCACGTTTGAACTGAATAAGATATCGTTGATTCAATAGAAAAAATTTTGAAGTTCAGTATAAATTTGAAATATACTCATCTTAAAAATTTATTGTTTAGAGTGTTTTTATTGGCCATCGATTGGTGCAAAAAATAGGATCAACACACGAGCCACAATGGAAAACACACAACCACCATGCACTATGCCATATATACGAACAAGTCGTGGCTTGAACGTATCATCAATATTGAATGTCTACTCCATTTGGTGTACATGGGATAACAAATGATGATCTGTGTAACAAATTTGGAGCGATGTCATATAGACATCAACCACTTTAGAGAAAAATCCTTGCCCGCACCATGAGGATCTAGAAACCTGCTCAACAATGAATCTACCTCTCTGTGACTAGCATAGTCACAAAAAATCATATTCAAATATAACATGGTAAAATAGTAAGCGGTACATAAGCTAGAGAATGTCCCTCATAAAATTAATAACTATCAATCCCCATAAAATAATTCTCCAGCAACTGAAGAAATATTGAATAATCTCTAAAAAACAATCTTAATAGTGGTTCTCTACTGAGATTTCACTTTTTGTAAGACAACTATAGGGTAGTGACACATATTAAAAATATTTGTTATAAATTCTTTCACGTAACGTGGACACAATTACATTATCCACCGTGAGCCTTCTCAGCAATATACACTGACGTCTTTATAGGAAATAAATCTCGGATTGCAAGATTTAATCAACGGTTGCTCGCCATAGTTATAGGGACCAAATATCCTGGATCACCATGGATGGTAGCTTTGATTACTTTCCACTTAATGCTCATAGGAACCAACACCCTAAGCATGTTGTAAAATAACTCAAATTTAGACTTGAAATACCCCTTGCAAAAAATACTAGACATGCGGTAGATCTCTGAGTTTGTCAAGTCAAATACTTTGTTAAACACCTAGATGAAGTTCATATATAGCATATGAATGATGTTCATCAAAATTCATGACAATGGTAATGGTAGTTAAGTTGTAATGGTAATGGGGAGAAATCAATTATCTTTGTGGTCCAGAAACATTCCATGCAAAAATATTATCCACGACCTCTTCAACTCTATGAGATAGACTCCAAAAATTCAACTCATAACCAGATGGCCAACATGAGACACAAATGTAGATCTAAAAGTCATTTTTCATAATGGATACCACATCATCAGTTGAGAGATCCAATCGGCCCGTAGTGGTGGACCTCAGATTTTATGGTGGTATGCAAAAATACAAATAGTTTGACCTCCTAAGATCAATAGGTCTTCAAAGTAGTACCATATACCATCTTCATAGAATACCATCTCTGATCCATCATTGTGTAGGGAGGGTGCTTCATCCAGAGATCCACGAAGTTAATCTGAAATCGATATTTCCATCATTGATCAAGGACATCAAATTGTGTGGTATATGAGGGTCCTTGAAGGAGCTAAAACTTGAGTCTTCTATGGTGAGGCTATTAGTAATGGATTTTTTGAACTATGACATGGGTGTAGGTGGCACCAAATCTAAAAATATCACCTCACACATGTACTTGTTGGGATGAGTGCACTTTTTGGAATTGATATTTCCTCAGTAAAAAGTGGCTCCTTCAATGCAAATTCCCTATTCTGTTTATGAAAATTTTCAATAGAAAATATTTTGATGAAAATGTTTTAGGTTCTCCGCCATAAAAAAATGTTCTCGACATTGTGGCGCTGGAATAAATGAGACTTTATTATTTTAGCAAGAACCATGGAGGATGATTTTTCTGCCTCTGTCATGTGGATGGAAATCACTGATGATTTTAGCCATTAAATCATGCAACAAACACACGCCTAGTGATTTCCAAAAATCATAGCACAAAAAAATCTCGTATCATATTGGATGTTCATTGCATTCCTCAAAAATATAATATATTCTATTCAAAAAATAAAACATTGTAAATCATTTCACCCTCTAAATTCATTTACAACAATCTTCATAGGAGCAGTTTTCAGAGGCATTCCACTAAAATATAATTGCAACAAGCAACCATGTATCTCATGACTTACATAAATGAAAATGGTAAAAAAGTATACACCTTGAAGAAATATTCCCTTGACAATATCAATCCATAAAAAAAATGCTGATCTACCATCTAATCTCTCCCTCGACTATCCATGCTATTAAATATAAGCTCGCCATGGTTACCAGGCAGAAATGTAAAGGCTTCAACCGTAAAATTAGTCATTCCAAAAAAACACCCTATCGCATCATGATTGACATCATTATTAGAGACATCAACATCAAAAGATAGTTGATAGATATTACATAGCAAATCATAGATAGTAGCTCCACCGCCTTCAATGATGCACGTTTGAACTGAATAATATATCGTTGATTCAATAGAAAAAAGTTTGAAGTTTAGAATAAATTTTAAATATACTCACCTCAAGAAATTATTATTTGGAGTGTTTTTATTTGCCATTGAGTGGTGCAAAAAATAGCATCAATACACGAGCCACAATGGAAAACACACAACCACCATATGCTATGCCATATATACGAATAGGTAGTGGCCTCAAACATGTCATCAATATTGAATGTCTACTCCATTTGGTGTGCATGGGAGAACAAATGATGATATGACTAATAAATTGGGAGCGACGTCAAACAACCATCAACCACTTACAGAAAAATCCTCACTCGCACCTTGAGGACCCACGATCCCCACTCAATAATGAATCTACCTCTCTGCGACTAGCATATTCACAAAAAAATCATAGTCAAATCTAACATGGTAAAATAGTAAGCGGTCCATCAGCTGGAGAGTGTCCCTCACAAAATTAATAACTATCAATCCCCATAAAATAATTCTCCACCATCTGAAGCAATCTTGAATAATATCTAAAAAACAATATTAATAGTGGTTCTCTACTGATATTTCACTTCCTGTGAGACAACTATAGGGTAGCAACACATATTAAAAATATTTGTTATAAAGTCTTTCACGTAATGTGGACACAATTCCATTATCCACTACGAACCTTCTCGACAATATACACTAACGTCTTCATAGGAAATAGATCTTGGATTGGAATATTTAATCAATAGTTGCTCACCATAGTTACAGGGACCAAATCTCCTCCATCAGCATGGCTTTTAGCTTTGATTACTTTCCACTTAATTCTCATAGGAACCATGAACCTAAGCATGTTGTAAAATAACTCAAATTTAGACTTGAAATACCCTTTGCAAAAAATACTAGACATGCGGTAGATCTCTGAGTTTGTCAATTCAAATACTTTGTTCAACACCCAGATGAAGTTCATATATAGCATATGAATGATGCTCATCAACATTCACGATAATGGAAATGGTAATTAACTTGTAACGGTAACGGGGATAAATCAATTCCCTTCGTGGTCGAGCAGCATTCCATGCAAAAATATTAGCCACAACCTCTTCAACTCTATGATGTAGACTCCAAAAATTCAACTCATAACTAGATGGCCAACATGAGACACAAATATAGATCTAAAAAATAAATTTTCATAATGGATACCACATCATCAGTTGAGAGATCCAATCGGCCCATAGTGGTGGATCTCATATTTTATGGTGGTATGCAAAAATATAAATAGTTTGACCTCCTTAGATTGATAGGTCTTCAAAGTAGTACCATATGCCATATTTGCAAAATACCATCTCTGCTCCATCATCGTGTAGGGAGGGTGCTTCATCCAGAGATCAACGAAGTTGACCGCAATGCAAATTCCCTATTCTATTTATGAAAATTATCAATAGTGAAAATGTTCAGCCCCACTAGAAAATATTTCGATGAAAATGTTTTAGGTTCTCTGCCACAAAAAAATATTCTCGACATCGTGGCACTGTAAAAAATGAGGCTTGATTCTTTTAGCAAGAACCATGGAAGATGATTTTTTTGTCTCTGTCATATGGATGGAAACCATTACCAGCATAGGTTTATTGCACTCAGATTCGGGTGCTACGGTGAATTGTGGATGCGGTTCCATAAATCATAAAATTTTCAAGCCCATTAGTTGATAAACAGAATCCCATCATCATTTGCTAAATAAAATTTCATGCCAATCAAACTCCATGCTATTTTTCTTGCTAGAATATTCACCAATTCAATGTCAAAAAATTATTGGTTTGAAACATAGATGTTGTCGTGCAAATGGAGAACATGTCACCTACAATCTGCCTACACACATTCCTTCAAATCTATTACACACATTCTTTCAAATCTACTACACCCATCAATAGATGAAAATAAAAATAATAAATTAAAAAAAAAAATAGTATCCAATTTTTTCGTTTCTTAGAGAAACTACTTCTTCGGATGGATACTAAAACAAACTTAACCTCCCAATAAATCTCCTTAAAAATAATACTAGATTTTCCTCTCAAACTTCTGGTTTTTGATCCATCAAAATATGGAGAGCATACTCCCTAGCTTGAAGGAAAAAAAATGGAATAAAATGAATTGGTGAAAAAAAATGAGGGGGGATTTCCATGAGGGAAATTCTCCCTAAAGTTCACAAGGGCAGGAAAATGCCTAGAGCTCTGACAACAAATGTTGGAAATGAAACTAATGAGGTATATTATACATGAACAAGATTATAATATATAGGCATAAGCCTATATGCAAGACATGACAAGTGTCAAATAAATATGACAAGTGTCAATATAGTAGGCATAGTGCACATTAATTCTAATAGTATTATCATGAGAAAATTTTACTTATGCAAGAAAGTGTCACACTAATATTTTTTCTCACCATGAGATATCTCCTTTGCTATTATAAAATTTGAAGAGATCATGCACTTTATCTATTTGTATTTTAAAATGATTATGAAAGAATCATTTTTAATAAACATGTTTTTTATTCAAAATATTAATGGGCCCTCATATGGTAATCATGAAAATTATATTATCATTTTATAATTCAAAATTTAAATCAAAGCAAGTCTTCTTTTTAGAGACCTCACTATTATAATTCCTTAATTTATTTTTACTCTAGAAACTAAGCATGAAATAGAATATAAATTTACATATTTTTATAAGTAGTTTTATAAGAAGGTTTTCAATCCAATGCATGAATCTTAACATCTTACTTAATGAATTTGAATAAGGCAATTGCAATCAATGATATTTATACTATAAACCAAGGTTTGAATCCTATAGATGAATGTTAACATTTTTACAAGGAGTTTAACAAGATAAGATTTAGATTTTAATAGTAATAAGGTCAAGATGCTATTTAAATATTTATAACATAGATACTACATAATATGCATGAAATTCATCCACATATCATGAATATAATTTTTACCCAAGCTTGAAGTTCAACATATAAAAATTCTTGGATCACAAGTGACCCACCAAGGTTCAATTTCTATTGATACCATGATAATAAAATCTATTATAATACCAATCAAAGGGCACTAGTTCAATTGGATAAATTTTTTAACTCTCATAGACGAGACTGATATTTGAGCCTTTCCAAGCTATTATAAGAATGTTATGTTATAATGAGGTGATATAGGTGGGTCTCATTTCAATCCAATTGAATATATATTAAAAAACACTTGTTATAATATGAAAACTAAGGTTCAAATTCCATAGGTTAACCATAATATTTTATCAAAATGGATAAGCAAAACTAATTAATTCTAAGACATGACCACGGTTTGAATTTTATCAAATAATATATACATAATATCTAAGTTGTTGTAATACCATTACATGGTCATGATGTCATATGCATGGGGTCCATTTCAATATAATATAATCAATTAGAAAAAAATATTGTTATAGAATCATGATAATGATATGTTTTTATGGTTCTATTATAAATTAAATAAACCTAATATATAATATTTAGATACTATAGATAGAAATTCCACACTTTAAATATTGAAGAGTCTAGGGTCTATCCAAAGAACTAGTTAAGTTCCTCAATTTTGAAAGAGAAATCTTGCCAAATGTTATATGCATAATTGTGAAGTTTTAATAATATGGGTATGTTTTACTCCATATGATTAATTAAGACAAATTGGTATCATTGCACCTTAATAATTACCCATTTTTTATGATTTTACTACTAATTAAGTAAGCTTAATATTCAAAGTTTAGATACTCCAAATAAAATATCCTAGGTTCAAATCTTAAAGATGTGAGGGCTTATACAACAATTTAAAAAATATTTTCAAACAATGAAAAATATGCAATTAAAAAGGGACTTATAATTACGTGGAGAGGTGTTCCTACAATGGCAGACAGGGGGTGGGAGGCAAAGAGGTCATACATATCATGCCGTAAATAATATATTTTTTAATTAAAAAAACCGATATTAACAAAAACATCTAAATATTTAAACTAAAATAGTCGACTAATCAACCATTGCAAACATTTAAAATATTTAAACTAAAATAGTCGATTAACCAACCCCCAAGAAATGAGATAGGTGCCTCAATATTTATAACTATCGATGTTTTTAGATATATATATTTTATATCTAAGCTAGTTGTAAACCTTACCTGTTGAAAAGAATCATAAAATGCTCCTAATAAAAAATAATGAATCCATTCAAGTTTCACTATATGTACACGTGTTTGTGTGTAGATGTGTCTATATGTGTCTATATATGTATATGCACCAAACTCATTGGAATAAACTATTAAAGAGGCTGTTTTATTTTATAAAATATAAACATTTATATTATTATCTATAGGATATGACTGATTTCTTATTTTTAAGTTTTTATGTTATTGTATTTATTACCATATTAACTATGAATTTTATTCTAGATTTAAATTGACACCCTGCATATAATAGTAAGGTGAATACTATTACTATATAATTATTTAAAATTAAAAGTTATTTTAAATCCTATAATTATGATTCTCAAAGGATAAGATCTATACATTTATAATGAATTGTTTCACTTAGCAAATCAAATTATTTTTAATAAAGTAAATTATTTATTTATATTTTCTAATTATAAATAATTTTTATAGAGCATGCTTCTATCATACTTTTTTTTTTAATTTGGTTAGTGTGAGAAACCCAATGATTTTGATAGACACATTAATATCTTAGATAATTGAACTAGTTTAATTGAAATTCTTGCAATAAGTAATAAAAATATTACACTTATAAATAATAAGTAGATGTTAAACACTATTTCAAAGATAATATTTGAGCCATTGTGGAGCCCTATTTCCCGCATATGATTATCAATCCATCCTTATTTCTGTAGACTTTTTAATAAAATGGAATTGACCAGGGTTTCAAATATTTAAGATATTATACCATCAACATATACCATGTACATGAAAGTTATTATCTTCTCCCTTATGGATTCACCTTCCACCTTTATTTTCCATTATAGATACTAGTACCCTATGGATTCTAAAGGTATAAATATGACATATATGTGCATAGTAAATTTTTATCAACTTTATTTTAGGTACTTAGCATTTTCTAATCATTGATTAGTTAAAAATCATAAGTTATTGTCTTTCCACTTATTTACATATGATTCTATTTTATCTCTATAACTATATTTGAACTAAATTTTAGCAAGAATATTTATTTCATTTGCATGATCTATCTATGCAAAATAGATGAACATATATCAAATTCTATGACATATTTAGGGATTTTTAAAAATTTCTAAATATGTAAGATGAAAAACATGCAATAGAATCGCCTTCATACAAGCAAGGGTCTGCCACTTAATAAATCATAATACTTGATATAACAAATATCTTGGTAGTTATTCCTATGGTTTTGACCATTTGTAATATAAATGAGATTCTATGCAACTTCACATTGATTTTTAAATCAATAAGTCTAAGTGATATCATCTAATTTTTAATATTTGCAAGAATTTATAGACCTTAATTTTTTTTTAAGAAGTTTAAAATAAAGTGCAAGTAAAGCATAAAATATAATTTTGTTAGTTTTATTTTAATATTTTCTTTTTAGAAATAATATTTTATAAAAACCTAGGTCTTTTTTAATTTTTAAATTTTATTAACCTTAGCATATCCAAAAAAAAACCTACCTATCCCATGCAATTTTTAGAATTGTTTTTTTTGGACATTTGATGCGTCACTTGAAATTATTTTGAATTTTAAATTTTATTTGGACTTATTAAAACAAGAAAATCATATAAAAATATAAATGCTATTAAATATACAATTCATAATATATTTAAATTAAGCTAAATTTCAAACATAATGTATGCATCATAATTCTTTTCTATCTAAAATTTCAATTGTTAATATTTATAAACTTTTATTCATCTATTTAATAATAATATACTTAAATAAGATAATAGTATATAAGATAATAGTATATATTAGGATGGATTACATTTATATTGTATTCTTAAAAGTAATATACATCAAATATAATGAAACCAGTCCAATCTCCTATCTTAACCTTATTCACTATGTCACAACAACACCACACTCAATGTTCTTATAGTATCAAGCTATAGGAAATAATTATTTGTATACTTTGATGGAAATATTTTGTGCCTCCTATCCTAGAGGAAAATATCAAATCTAATTGTTATACTTAACTATTATATTAAAATCATCCATGGTCCAAAACAATTCATCAAGAACAATAAAATATTAACACATCTAAGTTTAGCCAAACATATTATGTGTAAACTAGTACTAAAAATCAATATCTTAAATTTATGAACATTCTCAAAAGAAATATAATTATCATTTCAAAACATATACCAAAATAGAGTATTATGTTCCTCTTTCAATTAGAAATAGTCCTCTTTGAGGTTACTTCAAAGGATGGATAGAAATTTTCAAACACAAGAAAGATATCATTGTAATACTTACTTTTTTTTTCTACTCATCCTATCATAATTAATCTATTCCATCTCATGAGGCATATTTATTATTTGATGCAAGATGGATCATTTATAAGAAATTTTTTCTTTCAATATATTTAAGGGAACTACCATTGATAATTATATTGAATGATATCTAATAGAAACCATCATAATATTATTTAAATATATATAAGTAAAAAATTACTAATTTTAAACTAAAGATATAAAACAATGACTAGCAAAGATGATCATGAATAACACTAGCTCTTATTTACAACTAAATATTCATTGTAATAGCAATATCAACACTCAAGCATGATCATCTTATGGGGTCACACAATTATATGATAATATCCTCCTTGTATGATTGATATTTGATTGTATGACAATGTCCTCTTATCATACAATCATGTTTGTTGTACAATCACCTTCACAACAATATTCAATTATACAGTCACTTTCATTGTATGAAAGTTGTGATAGTCTTATATGGTTATCTCCTATTGTATTGACTATAATAAATTGTACAATATGTTCTTTAATTGTACAATAATTTTATTGAACAAACATCCCACTTGAATGATAGTTATGCAATAGGTATGTGAACAAAAATTCTCTTGGACAACAAAGTTTATTTGAATGACATTAAAATATTTTATAAATGGTCATCTCATTTTTAACAATACATCTATTGAAATATAATGGTATACTTATTGAATGACCTCATGCTCTTTATTGAATGGCTAATATTTCATTTCTACAATGATAATCACCTATTAAATATTTTATTATCATTCAAACAACATGGCACTCAGCATTAAAAATTGATTGATCAAATGATACATTGTCTGAAAAATATATCTTCCTTTGTGTAGAAATAAGTGCTCTTCAATATAGTTACTCAAATGGCCAAATTTATTTGCATGATGATAACTCCCTAAATGAATGACAAGTTTTTCCTCAATTAAAAATATCTTCTCTAAACTATACTAGAACTCTTATTTTCCTATGGAACCTACATTCACCACTCTAAGCAATCTACAACATATGAATTTAATGGTATAATTGTCATGATCCTCCCTTGGAAAAGTTGTTTCTTATTATTGACTTATGGATTTAAATATTGTCTTAATGATAGATTAAATGATCATATGATGATTAGTTGTTTGTTTTATTGAATAATATGATGCTGCTAATGGATTTGTGTGATTGAAGGAATAGGTATCCTCGTGGGTGGACAAAGGACTGATGGTTAAAATAATTTGACAAAAGATATATTCATATAGGCCTAGTTCTTGCCTTTGCATTTTATGTGGTGTCTTGCGATATTAATATCCCTATGAAAAAATATTAATAAGTCTAACTTAATAATGTGCTTTGTGTTTGGACTTTAGAAGGAATGTTTAATGTATTATTAATAAAAATACCTATTAATAAGAATAAATGAAACTAATATGTTGAACATTAGAATAAATTAAAATATTGGCAATTATTAAATGAATGAAATGTTTTAAATTTAAACTACAATTAACGAAATGATTTTGTGGGTAGTTGTTGAGTTTTTTCCTTGAGCAAATCCTCTTCTAATTTTTTTTTAAAACCTTATGGAAATAATGAGAAGGGGAGGTTTGATTATAAAAAAATAATTTGGATTTATTAGAGATCATGAAGAGCATAGAGGGTTTAGAGGATTTAGAAGGAACTTTCCCTACTGTGCGCACTTGGGTTTTATCTAAGTTACATAAGGTACTCTATGTCTATTATGTTTTACCTAAAGAAGATGCTTCACTTTTGTGTAAAGTATTCAATGATGTTGGATTGTTTTAAAACAATAGACTAGACTCCATACTTAAAATATAGAAGATCTTCATTGTGGGAAACATACAAGTAATAGCTAAAATGGGTTTCATTCATCGTTGAATGTGTAGTCGATAAACGTGACTGATATGTTTACAAATTTTGTTATCTTTGTTTAACATTGAGGGGGATATTATGTATATTTTGTACATATCTAATTAGTTTACCATGGCAAATATGGAAAAACCATATGTAATCCTATAATCTATTTCCCTATTGGTTTCTCTCCCCTCATTGCATGCTACTTCCTCTTCTCTCAGTCATGGTTTTATTTCATTTTATCTTCCCTATTTTTCTTACATACAAAGGTCCATCAATTATAATTGATGCTTGATTCTCATGTATCAATATTTATCTGTTACTTTAACACATTCAATACTTATAATGTCATGCATATACCCTATAATTGTCCTTTCTATGTTTTAACAGTTAAAACTATAAAATCATATTTCATTCCTAGCAATAAGAATCAAATCACTTATTAACGATATTTATATAAATCGCCATACATTAACAACATATGATATCTAAGCCATAAATATGTCATAAAGTTAATTTTTGTCATGCTACTAGCAATAGTTTAGTAAGTATAAGCACTATATTAAGATAATAATTGTTAATGTATGAATATGTTTAATATTAAAACATAGTACTTATTTAAAAATTAGATTTTATCTCTTTATTATGGCACATATAACAACAAATAACCACAAACCCCTTTAGTAGAAATGTTGTTATTTTTAGGAAATTACATATCAACTTTTTACATGATCTATTAAGATGTTTTCACAATTTCCAAATACTATTTATATAAAAAATCAAGAATGGGGATAAAGCAATGACAATAAATAATAATACTTTTTACTTTTCTTATGATACCCTCTTACAAAATCAACTTTTGATCCTATACAATAATTATGTGACATATTGTAATTTTATGAACTAGACAATAATTTAGTTTAGTAAAGGATATATTTGATTGTAAATATCCTTATTGTTATGAATAATTATCTATAAACTATGCTCATTGGTTATATTTTCCTTTGATAAATCTTGTAGAAGTTGATGTTATTATATTAATGAAAAACTATTAGTCAATTGAAGTCTAAAATATTTATCAGAGTGATACAATGATCTAGATGTAAAATAGGAGTTGTAGAGTGGGAGACAAATATGTTACAAATGGTCATTCTAATAAAAATACTTATTGGTCCATTTATATAAGATTTTCAAGATCCAGGTTCACAATCACAAGGTTTTCTAATCATGAGTGAAGAGGATAGCACAAATATCCCATTCAAGATTACTAAAAAAGATATTTTTTTATTTTATTTAGTTATCTATTCTTATTTTAGATAGAAAATATTGAAGTGAAGAATATAAAATTGAATACCTACCAAAGGATAAAAGGCATGTTATTGCAAAAATAGAATACATGTAATTATTAATGATTGTTGTAGATTTACTAATTCTAGACTTGAATATTAATAAATATATTTTCTAAATAAGGATATGAGAATACAAAGATAAATATATTCACAAGTTTATGAAGGTAATTGTGTAGAAGGGTAGGCAAACTAGCATAGTTGTGATGTTTGAACATAAGATAAAGTTGTGGAGTGATGGTATATAGTTGAAGATAAGCTTGCATGTGTTTTAAGGTTTATAGGTTGTAGATCTAAATCCATAATTACATTACCATATGTGATAAAAGTGCATATAAAAAAAATCCATTTTTTAATGAGATGTGATGCTATTAAATTGATTTCTAGTGGGAATATTTATATTAGATATTGATGAGGAGAGAGTGTTAACTAAGAAACATCTAAAATTAAATATATAAAGATATATTCAAGACATATTTCTAGGAATTGTTTCTCCATATAGTATATGGCCCTTAATTTTATATATATATATATATATATATATTGAAAGCACGAGATTCCGGTCAAAGGAAACACCAAGTGCAATTGCATTCAAAGTTAAGCACGCCTAAGTCCTAGAAATATGAATTACATGAAACGAAAAAGAGACATGTTGTAAGAGACGCAATCAGATAAAGAAAAACAGCCCTTTCATTAATTTCTTTCGATCTCTGTTACAATAATGCCTCCTCCCTTTTCAGGGGCTAGGAGCGCAAATAGGGTTTGATTACAATCGTTGAATGGTTCCTCCTTCCGCGTGCCCACGATTGCAATGGGCGGGCCAAGATGATGCCGCCGCTGATGTTGATGGGTTCTTCGCCTCTACTGCTTCTCCCGCGAACAAAGAAATGATCAAGACGTTAGTAGCACCTGCTGCAAATGAAAAGCATTCTCTCTCTAAAACTAACAAAATATGCATACGAATATTTGCCCGAAACCATGAAAACAGTGAATCCAAATTGCTTCAAAATCTGACAGAAGGTAAGAACAGTCACCAGAAGGCCACTGCCACTGAGGCAGCTGGCCAATCCACCTTAAACTGGAATTCGTCCCTGGGCAGGACGAATTCTGACTGTAATTCGTCCCTGGGTGGGACGAATTCTTCTGAATAGGAGAAATCGACCTGCTGCTGCTCCAATGTCGGATCCCGGGACCTGCAAAACTCCTGCAAACAGGGGGTTAGGTAATTGGGGCCATTTTGGGACGACCCAGATGGTCGGATTTTCCCAATTTGGCCTCCACCCTCGGGAATTTGACCTTGACACCTGCAAGTTAGCGAAACGACAAAGCAATACAAAACACCCTAAACTCTGACCAAAAGCTACAAAATTGCAATTATAGACTAATCAGACCTAGTAACACAGAATGCAATCTAAAAAATAATCTAAAGTGCTCAAAAACTAAAATTAGAACTTGGGGGGTGCGGGGGTGCCCAAGTGGGCCTCCCACCGTTGGCCCTCGATTTTGGAGCCAATCCACCAAGGATGGGCCCAAAACCTTTTAGGATTGGGGGTCGGCGAATTGGTAGGTTCGGATGTCCATGCGTCGGATTTGAGTAAGGTTCGAGCTTCCAAAGGCCACCCAACAACCTCCCTTGCAAAAGAGATTGATGGATGTAGGAAGGTGAACAAAGGGGGATGCAAGTGAGTCTTCGATTCGGCAGCACTTCGTTGCTTGAACACTCCTTCCACCTGCATGTTTTGGGTGAGAAAAGTCCCACCTTTTATAGACCCAAGGGGTCTCTTTTGGGAGGGAAGCACAAAAGCCAAGTGTTGGCCATGGGCGCCATGTGGCAGTCTTGTCTTCCCATGAGGGAGGGGAGTCCTCCATTGACTTGAACTTTGATAAATGCTTTTTGTAACAGTCCTCTAACGGCCCCTCGGTCCACTTACACATGCGTGCAAGGTAGGAGCCCTTAACCGACTGTTCTGGGCTGCCACTTGGCACCATTTGCCTTTTTGCCCGTTAAGCTTAGAATTCGTCCCACCCGGGGACGGATTCGAGATCAGTCCTGGGGTGGGACGGATTCTATTTTGAATTCGTCCCGGGGTGAGACGAGTACTGGGCAAAGTTTCCAAGTGTGCCAAATTGCTTCTTGACCTTACAAAATTGCTATGAAAGTGGTTAAGACCACTGTTTAACCTCTGAGGGCTGCCCTGGGGGCTGTGTTTGTCAAAGCGATCAGTGTTTGCGAGTCACATAATCGGATTGGTGCTGTTTTGGTGTCTACGAGATGCCCCTTTTTGGGAAGCGCTGCGGGTGACGCGAGTGCTTGAGCAAAAATAGATAACCAAAGCACTAATGATTAGGGTTTCTTGGTAACCTAACCAACTTTTGATGCCCCAAGTATGGAAAGGGCATGCATTCTTGAATCCTTGCTTCGACGAGCTAAGGAATTTGATTTCAAGTATTAACTTGTTTTGGTGAGGTGTGACTTGAACTCGGACATCATTAACATAATTTATGAACTTTTTATATTGAATTGAACTTAGACATTGATCAGTCATGAACAAGTGAAGGGCATTTTTATCCTCAGGGGGAACCTTGTGTTCATGATTCACGAAATGCCAAGTGTTTGATTGATTTGATTGTTGCTTGTTTACTGCCCCAAGCAGGAGCGTGATTGTCTTTGTCAATGATTCTTTGAATGCATGTCATTTTCCTTAATTGGGTGTGTGATTGTTGATTGGTGACTAAGTGTGACTACCCCCTCAAGCGACGAATCGATGAGGGAATGACCTTCGTGAGAGAAGCGACGAGTCGCTTGACCCAAGATGACTTGTGCAAGGTTGCCTTTAGAGGGTTTACCGTTAAGCGTGTGCAATTTTTCCAACATATGGACCTATTTTTGGTGGGTGTTAACCCTTTTGGTGATGTCATAATGAGGTGAAATCGTCGAAAACCTATTTCCCGTGGAGCGGTCCGGCTATGATAGCCTTCTTGGGGAATTAGGAGAGCGATAATTTGGACCTCGACATCGATTTTCTTTGCCTAGAGGCTAAGTGCAAGAGCACTTATGTCCGGCAATGTTTTTGTTGTGTTTTTGTTGAATTTTGTACTGTTTTTGTTGTTTTTGTGACACCATTTGGTGATTGAATTGTCGGCAATCCGTCCTCCCGTGGAGCGGTCCGGCTATGGTAGCCTTCTTCGGGAGTAGGATAGTGACAATGCAAACCCCGACATCAATTTTGCTATGCCAAGAGGTTAAGTGCAAGAGCACTTGTGTCTGGCAATGTTTATTGCTTGTTTTGTGTTGCATTTTTTGTTGTTTTGTTGTTTTTTTGTGACACCATTTTGGGATTAAATTGTCAAAATCTGTCTTCCCGTGGAGCGGTCCGGCTATGGTAGCCTTCTTAGGGAGTAGGATAGTGATAATTTGTGACCCCGATGTCGATTTTGCTATGCCAAGAGGTTAAGTGCAAGAGCACTTGTGTCTGGCAATGTTTATTGCTTTTTTTGTTGTTTTGATTTTCTTGTTGTTTTTGAGTGGGCTTTGACCCTTTTGTGATGTCGTTTGGGGATTAAATTGTCGAAAATCCGTCTTCCCGTGGAGCGGTCCGGCTATGGTAGCCTTCTTAGGGAGTAGGATAGCGACAATGTAGACCCTGACATCAGTTTTGTTATGCCAAGAGGTTAAGTGCAAGAGCACTTGTGTCTGGCAATGTTTATTGCTTTTTGTTTTTTTGTTGCATTTATTTGTTGTTTTTGTTGTTTTGATTTTCTTTGATCTTGTGCATGATGGTTGATGAATATGGATGTATGCATGTTGATTTATTTTGATGGATGCATATGCTATGATGAATGCAAATGGTTTTGATTTATATGTGATATGCGAGATATGAAATGGATGAATGGGGTTTGTGATGTTTGGCTATGGCACCATAGACTGTTTAGAGCTCTGTTATTTTGTTTTTAGGTGATTATTGTGATGTATGACTCTACATGTATACATGGTTTTTCTATTTTTGTATTTTTTGATGGTATTGTGCAAAGATGAAAAGTAGCGCAGTTGGTTTAGAAATGTAGCTAAGGTTTTCTGAGACTCAGACGGTTTTAACTCACTAGCCATGACTGTACTTTATCTTACAAGACTTTTGACCAAGGTATGAATCGGACTTGTTTTTGACCAAGTTATTTCACATCCCTGTGTGTGCAATTGAGTTCATTTAGTGGTATTTGTTAGGATACCGCCGATTGCCAGATGGGCTTTCAACCGAACCTGTACTCGAGGATCACCTAATTAGCTCCACGAATTCCTTTGTTGTATGTACTAAGATTAATCTGCGTTGTAATCCAGGATGCCATAAGCTAGCTCATCCACATGCAAACATTGATCCGTACGCAAGTTAATGTGACAGATATATCGTCATGCGGGAGGTTTACTACATTACCGATAGGCTATCAACCAAATTGGTACTGAAGCTTGCCTTATGACCTACGGAATCCTTGAGAGTTCCGGGGATTCAAGGTCAACTCCCTTCTTTTCTTCAATTGTATTGGGATACTTGCTCATTGTAGTGATGAGATCACTGTTTATTTTGATTTGTTTTTCTTTCGAGCAAGGGATTGGGGATATGGAGTGATGAAAATCACTGTTGTTTGTGCCTTTTGATGTTTGCACTATAGTTTGTCAAATTTTTGAGTTTTGACATTTTGCAAATTTTTTGTGTTTTGCAACTATTGAGAACTTTAGGGATTCTTAGGGAATTGGGTAGGGAGGATGCTTGTCCTTTTGCCAACTCTCAGCATTCTAGGGGTCATTCGCACAGGGGGATGAGCAAGATAACCGTTTCGCTTGTGGTGACCTAGATTATTTTGGAGGTTTCGTCTTTCGTTCACACAATTTTGGGAATTTTAGTGTTTTGATTTGTGTTGGGATGTTACGTAACAAGGTGTATTTCAAGTATGACTCTACCTTCGTAAAATCTGTTCGACTTGATACACTACATGGCTAAAGAGGAAAATGATGACTGAATCACCGAAACTCTTGGTACATTCCTAGACCACTGACTGTAGTGTGGTAAAAGTTATGCTTGGTGTTTTTGTTGTTTTTGTGAAATGAAACAGTGTGGAACAAGATGGACTATTAGAGCTATTACAGCCTATGGTGCCTTTGACCTATATGACCACAAATATGCAATGTATGGATGCAATGCTTAATGCAACTATATATTTTTGTAATTTTGATGGATTGTTTTTGGTGAAGTTGAAGATGAGGTGCGAGAATATGAATTTTTTTTGATGAATTTGAGTATGCCTAGAATTGAGATGCAAATCTTTGTTGTTTTTGATGATTTTTGTTGTTTTTTTTTGAATTTCTTGATTTTTTTTTGACCAAGCGATTGCGATAATCGTTGGAGCTTTTTGGGTTGACCAAGAGATTGCGATAATCCTTGGAGCTTTTTGGTGACCAAGAGATTGCGATAATCCTTGGAGCTTTTTGGTGTGACCAAGAGATTGCGATAATCCTTGGAGCTTTTTGGTTGACCAAGAGATTGCGATAATCCTTGGAGCTTTTTGGTTGACCAAGAGATTGCGATAATCCTTGGAGCTTTTTGGGTGACCAAGAGATTGCGATAATCCTTGGAGCTTTTGGTTGACCAAGAGATTGCGATAATCCTTGGAGCTTTTTGGGTTGACCAAGAGATTGCGATAATCCTTGGAGCTTTTTGGTTGACCAAGAGATTGCGATAATCCTTGGAGCTTTTGGGTGACCAAGAGATTGCGATAATCCTTGGAGCTTTTTGGTTGACCAAGAGATTGCGATAATCCTTGGAGCTTTTGGTGTGACCAAGAGATTGCGATAATCCTTGGAGCTTTTTGGGTTGACCAAGAGATTGCGATAATCCTTGGAGCTTTTTGGATTGACCAAGAGATTGCGATAATCCTTGGAGCTTTTTGGGTGACCAAGAGATTGCGATAATCCTTGGAGCTTTTTGGGTGACCAAGAGATTGCGATAATCCTTGGAGCTTTTTGGTTTGGATTATGGTTCTTCAGGGGATAGAGGTACCCCCGACTTGATGGTCTTTGCACTCCGGATCTGGCTCTAGAGGTATGGGCATGAATGGATCGGCCCTATGCACGGAGATGAGGACAAGGTCCGCCCGCGGCACTGATGTTGCTATGATGTCTCTTGGTGGAAGTTGCTCTTTGTGTGCCCAAAGTTGTGGATGTAATGCTTGGTCCCACTGCGGTGGGTTAACACGCCACTCATGCCCTAGTATTATGTTTATCTGTTGACATGCTTCTTCAAATTTTATGGGATGCCGATGTTGTCGCATGTGATTGCTGTGGGCTATGTCTGTTTCATCCTCACCTTTGGACAATGTGTATAGCTCATCAGAATCTGGAGATTCTGAGACATGGAGGACTGCATCATCAGGTAGCCCTATGGTTAAAGGTTGATCCTCTTCGAAAGGAGCCTTATGTAAGTTGGGCCTTGGGAGCTCCAAAATCTTGGTCTCTACCAACTCTAAGTGCTCTAGTGCTTTGCATGTATTGGGAGATTTGAACTCCTCCTCTTTGGTTGGTTCTTGTTGAGGAACTTGGGGCTTATGGAGGGGTGGCCAGATGGCACCCCCATGCCTTGGTAGGGCAGTTCATCCCGCTCTTCTTCGTGCTCCGATTCCTTAGAGGCTTCTTGATGAATTTCTAAGGGTGGCTCATAAGCTCGGGTGGATGTCCGAGGAAGGCACCCATCATTGGTTATAGGAGGAGCCTCCCATTCATGTCTAGGAGGCGTCGGGGGTGGTGCTTCAGGAATCGGGAGAGTAGCTTCCCGCTCCTGTCTAGGAGGTGTTGGGGGTAGCTTTTGATGAGGTCGCGATGACCTATCTTCCCCCCATGGGTTGTGCCACTCAAAATATTTTGTCTTATGCATGTGAGGGGTTGGAGTCTTCTCTTGCATAGTGTGTTGGAACAGCTCATCCTTCTGGCGCTGAAGGTGCTCTTCGTTAATATGGTACGGTTCCTCTAACGGTAGTCGTTCGAGCTCAAGTTGCGTGAGTTGCTTGAGATGTGTGATATATTCGACAGATTCTACGATAGTTGGTCCCACCGCCTCATGTCTAGAAGGCCTAGACGCCTCTCTTAGATAAAAATCTTGGTCGTAGTGATCCAAGATCTCTATAGGACACATCCCTCTGTTAGGGGTAGCAGCATTCTCTCGGGGCTTTGGCCTCGGTGAGTGGTCCCGATAGATAGCAGGTGCGAAGGCGTATTGCTCTCGCACTTGTATATTGCTCTCGAGGAAGGTAGAGGTCTTCCTCGTGCTCTCTTTCATAAGTGAAAAAGGGATGGACGGAGCTATCTCGCCCTGCCCAAAGAGCCTTGTGCTCTGGATTTGTCTTTGTAGTTCTGGCAACTAGAGGGGGTGAAGGAGGGATAATGTAATCATGTGGTTCCTCCCATCGAACCCTATGTTGACTTAGCACTTCATCGCGCGATGACCGCTCATAGCGAGCATCTAAGGGAGCTCTCATTGCTTCATGTCTAGAAGGCCTAGATGCCTCTTCTAGATATCTATCTCGGTCGTAGTGATCCAAGATCTCTATAGGCGACCTCCCTCTATTGGGGGTAACAACATTCCCTCGAGGCTTTGGCCTCAGTGAGTGTTCCTGATAGATAGCAGGTGCGGAGGCATATTGCTCTCGCACTGTATATTGCTCTCGAGGAAGGTAGAGGTCTTCCTCGTGCTCTCTTTCATAAATGAAAAAGGAATGGGTGGAGTTGGCCCGCCCCGCCTGAGGAGCCTTGTGCTCTGGATTTGTCTTTGTAGTCCTGACAACTAGAGGGGGTGAAGGACGGGTAGTGTAATGATGTGGTTCCTCCCGTCGAACCCTATGTTGACCTAGCGCTTCATCGCGCGGTGACCGCTCATAGCGATCATCTAAGGGAGCTCTCCTATGACTGTACCCCTCATGGAAGGGTGTGTGATGAGTGCTATGTTGAACAGGAGTGCTCCTCGAAGAGGTGTCCCTGTAGTCTCTTTCCTTTAAGGTGTGGAGGGGACTGCATTGTGTGTTAGGTCGCCAAGGTGGTATGACCAAATCCTTGGGATTGTAATGGATATGACTTGTGCTTCCTTGGATATTCCCCATAGCATCCGCCCGTGATTGGGCTTGGCTATGGGTGAGCACCATGACGATGTCTCTCTAAAAAGCCCTAAAAGTTGAAATGAGTCGGATGGGGCCCAAAATTGGTGTGTGCATCCCTCTTATAGTAGATAAGACAAAAATGAAGTTTCAAGTCCTAGCTCTAAATACATTAGGAGATATTGACATCCGAACAGCTCAAAAAGTGCATAGAATTGCGTGCCCAATTTTAAAACCTAATTTCGGGGCACTAGATGATGGAATTTGGCCCCAAAAACTGACTTTTCTGGGCAAATAGAATTCTAGGGAATTATATTTGTTTAAAATTATCCCACCTAACTCCCTGTAAAATTTCAAGTCAATCGGAGCTACGGTTGAGAAGTTATGGCCCCAGCAAGATGCACTAAAATTTAGAGAAAAATATAAGATTTCCCATATTTTGTTGGATGGTCCTGCATCACTTATGGGCACATTTGGGGTGATTTTGGGTTGACCAAAGGGTTCATGGACACCTTTGGGGCATTTTGGAGTGACCAAGCGATTACGGGAATCCTTGGAGCTTTTTGGAGAAAATGACAAAATGCGTAGATTTTTTATCTTTGTTTTTAATGATTTTTTTTTGTCTACACTAAGCAGAATTAAACACACACATTCACAAAACCGTGATTATCTCTTTTAAGGATTCTTGGTGTGCCCTAGACTGGTTTAGTGCATTTTGGTGTTTTGTTTTTGTTTTTGTAGGTTTTGTAGAACGTTTAAATGCATCATGTAGGCTCTTATAACTCCAAAAAGGTCGCCCCTTCAATATACCAACCAGACCGATATACCAACCTCTCTATATACCCGCCCTTACGAGAGGGAGACTATAGGTACGTGAGAGCAGAAGGTACGTGGTACGTAGGCGGTACGGAAGGGGGATTGTCCTGTTAATGGCACCTACCATAGAAAACTTATCCTCGCGCGCATGGGAATCACCCCAGCTACGCTCGGTCTGTCTTCATCAGGATTTACGCCTAACAACAGTTGACAATCGGGAAATGGATGCAAATCAAGCCAAGGTGGTGATTAAATCCACCAATGGTCTTGATCAAGGGCTGGGGTCTTACGACCAGCTCCTTGGTTTAAAGTTGTTTCGTGATGTGTGTGGGATTCGTTTTATCCAACAAAATGAAACTAGCATACATGACTTTTCCTAATGCAATGCAAGATTAAATGAAAACAATTAAAGAAACAAAAACAGAAACAGAAAATTTTAACAGAGATCATGAAAATCCCTACCTCTTCTCTGCCTGCTCCTGTTGTCTCTGAATTTCTGCTCTGAAAATCCACGGACAGGAATTCGTCCCTCTGGGAGACGAATTGCAGAACGAGATTCGTCCCACCCGGAGACGAATTTGAATTCGTCTCGGGGTCGAAGAATTGCAAAAAAGGATTCGTCCCTGTCAGAGACGAATAGCAGTCTGCAACAAAAAAAAGTGTACCTGTCAAGCACAAACACAAAACTTTGATCAGTTTTCTGTGATTTCAAAAACCAGGGAACAGGGTCCCACCGTGATCGCCACTGAAAGCACGAGATTCCGGTCAAAGGAAACACCAAGTGCAATTGCATTCAAAGTTAAGCACGCCTAAGTCCTAGAAATATAAATTACATGAAACGAAAAAGAGACATGTTGTAAGAGACGCAATCAGATAAAGAAAAACAGCCCTTTCATTAATTTCTTTCGATCTCTATTACAATAATGCCTCCTCCCTTTTCAGGGGCTAGGAGCGCAAATAGGGTTTGATTACAATCGCTGAATGGTTCCTCCTTCCGCGTGCCCACGATTGCAATGGGCGGGCCAAGATGATGCCGCCGCTGATGTTGATGGGTTCTTCGCCTCTGCTGCTTCTCCTGCGAACAAAGAAATGATCAAGACGTTAGTAGCACCTGCTGCAAATGAAAAGCATTCTCTCTCTAAAACTAACAAAATATGCATACGAATATTTGCCTGAAACCGTGAAAACAGTGAATCCAAATTGCTTCAAAACCTGACGGAAGGTAAGAAAAGTTACCAGAAGGCCACTGCCATCGAGGCGACTGGCCAATCCACCTTAAACTGGAATTCGTCCCCAGGCAGGACGAATTCTGACTGTAATTCGTCCCTGGGTGGGACGAATTCTTCTGAGTAGGAGAAATCGACCTGCTGCTGCTCCAATGTCGGATCCCGGGACCTGCAAAACTCCTGCAAATAGGGGGGTTAGGTAATTGGGGCCATTTTGGGACGACCCAGATGGTCGGATTTTCCCAATTTGGCCTCCACCCTCGGGAATTTGACCTTGACACCTGCAAGTTAGCGAAACGACAAAGCAATACAAAACACCCTAAACTCTGACCAAAAGCTACAAAATTGCAATTATAGACTAATCAGACCTAGTAACACAGAATGCAATCTAAAAAATAATCTAAAGTGCTCAAAAACTAAAATTAGAACTTGGGGGTGCGGGGGTGCCCAAGTGGGCCTCCCACCGTTGGCCCTCGATTTTGGAGCCAATCCACCAAGGATGGGCCCAAAACCTTTTAGGATTGGGGGTCGGCGAATTGGTAGGTTCAGATGTCCATGCGTCGGATTTGAGTAAGGTTCGAGCTTCCAAAGGCCACCCAACAACCTCCCTTGCAAAAGAGATTGATGGATGTAGGAAGGTGAACAAAGGGGGATGCAAGTGAGTCTTCGATTCGGCAGCACTTCGTTGCTTGAACACTCCTTCCACCTGTATGTTTTGGGTGAGAAAAGTCCCACCTTTTATAGACCCAAGGGGTCTCTTTTGGGAGGGAAGCACAAAAGCCAAGTGTTGGCCATGGGCGCCATGTGGCAGTCTTGTCTTCCCATGAGGGAGGGGAGTCCTCCATTGACTTGAACTTTGATAAATGCTTTTTGTAACAGTCCTCTAACGGCCCCTCTGTCCACTTACACATGCGTGCAAGGTAGGAGCCCTTAACTGACTGTTATGGGCTGCCACTTGGCACCATTTGCCTTTTTGCCCGTTAAGCTTAGAATTCGTCCCACCCAGGGACGGATTCGGAATTCGTCTTGGGGTGGGACGGATTCTATTTTGAATTCGTCCCGGGGTGAGACGAGTACTGGGCAAAGTGTCCAAGTGTGCCAAATTGCTTCTTGACCTTACAAAATTGCTATGAAAGTGGTTAAGACCACTGTTTAACCTCTGAGGGCTGCCCTGGGGGCTGTGTTTGTCAAAGCGATCAGTGTTTGCAGTCACATAATCGGATTGGTGCTGTTTTGGTGTCTACACACACACACATATATATATATATATATATATAAAGGGCCATATACTATATGGAGAAACAATTCCTAAGACATATGCTTCATACATTCATGAAAATTAGGTGAAGGGTGTTATAAAACCCAAATTGAAATAACTACAAGATCCAAACATAAAATAATATTTTTCATTAGCCATGGGGGAAAATGGTGAGACATAATTTTCAAGCATTCTAGGTATTACTTGAGTAAATAACAATAAAATACCTCAATGAAGGCATTATTAAAGGAAGTGATAGTGATTTATGTATGATACCTTTATAAGATAAGTGACATATTATTTTATTGATTCTTAAGCTATCTAACATGGAATTTTTGTTGAGAGCATTATCACAATCTAAGATACAGTAACTAGACTTCCATAAATCATATATTAAATTTCTATTTGAGTAAGTCATAGCAAAATAAATCCTAAAGTTATTTGTACTGGAATAATGTATTTAAAGAATGCTCAATGATTGAAAGGGACAATCCTTGTGTATTTTTCTTTAATTGGAAACAAAAATATTTATTTGACATGCATTTTGTGTAAAAAGGTTGGCATTTATTTGATATTTGTCTCTTATTAAATGAAGTGAGAAAAACATGTTAATTATTTCTTTACTTTACCAATTTTGCATTGCATAATTTTCTAATAAAAATACGCTTGATTATTCCTACATTCCTTCTAAAAAACTATAAAATTTACTTTCAATAAAACATGAATTCAAATTAAATTGAATTTGATTACCACCATTTTAATCATGAAAAATGAAGTCTTGAAGATTCTATTTTTTTCTTGATGGTGGAATTATGCTTTGTCAATATCGAGTATTTATACTTGTCAAAAAGATCATCTTGATTTGGATAGAATAAACACATGGATTTTTATACTTTTTGAAGCTTGATGATAGTTTTTAATACCCCAAAAATGCTATTTCCCGATTATATTTTCTATGCACCCTAAATTCTATTTTCATCAAAGTTGAATGGAAATATTTTGACCATATTCCATCCTTTGAACATAGGTTGATGTCCCACTATACTTGCTAAAATATAAAATAATTTCTTTTAATCTAATTACATGAAAGTAAATATAGGAAATTAAATTATGCAACGTAAATAAATATATATAAATTGCATGAAAAAAACATTGATAAGTTTATGGTGTAGGATATTAAAAGTAAATGCTATAAAAATATACCATGGGGGGTGTGTGATCAGACAACCCTTGAAAAAATTGAATAGCAACAATGTATTCCAATCCATATGATATAAAAATTATGAGAGGAATTACAAGGTGAATATAAGTATTATGCCAAAATCACCACAAATTCCATCATCTAGGAGGCCAGTTTCACTGATGTAGAACAAAAGACATCAATTTCTCACAATTTTTATGACTTAAAAGAGCATAATATGGATCTCATGAAGTGTATCAAGATCAAAATATGCTTACAATGGAGAGAATGGTTCTTATTTATAGGAAATATTCACCCCTATGGAGCCCATGGTTCTTATTTATAGGAAAAGTTCACCCCTAAGTTACCTTGGGTGGGAAATTTTTACTCCTAGTAAAAGTAAATATTTGAGACATATTTAACAAAATGATGCACAACAAAATGTTACATGACTCCAATTGTGCTCCTTAATGCCTTAGAATCCTTCTAATATGAGTTATAACACTATAGAAAGATACAAATTTAGTTTCCAAAAGATCCTCCTTGGTATCCATGCATAATTGTTATGCTTGACATACTAATGAGTGAATGTGATTAGGATGGAGAGCAAATTGCTCTGATGAGGCCTAAGAATTCCTCAATAATGGCATGTTTTGAAATATTATAAATGTTTAAAAACCTTATGATATGTACCTTATGTTGATTAAGTTGATCTAAATGTGTTGTATATTGATATTTACATGATTGATGTGTTTAGGAACATTATGCTTTGTTTTTACATTTTTTGCATAGTTTTTCATTGTTTGAAGCAATATATATTGATGATGGACATGCATGATTGAATTACAACATTTTATATATCTTTATATTTGCATTTATTTGCAAAAAACTGCTTGAATCTAAAAAATAGTTTCTAGAAACTGTAACTGTGTAGCAATAACAAGAAATTCTGTGTCAATTCCATCTAGCTGCCAATGAATGGCGGGGCATGGAATTTACCAAGAGAAAAGGATAAAGTTAGTTGGATTTACTTCATAGGAGATGTATTTGTAGACCTAAATAGAAGCAGCAGTTGAAATCAACATCATAAGGTATTCTGAGTTTAAAATATATCTACAACCAGTCAATCCGAAGATCTTCGGATTGAGAAGGGAAAAAGCTACAGTTTGACTTTCTACGATTTCCAATGTGTTGACAAAGCAGTGAAGGATTGAGTAAACTTAGGAAAATTATTTTCCATTTGTCTTCACCATATCTTTCTGACCAGAAGAAGCAGCACCTAAAAATATCAATTGAGTAGCTAACTCTATCTTGAAATATCCCCTAGATTGTTGTAGCATAATAGGCAATTAAAGTTATAGGATATGAAAGACATATTTTATGTTTATAAATAGATATTATGCATCTATAAAATTATATCTCCAATATTGGTTGAGCTAAGTAGGTAAAAATTAGCAGATTAGTCATCATTTGAGATAGCATAATAGGATTAGTTTTGTAGTAGTACACAACAACAGAGTTGTAATGACATTTCTGGAATAATAAAGTATATTTATTCTATATTCTGTGTCATTTATGAGTGTGTGTAAGGTTTAGTTAGTTAAGAGAACTCATACCTTCTTCTGGAAAGGGAAGCTAGCCACTTTCAGGCCTAGGAGGAGGGCTAATAGGACATGTTTTCTCCTGATTCTTATTGTAGCTGAATTAGTTGAATGTTTGTCTGTTTTATCTTATGTTGCATACTAACCTTATTTTCAGCTATATATTTTCTTTCTTGCTTTGAAAATGCTTAATAGATCCTTGCTAGTTAGTTACATGTTTTCAGCAGACTCTAGTTTTACTTTCATTTTAGTAATTTCCAGCCATTTTTTGTATTTTCCTTTTTACTGTCAGTAACTGCCCATAAGCTTGACAACCTTCTAAAGCAGAACCCTGATAGGGTTTAAATTGTGTATTTCATTTAGCAATTATATTTCTGCATAAGTATTTAGATTTCCTTTCTACAATTGCAATTAGGATAAGCTTTTCCATTTCTACAAGAATAGTTATATTTCAATTATGTAGTTGCAATTAGACTTTCATTCTTGTAGATTTCCATTTCAGCAATTAGATCAATTTTATTTTATGCAATATAGGAGTAAAGGTAACCTAAAAACCCCCACACAATTTGTTTTACCAATAAGACCTGATGCTCCAAAAATGAGATAAATTGTAAGCATGGTCTTGACTTCTATCAGAAATAGCCTTGGACACCACCCCAAATTGATATATCCTTGAGATTTAATGATGAGTTTCAATGACACTCATCATTTTGACACTATTTCTAGGGATAAACGATGTTGTTAGAAGCAAAGAGCGATGCAATAAGTTGTTAATTATGCTGAGCTATGAAAATTTAGAATAAAATATGAACCTAATAGTTGGTTAAGTAACAACTATTTATTGGTAATTCATGTCATTAAGGAGTAAGCATGAATGAGTAGGCCTAGGGATGAAAAAGGTAGATTTATCTAAAAATATCCCTGGCTTGTTCCATTAAGAAGATCTTCACATTTAAGAGGTGAATCACCTATATTTGAATTACCTAAAATATTGAAATAAAAATCACCAACTTCATCATCAATAGAGAATCCAAAATCTCTTGAGAAATCTCTAGTCTCATCTTCATTAGAAAATCTAGGATCTCTTGATAAAGAAAAATCACCAGAATCATCTTCATCAAAGATTTTAGGGCCTCTTGAGAGAGAAATTTGGATAGGATTAACTGTTCCAAAAGAGAAAGATACTATGGCAGAACGAGGCAATCCAGATGTGGATGGTCAAGATGGTCATGTCCATAATTAGGATGATGATCAGGATATACCCAAACCTTCTATAAAATTTGAATATCCTATTAGTTTGAATCTTACACATAACTCTCCCATGAAAACTATCTCACCTTTAGTGCTTCCAACCTTTCAAGGTGTTGCATCTAAAGATCCTGATCAGTTCTTATTTATATTCAAAGTAGTGTGTCAAACCTATGACTATCTAAATGACAATCAGAAACTCAAGGTTTTTTCTTCAACACTCAAGGACACAACATTACGTTGGTTCATGATATTAGATCCAAATTCCATATGAACTTGGGATAAAATGGAAACTGTATTTTTGGATAAATATAAAGAGTATTGCTGAGTAAGAAATAGAAAATATGAGTTGTTCAGAATCAAGAAAGAAGATGATGAAACTTTGGAAGATTACCTTGATATTTTTGCATTTGTTCAAAGAAGATGTGGACTTGTAGAACCTGAACCATGCAAAACTATATTTTTAAGAGGATTACAAGATGAATCCAAGGAAGTATTGGATTTGATGGGAAATGGAGATGTAAATACCCTTACCAATGAAGAAATTGTAGATCTCTATAGAAATTATTCTCACACTAAGCAAAGAAGGAAGAAGAGGAGTGAAAATAACACTGATGTAAAAGACCTAATAGAGGAATTTGTAAATTTCAAAACTGATATCTTTGTGCAATTAAACACAACCTTAGGAGAAATGACTACTAAAGAAAAAACCATAGAACCTCCTCTGGCCATTTATTTCTAAATATGCAAAAATAAACATGCTTTGCAAGAATATCCTTTAAACAAGACATCCATCTCATCCATCTGTAGTATTTATTTAAAGGGCATTTGATTGATAAATGCCATATGCTACCATAACTCAAAATTATTTTAGAAACTCATATTTAAGAACTTAATTATGTTGGACCAAACTAGGGGGAATTTCTATCAGTATCAAAACCCTCCTTGTTTTCCTACAAATTGGGGCTATAACCCCAAGAATATACCTTGAGGTTAATCATAACCACCCCAACATCCTTGGAATTATTCTCAGGGAACAAATTTTTCATAATGGCCACAAACAGGTTGGAGTAATCCATCCTAGAATTAGAACCAAAATAACCCATCATGGAATCAAAATAGTCCACCTTGGAATCAAAATTAGAGTAATCCATCCTGGATGCAAAATCAATAGCAATGGGGACAACAATATCAGTCTTACCCAAGGAAGCAAAGAAATCAGGGTCAAACCTAGAATTTGTTGCCTGCACCAAATTCAAATTCTCAAGGAAAACCAAATCAACCACAACATGTGAAACAACCTCAACTACCATCCTATCCAGTGACTAATACAAACAACATAAGATAGGCATCACCTGTCTATGTGGCTGAAGCTGAGGAAAATGTTGAATTACATGTTCTTGATTGTAGTAACATCCAACTTCACTTAGGAAAGGTCTTTCTTGAACCTATTTTAACTGAAATCAAGGAAAATGAAGTAAAAGAACCTTTGGAACCAAGCATAGTCAAACCAACAACAAAAAAAAAGTAAATAAAATAGAACCACAGGCAGAAAAATTACCTCCATCAGGGATAGTTCCATACCTTGAATGATTCAACATTATAGTAGAAAAATATGAACTAGATCTAGTCAAGGAATTCAAAAAATTAACCATATGACTCCCATTATTGCAAGCCATTAAGGATGTACCTTTAATCAAAATAACTATCCAATATTTGTGTCTTTGAATATCAAGGAGAAAAAAGAAGGTATTTCCTAAAACTTTTCAAGTTTAAGGAAAAATAGATTCTCTTATCAAGGAAACTAGTACCTCCAAAGTATAGTGACCCAGGAAGTCCAGTTATCACAGTAACCATAAGTTCAGTACCAATAACAAATGTCCTAATTGATTTAGGAGCTACCATAAATGTCATGACCAAGGATCTAATGGAAAAATTGCAATTCAAACATTTGAGTCCCACATTTACAGTACTAGAAATGGCTGATAGGTCAGTTGTAAAACCTGAAGGTATCATTGAAGATGTCCCTATAGAAGTCTCTTCTTGGGAGTACCCTATATATTTTATGGTTTTACAACCAATGAATTCAACACATGGTTATCCCATTATTCTAGGAAGACCTTGGCTTGCAAATGCAACAACCTTCATAGACTGTAGATCAGGAAAAATGACAATTTCAAATGATATTGACTTAAAAAAAAATTCTTTGTATCCTTATACAAAACCTTCATGTAATTTTATAAGTTAGTTATGGTTCCCTGATTTAGATGAATAATAGGAAGAAGTCATCTCCACACTAGCCACTATGACAGTAAAAGAACATACATAAGAAATAGACTTCCATGATAGGGAAAATTTAGAAAATGAAACTATTTTGGTGACTGCTCTGCATGAGCAAGGAATAGAGGATGAAGAAAGTAATAGCCATAAGTTGTTATGAAGAGAGGAATGTCAAAGTTCTGGAATCATACCATCTATACCATTTCAAGAAACATTTGTTTAACTACCACATGGGTGGCATCTTCATCTAATATTTCCCTCTTACTGTTCCATACAAAATATGCTTCCATAAGAAACCAAGGAGACATGAATTCCTTATTTCCTCCAGTCTCACCATTGTCCACTAAACTCATTAATAACCCAGCATAAAGGAGTAAATTATGTCCTTCCAGGGACCAAACAAATAGAAGTTGGGCCAGGAAAATTCTTGAATATCAATAGCTGGGTGACCAATGAAGAAGAGGTAAAATTACTAGCTATTTTGCAAAAACATATTCATGCTTTTGCCTGGGATTACAAAGATATGTCAGGAATTCATCTTGATTTATACACTCATAGGATCTATACTGAAGATGTTAAACCAGTGAGACAGTCCCAATGAAGATTGAATCTAGCCTTGAGAGGTATTGTCAAAGAGGAGATTGAAAAACTTCTAGAGGTTGGATTCATTTATGCAATTTCTAATAGTCGGTGGGTTTCTCCCTTGGTTATAGTTTCAAATAAGAATGGAAATATGAGAGTATGTGTATACTACAGAGAATTGAACAAGGTAACATACAAAGATCATTTTCCATTACCTTTTATAGATCAAGTGTTAGATACCTTTGCTAGAAAGAAATACTTTTGTTTCCTTGATTGATTTAGTGGATATAATCAAATTCAGGTTGCACCTGAAGATCATGAGAAAACAACTTTTACATGTCCGTGGGGAATATTTTCCTATAGGGTCTTACCTTTCGGCCTGTGTAATGCTCCAACAACATTCCAACGAGTAGTTTTAGCAATTTTTTCTAATCTGACTAATGACAGTGTTGAAATCTACATGGACGATTTCACAATATGTGGAGAAAATTTTGGTTTTACGTTGGAACATCTTAATAAATTTTTAGTGTGTTGTGAAACATACTAGTTATCCTTGAATCTTGATAAGTGTTTTATGATGATGGAGGAAGGAATTGTTCTTGGTCATCATATCTCTCCTCAAGGGATCCAGGTTGATCTGAAGAAGGTGGAAATAATTAGGAATATTCTCCCTCCTAAGACCCAAACAGAAGTTAGAAGTTTCCTTGGACACATTGGTTTTTATCGCAAGTTTATTCCCAAATTTAGCACAATAGCCAATCCCATGTTTGCCCTATTGACTAAATATTTTGAATTTTCCTTGACTGCGAAGTGTTAGGAATCATTTGAGGCTCTAAAATAAAAATTAGTGACTCCACCTATGTTAAGAGGACCTAATTGGACATTACCATTTCACATCCAAAATGATGCTTCCAATACTTCAATTGGAGCAGTACTATGATAAATTGATAATGGTGAACACTATGCCATTTACTACATTAGCAAGAATTTGACAAGAGTAGATAAAAATTATACCACTACTGAGAAGGAATTCTTGGCAGTCATTTATGCTATAAACAAATTCAGATATTACATCACATGTTATAAAATATTCATTCATATTAATCACACAACCATTAAATATTTGATGAATAAGCCTATGGTCAGTGTAAGAATTATTCGATGGTTACTACTATTGCAAGAATTTGATATCACGATAATCAACAAATCAAGGAAAACTAATGTTAAAGAAAATTTTATGTCCAGGTTGCATAACATAGAGGAAGGATATTTGGTCGAGGATACTTTTCCTGATGAAAATTTATTTGCTATATTTGTTCAATCACCATGGTTTGCAGATATAGCCAATTATTTGATCATGGGAAAGTGCCTCCATATTTCACTTCAAAATAGAGGAAACACTTGATAAAACAAAGCTCTTATTTTTCATAGATTAAGGGTATACTTTTTAAATGCAGTCCTAATCATGTGTTACACAAATGCATCCGAAAGGATGAGGTATATGATATCCTTCGAGATTGTCATGATGAACCTTCTAGTGGACATTATTCTATAAAAAGTATAGTTAGAAAAATTCTAGGAATAGGGTATTATTGGCCATCTCTTCACAAGGATGTGAAAATATACATCAGGCATTGTGATGCATGCCAGAGAGTGGGGAAACCCACTCACACAAATGAAATACCACTACAGCTTCAAATGGTTTTAGAACCATTTGAGAAGTGGGGACTCAATTTTGTGGGACCTATTGATCCACCTTCTCAAGGAAAAGTGCATATTTTAGCATGCACTGATTACCTGACAAAGTGTGTAGAGGTGTGTACTTTTAAACATGCTCATGAAGAGAAGATTGCTGATTTCATGTATGGCCATATTTTTTAGAGATTTGGAGCTCCAAGATCTATTACCACAGACCAAGGGCCCCAATTTGCATCTAAGGTCATTGAAGCTTTTATAGAACTTTATGAAATCAAACATAAGAAGTCATCATCCTATCACCCCCAAGAAAATGGTCAGGTTGATGTAAACACAAGGAGTTAGAGAAAATTTTGACTAAAATAGTAGCTTCTCATAGGAGAAACTGGCTAGACAAATTGCCTGAGGCAGTTTGGGCTTACAATACCACTTGGAAATCCATTACTGGTTTTACATCTTATGGACTTGCTTTTGGTAAAAAGCCTCTTCTACCTATTGAATTTGAGACACTAACACTACAATCAACTTTAGAAATTGGAATTGATTTGTCACAAGCATAGATGGATAGAATTCTGTAGCTGAATGCATTGGAAAAACTTTAGATGGATGCACTACACCAAACTGAAGCAATTCAAGAGCAAAGGAAGTTGTGGCATGACAACCACATTCAACATAGAAAGTTTCAACAAGGAGATTTGGCCTTGTTGTTTGATTCTTGTTATAATAATTTCCCTGGAAAGTTGTAGACTAGGTGCCTTGGACCTTACCATATTAAGGAGGTATTTGACAATGGAGCTATTCGTCTCTCTCCTATCGATGACTCATGAAGAAAGTTGGTAGTGAATGGGCATCGCCTTCAGGTTTACAATACACCACTAACTAAGGAAGAGTTCTTCAAGTAGCTTGACAACTTGGATGTACAACCAGTGGAAGAGATCCCCTCTTCCTCAACTTCAACAAATTCAGCCTGATAATGGAGTTTCAAGAAAAAAAAAAAAGAGAAGTGAAAAATAAAAAAATAAAGAGAAAAGGAGAGGTGAAAAATAAAAATAAAAGAGAGAAAAGGAAAGGTGAAAAATAAAAAAAAAAAGAGAAAAATGAAAAATTCAGTAGTGAATACCTCTATGAGGCGCTACTGAATTGGTATGCATAAAAACCGGTTTTATGGCATGTATAACCCTGAGATAATGTCATATCATCATTGTACAAATTCACCAGTTGTACTTATTCTGAAATGTTGCAAGAAAATTAGCAGAACATCATCAGAGGCAACCATCCATCAAAACATGCAATTAACTTGTTTAAAACATGTATATGTTTCTTACACTTTTTATCATTGTAAATACCTAGTATATAGTATGTGAGGATTAACCATTAGTATGAAGGCATTCATGAGGTTTAACATATACAAAACATAGAAGAGGGATTTTAGTTTCAGTTTGGTCTTCATAACATGTTGTCTTCAAAATAGCAGAATCTGTCTTATCTTCGGAATGACATAATTGTTTATCTTTGGATTGACAAGTTTGTCTTTTCTTCGGAATGACAAGTTTGTCTTAGCTCTAGAATGGCTAGTTTATCTTATCTTCGAAATGACAAGTTTGTTTTAGCTTCAAAATGGTAAGTTTGTCTTAGCTCCATAATGGCAAGTTTGTCTTATCTTTGGAATGGTAGATTTGTGTCTTCAAAGACGGTGGAAGTCATTTTATCTTCGGAATAGAAATTTATCTTCGAAATAAAAGGGAAAAAATTTTGAAACTAAAATGCATAGCAGAAAAAGGAAAACATTTCCACGTGGCATCAAAAAAAATATTTGTTTCCATCACGTGATGTTTTTCTCAAGGAGAATTAAGATTTTCACTTTTATGGTGTGCCAAGCAAAGAAGGTACAAGGATTTATGAAGATGTCTTTGAAAAGTGGGCAATCAAATCTAAAAGGGTGATAACCAAATATGTGAACATATATGCATGTATGATTGGCACGCCAATTAATGAAAAGCTCTGACGACATGGAAGGGCAACAAACCATCAAAATCCAAGTGTCCAAAAACTACACCACCTCCTTTCCAAAGACGGATCACATGTTGCACCCCCATAATTACGAGAAGGTGATGCTTTCTGCTAATTTCACCACTCTGTCTAAAGGATAACAATGTCAAAGAATTATGAGTTGCATGGAATGTTAGCAGAAAAGTTTTGAGGTAACAAAACAACCACAATAAGGAAATATGGGGTGCAAAACAAAAATGGAGCCTGAAAACACCGAATATCTCAAAGAATACGTCAAGATTTGCAAAACATGTCAAGGAGATATCAAGAGGGTAAGGTAAGCCCTCATCAACATGGACTTATTAAACTCATTTGCAGGCATAATTTCAGATAAAATGTTAGGAGTTTCAATAGGTTTTTCTCTATGTGGAATGAAGTAGCCCATGAAGATGTGGAAAAAGAGGAAAATGAGGAAACAAAAAATATTATCATGAAAGGGGAAGCTTTCCAAGAATAAGAGATAGAAACCCCCTCTACTGAACCTTCATCATCAAGGGTTCAGAAACAAAGAAAGAGAGGAACAAAAACTAACCCTAGGAGAAGAAAAAAAAATAAGGTTAGGTTTTTTGAAGAGGTTACTGAATTTCCATAATAGGGCATAAAGTAGAATAAAATTTTCAATAGTGCAGAGGAGGAGACAAAAAGGGAAGAAAAGAATATCTCATCAAACACTAAATTTATTCCTACACCCTCTGGCACCACAAAGAAACAAGATATAGGGGAACAATCTGAAATCAGGGTTCGAAGGTCTTCAAGACTCCATAAATAAGACACTATATAAAAAGTAGTTGAGGGAAACATGAGGTAGAAATAGACTATTTCCACTCCACCCTTAAGAAGAAGCCCTAGGAGTTTGTAAAAGAAAACTAGGGCATCAAAAGAAAAGAGCCCTGAAGATGCCCATGAACAACCAAATTTTGTATATGTGAATGATACATCAGATATAGTCATGGAGGATTTTCTAGACATCTATGCACATGACCTATTTGAGAACATAGAGGAAGCAGGTACAAAAAATTTTGAACCTCAATATGGAGGGAATTTGCCCACTTATTCCTCATATTCCAAATCAGAGGAGGAAAATGAGGAGGAAAAAGACATACAGGAGCATTTAAGAGTTTCCAGAAGTGTGATCAGAACACATATGACCTATATTGAGTAGAAATAAGCTACAATTATGGAAAAAGACACACAAATTTCTGAGTTACAGCATGAAATAGAAAGGTTGAAAAGTAAAGTGGCACACTTGGAATCACATCCTGTAGACTCTGGTGAAAGGGAAAATATTGCTCATATCGTACTTGTATTATCCATGCAAGATGATCCAAAACCAGTTGGAAATATACAACCTCCTCCTAAAATGGTAGAAGTTAATCCTTCTGTTGGGCATGCAGGAAATAGGGAGATGATTGATGAACATACCCCCCAATAGGATAATGCTTTTCCAAGGGAAGATGAACAACAAGATTTTCAGCAAAATAATATTCTTCCAGAATCAAATGAACAACAAGGCTCTTAGCACCTTACAAATCCAGATGGTCTTGGAAATGAGGGTCCATAGCAGACAAGAGAAGATTTGGGACAATATGAATATTTAATTCCTCATTCTGAAGATGCATCATTTCATTCTAAAAATATTTTAGAAAAATCTAGAAGTGAAATCAAAAGCGAAGATGAAGAACCATAGTAGTTAATAACACAAGTGATGTCTACATGGGAAGCCTCAAACCATCCAGACATGATATTCCAAGTAAGTACACCTCTGAATTTACCTACTATGCCAGAATTCTCATTTGTTAAACCAAATAGAGAAACAAAGGAAAAAGAAGTACAAGTAGAATTGTTGCCTAGGTTTCAGACAGTTGCTAGGACCCAAAACATGGTCACTTTAGAAAAATATAATGAATATTTAGCCCAATGGATGTTAAGATGCCAAAAACTTGAAATACAAGTTAAAAATTTAAAACTGGCAGAAAAATAGTTAAAATAAAATGATGCAAAAATCAATAATTTACAAGAATAGGTAACATATCTCTGTAAGGCTATAGAATAATTAGTACAGTTTAGATGATCAACTAGATTTTATAGTTTGGTCTTAAAGGAAAGATATCTTAGGAGGAAAACTATGAGAATTAATTCAAACCTTCTCAACAACCTGGATACTATTAAGGATTTCCTAGAGACTTACCTGAGAAGCCCAAAGGAATAGAAAAACCTGTTGTGTGAATTGTTTTTACACAATTTCTTTATTTTAGAGGATGTGAATTTCCATCCACACATTTTCACAGGAGATGTTCAATTCAGAGCTTTCATGTCTAATCTATAGAACAAGATTTATTGGGGACAAAAAGAAAAAGAAAAAGGATATTGAAGTGAAAGTTGAGTTGTTGGTAAGAGTTGTATATCCAAATCATAATATTATAACTAATAATCACTTCATTATGATGAATAGGTCAGATTTCAAAATGAGCTATCTAAAAAATCCTAAGGATTGTCTTAAGGATTGTTTAGATAGGTCAGAATTTCTATGCACATAACTTTCCGCTTGCCTTAACAACTTGTAAAACTAGACGGACAAAATTATCTGTCTTTGCAGAAAATAGAGCCTATCTCCCCTATCAACTTAGAATGTTCTAGGATAAGAGCAGAAGGAGTAGCACATACTATTCTAAACATGAAACATCATTGGATAGGTTTGAAGTTTAGACCTCCCCTCATCCTTACTCCTATTCCATATTATTTTGAAAGTGAACCTCAATCGAATGAATAGTTTCAGGTATGGCTTAATAAGGCTCAAGACAATAGAGGCTACTATATGGGAAACATCTTGTTCTAAAAAACCTAGAACCTAAATATGGATATGTGTGAATCAACAACCCAAGTGAATGCATGAGGGCATGGATTAAAATAAGTTGAGGGGAAATTGATGAGGCCTGAGAATACCTCAATCATGGCATGTTTTGAAACATTATAAATGTTTAAAAACCTTATTATATGTCCTTTATGCTGATTAAGTTGATCTAAATGTGTTGTATATTGATATTTGCATGATTGATGTGTTTAGGAACATTATGCTCTATTTTTACAGTTTTTGCATAGTTTTTCATTGTTTCAAGCAAGATATATTGATGATGGACATGTATGACTGAATGATAGCATTTTAGATATCTTTATGTTTGTATTTATTTGCAAAAATCTATTTGAATCTAAATAATAGTTTCCAAAAACTATAACTATGCAGCAATAATAGGAAATTCTATGTCAATTTCATCCAACTGCCAATGAATGGCAGGGCATGGAATTTACCAAGAGAAAAGGATAAAGTTAGTTGGATTTACTTCCTGGGAGATGGATTTTTAGAACTACATAGAAGAAACAATTTAAATCAACATTTTAAGGTGGTCTGAGTTTAAACTACATCTACAACCAATCAATCCGAAGATCTTTAGATTGATAGGGGATAAAGATAGAATTTGACTTTATACGGTTTCCAATGCATTGAAAAAGCAACTAAGGGTTGAGAAAAGTTAGGAAAATTATTCTCCAATTGTCGTCACCATCCCTTGCTGACCATAATATGCATCACCTAAAAATATCAATTGAGCAGCTGACTTTGTCCTGAATTATTCTCCAACATAATAGGTAGTTAAAGTTATAGGATAGGAATGACATATTTTATGTTTGTAAATAGATCTTATGCATATATAAAAGGATAGCTCCCATATTGGTTGAGCTAAGTAGGTAAAAATTAGCATATTAGTCAGCATTTGAGATAGCAAAATAGGATCATTTATGTAGTAGTACACAACAACAAAGTTTTAATGACATTTCTGGAATAATAAAGTATATTTATTCTATATTTGGTGTCATTTATGAGTGTGTATAAGGTTTAGTTATTTAATAGAAATCATACCTTCTTCTGGAAAGGGAATATGTCCACTTTCAGGCTTAGGAGGATGACTAACATGATAGGTTTTCCCCTAATTCTTACTACAACAGAATTAGTTGAATGTTTATCTATTTTATCTTATTTTGCATACTAACCTTATTTTCAGTTATATATTTTCTTTCTTGCTTTGAAAATGCTTAATATATCCTTGCTATTTAGTTACATTTTTTCAATAGACTCCAGTTTTACTTTTATTTTAGTAATTTCTAGCCATTTTTAGTATTTTCCTTTTTGCTGTCAGTAACTACCCAGAACCTTAACAACCTTCTGAAGCAGAACCCTGACAGGGTTTAAATTGTGTAATTCATTCAAAAATTCTATCACTGCACAAGTATTTAGGTTTCCTTTCTGTTATTGTAATTAGGATCAGCTTTTTGATTTCTGCAAGAATAGTTAGATTTCAATTTTGTGGTTGTAATAGATTTTCATTCTTTTAGATTTCCATTTCAGCAATTAGATCAATTTTATTTCATGCAATCTAGGAGTAAAGGTAACCTAAAAACCCCCACACAATTTGTTTCACCAATAAGACCTACTGCTCCATAAATGAGATTATTTGTAAGAATGTTCTTGACTTCTATCATAAATAGCCTTGGACACCACCCCATATTGATATATCTTTGATATTTAATGATGAGTGTCAACGACACTCATTATGATCCATAAGATGAAAAAATTGGTTCATTATACCAATGCTTTACTCTTACAAACCAATTACTTTATTTTGTTAGCAAATTACTATTGGACCAAATTAATTTTCATCAATACTTATTTTTGAATTAGCAAAATTTAAAATATTTTGAAAGATATTAACTAATTCCATTGTATTTTAAACCATTATATTTTGCACTATCTTCATTGTCACTATTACTGGTGATTTGGGCTATCTTCCTCTTTCTTGTGTTTATTATCTTGCTTATTTCTACATTTTTCTCCTAATTCCCTATTTGTGTCATACTATAAGTTATCTTATTGTAGACTCCAAATCCTAGCCACTGGTCATCCATGCATCATCAAAATAATGGTAAAATAAGGGCCAATCTAAAGGAAATTAGTCTTGTCAATCAAGACCAAGTCAAGTAAATCACGTGGTCATGAGTCAACCGATAATGAATCAACAATAACAACAACCAGTGTAACAAAAACTGCCACAAATATCCTATCAAGTGGTTACCCCACCTCAACAACTTCATAACACAACACTAATTGTGGATAAATACCAATGTCAACAATTTGTTCGATAAGACCGCATCTACACACCCTTGATTGAATCATATGCCTCTCTCTTATACAGGTTGTATGACACAAATGCTATTACCTTAGCCAAAATTAGATCAAATAATCCAATGAAAAATGGTAAGAACTATAAGGAGCACTAGTTTTATCCTTTCCATTGATAGAAGGGGTATGATATTAACATCTAATCTTTATTTAAAAATATGGTGCAAGACGTATTAGACCTAGGGACCATTAACTTGGATAAACCCTTAGCCCAACAAAATAAAAACCTTGGTATCTACCAAACGCCACTTCTAGAGTGATTCTTGGTACTAACATCCCCCCTTGATCTATGAGTTTCTAGAGTTGTAGCCCTTGCAATAAATCCTTGAGGGTAGAGGATGGATAAATATGGCTTCATACATTACTTCCCAATAAAGTTGAAATTTCTCTTTATTTTAGTGGAAGAGGTTAGAAGAATGGCCTATTCATGTCCCTCTTCATCAAAGGCTTCTTATTGATAAAATCCTCAATAAAAGGTGCCTTACAGGGAAATATGAAGAGGATAACATTTCTTGGGGCCTTTGTAATCTATGTGTTTTCACTATTCGTGATAGTTAATGCTTTTCTCCCTCTCCCATTCATCTTGCAGGATGCCCCATAGGATAGAATTTGGGTGGTTAAGGGCTGACCTAAAATTAGTTTCTTTGCTTGGGAAGTGATGCATAGGAGCTCTTACATATGATAATCTTATGAACAAAGGTTTTTATCACCCTTCCAACTACATCATGTATAACCCCTAGGAGGAGACACTTGATCATTTGCTTGTTCAGTGTGCATTTGCAAGAGAGTTGTGGAAAATATGGTTAGACATCTTTAAGGTTCACCTAAAATTTCAGGTGACTCTTTATAATATCTGGGATATTTGGAAACACAAAAATTCAAGAATACCTCTATTTAGCTAGGATGGTTCCTAGGCCCAAGCTTCATCTGGTGGAACATTTGGATGGAAATAAATTCTAGAATTTTTAGAGAGAAGTTTAGTCCAATGGAGTTAGTTTGGCATAAAATTATTACAAAGATTTTTGAAACTATCAAAGCTCACTTTAGGGATAAGAATACTTGGGTGAATGAGGGGACTCCCAAGCCATAGAATTTGGTACCATGTCATCTCTCTCCCCTAGGTTGGGAAAATATTAGTTTTGATGCTGTAGCTAAGGATAACCTGGGAGCTACGGGCATTGGTTTTCTCAGAAGAGATTTCAAGGGGAAGATCCTCCATTAGGAACTAGAGGGTCTTGGAAGGACTACTAAAAATGGAGGTGAAGGTCTGCCTATTATAAAAGGTTCTCTCAATGCTTGGAATAATGGGGTTAGAAATATCATAGTTGAATCTGATTCACAAATTACGGTGGGGCTTCTGGATGCTAATAGAAATTTCAAAGCAAGGGCTTAGAGGATAAGAAATTTTGTGAGCCAAATTAAATCCATTTCGTAACTGTTTGAGGATGCCATCCTGGTCTATGTTGGTAGAAAAAATAATGCAATGGCTGAGTTTTTAGCTAAACATGGCATTGAAAGTCTCGTTGGATATATTTTTAATTCTAACTAGGATAGGGACACTTGTGAATGGCAGGAGGTGAACCAAATTGTTTGAAATTTGACCAAAAAATACTTAGATAAGGATGAGGATAGGTCCAGAGTTTGCTAAGTCTTGTGGATTAATGTAGGAAGAGCAGTTATTTGTTGGGTTTTATTGCTATCTATTGAAAGACTCTTTGATCCTTTTTGGGATAGCATGGGTTATGTTCACATGATTTTCAAGCCTACTAGTTTTTTTAGGTTCAATGTAAAAAAAATGGGAACAATTTCAATATTTCTACTCTGTAGACGGTACTCGATTTTTTGTTATTTTTTAAGATGTTAATACAAATTTTATTTGGATTTTAAAGTTAGCCTAAAATAATAGACTTATAACTATAATTTGATTCTTGTTCTATCAATATAATTTTTTACCTTTTAAAAAAAGAAATCAAAATAAAAAATAAAGACAACATATCCTTAGTTTAGGAAGGCATATTAAGAGGAGGTTGAATAAATGAACATCCTAGACGACATAGGCTAATTATGATGAATAATGTAGGGGAATATAAAAAGGGTTTCTCTAATTCTCGTTGAATGAATATGACACATTATTGGTCTTTTGGTTGTTGGGTACGACAGATTTTGATGCTGAATTGAAAATTAATATATTCAAATTTCAGTTTTCAGAACTAAGACCCTTGAGAATGAATATATAGACACATATTTTTTTATTTTTTTATTTTCTCAAAATGGATGAAACCAAACCATTGCAGTTGTGTAAATTGTGACTCAAATATGTTACTCTTCTTTATTAGTAGACATCTGACCTTCATTTTTGGCCTATGACAATAGCTAAGGGAAATGAAATCAACGACAGGGTGGAATAGTTATCTGGCACCTTCCTTATCGACCTGTGCCAATAGCTAAGTAAAACAAAATCAACGACAAGGCTAGTAATAATTAGCGGATTGTATATTACACCCTCACATAAATCAAACGAAATCAAACTAAATTCCTTGTTTTAGTTCATGGCATCCCTATAAAAGGCTTTAGGATCATCGACCTATAAAATCAATTTCTATAACATTGTCAAAAATAAGATCTCTATTAGAAGACACATTGTATTTAATCTCAACAGTTGGCGCTGAAGGATCATAGTGCTAAAAGTATCGATGAATTTAGACATGGATTCTAGAAGTGTGATCAGAACACATATGACCTAGATTGAGTAGAAATACACTACCATTATGGAAAAAGACATCGATTTCTGAGTTACAGCATGAAATAAAAAGGTTGAAAAGTAAAGTGACACAATTGGAATCACATCCTGCAGACTTTGTTGAAAGGGAAAATATTGCTCATATCTTGCTTGGATTATCCATGCAATATGATCCAACACCAGTTGGAAATATACAACCTCCTCCTCAAATGGTAGCAGTTAATCCTTCTATTGGGCATGCAGGAAATAGGGAGATGATTGATGAATAGACCCCCCAATAGGATAATGCTTTTGCAAAGGAATATGAACAACAAGATTTTCAGAAAAATAATATTATTCCATAATCAAATGAACAATAAGGCTCTCAGCACTTTACAGAGGTATTTGGTCTTGGAAATGATGGTCCATAGCAGACAATAGTAGATTTGGGATAATATGAATATTTAATTCCTCATTCTGAAGATGCATCATTTCATTCTAAAAATACTTCAAAACAAGCCATAAGTGAAATCAAAAGCGAACATGAAGAACTACAGTAGTTAATAGCACAATGATGTCTACAAGGGAAGCCTCAAACCATCCAGACATGATATTCCAAGTAAGTACACCTCTAAATTTGCTTACTATGCTAGAATTCTCATTTGTTAAACCAAATATAGAAATAGAGGAAAAATAAGTATAGGTATAATTTTTGCCTAGGTTTTAGCTAGTTGTTAGGACCCAAAACATGGTCAATTTAGAAAAATTTAATGAATATTTAACCCAATGGATTTTAAGATGCCAAAAATTTGAAATACAAGTTAAAAAATTAAAAATGACCGAAAAACAATTAAAATAAAATGATGCAAAAATCAATAATTTATAAGAACGGGTAACATATCTCTACAAGGCCACAAAATATTTGGTACATTTTAGACGATCAACTAGATTTTATAGTTTGGTCTTAAAGGAAAGATATCTTAGGTTGTAAATTATGAGAATTAATTCAAACCTTCCCTACAACCTGGATACTGCTGAGGATTTCCTAGAGACTTACCTGAGAAGCCTAGAGGAATAGAAAAACCTGTTGTGTGAATTTTTTTGACACAATTTATTTATTTTAGAGGATGTGAATTTCCATCCACAATTTATTGGGGACAAAAAAAGAAAAAGAAAAAGAAAAAGGAGATTGAAGTGAAAGTTGAGTTGTTGGTAAGAGCTGTATATCCAAATTATAATATTATCACTAATAATCGATTCATTATGATGAATAGGTCAGATGTCAAAATGAGCCATCTAAACAATCTTAAGTATTGTTTAGATAGCTTTCAGAATTTCTATGCACATAAATTTTCGCTTGCATTAACAACTTTTCATTATGATGAATGGTCTAGGAGAAGAGCAGAAGGAGTGGCACAGACTATTCTAAACATGAAGCATCATTGGATAGGTTTGAAGTTTAGACCTCCCCTCATCCTTACTCCTATTCCATATTATTTTGGAAGTGATCCTCAATCGAATGAATAGTTTCAGGTATGGCTTAATAAGGCTCAAGACAGCAGAGGCTACTATGTGGGAACCATCTTGTTCTAAAAAACCTAGAACCTAAATATGGATATGTGTGAATCAACAACCCAAGTGAATGCATGAGGGCATGGATTAAAATAAATTGAGGGGAAATTGATGAGGCCTGAGAATACCTCAATCATGGCATGTTTTGAAACATTTTAAATGTTTAAAAACCTTATTATATGTCCTTTATGGTGATTAAGTTGATATAAATGTGTTGTATATTGATATTTGCATGATTGATGTGTTTAGGAACATTATGCTCTATTTTTACAATTTTTGCATAGTTTTTCATTGTTTCAAGCAAGATATATTGATGATGGACATGTATGATTGAATGATAGCATTTTAGATACCTTTATGTTTGTATTTATTTGCAAAATCCTATTTGAATCTAAAGAATAGTTTCCAAAAACTGTAACTATGCAGCAATAACAGGAAATTCTAGTCAATTTCAGCTAGTTACCAATGAATGGAAGGGCATGGAATTTACCAAGAGAAAAAGGATAAAGTTAGTTGGATTTACTTCCTAGGAGATGGATTTTCAGAACTACATAGAAGCAACAATTTAAATCAACATTTGATTGTGGTCTGAGTTTAAACTACATCTACAGCCAGTCAATCCAAAGATCTTCATATTGATAGGGGATAAAGCTGCAATTTGACTTTATATAGTTTCCAATGCATTGAAAAAGCAACTAAGGGTTGAGAAAAGTTAGGAAAATTATTTTCTAGTTGTCATCACCATCCCTTGCTGACCAGAATATGCATCACCTAAAAATATCAATTGAGCAGTTGACTTTGTCCTGAAATATTCTCCAGATTATTGCAACATAATAGGCAGTTAAAGTTATAGGATAGGAATGACATATTTTATGTTTGTAAATATATATTATACATCTATAAAATGATAGCTCCCATATTGGTTAAGCTAAGTAGGTAAAAATTAGCATATTATTCAGCATTTGAGATAGCAGAATAGGATCAGTTCTATAGCAGTACACAACAACAAAGTTGTAATGACATTCTGGAATAATAAAGTATATTTATTCTATATTTTATGTCATTTATGAGTGTGTATAAGGTTTAGTTAGTTAAGAGAGCTCATACCTTCTTATGGAAAGGGAATTTGGCCACTTTCAGGCCTAGGAGGACGACTAACATGATAGGTTTTCCCCTGATTCTTACTGTAATAGAATTAGTTGAATGTTTATCTATTTTATCTTATGTTGCATACTAACCTTATTTTCAGTTATATATTTTCTTTCTTGCTTTGCAAATGCTTAATTGATCCTTGCTAGTTAGTTACATGTTTTCAGCAGACTCCAGTTTTACTTTCATTTTAGTAATTTCTAGTTATTTTTAGTATTTTCCTTTTTGCTGTCAGTAACTACCCAGAACCCTGGCAACCTTCTGAAGCAAAACCCTGACAAGGTTTAAATTGTGTATTTCATTCAGCAATTTTATTTCTGCACAAGTATTTAGGTTTCCTTTCTTCAATTGTAATTAGGATCAACTTTTCCATTTTTGCAAGAATAGTTAGATTTCAAATTTTTAGTTGCAATTAGACTTTTATTATTGTAGATTTCCATTTCAGCAATTAGATCAGTTTTATTTCATGCAATCTAGGAGTAAAGGTAACCTAAAAATCCCCACACAATTTGTTTCACCAATAAGAACTACTGCTCCATAAATGAGATAAATTGTAAGCATGTTCTTGACTTCTATTGTAAATAGCCTTGGACACCACCCCAGATTGATATATCTTTGAGATTTAATGATGAGTGTCAACGACACTCATCATGATCCATGGGATGAATAAATTGGTTCTTTATTCCAATGCTTTGCTCTTACAAACCAATTGCTTTACTTTGTTAGCAAATTACTATTGGACCAAATTAATTTTCATCAATACTTATTTTTGACTTAGAAAAATTTAAAATGTTTTGAAATATATTAACTTACTCCATTGTATTTTAAACCATTATATTTTGCACTATCTTCATTATCACTATTACTCGTGATTTGGGCTATCTTCGTCTTTCTTGTGTTTATTATCTTGCTTGTTTCTACCTTTTTCTCCTCATTCCCTATTTGTGTCATACTATAAGTTATCTTATTGTAGACTCCAAATCCTAGCCACTTGTCATTTATGCATCATCAAAATAATGGTAAAATGAGGGCCAATCTAAAGGAAATTAGTTTCGTCAATCAAGACCAAGTCAAGTAAATCAAGTGGTCATGAGTCAACCGATAATGACTCAACAATAACAACAACCAGTGTAACAACAACCGCAACAAGTATCCTATCAAGTGGTTCCCCCACCTCAACAACTTCATAACACAAAACCAATTGTGGATAAATACCAATGTCAATAATTTGTTCGATAATACTGCATCTACACACCCTTGCTTGAATCATATGCCTCCCTCTTCTACAGGTTGTATGACACCAATGCTATTACCTTAGCCAAAATTAGACCAAATGATCCAATGAAACATGGTAAGAACTATAAGGAGCACTAGTTTAATCATTTCCATTAATAGAAGGGGTATGATATTAACATCTAATCTTTATTTAAAAATATGGTGCAAGACTTATTAGACCTAGGGACCATTAAATTGGATAAACCCTTAGCCCAACAAAATAAAAACCTTGGTATCTACCAAACCCCACTTCTAGAGTGATTCTTGGGACTAGCATCCCCCCTTGATATATAAGTTTATAGATTTGTAGCCCTTGCAACAAAGCCTTGAGGGTAGAGGATGGATAAATATGACTTCATACATTACTTCCCGATAAAGTTGAGATTTCTCTTTCTTTTAGTGGACGAGGTTAGAAGAATGGCCTATTCATGTCCCTCTTCATCAAAGGCTTCTTATTGATAAAATCCTCAAGAAAAGGTGCCTTATAGAGAAATATGAAGAGGATAAGATTGCTTGGGGCCTTGGTAATCTAGGTATTTTCACTATTCGTGATGGTTAATGCTTTGCCCCCTCTCCCATTCATCTTACAGGATGCCCCACAGGATAGAATTTGGGTGGTTAAGGGCTGACCTAAAATTAATTTATTTGCTTGGGAAGTGATGCATAGGAGCTCTTACATATGATAATATTATGAAGAGAGTTTTTTATCACCCTTCCAACTGCATCATGTATAACCCCTAGGAGGATACACTTGATCATTTGCTTGTTCAGTGTGCATTTGCAAGAGAGTTGTGGAAAATATGGTTAGACATCTTTAAGGTTCACCTAAAATTTCATGTGACTCTTTATAATATCTGAGATATTTGGAAACACAAAATATTCAAGAATACCTCTATTTAGCTAGGCTGGTCCCTAGGCCCAAGCTTCATCTGGTGGCACATTTGGCTGGAAAGAAATTCCATAATTTTTAGAGAGAAGTTTAGTCCAATGGAGTTAGTTTGGCATATAATTCTTATGAATATTTTTGAAACTATCAAAGCTCACTTTAGGGATAAGAATACTCGGGTGAATGAGGGGACTCCCAAGCCACAAAATTTGGGACCATGTCATCTCCCTCCCCTAGGTTGGAAAAATATTAATTTTGATGGTGCAGCTAAGGATAACCCGGGAGTTACGTGCATTTGTTTTCTCAAAAGAGATTTCAAGGGGAAGATCCTCCATTGGGAACTAGAGGGTCTTGGAAGGGCTACTAACAATGAAGTTGAAGGTCTACCTATTATACAAGGTTCTCTCAATGCTTGGGAGAATGGGGTTAGAAATATCATAGTTGAATATGATTCACAAATTATGGTGGGGCTTCTGGATGCTAATAGAAATTTCAAAGCAAGGGCTTAGAGGATAAGAAATTTTGTGAGCCAAATTAAATCCATTTCGTAACTGTTTGAGGATGCCATCCTGGTCTATGTTGGTAGAAAAAATAATGCAGTGGTTGAGTTTTTGGCTAAACATGGCAGTGAAAGTCTTGTTGGATATATTTTGAATTCTAACTAGGATAGGGAAACTTGTGAATGGCAAGAGGTGAACCGAATTGTTTGAAATTTGACCAACAAATACTTAGCTAAGGATGAGGATAGGTCCAGAGTTTGCTAAGTCTTGTGGATTAATGTAGGATGAGCAGGTATTTGTTGGGTTTTATTGCTATCTATTGCAAGACTCTTTTATCCTTTTTGGGATAGCATGGATTGTGTTCACATGATTTTCAAGCCTACTAGTTTTTTTATGTTCAATGTAAAAAAAAATGGAAACAATTTCAAAATTTCCACTCTATAGATGGTACTCGATTTTTTGTTATTTTTTAAGATGTTAATCCAAATTTTATTCAAACTTTAAAGTTAACCTAAAATAACAAACTTATAACTACAATTTGATTCTTGTTCTATCAATATAATTTTTTACCTTTTAAAAAAAATCAAAATAAAAAATAAAGACAACATATCCTTAGTTTAGGAAGGTATATTAAGAGGCGGTTGAATAAATGAACATCCTAGACGACATAGGCTAATGATGATGAATAATGTAGGGGAAGCTAAAAGGGGTTTCTCTAATTCTCGTCGAATGAATATGACACATTATTGGTCTTTTGGTTGCTGGGTACGACAGAGTTTGATGCCGAATTGAAAATTAATATATTCAAATTTCAGTTTTCAGAACTAAGACCCCTGAGAATGAATATATATACATATTTTTTTATTTTTTTATTTTCTCAAAATGGATGAAACCAAACCATTGTAGTTGTGTAAATTGTGACTCAAATATGTTACTCTTCTTTATGAGTAGACACGTCACCTTCATTGTCGGCCTGTGCCAATAGCCAAGGGAAACGAAATCAATGACAGGGTGGAATAGTTATCCGGCACCTTCATTGTCGGCCTGTGCCAATAGCTAAGGAAAACGAAATCAACGACAGGGTGGAATAGTTATCCGGCAAGAATTAGCGGATTGTAGATTACACCCTCACATAAATCAAACGGAATCAAATTGAACTCCTTTTTTTAGTTCGTGGCATCCCTATAAAAGGCTTTGGGATCATCGACCTATGTAATCAACTTCTATAACATCGTCAGAAATAAGATCTCTATCAGAAGATACATTGTGTTTAATCTCAACAGTGGGCGCTGGAGGATCATAGTGCTAAAAGTATCGGTGAATTTAGACATGGATGCAAGGAGTCTCGTTCTTGTGCTGTTATTCTTTTTATTCGCCGAGGCTGGTGCAGGAGATGTTGAGCGTGCGTCAACATATATTGTCCATATGGATAAATCAGCAATGCCTAATGTTTTCGCAACTCACGAACAATGGTATAAATCGTTGCTTCATTCTGTGAAAGGTCGGGGAGGACATATCAAAGAGATCGAGGATTCATATCTTTACACCTACGCTAATGTCCTGCACGGTTTCAGCGGAAAACTCACACAGTCAGAGCTTGATACGCTGGAGGAGATGCCTGGACATTTATTAACGTTCCCAGACCCCGTAGGCACTATGGATACAACTCATTCCACAGAGTTCCTAGGATTGAGGCCCGACTCGGGTCTGTTGCCGGCGTCCCGCTTCGGTGACGATGTAATTGTTGCCGTTCTCGACACCGGTATTTGGCCCGAAAGCCGAAGCTTCCTTGATGATGGAATTGGGCCGGTGCCTTCCAGATGGAAGGGAACGTGTGAGAATGGCACCGCTTTCGACCCTGCCCTCTGTAACAGAAAGCTTATAGGAGCCCGCTATTTCAACAAAGGCGTGGTGGCGAAGTACGGGAGTATCGACCCTAAAAGAGACTTCGACTCCGCACGGGATTATTTTGGGCACGGAAGCCATACTTCCTCGACCTTAGCAGGTAACTACGTCAATCACGTGGATTTCTATGGGTATGCCCCGGGAACCGTCCGCGGCGTCGCTCCCGCAGGCCGAATCGCAATGTATAAGATCGGATGGTCTATCGGAATTATGGGATCCGACGTACTGGCGGGTATGGAGAGCGCCATTAACGACGGAGCTGACGTTTTGTCTCTCTCCCTCGGCTTCGGTTCCCCTCCCTACTTTCAAGACAGCATAGCGCTTGCAGCCTTTGAGGCCATCAGGAGAGGCGTGCTAGTTGTTTGCTCTGCAGGCAACGATGGGCCGGAGCGCGGATTAATGAGCAACGGTGCGCCGTGGATCTTCACCGTCGGAGCCAGTACCATGGACAGAGATTTTGCCGCTTCGTTGACGTTGGGGCGGCACCGTCATGTGCTTCTCCCTCCCCACGCGGACACGTCTCAGGCCCGCTTGTTTACCAGGCGGGATCCTGCGTGCAGACGAGCTCGACCCTGGGACAGTCGGAGGTACGGTGATGTTGTGCATGAATACAAGCTCATCACTTTTGGAGGCTGCCAAATCCGCGGGAGCGTTGGCGTTGCTCTCGGATAATTTCGAGTTGTCGCACGGAAGCGATTTCCCTGTTGTATACTTAAAAAGCGGAGAGAGAGCAACCTTGGTAAACTACGTTTCTTCTACTCCAAATCCGGTGGTGCAAATTCGGCGTACGGTCTTGGCGCTAAGCCCGCCCGCGGCTTCATTTTCGTCACGGGGGCCACGGAACATTCAAGCCCGACGTCATAGCCCCCGGCGTACGCATCCTGGCGGCGTGGCGGTCCAACGTCACAGGAGAACCTGATTACGTTATAATGTCTGGTACCTCGATGTCGTGCTCGCATGTGGCCGGGTTGAGCGCTCTGGTGAAAGCCGTTCACCGCGACTGGAGTCCTGCGGCGATCAGGTCTGCTCTCATGACCACTTCCTACACAGTAGATAATTCCAATAACAGCATTACAGACATTGGCTACCAAGGCAACCCGGCCACGCCTCTGGATATGGGCGCAGGCCATGTCGATCCAGAGAAGGCCATCACTCCTGGTCTCGTCTACGACGTGACAGCGGAGGACTATGTGAACTTTCTGTGCACGCTCAATTACACGATGCAGCAAATTCAAATCATCGCCCAGACTGCCGTTTCTTGCCCGACTGGCGTCGACTTCGGTTCGGACGCGTTGAACTACCCTTCCTTCACTGCGATTTTCAAGAAGAACGCCACCGTATCTTCTTCCGTGACATTCAAAAGGACGTTGACAAACGTAGAAGAGGAAGCATCGTATTATGAAGCTGTGGTGGAGGCTCCAAAAGGAATCACGGTTCAGGTCTATCCTTCTGCTCTCGAGTTCAAAGAGAAGTTTCAGAAATTGAATTTTACGCTTACGGTGGAGGCAGAGGGAGGTACAACCGTAGGAGACGAAGACGTGAGATATGGATATTTGAGTTGGATCGATAAGAAAGGTCATGTTGTGAAGAGCCCACTCGTGGCGCTCCTTCAATAAGAAGGAGAATTCTTTTCCAGATGTGCAGTTTGTGCTACAAAAAAACGAAAAAGTCCATAGCTGCGCTCTTAGAATAAAAGTAAGGTCATTTAGTTTGGACCGTTTCATGAAATTTACATGTTAATGTTGGGATTATAACAAGTGTCAGCTAATAATCTATAAGAACTATTTCTATTTCTATGAAATTGATATCAGTAAAAGCATTTATTGTTGTGTTATTTAATTAAATAGATCTTTCTTTGTTATTACAATTACATAAAATTAATAATATTAGTTTTACATATGATGCCATCTTAAAGCAGGGTTTAGGGGTTTTATGATTCCTTCATTCTTGTTGTTAAATGAATGATGTTGTTAATAAGTTAAGGGAGAGACATGAAAGAAGAATATATTTTTATGATGTTGATAATGTGTGAAGTTTATGTTATATTTTTCAATATTTGAAAAAAATGCATATGCGTCAAATCTAGCTTGAATTTGGTAATGCATGTTCTCGATTAGACGTTTTCCGTAGGACTGCCCAGACTTCCGAAATTGTTTCGGCCATATCTCATTCATATAGATTCAGATTGAGCTAAAATTTTGAGGGTAGATGCCTAAAAAACCCTAGAACATCTCCACAAATTTTTATATCATTTGGAGAAACACAGATCCTAGTGCATCCCTATGTGTGAACGAGATATTTGGCAAGCGACTATGTGAGGGTTTCATCTGGGTTGAGTGCAAGCAGCTCCAGAGGTTGGTTTTTAGGGCCTTTGGGCCCTAACAACCAATATTTTTGTGGTTTATGCTCAATATTTTAGCATTAAATATTAGAAGGGATCCAAGATGGGTTAGAAATTTATCTTTCAACAGATCATACTGTGAACTTGAGTGACAACGACTTCCAATTTGCTGCACAAAAGAAAAGTGAAAACCATACATTTCCATGTTGTCTAGGGCAAGGATTAAAGAGATCACAAAACAAGTTTCAAGCAGTTGATCAAAAAATATCTCACATCTCATGTGAATCTGATGCTAAGGTGCACCCACAAAATAATTCTACTATGAAAACCCATGTCAAGGGTAAGAATTTCGAAAACTCAGTCCCAAAAATAAATTTTAGGGACGCCCTTCATGGTGGACAACGTCAGCCCAATGCTAATATCAATCTTAGGGCTTCCCATAAACCTCTAAGAATGACTAAGATTGATCCCAGGAAAATGGAGTCATGATGTCTTAAAGCAGTTGATGGAACTCCTATTGTTAAGCTTGATATGGGTAATGTTCAGATTGGCATTGAAGATTTGGAAAAAAAGGACTAATTTGTCGGTTCATGGGTTTTTGTCCGAGTCTAGCTGATTTCAAAGTCTGGGCTGTAAAAAACTGGAAAACTAAATGTGAGTTACAAATATCTATTTATCCAAATGGTTATTTTCTTGTTTTATTTGCTAATAATGAAGATAGAGAGAAAACTTTTCAAAGGGGTCCTTGGTTTTTTGGAAGGGTAGGGCTTTTCATGAAGCCCTGAAATACTAAATTTAAAGCTGAAGAAGAGTTGTCTTCTATAGCTCCCATGTAGGTTAGACTCTTTGGCCTCCTTATTGAATTTTGGAATCCTACTATTTTTTTTTCAATTTGAAACTCTTTAGGAACTTTTATGATGATTGCTGATTGTACTCAAAATTTTGAACATATTATTTATGCTCGAATTTGTGTTTTAATGGATTTTGACAAACCCCTACCTAAAAATATCACATTACAATTTGGGGAAGACACTTGGGAGCAAGTAGTGGACTATGAGAACATTCCTTTTCATTGTAGAATTTGCCATGAATATGGTCATTTGGCTAGTGCTTGCCCAAATAAAATTCTTGATCAAAAGAAAGAAGATATAAACTCAAGCAGGGTTTCCAAATACCTAAGAAGAAGAACACTCGGAAAAAACTAGTTATGAAGGATCAATCAAAGTCATCTGCTAATATGTTTGAAATCCTTTCCACAAATGATGTCCCAAGTGAGGAAGAGGAAATAATGGAAACTAAAATATTAGAAACACAATTTAAATATGAAGGGAAGAACTCAGAGATAAACCAAAAAATCAAAGGTTTTCAACAGAAAAAAAGGGAGAAAATTTACACAAGAAAAACAATATTTCAAATGTCAAAACATCAAATAATGCAAGTCCCAATATAGACTCCACTAAACCATCTAGTAATTTTTTTTCTGTGTGCAAGCATTCTTCAGGGTTAGAAGCCATCTCATATTCAATTGGAATAAGTCAAGAAACAGGGAAAATAAAATTGAAGATGGATTCTAATCAAAAAGCAGGTCACAAGACCAATCAATATCATATGGTAAATGAAGGTGAAAAGCTTGTAGAGGAAGGTAAGATTAATGCCCTTCCCAATTTTTTTAGCCCTGATATTAATGAATATCATCACTTGGAATATTAGAGGACTCAAAGGGAGTCTTTCAAAATAAAATGAAATTAGAAGAATGATTCAGATAAATCATCCACATCTTGTATTCCTTCAAGAAACAAATATGTCAATGGAGGATATGGACTCAATTGCCAGTAAAATTTGGCCAGTTGGAAAAATGGTTTCCCTCAGTTCCCAAGGGACTTCGAGTGGCATTTCTTGTCTTTGGGACCCAAAAAAGGTAGTTATTCACCATATGGTTGGAAGTTGGGGTTTTTTGGCTATAGCTATTCAAAGTAGACATTCCAACTAGATTATGCTTTGTATTACTATTTATGCTCCGACTTCTTTGGAGGAAAAAAGAAGACAGTGGAAGGATATTACTCATATTATCTCTCATTTTCCTAAATCTTGGATCTTGATCGGAGGAGATTTCAATACCATCCTCTCTCTGGATGAGAAAACGGGGGAAATAGAAATTTGGACAAAAGCATTGACCTCATGAGGGAATATATTGCAAACCTCCATCTTGTGGATATTTGACCAGATAATGACCTTATGACTTGGTCTAACAGAAGGCAAGGCTTAGCTCGTATAATGGAGATATTGGATAGGTTTTTGCTCTCTGAAAATTTCTTAATCCATGGTCACATTCCTAAAGTGAAGACTCTTAATAATGCTGGTTTGGATCATTGGCCAGTCATGGTGGAAATGTGGAAAACCAATGTGAGTTTCTCTCCTTTTCATTTCTAATTAATTTGGCTTAGAGAAATTTCCTTCATACCTCGTGTGCAACAATGGTGGAAGGAAGGTAAACCTAGGCATGGGACTAAGATGTTCTATTTTGCCAAAATACTGCAATACATTAAATCCAAAATCATTGCTTGGAATTGGAAAGAGTTTGGGGATGTTCATAAAAAAAATATGAAGTTATTGCTCATATTGAAAATTTGAATAAGAAAATCCATTTAGATGGCCTCACATAGAAGAGAAGTGGAGATGAAATTAAACTCACAACTCAGTTAGAGGAATGGGAAAAAAGAGAAGAAATCTTATGGAAGCAAAAATCTAGAATTCAATGGCTCAAAGAAGGAGATCGAAACACAAATTTCTTCCACAAATCTCTTCTAGCTCGAATATCTCACAACTTTATTTCTTCCTTAAAATCATATTTTGGAGATGTTGTTTATACTTGGGATGGCATGAAATCTATTGTTGTTGATTACTTTTCCAATATTTTTGTTGCTACTCCTCTTGAATTAGCTTCACAACAAAATGTTCTTAAAGCAATCCCTTCTCTTATCACTTGTGAGGAGAACTCTATTTTGACTGCTCCTATTACTATCAATGAGCTTCAACAAGTAGTTTTTAAAATGCAAAAAGGGAAAACCCTAGGTCCTGATGGTTTTCCCATTGAGTTCTACCAAGAGTTCTAGGATATCCTTCATGTTGATTTATTAGAGGTGGTAGAAGAATGTAGGAAAGCCAAAGAAATTTTGAAGGTTATCAATAAAATTATATTAATCTTGTTCCAAAATCTCAAGAGGTTGATCATATCTCATATTTTAGACCTATTGCTTTATGTAATGTTCTTCTCAAAATCATTACTAAAATCATGGCAAAAAGGTTGAAGCCTCTTTTGCATAAGATTATTTCCCCAAAGCAAGGGGGTTATGTGGAAGGACGTCAAATAGTAGATGAGATAGTTCTTGCTCAGGAAGCCATCCATTCCATGGATATGCAAAATTATCCTTCCATGTTCATTCGGTTAGACTTATCCAAAGCTTATGACAGAGTGGATTAGCACTTCCTTATCAAAGTTTTGAGGCAATTTGGTTTCTCTAAGGATTGGATGGATTGTATTATGGGATGTATCTCTTCAGTTTCCTACTTAGTTCTTATCAATGGTAGACCTTCTCAGTCATTCCCAACTTCCAGAGGTATTAGGCAAGGTGACCCGCTATCCCCTTATTTATTCATCATTCTTGTTGAATGCTTAGGTAGGACTATAACCAAAAAGAGGGAAAACAAAACCCTTGATGGAGTTACCATTGCTCATGGAGCTAGACCTATCTCTCATCTTCAATTTGTGGATGACTCTACTCTTTTAGGTAAAGCTAAAGTTAAGGAAGCTTCTAATATTAAGAAAATCATTAGCTATTTTTCTAAGGCTACTAGGCAGTTGATCAATGAAGACAAATCTAAAGTTATTTTCTTTCATTGCTTTGCTAGACAGGAATCCATGGTCTTGGATAAATTAAGATATAATAAGACCTCTCTTCCAATCACTTATTTAGGTATTCCAATAAATATTCAAAGACAGAAAAATAAATATTGGAATTGGTTGTTGGAAAATGTCAAGAAGAAAATTTGAAAGTGGACCAAAAAGTGGATTTCTTTCGGGGGTAGAATCACCTTGGTAAAATCAGTACTTCAAGCTATTCCTATTTATGTTTCTTCCGTTTTGAATATCCCAAAGGTTGTTCTTCGAGAATTCGATCAAATCAGTCATCGTTTCCTTTGGAGTGGTACTAAGGAGAAAAAAAATGGGCCTTGGTGAAATGGGATACTTTATGTCTTCCTAAGAGTGAAGAGGGGTTAGGATTCCGGTCTTCTATTAATAACAAAAAAGCTTTAGCTACTAAATTATATTGGAGGATATTGCATAAACCCCATGCTCTTTGGGCCAATAATCTTTGTGCTAAATATGCTGAGAACAAAAGTCCTAAAGACCTTGTTCGCTATCAACTTCCTACCAAAGGTTCTCCCATTTTAGCAGTTCTTAATACTAGTGAGGATTTGATAAAGAAAAAATTATTTTGGATCATTCATAATGGTCAATAGGCAATTTTTTTGATAGATTCTTGGGATGGTCACAAGCCTTTGATAACTCAATTTCCCAATTGGAGGCCTTGGATGGAGGAGCTTCATGGAGCTAATTGGATAAAGGTGGCTAATTACTATTGGTACCATACTGGTAATTCAAATGTTGGTAGATATTGGATCCCTATTGAGGACTGGATTATTCAAATCCCAGAAAGGCAAAGATTAGATATCCAAGGCATCCTTCATATGATATCCCTCTCTTGGTCCCATGAAAAGATTTTTTTGGATGGAAAAACAATACTAAGGGTGAGTATTCAGTTGCTCAAGGTTATTTGACCTTATGCCATAATAATCCCAACCATTCTTCTGACATCTTTTCTCGATTGTGGGCTCAAAAGCTCTACCATAAGGTGAGGTAATTTAATTGGCTTTTATTCCATCATAAGGTGCTTACTAGTGAGAAACTTATAAAGCGTGGTTTTCATGGCCCTTTTAGATGTGAAATATGTGAAGAGAATGTAGAAAATCTCAACCATATTTTTATTGAGTGTACTTTAGCCTCTGAGCTATGGAGGAGAATGGCCACTTTACTTGGCTTACAGTGGTCCAATTTTTTTACTTTTTAACAGCTTTGGATGGATTGGCCTAATCAAGAGGGTGTTGATCATTTTATTAGGCAGTTAGTTTGGATGGGTTCTACCATTCTTCTTTGGAATATTTGGAATGAAAGGAACAACCAAAATTTTAATCAAGATAGGAAGGATATTCACTATATTTGGCAAAAGACCATAGCCAACTTAGTTGAATCAGTCCATCAACTCCTTAATCACCCCCAAAACTCCCACCAAATATGGGATCAAGTGATGCAAATATTGAAGATTAAATCTTCTAAGGGCAACCAACTTAAAGGGAATGTGAGTATTAGTAATATGGATAGGACTAGAAATTGGCAACCTCCTCCTAAGGATTTTGGAAAAGTCAATACTGATGGAGTCTCTAGAGGGAACCCTGGAAAAGCCAGTGTGGGAGGAATTGGTAGACTTTCAGATGGCTCCCTAGTTTTTACTTTTTCTAAGAATTTGGGTATTCTTTCCAATAACCTTGGTGAGGGGTATGGTATCCTCAGAGGCCTTCAAGAGGCTACTAATGTTGGATGGGAAAAGGTGTTAGTTGAGTATGACTCTCAACTTATGATTAATCTCTTGAAGACTCCTAAGAATCATAAGGTGGATTGGAGAATAAAAAGAATTATTGAGAAGATTCAATTAATCCAGATGGGATTTTTGAAAGTTGATTACAATCATGTGGTCAGAGATCATAAAAAGAGTGCTGATGCTTTAGCTAATTGGGCTTTGGAAAAAGGTGATCTTACTTGTTATGGCCACCCTCCTATATGGTGGGCTTCTCAAATTAGGGAAGTTCTTCTTTCTATCATTTCTTTGGATGGCTCCAGTTCTGAAGGTACCTAGTTTCTTCTTGTTTTTTTTTTTTTTTTGCTTCTCTTTGGTTCATTTTGATTTTTTTAGTTCCCTAACTTATTCTATTCTTTATTTTTTTTCTCTTTTTATTCTTGCCTTCATAGTCTTTTGGTCTAGGTAGGTCATTGCTATGTTCAATTTTTTTTTTTATTTATTTTTTGTTTTTTTTTGTTTAGTTTTTTAAGGTGGGTGGGTTCTTTTGTTTTGTCTTGTTTTTATGTTATTTGTGTTTTTTTTTGTTGTTGATGTGTTTTTGTTGTTTTGTTTTGTTTTTTTTTTTTTTTTTTTATGTTTTTTATTATTGTTCTTGTGTTTTTTTTGTTCTTGTTCTTGGGTTTCTCTTTGTTTGTGTTATTTCATGTTTTTATGTGTGAGTGTTTTCTATGTTTTTTTTTTTGTTTATTGTCTATTGTTGGTTGTTTTTTATTTTTATTTTTTTAATTTTTTAGGTTTTGGTTGTGTTTATTTTTCATTTTTTTTTTGGGTTATGTCTTTGTAGTGTTCTGTTGTTTTTGTCTTGTTTGTGTTTTATTATGTGGTTCTTGTTTTTTTCTATGTGGTTTGTGTTGTGGTTTATTTTATCGTATTGTGCATGTTTGGTTGTGATTTTTTTTTGACACACTCAAATCTCATGTTTTTTATTTTTAAATTGGTTTTGTGTGTTTATTTGCTCCTTGAGTATGTCAAAGGTGGTAGGCCAGGTCTGATTCCTGGGCATTTTTGGCGGAATGGATACCCCTGCCTCCTTGGGTCTTACTCAAAAGTGGCATCCCTTTTGGGATGTTTTCCACAAATTAAAAAGAATGGAGAGACATGAAAACTATTTCTTTTAAGAGTTTACGATTACGCTACCGTCGGAAGTGGTCTTACCCTATCTATATTATAAAACATCGATGGTTATAGAAGTGGATGCATGATCCTTTTAATTGAGATTTTGCTGTTTGTAACTATTATTAAAATGATGGAATGTATATTTAGGGGAAATTTTGTCATATTGCATGGATAATATTTTCAAATTATAATATTTAGGGGAAAGTTTGTCATATTGCATGGATAATCTTTTCAAATTATTTTAGCTCTTCCCTGTATATTAATGTATGACTTTGGATAGACTTAAAGAGATGGAACGACAATAAAATAATATCACTCTTAATTAGATATATTGAATTTTAAGTTCTAAATTATTTTTAGAATTAACATTCTTTGTATTCACTATGATACTATATTGTATGTATCAATAATTTTATATTAAATCAAAATCAATAATTGGTAAAGATTAGTTCATAGAAAAATTTACCATTTTGAATACAAAGATATACCCATATTTTTTAGATACCTATTAAAGTATTAATAGTTACAAAGAAATCCCACAACAACTTATAAATGAGAAAATTAATCTAGTCATAAAAAGAAGCTAAGAATTGTCCTCTTTTTTATGGGAGAAATTTAAACATTTTAGGCTTACCAAGTTATATGGATTTTTTCTCTAAAGATAGGTTTGGTCAAATTTAATTATATATAATTGAGTATTATTTAGCATATGTATTTTTTATTTCTTGTCGTGAATTTTAATATGACACAGTTAGCATATATATAACATTATGTAGAATGATTCAATAAAAACCTTTGCTTGTGTAGTATAAAGAAAAATAATTGATTTAAAAATATGTATCTACATTAAAAATATTATGCACTACGACCACTTATTATGTTAACATGTAATTGACTATTGTGGCTAATAAAAAAATATGTATGAGAAAAATAGTAATTTACAATCTTGATGAAAATAAAATATTCATGATTAAAACATAAAATGATCTAATCTATCATTAAAGTTTCTCCAAAGTTCTAGAAACATGTTGCATTAGCACAAAAGCACTAGAAGCATATCTCATTTTCTTGAATCCTTCTAGATATAGATGATCCTTACACTTTTTAATGATTGTGATGGACCTTTTGTACCTTCCCCTCCTCCTTTACCTAATGGAAATAATAAAATTTGACCCCACAATTGAGGATTGAACATTATAATCAAACCTCTATTAAAACCTTGAATTCTCAACTTTAATTTAATTTAATTAAAAAATTTAAGATGAATAAAAATATTTCATCTATTTTAAAGGTTATTTTTTATGTTTTTGTGATGAATAAAAACTATTTCATTTGTTTTAAAGTTAATTTTTTATATTTTTGTGACCTTGATTATTATCCATTATTTTGAAATGTAATAATCAATAGTAAATATTTGCTTTAGTTGAAAATATTAAAGCATAAAATTGGGCTTAAAATATTAATGAAAACCTATATTATCATGTGCTTCAAGAAAACTTCTAGTATAATTAATATTTAGGTAACAATGAATATTGAAGATGAATTGGTGATAAATATACATGATCTCATGTATGTTGAATAAATCTAATCTTCAAGTAAGTGTTAACTTTAAATTATTATAATTTTAATTACTATTTATTTTTTTTATATTTCACATAGTTTATATTTTGCTTGATTAATAGATTTAAATATATATTGGATACTAAAATTAATCATTGGTGTTAAAATAAAAATGAATATTATGAATATTAAGGTTGGAACTAAACTTTAGATAAATTAGTAGAATACAATAAAATAAAAATTAGGCACTGTATTATTCAAGAAAAGAATTCTTTTATGAGGGTTAAAAATGGGTGATAGCATATCATTGTTTGCAAATAATTAACATGGGTATAACAATTATGAAATATATAAGTTATGATAATATTATTATGTGTGTATGTGTGCCGTAATTAACTATACTAATTCTATTAATTTATGTATGACAGTGAATTATTTTAAAAAATAAATAATCATAATAAGCAACAATTAGATTTTTTTTTTTGATGAGGAACCTTTTATATACAACATATACAATTAGATTTTTGTGTGTATGGGTTTTTAAAATTTAATTAAAAAATGTATTTATTTTATGGTATCGAAATAGTTTGTACTATTTATCACAATATCCATTACATAGAGAAAAATATGGTTTTTATTATTGTCATAGATCTTTAAATTAAGCAAATAGATCAGTAAAAATAAGTTCAAGTAGAATAGAAAATGACAAAGATCAAGAATGAGTAGAGATCCATTGCCAAAATTGAATAAAACCCATTGATCAAAAAAGATGTAATGTTTCCTAAGTGTTGGAAAGGACCATTCAATCATCATAAAATTGCTATGCTAAAACAATACATCCATAGGATCAATCAAATAATTAATAAGAGTAATTATCCAATCAAGTGATCTATTTAATATTGCGAAGAAAATCAAAATACTTTTACCCAATCAAAGGGTGATATACATTGGTTGATATCATAATAGTTTCATCATCATTATGACACTTTAAGATATTAAGGAAACAATAATGAAGAGATCCATAATTAATTTCCACATGGACATGTACCATGTGGAAAATTAACAAAATAAATCCATGGATCAAGGGCTACCTAACTGCTAGTATAGGTTGATTTTATTACAATAAATATATCATGGGGTATCAAGTTGCTATCAGAACCAAATAAAAATGGACTAAATTATTAAAATACTCTGACTTGATACACTACCGTCAATTTGCTATTAAGAAAACTTATTATTTTTTCAATCAATGTGAGTTTGAAAATATTGCTAATCATACAATTCACTATTTTGAGGTCTACAGATGAATGCACATGACAAATAAAAGTTCAAAAATATATGGGACCTATCATAACTACCTATTTAAGTTAGAATATATTCTCTAAATAAAATTAGACAAGTAAATGCACATCACCAAAAAAAATCAAATGTTAAATTTGATTTGATGAACAATTATTTCCTTTCAAACATATAAAAATTGCTATTTTAATTCCATATTTAATAACTGGTTAAAATCTTTGTACCATTGCTAAGTTTTCAGTTTTACTTTATTTTAGCCATAAATATGAGCCAAGATCTTATTTTTAAGTATCCTATAGACTATTTTATAAAATTACTCTATTTTTGATCAATCTTATGCGATACATTAAATTATATAAATGAATAAATTGTATATCAAGTTTATTATTGAATTTTATATACTCATTCCTTACCTCATTGATGATGAAAAATTATATTTGTGATATTAATTTATATGTTTAGTTAGTCCTTTTCATATATTATTGATTATGATTATATGAACATATTTAGATTCATGTACTTGTGTTTTATTTTCTATATCCATTTTCCTTGAATATTCAAACTATGTTGTTAGACTAGAGAGGAATTAACCTTCCTTTAAGGATAAATGATACAAAAAATATTTCTTTTAATTTTAGTTATGTTGTGATATGAAATTATGATTAGATGCAATATTTTTTAAACTACTTTTGGCATGATCTATAGTAAATTAGAAATTTTCTACTATAATACTTTTTAAGGATTGAAGGAAGCTCCAAATATAGGGGTGCCTATCAAGCATTTGTTTGACCTAGCAATAATTTTCCTAGTGGAATTGCAAATAAGATCCATTTTTGAGTAGATTTAAAATTTTTGCATTGATATTTTTTTCTAGAGGATAGATTTGGTCAAATTCAATTTTAACCTATACATAACCAATTTTGCTCACTTATTGCATTCTAGGGTTCTAATCATTTTTGGTAACTTATCTAAGTCATTTTCCATCCTTCATCATGAAAATTAAATGCTCAAAACAAGTTCACCACTCATAAACAAGGTTACAAGTTATGAACCTTATCTCCAAAGCCAAAAATTTAAATCCTTACCCCTCCAATGGTCAAATGGATAAATTTTCTACCCAACTTAGTTTACAAATGTGAAATTTTCTAGGCTATTAATTTGTATCCACACCTTCAAAATAATGGTTTCTTGATATCACACTCATACCTATCCATACCAATAGATTGTCAACCTAGATTGGATTGACATGCCCATGAATCTTTCTAATTTAGCTCACTTTTTTCCTAAAGCAAATCAATCAAAGCATGCCAAATATTTAGTGCAACTTTATGCCTATTTGGAAATTATTTTTTCCTCAATTAGCTATTTGCATGTAGATTTCATTATTTTACATTCCTCTCTTCTTCTTTAATCCCAAAAATCTACAAATTAGGCATCTTTCCTTCAATGAAAATAAGCAATTTATTATTCCGAGAGGCGTTCCTACATGTGCATATAGGGAGATGGGAGGCAAAGAGGTCATACATGTCACGTTGTAAACAATTTTTTTTTTTTTTTTTAAATCTGACATTAATAAAAGCATTTAAAATATTTAAACTAAAACAACTAACTAACCAACCATTGCAAATATTTAAAATATTTAAGCTAAAAAAATATAATATATATAATAATATATGTTATCAATCTCGAGGTGCCTATCTCATTTCTTGGGGGTGTGATCTCCAAGATTGGTGCCTTAGGATTGATAACTCTCGATTTTTTTAGATATATATCCTTTATATCTAAGCTAGTCATAGAACAAAGTCCTAAAAATCCATTTAACAATTTGATAACCCTGTTTTAGGTTATTTGAAGTATTTTAAAGAATTTTTTCTACCTTTGAGCATCATCAATATTTGCATGTATGCTTGATGTTATTTCTAACCATCTCCAAAGTGACAAAGGTAATGCTTCTTTCCCACTATTTCTTTTTATGGATCACAACCTTTCATTAATTCTTTTTATTTTATTCATAAAGCATTGTGGATCTATTTACTAAATTTTATTCTTTCAAGATATTTTATCTATTTAATTTACTCATTTTAATATACCAGTTTTGTTTACATAAGACTTGTCAAACTTGCTCTAGTTACCTTGCAAGAATTTTTAGGTATTATCTAGGAATCCTCCATCATCGTTTTGTTGTAGGATATGAAAAATTATATCCTAACTTGGCATTTTCAACAACATACATTTATCTAGAAATATCTAGGAATATTCCATCGTCGTTTTGTAGTAGTTACATTTCTATTTTATTTAGTTTATATATTTCCAAAAGGTTAAATTATATTTTGTAAAAATAATTGGGGGCTTGATTGTAAACAAGGAAGCTTAACACCTTCCCAACCATTAATCAAGCCCTATAAATACTAACAACTCTATCATTTTCTCTTTATTAGTTTTTTTATTTTCAAATTTATAGGTAAATAGGTGATGAAGTTATCATAGTTTGTGAATAGGTGCATAGGTAGAAAACCTATCTCATATAGTGAAACAGAGTCCAAATGATGAATTTATCCTTTACAAGATCTTGAGTACCTTTGTTCTAATTTTCCTTTCAACATTAATCTAATGTTATTGTTCTCCTTATATTTTAATATAGTTATTCATTAATAGTATAAATCAAAGAATTTAAGATGCATTCCTACACATATTTACTTTAATAAAAAAATATTAAGAGGAATATCCTTTTAACACTCATTAGGAATAAAATTAAAAGTACATATAGCTTGTATATAAGCTAGAACATTGTTTTCGTGTATTTCTCTTGTGCTCTCGCTTGAAACTAAAGAATATTTCTTATTTATCATAGTCTAGGTATAGTTTTTATAATGAATTAAAAGTGCATATAGTACTTAGACACTATTTATTGCAACATTGTATTCTTTGCATCACATTTTAGAATATTCCAATCAAATTTAAATAGTTATTTAAAATTATATTTACTATAAACTTAGGTGTTTTCTTAGTTGAACATATCAAAATATAGGATTTATATTGAAACTATAAAACACTCTGGGTGAACCCTTGATCCCCACAAAATAACTCAAATAATAATGGAATTTAGAAAATAATCTTTGTTTGAGTGTGAAACTTTAGGATTGGAGATCAGTATCCCTCAATCTAGGTTTACATATTTGGTTGACTTGACATGAACACCACATGGTATTGAAACCTTTGGCCTAAAAATTTTAATAAAGTTTTAAAAGTTTACTACACTTTAATTAAATACCATCTAAATTATTTCCTTAGAATAAATCACATTAATAAAATATAATAAGAATATAACCAAAATGTTAGTCCTATTGGAGGATGGATAATTACCCATTCATTAAACTATCATACAAATATTGAGAGTTATCTCTCTTGGAAAGTATAAAATGGTGGGCTAACAAGAACCATAAGGAGGGTTGGTTATCTCTTGGAAATATAAGGGTTTTGAAACACTTTATTATTATTTTGTAATCAACTTTGTAAATAAAACCATAGATAAATTAACTCATTTTCCAAGCATGTTTGATCAAAAAACTCCTTACATAACCATAAATGTAACTTGTTAAATTTCACATAATATAGACTAAATAAAACAAAGTACATGCAAGAAATAACAAATTTAAGGCTAAAACAAGGAAACTAGCATATCAAATTTTTGTTTCTATCGCTCATAGCAGCTGCTCTGCTAGCCACTATCAATGTTCATGGCTAATCATGTGGGTCGCTATTGAAAATAGTAGTCACATATAATATTTTTTTCTCTTGAAATATTTTCTTGATGATGCTCAATTTCCTTGACAAATTGATGTTCAAGGATCGCCTGTGTCTCAGAACACAAAATTATTGGTAAATTATTTTGTATTTGTAGTTGATTGATTGAAAATGGTAAGCTTGCTCCTCAAGACTTTGGAATATCCATTGATGTAGCAATAGTTATCATTCCCCAATTGGATAACACTTTGATACTCCTTAAGGGATACAAAATTGTTCTTCAATTTGAGAAGGCTTCACTATAATGAATTTGGGATCAATATAATAGAAATTGCTCAATTTAGAGAGGCCTTAAATAAACATCCCTGAGTAATCACCTTGGCTTATCAAGAAATTCAAGATCAAGAACCAACTAGCATGAAGCAGTTAGGAGGAAATTTTTAGAAGCTTCGCAACCAAAACTATTCAAGAACTGTTGCAAATTGGTTAAATGCAATTTTATTTTCTCAACTGGGGGAGCCTGAGTTGGCTATATCTTAGCATAGCTAGGGGTAGGATACCCTTAGCTACTATCAATAGGTACAACTAGCTCTTAGTTTCTTTAATCATCAATGACTGGGATTTTAGCCACTATTGACATCAGCAAATAAGATTGCATAGGACTATATTACCCTAAATGAGTTATTAGAACCACTGTTTAGTCTTGGAAAGGTAAAAAAATCATTCATATGATCTAAAGAGACGTCCATATGAGTTGTGTCCTAAACATGATGTGTTTTAGATGTCTACATGTTCATAGTCACCAACTTAACATATAAACTAAACCCTAAGGATATTATACTATAAATGTACAACCATAATGCTTAATCATTTATTGCTACATTACATAGTAGAGAATATCTTTTTTTCTCATTATCATATCATATAGTTTAACAAATTTAATTTGGCATATAATCTCATCTTAAAGTAGGGATTAGGGATTTTATTATACTTTCATTCTTCTTATTTAATGACTTACATGTTCTATTGTTAATAAGTTAACTGAGAGATATAAAAAACATTTCTTAAGAGTTCATGATCACCCTAACCCTTGGAAATGGTAAATGATCATACATTATCTATATCATAAAACATGGGTGGCTATACAAGTAGATGTATGAACCCTTTAGTTGATATTTTTCTCTATGTAACTATTATTAACATGCTAGAAAGTACATTTAGGTAAACATACGGTTAATCTCTTAAAAATATTTTTGTTCTTTAATGTATATTGATATATGAAGTTGGATAGAATCAAAGACGATGAAATAATAGTAAAATAATATCATTCTAAATTGGAGAAATTGAGTTTGAAGTCCTAAATTATTTTCACATTTAATTTTCTATGTATCTACTATGATACTATATTATAGTTATCAATACTTTTATATAAAATCAATTATTGTTATGGACTAGTTTATAGAAAATATACCATTTTGGATCTAAAGATATAAGATATTTTTAAATTATCCATTGCTAGATTAAAACTATAAGATACAAATAAATCCCACAAAAACATAGAGCTAAAAAAATAAATCTAGCCATAAAAAGAAGCTAATAACTCTCTGTTTTTTATGATTTTTTTTTAACAAGTTAAGCTTGGATAGATTTGGTCAAAGATAAATTTTCATATATATATATATATATATATATATATATATATATATAGATATTAATGTTCCAACATAAACATTAAGAATTCTAAGAAGCATAAATAATCATTTATATCTAGAAGTGTTCAGGAAATGAGACACACTATTGAGGCTTTTGTGTAACTGAAACACGTTTCTATAATTTTGAATAAATTTTAGTGATACATCATTTGTAGTTTCAAAATATGTTAAATTATAGATTATATTATTTTAAAATAGAAAATTTATTTTTTATTTTTTCAATATTGTAAAATTATACTATTTTCTCATACATAATTTTTATTAGCCACAATAGCCAATTACATGTTAAGATGATAAGTCCTAATAGTGCTTAATATTTTTAATGTAAATACATATGTTTTATGATCAAGACTTTATTTTTACACTATACAAGCAAAGGTTTTTGTTGAATTCTTTTAGAAATCATTTGAAAAATAAAAAATTATAATAAATATGCTATGTCACATTAAAATTCAAGTACATCACCAATGTTGGGTCAAAAATAAAAAAGTGTATTTGCTAAATAACATTCAATTAAATATTTTCACGTCAATACAATGTTATATATATATATATACATATATATATGTATATATGTATGTATATATATATATATATATATGTGTGTGTGTATGTATGTATATATATACATATATATGTATATATATATATATGTACGTATATATATATATATATATATATATATATATATATATATATATATATATATATATATATATATATATATATATACATATATATATATATACATATATATGTATATGTATATGTATGTATATATATACATATATATATGTATCTATTATATATATATATATATATTTTATTGACATGAAAATATTTAATTGAATGTTATTTAGCAAATACACTTTTTTATATTTGGCCCAACATTATTGATGTACTTGAATTTATAATGTGACATAGCATATTTATTATAATTTTTTATTTTACAAATGATTTCTAAAAGAATTCAACAAAAACCTTTGCTTGTATAGTATAAAAACAAAGTCTTGATCATAAAAATATGTATCTACATTAAAAATATTGAGCACTATTAGGACTTATCATCTTAACATGTCTATTGTGGCTAATAAAAATTATGTATGAGAAAATAGTATAATTTTACAATATTGAAAAAATAAAAAATAAATTTTCTATTTTAAAATAATATAATCTATAATTTAACATATTTTCAAACTACAAATGATGTATCACTAAAATTTATTCAAAATTATAGAAACGTGTTTCAGTTACACAAAAGCCTCAATAGTGTGTCTCATTTCCTGAACACTTATAGATATAGATGATTATTTCTCCTTCTTAGAATTCTTAAAGTTTATGTTGGAACATGTATTCCTTCCTCTCACCCTTTATATAATGGAAATAATACAATTTTACCATACACTTGAGTATTGTATATTATAGTCACTCCTCCATTGAAACCTTGAAGTATCAACTTTTAATGTAATTAGAGAAGTTATGATGAATGAAAAAATACATGCACCTATTTTGAGGGTTATTTTTTATTTTTTTGCGACCTTGATTATCATCCACAATTTTGAAAAGTAACAATAAATATAAATTTTTTGCTTTTGTTGATATTTTCAAAGCACATAATTAGACTTAAAACATTATTAAAATACTATGTTGTCATGTACTTCAAGAAAATTTCTAGTAAAAATTGAAATTTAGGTATGTATAAATATTGAAGAGGAATTTGAGGTAGCTTTACATTATCTCATTTATGTTGACTAAACCCAATATTTGAGTAAGTGTTAACCTAAATTTATTATAAGATTAAATGTTATTTATTTTAGTTCATACATTTTAAGCTAAATTTCACATAATTTATATTTTATTTAATTTATATATTTGAACATGTTGGATACTAAAAACAAATGAGTAATCACTTGTGTTAAAAGAAAAATGAAGGTTATGATCCTTAAATTTGGAACTAAACTTTAGATTAATTAGAAGAATCTGATAGAAACAGATCAACCACTAAAAAGGAATTCCAAGAAAAGGTTTTCTTTTTCAGGATTAAAAAGGATTGATAATATATCATTTTTTGTAGAGAATAAACATGGTGATGACAATTATGAAATATATAAGTAATGCTATTTTTATTTTATAACTGTATTAACTTAGTTATATACATACATACATATATAGGTAGATATATATCTAGTATTAGAAGAGAGCAATAGTTGGAAGAGAGATAGAAAAAAACTAGGGGCAAATAGGATTTTAGAAGGGAATGGAGGTGGAGATACTGAACGAATAAGGGATTCAAAAGATAGAATGACAGTAGGGAAAAATAAAATAGAACAACAACTAAAGGCTAGCAATACAATAAATTATGGAAAAAACGAATCACAAGATGAAGAAAGGGTGTACAATGAAGATGGTGGCCAGAATAAAAATGATGGAGACATGACGGGGTTCAATAGTAAAAAACTAACAAAATAGCCAATTTTTTCAAAAATTTCCATAGTAGAACTCCTAAACAAGGGTAAAGTGGAACAAATATTGGATAAATACATGTTATATGGAATAATATGCAATGAAAAAGTAGTAGTAGAGTACTTAGAGGGACTACATGAACATTCAAAGGAACCAACATTTTATTACCAAGAGGAGATTTTGGAACTTTGGAATAAAATAACAAAGAATTTCACAAACTAGACCCAAAAATAAGTGGAGGGAAGTATAATAGAAGTAGATATAAAATAAAATATTCCAAACTCAACACTAATGCAAGACAAAGAAATTCTAAATTAAAACACCTCTTGTTTAAATAAAGGAATAGGTAAGAGGAAAATTTGTATCAAAAAATGAAAGGAGATAGTTAAAATGGTGGCGATGGGGAGGGAGATTTGATGCTTGAATAAATTTTACCATTGAACTATAAATATTTGGTGGGAAGGTTCATGGGATGTTGGATGAAAATAAAAACTCTTTGTAATTGGATAAAGTCAATATGGTTCAATTTGCTATGATATCTCCCAATATACCATGTAATGACAAAAGTTTGGGTAGCTTTTGTATTAAAGAAAGCAAAAAATGTGAAAACTATAAAAAAAAAAGATGGATAGGTGACCATGGTATCCTTGCTCTAAAAAATTAGACACCTGGGTTTGATCCTCACTCAAAGAGGATAACCACCCATTCCATTTGGGTTAAGTTACCTACACTACCACTGGAAAATTGGAATGATAAGATGATGAGCAATATAGAAAATTTTTTGGAATTTTTTCTTGAACTGGACTCAAAACATTTAAATGGTATTTATAAAATTGGTTGGTCGAATAATAATGGAGATGGACCTAAGTCTAGGATTACCTAAGAATATAGAATTAGTAATAGGAAGCTCATATCACACACAGAAGTCAGATTACATTGGAGTATCATTTTTATGTATTTTTTGCCATAAATATTGATATTTTATAACATTATAACTATTGTAAATATGTATGGTCCATATAGAGATAGGTAGGCTTTCTAGGAGTATTTTTTTAGAAAATATCTTCTAAAAACTGAGAATTTAGTGGTGGGAGGGGATTTAAAATTTGTTACAAAAAGAAGTGAAATATGGGGAGGATAGGCCAAAATGGATTCACTAGCCAATTTCTTCCTTCACAAAATTTAGAGTTCTAGAATTTATAATATAGAACCAACAAATATTTATCCTACATGGAGGGACAATCAATATGGAAGTTATGTGATATCTACAATATTGGATAGATTTCTACTTTCAAAAAATATCTTAATATCTCTGATAATATGAGAAATTATGATCATTCTTAAATCCTTTTATATCTAGAAAAGGAGGAAAAACCACCAAGTACTTTCAAATTCAATCCTACCTGGCTAAGGGATGAATAATTTAAAAACATAGTAAGAATAAAATAGAGGTATTATTGTTGGAATATATTATATTATTTTCTACATGCTAATGTACCATCATGGGTACATGTTTAGATTAGGAGTTTGTCCTAGATTAGGATTTAAGTATTTACTTTATACAATATAATAATTACACAGTATGCAATGATGTAAATATGCATGTGCAGTGATGTAAATGTGCATGGTTTCCATATTTACATGAGTCCTTAAGAATAGGAATATGAAGAGTCATATGAATATGTAAGGCCAAGAGTCATTTCTCATTATATATAGGTCTTCTTGGTTTATAGAAAAGGGAGGAACTTTATAGTGCATAAGGTAGAGTAGTAGTAGATACAATGTAGAGCATTGGTGTAATATGGAGTGTTAGTGATCTCCATTTCATAGCATTGTACTATTTTCATGAGCTTTCATTAATGGCTATTTCATGAGTATTTTCTCAAGTTTCTCATGTTATTTACTTGCTTATTATATTGTTATTATCATAGTTATAAAATTGCATGTTTATTTTACTACTTGTGGTTGCATTTAATTTGAGTTTATAGCATCAAAATATAGCAATTATGACCTAACCTCATAATATATAGCCATGTTTTATTTTTCTAGTTGTAGACACCAAAAAAACACCAATTCGATTATGTGACAACAAGAACCAATAACATTGACACACATAAGCCCCTAGGGCAGCCCCTAGAGGTTAAACAGTGGTCCTAACCACTCCCACAGTAGTTTGGAAGGTTAGAGGTCAATTTGTCACTTTTTTTGCACTTTGCTCTCTATTCATCCCACCCTAGGACGATTACAAACTGATATTCATCCCACCCAGGGACGGTTATCAGAATTCACCCCAGGGTGGGGCGAATAGTAGGTTTGACTGGAAAAAAGTCAAACCTCGATAGGTCCGCCAGTTAACTACAGCTTCAAGCCATGCAATTGTGAGGAACGACTTCAAATCAAGGAGAGAGACTTCAGTCATGCATGTCTTTGATTTTGGAGGCCTCATGCAAGGAGACTCTAAATCAAGGAATAATATTTTCTCTCAAAATAAGACAAGCAACTCAAGTGGCGCCCTCTCATGCACATTCAAAGAGAGAGACCCTAGGTCTATAAATTGGTGAGTCTTCTCACACAAAAAAAAGAACAGAGAGGATATTTTGGAGCAACGAAGTGCTACCAAATTATATCCTCACCCATCGATTGTGCTTTTACATCCTTGATCTCTCTTTTGGAGGGAGATTATTGGGTGATTATTGGAAGCGCAATCCGAAACCAAACCCAAACATTTGGCCACAATATCCCATAAAATTTGTTGACACAACCCCATAAAATTTTTTGGACCCATACCAAGTGGATTAGTGCTAAAAAAGAGTCCCAAACGGTGGGCATCCTGCCCCCGGGTGCCCCCCAAACTGTCGTAGTCCTAATCACCCCACCCTAGAGTGATTAGAAATTTGTGGTAGATTTCCTTGATTTTTCTTTTGCATCTGATTCTAGGTTGTTTACATATGCTTTCATTTAAATTTCATGTGATTCTGACAAGTTTTGATCATGCTTTTATCATTTCCCGCTTTCACTAACATGCAGGTAACATCATTATATTATGGGCTATAGAGGCCAAATTGGAAAAATATGACCATCTGAGTCATCCCAAAATACCCTGTTTTACCTAATACCAACTCTACAGGTGATTTGGAGGCTTTTGGACCTGACATTTAGGAGGTGGCTCTTGGATAGGTTATGATAGTTCTAATCGTCCCACCCCGGAGCGATTAGAAATCTATGCAAAATTTTTGGATTGTTCCTTTTGTAGTGGCTTCTTGGTAAGGTTTTATTGCTTCTGTCAAATTTTTAGCTCATTCTGATATGTTTCAGTTATCGCTTTAATCATTTTATGCATACACTGACCGCAGGCTTGGGGATTGCATGTTTCATTTTATCTATAGGTGCTACTGATTGTTTTCTATTTCCTTGAATGTAGGGTCTCAACATTAGAGGAGCATCAAGGAGTCAAGACTCATCAACGCAAGTGGCGATGATGTTTGATCCACCCATTTTACGTGTGGGTACACAAAAGAAAGTGTATTAATCCGTGGTGTAATAGAGCCATACTTAACGCTCCTAGTCCCCAAAATGGAGGAGACGTATTGTAACATGATGTTTAAATAAAATTAATAAAAAGGGTTGTAATCGAAATTTGCTTTCTATTTGGTTTCAATTGATTTATGTTTCCCCTTTCATGTGTTTCAGTTCATAGGGATTAGCATTACGTTTCACTTTTGCATACATCGCACTTGGGATTTCTGCTTTTTGTTTCTGTATCCTTGTGCTTTTAGTGGTGATCATGGTGGGACCTTGTCCTATATTTTTGAGATCAAAAATATGATTAAAACTTTTTTGTTTTTGCTTGCAGGTACCAAGTTTTCAAAATCTCGACTACTGTTCGTTCCAATCTATGACGAATACAGAGCTAAAATTTGTGCCACCCTTGGACGAATGGGCATTCATCCCACCCTGTGACTAATACAAAACTATTATTCATCCCACCCAGGAGTGAATAGCTCTCTGTGTAGTTTTAGGGTAGAAATTTAGAGGCATCTAATTTGGGCAGAGAAGAGGTAGGGGTCCTAAACACCTTCTATCATTTTTTGCTTTTTGTTTTCTGGTTATTTTCTTGCATAGGAGAGTTTGGATGCTTGTTTTATTCATTTATGAAAATTAAAAATAATCCCACACACCATGTGGTAATTGAAACAACAATGAGTTGGTCATAAAACCCCAACCCTTTATCAAGACCAACGGTGGATTTCATCACCACCTTGGCTTGAAATATTGCATACATAACCTTGATCACGACTGTTGTTAGACGTAAATCCTGATGAAAGCTGACCAAGTGGAGTGGGGGTGATTTCCAATGCATGAGGATAAGTCTTCTATGGTAGGTGTCATAAACAAAGTGATTCCCCTTTCGTACCGCCTATGTTCCACGTACCATCTGCTCTCACGTACCAATAGTTTCCCTCATGTAAGGGCGGGTATATAGAGAGGTTGGTATATCGGCATGTAAATGGTATATTGAAGGGGCAACCATTTTTGGTAGTCATAAGAGCCATCATATTGCATTTAAATGTTCTTTACAAAAGCTTTCAAAATAAAAATCAAAACACACTAAACCAGATTTAGGGCACACTTTTAATCTTTAAACGATATAATCATTTCTTTGTGTGTGTGATATTTTCTATTTAGTGTAGCATAAAATTATAAAAAGACATAAAAAATGTACACATATTTAGGTAAACATCACCATGGTGTACACCCATAGTCGAGCCCAATCATGGGTAGGAGCTGTAGAGAGTGCACAAAGGGGGACAAGTCACCTTCGATATAGTCCTGAGGACTTGGTCATCCCGCCTTGGCGGCCTGACACACAAGATAGTCCACATCATGCCATTACATAATAGGACTATAGAGGCACCTCTTTGAGGGGCACCCCCACTCAACATACATCCTTTCAAGAGGACATACACATGGCACTCAACATAGACATGAGGGCTCCCTTAGATGCTCGTTATGAGTGGCCTACTGATGAAGCGCTAGAGCAACATAGGGTCCATAAGGAGGGGACACATGATTTTTTCATCCCTCCTTTACCCCTTATTACTATTAGAAACACTAGACAAAATCTAGAGCACAAGGCTCTTCAAACAGGGCAAGCCAATTCTGCCCACCCCTTTCACACATACAAAAGGGAGTACAAGGAAGACCACTACATTCCTTAAGAGAAATAAATAGCATGGGAGTAATGCGCCTCTGCACCTGCTATGTATCAGGATCACCCAATGAGGCCATAGCCCCGGGTGAATGCCGCTAACCTTGACAGAGGAAAGCAACCCATAGGGATCTCGGATCACCACAACCGAGATAGACATGTAGGAGAGGCATATAGGCTTCCTAAATACAAGATTATGGAACAAATTGACCTGGCATTTGCCAAAAATGCTTCCTACCAAGCACAAATTATGCAACTTAGGCAAGATCAACAATAGTTAGAGCATCTGTACCACCTTAGCAAAGAGCACATTCGATGTTAGACAGATGAATTGCTCCAAAAAAATGTTATTGAGAGGGTCCCAACCCCTCGTGTGCATAAGGTAGAATTGTGTGAGAGGCACAACCCATTGGTGTAATACTGGTCCCCATGACCTTATCAAATATTACCTCCAAGACCTCCTAGACCTGAGTGAGAGGCCACTCCTAGGAACAACGATGGGCACCGCCCATGGGGACCCACCCATGGTTATAGATCTCATATAGAAAATCCTCAAGAATTCTATGAGGAGTGTGAGCAAGAAGAAGAGTGGGCTGAAATGCCCTACCAAGGTAGATGGGTTGCTATCCGGCCACCCCTCCATAGGTCTCAAGTTTCCCAAAACCCCCAATGGGAGCAAACCAAGGAGGAAAATATCAAATCCTTCGATGCATATAAAGCACTTTTAGAGCACTTAGAGTCTGTGGAGACAAAGACCTATGGGCCCCAAAAGCCCATGTTATGCCAGCTCCGTAGTCACCTTGTGCATCCATCAGTGCCAGCACCCCCATACCCTAAACACTTTAAACTGCCCCAATTGGCAGTCTTTAGAGGGGAGGATGATGCCCAAGAGCACGTGAAAATATTCGTGAGCTAATGCTTTGGCATTCAGCACATAGATGCTTTATTTCTAAGAACATTTATAACCACGTTTGTAGGCCCTACCTCGAATTGGTTCACTCAATTGCCAAAACATAGCATCAGTAACTTGGATCAGCTAGTGGATGCGTTCCTCAAATGCTTCACCTTCAACACCAAGAAAAATGTGTCACTAAGTGACCTAGCTAGCCTCAAGCAGTATGAGGAAGAAACCATGGTGGCCTATGGGAATCGATGGAGGACGTTGCTTTCAAAGCTACCCTACCTCCCTCCCATGTTCGAACTGACCCAAATGTTCTCAAAGAGATGTTTGAGATCGATCTCCATGCTATTGTAGCTGCAACAATATGCCAATTTAGAGGAAGCCCTGGCACAAACCAGAATCATTGAGGAGATCAAGATTCAAGATGGCAATATTACCAAGCCAAAGAAGAAAGAGTGGTCTAAAAACACCAAGACAGGGACCATGCAACCGAAAACTATTATGGTCAATCAGGTTGTTATAAACATCCTTAAGTCTATACAATAAACACAACCCCAAAAGGCTAACTATCAGGCAGTGCCTCTTCACAGTTATGATAGAGAAAATTAGAGGCAAGAACAAAATTAGCAACGTCACCCTAGGCAACAATTCACACCTTACACAGAGTCTAGGGACTCCCTATTTGACCACTTGTCAATGGCAAACTTGATCAACCTGCCCGAGATTCAAACCATAGACTCCAATGTGCCAAAACCTAAGGGGTACAGGGAGGACTTGTACTCTAGGTTCCATAGATGAAAGGGACATGACCTTAATGCATGTTGGAAGTTTAAAAGCTTGGTGCAAGACCTAATCGACAATAAGACGCTGGCAGTGGACAACTCCATAGTGCCAAACAACCAACATATGGGAGTCTTCAGAGACCCCCTACCTACCCATGATGCACAGGAAAAACCCCTTCAAGTCAACAAGGTGACACAAAATTGCCCCATGCAAGGGTATGTAGGGATGATAAGCATAGTGACTATGAATAGGAGGTACCCAGGAGTTGCCCCTGCGACAACCACAAGAGAGGTTCCATTGACGTCACAACATCAATAGAACCCTACACAACCTCCCCTACATAGACCAGTGGCCATGATTCGAACTAGACTTACCCAAAGTCTAAGGACCATGTTGGCTAGGCTCTCCATATATGAGCTCATTCAAAAATCAGTGCCCCATTGGGAGGCTCTAATGGAGATATTAAAAGCCATCGAGTTGTAGCCCCATGAAGCAAACTATTTTAAAAAAATTTTGGGACATGTAAAACAATGTACAGAACCAGTCATCACCTTTAGAGAAGACGAATTGAAATTAGTGACTGGTGATGTGGCGGATCCACCCCTGCATGTCATTGCGTGGGTCAACGGGATTCCATATAAGAGGGTGTTGGTGGACACCAGATCATCCAGTAATATAATTACAATAGTAGCATTGAAACATTTGAAGTTGCCGATATCTCACATCGTGGCCTCCACCTATACTCTTTGAGAGTTCAATGATGCAATATGCTCGACAGTTGGCACAATTGTCCTACCCATCCAAGTGGAAAAAAATACTATTCATACATTGTTCCACATCTTGGAAGGTGAGATGGCTTATAATATCTTGCTGGTCCGATCGTGGATCAGGGACATGAAGTGTGTCCCTTCAATAGCTCATCAGTGCCTAAAGTATACATTTGAAGGACAGGTGCATGTAGTCCCGATAGACTTAGAGCCCTTCAAGTACTGTAATACGATGCAGCTAATGCTATAATCTATCCTTCCATAAAAGTATTTGGATTTTTAGTTGAATCCATCTAACCAGGGTCCAATTCCACATGCATCCCCACTATCAAGTCCATCAAATCCCCAATCGGGTCTATCTTCCTCATCTGGTCCTTCACCAACAATGCCACCTATGAGAACCACATCGAAGGACAAGGGAAAGAAACCCCTAGAATAGGAACCACCCCTCATCTCAACCATCTCTACTAAAGAGATGCCTAGCCGAATGGAAGTCGAGATGCCTAGTTCACCCTACATGGAGTGGACTTAGGAAGAACTCCCATTCACTCCCCCTCAACCGCCAACGATCACCATTGAGATGGCCAACACAAGCCTAGGGTAGTATCTAGTGTGGAACATCATAGCAACACCCACACTTGAGTCCATGCAGGATATGGGGAGACCTCGACTCCCCATCGGCTTTGTGGTTCCTCTAGGTTACCCACCCAATTAGACAAACTTTGTTTATGGGGGACTGGATAATGGCATTGAACCTTACATGTAAGAAGACAAATATTAAGAGCCCTTTGATGAGGACGTCAACTATTTTTCCAACCCAGATTTCACTTTGAAATATCTTGTCCAATGTAATTGGCATGGATATGGGGTGGGTAGGTATGAGCAAGGAGTGCGTGTTCTTTGCCAACCAAGATATCAAATGTCGTACGACAAGTCAGGAGTAGGGTTCAACCACCCCCTACCCCTGGACATCTTGGTAGAGAACATGCAAGGCCTAGGGATAGGCACCAAGGATGGGTTGGCATTAGATCCATATGCCAATCCTAACACAACATATACATTGGGGGATTATCTCCCATTGTTAATAACCAACCTTGTTGACCTTCACAACCCTTTCCCTTCGGTCGAAAAAGGAGAATGTTCGAGAACTGACATACAAGATGGATATAGACAAGACCAAGAAGGGTCTTCAGAGGATGCGTCAGAGTATGAGGTAGCGCCTTGGGATCCTTTTGAGTCTGATAGCAATCATTCACAAGTGACTCCCATGGATGATTATCATGAGAGCTTCATGACAATTTTCCCTTTAGATGCTCCAATCGAGCATATGCCACCTCAAGAGAATCAGGTCCCCCTACAAATATCGAAACAACCTCGATGGGACCACTTTAATTTTCTCGAGCGGGACGAGCCTCACTTGTTGCAAATAGTTGTTGGAGCCAATGAAGGCCTTTGGATCTCTGATAGTGATTCTGAAGATGAAAATGAGATGGCCTATCTCAATCACATGCGGAAAATGCAACAACAATATCCCTTGGACATAGACGACATGTTTTAACAGTTACACATAGGGCCAAGGCATAGGTGGCACCTAAACTAGGTGTAGTTGGACCAATTACTACACCCACAACTCCAGTTATATAGAGAACATATTTCGCTTGGAGACCCTATAGAGCCAGTAGTGCCTAGGGGGGACCCTATCCTTTTATCTACACATAGGGTCGATCCATTTGTGCTATTACCCACAGATCCAGATTTGGAGCACAAAGATCACCTACGATGTCCAAGTCACCACACCCACGGTAATGGAGACCAAAATAATTTTATCAACATGATCTCCATTGACTTAACTGCCCCCATCCACAATCCAACTGACCCAACATGGTCATTGCATTTAGACCTAGATGCTATATATTGGGATCATGCTGACACATCACCATCCCCATTAGAGTACTGGCCTTGCGGTGGGATGTTCCATTTCATCCCAGGACAAACATAGGATGTCTTCCATGCTGAAGAGAAACCTGACGTTCCAAACGATGATCTAAATTCAGAAAACAATATCCACCTAATCCCAACTCCACACTAGTTGGAGGACAGGTCCCACATGTCAGTCGAGGAGATGAATGATGTAGACATCGGCTCTGATCCAATAAATTTGCAAATCATCAATCTGGGGGTAAGTATATACCTCGAAGAGCAAGCCGACTACATTGCCCTTCTCAAATACAAGAAGGCGGTTTTTGCATGGTCCTACAAAGACATGTTGGGGATAGATCTACAGCTAGTCATGCATAATCTTATGCTTGATCCAATAGTTATGCCGGTGAAGAAAAAACTATGTAATATGAATCCAACAGTAGCCTTAATGGTAAAATATGAGCTACAAAAGTTGTTGGATGCACAATTTGTCATTTGCATGGATTACCCACCATGGTTGTCTAACATGGTGCCCATCAAAAAGCTTGATGGGAGGATTCACATATACACTAATTTTTGAGATGTAAACAAAGCGAGTCCTAAGGATGATTTCCCCTTGCCCAGCATCGATGCATTGGTAGACACTACAATGGGCCATGAAATGCTTTCCCTCATGGATGGTTTCTCGAGATACAATTAGATTCGTATCAATCTCGAGGACCAACTAAAAATGGCATTCACAACACCTTGGGGGATATTTTATTATAAGGTCATGCCATTTGGCCTTAAAAATGCTAGTGCCACATACCAACATGCCATGACATACATCTTCCATGATCACATGCATAAAAATTTGGAATATTACATGGACTATTTGTTGGCCAAATATCTTTTGCGCCCAGATCATCTCGATGACTTAAGCAAGATCCTCAATCGCCTCATTGAACATAAAGTTAGACTAAACCCCAAGAAGTGCGTATTTGGCATCACATCTAGAAATATCTTGGGTTACATAGTCTCCAAATGAGGAATCGAGGTAGACCCACACAAAGTCAAGGCAATCCTTGAAATGCTTCCCCCAACTACCATCAAGCAGCTCAAAAGCCTACAGGGAAAGGTCGTGTCAATCAAGCGCTTCATAGCGCAGCTATCTGACAAGTGTTGACCCATGAATAAATTATTACACAAAGGGGTAGCATTTCATTGGGATTATGAGTGCCAGTTAGCCTTTTATGATATTAAAAAATACTTGGATTTGTCACTAGTATTGCCACCACCTAGACTAGGAGTGTCGTTCTACTTATACATCTCAGCTGCTGAGGTGGCACTGGGTGCCATGCTATCCTAGAAAACTGAACTACACAATGAACAGGCTAATTACTATATTAGCCACACCCTGGTCAGTTATGAACTTAACTATGCATACATTGAGAATATCTGCTTGGCAGTGGTGTTTGCTACCAAAAAGCTACGCCACTACATGCTCAACAATACAACGTATGTTGTTTCTAAGGAGAATCCATTGTGATACATGATGAGTCATACTTATCATAGTAGCTGCACAAAAAAAAGTATCATGTTGTTGACGAAGTTTGACATAGAATTCATTGGACAAAAATCCATAAAAGGTTATGTCATCAACGATCAACTAGTGGAGGATCCTCTTGAATATGATTAGCCTCTGATCATAGAACTACCTGATGATGGGGTCTTCCATGTTTTAGGATCGCCATATTCTAATGAGCCTAAGTATCAGGCTGACATGACCTTATTCTTCGATGGTTCTAAATGTGAGCAAGGAGGTGGTGCGGGAATTGTATTCTACACACCGCAAGGGGACCCAATGCCTCTATCATTTAAATTAGACTTCCCATGCACCAAAAACAATGTAGAATACGAAGCCTTGCTCATATGTCTTTAGAAAAAAATCACCATGAACATCAAATGTTTAAACATTTTTGGTGATTCACTGCTAATTGTCAATCAAGTCAAAGGGGCATTCCAATGTAAATGCCCAGTTCTGCAGGCATACAAAGCCCTTGTGGACAAATTCTTAGCGCAACTTGAATGGTATGACATCAAGGCACTCCCTCGATCATCAAATCATTTTGCAGACACTATGGCCTCCTTGGGGTCATTAATCTCGCAAGACCCTTCCGGTGAGATGACAACCATTCAAGTCAAAACATTATCACAATATGTGATGGAGTGTGCAAGCTCTGACCTAACACTAGGAATCCACCTAATCCATATTGAACCATATCAGGATAGGTTCTCTTGAATCCATGATTGTTTGACTCAAGCCAACTGGGGGTCCTTGTTCTCCCTAACCCCTCTTAATAGCAACACAACGTTGTTTTTACAAGTTCTTTCCCGCTCAGCTTTTTCTAGGGATGAACTTCAAGAGGGATTGGTTGTTCATACCATCGAGGTTTCTGATCAACAAGATTGGTACACACCTATTAGATATTACCTCAAGTTAGGTAACCTCCCGCTTGGATTGACATAAGCCAAAAAAATATCATTTAAACAAAAAGTAGAAAAACATGTCTTTCTAGGAGACATTTTGTATCGTCGGAGCTATGAAGGAATCCTCCTCTATTGCTTGGACTAGTAGGAGTTTGCTTGGGTGATCACCCAAGCCCACGATGGTATGTGCAATGGCCACTTCAGCGGTATGGCCATCGCAAAGTGCATTCTCCGCATGGGCTATTATTGGCCATATTTAGAGCAATATTATTGCACATATGTAAAGAAGTGTGTCAAGTGTTAACACCATGCCAATTTGACACACATACCTTCTCTGGTCTTGCAACCAATTCAATCGGCTTGGCATTTTTTGTAGTGGGGATTTGATCTAATAAAAAATATCTCCCCTGCATCGTCAAGTCATCACACATTCATCATAATGGCCACAGAGTACTTCACCAAGTGGGTGGAAGCAATTTCGCTAACCTCTACGACTGGAACTTACATTGCGGAGTTTATTTTACATAACATCATATGTCATTTTGGTATTCCATCCAAGATAATATCGGATAATAGGAAATCATTCAAGAACAAATACATGCATGCTTTGACCATAAAGTACAAAATTTAGCATAGTTTTTTGACACCCTATTATCCATAGGAGAATGGGCAAGTAGAGGCATCAAATAAAATGCTAGTCACCATCCTCAAAAAGACCGTCGTGCATAGTCATAAAGATTGGCACATTCAAATCTTGCTTGCCCTATGGGCTTATCACACTAGCATTCGGATTCCCATTGGGGCAACTCCATTTTCACTGGTGTATGGCTCTGAGGTAGTCATGCCTCTTGAGTTAGAAGTCCCTTCACTACGCATATCAATGCAATAGTTCATCGATGATGACACTGCATGGCAGGACCTGTTAGACCAACTTACGTTGCTCGACAAATGATGCATCAATGCTCTTGAGCATCTACGTATCTATCAAGAGCAACTTAAGAAAGCATACAACATGAAGGTTCACCTAAGGGGATTTCAGGTTGGTGACTTGGTTTTAAAATAGAACCAATAGAATTCTAATTTGCCACCCCATCTAAGGGACAAGTTCATGGAAAAATGATTAGGTCCTTATGTGATTGACAATAAAATAAGACTTGGAACATACTGGCTTGCCTCTCTTAAAGGAATCAAGGAACTAGAACCCTTGAACATCAGTCATTTGAGCCCATTCCACATTTAGGAAGATAGCCATAGCCCACCTGAAATGTCCAAGGATTCCCACAATCACTTGGTCAACCCAAAACACCCCAAAGGTATTTATAAACCCTTTGGTCACACCAAAATCTCTAAGTATTTCCACAATCACTTGGTCAACCCAAAAAGCTCCAAGGATTCCCACAATCGCTTGGTCAATCCCCAAAATCTCCAAGGATTCCCACAATTTCTTGATCAACCCAAAAAACTCCAAGGATTCACACAATCGCTTGGTCAATCCCTAAAAGCTCCAAGGATTCCCATAATCGCTTGGTCAACCCAAAATGCCCCAAATGTATCTATAAACCCTTTGGTCAACCCAAAATCTCCAAGAATTCCCATAATCGCTTGGTCAACCCAAAATGACCCAAAGGTATCTATAAACCCTTTGGTCAACCCAAAAGCTCCAAGGATTTCTACAATCACTTGGTCAACCCAAAAAGCTCCAAGGATTTCCACAATCACTTGGTCAATCCCAAAATCTCCAAGGATTCCCATGATCACTTGGTCAACTCCAAAATTCCCCAAAGGTATCTATAAAACCTTTGGTCAACCCCAAAATTCCCCAAAGGTATCCATAAACCCTTTGGTCAAACCAAAAGCTCCAAGGATTCCCATAATCGCTTGGTCAATCCCAAAATGCCCCAAAGGTATCCATAAACCCTTTGGTAAAACAAAAAGCTCCAAGGATTCCCACAATCACTTAGTCAACCCAAAATGCCCCAACAGTATCTATAAACCCTTTGGTCAACCCAAAAGCTTCAAGGGTTACCATAACCGCTTGGTCAAAACAAATATTCAAAAACAAAAAAAAACAATAAAATCATCAAAAATAACAAAAAAAATTTGCATCTCAATTTCATGCATACTTGTAAAAATCAAAATACAAAAATATAAGTTGCATTAGGCATTGCATCCATACATTGCATATTTGTTGGTCATACATGTCCCAAACACCATAGACTATAATTGCTCGGCAATTCCTTCATTTTCCACATTCCACCCATTTTGTAAACACATACATCGAGAATAACACCATCCCCATTTCAAGCATAGTCAGTTGTCTCCTAATGTATGTAGGTTTTTCGTCATTCAACTGTCTTTAGATTTCTAGTCAAAAACTATATAAAGTTAAATGAATTTTACAAGGGAAAGTTTTACTTGGGTCACGCCTCGTTATGTAACATCCCTACACAAGTTAAAACACATAAAATAATTCCCAAGTTGTGTGAACGCAAGAGAAACCTACAAAGTAGTTTAGGATACCATAGGTGAAATATTAGCCTGCTCATCCCCCTGTGCGAATGGTTTGAGAGTGCTAAGAATTGAAAAAAGGACAAGCTCTTCCCCATCAATTTCCACTAAATAAACAGTGGTTTTTACCACTATCAAGAATCCCAATCACCGTTGGTCTCCAAAGTTGTAAGGATTTGTACTACATGCCCCTGACAAGGATGGGTAGTCATCCCCAAGGCCTATAAGGACCAATGACATTCAAAAAAAAAATCCCCACAAGCCATCATCACGAACATATCCAATCACCTTTGGTCTCCAAAGTCGTAAGGATTCGTACTACACACCCATGACAAGGATGGGTAGTCATCCCCAAGGCCTAAAATATCAATGCCCTTCCTTCACAATATCCCTAATCCCATTTGGTTCCCAAAGTCATAAGGATTCATACTACACATCCCTGAACAGGATGGGTAGTCATCCCCAAGGCCTCAAAGGATCAATGTCATTCACAAGCCAAAAAACTATAAGCTCAACTTTGTAACCTAAAATGCAAAATCAAATAATAGTGGTTATCACCACTATTCCAATCCCTTGCTCAAAAATAAAAAAAAAGAGAAAAATAAACAGTGATATTCATCACTATGTATGCGAGCAAATATCCTAACACGTTGAGCAAATAAAAGACACCTGAGATTGAATCCCTGGAATTCTTAGCATTCAAAAACCATCTAGGTGATCCTCATTATAGGTTTGGTGGATAGCCTACCTGGCAATGGCGGTATCCTAAATGCATGATGATATGTCTATCACATTAGCTTTGCATGTGAGTAGACCAATGTTTGCATGTGGATAAGCTAGCGTATGGTACCTTATATTGTCCCATGGATTAATCTTACTAAATACAACAACGGAGTTAGTGGAGCTAATTAGGTGATCCTCAGTACAGGTTTGGTTGAAAGCCTATCTAGAACTGGCGGTATCCTAAAAAATACCACATAAATGAACTCAATTGCACACACAGGGATGTGAAATAAATTGGTGAAACTGAAGTCTGATTTATACCTTATTCAAAATTCTTATGAGATAAATGTACAGTCTTGTCCAGTTAGTTAAAATATCTAAATCTCAAAAAAGATTAACTACATTTTCAAACAATTGGTACATTTCATTACTTACATCACCATCAGATAATACAAAAACAAAGTTATCACATGCAAATTCATTCCACAAAGCCATCCCATAAGTACAGTAAGCCAGTAAATCTTGTACAGTCTATGGTGCCATTGACAAGTTATCACAACTCATTGCATTCATAATACCACATGCATACATCATCCTAAATAATCGTGCATAAATAGAAAAAAAACCACAAGTGTCTAAACACAAAGAAATTCATTTGTATATATATATATATATATATATCATCAAAAATGCTCATAGGCTACAATAGCCGGTCCTTTGACCCCATAAAAAGGAAAGGCAAAAACTCAAAAAATTCCCAAACCTAGGGCATCGACCACCATGATCACGTAGGATCGATGCGATGAGAACTACCCCCCATGGTGGCTGTTTCTAGCCCCCACATCACGCCTACTAGAGCCCCCCTCATCCAGTCACCTGCATTGAGAGGATGCTAACTGCTCCGTATAACTCCCTCTCGAATAGCACAATGATCCGCCTTTGATCAATGTAGGGATCCACCCACCGAGGCGTCTAATCTCCACCTCCAACTCTAACCGATGTTGCACAAAGTCCATCTCCCACTAGTGATACATAGCCAAATTCTCGTTGCACTATGCCAGCTACATCCGTAGGAGATCCCTCTCCCATGCAGCATCAATATCTCTCTCCCATTGGTGATACATTGCAAATGCATTCTTTAGCTCCACTAGCTATGTTCACAAGAGATCCCTCTCCCACAGTGCATCCCTGAGCTCCTCATCCTGCCTCCAGAATAGCCCCACTAATTATGAATTCTCAGCATGCAACCCTACCTCTGTGTCCTTAGAAACTTCCTGAGGCATTGGCGTCTCTGGCAGAGTAGCCTACTCTAGCTCCCACTACTCTTGAACGTCCTACATCTCTGACCAATCCATAATCGCAAAATCCCCTCCAAAATCATCCACCTCTACCATGTCCACAACCTTGAGTGGAACCCCCCATCCATATCCTGATGCATCTACATCATCAACCCCTACTGTCACCACCTCTACGCCCCTTAGAGGCCCCTGTCCTCACCATCTCTGCAAAGTCCACCACTGGTCATACTCAGTGGTAACCCCAACGTCATCCACCTCTGGGATGTCAATCACTGTATTTGAATCCTCACCCAATGGTGCAATGACTGGCTAGACCAGAGTCCTCTCATCCCCCCAATGTTGATAGATCAAGGGATCACCAAGAAACCCTTAGCGCATCCCAAACTATTGTGTCACCTGAACATAAAGGAAGAACTCTTGCTCAATACCATGCTGCCCAATCAGTCATAGCCCCCTATGTACCTGTTGGAGCCACTCTCCAACCTCAAGCCATGTTGGACAGTCTTGGTAGGAGTGCTAGAACACCTCCCCTAGAGCAAGCTGAGCAAAGACATTAGCATGGTGCCCTATGATACCTGCCCACTGTCGACTCTATCACTGCTCCTCATACTGTCGCCATAATGCCCCGTACCTGATCTCTCAGTCTACCATCTCCACCTTAGTTTTCCATGGAAACACCACCTGCCTCTCCATAGCTATGTGCTACCAAGCCCAACACTACAACAGATAGCTACATCTAATCCCCTTTTGCCTTCGACAATGGACCTTGTACAACTCATCATAGATTTGTGCCAGTAGAGTTTGTCCCCATCTCATGATCATAGGTGCCTCCATCAAACACTCCACCAACCTGAACACCACCTCTAGTAGGTTCCAAGGGAACCGTGCACCTGATGAGTCGGGTAGCAACATGTTGGAAATAAGTCCCATCAGTACTGTGTGCATCACTCCCAACACACCCCTCTCTAGCCACCATTAAACCAAGAAACTGCCAATATGGAAGTTGCCCTCTGCCCTCTCCAATGGGCTGTCTACACCCATCTCCTCCCCATGCTCAAAGTAGTGTGTTAGCACTGCTGTCCACTGATCCTATGACATCGTCTTGATTGACAGTCCGTCTATCGAAATCCACATAATCTGATAGACATCCTCCAAGGTCACTATCATCTCCCCTGTTGAGAGATGGAAGGTATTGGTCTAGGGTTACCAAAAGTTGATAAGGGCCATCAGATAGGACCGATCCCCAACCATAGGCTCTAGTCGAGTCACCTACTTGAGCCCAAGGGCATCAAGCCACTCCTAGTCAGCCAAATTCAGTGCCTCCCGTGCTTCATAGAAAACTGTCGATACACGGTACCGGATCTTCACAACCTACGAAAGAAAACAAAACAAAAACATTAAAAACCATGAAAAAATATATAGCAAAAACATGAATATACAACAATGCACAAAATAATGTACAACTAAAAATAGCTAAATAACGAACAACAAAATTCACAAAAATTCAAAAAATAAATGATTTTTTAGTTCCTAGGGTTTTTAACTCTAAGTCTAAACTGATAAATTAACCCACAACAAACAAAAAATTCAAAAACAAATTTTCAGTCCCTAGGGTTTTTAACTCTCAGGTCAATTGATAAATTAAAACAAAACACCAAAAAAAATCAAAACAACGTTTGTCAGTCCTCGGGTTTTTAACTCTACGTCTACACTGATAAATTAAAAACAAAAAAATTCAAAAATAATTTTTCAGTGCCTAGGGTTTTAACTCTAGGTCAAACTGATAAATTAACAAAAACAAAAACAATCAAAACCAATTTTTAGTTCCTAGGGTTTTTAACTCTAAGGTCAACTGATACATCAAAAAAATAAAAACAAATAAAAACAAAAAAACAACTAAGGTTAAGCGACGTTTTTAAGCTCCGTTTTACACTAAGTTTTAAAGCTAAGTTTTGATCTTTGTTCAACTAGGGTTAACTTAAGTTTTTAAGCTAAGTTTTGATTTTTATTAGACTAGGGTTTCTTTTAGTTTATCATAGATGTCAAATAAACATGGTTTCCACTAGGGTTTCAACCTACGTTTTAATGAAGCCATACAAAACACAACTTCTTTTTAGGGTTTCATTTTTAATTTGAAAAACAAAATACAAAAGAAAAAAAAACAACTAAATTGTGGTTTTCAAATTGTAACGCAAACAAACAATAAAGAGGAAGAGCACTCACTAGTCTCACTTCGACTCCACCACTTGATGATCCAGTCCGTGAACTCATGGTGGCAAGAAAAATTTGGCAACGCTTCGCTTCGTAGAATTGACCTCCTCCTCCTCAAAGCTCCAAATCACTAGGAAAAACAAATGCAAAATAGAAAATGCTAATGTTATACTGCCCGGATTGTGTTGTGTAAACCATACTCATTGTTTGTTTTCTTCTATCAATATTCATTTACATTAGTCATTTTTATTTACATTTATCATTATCATTGTGACAGGTGCTACTAAACCCTTGTTTATTTACATGTGTGCAGATTACAGGTTCTAGATTCAACAAGCTCAAAGCTCATCACGGTGGTCATGACAAACCCACCTCTCACATTGTTGTAGCATGAAGATACAAAGACACCATCCTTGATCTATAAAAGGGATTCCCCTTTGGCACATTTCTTTGTAAAATGCACAATAAAAGGGTCAAAGTGTATCAAAAGGAACTTTCTCGAACTTAATAAAATTGTGTCATTTTTATTGCAATAGTGTTGTGTTTTTATGTATACAAATTGTATTTTAATGTATATAAAAATAGACGTCGGGGTCACAAATATTCATTATCCTACTCCCTAAGAAGGCTACCATAGCTGGACCGCTCCACGGGAGGCCGGATTTTCAAGAATTTCATCCCCAAATGGCATCACAAAAAGGGTCAAAACCCAACCAAAAATAACAATAACATTTCTAAATGAAGGCGCCTTTGCTCCTGACATTCTTGGCATCCAAAATAGATGTTGGGGTCACAAATTGTCACTATCCTACTCCCTAAGAAGGCTACCATAGTCGTACCACTCCACAAGAGGATAAATTTTTGATAATTTAGCTCCGAAATGCATCACAAAATGGGTTGAAACCCACCAAAAATAGGTCAAAATGTTCAGAAACTTCTTTCGCATTGAATGGTAAACCACTGAAGGCACCCTTACCTAAGTCATCTAGGGTCAAGAGACTCATCACTTTTCTCATGTTGGTCATTCCCTCATCGATTCGTCGCTTGAGGGGGTAGTCACACTTAGTCACTAATAAAAACAAAATACCCAATCAAGGAAATAACATGCATTCAAAGGATCATTGACAAATACAATCATGCTTCTGCTTGGGGCAGCAAACAAGCAATAATCACAACCTGATAAAACACTTGGCATTTGTGAATCATGAACTCAAGGTTCTTACAGACAAAAGGTTGCACCCTTTGCCTATTCATGACTGATCAATGTCCAAGCTCAAGTAAAACGTCACCGAAAAAGGTTAATACTTGAATTAATCTCCTTAGCTCGTCAGAAGCAAGGATTCAAGAATGCATGCCCTTTCCATACTTGGGGCATCAAGAGTTGGTTAGGTTACTGAGAAACCCTAATCATTAGTGCTTTGGTTATCTATTTTTGCTCACCGTTCTGCCTTGCACAGTGCTTCCTAAAAAGAGGCATCTGTAGACACAAAAACAACACCAATCCGATTATGTGACAACAAGCACTGATCGCATTGACACACATAAGCCTCTAGGGCAGCCCCTAGAGGTTAAACAGTAGTCCTAACCACTCCCATAGCAGTTTGGAAGGTCAGAGATCAATTTGGCACCTTTTTGGTGCTTTACTCTCTACTTGTCCCACCCTGGGACAATTACAAACTCGTATTCGTCCCACCCAGGGATGATTACAAACTAGTATTCGTCCCACCCAGGGTGGGGAGAATAGTAGGTTCGACTGGCAAAAAGTCAAACCTCGATAGGTCTACCAGTTAACTATAGCTTTAGGCCATGCAATTGTGAGGAACGACTTCAAATAAAGGAGAGAAACTTTAGTCATGCATGTCTTTGATTTTGGAGGCCTCATGCAAGGAGACTCTAAATTAAGGAATAATATTTTCTCTCAAAATAGGACAAGCAACTCAAGTGGCGCCCTCGCATGCGCATTCAAAGAGAGAGACCTTAGGTCTATAAATTGGTGAGTCTTCTCACCCAAAAAAAAAGAGAACAAAGAGGAGACTTTGGAGCAATGAAGTTCTGCCAAATTATATCCTCACCCATCGATTGTGCTTTTACATCCTTGATCTCTCTTTTGGAGGGAGGTTATTGGGTGATTATTGGAAGCACAATCTAGACCCAAACCCAAAAATTTGGCCACAATATCCCACCAAATTTGTCGACACAACCCCATAAGAGGTTTTGGACCCATCCTAAGTGGATTGGTGCCGAAACAGAGTCCCAAACGGTGGGCGTCCTACCCTCGGGCACCCCCCAAATTATCGTATTCATAATCGCCCCACCTCGAAGTGATTAGAAATGTATGTCAGATTTCCTTGATTTTTATTTTACATCTGATTCTAGGTTCTTTACATATGCTATCATTTAAATTTCATGTGATTCTAACAAGTTTTGATCATGCTTTTATAATTTCCTGCTTTCACTAACACACAAGTAGCATCGTCATATTATGGGTGATAAAGGCCAAATTGGCAAAATATGACCATCTGGGTTGTCCCAAAATACCTCGTTTTACCTAACCCCAACTCTGCAAGTGATTTGGAGGCTTCTGGACCTGACATGTAGGAGGTGGCTCTTAGATAGGTTATGACAGTTCTAATCGTCCCACCCTGTAGCGATTAGAAATATGTGCAAAATTTTTAGACTGTTCCTTTTGCAGTAGCTTCCTGGTAAGTTTTTATTACTTTTGTCAAATTTTCAGCTCATTTTGATATGTTTTAGTTATCGCTTTAATCATTTTATGCATACATTGACCGCAGGCTTGGGGATCGCATGTTTCATTTTATCTACAGGTGCTACTGACTATTTTTTGTTTCCTTGAATGTAGGGTCTCGACATTAGATGAGTAGCAAGGAGTCAAGACTCATCAACGCAAGCGGCGACGATGTTTGGTCCACCCATTTTACATGTGGGCACGCGGAAGAAAGCGTATTAATCCATGTTGTAATAGAGCCACACTTAACGCTCCTAGTCCCCAAAAGGGAGGAGACGTATTGTAACATGATGTTTAAATCAAATTAATAAAAAGGGCTGTACTCAAAATTTTCTTTCTATCTTGTTTCAATTGATTTATGTTTCCCCTTTCATGCGTTTCATTTTGTAGGGCTTAGCATTACGTTTTGCTTTTGCATACATCGCACTTGGGATTTCCACTTTTTGTGTTCGTATCCTTGTGCTTTCACTAGTAATATCAAGAAAATAAAACTAGTCACTTTATGTTGGGCCAAAGCAAAATACTAGGGAGTAGAGGAAATATTTACTAAAATTGAATCTCCTCTAAATCATATTCACAATACCAGAGGTAATGAAGTTTTTTTAGAAATTGAAATCATGCAAGTCAAAGATGAATAGAAAGAATAGATATTTCATAGAATGGGAGTAGGTAAAATGGAGAATGAAAAGCAGGTTTTAATGGCTAGAATAGGGGTATGAGAATTGTTGGAAATATTGAGTGCATTGAGTTGTCGTTGATGTCAAAGGATTCATGAGGTAGAAATAATGTGATGTTAAAGGATTTATAAGAAAAAATAATGTGACGTCAAAGGATTCATGAGGTAGAAATAATTTGATAGTCAAGAATACTCTACATGGGTTTCATAGCAAGCTATGGATAAATTTCAAGGCAAGGTGTATCTCCCAAGAAAGAAAATTATTGACTGAAAAGGGTTTATAATATTTATTTTTTAAATGTTATATGAAGGTAAAAAATTAAGAAGTTTGTTGGGACAAAGAGCTAAAATAAAAAAGAATCTAAATATATATTAAAATGAGAAAAAAATATTTAAGAGGGGGTTTAGAAGGTAAATTATATAGTCAAAAGGGACAAAGGTTTAAATAAAATCCTCGGACAATATTTTGAAGGCAAAGGATCAAAAGAAAATATTATAATATTTATTAAATATTATAATATAAGGTTATAAACCCTTGGCATCAACGTCACCTTAAATACTCCCATGCAAAATCATGTGTTGACGTTTAAAGTCAATATGAAGTGCATGTAAATAAGGGATAAGGGATTTGATTTTTTACCAACTGCTTATGTTATATTTCAAATTGAATTAAAGCAAAAATCTTGTGTGATTTGAAGTGCTAAGCACCATAGAACAATAATGTGTTTGAAAGGTTTACATGTGCTATTCAATGATAAAATTTCTGAACACTTAAGATATCCTATCCAACTGAGATAGCCCATATGGTTGTGTGACTAGTGTGAAGCACTGGTAGAAGGAAGGCCATAGGTTCAAAATCCCTAGACATTATATTTGTATGCTATGCTGATTTTTTTATCCATGCACTATGATAGAGATAAATATATGTAGGTGCCTCCTTGGTTCTAAACATTGCAGTAGTGCAGGAGGTCAAGGTGCTTGTGTAAGCATTGTTTGGAAAGAGGCATGTGGGTCAAAAACCACTGAGTGTATTTTTTATTGGCATTGAAGGCAAAATTAATTTTTGAGTTGATTTTTGTGATGTGCTAAGGTTATTTGGTGTTCACAAAGTGCATTAACACTTTGAGCAAGGTAAATTAAAAATATTTTGATTATTGTAAATTTTGTATTTTTAAGGTACATTTAGAGATTTATATATTTTATAATGTGAGTTGTATATTAGGGTGTATTTTTGAATGTCATAAGATTGGAGTTATAAGGTATATTTAGTAATTTATATGTTCTGTATTGTAAATTGGATTTGGGGTGTTTTGGTGAATGATAAGTTACGAGTTATAAGGTGTAAATTGATTTAATTTCCAAGTGTAATTTTTGCATTATAGAAAAACAGATAAGCATAGCAAAAAAAAATCACATTCAAATCTAACATGGTAAAATATTAAGCGGTCCATCAGCTGGAGAATGTCCCTCAAAAACTTAATAACTATCAATCCCCATAAACTACTTCTCCACCATCTGAAGTAATCTTGAATAATATCTAAAGAACAATGTTAATAGTGGTGCTCTACTGATCTTTCACTTCCTGTAAGACAACTATAAGGTAGCGACACATATTAAAAATATTTGTTATAAATTCTTTCACGTAACATGGACACCATTCCATTATCCACCGTGAGCCTTCTTAGCAATATACACTGAAGTCTTCATGGGAAATAGATCTCAGATTACAATATTTAATCAAAAATCACTCACCATAGTTACTTGGAGCAAATATCCTCCATCATCATGGTTGGTAGCTTTGATTACTTTCCACTTAATGCTCATAAGAACCTCCACCCTAAGAATCTTGTAAAATAACTCCAATGTAGACTTGAAATACCCCTTGAAAAAAATACTAGACATGCGGTAGATATCTTAGTTTTTCAAGTAAAATACTTTGTTCAACACCCAAATTAAGTTCATATATAGCATACGAATGATGCTCATTAGCGTTCATGACAATAGTAATAGTAATTAAGTTGTAACAGTAACGGGGAGAAATCAATTCCTTGCGTGGTCGAGCAACATTCCATACAAAAATATTTAGCCATGACCTCTTCAACTTTGTGACGTAGACTCCATAAAGTCAACTCATAACCATATGGCCAACATGAGACACAGACGTAGATCTAAAAAATCAATTTTCATAGTGGATACCACATCATCAATTGAGAGATCCTCTTAGCCTACAGTGGTAGATCTTAGATTTTATGGTGGTATGTAAAAATACAAATAGTTTGACCTCCTTAGATTGATAGGTCTTCATAGTAGTACCATATACCATCTTCGTAGAATACCCTCTCTTCTCCATCATCGTGTAGGGAGGCTGCTTCATCCAGATATCTACGAAGTTGACCTACAATCGATATTTCGATCGTTGATCAAGGAAATCAAATTGTGTGGTATATGAGGGGCCTCGAAGGAACCAAAACTCGAGTCTTCTATGGTGAGGCTATCAGTAATGGATATTTTGAACTACGACATGGGTGCAGGTGGCACCAAAGCTAAAAATATCACCTCACTTGCGTACCTGTTGCGATGAGTGCACTCATTGGAATTGATCTTTGTTTAGAAATGTGGATCCTTCAATGCAAATTCCCTATTCTATTTATGAAAATTATCAATAGTGAAAATATCCAGCCCCACTAGCAAATATTTGGATGAAAATTTTTTAGGTTCTTCGCCAAAAAAAATCTTCTCGACATCATGGTGCTAGAAAATATGAGGCTTGATTCTTTCAGCATGAACCATGGAGGATGATTTTTCTGCCTTCATTGTGTGGACAGAAACCATTACCAGTGTAGGTTTATTGCACTTAGATTCGAATGATGCAATGAATTGTGGATGTGGTTCCATAAATCACAAAATTTTCAAGCCCATCGGTTGATAAACATAATACCATCATTGTTTACCAAATAAAATTTAATACCAATAAAACTCCATGCTATTTTCCTTTCTAGAATATTCTCCAATTCAATGTGAAAAAATTATTGGTTTGAAACATGGATGTTGTTGTGCAAATGGAGAACATGTCACTTGCAATCTACCTACACATATTCTTTCAAATCTGTTACACACATTATTTCAAATCTACTACACACATCAACAGATGAAAATAAAAATAATAATAATAATAAAATAGTATCCCATTTTATGTTTCTTAGAGAAAATGCTTCTTTCGATGGATGCTGAAACAAACTTAACCTCCCAATAAATCTCCTTAAAAACAATACTAGATTTTCCTCTCAAACTTCTATTTTCTTATCCATCAAAATATGGAGAGCATAGTCCCCAAATTGAAGTAAAAAAATTGAAATAAAATGAAGAGGTGAAAAAAATGACGGGGGATTTCCATGAGGGAAATCCCCCTTGAAGTTCACAAAGACCAGAGAACGCCTGGATATTTTATACCAAATATTGGAAATGAAACTGATGAGGTATATTATACATGAACAAGATTACAATATATAGGCATAAGCCTATATGCAAGACATGACAAGTGTCAAACTATAAGTAGGCATAGTGCACATTAATTCTAACATTATTATCATGAGAAAATTTTATTTATGCAAGAAAGTGTCACACTAATATTTTTTCTCACCATGATATATCTCCTTTGCTATTATAAAATTTGAAGAGATCATGCACTTTATCTATTTGTATTTTAAAATGATTATGAAAGAATCATTTTTAATAAACATGTTTTTTACTCAAAATATTAATGGGCCCTCATATGGTAATGATGAAAATTATATTATAATTTTATAATTAAAATAAAAAGGTTTTAAATAACCTAGGTGCTGTAGGTGAGTTGGAGAGGAGAGGGCAATCCTCCAAGGGAGGTCCCAGGTTCAAATCTCCACCCTACCAAAAAGCTGAATTGGGTATCCAAAATCCAATTGATAATGTTGGTGCAGGTAGGGTCGGGTGTGACTCCCGAGTGACTTTGACCATGTAGAACCCCCTATTCATGGTCTCTCAAACCAAGGCAGCCCCACAAGGGATTTTTCACTTAGAAAAAAAGGTTTTAAATCAAAGCAAGTCTTCTTTCTAGAGACCTCACTATTATAATTCCTTTATTTTTTTTACTGTAGAAACTAAGCATGAAATAGAATATAAATTTACATATTTTTATAAGTAGTATAAGAAGGTTTTTAATCCAATGCATGAATCTTAACATATTTCTTAATGAATTTTAATAAGGCAATTCGAATGAAAGATATTTATACTATAAACCAAGGTTTGAATCCTATAGATGAATGTTAACATTTTCACAAGGAGTTTAACAAGATAAGATTTGGATTTTAAGGGGAATAAGGTCTAGATGCCATTTAAATGTTTATAACATAGATAATACGCATGAAATTCATCCACATATCATGAATATAATTTTTACCCAAGCTTGAAGTTCAACATATAAAAAGGATCACAAGTGACCCACCAAGGTTCAATTTCTATTGATACCATGAAAATAAAAGCTACTATAATACCAATCAAAGGGCACTAGTTCAATTGGATAAATTTCTTAACTTTCATAGAGGAGACCAATATTTGAGCCTTTCCAAGCTATTATAAGAATACTATGTTATAATGAGGTGATATAGGTGGGTCTCATTTCAATCCAATTGAATATATATTAAAAAATAACTTGTTTTAATATAAAAACTAAGGTTCAAATTCCATAGGGTAAACATAATATTTTATCAAAATGGATAAGAAAAACTAATTAATTCTAGGACATGACCAAGGTTTGAATTTTATCAAATAATATATACATAATATCTAAATCATTGTAATACCATTACATGGTCATGATATCATATGCATGGGTCCATTTCAATATAATATAATCAATTAGAAAGAAATATTTTTATAGAATCATGATAATGATATATTTTTTATGGTTCTATTATAAATTAAATAAACCTAATATATAATATTTAGATGCTATAGATAGAAATTCCACACTTTAAATCTTGAAGAGTCTAGGGTCTATCCAAAGAACTAGTTAAGTTCCTCAATTTTGGAGAAATCTTGCCAAATATTATATGCATAATTGTGAAGTTTTAATAATATGGGTATGTTTTACTCCATATGATTAATTAAGAAAAATTGGTATCATAGCACCTTAATAATTATCCCTTTTTTTTATTTTACTACTAATTAAGTAAGCTTAATATTCAAAGTTTAGATACTCCAAATAAAATATCCTAGGTTCAAATCTTAAATATGTGAAGGCTTATACAACAATTTAAAAAATATTTTCAAACAATGAAAAATATGCAATTAAAAAGGGACTTATAATTGTAAACCTTACCTATTGAAAGGAATCATAAAATGCTCCTAATAAAAAATAATGAATCCATTCAAGTTTCACTATATGTATACGTGTTTGTGTGCAGATGTGTCTATATATGTATATGCACCAAACTCATTGGAATAAACTATTAAAGAGGATTTTTTAATTTATAAAATATAAATATTTATATTATTATCTATAGGATATGACGTGATTTCTTATTTTTAATTTTTGTTATTGTATATATTACCATATTAACTATGAATTTTATTCTAGATTTAAATTGACACCCTCCATATAATATATAATAGTAAGGTGAATACTATTACTATATAATTATTTAAAATTAAAAGTTATTTTAAATCCTATAATTATGATTCTCAAAGGATAAGATCTATACATTTATAATGAATTGTTTCACTTAGCAAATAGAATTATTTTTAATAAAGTAGACTATTTATGTATATTTTTTAATTATAAATAATTTTTATAGAGCATGCTTATTTTTTTTAATTTGGTTAGTGTGAGAAACCCAATGATTTTGATAGACACATTAATATCTTAGATAATTGAACTAGTTTGATTGAAATTATTGCAAGAAGTAATCAAAATATTACACTTATAAATAATAAGTAGATGTGGAACACTATTTCAAAGATAATATTTGAGCCATTGTGGAACCCTACTTCCCACATATGATTATCAATCCATCCTTCTTTCTATAGACATTTTAATAAAATGGAATTGATCAAGGTTTCAAATATTTAAGATATTATACCATCAACATATACCATGTACATGAAAATGATTCTCTTCTCCCTTATGAATTCACCTTCCACCTCTATTTTCCATTATAGATGCTAGTAGCCTATGGATTCTAAAGGTATAAGTATGACATATATGTGCATAGTAAATTTTTATCAAATTTATTTTAGGTACTTAGAATTTTCTAATAATTGATTAGTTAAAAATCAGAAGTTATTGTCTTTCCACTTATTTACAGATGATTCTATTTTACCTCTATAACTATATTTGAACTAAATTTTAGCAAGCATATTTATTTCATTTGCATGACCTATCTATGTAAAATAAATGAATATATATTAAATTCCATGACATATTTAGGGATTTTAAAAATATTTAAATATATAAAATTAAAAACATGCAATAGAATCTGCTTCATACAAGCAAGGGTCTACCTGTTAATAAATCATAATACTTGATATAACAAATATCTTGGGAGTTATTCCTATGGTTTTGACCATTTGTAATATAAATGAGATTCTATGGAACTTCACATTGATTTTTAAATCAATAAGTCTAAGTGATATCCTCTACCTTTTAATATTTGCAAGCATTTATAGACCATAATTTTTTATTTAGAAGTTTAAAATAAAGTGCAAGTAAAGCATAAAATATAATTTTGTTAGTTTTATTTTAATATTTCCTTTTTAGAAATAAATTTTTATAAAAACCTAGGTCTTTTTTATTTTTTAAATTTTATTAATATGGAAAATTGTTTCCTTCCTTAGCATATCCAAAAAAACCCTACCTATCCCATGCAATTTTTAGAATTGTTTTTTTTGGACATTATATGCTTCACTTGATTTTTTTTTAATTATACAGTCACTTTCATTGTATGAAAGCTGTGACAGTCTTGTATGGTTATCTCCTATTGTATTTATGATAATCAATTTTACAATATTTTCTTTAATTGTACAAAAATTTTATTGAACAAATATCCCACTTGAATGATAGGTATGCAATAGGTATGTGAACGACAATTTTCTTGGACAAAAAAGTTTATTTGAATGATATTAAAATATTTCATAAATGGTCATCTCATTTTTAACAATCCATCTATTGAAATACAATGGTATCCTTCTTGAATGACCTCATGCTCTTTATTGAATGGCTAATCATACATGTCTACAATGATAATCACCTATTAAATATTTGATTATCATTCAAACAACATGGCACTCAACATTAAAAATTGATTGATCAAATGATACATTGTCTGAAAAATATTTCTTCCTTTATGTATAACTAAGTTTTCTTCAATATAGTTACTCAAATGGGTAAATTTATTTGCATGATGATCACTCCCTACATGAATGACAAGTTTTTCCTCAATTAAAAATATCTTCTCTAAACTATACTAGAACTCTTCTTTTCCTATGGAACCTACATTCACCACTCTAAGCAATCTACAACATATGAATTTAATGGTATAATTGTCATGACCCTCCCTTGGAAATTTTTTTTCATATGATGGACTTATGGATTTATATATTATTTTAATGATAGATTAAATGGCTATATGATTATTAGTTGTTTGTTTTATTGAATAATATGATGTTGCTAATGGATTTGTGTGATTGCAGGAATAGGTATCCTCATGGGTGGACAAAGGACTGATGGTTAAAATAGTTAAAATAATTTGACACATGATATATGCATTTAGACCTAGTTCTTGCCTTTGCATATTACGGTGTCATTCTTGCATTTGCATTTTATGTGGTGTCTTGCGATATTAATATCCCTATGAAAAAAAATTAATAATTCTAACTTAATAATGTGCTTTGTGTTTGGACTTTGGAAGGAATGTTTAATGTATTATTAATAAAAATACCAAGGAATGAAACTAATATGTTGAACATTGGAATAAATTAAAATATTGGCAATTATTAAATGAATGAAATGTTTTAATTTTAAACAAAAATTAACGAAATGATTTTGTGGGTAGTTGTTGAGTTTATTCCTTAAGCAAATCCTCTTCTGATTTTCTTTAAACCCTTATGGAAATAATGAGAATGGAACTTTTGATTAAAATAAATAATTTGGATTTATTAGATATCATGAAAAGCATAGATGGTTTAGAGGATTTAGAAGAATGAAAGCAACAAGGAACTTTCCCTACTGTGCGCACTTGGGTCTTCTCTAAGTTACTTAAGGTACTGTATGTCTATTGTGTTTTACCTGAAGAAGATGCTTCACTTTTGTGTAAAGTATTCAATTATGTTGGATGGTTTTAAAAAAATAGACTAGAATCCATACTTAAAATATAGAAGATATTCATTCTGGTAAACATAGAAGTAATAGGTAAAACGGGTTTCCTTCATCGTTGAATATGTAGTTGAGAAACGTGACTGATATGTTGACAAGTTTTGTTATATTTTACCTATTTTAACATTGACAGGGCTATTACGTACATTCTGCACATATCTAATTAGTTTACCAAGACAAATATATAAAAAACATATGTAATCCTATAATCTCTTATATTTTAACTCGTAAAGATCAAAAATGTTTTTTCTATGCTAGTTCTTCCTGAATCATGTCATGAGGTGCATACACATGTTTGTGAGGATAGAAGGTGGTGGTGTAGTCCTTGAGTTTAACTTTTACAAATCATCGCCCACCGAAAATACCTCTTGTAACGTTAAGGTTTGATAGAAAATTAGGTGGTTTGATTTTTGAATGTTTGTTCACTATGAGCTATGTGACTAGGGTTTCAAACCATGATACAGTGATATTTTTATCTTTATACATACTAGAAATGTGATTTACATGAAGATTTTCTAGAAGTAAAATATTTAAAATATTTTTAAAAGATAGCATGTTGCGGTGATTAATATTGCAAAAGTAGATTTTAGATAACAAGAATGACTTGAAAGCTATATGCATTAAATATTTAATAGGATATTAGATACATTAAAGTAGACTTTATGAAACAGATGCATGAAGCTTGTATATTTTAATAGGATATTATATGCATTAAAGTAGACTTTATGTCAATAACTTTGAATGGTTCAATTTGTTTTATTTGTATTTTGATAAAGACGTTCAAATAAGATGCTAGATTATAAAGTCAATTTGCATATTAACAAAAGGAAATTAAATAAATTTATAGGTAGGACTTTAGGAATTCTTTTAGAATCAATTAACATTATGATTTCATATATTATTTCATAATAGGTTGTTTTAAAACCATTACTATCTAAGTAATGACTGGTCGACATTAATACTTGAAGGAAGACTTTCAATGTATCTTTTGATTATAATTAATTTCTAGTTTTAGAAATTTGAAATCGAGAGAAAGTTTATTTATCTTTTAAAAAAAAGGTATATGGAAGTTTCTTTTGGGAAATTATGTAAATTTAAGGTGAATGTGGAATCCAATCGCAATAAGGGTTTCCTTAAAAGTATGAATAGAAATATATTGTGGAAATACATTTTTTTACTCAAAGTGATATGATTTGTTTAAACAAATATAATGGGGATTACTTTATAGTTTTTGTAACTTTAAGTTAATTGGTGAATTATTATTTCTTTTATGAGTTCCTGAAAATAATTTTTAAAGATGAAAGATATGTCTTTATGATTTGTCATGAAGCCCAATAAATAGACTGAAACTTATGGGGTTCCATTATTATTCTACTTGAGAAAATACTTATAGAAGGATTTCTAAGTATCTATATTTAGAAGAATGAATGTGGAATTCATTCGAGAGAATTATAGGGTTTCTTTATTGATTTTGTAAAATGAATTAAAATATTTTATTTTTTTGGAGATAATAATTATGGTATTCTTATGTAATTATATTGGCATTATGTTGGGAAAAGGAATAATGAGATTCCTTTATATGTTGTATCAATGACTGCCAGATTTATGCAATAAAAATATTGTTTCGAATATGACTTTTTTTTTTAGAAGGGTTTCCTAGGATATGTGATGTGTTATATGTGTATCATATATATTTATCTATGGATATTTCTTTTGAATCACTATATGCATGTTATATCATTAATCTTAAATAATTAGAAAATGACATCTAATAGTATTTATGCTTTGTTATTTAATTATCACTTTCATAATGCATGCTCATTGGAAATCATAGAAATAATTATATTTATAACTTGTAAGAGTTTTAATTAAATATCATAATTAAAGGAGAGAAGAAAGATAATAACCAATATTTTGTATTTTTTGGGGGTTTAGGTTTCTCTTATGCGGGTTTATACACATGAAACTAGATAAGCTAAACCCTATAGGATGGTATCAAATCTAATGGAATTGTTGAATAACAACCTCTTAGGGTTACAATGGACTCTTTGGTAATGGACCACTTAAGTAAGACCAAAGGTGGGGTTAAGTCTAAGTCCCATTGTAACTAGATTTGGGTGATGGAACCCCAATGGATTGTAAGGTACCCATGTGAGAAATGTAATGCACATGGTGGAACCTTGATAGATTGTTGGAAAACCTATAAGAGATGTCATTTGGTGTGATTGTCACTAGAATCCCCAATTGATTGTTAGGAATATAGGTGAGGGATGTCACACGGGTGATATTCACCTTAATTAAACCATCAAGGGGATGGATTAATTGAGCATAATAGTTTTACACATGGTTTAGTGGATAAAACTAAATAATATTTATGCCTAGGTACTAGTAAATATAGAATGAGACTAGTAGTGGATTTGGCATCCCTTCTCGACTTAATGAGATAGAGTTAATCCTTATGCCATGGTCAAAATATCCTTCAAATGATGGTAATAAAATGGTAAGACCATGTGAAGGCAAACTTTAAGCTAGGAGTGGTTAGATTGGGGTTGTTACAATAATAAAATCACCATTCAATTCTAAATAGTTCAAAAACAAAATAGATTTTTCTTTATTTCACCAATACCTATAGACTATATAGAATAACTTTTTATTTTTTTTAATAAATTCTATCCATTATGCCTCTTGGACTAGTCTAAATTATAGTACTCAATATCAGTGTTCTCAAGAACATTCCTCTCCTCTTACTTTTCTCTTTTCTCCTTGACCTTCATTGGCCTATTTTTTATTTTATTTTCTTTCATCCCTTACCAATTCCTCTTCTTTTTTCCTTTTAGTTACTATCCCCTTGTCACACATTGCATTCTTTCATCTAACTAATTTTATTCTTCCATTTTATATTCTATATTTTTATTACATGTAAAGTTCCATCTATTATAAATGACACCATTATAACTAGCACTTGATGCTCCTACATCATACTGATTGGGTAAGAGAAAATGTTCCATGAGGTCCAACTCATGAACATGAATTATTATTACAAGCTATCACCATTTTTGCTTGGCTATATTCATAAGGCCAACTTTTTCACTTTTATAGAATAAAATCGTTACCTTCATCTAAGAATAAAATATTCTTTTATAGAATACACTTAGAATTTTTTCACTTTGTCTTATTCCATCACATCTATCCAACCATAATAAACACATATTTGGTTGAGTAATTTATCTTGATATAAACACCTTCTCTTGGAGTGATTATATCTTCCACATATCTCACAAGCATGTATGTTACAACTCCTAGTTGCAACATTTCCAAATATTACATACTGACTACAACAACCCATCCTAGGATCTTCATCAACTATATTGATCACTTTTTTCATAAATTTATCTCACTGCATCTTGTTTAACTTGTATATCCAAGGCCTTAATTCTTTGTCTTTATTTCTAGCATTATGGTTATTTTCATGCCTTACCTATATCTTCCCAATCCTTCATTAGCATATCATATTCTCTTTATTAACTTAGAGCCAATACCTATGGTGTGCCTTTCAAAGAAGCTAAACTCTTCATTACCACTATGTTCTTCAATAATATTACCTTTATCATGGCCATCAATAACCTAATGAGGTTCATCTTCCTCTTATATATATTTACCATAAATTTTCTCTTTGTATTTATCTTTCTATTTACTTGCGGTAGGAATTGTTGCACTATCATCTTCATTGTCACTATTATTTGTGATCTAGGCTATCTAGCTCTTTTTTGTGTTTATTATCTTGCTTGTTTCTACCTTTTTCTCCTCATTACCCATTTGTGTCATCCTATAAGTTGTCTTATTTTGTAAGCTTGATACAAGACTCAAATCTATGTGATGAAAAATGTTCCTCATGGGTGGAAACCCATAATTTGAAAGAATATTTGTATATTATTCCAAAACATATTTATCTTCATGTGGGAATTCATCCACTTATCCACCATCCCTTATTTTGTGTGTTTAGTGATGAAATCAAAATATGCTTCCTTATTCTCTTCAAGGATTATTTTTCATACCTTGCCATAATGTAGGACTATTATTCACTTCTTTTACTTTGTCCTTCAATGGACTTAATGTGTACCTCTTTCCTTATCAATGGTATAGGTGCTTAACTTACCATCATGTACTTCTTTTCTATCAAAATAGCATGGCCTCCCCAAAAATATATAACAAACATCTATAACCATGATATCATATAGTATATCGTCCTTTTAATAATCAATTTGAAAATTCATCCTACATTGTTGAATTACCAAAACTTGATGCCCTTTTTGCAACCATGATTCTTTGTATGGATTTGGGTGTTCAATTATCTTTAAGCTAGGATTTTATACCATATCTATAGACACTAAGTTCTATGTATTTCCATTGAATATAATCACCTTAAAATATTTGCCTCTTAATTTTCAAATAATTCTAAAAAAAATCCTCTACTTAGACTCATACATATCCTTTGCTAATTTCAAAAATAATCTTGTAATGTACCCTTTTCTATGCAGTTAGGTGCAAAGCATATTAGCCTATACACGAGCTCCCGTAGGCTAAGTTGGGTGAATAGGAGCCATTGGAGATATCAAAATCTTTGTCAGTACCTAGAGAGCTATTAATTGATGGTCGTTTGGGCTCATTTAGAGATTTGTTTGATCAAAGTTACTATTTTTAGCCATGTCCATTTTTAGGGTTTTAGTGGACAACAGACAGTGTAGTGATATTATTCAGTGAAATGGGTGCCCAAAACCGTTTGTGGATTTCAATTCGGATGGGCAGAGGTTGGAAATTTTAGTGGTCGAAGACAATTAATAAAGTGATTATTTAATTTAATTTTGTAAATTTAGTGACTTTATTTTATTATAAAATCATTTTATACTTAAAAGGGGCCATTTCAAGTGACGACTTAAAAAGTCGTTAAGCCTAGGCATAAGGGGGTGAATAAATTAAGGAGAAATAAGGTGGAATTAAAAATTAATAAAATTATATTTGCCCACCCTAAAAGTGACCTAACCCTAAGTCGACCTATGGAGGATATAAAAGGAGGATTTGAGTTCATTTGGAGATATGCGAAGATTATTATTTTTCTCTTTGTTTTTTTGGAGGACTCTATGGAAGTGCCATTTACAGAGATTTTGGAGCTTGTGAGAGACGACAACCTCTTACAAGGACATTGGCTTCGGGGTTGCAATATTACCCTTAGGTCAATCTAGGAATTTCCACACAGGGATTGCAGTTGGACTTTAGTTTTAAAGACTTATGGAGTTGGGTTACCACACAGGGTCATTCAGATATTATATAGGGAATATTTAGAGCTGGGACACCACACAGTATTCACATCAGAAGGGCTAAGCCTTCATCATCATTTATAGAGTATGGAGCACCTAGGTTTTCATCAACATTTGAGGTATTTGCATTGTAATTTGTGCCCTAGTTTTAATATAAGAAGAAAACAATATTTTTGAGAATTTTGGATTGCTCTGTGTTTGTGATTTTGTATATTAAAAATTCACAAAAAAGGTTAAGAATTGGCAAACCCCTAAAGAACTAGATAGGGAGGGTTATTACAGTGGTATCAAAGCTGGTTTTTTCTGTCAGCCTGTTGGGTAGTTCGAAGATAAATTTATGGTTTATCAAGATTGTGAAAGTTGCAAAAATTAGAGGATTTGTGTTCACAAGCAACATTTGGAGAAATTTCAAAGTTTTTACAGCGTAGGTAATTTCAAGAATTTTTTTTAGAGACATCGATTAAATTTGTAAAATATATATTCAGAGTGTTGTGTAGTTTCATTTAAGGGCTATTTTTTGGCATTATTATTATTGGGAGTCTGTGTGAGTTTTCCTTTATTGCCATCAATGTTGGATTTTTTACAAAGAGCCAATGATTATTTTTAAGGTGTCATGTCTCCCTTTGAAATGGTCACGCAGTAGTGAGATTATGCAAGTTTAAAGTTGGATTTCAGATTTCACATAATAACATTTGTCCTTGGCATCGTATATTTCATTAGAACATTTAGGAGCTGCAAATGTTATTTTTTTGGCAGAAGCTCATTGAATGACATGGATATTAATGATTATTAATTGATGACAAAGAGAGGGATTGTGTGGATTGTTTACGAAACAGAGCAATTCCAGTTGAAGGAAACATAACGACATCATAATTTTTATTCATACAGGTGCATGTAATAAATATAGATTGTCATGGGATAAATTGGGAATATTTATCATATAAATTCTCTGAGCATCCATTTCCAGTGATTGATAGAGTTATGTAATCTCAGGATTGAAGCTACGGATCTATGAAATTAGATGTATCATTCAACACCCTCAAATCATAGGTCAACATTGTTACCACTGCAATATAATTTAGACTTTGCCTCCTTGTATATTTGCATATAAATTTCATTATTTGATAAAAATGTCTGTTGTTCTGGTATTATGTATGAAATAAATAATTATATGAGCTGATATTCAAATCCTTAAGCAAATATTTGAACCTTACTAGTGCAATATAATAAAACCTTTAATAGTAAGGGAAGTATTTGGGAAAAATCTCTATAACAAATCAGAATTTATGAAAACAATAGAACAGATTTTATAGATCACCATCAGCAGCACACTATTTGAAAAATTGAATCTAAGTGCAAGATTACATGTGTTGGGTTAAATCTAGTAGGGGATATTACAGTTAAGGCTTGTGATTAGTTCAGAGTACAAAGATGAATAATCCAATAACATATTGCCCGCATTTAGGGATGTACAGGAAGTTTCCTACTTTCCTTCTGAAGGTACCTATGAGGTCACTTGATGATGATTTTAGTGTGAAAATTGAAAAATCTTTGAATGAATTTAAGCAAAATTTTATGGCATACCAAAAAAATCTAACAAATTTGTTAGAGCATCCTGAGTGGTTGAGACCACACTCATCAACTGAAGTAAAATCTGGAACAAATGAGCTTGCTGCCCTAGAAAGGTTGAAAAAGCAATTTACAAAAAAGAAAGTTGATTCTTATGGTTCATAGGTTGCAGGTCTTCTGCGAATAAGCAAGAATCAGCTTAGGAAAGAGAAACATTGTTTCACATGTCAAGAGGCTTGGACTCTTGGTCACATCTATTGAAACAACAACCACAGTGACTTGTTGCAGCCAAATCAAGTTGAGGGCAACAATGAAGTTGAGACCCTTGAGTTTGGAAAAAATGCCTTTTTGTAGGAATCATGCATAACAAGGAACCAAGATGATTTTAGTGATGATGAAAAAGACAGAACAATAGTTTTGGAAATGCATTCAGAACAATACAGTGAGGATTGTGAGATTTTTTATATGAGGTATGATGAATCTCCTAGCATTGGTTCATTAATGCATGTTGATGTTTTTCATGATGATGTTTCTATAAACCCTAAATTTTATGAAAGAATCAATTTTGTTGAGGATGAGTCTCAACTGAAATCTGAAGTAGAAAAAATCAATAGGTTTTTGGAAGGAGATTTTTCCAATGTGATGGAGACTATTACAAATTTAAAAGATGAAGCTGCAATTGATGATGTTTTTTCTCTTGACCAGAGTGCTGGCCTAGAAAATGAACCTGAGACTATTATAGTTTTGGGAAGTGGAGATGAATTTCGTTTTGAAATAGTTGCTGCCCAAACTTCAAAACATGAAATATGCAAAGTGGATAACATAGAAGAAGCTGATTTTATGAGTCAATATTTACAAGGCAAATTAGAAAATTTATTACATGAAGCTGATTTTTATCAAATGCTTAGTGAAGATAAGATTGTTGCTACCTTTACACATTTTGATAACACTTATAAGGTCATTGAAAAACTTTGTTGCAAGGCTAAAATTAAGAAGAGACAGAAGGGTGTTGAAGGAGTAACCTCTATTTTTGAGTTGCAGTCAGTCATAGAAGCTTTAGAAAATTTGAAATCAGGTTTCTTGGAGTTACTTACAGACATAAATAATTCCATCAAGCTTGCAGAAAGGACTCTTATTACATTGAAGGAAAAATAAGACAAACATGATTTTTCAGATCATAACACAGTTGAGGTTGTTGATGATTTTAAATTAGCTTATGATGATATTTCATCTTACAAGGATAGCCATGAAAATTCAATGCATGATGAGTCTAGTGCTAATTTATAAAATTTAAAGGCAGCCTTAGAAACTATGAAGTCAGACTTCATGAGCACTCTTGCAGATAGAGATCACTATGCCAAGCTTGTTGAAGAGACCCATAGTGCATATAGGAGCAAAGAAGAAGTTAGTCAGCTAACTGAAGAGCTTGAGTAGACTAGAAGCTCTTTTTTGGAGGCTCATATTTCATTGCATGAGACAGAGTTGAAACTCAATTTTGTTTTAGAATCCACTATACAACCAAATCAGGATAGAGCATGGGAGATTGGGCGGATTGTTGTCGAACTAGATTGCATTCAGGAGGACTATAACTTAACACATTTTCCCATGAGATTAGATTACACAATTTTGGATCAGTGTATTGGCTATGATAAGCATGAGAGTGATAATAATTTCTTAGGGACTGAAAATGTACTATATGAGATGGATCATGATACATATTTTGATAATCCTCTTTTTGAGATGAAGAGTGTTGATTCTTTTCTTGTGATAGATCATGAGGATACATTGTTTGAGATAGGGTGTCTATTTCGACATGAGTCTGAGAGTGATTTCATGAGCATTTTCTAGCCTAATCATGATGATCGAGGATTGATTTCTCTTACCCAGGATCATATGCTTGCATTTATGAGCATCAAGGGTGATGGTAGGAGCTTTATATGGGTGATAGTTGATCATGGGTATGAGAGATATGTTGCTATTCACTTTTTGGGTAGCCATAACATTTACTTGATGGAGGTTGGTCAGCAATTTGGTTGGCATTACATGGAGTATCTTACTTCTTATTTGAACACAATGCCCTCTCAAGGGATCATTTTAATCCATGAATGTGCAAAGATAGGCCTGGTTGAGTCACCTATGCATGAGGTGTTACTTGGAATAGGGTGCAGTCATAATGGGCATATCAGTTTTGATGGTGAGGCTGAGCTTCCTATTGAGTTGCCAGAGTGGAGTGTGGTTGATCTTTTAGGAATTATACAGATACATTTACACCCTAGTTGGTTGAGTATGATGACGGACATCATATTTCTAGAGAATATTACATTGACTGTAGTATATTGGGCTACATGGGATTATCTAGGAGATTCCAGGAGTGTGAACGCTGAGTTGAGCTGGTTAGGTGATGACTATGGAGGCATTTACAGCATTGTGTTTGTAGTAATCTATGATGTTGTTTCCTTCGGTATGTTGTGGTACATGATATTACATCTCAGCTCATATAGACATGTCAGTGCCATATTGGAGAGATATTTCATCATGCTATTGCAATTGAGACTTCTGCCACTTAACCATGTTAGAGGTAGTGATGATCATAGTGGCATAGCGTCAGTGTGGTGGTTCATTTTTTAGGTTTCTATGGGATCCAAAGGATTTGATGTGATATCAGTCAGGATGTAGCATCTCACTGGAGTATTTATACGTATTGCTTGAGGACAAGCAATATTTGGGAATGGCAGACTGTAATGTCCCCTTTTCTACGCAGTTAGGTGAAGAGCAGATTAGCCTATACACGTGCTCCCATAGGCTAAGTCGGATGGAGGGGAGCCATTGGAGATATCAAAATATTTGTCAGTATCGAGAGAGATATTAATTGATGGTCGTTTGGGCTCATTCGAAGATTTTTTTGATCAAAGTTACTATTTTTAGCCATGTCAATTTTTAGGGTTTCAATGGACAACAGACAGTGCAGTGATATTCTTCAGTGAAATGGGTGTCCAAAACCATTCATGGATTTCAATTCGAATGGGAAGAGGTTGGAAATTTTAATGGTTGAAGATAAAATTAATAAAGTGATTATTTAATTTAATTTTGTAAATTTAGTGACTTTATTTTATTATAAAATTATTTTATACTTGGGGCCATTTTAAGTGATGACTTAAAAAGTCGTTAAGCCTAGGCATAAGGGGGTGAATAAATTAAGGAGAAATAAGGTGGAATTAAAAATTGATAAAATTATATTTGCCCACCCTAAAAGTTACCTAACCCTAAGTTGACCTATGGAGGAGATGAAAGGAGGATTTGAGTTCATTTGGAGATATGCGAAGATTATTATTTTTCTCTCTATTTTTTTGGAGGACTCTCTAGCAGAGCCATTTACAGATATTCTGGAGCTTGTGAGATACGACAACCTCTTACAGGGACATTGACTTCGGGGTTACAAGATTACCCTCAGATCAATCTAGGCATTTCCACATAGGGATTGTAGTTGGACTTTAATTTTAAAGACTTTTGGAGTTGGGTTACCACACAGGGTCATTCAAATATTATACAAGGAATATTTGGATTTGGGACACTTCACATCAGAAGGGTTGAGCCTTCATCATCATTTATAGAGTACAGATTAGCTAGAGTTTCATCAACATTTGAGGTATTTGCATTGTAATTTGTGCCCTAGTTTTAATACAAGAATAAAGTAATATTTTCAAGAATTCTGGATTGCTTTGTGTTTGTGATTTTGTATATTAAAAATTCATGAAAAAGGTTAAGAATTGGAAAACCCCTAGAGAAATAGATAGGGAGGGTTATTACAAATCTCTCCATTATATGTGACTCGCATTGCTTTTGTTCCTCCATGTGATTTGGTGAAGCAATACTCTCTTAATTTTCTAATAGAATTTTATCATGGTCTTCCTTTCCCTACCTATTTATTTATTGTGCTTGAGGATACTCATATGCTTTATGTTATTCTTCCAAGCATCTATAACAGTTTTCTAAAAAAACACATTCTATTCCTCTGCCAAATCCACTCTGTCCTCTTGATTAGTCATCCTTTTCATAGGTACTTTGTCTAAAATTACTTTGATAAGTACTATCTACTCTTTCTTCCATATGCTACTATTTACCACTATTTGATTGTTCTCTTCCTCTAGAATTGTTTTGTTTCTTATGAGTCAGTTTTTATTTTATCTTGAGTGCATATTGATATACCTCTTCAATGAAATTGATTCAAATAAAATTAATTTCATCTTGTATGGATAATGTTAGTCCATTTACATATCTTACCATATTCTCCTCATCATCTTCAATATGCCTTGCCATTATGGTAAACTTGTAGAATTTCTGTGTATACTCTTTTACTCCTAGATCCTTTTGCTTGAGGTTTAGAAGTATTCTAAACTACCCTATTTGTTTATATAATGGGATGAATTTTCTATTTAATTGATAATCGTTTTCTCCCATGTCTTAATATTTTATTTATTTTTTGTTGTCTTTCTATTTGGACATGATTCCAGAATTAGGATGCATTTTCCTTTAGTTTTGTACTAGAAAAATTCACCTTATTGGGGTCTTCTATCTATTCAAAATCAAAATATTTATCCATATCCATGATCTCATCAATGATTTCCTTAGGGTTTAAACTTCCATTAGATGATGGAGTTTCTAAATTTAGTATCCTACCCATGTTAGAAATTACCTGAATTAATCTTTCTTCTAGACCACTTTGTTGTCTATCATTGCAAACTTCCTATTAGTTCACTTCCTCTTCTTCACTATCACTTATGTATACTACTTGAATACCCCTACTTTGGGAATTTTTAAGTATATTTAGTTTAGAAATTATTTCTCTCAGCATCTTAGCTATATCCACAACTTGATAGCCTCACAGTATTTCTCTTTCTCGTTGTACCATATTTGCTTTGGAATGTATCTAATCTTAAAGATATATTAGCTCTGATACCAAATATTATAGATGAGATAAGGGAGTCCTCCTATGAATGACCTTATAAACTAGCAACTTATAATTCACTCCACTACCATAAGATGCATGATTATCACACGTACAATTAACAAGGTTCAATATAACATTATAATTATACACTATTTGTGATTCATAGTATGGGGTCATATAATTGTATGAAAATATTATATGTGTATGATCATTGTTTTATTATATGATAATATCTTGTTATTGTACAATCATGTTTGTTGTATAGTCATCTCCAAAGATGTATTCTCTAAATTATAACATAACTCTTATTTTTCTATAGATCTTGTATTCACCACTCTAAGCAATCTACAACATATGAATTAAATAGCATAATGTAATCAACATTAAATTATACATAGTATAGAACAAAATGGATTTTTTTATTTTTAGTCATATATAATAACTTGTTTGTTGTAAAAAACCTATCCACTATGTCTTCTAGACTAGTCTATAATGTAGCATCCAATCTAAATATTCTAGAACACATCCCTCTCCTATTTATTTCCTTTTTCTCCTCTACCTTTTTTGATCTCTCTAAAATTTTATATTATTTTCCCACTAAAAATTACTCTTCTATTTCTCTCTTGGCTCATCTTTTCTCATTGTATGCTACTTTTCTTAATATATATATATATATATATATATATATATATATATATATATATATATATATATATATATATATATAAAGGGCTATATACTATAGGGAGAGAAAACATTCATAAGACATATTAAGGCTTCTTACAATCGTTGGAGTTATGTGAAGGGTGATGTAAAATCTAGATTGAGATAACTACAAAATCCAAATATAAAATAATATTTTTCTTTCATGAGACATTTTAAAAATAATAAGCCAAGGGGGAAATGGTGAGATAAAATATTCATGTATTCTAGGAATTAGTTGATTAAGTAGCAATAAAACATCTCAATGAATGCATTATTAGAGGAAGTGATAGTGTTTTATGTATGCGACCTCTATATGATGAATGACATACTATTTTCTTGATTGCTAAGTTATATAATATGGAATTTTTATGGAGAGCATTGCAAGAATCTATGATACATGAACAAGACTTCCATAAACCGTATATCCATTTGAGTAAGTCATAGCAAAAAAAACCCTAAATTTCCTTGTAGTGTAATCATTTATTTAAAGAATGATCAATGATTGAAATACACAATCCTTGTGTATTGTTTATTTAAATGGAAATAATAATATTTATTTGACATGCATTTTGTGTAAAAAGGTTGACATTTATTTTATATTTATCTCTTATTAAATGAATGATACAAACATGTTAATTGTTTTTTTACTTTACCAATTGTGCATAACATGTTTTTCTAATAAAAAAATGCTTGATTATTCCTACATTCATTCTAAAAAAACTGCAAAATTTAATTTCAATAAAGCATAGATTCAAATTAAATTGAATTTGTGACGGTGACGAGAAATTCAAGCACACGTAAATTCCAAAAAAAAAAAAAAATTCTTTGATTAATCTGATATCATTTACATCAACAGTTAAACAGCCTGCAGGCTTACAATAACTAGAGCTTGTCTGGTATTTTTCCCATAGCACACTCTTTGCCCCCCCCAACCTTCCAGTCCACCATCATGATCTATTACAATTTTTGAGTTTTTATCGAGGTCTCGGCCTTTTAGGTCATTAATGATTCACCTATGTGAATAAATTAACAAGACCTGCCAAAATTGGCTTCCCTCCCGTCGAGTCATCAATTTTCCCTCCTTAAATGACCAACTCCCTGATCCACCACAAAAGAACGTAGTTCATTGGTCCTTCTCCTGCAACCGTCGCTTTGTCAGAATGTTTGTCTGCAACAGTTGTCTCTTTTCCCGTGCATGTGGCCTGTCCATATGTTCAAATTTAAATTTGTCTTCAACCGGTCACAAAATCGTGACATGTCGTGATATCACATGTCACGATATCGAGACCAAACTGTTGTCTCGCCTTTGTTTGCCAAAATCATATCGAAATCATGACCAAAAACCCCTTTCGCACCTTCTATGCAAAAATGTCATGACATCATGATGTCGCGACATGTCACCGTCACGATATCGCGACATCGTAAAATTGTGATGTCACGACATCGCGACGAAAATAGCCTCCTTGCTTTTGCTCCACAAACCGTCGCGACATCGCGACGAAAACAACCTCCTTGCCTTGGACTTTCTGCCTCTGAGTCCATGCCTTATGTTTTGGTTCTTCTCCGCCTTCGCCTTTCGAGCCCTTTGTCAACTTTGTCTTCGCTATTCTTCAAACCCTTCACACCTTTACTTTCAAAGACATCATGAAATCGTGACGTCGCGATATCATGACAAAAATTCCCTCCGTACTTCTGCCTTCAAAATCGTCGCGATATCACGATGTCGCAATATCGCGATGTCGTGATATCATGATGGAAACTCCCCTCGGGCCTTTGCCGCAAAAACGTCGCAACATCATGACGTCGTGATATCGTGATGAAAACTCCCCTCTGCCTTGCTGCTACCTTTGGGGTCACGATTTTGTGACATGTCGCAAAATCGTGACATGTCACGATTTTGCGACCCCCCCAACTTTGCCTTTGTAAATAAAACAAATTACTTAGAAAATCCGGTTGATGCCAGATTGTCCTACTGTCTTCGGATGCTCCTGCATCAGACACCCGAGGTAAAAAGGAGAAGTGACCTTCACTTCTGTGCTGTTCATTTGTGTCTTTTGTAACATCTCCAAACGGGCACCTGTCCCTGCAACCTGCTTCAACCCCGTCTCCTGGAAAAAACTTTTTCTACCTTCTACCAGACAAATTCTGGCATTGCTGCACACCTTCTCATCCACTGCCTGTAATGGCTTTAATTTGTGGTGCACTCCATCTTTCATCAAGGAGTACGTATTTGCATGACCATCATGCACTGCACTTCGATCAAACTGCCATGGCCTCCCTAACAGCAAATGGCAAGCATCCATGGGGAAAACATCACACAGGACCTCATCCTAGTACTTCCCAATATTGAACGTGACTAAGCACTGTTCACGGACCCATGCTCTGTGGTCCTTCCGTAACCACGCAATCCGGTATGGATGCGGGTGCCTCCTCCTCTCCAGCTGTAACTTAGCAACCATCTCCTCGGAGACTAAGTTATTTGTACTCCCATTGTCTATAATAACATTACAGACTTTGCCTGCACTTTTGCACCGTGTGCGGAATAGGCTTCTCCTCTGCTCTGGTTTGTCTTCATCAATCAACATGGTTCTCCTCACTATCATTGCTTCTCCTTTCTCATCTTCTTTAGAATGTTGTGATTCAGCATCTTCCTCTACCACAATAGCTCTGGCAGGACCCACATGTTTCTTGTTTGTCCTTTATCGGTGCTGGGGACACTCATATGCCCGATGTCCCTCTTCTCCATAGTGGAAACATGTTCCCCGAAACACTCCTCTTCCATACCCACGTCTAGATCTACCTCTTGCCCTTGGGTAGGCACTGTTCTGAACTTGGGGTTTGGGTTCCTCATCTTCCTTCAGATCTCGGCTACGGTTAACCTCTTCTTTCTTCTCCTCCTTTCCTTCCTCTTTTCTTCCATCAGTATTTCCTCCATGTCCTTTTCCTCTTTGCTTGCTCTCAAACCTTCTGTTATATTTTTCTTCAACTTTCAGAGCAAACTGGTAAGCATATTCAATGGTGCTCACCCGAACTAAGCTCAACTCTTCCTAGACACTGGGTCTCAACCCATTAATATAACGGGCCACCTTTTCCTTGCTTGCTTCTAAATGGCCAGTTCTGATGGAGATTTTATAAAACTCCTCCGTATATTCTTGGACAGTTTTATTCATCTGTCTCAAACCCTGCATTTTTCTCAATAGATCCAACTCGTAATCTACCGAAATAAACTATCTTTTTAATTTTTTTGCCATCTGTTCCCATCTTGTTATCCATTCTTTTCCTCTTCGATTCCATTCCAGTTGTACCCCCTTCCACCATATGCTGGCATGACCTTTAAGTTTGGTCTTGGAAAATCTGACCCTCTCGGGATCTCCAACTTCTTCATACTCGAAGTATTCTTCCAGATCATTGATCCATTCGATTAATTCCTCCGGATCCAAGTTCCTGGAATACATGGAAACTTCCATCTTCAGCATTTTCCCAATCTGGGATATGGCCCTGTACATTCTGGCTTGTGCTGGATCTACAACCTCCTCTTCTTCTTCAAACTAATTTTCTTCTTCCTCTACTTCGTCTTCACTATCATCATCTCTTCTTGGTTCGTGTCCTCTGTGTAGTTCTTCTTGCAGGGCCTGAAATTGCCGTTGTAAAGCCCATACATCTACTGCTGTCGGCATGCCTCTCCCACCAACGGGGTTTCTTCTCGAAGGCATTCTTCTCACTTTTCATGAGCCTTCCCATAGATCTTGGTGTAACTGCCTCACGTCCGGCGATCTGTTACACACTCAGGAACTTCCAACTCTGATACCACTAATGGGGACGAGAAAGTCAAGCACACATAAATTCCAAAAAAAAAAATTATTTGATTAATCTGATATCATTTACATCAACAGTTAAACAACCCATAGGCTTACAATAACCAGAGCTCGTCTGGTATTTTTCCTATAGCACACTTTCTGTCCTCCCCAACCTTCTAGTCCACCATCATGATCTATTACAATTTTCAAGTTTTTATCGAGGTCTCGGACATCTAGGTCATTAATGACTCACCTACGCGAATAAATTAACAAGACCTACCAAAATCGGCTTCCCCCCATCGAGTCATCAATTTTCCCTCCTTAAATGACCAACTCCCTGATCCGCCATGAAAGCACGCAGTTCATTGGTCCTTCACCTGCAACCATCACTTTGTCAAAATGTTTGTCTGCAATAGCTGTCTCTTTTCCCCCGCGTGCGGTCTGTCCACATGTTCAAATTTAAATTTGTCTTCAATCGATCACAAAATCATGACATGTCGTGATATCGTGACCAAACTATCACCTCGCCTTTGTCTGCCAAAATCGTAGCGAAATCGTGACCAAAAACCCCTTTCGCACCTTCTCTGCAAAAACGTCGTGACATCATGACGTCGTGACATCATGATATCACAACGAAAACCACCTCTGAGCCCTTGCTTCGAAAACCGTCGCGATATCATGACGTCACAAAATTGCGACGTCGTGACATCACGATGAAAATAGCCTCCTTTCTTTTTCTCCATAAACCGTTGTGACATCGCGACATAAACAACCTCCTTACCTTGGAATTTCCACCTTTGAGTCCATGCATTATGTTTTGGTTCTTCTCCACCTTCGCCTTTCGAGCCCTTTGTCAACTCCGTCTTCGCTATTCTTCGAACCCTTCGTGCCTTTACTTTCAAAGACATCGCGATATTGCGACGTCGTGAAATCGCGATGTCGCGATATCGCGACGAAAATTCCCTCCATACTTCTACCTTCAAAATCGTCGCGATATCACGACGAAAACTCCCCTTGGGCCTTTGCCACAAAAACGTCACGACATCGTGACAAAAACTCCCCTCTGCCTTGCTGCTGCCTTTGGGGTCACGATTTCACGACCCCCCCCCAACTTTGCCTTGGTAAATAAAACAAATTACTTAGAAAATCCGGTTGATGCCAGATTGTCCTGCTTTCACCGGATGCTCCTGCATCAATTTGATTACCACCAATTTAATGATGAATAATGAAGCCTTAAGATTCTATTTTTTGCTTGATGATGGAATTATATTTTGTCAATATAGGGGTATTTATACTTGTCAAAAATATCCTCTTCATTTGGATAGAATAAACACATGGACTTTTGTACTTTTTGAAGGTTGATGATAGTTGTTAATATGTCAAAGATGGTATTGCATGAGTATGTATTTTTTTATGAACTCTTAATTCTAGTTTCATGAAATTTGGATGGAAATATTTTGGCCATCTAATCTAATTACATGAAATTAAATATAGGAAATTAAATTATGTAAAATAAATACAAAAAATTAAATTGCATAAAAATCAAATTGATAATTTTATGGTGTAGGAGATTAAGAGTAAATGCAAGAAGAAATATACCAAGGAGGGTGTGTGATTAGTCAAACCATTACAAAATTGAATAGCAATAATGTATTCAGATTCATATGATATAAAATTTATTAGAGGAATGACAAGATGAATATGAGTACTATGCCACAATCAGCACACATTTCATAATCTAAGAGGCTAGTTCACTGATGGAGAGCCAAAAGACTAATTAATTCCTCATAAATTTTATGAATTACAAGAGCATGAAATGGGTCTCACAAAGTGTAGCATTGAATTTTTAGGATCAAAATATGCTTACAATGGAGCCCATGGTTCTTATTTATCCGAAATGTTCAACCGTAAGTTACCTTGTGTGCAAAATTTTTACTCCTAGTAAAACAAAATAATGCATCTTAAAATATTATATGGCTCTATTTGTGCATCTTAATGCTTTAGAATCCTTCTAAGATGAGTCATAACACCATAGAAAGACAAAATTTGATTTCAAAAATATTCTTCTTGGTATTCATGCATAATTGTCCTTCTTGACCTACTACTGAGTGAATGCTACTAGGATGGAGAACGAATTGCTGCATATGATGATCGAACTACATCATTCTACGAGTGCTTTATTCCTACAAACCAATTGCTTTACTTTATTAAAATATTACCATTAAACTAAATTGATTTTCATCCATACTTATTTTGAATCAAACAAATTTAAAATATTTTAAAAATATTTAACTAATTCCATTGTATTTTAAATCTTCTAAAAATACAAACTTCCTATAATAATGAATTGTTACTACAAACTTAAAAAAATAAAATAATATTTATTATTTAAACGATACTTTTATGTTTTCACGTTGTAACACTCCTATACATCAACAATTTATTATCATTTTTGTTAGGTATCATTTAATTATTATTAAGTTATTTCATGTACTATGCTCTAAGTAATCACATATTTAACAAATAGATATTTGAGACATATTTGAGACATCTTTAACAAAATTATGCACTACTATGGCTTTAATTGTGCATCTTAATGCCTTCAAATCCTTCTAAGATAAGTTATAACACAAAAAATTAGTTTCCAAAAGATCCTCGGTATTCATGCATAGTTGTCCTACTTGACCTAGTAATGAGTAAATGCTACTAGGATGGAGAGGGAATTGCTCTATGGAATAAGTAAATTGCTTCATTCTACTAGTGCTTTGCTCCTATAAGCTATTTGCTTTACTTTGTTAAAAATTATTATTAAACAAATTTTATTTTCATTAATACTTATTTTATTATTATTATTATTTGAATTTACATAGTGGAATTAATAGCCCACACATATCTTCACACAATCCACCCCTCTAACCACCATGCCACAATAATTTAAAACCTTTTACATTAAAAACAACATATCAATACTTAATTTTAACTTAATCAAATTTAAAATATTTTCAAATATGTTAACTGCTTCCATTGTATTTTAAACCTTCTAAAATTACAATCTTCCTATAATAATGACTTGTTACTACAAACTTAAAAAACTAAAATAGGATTTAATATTTAATACTTTTAAGTTATCACATTGTCAATACGTTATCAATTTATTATTATTTTTGTTACGTATCATTTTATTATTATTAAGTTATTTCTTGCACTCTCCTCTATGTAAGTAATTACATTAGATTGTTCTTCCAATAATTTTTAGGTTAATTTGTTCTTGGTAAAATTTCAACTAAGCAAAATAAACGTTTTAAAAATCAAGTGTGAATATGAATGATGCATGTATATTTGTTTTTGTTCATCTTTTAGGCATGTTTTCCCGTATTATTATGCCTGGGTACTCATCGTTTTCGAATTATGGATCAAGAAAGACACAGTTTGTTAAAACCAGCTGTATATAATCCAAATGTCAGATTTTTATTTATGGATCCATTCCTGCTTTACTTTTCATTATCCCTCCATTATATTTATCTCGTGGATGTTGCTTTCAGAGGCGCTCATTCTTATTTAAAGACTCATGCAGTTAAGGCTGTCCATACTGTATAGATGCAGGGTAAGTTCCTGCACACTGGAAAGAACACCACCATATAAAATCTTCCATTTGAGTATAGAGGGTCAATAAATATTATATCAAAAGTTTCACATGAATGAATGAGTGATTCTTTTCGAAGAAAGTGACATATGACTTACGTGTTTCCCATCGTTGGAAACTTCAGGAACCAAATAAGTATGCCAAGCCGTGGAGAATCGTACCAGATTCAGGATGGCGTATGCATTTTAGGAAAAATCTTGAACAGATTGAGGCAGGTTTGTATCAATCTCACTTTTCCAAGTTTATCAGACATTTTGTTGCTACTCCGGTTTAAGCAAAAGCAGAACAATAGTTCCGTTAATAGGAGGATTGCCAATGAAGAAGCGTATAAACATCATGAATTGTAGTTAATAAAGCGCATTCACAAATTTCGTGCTGTTGTACATAAGGAATTTTAAATTTTATTTGTTTAATAGTAGTAGCAATTGAATTTGACGTCAGATTGTCACACTCAACGTCCGCGCCGGTATTAATGTGGAAAGAAATTCCTTCATAGGAATAAGATACTGAAAAACAGTAACTTGTATAAGAAAAATATGGGCACGCTAATTGCATAGCCTTTTTCCATGCCAATATGCCAATTGCATATAAGAAAAATATGCCAATTGCACAGCTTTTTTTATTTATTTCAGTGAAAACAGTAATTTGCGTAAGGAACATATGCGCACGCTAATTGTATCGCATTTTTCCATGATTCAGTGAAAACAATAATGCGCACGCTAATTGTATCGCTTTTGTCCATGATTCTTGATTCTGGAGTATTATTCTAACAAATTTTGGAAAGATTCGTGTATACACATCGGTTTGTTTAAATATTAAAGTCCGTTCAGCCACCAAACATTTATTAAAAAAAAATTAATATTCAAACTTCAGAAGGAGCTTGTTTGTGAAGGTAGTAGACAGTTTAAATTCCGAGTTCCAACGATCACCGGTGGTCCCCTTGTTGTATGCGGATGATGATGCCTAATAGAGGTCTAGTAGAAGTAGCCCATGTGGTTTGAACCTAGTTGCTAAAAATATGTAGTTTGGTGGAAACAACCCATATAATTTGAACCATACATTTAAAAATACTAAAATTAAAAAAATATATAAATATGAAAGTAATATTGATAAGTATCAAAATCGTATCAATATCTAAGCTGGAGGTTTGGGTGATTGGAAAATGATTCGACTCTATGTATATGCATTCCAGCGAGGGCGTCGATTTATTTTTGTTCGCATCTAAAGACAATGACAATAATATTGTTTTTTATCTTTTATTTCTTAGTAGATTTGGATAAGTTCTCAGATTTTTTATGGTTGATCAGTATGGTGAGATAATATTTTATTTCGACTCATTTAAATAATAGATTTATTTACGATAGAGAGTTGTTTACAACTAAATTATTTTTAGTAATTGTTAAATAAAAACTTATTTCATCTATTTTATAGTTCCATGTAAAATAGATCACTCAATAATTTAGATTTATACTATCTTTAATTTAATTGATAGTTTTTATTGTGAGAGTTTAAAAAAATTAATTTCGAATCCAAAAACAAAATAAAGAAAGAAATTGAGAACATTTCCAAATATATGTATTTAGAGCAAAAGATAATTAAATTTTGAACTCTAAATAAAAAAATTTAAATTTATTATTTAATATTCGATAAAATAAGATTATATTGACTTTGTTAAACATATTGATAAACAACTTTGCTCTTAATATAATTCCCTTAAATTTTATTAACTTTAAATTTCCTGGCTACAATATTAGCGATTACTGACAAAACAGTTGACGCTCTTTTCTATATTCACACTGGTTGTTCATCCCTTAATATATTTCATTGAAATTCGGTTTATTTTGATCTTAAATTTATACGTGAAAAGTTGTTGTTTAAAGCCAAATCAATGCAATGTGTTCTAAGTTTCGTTTATGATTAACTTACGCATACATGATTGCAAATTCAATGGCAGTAGAGGAATTTGCGGAAGGCAAATGCTTGGTGTTTTCACGACGACGAAACTGATGGAAATTTCATGGTATTGAATTACTTTTAGAAGAGGGCATGGTTAAAGGTTTGGTTTGTTTAAGTTTAGCTGCTCTTCATATCTTAAAACAATCAAATGTTGATCATATTCAAAGATTTTGAAGACATATCTACATATAACTCCTTGGATCTAAAACTTCTTTAAGATAAGTTTAGCATAGAATGCAGCAATGATTTGGAGTGTGGTCTTGCTATCTAGTACATTTGGTTTGCTTAGGCATGATCCATTATCAACTTCCACCGTGTTAAAAAATTTAGTACGTGATTGTTGTCAAAACCTCAAATCTCATGGAATGTTGGAGTTGTCAACATTAACAAGCATAAAACCTGGACATTTTATGAGATTTCAAATAATTAGGTTGGTAAGGATTTCAAATGAATCTCTTTGGTGTTTTGTGTTCCTCCTTTTGTTGTTTTGTTTCTCAGTTTTAGGGCTATGATGATGCTTGTTGTTGTGTTTAGATGTAAGGTTGGCTCTCCAATGATGCTTGTGGTTGTGTTTAGATGTAAGGTTGGCTCTCCGTTGTTTGCATTGTTATGTGGGTTGTAAAGGGTTGTTCTTTTTCTATTTGAAGTTCCTTTCTCAAACTTCAATGTTCGGCTTGTAATTATTTGTAAAAGGTTTGGAAAACTTTTCAAAATCTTTTTTTTCTACTCTAAAAAAAAAACATCAAAAAGCATAAAAGAGCTGCCAACATCCATGAGGAAACTTCGATAACTCAAAATCCTACTATTCTACAAATGATGAGGTCAATGAGAATAGTCATTTATCAACTACAATAGATAATGATTTTACTTTCTTAATTGGTTAGCATTACACCAAGAAAAGCAATGGTTTATTATAATTTAATTTTCTTTCCTCTATGCTATAGATGTATAAGATTTCTATGAAATTGAAATGTGTATAATATACTTACTCATTATTCAAATTTTATAAAAGTTCGAGGAAAATAAAATTTTAATGTTGATGACGTGGTAATATTATTAAAAATTTTAAAAGATTTTTAGTAATAATTTTTTTTATATTTGAAGCTGCAAACATACTGCAGTCGTAAATGCTTTGGCATCTCTTTGAGATGTCCACGGTTCAAACCCCAGTCAATATGAGAGGACCGAGACCCCTCATAAAATCTATCTAAACCAATTGAAAAAAATAAATTTTTAATATTTTGACCATATCTTATATTAGATGGAAAGATGTGATGTGTGAGTATTCACCAAGTAAAAGCAATCAAATGGTAACTATTGGTAAACCATCTAACTACTATAGAAGGAAGAAGAAATGTTAGATGAAGTGTCAAGAAGGAAAGAGAATGGGATTTGAAAACAACAATAGTGAATGTTTGAAGATCAAATGTCCTAGGGTTGTTAGGTAATCATTTTTAAAAATATAAAGTAGGGACTTTATCTCTAGGGAAAAGAAGAGAGTGGTTGAAGTGAAGAGAGAAAAAAACTAAGGGAAAAGGAAGTTGAGAGGAATATTTAATATTGTTAATTGTACAAGCTACTTTACAATAAAATAAAATCCTATTATTTTAATCTATAAGACTCCCTTGATGAGTGTTTGAAGTCTCTTTGTGCAATTCCTTGTTGTAGATTTTTTATTTCTATGTGTGAAGATTATGTTAATGCAAGTGAATGTGAAATTGGTCTAATGATTCAAGATGAGATGCCAAATTAGGGTGCAATAGATTACACGTAAAAAAGAGAACCCAGGGAAAGTTTGAGCAAAGCAAAATTCAATGATCCTGCCTTTGTATATGTGGAATGTATAGGCACATAAGAGTACCTTAGAAATCCATTAGTCAAAATAAAAAAGCATATAAGCCAAGGTATGATAGGTATAGAGGAATGCTTTAGAAATTTGATAGCTAGAATGCAACAATATGGGTCAAAGTTTGAATTTATTCATAAAGAAGAATGTTATTGATTTAATACCAGGGTCATTCAGGTAAGATGGTTATTAAAATATTAGTCAAGAGTCATTCAAGTAAGGGCCCATCGTATTGTAGTTCAATGGAGAGTAATAGAAGTCATTCAATTGAATATTGTATTCTATTGATAAATAATTATAAGTTGACTTTCATACACTAAATTTAGTAACCTTATTATTCAATGAGTGTCATTGTACACTAAGCACATCATACATTGGAATCGTGGAAAGTGTTATGCATTGAATTATGGAAAGAATATACAATGAAGAGGAGAAATATATAGTTGTATGAAATCATACAACCAAAAGGGAAGCATACAATTGTATAATAGGATAAAAATATTAAATATTTAAATATCGTCATACAAGAGTATAAAGAGCTTGCTCATATAAGAAGAATAAATCATATAAAGGTTATGATCATACAATAGGAATAGGTGTAAGAAATTTATCATAGAAAGGAGTTGGTCTTGCCTTTGGAAGAGCTCTTATAGTGAGGAAGCTATTGTCATATAAGGCCAAGAATTGTACCACTAAAGGATACTATTATACAAAGGATTTGTCATTTAGACAACTGCATCATATTGGTATTAGAGCTAGAAGCTCTCTAAGGATTTATATGTTGCAAAGGAGAGATGGCACAATGGGTAAGAAGAAGACTATGAGATGCTCAATCCATGGTTATAACTAAAATTCTAAGAAAATTTATCACTCAACATGATGCCATCAAAACTATCCAAATAAGCAGCATTAAAAGAAAAAAATGAGTGATAGTGAAGAAGAATTTGTTCAATAAGAAGCTCATTATGAGGAGTAAGGGGAAGAACTATAATAAATATTAATATAGATATTTTATAACATGGGTAGGAATTCAAATTTAGAAACCCCATCCTATAATGGAAGCTTAAACCTTGAGGAACTCGTTGATTGGATTACGAATATGGAGAAATATTTTTATTTTGAATCAATACAAGTCCTCAAAAAGATGAAATTTTTCTCATACAAAATTTAAGGGACATGCATCCTTTTGATGGTATCATGTCCAAATAGAAAGACAAGAAAAAGAAAAAGAAAAGACTTAGATTATCAAAAAATGGTTATAAAGTGGAAGGCCAAATTCCTCCCACTAGATTACCAAATAGGGTTGTTCAAAAGAGTTTAAAACCTTAAGAAAAAAAAGTTAGAAGTGAAAGAGTATATAGAGGAGTTTTATAAATTGACCATAAGGGATTATCATATTTAAAAGGATGAGTAGAAGGTGATAAGATATATGAATAGGCAAAGATATTTGTTGTAAGAAGAAACAACCCACTGGATCTTTTCTACAACATGTAGTCTTGTTATTTATGGGCAAGTTTGATGCAGGAGAATCCAAAGAACACCTGCAGCAGAAGCATCCAGTGGTAGAAGGGCCACTTCTGAAGAGTCGGCTAAGGAAGAAGAAGAAGAAGGCAAGGAGAAAATGCAGAGCAAAAACTATCATGATTTCGCTACGTCGCAAAATCATGATAGTTGGTAGGAGAGAGAGAAAGTCATTAAGGAGGTCATGATTTCGTGACAGGTCATGAAATCATGACATAAAATCAGAACAAGGGGCGGAAGGCGAAATGGTCATGATATTGTGACGTCAAGATATTGTGACGTCGCAAAATCATGACATAAAATTAGAGCAAGGGGCGAAAGGCAGAATGGCCGTGATATTGCAACGTCACTATATCGCGACGTCATGAAATCATGATGAAAAATAGAGAAAGGGGCTTGGAGGTGGAGTGGTCACGATATCGCGATGTTGCAATGAAAAATAGAGCAAAGGGCTTGAGGGTGGAATGGTCACGATATTGCGACACCGTGATATTGTGACATCGCAATATCATGATGTAAGAGAAAAGGCAAGGCAAGGAAGCGGATGGGTCGTGATATCGCGATGTCGCGACGTCACGATATCGTGAGACAAAAATAGAAGAGAGGACGTGAGGGAATTTCAGTATGATATTGCGACAGTTCACGATATCGCGGTCGAAAGAAAGCAAAGAAGAAATGGCCACATGGATGGTCACATGCATGAAAAAAGAGGCAACAGTCCTCGATGGACATTCTGACAGAGCGGCGGTTGCAGGTCAAGGGTCTTTTAAATGCATGCTTTCATGGCGGATCGGGGCAGTTGCCCATTTATGGAAAGAAATTGAAGACTCGACCGTGGAAGCCGATTTTTCCAGTTTTTGTAATGAAGTTTGCCAGGTGGGTCATTAATGGCCTAGAGGGTCGAGACCTCGATAAAAACTCAGAGATTGTAATAAATTAGGTTGACAGATCGATTTTTGTGTAAGGTGTTTCAGAGGGTTGGGGCCTCTATAAAAACCTAGTTCAATGTATTAGATCGGGGTGGTGGATCAGAGATCGGAGGTAGAGGATAGGAGTGAGAAAACCAAGCCGTAGCTGCTAGTTAATGTAAGCCTATGGGCTATGTTGTAGCTGGAAGTGTTTTTCCATATTTTAGTAAATAAAATTTTGAATTGAGAACGTGTCGATTTTTGGTCCGCCATCAGTGGTATCAGAACTAGTGATTCTGAGTGTGTAAACAGATCGTCGGTCATGAGGCAGTTTGCGCCAGGATCTATGGTAGGGTTTTGAGAGAGGAGAGAGAGTTTAGGATCCCTGAGTGTGTAACAAATCGTCAAAGTGTGTTCAGGATCTGAGAGAGGAGAGAGAGTTTCTGATGGTGGACCAGAAATTGACACGTTCTCAACTCAAATTTTTCTTCATTAAAATCTAGAAAAACACTTCCAGCTACAACACAGCCCGTAGGCTTACATTAACCAGTAGCTACGGCTTGGTTTTCTCACTCCTATCCTCTACCTCCGATCTCTGATCCACCACCCCATCTAATACATTAAACTAGGTTTTTATAGAGGCCTCGATCCTCTGAAAACCTCCTATGCAAAAATTGGGACACCAACCCGATTTAATACCCCACTCCACACGACCTCTGTCATCGTCGCTTTCTGTCAGGATACTTTGTGCACCCATCCTTTTTGTTTCCCGTGCTTCTTGGTTCTTGTTCGTCTTTACTACACCTTGGTACCACATATCATTCTTGCCCTGCAATCATCTCCTGACCTCTACCGCTTTTGTTGTGGCCCTCGAAAACAAGTATGTCACAAAATCATGATGTGTTGCAATTTTGTGACCTCTCCTTTATCTTGCCCTTCCTTCTCCTTTTTTGGTCGTGATATCGCAACATGTCACGATATCATGAAATTTCTCTTCATTTCTGCCTTTCTTTCCTTCAAGTCACGATATCGTGACATGTCATGATATCGCGACGTATTCTCTACATCGCTACCTTCTTTGCCTTTGAGTCACGATATCGTGACATGTCGCGATATCGCGGCCTTTACCTCCATCGCTGCCTTTCCTGATTTCAAGTCACGATTTCGTGACCGTCATGATTTTGTGACCGTCATGATTTCGTGACATGTCACGAAATCATGACATTCCCAATGGCCTCCTCTCGCTTGCCCTTCTTCGTCATGATTTTATGACATGTCATGAAATCATGACATTCCCACTGCTTCCTCTTGGCTGGTGCTCCTATGTCATGATTTCGTGACAGTCACAATTTCACGACAGTCACAATTTTATGACATGTCACGAAATCATGACATTCCATAACTTCTCCTTGGCTGCCTGCTCCCTGTCGTGATTTCGTGACAGTCATGATTTCACGACATGTCATGAAATCGTGCCTCTCTCCAACTGTCTTCTCCCATCGCCCACTTCTTGTCATGATTTTTTGACATGTCGCGATTTCATGACATGTCACAAAATCATGACATTCCTGGCTCACACCTCTCTCCTTACTACGTCACGATATCGTGACACTTTTTCTGTTGCAATATCACGACAAATTTTCCTCCTCGTCCTCTTCTCCTTTTTCTGTTGCGATTTCATGACATGTCATGAAATCATGACGATTTTCTTCCTTAGGAAATTTTTCAAATGCCTCTACATTAGGTGTTGCTGGATGCTCCTGCATCAGACACCCGAGGTTGGTGGAGAAGTGATCTTCACTTCTGCACTGTCTGGTTGCTGCCTCCTGTAACACTTCTAGACATTTCTCTGCCTCAACAGCCTAATCCAACCCTTTCTCCTGGTCCACATAACTTCTATCTTCCTCCAAATAGATTCTCCCACTGCTGCATGCTTCTTCATCTATAGCCTGCTTCAACTCCTCCTCTTTGCCAGTTAAATTTTTGCCTTCTTCCAGGCAAATCCTAACACTGCTGCACTCCTCTACAGCCTGCTTGCACTCCTCTTCTTGGCCAGTTAGTTTTCTACCTTCTTCCAGGCAGATCCTGGCACTGCTGCACTCTTCTTTGCATGCAGCCTTCTTCAGCTTTAGCTTTTGATGCACTCTAGCATCTCTCTTTTTTTGTCTTTCTTCACACCTTCTGTGCCACTCTTCTTGCTCCCATAATTTTATGTTGAGCCACTCCTCTTGCAGAGCTTTAAATTGCTTCTGTAATTCTAAGAACTCTTCCTCTAGCACCATGTCACTCCTACTACCACGGCTTCTTTGGGGATGCATTTTTCTTTGCTTTTCTCATAAAGCTTAACTGATTTTGGTGTAGCTGCCTCACTTTCGGTGATCCGCTCACATGCTCAGAACCCTAACTCACTCTTCTCTCTCTCAGAACCCTACCACAGATCCTGGAGCAACTGCCTCACGTTCGACGAATCTGTTGTGCACTCAGAATCACTAGCTCTGATACCACTTGATGGCGGACCAAAAATCGACACGTTCTCAACTTGAATTTTTCTTCATTAAAATCTAGAAAAACACTTCCAGCTACAACACAGCCCATAGGCTTACATTAACCAGCAGCTATGGCTTGGTTTTCTCACTCCTATCCTCTACCTCCGATCTCTGATCCACCACCCCATCTAATACATTAAACTAGGTTTTTATAGAGGCCCCGATCCTCTGAAAACCTTCTACACAAAAATTTACACACCAACCTAATTTAATACCCCACTCCGCATGGCCTCTATCATCGTCACTTCCTGTCAAGATACTCTACGTGCCCATCCTTTTTGTTTCCTGTGCTTCTTTTTTCTCGTTGGTCTTTACTGCACCTTGGTGCCATGTGTCGTCCTTGCCCTACAACCGTCGCCTGACCTCTACCGCTTCTGTCATGGCCCTCGAAAACAAGTATGTCATGAAATCATGATGTGTTGTGATTTCACGACCTCTCCTTTATCCTGCCCTTCCTTCTCCTTTTTTGGTCACGCTATCATGAAATTTATCTTCATTTCCGCCCTTCTTGGCTTCAAGTCGTGATATTACGACATGTTGCGATATCGCAACATGTCGCGATATCGCAACATGTCATGATATCGTGATGTATTATCTGCATCACTGCCTTCTTTGCCTTCGGGTCGTGATATCGTGACATGTCATGATATCGTGACCTTTACCTCCACCGCTGCCTTTCTTGATTTCAAGTCATGATTTCCTGATCCTCGTGATTTCATGACATGTCACAAAATCACGACATTCCCAATGGCCTCCTCTTGCCTGCCCTTCTTCGTCGCAATTTTGCGACAGTCATGATTTCACGACATGTCACGAAATCATGACATTCCCACTACTTCTAATTGGCTGGTGCTCCTATGTCACGATTTCATGACAGTCATGATTTCATGACATGTCACAAAATCGTGACATTCCATAACTTCTCCTCGGCTGCCTACTCCCTGTCACGATTTCATGACAGTCACGATTTCATGACATGTTGTGATTTTGGGACACGTCACAAAATAGTGCCTCTCTCAAACTGTCTTCTCCCCTCGCCTGCTTCTTGTCATGATTTCATGACATGTCATGAAATCATGATATTCCTGACTCACACCTTCTCTCTCCTTGTCGCGTCACGATATCGTGACACTTTTTCTATCATGATATCATGATATATTTTCCTCCTCGCCCTCTTATTTTTCTATCATGATTTCATGACACGTCGTGAAATCATGACGTTTTTCTTTCTTAGGTAATTTTTCAAATGCCTCTGCATCAGGTGTTGCTGGATGCTCCTGCATCAGAATTTCTAGAGGCAAGTGAAAGCCCTACAATGGAAGCTATGTAGATAGCATGAGGAGAAACAAAAAAAGAGAGAAGATAGAGTGCTTCAGAAGTTGAAGCTAAATAAAGTTGCATGCAAAGAAGAGTGCAGCAGTACCAGGATCTGCCTGGAAGAAGGCAAAAATTTAACTGGCCAAGAAGAGGAGTGCAAGCAGGCTGCAGAAGAAGTATGCAGTAGTGGTATAATCTGTCTAGAGGAAGACAAAAGTTATGTGGACTAGGAGAAGGGGTTGAAGCAGGCTGTAGAGGCAGAGGAATGTTTGGAGATGTTGTAGGAGGTAGCAACCAGACAATGCAAAAGTGAAGATCACTTCTCCACCAACCCCGGGTGTCTGATGTAGGAGCATCCAGTAGCACCTACAACAGAAGCATCTAGTGGTAGGAGGGCCACTTCTAAAGAGTCAGCTAAGGAAGAACAAGAAGAACGCAAGCAGAAAATGCAAAGCAAAAACTATCATGATTTTGCTACGTCATAAAATCGTGACAGTCGACAAGAGATAGAGAAAGTCATTAAGGAGGTCATGATTTTGTGACAGGTCACAAAATCATGACCGTAATGAAATCGTGATGTAAAATAAAAGCAAGGGGCGGAAGGTGAAATTGTCACGATATCACGACGTAAAATCAGAGAAAGGGGCATAATCCAGAATGGTCATGATATCGTGACGTTGATATGGTCGTGACGTCGTAATATCGCGATGTCATGAAATTTCAACAAAAAATGGATCAAGGGGCTCGGAGGTGGAGTGGTAATGATATTGCGACGTCGCGATATCATGACGTCATGATGTCGCAACAAAAAACGAAGCAAAGGGCTTGAGGGCAGAATGGTCGTTATATCGCAACACCGTGATATCACGACATCGCGATATCACGATGTCACGATATCATGACGTAAGAGAAAATGCAAGGTAAGGAGGTATATGGGTCATGATATCGCGACGTCGCGATATCGCGACACAAAAATAGAAGAGAAGATGTGAGGGAATTTTGGCGTGATATCGCGATAGGTCACGATAACACGGCCGAAAGAAAGCAAAGAAGAAATGGCCACATGGATGGTCATGCACATAGAAAAAGAGGCAATAGTCCCTGATGGACATTCTGACAGAGTGATGGTTGCAGGTCAAGGGTCTTTTAAATGCATGCTTTCATGGCGGATCGGGGTAGTTGCCCATTTATGGAAAGAAATTGAAGACTCGGTCGTGGAAGTCGATTTTGCCAGTTTTTGTAATGAAGTTTTCCAGGTGGGTCATTAATGGCCTAGAGGGTCGAGACCTCGATAAAAACTCAGAGATTGTAATAAATCAGGTTGGTGGACCGATTTTCATGTAAGGTTTTTCAAAGGGTCGGGGCCTCTATAAAAACCTAGTTTAATGTATTAGATTGGGGTGGTAGATCAGAGATCGAAGGTAGAGGATAGGAGTGAGAAAACCAAGTCGTAGCTACTAGTTAATGTAAGCCTATGGGCTGTGTTGTAGCTGGAAGTGTTTTCCAAATTTTAATGAAGAAAAATTCAAGTTGAGAATGTGTCGATTTCTGGTCCGCCATCAATGGTATCAGAGCTAGTGATTCTGAATGCATAAATAGATCTGTGGTAGGGTTCTGAGAGAGGAGAGAGAGTTTAGGATCCCTGAGTGTGTAACAGATCACCAAATGTGAGGTAGTTACACTAGGATCTATGAAAAAAAAATGATGACAATGAGAGATTTCAAGGCATTACAGAGGCAAGTGCAAGCCCTACAGGAGGAACTACTCAAGAGAGATTTATAGAGGCAAGTGAAAGCCCTACAACGAGAGCTGCATGGACAACGTGAGGAGAAACAGAGAAAGAGAGAATATGGAGTGCTTCAGAAGTTGAAGCTAAAGAAGGTTGCATGCAAAGAAGAGTGTAGCAGTGCCAGGATCTGCCTGGAAGAAGGCAAAAATTTAACTGGCCAAGCAGAGGAGTGCAAGCAAGCTGTAGAAGAAGTATGCAGTAGTGGGATAATCTGTCTAGAGGAAGACAAAAGTTATGTGGACCAGGAGAAGGGGTTGAAGCAGGCTGTAGAGGCAGAGGAATGTTTGGAGATGTTGCAGGAGGTAGCAACCAGACAGTGTAGAAGTGAAGATCACTTCTCCACCAACCCCGAGTATCTGATGCAGGAGCATATAGAAACACCTATAGCAGAAGCATCTAGTGGCATGAGGGCCACTTCTGAAGAATTGGCTAAGAAAGAACAAGAAGAAGGCAAGGAGAAAATGCAGAGCAAAAATTGTCATGATTTTGCTACATCATGAAATTGCGACAGTCGGTAGGAAAGAGAGAAAGTCATTAAGGAGGTCACGATTTTGTGATAGGTCGTGAAATCGTGACCATCACAAAATTGCAATGTAAAATCAGAGCAAGGGGTGAAAGGCAAAATGGTCACGATATCACGATGTCACGATATCGCAATGTCACAAAATCATGATGTAAAATTAGAGCAAGGGGCGAGAGGCAGAATGGTCATGATATCACGATGTCGCAATATCGTGATGTCACAAAATCATGATGAAAAATGGAGCAAGGGGCTCGAAGGTGGAGTGGTCGCGATATCACGACGTCATGATATTGCGACATCGCGATATCATGACAAAAAATGGAGCAAAGGGCTTGAGGGCGGAATGGTCATGATATCGTGACACCGCAATATCATGACTTCACGATATCATGACATAAGAGAAAAGTCAAGGCAAGGATGGAAATGGGTCACGATATCACGACATCGCGATATCACGACACAAAAACAGAAGAGAGGATGCGAGGGAATTTCGGAGTGATATCCCGACAGGTCGCAATATCACGGCCAAAATAATGCAAAGAAGAAATGGCCACGTGGATGGTCACGCATGCAGAAAAAGAGGCAACAGTCCTCGATGGACATTCTGACAGAGCGGCGGTTGCAGGTCAAGGGTCTTTTAAATGCATGCTTTCATGGTGGATAGGGGCAGTTTCCCATTTATGGAAAGAAATTGAATACTCGGCCGTGGAAGCCAATTTTGCCAGTTTTTGTAATGAAGTTTGCTAGGTGGGTCATTAATGACCTAGAGGGTCGAGACCTCGATAAAAACTTAGAGATTATAATAAATTGGATTGGTAGACCGATTTTCGTGTAAGGTGTTTCAGAGGGTCAGGGCCTCTATAAAAACCCATTTCAATGTATTAGATTGGGGTGGTGGATCAGATATCGGAGGTAGAGGATAGGAGTGAGAAAACCAAGCCGTAGCCGCTGGTTAATGTAAGCCTGCAGGTTGTTTTGTAGTTGGAAGTGTTTTTCCAGATTTTAATGAAGAAAAATTCGAGTTGAGAATGTGTAAATTTTTGGTCCGCCATCAAAGTTACTCCTTTTATAATAAGTGGTAAAATTTATGATAAGGATGTATGTATTTTGATAGATATTGGATCTAGTGGTAGTTTTATTTCCACTAGTTTATTGAGGGACATAAAAAAAAAACTTAGATTTTTGGCTAATGGTTGAAAAGTAGCTTATGGATTAGTGTGGATCTATCAAGTAAACCAATGTTTATTTGATCCTTACATTACCTTACCCTAAGGTAAAACCAACTGGTACTTGTATGTGGCACCTTTACACTCTTTTAATATTATTCTTGGTGTAGATTGTCTAAAATCCAATAAGACTATTTTGAATTTTTTGAATAGATAGTTGGAAATTACAGATGAATCTAGCTAGAGAATTAAAATTCTTTATGACCATGGTTCTGTTAAACCATATCTATTATCAAAAATACAAGTAAAGAAGGCAATAAGGAAGAGGAGAATGATCTATATAGTTAATATGAACAATAAATAAGAGACTAAAGCTAATTCTGACCTCTTCTAGAAGCATCCTATTTTGTGTGAGTTTAGGGATGTATTTTTGGAGGACCTACTAGATTTACCTCTCAAAAAGAATTTGACTTTTCTATTTAATTATTGCTTAAAGTTGCACTCATTTCTAGGGCATCATATAGGATAACTACTATAGAGTTACAAGAATATGACATGTAACTTCAAGACTTGTTGGAGAAGGGACTTATCAAGCCTAGTGTGTCACCATGGGTGCTCCTATTTTGTTTGTTAAAAAGAAAGATGTCATTGTAAATGTGCATAGAATATCGACTGTTGAATGAGGTTCCCAAAAAGAATATTTATTATTTGCCAAGAATAGATGATTTTTTTGATTTACTGAGAGGAGCTACCATCTTCTCAAAAAATGGCCTTAGATCAAGTTACCATTAGTTTAATATTTGAGAATAAAACACTCATAAAACTATTTTTAGAACAAGGTATGGGTATTATGAGTTTACAGTCCTACATTTTCAATTTACTAACACCCCAATTGCATTCATGAATCTCATGAACAACATTTTTAAAGACCAGTTCGAACATTTTGTGCTTATGTTTCTTTATGATATATTGATCTATTTCCAGAATAAGGAGGAACATGGTCAATATATGAGAATTGTGCTTGAGATTTTGAGAAAAATCAGCTATTTGGGAAGCTATCAAATTTTCAATTTTACACTCCATAAGTACAATATTTGGGACACATAGTATCTACAGAGTAGATTATTGTAGATCCAAAAAAGATTGAAGTAATTATTGATTGGCCTGCACCCATGAATGTAACTAAGGTGCATAGTATTATGGGGTTAGCACACTACTACAAGTGGTTTGTTAGAGATTTTTTAAATATTTCTTAACCTATTACAAACCTTCAAAGAAAAGGAAAGGCTTTTAAATGGAAAACACAATGTGAGGAAGCCTTAAAAATTTTGAAATAAATATATTGATTATCACACCAATTTTGTGATTACCTGATCATGCCAATAAGTTTAATGTATGTATGAATGCATCTATAGAGGGATTAGGAGGTGTTCTTACCCAAAAAATACATGGTCATTACCTTTGAATTCATGAAGCTTAAGATACGTGAGGTAAATTATGCCACTCATAACTTGGAGAGGGTAGTTTTTGTGCATGTTCTTAAGATTTGGAGGTATTATTTACTTGGAAAATCATTTAAACTCAAGATAGATCACCAAAGTTTAAGGTACATTTTTACTCAACCCTTGTTGAATGCTAGAAAACATCGATGGATGTAGTTTATAGCTATGCATGATTTTGGAATCAAATATATCAAGGGTAAGGAGAATAATATTGTAGATACCCTGAGTAGAAGAAGGTGTATTGCTACAATCACAAAATGTCATTATAATTTGATAGATAATATTAAGGATTTATAATGAAAATATGATTTTTTTTAGACATGTCAAGATCAAATGGAGCAAGAACCTAGAAAAGATACAGGTTTTGTACATAGGGATGATTTATTGTATTATAAGAACAGATTGGTTATTCCAAATATAGGTGGATTGAGAGAAACAATCCTTAAGGAGGCACATAATACTCCTTATTCTACGTATTTTAGTGGGGAAAATATGCACGAGAGCTTGAGGAGTGCCTATTATTGACCAGGGATGAAAAGGATATTAATAAATATGTGGCTAGGTTCTTATAGTGTCAAAATGTTATGGTAGAATATTTGAATCCAGTAGGATATTTGTACCCACATGATGTTCCTACACAAAAATAGTAGGTGATTTTAGTGGATTTGTAATTGGTTTACCTAAAACTAGATTTAGGCATGATGCAATATTGGTGGTTGTGGATAGGTTAACCAAGGTGGTACACTTTATACATTGGAATATTCAGGATGATGCATCTGCTATAAAGAATAAGTTTGCTAGGGAGATAGTGTGACTTCATTGATTTTCTAAAGTTATAATCTCTGATAGAGATTCGCACTTCACCTCAAAAATTTTGTAGGCTTTGCATGAAGTGTTGGTATAAAAATAAATATTAGTTTGACATATCACCCTGAGATAGATGGAAATATTGAGAGGGTGAATCAAGTCTTAGAGAATATGCTAACAATGTATTCTATGGATCAACACACTAAATGGTATGATTATTTGTAACTAGTTGAATTCACATACAATAATAATTATCACGCATCACTAGGTATTGTACCATTTGAAGGCCCGTATGGGATAAGGCATAGGACTTCCTTGTAATGGGATAGTTTGAAATATCAGGTAGTGATCGAATAAACAATTAAATAGAAATGGAAGATCAACTAAAAAGAATTTAGGAAAAGCTGAAAGAGGTTGTAGATCACCAAAATAACTACATGGATATAAAAAAAACACTGAGGTAATATTGTATAGGAGATAGGTTTTTCTTAATGGTGAATCCTGCTAAAAGTTCTATAAAATCTTCCAAAATAGATCCTAGATATGTGGGTCTATTTGAAATCAGAGGTAAAATAAGCCCTATGCCATACAAAATTGCTCTACCACCAAGTTAATCTAAAATCCATAATGTCTTCCATGTATCCCTCAGGAAGTACATTTTTACCCTGGTCACATTTGGGATGTTTCTAATTTTCAAATATTAGACCTGATGACAATTGGATTTCAGCCTGTTCATATACTTGGTTTTAGGACCAAGAACCTGAGAAAGAGGAACATAGAGCAATATCAGGTCAAATGGGGCCTCTATTTATATAAAAATACCACATGGAATAATGTGGTTGATATGTAAAAAACAATTTCCTTTTCTATTTGATTAGACCTAAAAAATTTTAAAACTATTTATGTTGATTTATGATGCACTTGTATAGATATGGGGATGCAAAACTGGACTACTGAGTAGAGTATATTTTGTGTATGTTTTTGTTTATGTATGGATATATATTTTAATGTAAAATAAAACATTATATGAATTGATTATGAAAATGTTTGAATTACTGCTAGGTTTTGTGAATGAATATGATTACATGATGTATGATTTGTGAACAAATTTTTATTTATAGTTATATAAATGAAAATATAAATACATATGTTTAACTTGTTCTCTAACCATGCACTAAACACAGGGACTATGTTTATTTATAGTGGGAGAGGATATGACAACCCTCATAACATGACCTTTGATAGTAAATAAATTTATGATTTATACTTTTCATTTTCCTCTAGAATGTGGTATTGTTGAAGGTTGTTGTGTATGGAGGAGTAGGTGTATTTCTTATATGAACAAAATAAGGTCATCGAGAAAGGTAAGAGGGAAGATATGATTCAGCTCATGAGTACATGGAAGCTCACACAATTGCATATCATGTACGAGCATCATGAATAATTTTCATTATTATATATTTCATTTGGAGTGTGTGCTTGATATCTGACAAAAATAGAATAATGCATATGCATATATTTTATGGCAACAAAAGTGCTAAAGGAATGAGAGCAATTCTTAATTATGTGTTTAGTAATTTGTAGATTATTTACTTGTTCATTATTGAATTTATAAAGTGAAATAAATCATATGTATATATATAATATATAGATTTGAATATAATCGGTATAATAATTAAAAATATATAATGATATAAATAAATAAAAGGAAAGGAAAAATACGTAGTTTTCATGCTATGTTCTTGAATCACTTGAGGAGACAAAGGTGGATGAATATCCCCTTGTTTCTGTTTAATTCTATGCGGAAGTTGATGTTGGCAGTTCAAGGTGGGCACAATCAGCTCCCCCTTCACCAGGGACTATACCTGTTGGTTTTTGAATAAGTTGCGATTGAGAAAGGGGCTGTGGTGGAGGATATTATAAAGTCTTTAGATGCTCTTCCAATCCATGTGCCTATTCAAACATTTCTATATTTATAGAGTTCAAGTGAGGACTTTGAGGATGTTTATTCCTTTTCCATGGGTTCTAGACTGGATAAGATCTCCTACAAGGTTTATGTTTTTTCTAAATGTGTTAGGGGATGTACAGTTAATAAATATACTATTGATTTGGCTAAGTATTCCACTATTTCTTTTGTTTATACTCTAGTGATGGGGAGTACTTCTTCTAAAAGCATTGCGGAAGGTAGTGGCACCCATAAGTCATTGCAACATAGTGGTAAAAAGAGAGATGTAGCATAGTCCTCTCCCTTGTTCATAGATGAAGAATTAGAGGTTCTTTCTAGATATTTTGTTAAGGATAAATTTGTGGCTAATGTCTATTCCCTGAAGGAATATTTTATGAAGAAAAATGATTTTTTGCATAGTCTTTGACTGATTGAAATTAAGCAACATGCGGTTTAGAGTTTTCTCAATATGGTATTGGATTTTGCTGAGGAGGTTGCTCAAATGTCTAGTAATATTACCCATGAAATCAACTTAATATTGTAGAACTCTCTTGGTTCTCTCATTGGTTGCTTTCGTCTTATATTCCTTGATGATTTTTGGAGGGCCTCTTTTCTTTGCTATGTTTTGTAGTTTTCTCTTATAGCTACCTTAGTGGCAATTTTATTTGTAAAAGGTTGTGGGATCCCTTTCAAAACCCTCTTTCTTCTCAATAGTACCAAAAAAATAAAAGAAAAAAATACATTTTACTATCTTATTGCATAGAAATCATAGTGGGTTATGGTAAAGGTAGTGAATAATAATGACTTAGAATGATCATGATGTTTCTATTAACCTCTCTTGGGTTATGCTCAATAGGTGAAGATGAAGTGGATTGGAAGAGAGAGAGAAGTGATATCTATATTTGAATGAAAATAAAATAGAATATTATCATTTGTATGGTTTTGGGGTTATTTGGAGAACAAGAGAGAGTGTTGGAAGTATAGAACCTAACAATAAATTCTAGGTTGGAATGCTTTTATTTTATTATATTTTGAAAATATTTTGAACAAGTTAGAATACTTTTAGTGCTAAACAAGTATTGTATGATGCATGGTGAATGGAACCGAATAAAAAAATTTGTTGTGTGTATATTGATTGTTGATATAATGGCTTGGAATATAAAATGGAATATTGTATAATTGTGTATTGCAATTGCAAACGATTTTCTTAATATTTCATATAGAAAAAAATATGTGCAATTGTTATTATTGATATTATTGTTTGGAAAATACAAAGGATAGAGAAAATGGATCCATGGGAACTAGTTTAAGGATTGGAAATATTTGGTTACTATTGTGTAAAAATGTGGTAATGAAATGCATGATAGCATGGTTGTAAGAAAATATCTTTGCATTCATAAATAAGGAGCTAAATTTTGATCCCTTTTGTTATCAAAATATAGACCAATGGAACTCATGGTTGTTAATGTAACACTAAAGCCACATTCCATGATAATGAGTGTAGATGATATACGTATAGGAATGTGTAGGTGTTTTTGTGGAGGATTTAGTCAGCTAAAGACACTATTTACTCATACATATTGAATATTCTACTAAGTTGATTTAGTTAAATTGTCTACTATGTGAGTGATTTTTATTTATCATTAATATGGATTGTAGAACAATGCACTTCAATTTGCTAAGTCAAAAATGAGATAAATTGTGTAGGAATTGCTTTATTGAGCTAGCAAAGTAGACAAGATGGAACTTATTTGAAAACTGTATCAATATGTATTACATGCAAGAATTTTATTACTGTTTTGTTTAAATGATTTTAAATATTTTATCATAAGAAGTTTGTTTACCTCAGTGGCAGAACTGAATGGTATTTTGTAAAGAAATCAATTCATTTGATGATAATAAATCTTTATAATTATGTTATTTCTTATTAAATGTATTTGAAATAATATATTTATAATTGGTATGTTGATATTACCGAAGACAAAATTCTATGGTCACCTTGTTATTAACATGTATCTCAGTTTAACAAAAAATAGGGGTAGTCTATTTCTATTCCTATAAATAACGCTCATCAAGTAAGTTATTGCAGTTAAAACTTCCATTTAACCTGTTGTGTCTTTTTAAGCACTTGTGTGACAATACTAAAATAATAAATTTAAGCTTGTGTTAAAATGGGATCCTACCTACCATGTAAATCTAACTTTAATAATGAGAAATATAATATAATATGTTTCATGATTTACATATATGTATAATAGTCTAGGATTGTTAATTTATTGGTCAACTTGAACTGAGAAAGACTGTTGAATATGTTGAAAATACATTTAAACCAACACCACAATCTCTTTTCCTTTATGTATGATGGGATAGTGGTGAGAAAAAGAAATATTTAAACTTCATTTTTGTAGTAGATATTATATTGTGGTAATAATATTGGTTTAATTTGATTTGGTACTATATTTTTTAAGTATAGATTAGTATTAAGTTATGTTATTATCTTTAAAAATAATAAAAAAAAAAACTATGAACTATCTAAAGTGCTATATGATTTTAAATGAGCACTTATATTAGCATTGCTTTAGATATTTATATAATTAGTGAATGATTTTATTTAAAGTAATTTTTAAATTATATACTTATCTTTTAGCTAGCTCATGAATTATATACATAGATATATAAATATAGTAGGTTAGTATTTGGTGAGAATAATATATTAAGGGAATATTGGCAAGGACTAATGATGCCATATTAAAAACAAGAATGACTAAGAATAAAACAAGAAAACTATTAAACTATTAGTAACCTATACTTGAACAATAATATTCAAGGTTTATGGAAAACTTAGAGGTTAAATCTTGAGTCCAAATTAAACTCATGATAAATAATGATTAGAATCAATCATCATGGAAGATGATTAAAACACATAATTTAATAGATCCAATGACGTTGAGATGTGGGCAAGAATTCAACATGACTCGGGAACAACTATTTTTTGACATAATAGGTTGGATCAAGTGACCTTGTCATAATTAGTAATAAAGGGTAGTATGGGACATGACCTCTAGGTTGTTTCCCAAGAGTATGGTAATAGGTCATTGTACCTAGTTGACTAAAAGTGATAGTATGACTATGTAACAAGACCAACCATGACGATTGGTATGGGATAAATTGTCATGAGTCAAATGGGATAATATGGAAAAACACCAATTTTAGGATAATGACATGGCTCTAGCTAACTCTAGGAAGAGGACAATTAGCTAGAAACTACGTGTATGTATGCTAACCTCCTTATATGTATAATCTGAATAGGTTGGCTGATTAAGTCGTGATTTTATATTCTAAGGTATGGGGAGAGTATGCATCCACCTGCTAGGTAATATGGATCCTATAGGATAATCATAGCCATGGTTTGACACTCATGCTAGAATAAGAGGAATTTAAATGGGACATATTGATTCCACAAAAAGGCATCTTCCACAGGATTTGGTCAATCTTGTCTACTTGGCAGATTGTCTATAGTAGTCTTGATTTCTAAAAATGGTATGATATACCTTGTACTAATTAAAATTTATGAACCATTGGGTGAACCATAATTGCTGTGAACATGAAATCACTTCTTAGATTAAATAATAATCTCAGACAAAAAATTATCCTTGATAATTGCTTGGCTTATTTATGTGGTACATTATCACCAAAAAAAGGGTCAATTATCCCACACTCTATTTGTAGTTGTCACCATAAGAGTGTATACAAAGATTTATCATTTGGAGGTAAACGCATGATTGATTTCTCAATATTTATTCCCTTGAGGAATATTTCTTGGCTTATTTATGTGGTACAATTAAGTGATCAAACTTGGGTTGTTACAGTATCACCAAAAAAAGGATCAATGGTCCCACACCCTATTTGTAGTTTTCACCCTAAGAGTGTATACAAAGAGCTATCATTTTGAGGTAAAACCATGATTGGTTTATCAATATTTATTCCCTCATGGAATATTTTTGGTAATCAAAGAGCATTACTCACTTAGAAAACCTTTGTTGTCAATGGGGTTAACATTAAGCCATTAGGAAGCCATAGTATGAGGTCCAACTAATTACCAAAATTTCCATAAAAATGTTATAATTTCATCAATAACAACCTTATAACAAGTACGTAAACAAGAAATAAAATATCGGAGGTGAGAAGGGAATTATAGGAGGTGGAAATAATGGCAATGATAGACTCAAGTTCTAAAGAAATGTAATTGGATTTAAAAAACCGAATCAGTGCATGGTTAAAGCTTCTATAGCATAGGAGAAGAACCCAAAGTGACAACATGAGAGGGGTAATTTGTACAAGGATAACATACATGGGTAGAGCACTTGAAGGGGAAGAGGAGAAGGGAGGAAAATATAAAAAATAATTATAAATCACTTTTGAAACTAAGGAGTGAGCAATATTTTTAATATTATTTATGAAGAAGTGGGAAAAATGGTTTGCCTAAAGGATTTAACCAAAATTATATCTAGTGTTTCTAAGAAAGCATGCAATAGAAAGATACAAAAGAGGTGAAATAAAGTAATCTATTTAAATGATGAATTATTTGAATTAAAAAGGGGGGGTTCTGCTTGTAATTATAAATTCGTCAATTCAAAAGGTTACAATACATCCCCTTTGAAAGCTTTTGATTTTGATACATTTTAGATTACAAATTATAAGGGATCAAATCCCTCCATGAGCTTAAAGGCATGGTTCCAATGTTCTTATCGCAACCTAAAATTGAGAGCTAATACTAGGATTCATTTATTCTACTCCTTAGCTCATACCTCATACCTAGAATACCTACACCTACACAAAAGAGATTGAAAACTTTTAATAGCGTATGTGTTTGATAATGAAAACCTTGAAAAGTATGCAATAATGAATGTAAAACTTATTCGCAACAAACAACTCCAAATGACTTGCAAATTTAGTATGATTTTAACCATATTATTTTGGAAGGATCTGAGCATAAATTAAAATATAATTTTTATCAAAACCCATGGCTATTCCTAGAAATAACAACTAAGACTAAAATCACAAAAACATAAATCAGCACATCAAATATATTCAAAACTTAACCAAATTGAGTATATTGCTATTTTAATGCTATAGAATTTATCTATGTTAAAATTATGACAAAATTGTTATCCATTTCATGGCCATCCTTGGCAAGTCCAACTAGGACTGTTATCCATCCTTGATAGGGATGGTCACAAAAAGGGGTGGTTTTTGCCATCAATTTCAATGGGATCTAGTTTAGACCTCTCCTAAATGTGTTGTCATCAAATTTGATAAAATTAATCATGTATTTGATAGGTTTTCGATTCAATTAGTGTATTTTGGGATGCCCCTAAAACCACCTTTGATTGAAGATGTTTTCAAGGAAAATACAAGGGTAAATGTGTGGACAAATATTGGTAGAACTTCATGGTCAATAGTTGTAATTATATCTATATAAAATTGGGTGGAAGAACCTCAATTTATAGTTCAAATAGGGTAAATGGGGTAAAAGGGTAAGTTATAGCATGCAACGTAAGTACCACCACTTGTCGATTCCTTTGTGATGCATAGGGTGGAAGAGGTTGCCCATTTGGACCTCCAATTTGTAGGTCTTGATATCTATGATAGGCTACCAATTAATTTTGAGTGATTGGATGGGGTAAATGGTAGGAATTGATTAACATTTATTCCACCCTTTGAGTTTTGAAGGATACAGTTCATGGCCATTCCACCTAGGGATGGTTTCTAGTGGTTGTCCTTGTGTGGGATGGTCATGAACTGTGATTGTCCCTAGGTGGGACAACCATGGCTACATGGCCTAAAACCTCCAAAAAGTGAGGGAAACCTTCAAAAAAGTGTATGGGAACCCTAAATAACCCTTTTAAATTTCCCAATGGGGCCATAAAGTGTTGGTAAGAGTGGTGCATTAGGATTTTTATCTAATTTACATGATTTTAATGTCTATAGATACCCCTTTTTGAGATGGATTGTGAGCAACAGAGCGCAAAGCAAAAATAGATTATTAGATCATTAAATGATTGAGGTTATTCAATAACTTCACCAAATTTAGATGCCTCCATTTTGGAAAGAGCATACATTCTTGTAATCCTTGCTTTTGACATAGTTGAAGGATTGATTTTGGTATACCTTTCGGCCACACTATAATGATAGTTGTAGGGGCTCAGGTTATACTCGTTCTTGGTTTCTTATTTCCTTGTAATCCTTTACATGGTTTAATTCTTGAGGCTTCAAGGAGGCCAAGCCTTTGTTTTTTTGCATATGCTGATTGTTTGCCCCAACATGGGCTTGAAATTTTGTATTTGGCAATAATTCTATTGAATGTAGGAAAATTGCACTTTTGAGTGTTTAAGTGTTGATTTGATTTATGAAATATTTGTTATGACTAACCCATTAAGCAATTATTTTATGAGGGAATTACCAAATATAAAGTGATTATTCACTTGACGCATATGAATTAATTGGGGTAACAGTCAAATTTTCCCTATAAGATGTACCTAATTTGCAAGGATTTTGATCGTTTTGATGATTATTCATGGAAGAAAAATAATAAATACTTCATTCCCATGGAGTGTTCCAGACATAATGACATTCTTGGGGAATGAAATAAATACTTTTCAAAGCATCCATAAATACTTTGGGTTCAATCTTGATCCATTGTAAATTTTAACCATTTGACTTGTTTTTGGTAGGTTTTTTGCACTCTTTTTTATCATTTTTAGCTATTTTTGTGAGGTTTCTTGGTGGTCGTACCTAGGTGGTATGGATGCATAGTCCATGGATATCCCTAGGTGGTATGTTTTACCATTTATCTGATCATCCCACCTAGGAGTAGCCATGCTATTTGTATCGCCATATAAGCCCAAAATGGGGCAAATGAGCTTATTTTTGCATGTTTTGCTTAGGAAACTCAGAGGTGAGGAGTAGGATGTTGATTTTTTTGATGTTAAGTATTATAAAAAAATATAATAGTTACATGAGCTAGCCAGGGGACTCAAAAATTAGTGAAGCCAATGCAAGATGGGTACGAGCTGCATTTTCTCTCTCTTTATTTAAAGTGAAATTGTAATTTCTTGTGCTTTTTCCATAACACACACTAAATATTGGTTAAGGAACGATAATAATAGTTAAATGTATGAAGGCAAGATTTTATTTGTATTTTAGATGCATTATTTTTGATGAGCCACATAATTGATAATTTTTTGTACTCTTTTCTTTATAATGTGCGACACTTATTCTTGTAGATATAAAAGTTTTATGGAAATTATATATAATTAACAGTTTATTTTGCATGTTATATAATATTTGAATTTAAGTGTAATTTGTGTATATTTAGTGGAAATTTTTGTATTTCAGCGTATTTTTGTCAAGGTCCCACTCCGACCTGTCACTTGCAATTTTATGAAGGTAAAACACCTACAAAATATCAACGAGAAGTATGAAGTCAAGCACCCAAATTCATTTGAAGCATCTGAATTCCATTTGGAACTTAACCAATAAGAACCTACTTCCTGTTAGATTTCTGCTTCCCATTAAGCATCTACTTCCCATTAGGTGCCTGGTGTCTGCTTCCCGTTAGGCACCTACTTTTAGTAAAGTTCTTGTTTTTGTTAGCCGCTTGCTTCCTGTTAGGGTTCTACTTCCTGAATTCTATAGATAAGGCACCTACTTACCAACTTCTTCATATACAATTCCTTATTTCTACTAACGCCAAACTCCAGAACAAATTTGTGGTTGGTAGAATAGAGAAAAACTCCAACAACCAACATAAATATAATTCTAGCATTAAAACCAGACATGGTACAACGTTAAATATGACTCAAATACTACGTGAATAATTTATGTAAATAAGAAAAAACAAATATTTTACATATTTTGGAAGTAAAATATGTTGAAATGTCATCATATTTTTCCTGATTCCTTCATTTAGGCAGGTAGTTGTAAAAGCAAATCATTTTCTAACTTGTTTTGAGGATTGTAATAGGGTGTCCCTAAATATATTATAAATATGCAAGCCATGCCTGAAGAATATCCCCAAGACTTTATTGTAAATTTTTGTTGCAGTTGTTAATAAATTTTTTTAGTATTTTTCTTTAAAAATCATCTAAGCTATTCAGTGATAATCTAACGCACGCATAATATACTGGAAGTGTGGGCCCACTTACAATAGTGTTATTCCCTTATTTCCCTTATTTTCTATATTTATTTTTATATATTCATTTGCTTTCCTATTATTTCCTTTGCTTTATATGATTTCTAGCATGGTAACAGTTTAGTTTTTATATGCATTCTATATTACTTTCACAAACATAGGATGGGTTCTTGGTTGGGAATTAAGTATTAAAATATGAATGAACATAAACACCCCCCAAACCAAGAATCTAAAGGACTCATATCTAAAGGTTAAATTATAAGCATATATTATCTGTAGCTACTCACAAGTCTACGAACTACCCTAGGTTAAAAAATTAAATGAAAGCAATGATTTGAATTTAGGAAATTCACTAATGTTTTTGCCCAACATTTTAGTGTCGTTTTTTGGAAGTAGCCAATGTAATTTTTTATTCTAAAAGAATCATAGATATAGTATTTTAGGTAGCTCTCTCCAGAACCTTCATCTAATTTTTTTTTATGATTCCACCCAAGAATAGGGGACCAGATGATCATTTTTTCAAAAAATAAAGAAGTTGTTTCTCATAATCCTTCTACTTCAGTAGAATATGAACCTAAGACTAAAATCTAATTACCACAATATCCATCTGTACATTGGTGGGAACACCCACTATTTGCACAAGATCCTTCTAAAATAATTTAGCTAAATCTTAGAGCAGAATCAGATATAAGTAGAGTCCAATCTGAGGAATATCTACTAAATAGCCAACACTTGCAAGCAGTATTAGATGGAACAATCTCAAATAATAACTTGTCTATCCTTCTAAAGGATAAAATAAATAAACTAGAGGTATTAATAGTTGCTTTCAAATAAGTAGGGGTATAAACTCCAATAGTGGGTAGAATGTTAGAAAATCCAGAGGAAACATCCACTATTTTTAGTTTTCCAATAAGAGAGGAAGGAGGAGATCACAATATGAAACACATATCTCCTACCCACCTTCCAAACTTTAGAGGACTACCAAAAATATATCTAGATCTGTTTCTCTTTAAATTTGATGTTTTATGCAGATCTGTGGATTACACCACAGATGTTCATAAACTAAAAATATTCTCTTCCACCCCTGATGATTCAGCTTTGCACTAGTTCATCAGCTTGAGGGATAAACAAATAACTACCTGGGAATAGTTGAAGAATATTTTCTTAGATCAATATTAGGATTTTTGCAAAGCAATAGATAAGAGAGGAAATCCTAGACATGGCACAAAAAGAAGGGGAATCTATGGAAGAATACTGAGATAGATTTATCTTTAATTTATAAACATCATCGCATTCAAAGCTAGGAGATAGGTCCTTGAGAAGTATTTTTTGAAAGGACTAACCAATGAATCCTTGGAATCCTTAAACATGATCTAGGGAAGATATTTACCAACACAAAATTGAAGATATTTGATTTCTATGTCAAAAAAAATCAAGAAGAAAGGGTAAGTTGATCCCTAGAAATGTTAAGCAGTCAACCACTATCACTAAAACAAAAATAGGTAGCATGCTAGAAGACCTTAATATCAAGATGTTATCATATCTAGCTCTTGAAATGGATACCATCATTCTTTAGAAAAAGAAGTAGGATAATGAGGAAAAATTGGCCTACTTCTATCCTGAATACATAGGCAAACACCCAAAAATGAGTGCCTGGAAAATAAAGTTTGATTTTGTGCTATTAGTAAAAATGATCATAAAACGAATTTGTGTCCATAATTAATAAAATATAAAGAGGCACCTAAAGTAGCAGAGGCATACTTAATGGATAATAGGAGGAGCTAGAAATAGTCTCCTATGGGTAAAAATATAAAAATCAAGAATGTCATCTTATGGAGGTATTAATTATCAAAATCAAGGTCAAGCCCAGCCACCCAATATGGATTAGTGGGGTTAACAACCTTGGAATACATATCGCCAAGGAGTAAATCATTACAACCCTTACCCTAGAATGTAATACCAATAGCTTGGGCAGCAGTGGAGAAATCAAAATTCTTAGAATCAATATCAACAAATTTTTCTCTAGCTCCATTACAACCAAGTATGTTTGTTCTTCCTACTTCTAGGACTTCTCAATTACCATCACAACCTACATCAAACCTAAACAATAAATAGTAGTCATCCTATAATATGGAAAAAAGGATGTACCCTATATATAATATCAAGGTTTATTGTGATCCTATCTAGTTACGGTCAGGAAAAAAATTAGGAAGAGAAGTCACTCCTCTTGTAGAAGAATATGAACCAATAGAAATAGAAAAATGGGAATCACTCCTTATAGAGGAAATAGAACAAGAGTCAACACTTGTAAATAATAAAGAGGAGGTTTCATATTTTCTATAAAGGTTGCAGGAATCCAAGAAACTAATCAAAATAGAGTTTGATCTCCTCTCTAGTTTAAAAAACTTAACAATCATAATCCCTATCTTTTAGGCCATCAAAGACATACCTATTTATGGGAAGACCATAAGAGAGTTGTGTCTCAAGAAAAAATTGATGAAAATAGCTAAAAAAATCAGTTTGGGAGGTTATTTAGCTGACCTAATGTTAGGAAATACATACAACCAGAAGTATTCAGATCCAAGAAGCCCTGTGTTAACTATAAAAATAAAGGGTTGTGTTTTACCCAATAAATTGGTAGATTTGGGGGCTGCCATTAATGTCCTACCCCAAGAGACCATCCAAAAATTGAGATATATTTGGTAGAAAGGTCTACAGTGCTCCTTGAGGGAATGTTGGAAGATATTATTGTTATAGTGGATGCATGGAAATATCCAGCAGATTTTCAAGTGCTACAATTTAAGTCTACACTATATGGATACCTACTGATATTAGGTAGACCTTAGTTGGCAATAGCTAATGCTTACATAAGTTGTATATATGGGTCAATGACCATTTCAAATGGTCAAAATATAAATAAATTAATCATACATCCACCTACACAGTCTATAGATTCGTTGGGAGAACTTGAGAATGAAAGTCAAAATATTGGTGATCTATCTATGGTCTAGTCTATCATAGTATTTGACGAGTTGGAAGATGAAAGTGATGAGGATAGGTTGATATCCCACTTTTTTAGGAAGAATCCTCATGTCCTCCTCCTAATTTTCCATTAGTGGGAGTAAAAGACCACCATATCAAAAAAATAGAAGTTTCACCTGGTAGAATGTAGAACATAGATAGCAAATTGATAGTTGAACAACAAACCAAACTAAAACATACATTGGAAAACCATAAATATGCCTTTGATTTGGAGTGTTATGACATGAGAGGAATAGCTCCTAATACCTATACTCATAATATATATTTTGAAGACCAGGTTAAACTAGTAAGACAACCATAGAGGAGAATGAACCCAACTATGAAAGAAATTGTCAAAGCAAAATTACAAAAACTCCTCATAGTTGGATTCATCTACCTCATTTCAGATAGTGAGTTGGTATCACCATTAGTGGTGGTGCCCAAGAAGAATGGAAAGTGGATAATTTGTGTTGATTATAGATTTTTAAATAAATAAACTAAGAAGGACCACTTTCCTCTACAATTCATAGATCAAGTCCTTGATACCTTAGCAGGCAAGAAGTATTTATATTTCCTAGATGGGTTTAGTGGATACAATTAGATCCAAATAGGGGAAGAATATCAAGATAAAACTATCTTCACTTGTCCATGGGGGCCATTTTCTTACCAAGTTTTACCATTTTGTCTATGTAATGCACCAACAACCTTTCAAAGGGTAGTTCTTAGCATTTTATCAAATATGATTGGAGAGACTATAGAGGTATACATGGATTATTTCACTGTATATGGTGAAACTTTTGAAACTACCACAAAAAATCTAGAAAAGACACTTAAACATAGTGAGGAAACTAACTTGTCCTTAGGTAGTGCTAAATGCTATATGCTGATGGAGGAAGGGATAGTTTTAGGAAATCACCTTTCTATAGATGGGATCAAAGTAGATAGGAAGAAAATAGAAGTCATCCAAACCCTTCCTACTCCTAAAACACAATAGGATATCCACATTTTCCTAGGATAAGTTGGTTACTATAGGAGGTTTATATCAAACTTTAAAAAAACTGCTAAACCTCTTACCACATTGTTAACTAAAGATGCAAAGTTTATTTAGATTGAATAATATGAACAAGCATTCAAAATATTAAATGAAAAACTAATTACTGCTCCAGTTCAAGAGGTCAAAATTGGACCATACCTTTTCATGTATATGGTGATGCATATAACAATGCAATAGGCTCAATACTAGGATAGAAATATGGTGATGATTTTTATGCTATGTATTATGTTAGTAAAAATTGTATAGGTCCTGAACTTAATTATACTATCATAGAAAAGGAGTTTCTTGCAGTAATACATGCTCTTAACAAATTTCATCATTATATTATAGGTTATCAGGTTTTTTTACACACTGAAAACTTAGCTATTAGATACCTAACAAACAAACATGGAACTAGTGGTAGAATTATGAAATGGTTGTTGCTTTTGCAGGAATTTGATGTGATAATAGTCGATAAGCCAGGAAAGGATAATGTGGTAGTTGATTTCTAGTCTATATTGACACCTCCAAACTATGCAACTACAGAGGACCAATTTCCATATGAGCATATGTTTGTTCTGAATGATCATATACCTTGGTATATAGATATGGCTAATTATTTAGCCACTGGTAAAGTATCCCCTACACTTTTACCTCATGAAAAATAGACTTTAAATGAGAAAAGTGCAGATTTGTCATGGATTGTTGGGTTCCTGTTTAAAATAGGACCTAATCAAATATTGAGAAGATGTGTTTGTGAGAATGAAATAACTAAAATACTTAAGGCTTTCCATGATGAACCTTGTGGTGGTCATTTTGTAGGAAACAAATACTGCATATAAAGTATTGCAAGCTAGTTATTATTGGCTTTCACTATTCAAGGATGCAACCAAGCATGTGAGCCAATGTATTCAATGTCAGAGGATGGACAAACCTATTCTTAGATATGATATTCCACTCCAACCACATATTCACATTGAACCATTTGATAAATAGGGGATGGACTTAATATGCAATTAGGAGGTAAGAGGTATATCATGCTTTGTATTGACTATATGATAAAGTGGGTTGAAGTACATGTTTTGCATGATTCAAAGGATAAAACTATAGCATATTTCTTGTATTCATTAATTTTTACAAGATTTGGGATTCCAAGGGAGATCACAACTAATAAAGGACCTTAGCTTACTTCAAATATGATTCAAAAACTCATGCAAAACTATAAAATCAGACATAACAAAACCACTCCCTATCATCCAGAAGTGAATGGGTAAATTGAGATGACCAACAGAGAGTTGGAAAATATCCTGACAAAGCTAGTTCAACAACATAGGAAGGATTGGGCTACTAGATTCCCAAAAATAGTGTGGACCTACAGGACCATTTAGAATACTACTACTAGTTTTACACCATTTCAATTAGTCTATGGAAAAAAAATTATGATGCCTATATAGTTTGAAGTTAAAACACTTAGGAATGTTGTAGATTTGAATATAAACTTGGATGATGCACAAAAATAAAGAATCCAATAACTTAATCAGTTATATGAATATCACCTAAAGACTCTATAGAAAACATAAATCATTCAGAAATAAGGGATCAATTGGCATGACCACCACACCAGACCAAAGAAGGTTAAAGTGGGAGAATAGGAATTACTCTATGAATATTGTTTCTAGGAAAGGGAGGTCAAGCTCATGCAACATTGGATGGGACCATATGAAGTGATTTAAGTCATGGGCTATAATGATCATAACAATAGACAACACCAACATTACCTTAACAGTCAATAGCCACCGCCTGTGTCCATACCATGCGTATGAAGCATACATTATTGAGTCTATATTAGGCATGGAGGAAACTCGAGTTTCTTATTATTTTGTCTTGATTCAGTAATATGTGGATGTATTCCACATAGGACCAAAGATAATTATTCTTTAAATTTTTCATTTTTTTGTTGTTTTTTTTGCAATAACAATGCCCTTTGTGCAACTATTAGGCATCCTATGAAAACTAGGTCTAAAAAGCATAATATCCATGAACCTAAACCTTTAAAGCTTTCTAGGAGAATTTTATTGTAGTAGGAGTAGCTAGTATCCATTCAAATAGGAGAATACTAAAACTAAACCTGCACAAGTGTTTGGATTGGTCTCCGTAGACAATAAAACACTAAACTACTATTTCAGGGGTAGATACTATTTTTGTTCCTATTTTTCAATCAAAAACACTGAAGGGACTGATTAGCATGGCAGTGCATATACAAGTAAAAGTTATCACTCATTGAATAAAAGAGAAGTACTAGTTTTCTATATTTTATAAGAAGGCACATGATTCATGTTGTATGGAAAAAGGTGTCTGCTTCCCATTGTACTAAAAAAGGCATATGCTTTCCATTGTACGGTAGAAGGTTCCTGCTTCCTATTGTATGGTATAAGATGTCTACTTCCAATTTTATAATAGAAGGTGCTTGATTCCTGTTATATGCTCTACGATACCTGAATCCTAGTATGTTACAAATATGACACCTATGTCCTATTTTTGGTAGATTGATGCTTGATTCCTGGTTTCTCTAGGAGGGTGCTCGACTTCTAGTTCTTGAGAAACTAACACCAAATATTCTGAGCATGTGTAAAAAAAAGGTTGATTTTGTATAAAGTTTTTTATAACTACGACACCTAATAGTTAAGAAAATGTTCCTAGTTCCCATGTTAGGCATAAGTACCTAATTATTGAGGCACCTACATTCCATGTTAGGCATAAGCGCCTGATTGCTAAGGTTCCTGCTTCCCATGTTAGGCATAAATTCCTGATGGCTAAGGCACCTACTTCACATTATTCAGCATAAGTGCCTAATTTTAAAGGTGTCCATTTTCAATTTCCAAGGCATCTATGCATCATAATTTTAAAAGAAGGTATCTGATTTCCATACAAAAAGGTGCCTAAAATCCATATTTTGTAGTCATTTTCTACCTTGAAAGAATAACATGTCAACCTTGGTATGTGGATCAAGCCACGTTAGCACCCCATGCATGTGCAAATTCAAATCCATTATGAACAAAATAAAAATTTGACATCAACCAAATTTCGAGGAGGGGATGTTTGTCATCCCAAGGAGATACTATTTTTTTAAATTTATGTTTTGAATTTTATTGAATTTCTCTAATAAGTTACATTGTAGCTACCAAGAACCAATCATGTGGAAGAAAATTCATTTTATGGGAACCATGGCCATCATTGTCTATTGTAGTTTGTCCAGTCATAAAATGCCAACCAATAGTGACATACCATGGATACCTATGCATATACACCAATGAAATTAATTTAGGTGTTGTAGACACCAAAACAACACCAATCCGATTATGTGACTACAAACACTGATCGCATTGAAACACACAGCCCCAAGGGCAGCCCCCAGAGGTTAAACAGTGGTCCTAACTACTCTCACAATGGTTTTGGAAGGTCAGGAGTCAATTTGGCACCTTCAGGCACTTTGCTCCATACTCGTTCCACCAAGGGATGATTAAAAACTAGTGTTCACCTCACCCAGGGATGAATAGTAGTATTCACTCTAGGGTGGGGCGAATAGCAGGTTTGACAGGAAAAAAATCAAATATTGACAAATGGTAGCTCAAATTTGCCACTTAATTCTTCCTTCATCGCATGGGAGTGTGAGTGATCATTTTTTAGCATTAGAAGCAGTTATAGGGGCATTCATGAAGCCCCTAATCAGGGAGGAATCTTCCCTCCACCTAGAGAGGCATGATTTCCAAGTGGCACCTCTACATGCTCATCCAAAGAGACCATCAGGTCTATAAAATGGTGAGTCTTCTCACCCCAAAAGATATAGATGAGGAGCATTTTGGAGCAACGAAGTGCTATCATTTTACTTTCACACTCACACCCCTTTGAGTTGTGCCTTTCACATCCTTGATCTCTTTTGGAAATGAAGTCATAGGGTGGTTATTAGAAGCACAAATCTAGAACCAAAACCCAAAATTTGGCTATAATATCCCATAAAATTTGTTTAAAATACCCCACAAGGAGTTTTGGACCCATCCCAAGTGGATTTGTGCCAAAATCGGGCCCCAAACAATGGGCGGCCTACCCTCGGGCACCCCCCCACACTGCTACAGTCCTAATCGCCCTGCCTTAGAGTGATTGGAAATATGTGGTAGATCTCTTTTATGTTATTCTTGCATTTAATTCTATGCTACTTAGATAGGTTGCCATTCAAATTTCACATCATTATGAGCAATTTTGATTATGTTTCTATTATTTCTCGCTTTTGCTAACATGTAGGTAGCATCATCAAATTCCTATTGACGGAGGCCAAATTGGGAAAATATGACCATCTAGGTCTTCCCAAAATACCCCCAATTAGCTAACCCCCAACTTTTTAGGTGATTTGGGGCTTCCTGGATGTGACATTTGGGACAATATATTTTTGGCATTTTGTTGCAGGTCTATTCGTCCTAGCTAGGAGAAAATACAAATCTGTGGTGAATTTTTTGACTGTTCCATCTACTATGTTTTATTTATGATGTTCTGATGCCCCTGTCAAATTTTTAGTTCATTTGGATCCATTTTAGTTATTATTTTATTTATATTTTACATGGACTAATCAAAGGCATGGGGATTGCATGTTTTATTTCATTCATAGGTGCTACTGACCATTTCTTGTTCCTTTGAACATAGGATCTAGACCTTAGAGGAGCATCAAGGAGTCAAGACTCATCAACGCAAGTTGCGGTGACGTTTGGTCCACCCATTTTACATGTGGGCACGTGGAATAAGGAATGACATCCATGGGTGTAACAAGAACGCATGTTTAACGCTCTTAGCCCTTATAAGGGGAGGAGGCACATTGTAACTGAGTTCTGAAACATATCAATAAAAGTGGATGTCTTCTTTATTGGCTTTTTTTCATTTTTATTCATTCATGCTTTCCCTCTTTTCATACACTTTCAATTCATAGAATTCAGCGTTAAGTTTAGTTCAGTTTTCATCGCACTTGGAGCCTCCTTTTTGCTTTCGTATCCTCGTGCTTTCAGGTGCATGATTTAATTTTATATTTTTTTATATATTTTTTTCATGAACATGTGTGTCTATGGAAAAGTACCGACACAACCCCCCATTATTGCCTTAACCACTTGAGCAAACCCACTTGGCATGGGGCTACATGGTATACCTCTAATTGGTCAACTATTTATGGTTATCGCCTTTGCACAATCAGGCACATGCTCGAATAAAATTTTATATGGATAACCATAATCACTATTGATTATGGTAATTAACTACCTATGTGTATGAAATCAACTATTTTAAAAGCTACTTACCCGCTACTATGAAGCTACCTTCAGAGAAAGAGAAAATAGATAAGTGAAGCACAATAGCAATTCGAAGAGAAATCATAAGTATTGTTAAGTGAATTATCAAATAAAGGAAAAACATGGAGGGAAATCAAAGAATCATGATCCTAAGAAAAGCGAGTCAACCAACTACTTAAGAATTTTTGCAAACATCAAAACATAGTTTGATGCTTTATAATGGATGGACTATTGTCGACTGACCAATCAGGGCTAGGATGCTATAGTGGTAAATGAATTTATGACATTAATGAGGGATGAGATTATGTGCATGTAAGGGCAGGAGATTCCAATAACCGAGGACCATATTGCTAGATTTACAAGCCTCCCTCTGATGGGGGAGAACATATACAAGGATGATAACCTTACCCTATGTGCATAAATATTTTTAGGAGTACCAAACGAACACCTGACATGCATTGGCTTGCCAAAACAACACATTATCGAGCTCTATAGAGCAATTTTAGAGTAGATCATCAACTTCTTTAAATATTTTTGTAGGTACTCTACACTGAACACCAATCACTTCTATTTTTTCAATCAAATAATGCATGGGGACAAAATAAATCTCCCACATTACCTTGTATGCACCCTTAGAGATGAGGCAAGGTGATACCAAGCAGGCACAACCTCCACCCTGGCTCACCATGGCATGATTTTGGCCTTGGTGTGATATGCGAAGTCAAATAGAAATGCGATGATTGAGGAATATTATGGAAACTAGTGTAGTTATAGGGGCACAAGAAGAGGGGGAGGTTCCAATTTAGAATGAACAGTTGGCCCAAGGGATGAATGAATGAGAAGATATGGTGCATGTGTCCTAGCCTACAAAAAATACAGGAGAAGCAAGACAAGCCTTATCCCTTATTTTTTCCCATTTTTGAAAGGAAGAAGGATAGGCTCTGTCTCCTATTATCCATCAATTAAAATATGAGGTAGGTCAAGATCCACCAAGCCCTCCTTTAATTCTTATTTCCACAAGGACATGAAGTAGAAGAATAAAGGCATAAAATATGGTTTCAAGCTCATCTAACGAGGATACACCAATCGATGAATTTAATAGGGAGGAATACTTGGACCAAATTTTGAAGGACATTTCTAGTGGGTTAAATCCTCAACAGGAGGTGGCCATGGAAGAATTACCACCAGAAGGCTAGGTGGAGGATCTACAACAACAATTACAAGTTTTGCAAGAGCATGATTCTACTTTAGAAGCCAAGTTTAAATAAGAATGAGCTCTACTGCAAGATTCCCACAAGGAAGATACCCTAAAAATACATGAATTGTATCACACAATTTGACAGTTATAGGAACAAATCAAAGCATTATAGTTGTAGGGTGAACTAGTAGGATCTAAGAAATTATCCAAGGTTGATGCAGCGGTGCAAACTAATGGGGAAATAGAGGTGTCCCTTACTAATAGAAAAATAAGGAAGATATTATTGAAATGGAAGTAGAGCAGCCCTATTCTACATCTCCTTCTATAGAATAGATACTTTGGGAGGATGAAGTTGAGGTTCAGGAACTTCAAAATTTAAAAAAATCTACAAAGAAATGAGATGAAGAGGAAAAGGATATGGAGACCAAAGGGCCTCAAATTTTAGGTAAGGAGGGATATACAAAGCACTCTCTAGTTGATGCAAGGATCAATCAACCTTAGAAGAAGGAAGCAATTCACATTGAGCAGTAATTTGCTACAGAGGAAGAAGTGGCTCAACAGCCTAAATCTCCTATACACAAAGAAATAGTAAGTGCACCAACCCATCCTAGGATACAGTAGATAAAGCTGAGATCAAAGCAAAAAGTTGTGATGGGGAGCCAAAATTTAACACAAAGAAAAAGACTCAATTTTCATTTAGAAGTATGGAAAGATTACAATTCCAAACCATGGAAGAATTACACAGTACAGAAAAATGCATCAAAAACTACAGTCTTCGTCTTTTCCAGCCTCCACAATCCTTTGAACAATATTTTTTATAATGACAGGCTCTTGCTGCAACTGCCCTTGGTAACTATCCCTGTAACCACTACAACGGTCCCCTTGGAACTACCATAATGACTTCTAGAACTGCCAAATTTCATTTTGTAATGGTCCACAAAAAAGTAGCATGTTGCGATATCACGACATATTTTTAACCCCCCTTCTCTTTCCTAGCCGGGTCATGAAAACATGACATGTCACGATATTGTGACACTTTTATGCCTTTTGTTCTCTTTTGCCAATGTGTCATGAAATCGCAACACTTTTTTGTCCTTTGACCTTCTTTGTCCAGGTGTCGGGATATCACGACACTTTCGTTTGCTCTCTCTTGTGTTCAAAGTTCATCGCAATATCGCGACATCTTTTATGTCACGATATCGCGACATCTGCATTTAGCTCTTGCTTTTGTTCTGAGGTGTCACGATATCGCAACAACCTTTATGTCATGATATCGTGACACTTGAGATATTTCTCTCGCCTTTGTTTGGAGGTGTCACGATATCGTGACAACCTTTATGTCGTGATATCGTGACACTTGAGTTTTTGCTCTCATATTTTTTCGAAGGTGTCGTGATATCGTGACAACCTTTATGTCGCGATATCGCGACACTTGAGTTTGCACCTATCGTTGTTATGAGTTCATCATGATATCGTGACAACATTTATGTCGCGATATCATGACACTTGCAATTTGCACCCGTCATTGTTCTGAGTTGTCGCAATATTGCGACAACTTTTATGTCACGATATCGTGACACATTACAAAACTTAGAGTATTTTGTGTTTTTATTCACTCTTTATTTCTTTTCTTGCAATATTGTGCTACTACCACTGGATGCTCCTGCATCAGACACCCGAGGTAGATTTAGAAGTGATCCTCACTTTTGGATGGTCAGAGGAAAACCCAGGCGATCAACCCCTGATTTGGACAACCAAGTTGCATCCTCGACAGGTCAGCCCTTCCACTTGACCAAATACTCTGAATATTGTCTGTTTCAGGTACTTCTACATTTGCAAGTGTCGAGTACGTATTCGATTTCCTATTTTTCTAGAGTGAATTCTAGAATTTTCCACATATCTGGATAGGGCGGCTCGCTGCAACTTCCTTCATGATATTCGACCAAGTCTGAAATATTGAAAATAAGTGAAATATTCAGCTCACTTGGTAGATCTACTTCATAGGCATTTCTTGAATATCATTTACCTATGATCCGACATGGTCCAAACCTCTTCATCTTCAGCTTATTGTAGGTTTTTCTAGGAAAACGTTCCTTACACAAGTGAACCATGACTTCATCTCCTATCTGGAATTCTTTGAAATGTTGCTTCTGATCTGCTCTGGCTTTGTACATAGCATTTATTTTACTGATATGCCGCTGGACCTCTTCATGTAAAGTTTTCATGTGTGCTGCAAAGTCTTTAGCTTCAGCACTATGTTTTTTTCATTTATCTATCAGCCTCAACTTAGAAGTGTTTCTCGGGCTGTTCCTGTGCACTATCTGGAATGGGGATTTACTAGTACTACGATTGACATAATTATTGTAAGCAAACTCTGTCTACGATAAAATTAGGTCCCATCCCTTGAGTTTATCTCCTACCAGACACCGTAGAAGATTGCCCAAACTTCTATTGACTACTTCGGTCTGTCCATCAGTCTATGGGTGGTACACAAAACTGAATTTCAATTCTATTTTTAGCTTCTTCCACAGAGTTCGCGAGAAATAACCCACAAATTTGGTATCTCTATCTGAGACAATGCATTGGGGTAGACCATGAAGTCATACAACCTCCTTGAAAAACAAGCTTGCAATATGAACAACATCACTTGTCTTCTGGCATGGAATAAAATGGGCCATCTTTGAAAACCTATCAACAACAACAAAAATGGCATCATTTTCGCATTGTGTCCTTGGCAGACCAAGAAAAAAATCCATACTGATGTCCTCCCATGGTCTCTTTGGTACAGGCAATGGCTTATACATTCCTATATTTTGGCTTACTCCTTTCACCATTTGGCACACTCTACAACCCTACACAAATTTGGTCACATCCAGCTGCAACTGTGGCCAATGGTAATTCTCACTAATGAGAGCAATGGTATTATCTCGACAAAAATGTCCTGCTAGTCCTCCACTATGTTTCTCTTTGATCAGATTTTCCCTCATGGAACTTCTAGGAATGCACAACTGGTTCTTCCGAAATAGAATCCCATATTGGATCATAAAATCCAACCACTTAGTGTGATCAACAATAGTAGGAGACAAACATGCCATCCATGCCTCTACGAAATCTAGATCCATTGGGTATAAACTCTTGAGTTCATCAAACCCAACAACTTGTACTCTCATTTCTATCAACAAATTATGCCTTCTACTCAAGGCATCTACAACTCTATTATATTTTCCACTTCTATGCTTCAGGACAAAGGTATAACTCTACAGGAATTCAACCCACTTCAAATGTCGTCGGTTAAGTTTACCTTGACTATTTATATACTGTAAAGCTTGATGGTCAGTATATAAAACAAACTCTTTGGCTACCAAATAATGTCTCCATTTCTTAAGAGCATGAATGATAGCATAGAATTCTTGATCATAAATAGTGTATTTCTTTCTAGCATCATTTAATTTTTCACTAAAGTATGCAATAGGTTTACCTTCTTGGCTCAATACAGCTCCAATGGCACTGCCATTGGCATCATAGTCAACCTGAAACACTTTATTAAAATTTGGAAGTGCCAGAATGGGTTGTTCTGTCACTTTATTCTTCAATATGTCCATACCGGTACCTGCCTTGGCAGTCCACTTAAATTCTCTCTTATCCCCTCTCATAGTTTTTGTTAGGGGTGCAAAAATACTACTAAAGTCTCTAATAAACTTTCTATAGAAACTTGCAAGACCATGAAATGATCTTACCTCTGTTACATTCCTTGGGGTAGGCCATTCAATGATAGCCTTCACCTTTTCAGGATCCATTTTTAGACCCTCCTCTGAGATGAAAAATCCTAGGTATATCAACTCTTTATGTACAAAACTACACTTCTTCAAATTTATCAACAACTGCTCCTCTCGCAGCTTTTCAAAAATTGTTTGAACATGCAACAAATGCTTGTCCAATGTTTTACTAAAAATTAGAATATCATCCAGATAAACTATCATGAACTTTTCTAGGAAGTCTCATAATACATCATTCATCAGCCTCATGAATGTACTGGGTGCATTAGTTAATCCAAATGGCATAACTAACCACTCATACAAACCCTCTTTGGTTTTGAAGGCTATTTTCCACTTGTCACCCTCTCGAACACATATCTAATGATATCCACTCTTTAAATTAATCTTAGTGAAGTATTTAGCTCCACTCAAACAGTCCATTATATCATCCATTCTATGTAATGGAAATTGATAATGGTAATCTTGTTAATGGCCCTTGAATCAGTGCACATTCTCCATTTTTTGCCCTTCTTCGGTGCTAGTACTACAGGTATTGCACAAGGACTCAAACTTGCTCTAATCAACCCCTTTTGCAATAACTCATGAACTTGTCGATTCAAATCTTCATTCTCTATAAGAGACATTATATGGGTGGCCTTATTGGGTAAGCTAGATCCTGGCATTAAGTCAATCTAATGATTAATCTTCCTCATTGGCGATAAACCCTTAGGCACATTGTCTGATATAATATCAGGAAATTCTGCTAATAGATGTTCAACTTCTACTGGAATGTCAGTAGTTTTTTCTCTCTTTACAGTAGGAATTAATGCATAACACATTGAATCCCTCTTTAGACCATCCAAAAAAAATTTGCCATCTACTAAACAAATTCTAGCATTATTGCATACCTTTTCCTCAACCTCCTTCAATGGCTTCAATTTGTCGAGTACTCTGTATTTTGTCAGGGAATAGGTATTTGCATGCCCATCATGTGCCGCACGTCTGTCAAATTGCCATGGTCTTCCCAGCAACAAATGACAAGCATCCATCAAAAAAATATCACACAGGACCTCATCTTGGTATCTTCCAATTTGAAACTTGACCAAGCATTGTTCACTAACCAATGCTCTATGGTCCTTCTGCAACCACGTAATCCGGTATGGATGCAGTTGCTGCCTTATTTATAGCTTTAACTTAGTTACAATTTCCTTAGAAACCAAATTATCTAAACTACCATTATCAATAATAATATTACAAATTTTACCTAAACATTTGCACCTTGTGCAGAATAGAATTTTTCGTTGCTCTGGTTCCCTCTCTTCGTTCAACAAGGTTCTCCTTGTGATCATCACTTCTCCTCACTCTGCTTCTTTAGAGTGCTCAGATTCAACACCATTCTCAACAACCACAGCTCTGGAATTACCTTTATACTTTTTTTTTATGTTTCTTGGTGTTTGGGACACTCATATGATCGATGCCCCTCTTCCCTGCAATTGAAATAGGTTACATGAAATCTTCCTCTTTCATATCCGCGTCCACCTCTATATCTTCCCCTTTGATAATCATTGTTTTGATTATGGGGATGGTATGCATTCTCCTCCTTCTATTCCTGGTGATTTTTTGTTTCACCAATATTCTGTGGGCCATCCTATTTACCTCCACTAGTTTTGGCACCAGTTCTTCCACCACGACCTCTTCCTCTCTATTTACTGTCAAATATATGATTCAGTTTCTCTTCCACTTTCAGAGCAAATCGGTAAGCATTTTCAATGGTTCTCATTCTAACAAAACTCAATTCTTCTTGTACGTTGGTTCTTAACCCATTAATGTAATGGGCTACTCTCTTTATTTGCTTCTATATGGCCGATTTTGATGGAAATTTAAAAAAAAATCCTCTGTATATTCTTTAACAGACTTGCTAGACTGTCGCAAACTCTGCATTTTTTGCAACAGATCTAATTCATAATATGCCAAAATAAACTACCATTTCAACTTTTCAACCATTTGATCCCACCTGGTGATCTTTTCTTTTCTTCTACGATTTCGTTCCAGCTGCACTCCTTTCAACCATATGCCAGCATGGCCTTTCAACTTTGTTCTTGCAAATTTTATCCGATTTGGATCTTCAACCTCCTCATATTCAAAATATTCCTCCATATAGTTAATCCAGTCAATCAACTCTTCTGGATTTAAATTTCTAGAATATGTGGATATGTCAATATTCGACCTTTTCCCAATTTGGGAAATGGCTTTAATCATTTGAGATTTTGTAGCATTCATTGCTTCTTCTTCTTATTCTGACGGGTCATCAACTCTACAAGCTTCATCATCGATCTGGTCTTCTCTTCTTGGCTCTACTCCTCTTCGCAATTCTTCCTGTAGGGCCTACACTTGCCTCTGCAATTCTCAAAAGTCTCATTTAGGAACCACATTCCTTCCAGCACCACGATTTCTTCATGGCAGCATTCTTCACTTTTTTTTTCATAACCCTTAACCCCAGATCCTGGTGCAAGCTGCCTCACGTTCGGCGCTCTGCTTACACACTCATAATATTCTTGCTCTGATACCACTTGATGGGGAGCCAAAATTTAACAGAAATAAAAAGACTCAATTTTTATTTAGAAGCATAGAAAGATTACAATTTTGAACCATGGAAGAATTACACGGTACAAAAAAATGCATCAGAAACCGTAGTCTTCGTCTTTTCTAGCCTTCGCAATCCTTCGAACAATCTCTTTTTATAATGACAGAATCTTGCTGCAACCGTCGTTCGTAATTGTCCTTCTAACTGTTGCAATGGTCCCCCTGGAACTGCCATAATTACTTCTAGAACTGCCAAATGTCATTCTATAATGGTCTACAAAAAAGTAGCATGTCATGATATCACGACATCTTTTTAACCCGCCTTCTCTTTCCTAGTTGGGTCACGAAAACGTGACATGTCATGATATCACGAAATTTTTTTGCCTTTTGTTCTCTTTTGCCAATGTGTCACGATATCACGACACTTTTTCGTCCTTCGACCTTCTTTGTCCAGGTGTCATGATATCGCGACACTTTCGTTTGCTCTCTCTTGCGTTCAAAGTTCGTCACGATATCGTGACACTTGAGTTTACACTTGAGTTTTTGACACGAGCTCTCTCTAGCTCTTGCCTTTGTTCTAAGGTGTCATAATATCACGACAACCTTTATGTCGCGATATCATGACACTTGAGTTTTTGCTCTCGCCTTTTTTTGGAGGTGTTGCAATATTGCGACAACCTTTATGTCACGATATCGCAACACTTGAGTTTTTGCTCTTGCCTTTGTTTGAAGGTGTCGCGATATCGTGACAACATTTATGTCACGATATCACGACACTTGATTTTGTGCCCGCTGTTGTTCTGAGTTTGTTGCGATATCGCGACAACTTTTATGTCACAATATTGCGACACTTGCGATTTGCACCAGCCGTTGTTTAGAGTTGTCGCAATATCGCAACAACTTTTATGTCACAATATCACGACACATTACAAAACTTAGAGTATTTTGTGTTTTTATTCACTCTTTATTTCTTTTGTTGCAATATTGTGCTGCTACCACTAGATGCTCCTACATCAGGTTGTAAGGGTATCTCAGCAATGACCCAAAACCAGAGTGAGTTATCGAGTTGAAGGTATTAGGTATTGAATGTGATATGGAATCAGATGTAGATTTTGATGAAGAATGGGAGGTAGCAAATATTTTTTTAGCTACCCAAAAACAAAAAGCTGAGGATCTTAAAGAGGATATTGAGGCATACAAGAAGAATTGGAACAATACTTCTATGAAAACCCTTAAGGAAGCAGAAAAAGAGGCCAAAAAGCAATCAAACAGGTCTCACAATAAAATTCCAATTTTTTGACCTGAGCAGTTATGGGGTTTGTACAGTTGGGTAGGTGATGAGAATTCAAGGATGAAGACATATTTTATGAGAATAGGATTTCGAGGTCCTATGTAACCTACAGATCTAGCATCAAGTAGTAGAACTTCCCTAGTGGAAGAAATAGAGGTCAACGCTAAACCTAACCTTGATCCAACAGTGGTATGTTTACCCACATCCAAGGTTGCTAAGAAGTCTAGCATCCCATTTGGTGATGAAGAATCAATTCTTGTGGATGAAAAGTTGCCCCCTCACCATGAGTACTGAAAAATGGTTGAGACTGCATTCTAGAAGGATGCCATCGGTTTATATGGTTTTTATCTGAACACCAAAAAAGTTAAGGTGGCCTATACTAGAGAACCACCTAAGAAAATAGCAAGGTCAAGTAAACCAATTTAGCATAGGAAACACAAAAAATAGTAGGGTCAAGAGACAACTGCTCCCAAGAAATGAAAGGGATGAAAGCCCTGGGAAAAGGAAAAAGTGAAAGCCACTAAAAAGAAAAGGACACAAACCAACATGGCTTATTGGAATGTTGTAAACAAGACTGGTAATTACCAGTTCAAACTGGCATAGATACGTGCCACCCCTTAAGCATGGGGGGATGATGAGCCACATAATTTCTCATTTTTGTACTCTTTTCCTTATAATGTGCGACACTTATTCTTGTAGATATAAATATTTTGTGGAAATTATATATATAATAAATAGTTTATTTTGCATATTATCTAATATTTGTCTTTAAGTGTAGTTTGTGAATATTTAGTTGAAATTGTTGTATTTTGGCATATTTTTGTCAAGGTCCCACTCAGACATGGCAATTGAAATTTTTTGAAGGCAAAACACTTGTAGAACATCGATGAGAAGTATGAAGTCAGGTGCCCAAATTTATTTGAAGCACCTAACTTCCATTTGGCAATTAATCAGTAGGTGCCTGCTTCTCGTTAGGCACTTTCTTCCCATTAGGCACCTCCTTTCCATAAAGTACCTATTTCTATTAGGTACCTACTTCTTCTTAGGTGTGTGCTTCCTAAATTTTATAGACAAGGTGCATGCTTCCCAACTTCTTTTGATGCAATGCATAATTCAACTAACGTCAAACTCTAGCACGACTCTATGGTTGGAAAAATAGAGTGAAAATTTTACAACCAGCATAAAGAGAATTCCGAAATTAAAGTCGATAATGGGACAGCATCAAATATGACTCAATTTCTATGTGAAAAATTTATATAAATTGGAAAAAACAAATATCAGATGTATTATAGAAATAAAATACACTAAAATATCATGATATATTTCCTAATTCATTTATTTAATAAGAATGTTGTAAAAGAAAAACATTTTCTGATTTGTTTTGAGGATTGTAATAGGGTGTGGCCACATATCTTATAAATATGCAGGCCATCCCTGAGGAAGACCCCCTGGGATTTCTTATAAATTCTTGTTGTAGTTGTTAATAAAATTTCTAAGTATTTTACTATAAAAAATTTCTAAGCCATTCGGTGACGATCTAACATGGTAAAAAATATCTAGAAGCATGGGTCCGCTTACAAAAGAGTTCTTCCCTTATTTCCCCTATTTTTGGTATTTATTTTCATAGATTAGTTTGCTTTCATGTTATTTCCCCTATTTTCTATGATTTCCAACAAGGTAATAGTTTAGTTTGCATATGCATTCTATCCTACTTTCATAAAGATAGGATGGGTTGTTGGTTGGGAATTAAGTATTAAAACATCAAAAAACATAATCACCCCCCAAACCAAGAATCTAAATGACTCATCTCTAAAGGTGAAATTATAAGCATATATTGTGCGCAGCTACTCACAAGTCTACGAGATACCCCGAATTGACAAATTAAATTAAGGCAATTATTTTATCGTAGGAAATTCACTAATATTATTGCCCAACCTTTTTTTCATTTTTATGCTATTTTCTTACATTTTTAGGGCTATTTTAGGGGTCAAAATGACCAAATTTTAGCTATTTTTAGGGGTCGTCCCTAGGTGGGATGACTACCAAGTTGGGAATCGTCCCTAGGTTGTACATCCACAAATTGGGCAAAATGGGCCCTTTTATGGTCATTTTTTGATATTTTTAGACTTTTTATTTTTTTATTTTATTTTATTTTATTGATGCATTTTTAGTGCATTTTTAAATATTTCTTAACTTTAACAGGTGGTAAAGAGTCGATATCAATTTTTGAATCTCTTTCAGACCATTAGGAATCTTTTTAAAGAGGAGGACTGGCAATGGCTTGATGCAATTGGCCTTAAGCTTGTGACACAGTTGGAGTCCATGGTGGGCAACCATACTTATTTGATTGTCTTGATAGACTTATGGGATCCTCACAGCAACACCTTCCACCTACTTATAGGGGAAATGATGATGAATTTAGAGTATGTCTATTGAATACTATGCATTTCGATAGAGGGTGAATGATCGTATATACTCATCGAGATCAGAGAGATGTAATGATGTAGTGATACTTTAACAATGTCTGGAAAAAGGTATTGCATGACCTAATTAGTAGAGGTATATTAGTAGATCTATGGTATGCAGATGATGTATTGGATACTAGACATGTCTTACTAATAAAATTGATCTCTAACATGTTGCTTCCAGAATTGTCAGGTGCCAGGTTCCCCTAGAACCTTATAGAGTTGGTTTTTACACTTGTGAAGTGCACTGTGTAGTAGTCACTAGTGATGGCTTGGCGCACTATGTTATTAGCACAGTTATATGATGAGTTATATGATATCCACTCCCATGGGTAGAATTACTTAGGGTGGAACTTTCTACTGTAGGTTTGGGGATGGTAGCATATTGTTATGGATCAATCTCAGGGACTTCCTAGGATGACACGAGTGAATATTGATAATAAGGATATAGGCTACAAGATTCTATGGTAGTAGATCAAAGCCATCAATTTGCAGGTGAGGTTGAGCACCATGTACAGTCCTTTGTATGACTCAGGGTAGAGGAAGTGAGTTGGAGACCTTATAGGGATTGTACCATATGGGTTGAGACTGAGACATAGCTATAGTGGGTGAGGTGAGGTATATGGCCAGTTAGGTGATATAGGATGAAGTGAGAGTACTTGCCTTATACTTGAGTCATACGGTAGTTGGGGCTACTCCAGGGGTTGCCTAGTGAGTCGATGATCTATCGACATTGCAGGGATGAGAGGACCCTTAGTTGCCCTAAAGTGAAGGTATTTGGAGAGGTGTTAGATCCTACAGTAGACATATCTAATATGGATGATTTTGGGACTACAAATAAGTATGAATCTTTGTGGATTACACAGTAGTGATGAGGATAGGGGCATCTAGGAGGAAATGTAATTACAGTGGTACATGATACACCTAGGGAAGCTCAATAGGAGGAGGATCAAGATGAGTCTATATATGATGAGGAGGTATACATAGTTAAGTGACATGTACATTATCGTGTAGAGTATGAGTAGATAGAATTCCTTGATGTGAGGGATCCACTAGATGACTTTGTTGAGGACTTTGATGATAAGGGAATGCAGGTACAACTGGCAGCATGAGATGCTACGATTACTGAGTTGCACAGTGATCTTATTAGAGTTCAACAAGATATATATCTCCTCCAGGTGTAGGTACAGAGCACATAGGTTGATATGGATAGGTAGGCAGTATTGATAGCTACTCTTAAAGCATAGGTTGGAGTATGAAATCCTAGTTGTAAGGAATATAAGAGTGGAAATATGACCAGGATATGAGAGGAGGTGGCATAGCTCTAAGCCTTAATAGGATTCTTATAGGCTCTATGCTGATAAGAGCAGACATACTAAGGATTTTAAGGATGAGATAGTGCACCTTAGGGGGTGCTTACCAGCCTGTCCATACGCTAGTGTATCACACCAAAGTCATAGGAGTATAGATTAGTCTTTTGCATGGATGGAGGTACTTGGCTCTACACAGAGATCAAATAGGGCAAGCATTATTAGATCTAAGAGTTCTCACTAGACTCCCACTAAGGGTGGAGGTAAAAGTCCTAGTACCAGTCCTGTGTGACCATGGTTTTTGAGACTCTAATGGTTCTTTTTATTTTTGGATTTTGTGAGTGCGAGGTCTGAGAACCCACTGTATTTTAGCCTGTGGGTAGTTTATATATGATGATGTAGCTTTCGATTTCATACATATATGAGTTTTATGTTACCATCATGTGTTCTTTTACTACTTTATGAGATGTATGCACTTCTTATATTTGATTTATGATGCTTTTATGGATGCTTATCATGTATGCATATATTTGTAATATGATGTGATTTGATGATATGTGTATTTGTAAATGCACAATGACATGGATTATTTGTTTAATTTATATGATATATAATAATTACTAGTTGACACATTACATGCTACCATCATGGATTGTACAAAATTTATCTCATCATTTTAATGTTATTATGACATTATGTAATGGCTTGTGTAAATGTAACTTGACAAACATGTGACAACATGATGTGAAATTGAATGAATAGTATAATGTTTATGATGTGTTTAGGATTTTTAGGAGACTCAAATACTCTAGTTACCTAATCAAAATGTGTGTAATAACTATGCAAGACTTTTTAACAAAGTATAAATATGCTAAGATAACCAATATATTCAATATCCCCATGTTTTCATCTGATTTCATCGTTATGATAATGCATGAAGCTACCCTAGTGCTAAATAGGATTGATTCAACTCATATGTATTGAATACCACCTTATGAGTATCATTATCTTGAGTTTTGTACTTAGTTGGATTAGACCACTAGGTAGTATAGGCTACAAAAAGCTAGCTCATCCTAATGCAAATATTGGTCTATACAAAAGCAAGTCGCATATATGACAAATATCGTCATGCGTAAGGATACGACCATTACCATACTGGCTTGATGCTCTCAAACTATAATGAGGATCACCTTATGGTTATCTAATATTGATAATTTCAAGGATTCAAGTTTAGTACTCCTTTATTTTATTTTAATTTTTAATTTTCCAATGGATTTACTCTTTATGTTTGGTGAGCAATGCATTTTCATAGTGGTGAAAACCACTATTTATTTTTCTTTTTTCTAATGGTAAAAATAATTTTTTTATTTTACATATTGTTAAGTGGTAATAACCACTATTTATTTTTCTCTTAGGATACTTACCCTAGTTTTGGTTTGAAGAAAGAAATTTTGATTGTTTTGGGTAAGGAAGAACTTGCCCTTTTATTAATTCTCAACATATTTGAACCATTCGCACAGGGAAATGAGCGAGGTAAACGTTTTATTTAAGGTAACCTAGAACACTTTATAGGTTTCATATTTTCTTGTGCCAAACATAGAATTATTAATGTGAAACTACGTTGGGATTTTGATGTATCCAAGGTATAATCTAAGAAGGATTCTACCTTCTAAAAAACACGATAGCTATCTATAAAATCTGAAAAGAAAACTAGATATGGCTGAGTGATTGAAAACCCCAACGATGACTTATGTATAATGGCTAAGTGAAAGGGAATAGACACACAGTATGGAGTGTAGATGAAAATGATAAATTTAATGTAAAAATATGGTACAAATGACTTGTAACAACATTGATTAACAAATTCCTAGTGTACATACTTGGTGCTAGACATTTATGATAAACTCCTAACAATGCACAATGCAATGATGAATATACCTAATGCAAGTGATTTTATAATGCAATGATATAAGATGCAATGTAATGCAATTTTTGTGTTTTTGATGATTTTAATGATGTTTTTGGATTTTGATATATATAAATATGCATTTCGATCAATGGGTTTAGTGGATGCCATTGGGTCAATTTATGTGACCAAAGGGTTTATAGACACATTTGGGTATATTTGGGTGACCTAGATGGTTTTAGATCACCTAGGGGTGTTTTGGTGTGACCTAGACAATCAAAGACCACCTAGGAGCATTTTAGGTTGACCTAGATAGTTGTAGACTACAAAGGGATATTTTAGGGTTACCTAGATGGTATTAGACCACTAGGGATATTTTTAGGGTGACCTAGATGGTCTAGACTACCTAGGGATATTTTAGGTTGACCTAGATAGTTGTAGACTATTAAAGGATATTTTAGGGTTACCTAGATGGTATTAGACAATCTAGGGGAATTTTCAGGGTGACCTAGATGGTTGTAGACTACCTAGGAATATTTTAGGTTAACCTAGATGGTCGTAGACCACCTAGGGGTATTTAAGGTTGACCTAGATTGGCGTAGACTTTCTAGGAGAGTTTTAGGGTGACCTATATGGTCATAGACTATCTAGGTATGTTTTGGAGTGACCTAGATGGTTTTAGATCACATAGAGGCATTTTAGCATGACCTAGATGGTCATAGATCACCTATGAGAATTTTAGGATGACCTAGATGGTCATAGATTTCCTAGGAGTATTTTAGGTTGACCTATATGGTAGTAGACCACCTATGAAAATTTTAGGTAGGGCATTGTGCTTTAAGTATGGAAAGTTCATAGGTTACTGATATTCAAGGTTTTAGGCTCTTCACTTCCTTTTATGGATGCTAAGTGATAAGTTCTAGGTCCAATATGACTAGTAATTATGTATGGACCTATATAATTTCCCTTAAATGTATCTTGCAAATGGGGTGGTAAATTTAAATTTTGTTGGTTCTTTTTTAGTACTAAATCACCAACTTGAAAGTCTCTAGGATGGACTTTCATGTTGTAAGATCTCTTAAGGCTCTCTTGATAAACACATAGATGCTCAATAGCATTAACACATCATTCATCAAGAAATTTTAATGGGTCTAAATGATATTACCACGAGGTATCATCATCGATGAATTCCTACATGTAGATACATAGAAACAATATTTATGACTCTATAGGCATGATAGCCTCAACATCATACACTAGTGAAAATGGAGTTGCCCTAGTGGGAGTCCAAATAATAGTGTGATAGAACCAAAGGGTAAGAGGTAATTGATTATGCCAATATTTATAAGTTTCCTTAATAATTTTATTGAAAATTGCAACTACTATTTTATTATATGCCTTTGATTTCCTATTAGCTTGTGGATAGTAGGGCATAGAAAAGTTATGATTTATATTATACTTTGTTGTTAAAGCACACACATACTTATTCTTGAATGATGTCCCATTATCTGAAATTATATTGGATAGAATACCCAAATGATAAATGATGTTATGAAGCATGAACTCCAAGATGCAATGTCTAGTTGTAGTGGTAAGGGGAATTGCTTCCACCCATTTTGTAAAGTATGTGGTAGTCATTATGATAAATGTGTGATGGCTTGAGGAAGCAGGTGAGATTTTCCCAATTAAATCAAACCCCCATTGTGCAAATGGTCAAATCGATTGAATCAGTAGTAATACCGATGAAGGTATGTGTGTCAAATTTGCATGGTGTTAACACTTTACATACTTCTTTACATAAGCACAACAATATTTCTCTAAAGTTGGCCAATAATAGCCCATGCAACTAATACTATTTGTGACAGAAATTCCACTAAAGTGACCACCACATGTACCATTGTGTGCTTGGGCAATATTCCAAGCTGACTCATGTGACTCTAGGCAACGAAGGAGGATACTCTCATAGCTTCGATGATACATTATATGTCCTAGTAAGAGATACTTTACCACCATTTGCTTAAATTCTCATTTTGTAGCATGTGACAATCTAGGAGGAATACTTCCATGTTTTAAATAATATTAAATTTGTATGGCCCAACCTTGTTTTAAATAAGCCTTAATTGTATGTACACAATCCTTTTGACATTTATTTCTTACAAATGTTGATTGAGAGAGAACTTGTAGATATACTGTTATGCTAGTATCAAAATAATTGAGGGAACAAAGTCCCCCAAGTGGCATTATTCAAATAATTGTGAATGTGAGAGAAATTTTCATGTGGTTTAATTTTAATCATGTGGACTTATGGCATGGAGTTAAGCTCATCACACTTAGTCATATATTATGATAGCATATTTACTTGAATAGTTGTGGTATCATCTAATGGATTTTATGGGATTAAAGACCCTAAGGAGAACAATGTGCCCACAAAATTTTTAAATGAATGAGGGAGTGCCTCAAATACCATTCAAACTTTTCTAGATTTTTGTCCACTAGGGCTTTGTAGGCATGCAATACTAGGAACCTACACTGGAATATTCCTTTAACCTAATTAACTACAAGCAAGGAATCACCAAAAAATGTTTAGCTTTATTATTTTCATGGTGATTTTTGTTTTAAGGTCTATGAGGAGGGCTTCGTACTCAACATCGTTATTGGTGCATGGTAAATCTATTTTAAATGAAAGGGTTATTGGATCCCCTTGTGGTGTGAAAAATATGATGCTCATGCCATTCCATTTCTCGCACTTATAACCATCAAAAAATAGATTTATGTCATCATATGGCTTAGGATCTTTAGGATCATGTGATTCTAAAACATAAAAAACTCCATCATCAAGAAGTTATATAGTGATAGGCTAGTCATCATGGAGAGGAGCCTCTATGATTTGATCGACTATGACCTATCGTTTAATTTATTTCTATCCAATGAACTATAGGTCAAATTTCATCAACAACATAATTCATTTCATCGTGTGACTATTGTGATATGTTTGACTCATCATGTATCACAATGGATTTTTTTTAGATACTACATACGTGGTATGGTTGAGCATGTAATGGCATAGATTTTTAGTGGCAAATACCACTTCTAAGCATAACTTCTCAACATATGTGTATTTCATTTCATAGCTGGCTAGGTTATGGCTAATTTAATATGTAGCATGTTATTTATGAAATTTATTCTTTTGGGCCAACATAGTGCCCAATGCAAACTCAATAGATGATATGTAAAGATAGAATGACATTCCTGGTCATGGAGGAGCCAATATGGGTGGTGAATCTAGGTATTGTTTGATCTCATAAAAGGTATATTAACATTATGAAGAACACAAGCTTATACTGAGAGGGGGGTGAACAGTATAAGACCACTTTTTACTTTTACTTCAAAATAGCTTTCAAATCAGAACTATGCAGAGAATATATAGCAGTATTAAAAGTAGTAATCAAAGCAAGGCACAAAAATCCATCCACAAAAGAGACATAGCAATTTATGTGGTTCACCCAACGCGGGCTACTCCACGGATAAAATTTTCACTAAATTTTATCAACTCAGAATTTGGGAAAACCTTTCCCAATTACAATGTTTATGGGCACCAACCCAAAGGAGATACCTTCCCCTAGCTCTACTCTTTAGTGGTGATCCTCTAGAAGACCTCTACCTCATTTTCCCTTAGAAAGTGGAACTCTATCCACAGAAGACACCTGTCTTCCCTACTCTGGCTGGAGATCTCTGTCCTCAACTCTATCACTGCAAAGTCGGTCCTCAAATTCACACTAAACACAGTCCTTCGGTCTAGCACAAATGTCCTCGATTATGTTTCTTTGGTCTGCACCAAACATAGTCCTTCGGTTTGGCACAAGTCTATCCTCTTCCTCTATTCTTTGGTCTACACAAAACATAGTCCTTCGGTCTGGCATAATTTTGTCCTTAAATCTCTTTTTGTTTTGTCACAGCCGCACTTGGTCGAAACCAAATTTTTCACTAAACGCGTAAACACAACAACACTTGATCAACTTATGCACTTCTATGAAAAACATAGCAGCACTCGATCTAACATCAACCTATGCACCTCTGCACAATCACAACAACATAGATTTTGCACACTCTGCTTCTCGACGATCGAACTTCTCCCCCGCACTCTATCTGTGAATCACACTTTGAATGCCCACTTCAATCAATGATCAATATCTTCAAACAACCCTCCTCTTATACTAAAACTTTCTAGATCAAAAATTTGATCCTAGTCAGCTGCACAACCCTAAACAACATTGGCTACAAACCCTAAACTGCGTCAGCCTAGATTTAACTCTATCGACTTCAACCGCCTCTGTAGTTCTATAGCTTTTCTCGTGAAACTACAACATGTCGTGATATCATGACATTTTTGCAGCCATACACTATCTTATGGCTTTTGTCATGATATCACGACACTTTAGCCTTTGTATGCCTTGACTACATCCTTGTCATGAAATTGTGACACATATGCTTTTGTTGATGTCATCTTCAATTCTATCATGAAATCGCAACCCTTCTATTTTCATGGCCTTCCTCTCAGCTTTTGTCACAAAATCATGACACTTTCACTTTTGATGACATCATCTTCACTCCTGTCGTGAAATAATGACACTTTAGTCTTCATTTCATTCTTCTTTGCTTTTGTCATGAAATCGTGACACTTCTGTTGTCGTGAACTTCTCTCTTCCTTATACCCGCAAAACTAGAACATGTCACGAAATCGTGACGCTTTCACCTTCGAGCTCTTCCTTCTTCAATTCATCATGACATCGCGATGCTTCTTCTGTTGAAGACTTGCTAACTATTTCTATCATGAAATCATGACACTTTCTCCAACTGCAAGCTGCCATCTCAACCTATCATGAAATCATGACACTTTTTGCATTCGCAAGCTTTCTCTTCAACCTGTCGTGAAATTGTGACACTTCCTACATCTGTACAACTTCTTTGTAGCCTGTCGTGAAATCACGGTGCTTCTCATTTTAGACTCTTCCTCTTTGCTGCATGTCATGAAATCATGACAGTTCTCTCTTCGAGCTTTTTAGCATGTTGCAAAATCATGACAGTCCTCACTTAGACTTTTGCAGCATGTTACAAAAATGCGACAGTCCTCACTTAGCCTTTTGTAGCATGTCGCAAAATTGCTACACTTTTCATGAAACTTTCTCTCTCTTCTAACTTGTCGTGAAATCGTGACAGTTCACACTACGGACACTCTTTTCTACATTATGTCATGAAATCGTGACACCTTTTCGTCTGTACAACTTTCCTGGCAATGTGTCACAAAATTGCGACACTTTTCCTTCTCTGCCTTCCTGCACTTCCCGAGTCATGAAAATGCGACATGTCATAAAATTGTGACACTTTCCATATTGTTCTGCTTCTTTGCCAACATGTCATGAAATCATGATAGTTTTGCTAGCTTCTTCTCTTTCTTCCAGCATGTCATGAAGTCATGACAGTTTTGCTAGAACTTTCTCTCTCCTCAAACATGTCGTGAAATCATGACAGTTTTTCCAGCCTGCTGCAAAATTTTTTTTACTTGTATTTTTCTTGATATTTTGCAAATGGGCTACTGAGAACTTCCTGGAAAATCACTGTCCATGCTCTGAATAATTTTCAAAAAAACAAATTCCTTGACATCAAATCAAATTGCTTCAAGAACTTCTTTGACTTCAATGGCAACTATTATACTTGAGCAAAGGCAATGTACCCAAGGTACCAACAATTGCCAAAAATCTCCCCCTTTTTCATTGATGGCAACCCTTTATTAAAAACATGTCTCAAGAGCAAAAATTGAAACCAACTATGCTAAAAGCTGAGAATCTATTTTTGAAGTTTTTCTCCCCCTGACTTGAATCTTTCCTCTTCTCATTGAAGCTCTCCCCCTTACTCATATCTCTCCCCCTTACTCAAATCTCTCCCCCTTTGTCATCAATGGCAAAGGGTCACCTTTGTGGCTCAGGACTAAGAATGAGCCTCTTATTTTAGTCCCTCCCCCACCTCCTGATGAGGTGATTAAAATAGGGGTGGGAGTAAAACTCCCATTAGACACTCATCATCATCAGTGTCTACAATTTCCTTTCTCGGCCTTCTCTTGAATTCTTTGTCCGTATTTCTATTCTTGTCACTATTTTTTTTCTTGTTCTCATTCTTGTTCTTATCCATGCCTTGATCCATGGACCTATTCATACCACTTTTCTTGTTCCTGTACCTTGGCAGTTTAGCTTTGCACTGTCTAGCTATGTGACCTACATTGTTGCATTTATAACAAGTAACAAAGTTATTTCTGTTCAGCATACCTGTTCTTTGAATCTGCCTGTTATGACTAACCATGTTCCTATAATTAGCCTTGCAAAAAATTGCTTTATGCCCGAACTGTTGACAAGAGTAACAATACCCTTGAAAGAAACTAAAACTTCTGAAATTGTTGTTTACCCTCTTCATTTGATCTATGCACTGAGAAGTCGTGTGACCAAACCTATGACATGCAAAACATCTACCGTGAAATATTCTTCTGTTTGACCTCTTGGGTCCCAAAAACTTCTTCTTCGCATTCAAAATTCTATTTTCTGTTTCTACGCATTTATCACTCACGGACTCTTTCTTTGAACCACTCTCTTCATCAGAACTCTCTTCTTTTTGAAATATTTTACTAGATTCCCCAACCTGTTCCTTGTGTGGTTTAACAAAACCAAGACCTATTTTATCTGTTGTATTTCTTTGACCTTTGATAAGAGATTTAACCTTGTTGGAGCTTTCTTGAAACCTGTACAGCTTATCCTTGTACTTTTTATTTTCCTCTTTCAAGGAAGCCATTTTATGTTCTAATTCACTATACTCACGCACCTTAGATTCTAACTCATTCTTGAGTTCTTTTGTCTTAGCCATAGAGACGTCAAGACTTTCTATAAGTTCATCTCTCTCCATACAACATTCATCTAACTTATCCTTGAGTCTAGCATTCTTCTTTATTTCATTTTTCAAAACACTAAGAGCATTAGTAAGTTCACTTTCAAGATCCTCTATTTGATTGCATTTTGAATCATCAAGGCCTTTTTCATATTTCTTATCACTAGAGGTGCTACCATTTTCAAAAACCATACATGCATCTTCCTTATATTTTTTTGAAGCATCCTTATACATACTAGAAACCAATTCATTATTTGTGCAATCATCCTCAAGGTGCCCAAAATTTCCACATCTAAGACATTTCATAATAATGAATCTATGTATCGGTTCTTCCTCTTTTTTTGATATGAACATCTCATTTTCCTCATCACTTGAAGAGCTTTCACTATCACTGCCAGAACACTTACTTGCTTTGTCTAGGTAGAAACTTTTCTTGTTCTTTTGTGAATACATCTTTCCTTGATTGCTGTGATCATATTTGTTCTTTCTATAATACCTGTGTTTTTCAGAATCCTTGCTCTTAACATCCTATTTCTCTTCATCACTTTCATTCTTTGAAACAGTACAGTATGTAGCATAATGACCAAACTTTTTGCAATTAAAACATCTTATATTTTTCATGCTTTTTCTCTTCCTAGAGAACTTGCCTTTCTTGTTGTAGTATGCTTCTTCATCACTAGAAGACTCATCACTTTCTTGAGGCTGTTTACCCTTAGATTTCTTGGTAGCCTTGAAAGCTACCTCTTTCTTGACATCAACTTTCACTTGAGTTCTCAGCTCAAATGCTGTAAGAATACTATGGAGCTCATCCTTTTTCAACTTATCTAAATATTTAGCTTCCTCAATAGCAGAAATCTTTTCACTAAATCTATTAGGAAGAGATCTTAAAATCTTATCACACACATCATTTTCAGCAAGCTCAAGACCTAAGTCTTTCATGGAGTTAACAACCTCATCCATACGAAGCATGTAGTCACTAATTTTTTCATCATAATTCATCTTGAGTTGCTCAAACATACCTTTGAAGTGTCTCAGCTTGGCCTTTCAGACATTTACATTACCTATGTGAACCACCTGCAGCTGTTTCCACATTTCACTAGTTTTCTTGCAGTGAATCACCTTGGTAAGATCTACCTTCTATAAACCCTTCAAGATTGCATTCATTGCTTTTGAATTGTTGTGATGTAGGAGCCTATCTTCTTTAGTATAAGGACCATTTTTAGGGATAGTGTACCCATCTTCAATCACTTCCCATACCTCATTACCAAGAGCCATTAGATAAACCTTCATTCTGGCACTCCGTAGACCAAAATATGATCCATCAAGGATGGGTGCTGCATTGCCACTTGAATAATCCATTGTGTTCTTTACTAGCTTTTCTTTCAAGCTGTTAAACCTTTTCGAAGGAACCCGCTCTGATACCAATTGAAGAACACAAGCTTGTACTTAGAGGGGGGGTGAATAGAATAAGACCACTTTTTACTTTTACTTCAAAATAGCTTTCAAATTAGAATTATGTAGAGAATAGATAGCAGTATTAAAAGCAGTAATCAAAGCAAGGCACAAAAAACCATCCATAAAAGAGACAACAATTTACGTGGTTCACCCAATGCAGGCTACTCCACGGATAAAATTTTCACTAAATTTTATCAACTCAGAATCTGGGAAAACCTTTCCTAATTACAATGTTTATGGGCACCAACCCAAAGGAGATACCTTCCCCTAGCTCTGCTCTTTAGTGGTGATCCTCTAGAAGACCTCTACTTCCTTTGCCCTTAGAAAGTGGAACTCTATCCACAGAAGACATCTGTCTTCCCTACTCTGGTTGGAGATCTCTATCCTCAAATCTATCACTGCAAATACAGTCCTCAAATTTTCACTAAACATAGTCCTATGGTCTAGCACAAATGTCCTTGATTCTATTTCTCTGGTCTGCACCAAACACAGTCCTTCGATCTGGCACAAGTCTATCCTCTTCCTCTATTATTTGGTCTGCACAAAACATAGTCCTTCGGTCTGGCACAATTCTATCCTTAAATATTTTTTTGTTCTGTTATAGCCGCACTTGGTCGAAACCAACTTTTGCACTAAATGCGCAAACACAGCAGCACTTGATCAACTTATGCACTTCTATGAAAAACACAGTAGCACTCGATCTAACATCAACCTATGCACCTCTACGCAATCACAGCAACACATATTTTGCACATTGCTTCTCGATGATCGAACTTCTCCCCCACACTCTATCTATGAATCACACTTCGAACGCCCACTTCGATCAATGATCAATCTCTTCAAACAACCCTCTTATACTAAAAATTTCTAGATCAAAACTTTTATCCTACTCGGCTGCACAACCCTAAACAATGTCAACTGCAAACCCTAAACAGCGTCAGCCCAGATTTAACTCTGTTGACTTCAACTGCCTCTATAGTTCTATAGCTTTTCTCATGAAACTACATGTCGTGATATCGTGAAATTTTTGCAACCGTACACTATCTTATGGCTTTTGTCGTGATATCATGAAACTTTAGCCTTTGTCTGCCTTGACTATGTCCTTGTCGTGAAATTGTGACACATCTACTTTTGCTAACGTCATCTTCAATTCTATCATGAAATCGTGACCCTTCTATTTTCATGGCCTTCCTCTCAGCTTTTGTTGCGAAATTGTAACACTTCTGCTTTTGCTGACGTCATCTTCACTCCTTTCATGAAATCATGACACTTTAGTATTCATTGCCTTCTTATCTACTTTTGTCGTGAAATCATGACACTTCCACTATCGTGAGCTTCTCTTTGCCTTACACCCATGAAACTAGAACATGTGAAATTGCGACGCTTTTGCCTTCGAGCTCTTCCTTCTTCAATTTGTCGCAAAATCATGACGCTTCTTCTGTTGAAGACTCGCTAACTATTTCTATCACAAAATTGTGACACTTTATACAACTACAAGCTGCCATATCAACCTGTCATGAAATCATGACACTTTCTGCATTTGCAAGCTTTCTCTTCAACCTGTCGTGAAATCGTGACACTTCCTGCATCCGTACAACTTCTTTGTATCCTGTCATGAAATTGTGACACTTATCATTTTAGACTCTTCCTCTTTGCTGCATGTCACAAAATCATGATAGTTCTCTCTTTGAGCTTTTTAGCATGTCACAAAATCATGACAGTCCTCACTTAGACTTTTGTAGCATGTCGCGAAAACACGACAGTCCTCACTTAGCATTTTTTAGCATGTTGCGAAATCATGACACTTTTCATGAAACTTTCTCTCTCTTCTAACTTGTCACGAAATCATGACATTTCACACTGCGGACTCTCTTTTATGCATTATGTCACAAAATCGTGACACATTTTCATCTGTACAACTTTCCTGGCAATGTGTCGCAAAATCGTGACACTTTTCCTTCTCTGCCTTCTTGCACTTCTCGAGTCACGAAAATGCGACATGTCACGAAATCACGACACTTTCCATCTTGCTCTGCTTCTCTGCCAACATGTCACGAAATCGTGACAATTTTTCTAGCTTCTTCTCTTTCTTCTAGCATGTCATGAAATTGCAACAGTTTTGCCAAAACTTTCTCTCTCCTCAAACATGTCGTGAAATCGCGACAGTTTTTCCAGCCTACTGCAAACTTTTTCTTACTTGTATTTTTCTTGATCTTTTGCAAATGGGCTACTAAGAACTTCCTGGAAACTCACTGTCCATGCTCTGAATAATTTTCAACAAAAAAAAATTCCTTGACATCAAATCAAATTGCTTTAAGAACTTCTTTGACATCAATGACAACTACTATACTTGAGAAAAGGCAATGTACCCAAGTTACCCAAAATTGCCAACACATTATTCATCCCAATGTAATGAGATCTCCTTGTGTAACAACTTGTTCATGAATCAACATTTTTTTGATAATTGTGCTATGAAGAACTTTATGGATGCGACCTTTCCTTGCAAGCTAAGTAGCTACTTAATAGTTATTGGGGGAGGTATTTCTATGATTACCTTCACTATATTTGGGTCTACTTCTATGCCCCGCACTGGATATTTCTAGGATTACCTTGACTTTGTAATAGAATGTCCCCCAAGGCATTGTGAACATCATTTTTACCTGGTATTCTAGATTGGTACAAATTTGATTGTATCTAGAGAAACCATCCATAAGGGATAACATTTTTTGTCCTACTATAGCATCTACCAATGCATCAATGTTTCATAAGGGAAAATCATCCTTAGGACACACTTTGTTGAGATATCTAAAATCAATACAAATGCAAATCCTCCCATCGGGTTTCTTAACAAGTACCGTGTTTGAAACCCATGGTGGATAATCTACTGATATGATGAAATCAACATACAATAGTTTTTGCAATTCATATTTTACCATTAAGGTGATTTTTGGGTGCATCTTACGTAGCTTTTGATTAGTTGGTTTGACATTTGGGTCTAGTGTAATATTATGCATGACTAAATTAGGATCTAGTCCTAGCATATCTTTATAAGACCAAGAAAAAATTCTATCCTTTATTTTAAGACTTTTTTGAAATCATATTGTTCATTAAGGGATAGACCTTCTCCTAGCATGATGTTATGGACATTATGAGGATATGTACTAATATACCTATCAATTGTTGGCTTAATTGACATATGGTACTCCTCTTCGAACTAATGTGGAGTAGGGATCAAGTAAATGCCATAAGTTGGATTTATTTCATAAATTAGAAACTCATGCTCAACCTTAGAATGAGAAACATTTTGAGTAGTTCTTGGATAAAAATGAAATGGTTGTAATATTTCCTTGTAAGGCCAATTCTCTGATGAATATGGGGAAGAATATTCTTGATCAAAGTCAATTACCTCAAGGTCAAGGTGTAATGGCTTTGATGGGTTATTCGAATCTCTTAGTTATGTAGTTAAATGTATGGAAATCATATTTATGGATACATGATATCTCTTCCATGGGCAAGGGGGTCTAGATATCTAATGTTATCTCTTAAATCACAAGGGTGGTTGTTGTAGAAATGGAATGATCGGTGGTGGTCAATGAGGAAGGCAATTATCTTGCTCTTCATGTGGTAAAATATATTGCCAAATAGGATGTATTGGGAACATGTGAAGATAGAACTCTTCTTTGACATACAAAGGGATAACTTGCTCATGTTCCTCATTTAAACTTGGATAATTTATGGGTGTTATAACATAGTCTGACTCATTACCTATCATCCATTCATGAGTAGGACCTTGATCCTATTCCTCACTATTATATTGAAGGGTATGTGAACTCTCTTCCACTTCATGATATTGAGCAACATTAGTGGATAACCCTTGATCTACCATGTTTATGGAAAAATAAGCTCCCAATAAATGGATATGATTTGGATTGTCATAGGGATTTCACACAAGATCATCCTTGTAATTCAAATCTAAACATTCTAAGCTATCTATGAGTACATCCAAAGGTACTGGCTTGATATGACTCAATGTGAACCTCCTGACATGATTCCTCATCTACTAAACTAGGAATATATTTCATAGATATGGTGGAAATTATAGGAGTAATATCATCGATTTTCCTCTTAGAAATGTTCCTTTGTAGTTGATTTGAATATGACAAAGGTGTATTTGAAGTTTCTAGTGACGGTAATAGTATGAATGAAGATGGTGTAATGGAAGGCAATGGAGAAGGGAGTGGACTCTGAATGGGTATGTTCAATCATAATTCCATATGAGTCGATGGTAATGTCGACTGTAGGATTTGTTGCACCATGTTGTAGTACTTAAAGGGCTCAAGGTTTATAGAGACTACATGTACCTACCATTCATAAGTATATTTGAGATATTTATGAGCCATGGATGGGACACACGTCATGTCTTAGATCCAAGTTCTACCTAGAAATATGTTATAGGACATTGTACCCTCCAACACATGATATAGTGTTGATATAGTTTTGCATCCCACCTAGATGGTTATGACTATAGTACCTATTGTGGAGCATATTGTATTATTTAATTATCAAAGGGTGTAAATGGATGCAACAATAAGAGATGTTGGTAGTCCTAGGTATTTTAGATCACTAGTTATTATTATATTGCTTGATGAACTATTGTCTATTAAAAATATTTTATATGGTATTCTATTCACACATGGAATTATGTGCAAAGGAGGTTAAACCACATCACTTGCTATGGTTTTGAGTTCGTACTCATGGAACATGATCATTGGTTCCTTAAATTGTTGCACATGTGCCACAAAATTGATGGAGTTAGAATCTTGGGGCTACAACTCTATTGACTCAAGAATATCCACTAGAGCTTCTCTATGAGGAGAAGATAGTTGAAAGAGCTCATAAATGGAAAATCTAGCTAATTTTTTCCTCAAGATTTGTGCAAGCTTATTTTTTATTATCACTACTAGCCTTGATGGAAGACCTTGTTCTAGATGTAGTACATACTGTGATGTTTATATAACATCACTTGAAGCTATAGGTGGTGCAACTTGACTTGGATAGCATCTATTCCTAGTCATTATACTAACTATCCTAATGTACCCTTGCAAAGGAGGTGTCATATTGACCTCATTCATTTATTTGGAAGGAGTTGCTTGTACCTCATGTGTAGGTAATGTGTCTTTGAAAACATCCATCTATTGATTACTTGGGATGAGAGGATTATCCACTTGGATATCTTGCCTCTTAATCATATCCTACACTAAGTGTTTTAAACCATAGCACGTAGGTAATTCATGGCCACTTTACTTATGATATTTACAAAATTGATCTTATCGACATCCCATAGGCTTTGGTTTTCTCGTATTTAGGTCTATGATCTTGATTTCTAGAAAATTAATTATTTTGGAATCCCATAAATGATCAAATAGGAATTCCATTGACTCAACAAAGGGTATAAACTATCTCTTATAATTATGTGATTGATTGTGACCCTGATTCGCTTGAATATTATTATTATAACTCGTAGGAGGAGGTGTGACCTGATAATTTGTCTTTTGAGGAGGCATCGTTTGTGCAGGCCCTAGGAAATTAATGGCCACTTGATTGACCTCTATCATATTTGATTGTACCTAATTGCTCTTTGGATTCTTTTTCTACTCCTTGCGAGGTTTAGCTATCTCCCCCTATTGGATTTTGATCTCTTCTATGGTTCTAACCTTTGCTAGACAATCTTCCATAATGGAATATTATTGTAGTTGTAACAATAAATATATTGGTTTCAAAAAACTCTTTGAAAAAATCCGAATCAACTCAAACTGGTAATATATAGGGTAGCTTAGCAATGAGCATTCACTACTTGTTTCCATAGTTAGCAATAGACTCAACGTCATATTTTTTTAACCCAATAAGTTCAGTTAAGATCACCTTTCTTTTGGTATTAAAGGTGAAACATTCCAAGAATGCATATATGAACTGTTTAAAATTATAGATGTTGTTCCTTGTAAGTTGGTTGAACCACTCAATGATAGGGCTAGAGAGGGTAATTAAGAAATTTCTTAGGCGTAATGTATCATTATCCTATATGCTAAATCATTGATTCATGAATCTTGTAACGTTCTCTTGCACTTCTTCTTCCTCCTTGAATTTGTCAAATATTGGCATTTTGAAATGCTCATGGTATAGAGGGGAAGTTATGGATGGATGCACCAGTTAACTATACAAATGATGCAAGGTGGTATTTTAAATCCCAGTCCCTATTGTCCTACTCTCTATTTGTTCCATGCATTCAAGCAATGCTCGATATGCATCAGAGGATTTAATCTCATCTTCTTTATTTTGAACTCATAGAGGGCGATGAATAATGTTAAGCATATATTGAGATGGTTGATTGTCATCACCCATCCCTATAAAAGGTGCTTCTATATAATCCTCATTATGTTCCAAATCATCATAAACCGCATAAGGTATTTCTAGAAGAGGCCTACAGGGAGGAATGAAAACCTACTGAAGGTGATTTATAGTAGGTATAGTAGGTAAATTCTGATCAAGCCTTGGAGGTCTAAGAGGTAACATTTGATTAGGTCTAGGAGACCTATTCTATTATAAAGTAGGTTGCATTTGATGAGCCTCCTATCTATGCATTCTTGAAGTAGGAACCCCATTATGCAATATTTCATGAATCTGTTGCTCAAGTCTTTGTCTTTGTAACTGCTATCATTGCTCTAAGAGATCCAAGCATTGTTTATCTGACATAAGTTGATTAAACTTATCTTGAAGATCAACATATATTTTAACTAATTGATTTATATTATCAACTATATTAGGCCTATGCGTCCTAGCACTATTACCATGATACTTATCTTGTTCAGGAGTATTTGTGAGGTCTACTATGAGTTTTCCTTGATTGAGAGGAATCACATTTACTTGATGTTCACTCCTAAACATGTGTTCTTGGTATTCTACTAGTGTAGAGGCACATCATTCTTGCATGGAATAATGTGACTAATAATAATCATGATCCCCATTAAGTATTCCTTTATAAATAAGAAAAGGTAGGGCAGAGTTGACTCACCCACTACGATGAGTATCATACTCATTTTTGTGTTGGTACCTTGGTGAAGGGTGATTCAAGAGTATGATATGATCATTTAGCTCCACCCTAGGTGTATAGTCTTTATCCTACACATTAGTGTGTAAACTAGACCTAGTAGGTACGTGAATGCATGGTATTGCTCTATTTGCATGTACCTTATTGCATGGTTGCTCTTCTTGAAATAAGGCATTTGAAGTATCCATATTAGGAAAATGATTTCCTAGATTAGGAATGTGACCTGTAGAGGTACCCCATATAGAAGTCCCTTCTAGGCTAGGTCCCCTCTCTAAAATTCTAGGACTTGGAGGAGTAGTTGGCCACCAAGGAGGTATAACCATATCTTTGGGGTCAAAGCAAATATGTTCTATGTCTTCTTGCCTACTCCCCGTAATGTCCACCCTTAAGTGGGCTTGGCTATGAGTATATACTATAGCTACTTACTCTAAACCTCTATGTTATTATCTCCTTTAAAATTTTTAAGAATTAAAATACACAATCAATAAAAATACACAAGAAGAAAAATGATTAGCTCTTTTAACGATTATGTGTTCCTAAATTGTTTGATGTGTTTTTAATTTGTTGCTTTTGTAAAGAATATTTTTCATGTGTTTCAAATTTTTGTTTATATAACTCTCAATTGTTTAAATGATTTTTTCATGTACACTCATATCTCTACAACCAAAAATAAAATTCCAGTCACGTTATCCAATAAAAGTATTGATATGAAACCCATAGTTGATTAGGGAGCACAGGTCGTAGCAGTCCTCACCCAGTTCATCATGGTCAGCAATATACCTCTTCAAAGAGAGGTACATGCTCTATTCCACAAGCTATGATGGTTCTTGGAGTTGGTTTTGGCCAAATATAGGGTACATAGAATATGAACCAATATATGGAGATGAAACCCACTGTTGTCAAACTCTATTAGTGGTTGGGGATGAAGTCCAACTCACTAATGTTTAAAAGAATATGGTGTGTGTGATTCCTTTTAAAATTATTGAGATAAAACAAGATAGAATTCAATGAATTCTTACTAAATTCATTTAAATGGCATTTCACTTTTAGAATCATAAGCATATATAGAAAATGAAACTTTAAAATTTGTAATCTATATGAAAACCTAACCCTTAGGTAGGTCATACGCAGGAAAACCAGATAAATACATTTCTAAAGGTTGTTCTTTTCCTGTTTTTATTTTATTTGTTAATGCAAAATTTAGAAATATAAAATCTAACTTTCAATCACACACAAAAGACAAGAAAATTTGAAATTTAGCCTTAATTTAAACAAACTAATTGCAATTTGAAGGTTTAGGAATTTACATTTTCTGTCTTGAATGTTGTTGTTTCTGGAAATTTCTATAGAAAACCCCTGGTTTTGTGGTCATCCCTAGGTGGTAGGACTAAAAATTTGGGGTCCATACCTGGGTGGGATGTTTATAGTGGTCATCCCTATCAGTTCCAACTAGGAATTTATGGGCCCTTTCTACTTAGATCGTCCAGAACTTGCAACATACAAAACACAAAAATGAGTTCAAAAATTATAGAATTTAGAGGGGATAAGGAAAAAGTCTCCCACATTTATCACCACTGAATAATTTGTAAAAATGGCTCGCCTAAAGGATTTAATCGAAATGAAATCTAGTATTTCTAAGAAAGTGTGCAAAAGAAAGAGGCTAAAGAGGTAAAATAAAGTAAGCTATTGAAATGATGAATGATTTGAAATAAAAAGGTGGGGGGTTTCTCCTTGTATTTATAAATTCATCAATTCAAAATGTTACAATACATCCCATTTGAGGGCTTTCCATTTTAATACATTTCATATTACAAATTATAAGGGATCAAATCTCTCCATGGGCTTAAAGGCGTGCTTCCAATGTTCTTATCACAACCCACAATTGAGATATAATATTGGGATTCATTTATTATAGTACTTAGGCCCTCTCTCATTCCTATAATACCTGCACCTACACACAAGATATTGAAAACTATGAATAGCATGTGTTTGATAATGAAAACCTTGAAAAGTATGCAATAATGAATGTAAAACTTATTTGCGATAAATATAAACAACTACAAATGACTTGTAAATTTAGTATGATGTTAATGAGATGATTTTGGAAGGATATGAGAATAAATTAAAGTGTAATTATGATCATAACTTGTGACCATTCCTAGCAAGAACACCTAATACTGAAATCATAAAAACATAAATCGACACATCAAATCTATTCAAAACTTAACCAAAACTGAGTATGCTACTATTATAATGCTATATAATTTATCTATGTTAATACAAAACCAAAAATATTAGCCATTTATTGGCCATCCCTGGCAATTCTGACTAGGAATATTATCCATCCCTTGTAGGGATGATCAGAAAAATGGGTGGTTTTTGCCAACAATTTTAATGGGATCTAGTTTAGAACTCTCCTAAATATGTTATTATCAAATTTGGTCAAATTACTCTTATATTTGATAAGTTTTAAAATTAATTAGTGTATTTTGAGATGCCCCTAAAAGCACCTTTGGTTGAATATATTTTCAAGAAAAATACGAGGGTAAATGTATGGATAAATATTGGCAACATATCATGGTCAATAATTGTAATTGTCTCTCTCTAAAATTGGGTGGAAGCACCTCAATTTATAGCCCAAATAGGGAAAATGGGGAAAATGGGTAAGTTATGGCATGCAAGGCAAGTGCCACCACTTTTGGATTCCTTTGCCATGTATAGGGTTGAAGAGGCTACATATTTGAACCTCCAATTTATAGATCCTGATATCCATGACAACCTCCTAATAAATTTTGAGTGATTAGATAGGTTAAATGCAAGTAATTTATTATCATTTATCCCACCATTTGACTTTTGAAGGGCCTAGTTCATGGTTGTTCCAACTAGGGATGGTTGTTTGTGGTTGTACCTAAGTGGGATGGTCACAAAATATGACCATAATTGGGTAGGACAACCATGGCTACACGGCCTAAAAACTCCTAAAATTGTAGGAAACTTTTCCAAAATGGGTTGGGAGCCCTAATTAACCCTTGAGAGTTATCCATTGGGGTGATATGATGTTGATAAGAGTGGTGTGTTAGCAGTATTATCCGATTTACATGATTTTAGTGTCTACAATTGAAAAATTCCATGAAAGGACACATATCAGATTAAATAAAACTCTTATATAGAAGTTCATAGGCTCAAGACCAACAAGGGAGCAAATAAGAAAGTGTAGTCCAATTACTGAAAAGTTAAAAGTAATGTGAAATTCTCCTTTCTATCGAAAGGTTTTTTTCTCACTTGTTTGAACATGAATAAGATTGCTAAAGGTCTCTTCTAGAAGGCCCATGGTTTATGGATAGATCTATCCTTTATCTAAATAAGTGGAATCCTAGCTTTAACCTTGTCGTAGAAAGGATAAAGGTGGATCTAGCATGGGTACATCTACCTGGTATACCTATAGAATTATAGGAGGAGGAAGTATTTAAAAGCATAGCAAACTCCTTTTGAGAAATTTCTCATAGTGGATTTTTCACAAAAGAAATAAAAAGGCTATTTTTTGCTAGGATTTCTGTTATGGTTGAATTAGGAAAAATTATCAAATGAGATCAATATGGTGTCAATATGGGAGTGTATAATCATAGCATAATTTACAAGAACAACCCCTTTAGTTGCAAAATATATGCCAAAATGTGTCATCTAGTAAGGAATTTCCCAAACAAGCAAAGAAAGAATAATAAAGAAATCCCTAACAAGAATTAAAAAAGTAAAAATATGTAATATGGAAGAAAAAGGAGCATATATCTATGGAGAAAGATAAATATATTTATAAACATGAAGTTGAGGAGAGGAGGGAGCCTAAACAAAAAAAGTAAGAAGTAAAGAAAGATGGTACTAGTGAAGCTAAGAAAAATTATATAAAAAAATGGAGATGGAATGAGGTAAAATAGTGATTCTAATAGAGGAAACTAATAGCATAGAAAGTAAATATGCTTCACAAAGGTTAATATATTTTATACCACGATATGAGATGAGTGGCAATGAGGAAGAGAAGATGGATCAAAAAGGAGAAATAGAGAATAAATATGGGGATAGATATAAGACTTTAGAGATTTAGATTCAAAAGTTATGCCATGATTAATAAATAATTAAGTGGATGTAGGATCTTTAGAGAATGTATAGAACCTAAGGATATTGAGGAATGCTAAGAACCACTCAGATGTAGGAGTAGAAGAGGCGAAAAATGTGGGCATGTCATCTTTGTAGGAAAAAATATTAAAGAAAACTAAGAAGTATATGAAATATGGGAAGGAAATGGCCATAGTCTTGATTGGGTATAATTCTACTACAATAAACAAAAAATTAAATTCATATCATAAAATGGGAAATGAATACCCCTAAAAAATATAGATTGGTGAGGTCCATGTTGAAGGACAGCCAACTAGAGATAGTATTATTGAAAGAAACTAAAGTATCATGTGCAAGATGGGAGAGTATTCAAAGTGGAATATGGAAAAATGGTAAGAGCTATCAATATGGATCCAAAGGAGCTTTAGGATAATTGTTAACTATATAAAATTTTGGCCTCTATGAGGAAGAATTAATATCTCAAGATTTAAATCAGTTGCTAGTTCTATTCTTGGTTAATTCTTTAAAGTTGGCTTTCCTTGTTACAAATTTCTATGATCCAAATGTAAGTAGATTGAGAAAAGAGTTTTAGAAGGAGCTAGAACATATGGGACAATATTTTAGGGGCTTAATACAAATACTATTAGGAGACTTCAACACTCTGTTAAGACTAGGTGAGAAGAAGGATAGTTCCTACGGATTCACCAAGATTATGGAGGACCTTATCAAGTTCATATCAACATAAAATATTTATGATGTTTAACTAAGTGGAAATTCATTGACATGGACTAACATGAGGTTAGGTGAGTACTTGATAGATGTGAGATCTAATAAGGTTTTACTATCCTCAGAGTGGTTTGAGAAAATTTATTAGTATACTTTTGAACCATTATCAATAAGAGTGTAAAACTATAATCCTCTTGTATTTTAGTGTATTTTGGAGGAAAGAAAAAAACATCCCCATAAAATTTGAATTCATGTGGCTACAACACCAAAGCATTTACAAGGAAATGAAAATATGGTGGAACATTCTATCCAAGAATCCAAGATGTATATGGTTGCTAGAAAATTGAAACATATGAAGAGGGAATTAATAATGTGGAACAAGGAGGTCTTTGAAAATATCTTCTTGCAAAAGTCACTATTAAGGAAAGAGTTGAGTCAAAATTAAAGAGGAAATTAGCAAAAATAGGATGAATTATTATGGCATATTGGACCACTCAAGTGGTGTATATGACTTATTGATGTATATATGAGGCTATTATTATTTGATGACTTATTATTTTCTTTGTGATATCTTGATAGCATAATGATCTATTTAATTATTTGAGTTGAATTCTTAGAATTTTATATAATGATGATTAATTTATTTGACTATGATAATTATGATTTTCTACATATATGAGATAATTTTCATTGTTGTAAATTATTTATTTAGATGACATAAATGATGTGCCTTCAGATAAGGATTTTATAGTATTTCATGATCCCTTTATTTGCTAAGACTAAGATAGTTTAAAAAACTTTAATCATGATATTTTAAAATATTATATGAAAGTGCTTGGGGTTTCTAGGGGTTTAAATTGCCTTGACCTCTAGGACGTTGAAAACTATTGGTCTAGTAAAATTATGCCTAGGACTGCTAGGATTTTAATTAAAAAATATTTGTTTTGCTTAAAGTACTTAATCACAATTGCCCAAAGGACTTCATTAGTATTACCTAAAGGACTTCATAAATATTTGTTGATAGTCTAGATCATTATAAATCTAAAGGAATTTAAACAAAATGTGTGTCTATATCACCATAGATCTAAAGTACCTTAAACATGATATATGCCTAGAACTTATGGGTTTGATGGACTTTAAACATGACAAAAGTCCTACTAAAATTTATCTTTAAGAGTAAATAGCTGGAGTTGGTTAAAAAGTGTTTTTCATCTACTATGTTTTAGTCCTGGTAAATGGAGTCATTGTTGGCTACTTTAAAAGTGGGTGTGTTCTTCATCAAGGGGATTTGTTATCATCATATTTTTTCCACTATTCCTGTTGAAGCATTGGTAATATCTATTTTAGAGGTTGTAGAAAGTGGGTAAGTAGATGGTTTTAAACTAGCCTCAACATCAAACCCTATTTCTCACCGACAATTTGTTGATGATACTTTGTTCATTACCCACTCCTCTATCCCTTAAGCTAAGGAGTTAAAAAATATTTTAATGTCTTATCAAGAAGTTGATGGTCAAAAAGTGAACTTATTAAAAAGTAAAGTTTATTTTATCAACACTCTAGCGGGAAGGAAAATAAATATTGTGAGGATATTTGGGTGTCACATTGATGAACTCCCCGCCATGTATTTGGGTATATCTATATTAAAAGGTAGGATGAAATCACATCTTTGGAATCAAGTTCTAGATAGACTAGCAAAAATGTTAATAGGTTGGATATGAATTCTTCTTATCCAAGTAGGTAAAGCTCATCTTGTGAAGTCTTCTTTACAAAGTATTCCAAATTATTTTATCTCTTTTCAATATTCTAGATAAAATAAGGATAAAAATGGAGCAACATCAAATATCCTTTCTTTGGTCTAGATTAGAAGATAGAAGATGTTTTGCCCTTGTTTCCTAGGATCAAATATGTTCTGCTAAAGGTGTAGGAGGGTTGGGATTTAGAAGGGTAAAATAAATGAATGAATTCTTGATGGGAAATATAGGATGGAAATTATTGAAAAATGATCAACATGAGTGGGTTAAGATCACCAAATCTCAGTATTTACAAAATGGTATTTTTTTTATACTCCAATGACTTACCAGATAAATCTTCCTTTTGGATCAGTCTTGTGGATATTAGACATTTGTTATGTAAATATCTTTGTTGGCATATTGGATATGGTAATCAAGTAAAATTTTAAAAATATCAATGGTTGAAGAACATTCTCCTCTCAAAGGACACAAAGGTAAGTGCATTTCCACCTGCTCTATCCCTCCATTTTGGTATTAAATTTGTTTATTATATTACAAAAAAAAATAGTGAAAAAATCTAAAAAAATGTATCTGCTCCAAATTTAAACCCAAACATGACTGGCCATATTAACAATCTAAAAATATAGTTTTGTTTGTATCCATTATTGTTTTATTGTTTTAGTTATTCGATCATTTGGAAGGAGGAAAATAATTGATAATACTCTGTTAAGTCTGCATACATTTGCTTGAGATAGAATGTAGAAGATGGTTTCTAGTGAGAAAAATTTGAATTAAAGGGCTTATCCCTAAAATATATTTCTTCTAATGGTTGGTGGTTCAAAATATAATATTAACTATTAATAACTTACGCAAAAGAGGCATCCTTGGTGTAAATATATGTTATTTATGTGAAAATAGTTTGGACTGAGTTTATCATTTTTTTCTTGAATGTTCCTTTTCTAGATAGATTTTGGAGAAGGATTTGGAACCCTTTGGTGTTTCTTGGGTCTTCCCAGCCACTATAGAATATTTATATGTGTATTGGAATCCTCCTTTTAATAGTAGTAGATTGAAAGTTCTCTAGACGTTTTTTCTCTACCATTTTCTTTGGGGAATTTGGAATTAGAGGAATAATAGGGCTTTTGAAAATAGGAAAAGAGATATTTCTAAGGTTTTTTTTATATTTTTAATGTTTTTGTGGAGAACACTTAGACTTTATCCTTTCCTGGGTAGCTAAAATTAGAATTGTGGAAGTCATTGTTGTTCATTGTAATTTTAAGCCTTTAATCTATGTGAATTTGTTGAGATATTTCAGATTGGAAGTTAAGTGAGAACCCCATATAGAAGGGCGGATCAAAATAAATGTGGATGACATCACAAAAGGGAACCCAGAGCATGTTGGTGTAGATAGAGTTTTTAGTGATTCTAGGGGCATGATTATGCAAGTCTTTTTTGAAACTCTATCCATCCGTTACAACCATTTTATTGAGTTTTGGGCCTTTTTTCAAGGGATAAGTTAATCAAAGAATGTTATTATAAAAACATTATTGTGGAATTGGACTCTCTAAACCTTATAAACATTTTAAAATGAAGACATGAAGCAGGTTGGAGTGTTGCAGATATAGTTGTGGGGACAACAGAGATCCTGCAGTCTTGTCACAACCTTTAGTTAAAGCATGTTTATCAAGAGGGAAATGGAGCTACAAATTTATTGGAAAACATGGGGGTGGAGGCTCATGATATTACTATATGGGAAGATAATTTTTGAAATTATAAAAATCCTTAAAAACATCGGTTATAAAAAATTAATATAAAATCGAAACGACATCGGAATGAGTCCGAATCTATTGTGTGTGAAATATTAATGTTCATTGTATGCAACCATGTATTTATTTTTGTTATTTTATTTTTTTTTTATTTTTTATTTTAATAACTAAAATTTGTAAAAATGTAAAATGAAATTTTAGAAAACAGAAAATAAAGTTTGAAAATAAATCTAAATGCTGAAAATAGAAACATGTAAAGCATTTCCAGTTTGATGATACCCCGTCCTGCAAAACCAAAGCTGTGAGAAACTCATACATGCAACCTAGTCTATTTGACATGCATTTGCACAATCGAAATAACTAAGTGCAAGCCCCTAGGGTTCAAAAATAAATTTCAGATTTTGAAAAAAAATGCATAAACTTCATCTGGATTATGAAAGAAGAAAGATAAACAATAAAATCTAAGCATGCAGAAAAATCTTCTCCTTTCTTGCTAACAAGGTCTCAAATTTCTGAAAAAACTTATTTGCATCAAAAAAATATTTCATTTTTTACAGTCATTTTGACATCACTTGACCTTACCAAAAAGTCTAGCCCTTGTTCATTCCTCCAATGGAATATTTAAAACTTCATTCAAAAACCCTTCGTTTCTTTTGTCTGTTAGGTTTCCTTCTCCTTCGTTTAATATCCTGCATTTCGCTTGGCTTTCCAATGCATATCTCCAATGGCAGTTTCACTTTACCCTCCAACATTTTCGAATGTATATGGATATAATGACACATTGCATTATTCAATTAACACCTTTATTGACTCTTCGATATATAACTGATTGGAATCCTCTTTCAAACGATATTCTCTATTAAACATAAGCATTGCTCACCCACATACTCATGGCTCACCCACGTGATCATTTATTAGAGGACAATAAAGATAATAATATCGTATTAGTCTTGCCCCATATTCCTAAATAGGTAAGCACTATAACTTATAATAAATTTGATTTATTCTTTAACCATAAATCTGCCATTGTCTTTGTTTACTCATTTGAATGCCACCGCCGTATATGCCAAGACATCGGGTTGAGATTCCACTATGTGTATTTCATTTCAATTCAACCGCCCGCAGTTATTTTGTGTGTCATGCTACAACTTCCGCAGCCAGATTTTGCTGGTTTGAACCCTGGTTCCTACCGAAAACCGATGTTGTCCACTCTATCTATCATCCGAGGTTTTCAACATCTGCTCAATGCCCATTGATTCACGCCGAGCTGTCACCGCTGTGAGTTTCCCTAGTCTGCGTGGCGGTCTCTAGAATAAAATTATGATGGACTCCTCCTCATGTAAACCGACACTGTCACTAGGGGCTTCATTGAATTGTCATCATAGTCGGTAACTTTCTTCGTCACTGCCTGTTGCAATACCTGTTGCACACTGTGGTATTCCATTACTATCGTGTATTGAATCACCGTTTCCATCTAATTCTACCATGCTTCTGCATATACTTGTGATGTTTTAGGACTCCCAACGATACTTATTTCCATAGTGCCACCCTTGAAAACTCGCATGGGATCCCTGTTTATCCTCAGCACTAAAAACTACTGCCCGCGAGCTCCCTTCGCTACCGTTTACTATGCACCAACGTCATCAATTTTCACCCGTCATCTGGTTGTCTTTGGCCACTGGATCCATTTTTATACACTCCTCATTCAACGACGTCAAAGACCGAAGGCACTATCTTGTTTGCCCCACCAAATCCTTGGATTTTGTCTATCCATTGTCGTCGGACGTGGATGTTGTCGTCCAAATCACCGTCCGATAATCCACATCTTTGATGTATCTCCGTGCCAACTCGACACCCGAATCCACATCATCTGTACATTGCACGCATTTAAAACCGTATTGAGACCGTCACCACCGTACACGTGTTGCTTTGCCGGATTCTTCTCAGCGTTGATATAGGACCCTCGTCTTCGTTGTCACGATACCTGTAACATGTCTCCGTCTTGAACCCAGGTGCTCAACATATCTCTTACGTGACTATCGCCAACTCATCGGATGAGCGTCCATGTCGATAGCCTGAAGCGTCTATCCGTACTTGGCATCTTTCGACGAAATCAACCTGTCCAACCTCTTCAATGCCGAAATCCTCTCGCAGCATGCATGATCTCTACGTTGTGTGTTATCTTGGTTGATGGGGTCCACACGATATCATCCATTCATGTCTTCAACTTCGAAGACTACACCTGTGCTCGTTTCCTCATATTTGATGAACAATAACTCCCATTCCTCCGGTGAGTCATCCGTGTTGTGTACCCTAGACATAGCTGCATCACCACGTCTTTGTTCATATGGCTCCGCTCGCCTCGTCATTCCACCCATGATTCCAAGTCTGTCGTGGTGGGCCCACCTGGTCATTACTTCGTCGAGTCTCCGTAACTAAAATCAATACATTTAGGGTCAAATAAAACTTTACTTTATTATATTATATTATATATATATATATATATTTTTGTGAAGTTTTATTTTATTACGATACTTATTTTGCTTTTACATATTATACTTTTTTTTTTATTTCTTTATTTATTGTTACTATATATATATATATATAATATGTTATTATGTTTTTTTATTTATTTATTAAATATAACTATAAATATAAATATAATTATATTTATATACATACATTTAATTTTTTATTTTGTCAACTTTATTATGATACATTTTTTATTGGAACCAACAATTATATTCAATAAAAATTAAAAGAGTTCCAAATTATTATTTTTTATTTTTTTTTATATGTTATTTGAAACAAACAAAAATGAAGAAACACAACATTTAACAATGAAACTGCAAACAACAAAAATGACGATAAATATCATCAACAAAAATTTGACGATAAAAAGTCGTCGACAAGACATTGACGACAAAGAAGTCATTGACAACAAAATGATGACAAAAAGTCATCGACAAGAAATTGATGACATAAAGTTGTCTACAAGAAAATGGCGACAAAAAGTCATTGGCAAGAAAAATTGTCGATAAGAAAAATTTGTCGACAAGAAAAGTCATCGACAATAAAATATTATTGACAAAAAATGACAATAACTACAAGTTCAAAACAAACCAAGCATTAGAAACTTAAAACCAACATGCAAACACCCAAATGCCAAAACAAAAAGGTGGGTCCCCAATTTTGGGGGCTAGTTGTGGAGCAGCCACAACAATTCCCAACTTGCCATTCTCAGGGATGTTTCCATTGTAGTAAGTTTGGCACATGTTGAATCCATGATTTCATATAGGAAGAGGCTTTCCACCACCCTCCCTTTTGGAGCTCTACTTCCCAACTCTCCATCTCTAGAAATGTTTGAATAATTGGTTGAGATTTATTCCATGAATCCTCCCAAAATAGAGCATCCTTTCCATCCCCTAACTACCAATATAGGTATCACTTCTTTAATTCTTGGTCTGCTTCCATTGTTCTCCATATTTTAGATCCCTCTCCTTCCACTCCGTGCCTTGGGATGACTTTCTCAACTATACTACCTTGTTGGTACCAATTACAAGGTATTAAATATTTATAGGAATGGGATGTCTAAATGGCCAATATTATTGAATTTATTCAGTTGATATACTAATGATATCATATGTACCTTAAAGAATATACCTAATTCTCATATAATAATCTTACATAATTAAGTTAGAATTCAAATGAAAAAATATATATTTTAAAGGACACAAGCATGTAAGTAGATGAAATACTGAATATAGTATAATTCAAAATGTATAGGAAGTCAAGTAGATAATATATTATAATTCAAAATACACATGCAATCAACTAGATAAAATATTGGGATGAGGTTGCCCTGTAAGGGGCTTGGCAAATGTTTTCGTGCTTTAATGATCAAAAAATATAAAGGCTAAAGGAGTGCTGAAGGCTAGAGGCTGAAGGAGCATAGAAGGCTAAATTATGAGTTGATATTTGGAGTGTCAAGGCTTAAGGAGTGTGGAAGTTTGGGTTGGTTGAAGGAACTATGGTAGAATACTAAAATGTTGTATGGAAAATTGCTATGAATGAAGGAATATGGAAAGCTGATAAGGTTGAAGGAGTGTGGAAGGTTAGGTTGGTTGAAGGAGCTTCAATGAAAGGCTAGGATGTTGAGTGGAAGTCTGGGAAGGCTGAGGGAGTGTGGAAGGCTAGTTATTTTTAGGTGGAAGGCCTGTTTAATATTGGATCATTTGAGGGAACCACAGTAGTAGGTTGGGTTGTTGAGTGTAGTGCAACAATAGGTCAGGTTGTTGGGTGGAATGATGGGTCAACTAATACCAGGGTTATGCACAGTTGTGAATATTCACAAATTGGATGAATATTAGGATTTCCAAAAATGGAAATTGGTGAATATGAGGACCTTCGACGTCGGACCATTCTCCTAAATTTTTAGGACTAATTTATTCTTAGGGTCAATTTGCCACAATATATGCAAACATAGGCATATTTGTATGCATTGAAAAGCTCTTTTTAAGCCTGATTTAATGGTGGTGTTTTTATGAATTTATAAGGTGATTTAATAGGCAAAAATTTCTCCGAATGATGATCTTACTTTTTAGTGCTTCAAATGCATCAAATTTTGTTTTTAATATGATTGATTTGTTTTCTTAGGATTCACCTTTATTTTTATTAGGATTCATCATTTTTTACAAGTATATTTTGATTCCAATCCCTTATGTGTAACCTTGACTAATACCCCCCATTATGTCTTTGGTGTGCTTGTGGGTTTGTAACCTTCAAGTATTGGGGTGGTTTTTCCCCCTCTTTACAATAAAAAAATGTGCAAAGGATTAGTGTTTTTTCTAAAAAATATCTCATATTTTAGGAGGTATATCTTTGCAAAAATTTATCCAATTGAGTTGAATCTTGGTCCAACTTGTGCATAATTTGAATAGCTTTAAAATGTGTGGACATATGCAAGAATATATGGAATATTTAGGGAGATTCAACCTTCTAAAGTGAACAATTTGAAACAAGGGCAGTGATGATTTTTCAAGTCATTAAAAATAAAATTGTAAATATTTGTCATCTAGGGTTTGAATAATGAGAAGAGCAATGAAGGTCTAGGACTTCAGTGAGGAAGGAAACTAGCAATCTAGATTTGGTAAAGTAAACTATGATAGTGTGATATTTGGAAATATTACTCTACTGATAGATAATAGAGGTGAAGCTTTGGCATTGTGAAGGCTGCTATAGAAAAATATCATGAAAGATGATAAATTCTAGAATAATTGTATTCATACAAAAAATTTAAAAGATCCTGAAAATAAAAATCAAGAATTTAGATATTTTATATAAAATAATGTCGATTTATAGCTATAGCATCTCCATTAATATGATGTGTATTTATTTGTAAACTCTCAAGCTCTAAAGAAGAAAGTTGTAATTTTTCAAGGGTGGGGAACCTGAGTACAAGCACTTATTATCCAACAAAAAATGAATTTGATAAAATATTAAACATATTATAATTCAAAATTCATAGGTGATCAAGTAGATAAAAGACTAAACATATCATAATTCGTAATTCACATATAGCCAAGTAGATAAAATATTGAACATATTATTATTCAATATTCACACATCATCAAATAGATAAAAGACTAAACATATTATAATTCAAAGTTCATAGGCAGTCAAGCAGATAAAATTTTGAACATATTATAATTTAGAATTCGCATGCAATCAAGAAGATAAACACCCCACAAATATGATCTATGGATTATGTTTCAAACTTATAAACTGCCACACCTCCATCTGCAACTTGTTGGATGTTCTCCTCAAAATAAAGATATATAAAATCCTAATTGCACCCTCCTTCCTCTATTTTCATTGATTTATAGAAATGAAGGGGGTCCCTTATTCAAACAAATGTATAACATGCTTTCATCCACTTGTACATAGGGTTTAGGTTTACCAAGTGGTCTTAAAAATAATTTTAGTTTATTTCTTTTGAAATTAGGCAAATACTAAGATAATACACATTTCTAATATTTTCTAAATTAAAATATTTTTATGTAATAATATTTTATCTTTCAACAATATTTTATTTATTTATTTTCATATAAATTAATTTAATGCCTAAAATTTAATAAAACAATCAGATATTTATACACATATTTATACCTCCGACATTCCTTCTCATATAGGAAACTTGATAACAACTGAATTTTATTATCCGTTGGATGATAATAAATCCCATTCTTTGATATTTTCCTTACCTTTGAAATATTTTTACAAGAAGCATTCATTCCATTAGAGGTATAATAAATGCAATACACAACATACATAATAGAAGGTACAAATTCATAATGAAAGGTATACTTTCATAAATTACCTATATGAATGGAGTTATTTGAGCTTCTATGTACTCTTAAGTTGTTGGTGAGTTTTTTTTTGGTAGGGTTTTTTTCATCCCCGCCAATGCAAAATGCCACCACGGTGATATTTCAAACCACCATCATTTCCATTTTTTTTCATGAGAACTTGTACCTGCAAAATAAATGCCATCTACAATACCATATCCCAAGAATAGTAAATCATGATAATTTGAAAGAAATGTTCTTTAAATACAAATAGTGGTATCATAAAACATATTTTTGAAGGGATATTATATTCTCTCCCCCTAGTTTCAAATACAGTGTCATGTGTTTTAATTACATTTCAAATAGAAAGATAGGAAATTCTTCTTTCATAGAATCTACATTCTCACATATAGCATTCCTATCTAAAAATTGGATCCATTAGACCTTACATTGATTTATCTCTTCTTCTTAAGTGTTTGGTATGATAAGATAAAATAAAAATAGATGAACTTCAATTGTGATGGGATATTCCATCTACAAATATAACACATTCTAGATATATGAAGGGTTAGCAACATACTTGTGGATTAGGGATATGTGGAAGAAATCATGCATAATTGACAAATTAGGTGGAAGGGTAAGTCTTTAGGCCAAAAAACTAATCTTCCCTATGATTTCAAAAGGGCCAATAAATCTAGGGTAAATTTTTGTTGATTTTATGGAGCTCTTTTTAGGACTTACTCTAAGAAAGACTATCTCCTACAAAAAATTATCCTAATGATATTTTCAAGTTAGCATAGATATTTTGTCAATCCATGGCTTCTTTGAGCTATTTGTCGATCATTCTCAATTGTTCCTCTATCTCCTTAACAATATCTAATCCAATCACTATTAGATACATTGGATTATTCCAAGATAGAGGAGTTCTACATCATCTCCATACAAGGCCTCAAAAAAAGAGCCATCCCTAAGGTAGCATATTCTCTATTATTATATGCAAATTCCACCAGGTAGAGATATTCTTCCAATTTATTTTTGTGGTGCATGCAATACATGTGTAGCATGGTATTAAAGATCTAATTTACTCTTTTTGTTTGACAATCTATCTTTGAATGATATGCAATATTGATATTTAATGCCATACCCAAGGCTCAATGCAAGGTTTGTCAAAATTCCAAGGTGAATTTAGGATCTTTATCTACAATAATAACTTCAACGAATCTATATAGGAGAACAATATACCTAACAATTTTTATAGCTATGGAGTGTACATTTTCCTTGATATTTTTGGGTGTAAAGTGAGAAACCTTTGTCAAATTATCGACCACAACCAGAATTATATCATGCTGAAACTTAGTATTGGGTAGACCTAAAATAAAATCCATTCATATGACCTGATATTTCTGTTCTAGAATATCATGACGATAAAGTTTTCTATTTGGATTTTGATGTTCAGCCTTTACTTTTTGGTACTCGAGACATCTAGCCATAAAATTATTGATATCTCATTTCATTCCTAGCCAATAAAAGGTTTTCTTCATGTTTTCCCTCATCTTATCCCCTCCAAGATGTGCATAATAAGGAGTACAATGGGCTTCTTATAAAATAAGATTTCTTAACCCTCTTATTTCTAGAATAATAAGCCTATCCTTAAATAACAAGTAATTATTTTTAATATTGAAATCCCTACCTTTTATGTGTTCTACCTCAACCCAAGATCACCATATATTGCAATAATTATCACCCTAGTGTTGTTCCTTGACCTTATTAAACAAATCTACATGACATATAGATATAACAACTATATACCTGCTTTGACTTAAGGCATAAGCTATCTTATTCTCTTTCCCCTTAATGTATTCAATCCCAAAATCATATTTGCTAAAAATTACATCCACCGATATTGCCTTACATTTAGAAGGGGTTGGATGAAAATGTATTTCAGACTTTGATGATCTATTTTTAAGTCAAAGGGTTTCTCCAACAAACAATACCTATATATTTTAAGTGCATGTACCATAGCTGCTAACTCCAAATCATGAGTAGCATAGTTGAGATCATGCTTTTTAAGCTTTTAAGACTCATAAGCTATGATTTCTTTATTCTAAGTCAGAATCCCATCCAAACCTTTGGTAGAGGGATCAATACAGACTGTAAAATTTTTAGAGGGATCAATATTTTAAAACTAGGGTAGTTGTTAACCTTTCCTTAGGAACATGAAAAGCTTCTTCACATTGCACTATCCATTTCAAAGTTTTTACTTTCCTTTGCAAATGAGTAATTGGAGAAGTAATCCTTGAATCTTTTTACAAAACATCTATAATATTTGGCCATTCCCATAAAATTGCATACTTAAATTACATTAGTGGGTGCAAACCAATTGATTTTAGGTGTAATTTTCTTATTATTGACAACAATCTCGTCAACAAATATGACATGTCCTAAGTATTGAAGTTGCGGAGTGTAGAATTAACATTTATAAAACATTACATAAAGCTAATTTTTCCTTAGTATATCTATCGCAATCCTCATAGGTTTATCATGCTCTTATTTAGTTCATGAGTAGATCAAGATGTCTAGAAATATGAGCACAAATTGATCAAGTTATTACAAAAGATAATGTTCATGAGATTCATATATGTTGCCATGGCATTTTTTAACCCAAAGGGCAAAGCTATGAATTCCTAATATCTATATATTTTTCTAAAGGTTGTTTTATGAGTATCTTCTTCCTTGATCCTCAACTAATGATAACGAGATATGATATTAACTTTTGAGAAAATAGTGGCTCCTTTTAGTTGATCAAATAGCTCATCAATTCTTATGGTTACCTTATTGAAAATTCTATAGTCAATACATAAAATTAAATATCCACCATTATTCTTTACAAATAATAGTGGGGCTTCCCAAGGTGATACACATGGCTTAATCAAATCTTTTTCAAATAAATATTGAAGTTGTACTTTTAATTCTTATAAATAAATTATAATAATCTAATAGGGAGCTATAGCAATAGGTTTAGCTCTAGGTATGAGTTCAATGGTGAAATAAAACTCCCATTATGGAGGAAGTCCAAGTAAGTGTTCAGGAAAAACATCCTTAAATTCTTCCAACATAAAAAAATTCTCAAAAAGTTCCTTGTTAGCTTCATTCTTTTCATGCTTTTTTATTTAGACTACACAAATTATCCCATGTCTTCTAATTAATTTCTTGAGTTGTAATGCAGGAAATATATATGGTTGAAAAATACCCCAATCATAGTGGATTTGTATCCATTGATTAGGTCCTTCAGTGATGATGAGTAATTATTTGGCATATATTTTTTGTAGTAAATTATTTCATTTTTATCTTTAAATTGTGGTTATAATATATTTTAAGTAAGTTATTTCTGCTTATTTTTGTGATTTATCAGTTAAAAATATGGATGCAGTTAATCTAATAAATGTGTGCATTTCATGCAAAATACATCCAAGTTGTGAGTGATTATATAGGAAAATGATAGACTATTTTACGGGTGTATAACACATCAGTACAAGCTTCAGATTACACATCGAATGTGAAAATATGAATTCAAGGATGATGGATTAAGAAATATCTAGACATGGTGATAGAATAGTGGTTGAAGACTGTTATAGAATATGGTAGCTGAAGTATGTTACATAAGATAGTTACTGAAGTATGTTACATAAGGTAGCTATTGAAGACTTTTATTGAATATAAATTTTACCAGAAGTTACCAAAGGGAGTTGAAAAAGTCATTTGACTGATGTTTCATGGCACATTAGTGATAGCATGGTACTCTTACGTGGCAAAAATTATTACAATAAGCTTAGTTAGTTAACTTGTAACATATTCTTCATGAGGATATTATAATTAATAAAGTTGTAAATATATTCTAAAAAGTTAAGGAAATAGAATATTGTTAGGTTGTGTAGACACCAAAACAGCACCAATCTGATTATGTGACTGCAAAAACTGATCACATTGGCACACACAACCCCAAGGGCAGCCCCAGAGGTGAAACAGTGGTCCTAACCACTCTCACAGTAGTTTTGGAAGGTCAAAAATCAACTTGGCACCTTCAGGCACTTTTCTCAATATCCGTCCCACCTAGGGACAAATTCAAACTAGGATTCGTCCCACCCTAGGATGAATTCCAAATCCGCTCCAAGGTGGGGCAAATTGCAGGTTTGACGGGAAAAAAGTCAAATCTTGACAAATGGCAGCTCAGATTCGCCACTTAACACTTCCTTCATCGCATGGGAGTGTGGGTAAGCAATTTTTAGCATTAGAGGCTATTACAATGGTAGTCATGAAGTCCCTATTCAGGGAGGAATCTCCTTCCCCATGGGAAGGCATGATTGCCAAGTGGCGCCTCTGCATGCCCATTTCAAGAGACCTCTAGGTCTATAAATTGGTGAGTTTCCTCACCCCAAAATAGATAGAGTAAGAGCAATTTGGAGTAATAAAGTGTTGTTGTTTTACTTCCCCATACATCCTTGTGTGATTTGTGCCTTTCACATCCGTGATCTCTCTTAGAGAAGAGGTCATTGGGTGATCATTGGAAGGTCGAATCTTGAGCCCAAAACCCAAAATTTGGCCATAGAATACCACCCCAATTTTTTTACAACACCTTACAAGGGATTTTGGACCCATCCCAAGTGGATTGGCACTAAAATCAGGTCCCAACGGTGGGCGGCCTACCCGGACGCCCCCGCACTATCGCGAGTCTAATCATCCCTTTTAGGAATGATTAGGAATCTATGGCAAATAATTCCTTCTATAATTTCTTTATCTTGTATTTCATCTTATGCTGCTTAGGTAGTTTGCAATTTCGATTTCTTAATGTTTTGAACAAATCTTATCATGTTCTATCACCTTTTGTATTTACTAACTTGTAGGTAGCATCATCAAATTCCCATTAATGGACACCAAATTGGGAAAATATGACCATCTGGGTCTTCCCAAAATACCCCCAATTAGCTAACCCCAAGTTTGCAGGTCTTTTGGAGCTTTCTAGGTAGGACATTTGGGATAGTACCATTTCGACATTTTGTTGCAAGTGAATTCGTCCCGCCCCAGAGCAAATTCAAATCGGTGAGGAATTTCCTGAATGTTCTTTTTGCAGTGCCCTCCTGGTGATTTCTTGATGGCGCTATCAAATTTTTAGAGCATTTGAATTCATTTTAGTTATAGTTTAATTCATTTTTCTCATTCACTTATCGTAGGCTTGGGGATTGCATGTTTTGTTTCATCCGCAGGTGCTACTAACTATCTCTTGTTCCTTTGAACGCAGGATCAGAACATTGGAGGAGAAGAAAGGAATCAACATTCATGGACACCATTGGCAGCGACATTTTGGTCCGCCCATATTACATGTGGGCATGCGGAAGAAGGATGGTTATCCATGGATGTGACCAAGAGATGAATTTAACGCTCCTCGTCCCTGAAAAGGGAGGATGTGGATTGTAACCAAAATGTAAAATACATCAATAAAATAGAAGGTTTGTTATTTCATTTTGGCTTCAATTCATGTTTTTCTCCATTTCATGCATTCTTAATTTGTAGGGTTTAGCGTTAAGTTTAGTTTCATTTTTGCATCATGCTTGGAGCTTTTCCTTTTTTGTTTTCGTATCCTCATGCTTTTAGTGGCGATCACAAGGGGACCCTATCCTCTATTTTTAATATCAGAGATCTGATCCAAAATTGGTTTTTTTTTTGCTTGCAAGTGTCGAGTTTCACACGTTGACTGTTGTTCGTTCCATCAGGAGGCGAATACAGAGCTGTAATTTGTCTTACCCAGGGATGAATGGGAATTCACCTCACCCTGTGATGAATACAGTCCTATAATTCATTCCCCCCTAGGATGAATTTCTATCTGTGTAATCTTTAGGTATAAACTCAGAACCGAAAAATCTGTGCAGAGAAGAGGTAAGGATTCTAAAATTTTCTTGTCTATTTTTGTCTTTAGTTTTTCTGTTTTAAGGTACTTGCTTGCTTAGGTAAATTAGTTTTCCTTTATAGCTTGCTTGTTTCCATTTTGAAAAATAAAAAGAACCCCACACACCACGTGGCAAATTAAAAACCAAGGTGCTGGTCGTAAAACCCCAGCCCTTGATCAATACCAACGGTGGATTTCATCACCACATTGGCTTGAATTTTGCATCCATTACCCCAATCGCAAGTATTGCTAGACGTAAATCCTGACAAAAGCTGATCAAGTGTAGCTGGGGTGATTCCCAGTGCAAGAGGATAAGTCTTCTATGGTAGGTGTAATAAACAGGGTGATTCCCCTTTCATACCACCTACGTTCCATGTACCATTTGCTCTCACGTACCTATAGTTTCCCTCACATAAAGGCGGGTATATAGAGAGGTTGGTATATCGGCCTGGTAATGGTATATCGAAGGGGCGACCATTTTTGGGAGCCATAAGAGCCATCATTTGCATTTAAACGTTCTTTACAAAAACCTTCAAAAAAAACACAAACAAAAATAAAAAACACACTAAACCAGGTCTAGGACACACTTTCAATATTTAAATGAAATAATCACTGCTTGTGTGTGTGTATGATCTTTTCTGTTTAAGTGTAGCAAAAAAAAATCATAAAAAGAGATAAAAATCTACATAGCTTGTAGGAAAGCACCACCATGGTGTGCACACGTAGCCATGCCCAATCAAGGGTGGAAGCTATGAAAAGTGTACAAGGGGGTACAAGTCACCTTCACTATAGCCCTAAGGACTTAGTCATACCGCCTTGGCGGCCTGACCCACAAGAGAGTCCGCATCATTCCATGTCAAGATGGAATTATAGGGACACCCCTTTGAGGGACATGCCCATTCATCATAGCCCCTTTCAGGAAGAGTGCTTACACGTGGCACTCAACATAGATAAAAAGGCTCCCTTAGAATATCGATATGAGTGGCCATCACACGATGAAGCGCTAGAGTGGCATAGTTTCCATGAGGAGAGGCCACATGATGATGGCATCCCTCCTTTGCCCCCTATCACTGTTGGAACCAATAGACAAAACCGAGAGTGCAAGGCTCTTCAAGCAGGGTGAGCTAACTCTGCCCACCCCTTTCACACATATGGAAGGGATCCTGAGGAAGATGATTACATTCCTCAAGAGAAATATATAGCGTGGGGGCCATGCGCTTTTGCACCAGCTAGATACCACGATCACCCGCTGAGGCCAGAGCCTCAGGTAAATGCCATCAACCTCGATAGAGGGAAGCAACCTATTGAGATCTCAAATCATCAAGACCAGGGTAAGTGCATAGAAGATGCATCCAAGCCTCCTAGTCTTAGGATGGTAGAATAAATTTACCTAGCAGTCACTATACATGTCGCCCACCAAGCGTAGATCATGCGGCTTGAGCAAGACCAGTAGCAGCTAGAGCATCTATATCACCTTAGCAAAGAGAGCATTCAGCACCAAACAAATGAGATGCTCCATAAACCAGTGCCTGAGAGGGTCCCAACCCCTCGCACCCAAAGAGCGGAACCATATGAGAGGCATAATCCCTTGGTGGGAGATAGGTCTCCGCGACCTTACCAAGTGCTACCTCTAAGACCTCATAGACCTAAGCGGGAGGCCACTCCCAGGAACAACGATGGGTACCCTCCGTGGGGACCCACCCAAGGTCATAGGTCTTGTCCAAAGACTCAAGGAATAAGATAAATAAGAGGATCGAGCCGAAATGCCCTACCTAGGCAGAGGAGTTGCCATCTGGCCACCCCTTCAGAGGCCTCAAGTCTCCCACAACCCACAATGGGAGCAAACTAAAGAGCAAGAAATCAAATCCTCATATGCATATAAAGCATTGCTAGAGCGTTTGGAGTCTGTGGAGACCAAAAATTTTGGGCCCCAAAAGCCCACTTTACGCCAACTCTACAGTCATCCTATGCATCCGTCCGTGCCAGCACCCCCTTACCCTAAATAATTTAAGCTACCTTAGTTGGCAACCTTTATAGGCGAGGAGGATGCTCAAGAGCATGTGACGAGATTCCTAAGCCAATGCTTTGGGATTCAAGACAATGATGCTTTGTTATTGAGAACATTTATAACCACATTCGTAGGCCCTGCCTTAGATTTGTTTACTCAGTTACCAAAACACATCATTAACAAATTATATCAGTTAGTGGATGTGTTCCTCGAATGCTTCACCTTCAATACCAAGAAGAAGGTGTCACTGAGTGACTTAGCCAGCCTCAGGCAGTATGAGGAAGAGACCATGGCAGCCTATGGGAATCGATGGAGGACATTGCTTTTAAAGCTGCCCTACCTCCCCCTATGTCCAACCTCACTCAGATGTTCTCCAAGAGTTGTTTGAGATCAATCTCTATGCTATTACAGCTGCAGCAATATGCCACCTTAGAAGAAGCTCTGGCGCAAGCCAGGATCATTGAAGAGATCAAAATACAGGATGGTGAGATAGCCAAACCTAAGAAAAAAGAGTGGAATAAAAACACTAAAGTTGGGACCATGCAACAAAAACCCGCTACAGTTAACCAAGTTGCTATCAATGTCCGTAAGCCTACACAAGCAACACAGCCTCAAAATTCTAACTATCAGGCAGTGCCTCCTCACAACTATGACAAAGAAAATCAAAGGCAATAATAGATTCAATAGCATCACCTTAGGTGACAATTCACACCCTACATAGAGTCCAAAGACTCCCTGTTTGACCGCTTGTTAGCAAAAAATTTTATCAACCTGCTAGAGGTTCAAACCATAGACCCCAATGCACCCAAGCCTAAGGGGTATAGAGAAGACTTGTACTACAGGTTCCATAGGCAGTAAGGACATGACCTAAATTCCTATTAGAAATTTAAGGGCATGGTGCAAGACCTGACTGATAACAAGACACTAGCGGTGGATAATCCCATCACACCAAGCAATCAAAAAATTGAGGTCTTCAAAGACCCATTGCCTACTCATGCTCTGCAAGCAAAAACCCTACAAGTTAATGAGGTCACAAAGAACTACCCCATGCAGGGATATGTAGGGATGATCAGTATAGTGACTCAAAATAGGAGGTATTCAAGCACAAATGCTCCTGCGACAGCGGCAGGAGAGGTGCCAACAACTCTGCAACCACAATAGCACCTTGCACAACCTCCTCTGCCTAAGCTGGTAGCCACACTTCAGACCAAACTAACTCAGAGTTTGAGGACCACCTCGGCTAGGCTCTCCATATATGAGCTTATATAACAATCTACGCCCCATCGAGAAGCTCTAATGGATATTTTGAAAGCCATCAAGTTGCAGCCCCATGAGACAAATTCTTTCAACAACTTCGTGGGGCATGTAAAATGATGCACTGAGCTAGTCATCACATTTCAAGAAGACAAATTGAGATCAGTGATATATGAAATGGCAGATCCACCCCTGCACATTATCGTGCGAGTCAATGGGATCCCATACAAGAGGGTGTTGATAGACACTGGCTCGTCCAGAAACATCATCACAACTGCGGCTCTCAAACATCTGAAGTTTCTCGCATCTCACATAACATATTCCACCTACACTCTACGAGCATTCAATGACGCAATCTGCTCGACAGTCGGTACAATAGTCCTACTAATCCAAGTGGGAAAAAATACCACACCCATATTGTGCCACGTATTGGAGGGTGAGATGGCCTACAACATCTTTCTAGGCCGGCCATGGATCAAGGACATGAAGTGTGTCCCTTCGATAGCTCACCAATGTTTAAAATATACATTTGAAGGGGAGGTGCATGTAGTCTCGACGGACTTGGAACCCTTCAAGTATTGTAGTGCAGTGTAGTTGATGCCACAATTGACCCTACCATAAACACATTTGGATTTCCAGTTAAATCCATCTAAATAGGGTCCGATTTCATAGGCATCTCCGTTAACAAGTTCTTCAAAATCCCAGCCAGATTCATCTTCATCGTTTGGTCCTCCACCAACGACACCATATTTGGGGGCCAAACAGAAGGAAAAATGGAAGGAACCCCTGGAAGAGGCAAAACCTTTGGAAGAGACACTGTCGTTAGTGTCAACTATCTCTACTGAGGAGATGCCTAGCCGGATGGAAGTCGAGGCTCCTAGTCAACCCAACACGAAGTGGACTGAAGGAGAACTTCCATTCCCTCCCCCTCAATTGCCAATGATCACCATTGAAATGGCCAATACGGGCTTGGGGGAGTATCTGGTGTGGAATATTGTAGCAACACCCGCACTAGAATCCATGCAAGACATGGGGAGACCTCGACTCCCCATTGGCACTATTGTTCCCCTAGGCTACCCGCCAAACCATAAAAACTTTGTGTATGGGGGCCTTGATCATGGTGTTGCACCATGCATGCAAGAGGACGAAGATGAAGAGCCTTTTGCTGAAAATGTCAACTATTTGTCTAACCCAAAATTTGATTTGAGATACCTTGGCCAATGCAATTGGCATGGATATGGGTTAGGTTGATATGAGCAAGGGATACGTGTCCTTTGCCAACCAAGATACCAAATGCCATATGACAAGTCAGGAGTAGGGGTCAACCACTCCATCCCTTTGGACATCTTGGTGGAAAACATGCAAGGCCTAGGGATAGGCAACAAGGGGGGATTGGCATCAAATCCATATGCTAACCCTAACACCACATATACATTGAGGTATTATATCCCATTAATGGTAATCAATCTTGTTGACTCTAGTAATCCCTTCCCTTCACTCGAGAGAGGAGAAATCTCGAGAGCTCATTTTCAAGGAGGTTCTAGACAATGTCAAGAGGGATCTTCGGAGGATGAGTCAGAGTATGAACCAACATCATATGACCCCTTCGAATCAGATAGCGATCACTCTCAAGTGATCCCCATGGATGACTATCAAGAGAGCCTCTTGACAATGTTCCCCCTAGAGGCTCTAATCGAGCCAATGTCACGTCAAGAGAATCAGGTCCCTCCACGGAGAGTGGAACAACCACAATGGGGCCAGATTAATTTGCTTGAGTAGGGCAAGCCTTTAATTCTACAAGCAGTCAGAGCCAACGAAGGCCTTTGGATCTCTGATAGTGATTACAAAGATGAGATAGAAATGGCATATCTTAATCACATGCGATAGATGCAACATTGATACCCCTTGGAGATTAACAACATATTTGAACAGATGAACATAGTGCCAGGGCATGAGTGGTATGTAGACACAGTGCGATGGGAAAAAGTGTTGGATGCACTAATCTAGGCATACGAAGCATACCTTTCACCTAGAGACCCTAGAGTGATGTCAGTGTTGAGGGCAGACCCTGTCCTCCTATCCGCACATAGGACCGATCCATTTGTGCTCGTCCCTCTAGATCCAGATCCCAAGCATAGAGAACATCTAGAATGTCTGAGTAACCACCCCCATGGTAATGGAGACCAAAACCATTTCATCAACATGATCTCCATTGACTTAACCGCCCCCATCCATAATCTGGTCGATCCAGCATGGTCATTGCATCTAGACATAGATGCCATAGACTGGGATCACGTCAACTCCCCTCCATCCCCTTTAGAGTATTGGACTTTTGGTGAGATGTTTCATTTTACCCCAATGCCAACTGAAGATATCTTCCATCCTGAAGAGGAACCCGAGGTTCCCAACATAGATTTAAACTCAACAAATGATATCCATTTGATCTCGACTCCACACCAGTTGGAAGACGGATCCCACATGTCGGTCGAGGAGACGACTGACGTAGACATCGGCTTAGATCCAATGAATCCACAAATCATCAAGTTGGGGGTAAGTTTATCCCTCGAAGAGCAAGCCAACTACATTGCCCTTCTCAAAGAGAAGAAGGAGGTTTTTTCATGGTCATATAGAGACATTTCGGGGCTAGACCTGCAGCTAGTCATGCATAATCTAACGCTTGATCTGACAGTTAAGCCAGTTAAGCAGAAACTATGCAAGATGCACCCAATAGTGGCCTTAATGGTCAAAGACGAATTGCAAAAGCTGTTGGATGCATGTTAGCGTACTTGTATTTTGTTAGTTTTTATTTATGTTTAGCAACTTGTTGTAGTTGTTGCAGCAGCATCCTGTTGAGATGCGCCCTCTTCGGGGTAATCCAGGAATGCAATGTATTATTTAAACGCCTGTTGAATAATACAATCAAGTTCTGTTTTTCTACATGGTACCAGAGCGAGTCGAGGGATGTCACGGGGAAGCAGCTGAGGGAGATCTATTTAAAAAAAAAAAAAATACTCTGCGCGCAGACGCAGCGGAGCCGCAGAAAGTCGTGACGCAGAGGAGGGAGCAGAGCCCCCGTGCGCAGGTTGTCGTAGATGCCCTGCGACATCGCGATCTAGTCCGCGCGTGCAGGTCACAGACGCCCGCGTGCGACAGTCCCCGCACGCGACTGTCGAGGGACGATGCGATAGTCCCCCGCGTGCGACAGGTGAGGGACGTCGCGGCACGCCGGCCTCGCCATCCGTGCATGGCCTGCGACACGACGGACAGCGCGCGTGTCGCGCCATCCGCGCGCGGCCTCGCGCAGAAGGGCCGAGGGCCCCCCTCCCCCCGCCCGCAGAGCGGGAATTCAAATTCCCGCCCGCGTGGGAAATCGGAGGGGGTATAAACCCCCCCCCCCCAACCGGGATCGCGTCCGTTAGACGCGACCATCGCACACCCCTCCCCCCCCCGCGGGACTGCGTCCGTTAGACGCAGCCATCGCACCCCCCCCCGGTTTTTTTATTTAAAAAAAATAAATAAATAAATAAAACAACGGGCAAGAGCGGTCGACGGAAAGAAAGAAAAAAAAAAAATTTCGACAGAACAGAGGGCGGTTCGACGTAAACCCCCCGGGCGAAATTTTTTTTCGAAAAAAAAAAGGAACCAGAGCCCGCTGCGACTTGCAGAGAGGAAGCCGCGTAGCAGCCGGAGGCCGCTGCAGAGGGTGTTGAAAAGGGAGGTGACTTGCTGATTTTTTCGGATCAGCCCGCTGGCTCACGTGGTCGTGAGCCGTGCGGTTAAGGCTCAGGGAGCCTGCAGGTCGGGGGTTCAAATCCCGCCGACTCCCCTCAGGTATATTTTTTTTTCAAAGTCATTTTTAATTATTATTATTTTTAATTAAAATTTTTAATTTTAATTTTTTTAATATAGTTTTAAACTTTATAAATTAAAATTTAATTTTAATTTATTTTTTCTAAAGTTTTTAAAACTATATAAATTGAAATTATTTATTTTAATTTTAAATAAATAATGATTATAAAAATGCTTTGTTAAAGAAAGTCTTTTAAGGGGGGATATTTTTTTTCAAAAAATCAAAGGGGGATGTTGAGTAATTTTTTGAAAAATAGCAATTTGGCATTGTAAAAGGTGCATTTTCGGCTGTGACCGACACCTTGTGGGTTATTCTTGTGGGCAATTTTTTTTGTTGTATGTTGCATATTTCATTTTTGCACTATAACATTAAAAATTAAAATCAAAACACTCCCTAAGTCCCCGGAATATAAAACCCATCTGTGCAATTTATTTGCACTGCAGTGTTCGGTATTTGCGATACCTCTGGCCAGCACTTACAGGTAAATTTGTCATGATTTGGCTACTGTATCCGCCGCCTAATATAGCTGCTATAACGACGTCTGAGCTTGTTCTCTATAAATCATCGGGGAGGAATAAGTACGCCATTTTTGCATTTTTTACTCCATCCACTACCCTTTATCGCACTTGTGTTTAGGCGTAAATCCTGACGAAGTATTCTTCATAGTGTTTAGGGGAAGTTACGCCCCACGCATGAGAAGAATCTTCTATGGTAGGTGCCATCAACAAGGCGATTCCCTTTCAGTACCGCTTATGTTCCACGTATCGTATGATCTCTAAAATTCACCTATAGTCTCCCTCACGTAAGGGCGGGTGATTTTTTGTTGATCTTTCTAAATACCTATAGTTTCCCTCACGTAAGGGTAGGTATTTTGTATGGTATATTGGCCTAGCAAAAGGTATATCGAAAGGGGGACCAATTTGGTGATATAAGGAACCTTCACTATGGCCGTTGTTGCAAAGTTGATGACTGATCCGCATCAGTTATTGAAAGGTCCAAATTATACACCATGGAAACATAAGATGAAGGCTATTCTCCAAATGGAATATTTGTGGGATATTGTTACTGGAGTAGCAACCAGGCCTTCACCAACAGCAGGATCCACAGGTCCTTCAGCAGATCAGATTGCTTTTGACAAGAAAGATAGTAGAGCAAAGGTGCTCATTTTGTTTGCTGTTTCAGATGAAGTGCAACCTCATATAGCTGATAAAGCAAGTGGTAAAGAGGCATGGGATGCCCTTAGAACCATCTATGAGGGGAAGAATGAATCCACCATTCTTCATCTTCAACAACAACTTCATAACCTGAGTTTGAGGCAGGGTGAAACAGTTGAACTCTTTCTGTGCAGAGTGTCTGAGTTGAAAGAGAAATTGAGTTCTCTCGGAGATACTGTGGATGAAAAGCTTCTCATTTCACTTGTGATGAGAGCTTTACCTTCTTCATTTGATATGTTGATAACCTCCATCCAGGTGTCCCAACGACAAATTACCTACATCGAGTTGGTCAATCTACTTCAACAATAGGAGGCACGCCAACTTCACAAGGATGATTCTTCCAATACAGCCCTATACACCAACAGGCAGGGTTCTAGGAAGAAAGGTAATGGGCAAAAAGGAGGCAACTTTCAGAAAGGAGGAAATTCTCAACAGGATACGAAAGGAAAAGGCAAACAACCTCAATAGAAGAAGAGGTGGTGCAAGATCTGTGAGAAAGACAACCATGACACAAACAGGTGTTGGCATAAGAACAAGCGAAAGGCCAAAACAAACCACAAAATAAGAACAAGCAACCCCGGGTGAATGTTGTTGTTGAAGAATCGACTCGGATTCCGAATGGGCACACAAGGTGCTCATGACTACCACAGATTCCACAGAGAGGGATCCTATTTGGTATGTCGATTCTGGAGCTAGTAAACATATGATCGGCGACGGATCGTGGTTTGAATCATTTGTGGCCAATTAGGGCAAACCTATCACCATTGTTGATGATAAAACCTACAGGGTTCAGGGAGAGGGTACAGTTTCAGTCACTCTTCCTGATGGCAAGTGTCAGATTGACAAGGTCCTCTATGTTCCGGGATTGGCCAACAATTTGTTGTCAGTGACACAAATCCTGGACAGAAATATGGTTGTCAAATTTCGTGTTGAGAATGGAAAGAAGTGTTGTACCATTACCAGGAAGGGTAAGCAGATTGCAACAGCTTCATATAAGCATGGCTTATTTGCACTAGATGCTATCTCTACTCCACATGTTGCCATGACTTGTCTCTACCAAGGAGGCAACTTCCCTATGGCACAAGAGATATGGGCATCTTAGTTTTGGCTACTTACTTGAGCTCAGCAAGTATGAGATGGTAAAGGGTCTTCCTTCCCTTTCCTCGCCACATTGCCAGTGTGCTCTGACTGCTTGGCAGGAAAGCAACATAGAGTACCATTTGAGAAGAGCTCTACAAGAGCAAGAAAACCTCTGGAGTTAATTCACACCGATCTATGTGGTCCTTTCACACCCAACAGTGTTGGAGGGAAGAGGTACTTTTAGTTATTCGTAGATGACTACTCACGAAAGATGTGGGTTTTCTTTCTCAAACTAAAATCTGAAGCTTTCGCATTCTTCCAACAGTTCAAGAAATCCGTTGAGAAGGAGTCAGGGGCTTCTATTAAAACCCTCCGCTCAGATCGAGGGGGAGAGTTTACCTCTAATGAATTTTTTGCATTCTTAGATAAGCATGGGATCAAGAGACAGTTAACAACTGCCTATACTCCTCAGAAAAATGGAGTTGCTGAGAGAAGGAACCGTTCTATCATGGAAATGGTTCGTTGTATGCTCACAGGTGCAAATCTTGGGCAACAATATTGGGAAGAAGCTATCACCACTGCAGTGTATCTTTTGAATAGGGCACCCACAAAGGCCCTAAAAGGAATGACTCCACAGGAAGCATGGAGTGGTCGAAAACCCTCCATATCTCATCTACGTATTTTCGGATGTCAAGCTTTCATGCACATACCGAAAGAGAAAAGGAAGAAGCTAGATGAGAAAACGCTGAGATGTATTTTTCTTGGATATTCTGAGCACTCTAAAGGATATCGGTTGATAGATCCTTTGACCAAGAAAATTCATATCAGCAGAGATGTTGTCTTTGATGAAGCTTTCACATCACAGAGCACATCTAATGTACACCAAGATATTGTGGAACCTAAGGAAGAGGAGATTCCTTCGTCAACACCAGACAGGAGGTCCTTCTACATCTTCTTCACCACCACCGAAGAAGAATCCTAAATGGTGTACAAATACAATCAGAGATGCAAATTTATCCACTCCTCCCAATTTGAATTTGGATAGACCTCGTACACGCAGTATGGCTCAAAAGGAAAGAGAAGCCAGAGAAACTGGTGAGGTTGATGATCTTTGTCAATCTTTTGAGGAACTTTCCGTGACTCCAAGTAGAGAAGTTGAGGATATGGATATTGATGATGACAGGGCATTCATGTCTACCATAGATAGTCTTGAACCTGCATCAGTGCAAGATGCTCTCAGTGAGCCTCGGTGGAAGGCCGCTATGGATACGGAGTATGAGTCTCTGATGAAAAATAAAACTTGGAAGCTTGTTGATCTGCCGCATGGAAAGAAACCTATTGGCTGCAAATGGGTATACAAAGTCAAGTACAAGGCAGATGGAACAATTGATAAGCATAAGGCCCGTCTTGTTGCAAAGGGCTATGCTAAAAAAGAAGGCATCGACTATGAAGAAACTTTTGCACCTACTGCTCGGATGACCACAATTCGGGTTATGTGTGCTATGGCAGCACAATATGGGTGGAAAGTTCACCAGATGGATGTCAAAAGTGCCTTTCTTAATGGTGATCTCCAAGAAGAAGTCTATATGACTCAGCTGAAGGATTTGAAGTGGAAGGCCAACAGCAGAAAGTTTGCAAATTGGTCAAATCCTTGTATGGTCTGAAACAAGCTCCTCGAGCTTGGTATATAAAAATGGACAATCACCTAATGCAACATGGATTTAAGAGATGTCCGTCAGATGCAAACCTCTATTTCAAGAAACAGGGTTTCGAGATAGTGTTGCTTGTACTCTATGTGGATGATCTCGCTCATTACAGGGAGTTCGGAAGATATGATCTCTCCTGTCAAAAGAAACTTGTGCAAATATTTTGAGATGACAGATCTCGGACTTCTCCATTACTGTCTTGGTCTGGAATTCAGCCAGAAGGAGCACACCATCAAAGTGTCTCAGAAAAAGTATGCCAAGACATTGCTCGATAAATATCGCATGACTGACTGCAAGCCAATGGCAACTCCAATGGAGAATGGACTTCGATTATCGTGATATGATGACTCACCTCAGGTAGATGGCACTCTCTATCGACAGTTGATTGGGAGTCTCATATATCCGACCAATACTAGGCCGGATCTCGTATTTTTCGTAAACTATCTTTCGAGGTTCATGCAGGAGCCTAAGACTACTCATTGGAAAGCAACAAAACATGTTCTTCACTATGTCCGTGGTACTATAGAATATGGCCTAGAATACAAGAGGAACAACAAATTCTTCTTGCAAGGATACATGGACTCCGACTATGCCGGATCATTTGATGATCGTAAGTCAACTTCTGGATACATTTTTCATCTGGGATCCGGTCCTGTCTCTTGGCACAGCAAGAAGCAACAGGTGGTTGCTATTTCTTCAACAGAGGCAGAATATCGCGCCGCACGTGAAGCTGTGTGCGAAGTGATATGGTTACGTCGCATTCTGACAAGTATGGGCCATCCATCAAAATCTCCAATACACTTGTTCTGCGACAATCAAGGTGTTCTGAACCTCGTCAAGAATCCAGTCCATCATGAAAAAACAAAGCACATTGACACACAATGTCATTTCATTCGAGAGGAAGTTCCAAAGCACCGAATTCAGCTTCAACACATTCCCACCGATGCTCAAGTTGCAGACATTTTCACTAAGGCACTTGGACGTGTCAAATTTGAATTGTTTCGCAGCTCACTTTGTATTGCAAAATAATGTAAGGGGATGTTAGTAGTCTAGTATAGCTATTAGTTATTACATTACCCAACTAATGTAATAAAGGGGGATGTTAGCGTACTTGTATTTTGTTAGTTGTTATTTATGTTTAGCAACTTGTTGCAGTTGTTGCAGCGGCATCCTGTTGAGATGCGCCCTCTTCGGGCTAATCCAGGAATGCAATGTATTATTTAAACGCCTGTTGAATAATACAATCAAGTTCCATTTTTCTACAAGTTTATCATCTGCATGGATTATCCACCATGGCTATCCAACATGGTGCTCGTCAAGAAGCCTAATGGGAGGATTCACATATGCACTAATTTTTGAGATCTAAACAAAGCGAGTCCTAAATATGATTTCCCCTTGCCGAGCATTGACACATTGGTAGACACTACAGTGGGTCATGAAATGCTTTCCCTCATGGATGGTTTCTCGGGATACAATTAGATTTGTATCAATCCCGAGGACCAACTAAAAATGGTGTTCACAATACCTTGGGGGACATTTTGTTATAAGGTCATGCCTTTTGGCCTTAAAAATGCTAGCACCACCTACCAACGTGCCATGATGTACATCTTCCATGATTACATGCACAAGACTTTGTAAGATTACATGGATGATTTGTTGGCAAAATCTCTTTTGTGCCAAGATCATCTCAATGACTTAAGCAAGATCCTTGATCGCCTCATGGAGCATAGAGTCAGACTGAATCCCAAGAAGTGCATTTTTGGCGTCACATCTGGAAAACTCTTGGGTTTCATAGTCTTAAAATGGGGCATCGAGGTGGACCCAAACAAAGTCAAGGAAATCCTTGAAATGCTTCTCCCAACTACCATCAAGCAACTTAGAATCCTGTAGGAAACGTAGTATCAATCAAGTGCTTCATACCACAGCTATCTAACAAGTGTCGACCAATGAACAAGTTTTTGCACAAGGGGGTAGCATTTCACTGGGATGACAAGTGTCAGTCAGCCTTCAATGACATTAAACAATACCTGGCTTCACCACCAGTATTGGCACCACCTAGACTAGGAGTGCCATTCTACTTATACATCTCAGCTACTGAGGTGGCACTGGGAGCCATGTTAGCCCAGAAGAACGAACTTCACCAGGAATAGGTTACTTACTATCTTAGCCGCACCCTGGTCAGCTATGAAAGAAACTCTGTTTAGCAGTGGTGTTTGCTACCAAAAATCTATGCCATTACATGCTGAGCAACAAGACATATGTTGTGTCTAAGGAGAATCCATTGTGATACATGATGAGTCATACTTATCATAGTAGCCACACAGCGAAATGGATCATGTTGTTTATGAAATTTGACATAGAGTTTATTAGACAAAAATCCATCAAAGGATAGGTCATAGTCGATCAACTAGCAGAGGCTCCTCTTGAAGACGATCAGCCTCTAGTCATAGAACTACCCGATGATGGGGTCTTCCATGTCTCAGAATCGCCAGATTTTGATGAGCCTGAGTCACAGGCCGAAATAACCCTATTTTTTGATGATTCTAAATGTGAGCAAGTTGGTGGTGCGGGAATTGTACTCTTCACACCGTAGGGTGCTCCTATGCCCCTATCATTTAAATTAGACTTCCTGTGCACCAACAACAATGCAAAGTATGAAGCCTTGCTCATAGGTCTTCAGACAACAATCACCATGAACATTAAATGATTTGAATATCTTTGGTAATTCTTTGTTAATCATCAACCAAGTCAAAGGGGTATTCCAATGTAAATGCCTAGTTCTGTAGGCCTACAAAGCCCTTGTGGACAAATTCTTGGAAAAACTTGAATGGTACAACATCAAGGCCCTCCCTCGATCATCGAATCATTTTGCAGACACTATGGCCTCTTTGGGGTCACTAATCCCACAAGACATTTTTGGTGATATGACCACCATTCAAGTCAAAACACTATCGCAATCAGCGATGGAGTGTGCAAGCTCTGATTTAATGCTAGGAATCCACATGATCCAGATTGAACCTCCTTAGGATAGGTTCTCTTGAATCCATGATCATTTGAAACATGCCAACTAGGGGTCCTTGTTCTCCCCTACTCCCCTCAATAGCAATACAACGCTATTCTTACAATTTCTTTCCCACTCAGATTTCGCTAGGGATGAACTTCAAGAGGTATTGGTTGTTCATACCATCAAGGCTTATGATCAGCAGGATTGGTATTCACCCATCAAGGACTACCTCAAGTTAGGTAACCTCCCATTTGGATTGATGCATGCTACAAAATGAGCATTCAAGCAGAAAGCGGCAAAGCATGTCTTTTTAGGAGACATTTTGTACCATCGTAGCTATGAAGGGATCCTACTTCGATGCTTGGACAAGCAAGAGTCCACTTGGGTGATTGCCCAAGCACATGATGGTACATGCGGTGGCCACTTCAGTGGTATGGCCATTGCAAAGCATATTCTTTGCATGGGCTATTATTGGCCATATTTGGAGCGATATTGTTGTGCATATGTCATGAAGTGCATAAAATGTCAACACCACGCTAATTTGACACACGTACCTTCCCAGGCCTTGTAGCCAATCCAATTAGCTTGTCCTTTTTTACATTGGGGCCTAGATCTAATTAGAAAGATCTCCCCTACATCGTCAGGTCATCACATGTTTATCATCATGTCCACAGAGTACTTCACCAAGTGGGTGGAAGGAGTTCTTCTTACTTCTACGACTGGACCCCGCATTGTGGAGTTCATTTTGCATAACATCATATGTCATTTTGGTATTCCATCCAAGATAATCTTGGATAATGGGACGTCATTCAAGAACAAAGATGTGTGTGCTTTGACAATAAAGTACAAAATTTAGCACAGTTTTTTGACCCCCTATTATCCGTAGGCAAATGGGCAAGTAGAGGTGTCAAACAAAACGCTGGTCACAATCCTCAAAAATATAGTCGTAGATAATCATAAGGATTGGTACATTTAGATCCCACTTGCCCTGTGGGCCTATCACACTAGCATTCGAACACCCACTGGGGCAACTCTGTTTTTGCTCGTGCATGGCTCTGAGACTATCATGCCTCTCGAGTTGGAAATTCCTTCCTTGTGCATATCAATGCAATAGTTCATCAATGATGATATTGTGCGGTAGGCCCAGTTATACCAGCTTGCGTTGCTTGATGAGTGATGCGTTAATGCCCTCAAGAATTTACGTATCTATCAAGGGTGACTTAAGAAAGCATACGACATGAAAGTGCACTTGAGGGAATTTTGGGTCGATGATTTGATCTTGAAAGAAAACCAACAGAACTCTAGTCTACCATCCCATTTAAGGGACAAATTCATGGCAAACTGGTTAGGTCCCTATGTAATTGATAGCAAAATAAGACCTAGAACATATCGACTACCCTCTCTTGACGGAATCAAGGAACTAGAACCCTTGAACATTAGTCATTTGAGGCCCTTCCATATTTAGAAGAGCCATAGCCCAACCCAAAAGCTCCAAGGATTCCCATAATCACTTGGTCAATCCCCAAAATGCTCCAAGGATTTTTGTAATCGCTTGGTCAATCCCCAAAATGCTCCAAGGATTCCCGTAATCACTTGGTCAATCCCCAAAATGCTCCAAGGATTTTCGTAATCGCTTGGTCAATCCCCAAAATGCTCCAAGGATTTCTATAATCGCTTGGTCAATCCCCAAAATGCTCCAAGGATTTCCATAATCACTTGGTCAATCCCCAAAATGCTCCAAGGATTCTCGTAATCACTTGGTCAAAAACAAGAAAATTCAAAAACAATAAAATCATCAAAAATAACAAAATTTGCATCTCATTTCCATACATGCTCAAAATCATCACAAAAATAAAGAGCTCTATTTTGCATATCATCTTCATATTCACACAAATCAATCCATCAAAAATACAAAAAAATATAGCTGCATTACGCATCTCACCCACACATTGCATATTTGTGGTCATAAAGGTCAAAGCACCATAGACTATCATTACTTGGAAAAACCATAATTTTTCTACATTTTTCCACTTTATCAATAACTCATCGCCTATAACCGCCATTCACGTTATTTTCCCCTATCATAGTCAGTTGTTTCCTAATGTATCGAGAGTTTCCATCTTTCAGTCATCATTAGCTTTCTAGCCACGTACTGTACCAATTCAGACAAATTTTACACAAGTAGAGTTCTACTTGGATCACACCTTGTTACATAGCATCCCGACACAATTTAAAACATATAACAAAGTTCCCAAGTTGTGTGAACGAAAGATGAACCCTGTAAAGCAATCCAGGTCACCATAAGCAAAACGGTTATCTTGCTCATCCTCCTGTGTGAATGACCCCAAGAATGTTGAGAGTTGGCAAAAGGACAAGCATCCTCCCTACCCAATTCCCCAAGAATCCCAAGTTTTCAAAAGTTGCAAAACATCAACAATTTGCAAACGTCAAAAATCCAAATTTTGACATCACAACCAAAGTGCATACATCAAGAAAAGCACATAAAATAGTGATTCTCATCACTCCATATCCAAATCCCTTGCTCAAAAGAAAATAATACAAAAATAAATAGTGATTTTTATCACTACAAAAGAGCAAGTATCCCAATACAATTGAAGAAAAGAAGGGAGTTGAATTTGAATCCCTAGAACTCTTAGCATCCAGACGGGTCATGAGGCAAACCTCAGTATCAGTTTGGTTAATAGCCTATCGGTCACTGGTGTTAAACCTCCTGCATGATGATATATCTATCACATTAACTTATGTGCAGATCAATGTTTGCATGTGGATGAGCTAGCTTATAGTATCCTACGATAGCATCACAAATTAATCTAACTGAACACAACAAGGGAGTTAGTGGAGCTAATCAGGTGATTCTCAGTACAGTTTTGGTTGACAGCCTATCTGGCACTGACGGTATCCTGACCAACACCACACAAATGAACTCAATTGCACACATAGGGATGTGAAATAACTTGGTCCAAAACAAGTCCGATTCATACCTTGTTCAAAAGTATAGTGAGATAAAATACAATCGTGGCTAGTTTGTTAAAACATTTGAGTCTCAGAAAACCTTAACTACATTTGAGACCAACTTGCTATGTTCTCGCCATACCAAAAAAAAAAAAAAAGCTATTTACCATAGCCATCGCCTAGGACAAAAAGCCATAAAGTTCTACACAGTCTATGGTGCGACTACCAAACATCACAAATTCAATCCATCCATTCCATTTGCATATCATATAAATTAGAAACATTTGCATTCATCAACACATGCATTCATCACTATAACTTAACATGCATACATCCATATTCATCAATCGTCATGCATAAAATCAAATCATCACATGCGCATAAAAAAAATAAAGTTTGTATATATATATATATATCATCAAAAATTCCTGCAAGCTACAAAAAACCGGTCATGTGACCTCGCAACCAAATCCAAAATCGCAAAACCCCCAAGCCTAAGGCATCGGCCACCATGATCACACAGGATCGGTGTGATGGTAACTACCCCTCATGGTGTAGGTCCTATGGGACCCCTCAAGGTGGCTACTGCTAGCCCTTGCATCACGCATACTACCCCCTCCCTCATCCGGTCGCCTACAATGAGACGATGCTGACTACTTAGTATTACTGCCCCTCGTCTAGCATGACAATCCACCACCCGAGGGCTCAGGTACCCACCCCTCGAGGTGGATGATCTCTCCCTCAAAATCTGTTCGGTGCTGACACCACTCTACCTCCTACCGATGGTACATCGTGACTACATCATCACATTGTGCCAATTTCACCTGTAGGAGATACCTCTCCCATGTAGCATCGGTATCCCCCTCCTGTCAGTGGTGCATAGCCCATGTGTTCTCCCACTCTGCTAACTGAGCCTGCAAGAGATTCCTCTCTTGCAGAGCCACTGTAGCAGCTCCACCAATCGTGCATTCTCAATGCACACCTCTGACTCTGTGTCCTCTGAATCTCCTTGAGGCATGGACATATCTGGAAAAGTAGCCTACGCTGGATCCCATTGATCCGTGACGTCCTGCATCTCCAGTTGATCTAGAACCCCAAAATCCATTCCCAAGTCCTCCACCTCCACCATGTCTGCCTCCTCGAGCGGAGCTCCCCAATCATCTCCTGGTGCCTCGACACCCTCCCCGCCCATTGCTACTGCCTCCATGCCTCCCAGTGGCCCCTCTCCCTGCCATCGTTGTAGAGTCCACCACTGATCGTACTCTACAATATTCCTGATGTCATCCAGAGTCCTCATCGATCCAGAGTCCTCTCGTCCCCCGACGTCGATAGACCATGGGCTCACCAGGCAACCCCTAGCTCACCCCAGATTGTCATGTCACTTTGCTGTATGGGAAGAACTCCTACTTGGTCCTATGTCACCCAATCAGCCACCACTCCCTGCATACCTATCGGAGCCACTGTCCAACCTCAAGCCAGGCTGGACAGTCCCGATAGGGGTGCCAGAACACCTCCCCCAAAGCAATCCAAGCAAATGCATCGACATAGTGCCCTACGACATCTGCCCACTACCAACTTTGTCCTTGCTCCTCAAACCGCCGCCATAGAATCATGTAACCTATATCCTTATCTACCATATCTGCTCACATCATCCATGGTAACCCCCCTGGTATCTCCATCGCTATGTGCTGCCAACCCCAGCTCTACAGCAGATAGTTGTAGTTGATCCCCTTCCACCTCCGACAGTGGACCTCATATAGCTCCCCATAAAGTTGCACCAGTATTTTTTGTCCCCACCTCATGACCAAATGCTATTGCATCGAACACTCCACTAGCCGACATACCACATCTAGTAGGTTCCATAGGAACCTTGCATGTGATGATTCAGGTAGCAGCATGTTGGAAATGAGGCCCATAAGCAATGTGTGCCTCACTCCCAACACCCCCCTCTCAAACCACCATCGAACCATAATCTCGCCCATCTAGTAGTCAATATTTTCCCTCTCCATTGGACCATCCACCCCCAACTCCTCCCTGTTCTTGAAGCAGCATGTCAGCACCGCTGTCCGCTGATCCCACAACGTCGTCTTGATCAGCAGTCCGTTTATTCGAATCCTAAGAATTCGATAGACATCCTCCAAAGTGACTATCATCTACCCTATTGGGAGATGGAAATTATTAGTCCAAGGATCCCACAAGTTGATCAGGGTCGTTAGGTAGGCTCGATCCCCAATCATTGGCTCCAGCCAAGTCACCTGCTTCAGCCCTAGGGCATCAAGCCAATCCCAGTTAGCCACAGCTAGCGCCTCCCGTGCTTCAGAAAAAATAGTCGGCATGCGATACCGACTCTTCACAACCTGCAATAGACAACAAAATAAGCACATTAGAATCATGAAAAATAGTGTATAGCTACAAACAACATAAACGCAAAACAAAATTTAATTTGTCAACCTAGGGTTTTATACTCTCGAAATTGATAAATTAACACAAACACAAAAAAAAAAAAATTCAGAAATAACAAAATGTAAATTTTCAACCTAGGGTTTTATACTCTCAAATTCATAAATTAAAAATAACAAAATTTAATTTGTCAACCTAGGGTTTATACTCTCAAATTGATAAATTAAAACAAAACAAAATTAAAAATAACAAAATTTAATTTGTCAACCTAGGGTTTTATACTCTCAAATTGATAAATTCTAACAAAAAACTATAATACAAGAAAATAATAAAGAGGGAGTCCACTTATCGGTCTTGCTTTAGCTCCACCGCTCGATCCGGTTTGTGCACTCATGGTGGCGACAAAATTCGACAGTGCTTCGCTTCGCAGAATTGACCTCCTCCTCCTCAGAGCTCCAAACCGCCAGAAAAACAAGTGCAAAGGAGCCCAAACCCTAGTTTTGGCCTTTAAATAGGCTTTTTGAGCCTGTAATCATTCCTCCCTGGGACGACCACTCTGGTTAGTGCTCGTCCCACCCTGGAATGAATGCTCAATAGGAATTCGTCCCACCTAGGGACGAATACAGAGTAAACATTTCTAATGAGAGTGCTTTTGCACTTGAAATTTTGGGCATGCAAAATAGATGTCGAGGTCACAAATCATCACTCTTCTACTCCCTAATAAGGCTACCATAGCCGGACCGCTCCACGAGAAGACGGATCTTCAAGAATTTCATCCCTAAACGACGTCGCCAAAAGGGTCAAAACCCACCCAAAAACAATAATAGAGTTGTCGAACGAAGGTGCCTTTGCACCTGACATTCTTGGAATCAAAAACAGACGTTGGGGTTATAAATCGTCACCATCCTACTCCCTAAGAAGGCCACCATGGCCAGACAGCTCCACGGGAAGATGGATTTTTGACAATTTTAGCTCTATAAAGACATCCCCAAAAGGGTTAACACCCACCAAAAATAGGTCTAAATGTCAGAAAAATGCACACACATTCAAAGATAAATCTCTGAAGGCACCCTTACCTAAGTCATATTGGTTCAAGCGACTCTTATTTTTTCTCATGAAGTTCATTCCATCATCGATTCATCGCTTGAGGGGGTAGTCACACTTAGTCACCAATTAACAAATACACAAACAAATACACACCCAATCATGGAACAGGCATGCATTCGAAGAATCATTGGCAAAGAAAAATCACGCTCCTGCTTGGGGAAGTAAACAAGAAATAATCACAAGCTAATCAATCACTTGGCATTCATGAATCATGAACTCAAGGTTCCCATAGACAAAAGGTTGTGCCCTTTGCCTATTCATGACTGATCAATGTCCAAGCTCAAGTAACACCTCACCAAAAAAGGTTAACACTTGAACTAAGTTCCTTCATTTGTCAGAAGCAAGGATTTAAGAATGCATGCCATTTTCATACTTAGGGCATCAAAAGTTGGTTAGATTACTGAGAAACCCTAATCATTAGTGCTTTGGTTATCTATTTTTGCTCGATGTTGTGCCTTGCACAATGCATCCCAAAAAGGGGCATCTGTAGACACCAAAATAACACCAATCCAATTATGTGACTGCAAACACTGATCACATTGGCACACACAGCCCCAAGGGCAGCCCCTAGAGGTTAAACAATGGTCCTAACCACTCTCACAATAGTTTTGGAAGGTCATAAATCAATTTGGCACCTTCAGGAACTTTGCTCAATATCCGTCCCACCCAGGGACGAATTCAAACTGGGATTCACCCCACCCCGGGACGAATTCCAAATCCGCTCTAGGGTGGGGCAAATTGTAGGTTTGAAGGGCAAAAATTCAAATCTTGACAAATGGCAGCTCGGATCCACCACTTAATGCTTCCTTCATCGCATGGGAGTGTGGGTAAGCATTTTTGAGTGTTAGAGGTTGTTACAAGGGCAGTCATGAAGTCCCTATTTAGGGAGGAATATCCTTCCCCCTGGGAAGGTATGATTTCCAAGTGTCACCTCTACATGCCCATTTTAAGAGACCTCCAGGTCTATAAATTGGTGAGTTTCCTCACCCCAAAATAGACAGAGTAAGAACAATTTGGAGTAACGAAGTGCTGCCATTTTACTTCCCCATACATCCTTGTGCAATTTGTGCCTTTCACATCCGTGATCTCTCTTAGAGAAGAGGTCATTGGGTGATCATTGGAAGGTCAAATATTTAGCCCAAAACCTAACATTTGGCCATAGAATACCACCCCAATTTTTTGACAACACCTTACAAGGCATTTTGGATCCATCCCAAGTGGATTGGCGTCGAAATCAGGTCCCAACGGTGGGCGGCCTGCCCGGGTGCCCCCGCACTACCGTGAGTCTAATCGTCCCTTTTAGGAATGATTAGGAATATGTGGCAGATCATTCCTTCTATAATTTATTTATCTTGAATTTCATCTTATACTGCTTAGGTAGTTTGCAATTTCAATTTCATAATGTTTTGAGCAAATCTTGTCATGTTCTATCACCTTTTGTCTTTACTAACTTGTAGGTAGCATCATCAAATTCCCATTAATGAAGGCTAAATTGGGAAAATCTGACCTTCTGGGTCTTCCCAAAATACTCCCAATTAGCTAACCCCAATTTTTTAGGTCTTTTGGAGCTTTCTAGGCAGGACATTTGGGACAATACCATTTTTGCGTTTTATTACAGGTGAATTCGTCCCGCCCTAGAGCGAATTCAAATCGGTGAGGAATTTCTCAACCATTATTTTTGCAGTGTCCTCCTGGTGATGTCCTGATGCCCCTGTCAAATTTTTAGATCATTTGGATTCATTTTAGTTATAGTTTAATTCATTTTTCTCATTCACTTATCGTAGGCTTGGGGATTGCATATTTTGTTTCATCCATAGGTGCTACTAACTATCTCTTGTTCCTTTGAACACAGGATCAGAACATCGGAGGAGCAGTAAGGAATAAAAATTCATAGACACCAATGGAAGCAATGTTTTGGTCCACCCATATTACATGTGGGCACGCGGAAGAAGGATGGTTATCCATGGATGTGACCAAGAGATGAATTTAACACTCCTCGCCCTTGAAAAGGAAGGATGTGGATTGTAACCGAAATGTGAAATACATCAATAAAAGAGAAGGGTTTTTATTTCATTTGGGCTTCAATTCATATTTTTCTCCATTTCATGCATTTTTAATTCGTAGGGTTTAGCGTTAAGTTTAGTTTCTTTTTTGCATCATGTTTAGTTTCTGTATCCTCGTGCTTTCAGGTTGATTAGATTATGATGCAAGATTTTTATGTCCTTCCCCTTACTTAAGGGGCATATAGTTATGTGTTATATCTTGTGAAATGTCTAAGTTTGTATTTTTTTGTTATGTTAGTTCACAAAGTGCCACTTGGACCACTTAAGTTGTTTACTGAGTCCAAGCAGAATTAGGAATTGTGTTAGTTTTGATTTTTTTGTTAAGTGCATAGTTGTCATATTATCAAGTCCACAAATCCACATGGCAAATTACATGGAAGAATATTACTTAGAATTGTCCAAGTCATAGGGGGAGAAGGGGACATCCCATGGGATGTCTTGATCTACTTCCCTTCTTCCCCCTCCCTTGGATGTCTCCTAGTCATTTGGTACTTTTTGGATCCTCTTCTTGGTTGACTATGGTTGTAGATGATCTCCTTGGGGTTGGAGGTCCATTTTCTACTTGTTTACTCATTTCCTCATTGTTTTGAGTGTTTCCTTCCTATGCTTATGGACTGTGATGTCCATAGGTATGCCCTAGTGTTCTTTTTATACTTCAAAGATTCATTTTCCCTTCTACTCTTTGGGATATACTTGGGTTTGTCCCTGTATTTATTTTTTGTGCTTAAGGGATTTTTCTCTTCTACTATTAGGGTTTTCCTATTTTTTTCTAGGTTTCCTTCATGGTGTGGCACAAAATTGTTCTAGTTCCTTGGTACTTCTTGGATCCTTATCTCTTTGCTATCCATGGTTTCAGTCGATCTCCTTGGGGTGGGAGGTCACTTCTCTATTTATCTACCCTTTTCAAAGTCATTTTGAGGGTTTACTTCTTGTGAATTTGGTTTGGGATTCCCTTGGGTCCCTCCCTAGGTTTTTTGTGATGCTATTGGGATGCCTTTTTTAGATCTAACCTAGATTAATTGTAGGTTTCTTCTTAGAGCTAGGTTTTAGTGGTTATTTAGATGTGGTGCATATTTCTTCCTCTACTACTTCCTTTGGTTCTTTTAGCTTCCTTATAGATCTACAAAATCTATCTCATATACAAAGGGGTTTCATGGCCTATGGAAATCCTTAAATTTGCTACTCCATATTCCAGGCCCATGCGAGATGCTATTTTGGTCCTACTTATTTTAGTTTCTACTTGATTCCTTTGGTGGGATGATCCTTCTTGGTGGTTTCTCTGCTACTTTAGCCTTCTTGATGAGGTTTTCATTTGGTGGTTTTAGGCCTTGTGTTGTGGCATCCCTAGGTTCTTGCTATTTTTTGGACTGCATCCTGCTTCTGCATCATTGATGATACTTCCTGGTTTACATCCTTCAGTTGCATCCCAAGACATCCTTAGGTGGGAATGATTTTTTTTAATTTTAAATTTTTGCATCTCCCACTTTAATTTTAAATTTTAGTGGTGGGCAAGATGGCCCTAATTCAAACTTTCCATCCTTTTATTCACATGCTATAATTTGCAAGGATGTTTCAAGTGGGATAGCCCTCTTTTAAACTTTCCATGCATGCATTGCTTGGGTAGGATGGCCTTGATTTATTTTCCATCTGTTTTGCACGTGTTGTGACCTATAAGGATGTTTTGGGTGGGATGGCCCTGTTTTAAATTTTAATACTTGTGTTGTGTTCTTTGAGGATGGTTTTGGGTAGGATGTGCATGTTATATTCCTTATGCTTATGTTATTCCTTACTCGTATGGTATTTTGTAAGGATGTTTCCATCCCACTTTTTTCATAAGATCTTACTAGTCCCACTTTCTATGTGGGTGGTTTGTTTACCTCCTTAAATGAAGGATTTTGTATTGTATCCTTCAATATTTGCAGCCTTTTCCACTATTGTTGTAATCAGGTTTTCTATCCCTTGATAAAAACCTAGTTAAATTTAAACTATCAAAAAAAATAATTCTACAATTCACAATATATATTACATAGGGAGACCTTTAAAAAGGTCCAAAGTTCAATATTTTAATGAAAATTTGTATGATGCATAAATAGTGTTGAAATGACTCTAAATTTTTTTTAAAAATGTGCCAGCATGTACATTTGAATTTCCAGCAATAAAAGCAACACTTTACTTTCCACATATGGTAACTGTATCATTTGTATTTACTGCTTGATTTCTTATATGTAGTTATAATTGTAAATTTTCTACATCCATAGAATAGAATAATATTAGTAGTAGTTATGCATATTAATTACTAAGATAAAGTAGTTTAGTGGAGAAATACTTACACTATTCTCTAGGAGGTAGGACCTACTCCTACATTCAATCCCTAATCTCTCACCCCTGCAATAGGTTAGAAATAGTTAATTAACTTTAGAATATAAAATAAATTAAATTGCATTTTCATAAAATATAAATTTAGAATTGATAATTAAAACTAACTACACGAGAATACTTATCACTAAATCAACTCATAAGTAGGTAATTACTATTAGTTATCCTCATAATTAGATCAAATCACCAATAGATAAAATTATCAATAAGTAATTATCATATTTATTGCATAAATCATTCCTACGGTACAATTTAATCTTTGTTCAGTGCAATTATTATTCAATAAGTAATTATCATATTCTTGCACAATTTAATCTTTGTTTAGCGCAATCGTTATTTTTCTACAAAATATGAAACTAAAAGAGATCTAAATTAAGCTTAGAATTGATCCCCACGATACAATCTATACTGGATTCCTACATTTTAAATATAACCTTGATTACCCTAGAATGATAAAAGTAAATGTAATCTATTATGACTAATCATTTTGACGTAATTATTGGTGAGAGTAGTGTCATGGTGGTTAATCAGAAAAGTTTTTGGCAGTGTAAAAAAGAGAGTTTTACTTATATGTATCAAGGCATAGGAGTTAGAGTGGCAAGGAGAATCTCACTTGTATGTAGGAATGCATACGAGTCAAAATGGCCAGGAGAAGCTTACTTGTATATAGAAATGCATATGAGTCATATTGGCACTTGATTGTCCCAACAAGTCCCTTTGTTCAATGTTGCCAAGTTATTTTCTCTTGAGGAATCATTTTACTGCTTTCATAGTTTAGATTTTATTTTCTGCAAATTTTATTTCCTACAAATTTTATTTCCTGCAAATTTTATTTTTTGTAAATTTTCCTGCTTTGGGTGATTATTATTATTTAGTTTGACTTAGGATCTATGAGAAAAATAGGAAGTAGGTATGACTGAGTGGAATAGTCATAGTGAAACATCCCTGAATATTTAGGACATGTAATAAGTAGGAAGTAGATATGGTTGAGTGATATAACCATAATGAAACCCTCCTAAACAATCAATCAAATAGTAATAGTTTAACCTTTTATTTCCAGTTAATTTTACTTTTCAAATAATATTTTATTTTACTCCTAGTGTGCTAAGATTAACCATATAGATTCATAGGAATGTGAGTCACACCAAATTTTAGAAAAATATTAGAATTGTTAAATTTTACTTTTCAAGCAATATTTCATTTTACTCCTAATGTTCTAAGATTGGTTGTACAGATTCATAGGAACATGAATCACACCTAATTTTACCAAAACATTAGGATTGTTTTTTTTTTTTTTTAATTTACATGGTGGAATCGGTAACCACCACAAATTCGGGTAGGCTATCCAAATTTTATGGTCAACACAATATTTTGTGTTGTCTGCATTAAAATCTACCACACAGATCTTCATGCAGTCTACCCCTATAACCACCATGCCATAATCATTTTAAATATTTTACGCCATCGAAAGCCATTAGGATTTTTAAATTTTACTTTCCTAGTAATATTTCATTTCACTCCTAGTGTGCTAAGATTGGTTGTAAGGATTCATAGGAACATGAGTCGCACCTAATTTTAGCAAAATATTAGGATTTTTTTGAAATTTTATTTCAATTCTTCACTATTGTATTAAATATAGTTATAAATTCATTTGTTGTGATTTGTATCTAAAATTTACAATGGTAAGATTAAAATAGAAAATCAAAATCAAAATCCTAACAAAACCAAAACCAAAGAGAGAGAAAGGAGAATAAAACATAAGTTTCTCGATGGTGGAAAATAGTTTGAATTAGTTTGCACTTATAGACCTTATAAAATTACTAATACAACTAAAAGTTAACATTATTTTTGAGCAAGAAAATAGAACATCTAGTAAGGAGTGAGAGTGTCTATGTGAGCACATTGACATTATCAAAGATAAATAAGATGATTTGAAGGAAATCAAAAGGATTTACATTACAAAAACTCTAGGACAAAACTACCATTCATCTTATCTGGATCTTGGAAGGAGTTATGAGCATTGTATTTGGGATAGAAGAGCAATAGTAAATCTAATAATTTACCCTTGGAATCAATATTTTGAGGACTCCTTCATCATTCACAACTTCCTTGCAGAAATAGAAAAGAGAGAAGTAGCCCTAGAATATAGCAAGAAATATAAAAAAATACCTAGAGTTGTGTGCTTTAGGGAGTTATGTCAAGATTTATGCTGTGAGTTACAATTTGCAAATCCGGAACCCATTACAACCCAAGACTTTCTTATTTAGTTGATTCAATTAGTGATAAACCACTTTAATTTTGAAGAGGAACATTTCATGACACCCGAACAACTTGATCCAATCAATGATATTCATATAATATTCAAGGAAGATTAGACATGTTGTAAAAGCAAGAGAGCCTATAAAATACATGACCAGACCTAAAGAATCTAAGGGAAGATTTATAAAGATCAACAAATTAGACAAAAATTTCCAAATAGATTTTAGTAGGCAACCTAGAATTTATAAGTTAGAAGAAATTGAAACAATAATATCAACCAATCAAGCTGAAATCCTAGAACAAGATCTTGACTCATATTTATTACCTAAACCATAATTTGACAATCATATAGATCCTTCTTCTATTTTACTAAAACCATACCTGGTCCAATTATTAAAATCTTACATTCAGTTATGGTTGACCAGCAAAGTGGGCAGGGAGAAGTAGAAGACAACCAAAGGGGGATGGATAAAGATAGAATAGATACCAAAGAAGAAATGGGTAAAGAAATACATTTGCCTTACCAATATTACATACAGATGGGACAATAAGATACCTGAAGTCAATATCTATTTATGTATTGTCCACCTTCCATGGGAAACCACACGAAGATCTGGATGCTTATTTTTTGAATTCGATGTTGTGTGCCAAGCTTACTTTTACACCACCAATGAATAAAATACAAGGTTATTTTCCTCTACTCTTAAATATGCATATTTAATATGGTTCATGTATCTAGGAGAAAATTTTTATAATCAAAGGGATGGAGAACATGGATTAAAAGAATTATTCCTTGAACGATATCAATATTACTATAGAGTTAGGGATAAAAAAGTGGATTTATTCCACATGAATCAAAATGAATAAGAATTTTTGGAGGATTACCTTGAGAGATTTATATTTTTTGGTTCTAGAGTAAACATAGACCTTGATGAATAAATATTAAAAGAACTTTTTCTAAAAATACTAAAGGAAGATGTCCTTGAGGTTCTGAATCTTATGGTAAAAGGAGATATCCATCTTATGATGTTTGAAGAGATTGTAAAAATTTGCAGAAACTATTCAAGAAACAAACCTCTAAGGAGTAATAATTATACATCTATAGGAGGAGTGAAAAGATCAGTGAAAATATATTGGAAGGTTTAAAAACTAATTTATTAAGTACCTTGACTACATATTTGGATTTAATGGATAGGAAGCCAAAATAACATGATAGTGAAGAAATATACTATCACAGATGTAGGAAAAAGCACAACCTGAGAGAATACCCTCTCAACATTACAAACATTTTCAACATTGTTGTTTGTTGTAAAATTTGTGATAAGAATAAAAAAACTAAAAATTACAAATACATCTATGTTGTTAAAGCTGTCATAAAGAAACCTGATATTGAAGAGGTATAAGACATTTATTTTGTAGCTCAAATATGGAATGGTCCATTAAATAGATCATCAAATTGGTCAAACCCTAGTTATTCCAACTTGCAAAGGCATAATCAATGGTCTAATGCACCAAACTGGAAAAATTAGAACTATTATTCAAACAATCAAGACTGGAACATACCCCATGGGACCATTTTATGGCTAAAATAGTTGGAATACTAATGGCTAATATAACCAGGGAGAATCTGGTTGGTGTCAAAATACATCACAATAATAGAAATTTCAAAACCAATTTAGGGGACAAGCCCCTCAAAATCAGCATTAAAATAGACTTCTTCCACCTCTAGTTAATAATAATAATCCTTCTAAGTAACCTCCTCTTCTAGATCAACCAATACCTAATTATAACAACAACAAGAACATCCAATAAGCTTATGAAACTATTGAGACATGTTCTATATCTGTAGCACCTTATCAATAGATTCAATTGAGATAAGGAAAAATATTGGAAAAACTGTAACTCTTATAGACCTTGATGACTCCACTATAGATTTATTCAAAAAGGAGGATGAAAATAAAAATAAAATAGAAAATTCACCAGAAAACATTCTAAAAAAAAATCAATAAATCCAAATTCCTCAAAGGAAGGAAGTAGAGATATCATTTTCTCAAAGATAGGTAATACAAAAAGAATCATCTAATGTAACATTTAACTTCTTTTAGGAGTTAGAAAATGTTACTATCAATATCCATTTATTATAGGCTATCAATAATAAACCCATCTATTCCAAGATCATTAAAAACATATGTACAAATTTAGGAAGGAAAAATAAGAACAAAGCCCAAACTATGCAATTCAATCGACAATTATTTGAGATAATAATGGGTGGTAAGTCATTACCAAAATACATAGATCCTGGAATACCTATATTCATGGTACACATTGGTGACATAGCCTTGCAAAATTTTTCGTTTGATTTAGGATCCGCTATTAATGATATGACTAAAAAAATACTGGAATCTTTAGGGGTCCATAAACTACAATCAACTTCTATTGTACTCCAACTCGTAGATAGGTCTACCGTTACACTAGAAGGAAAACTAGAAGATATTATAGTCTCTATAAGTTCATGGGAATACCTTGTAGACTTTATAGTATTGCAACCAAAGAAAATTATAGGGGGGAAATACCTTAATTCTAGGGCACCCATGGCTCGCAACAACTGATTCTTACATTAGTTGTAGATCAGGAAATATGACTAGTTCTGATGGCAAGAATACTAAAGACCTTAGCATATTCCCTGAATCAATAATAGAAGATGAATTTCATAAGCAATTATGGTATTATTTTCCTTGTGATTTTTATGAAATACAAATCTTATCAATCAATATTTTGAGCAAACATCTTCAACAAGAGGTTGAGGTAACATTACCATTACTATTAGGGAATAAAAAAGAATATCAAGGTGAAGATAATGGTTGTTTATCTGAATCTACTATGGCTATTAATGAGGTAAGCACAAGTTAGTATCAACAAATGATACCATATGACTATTTCTTAAATATTATTGAACATGAGATAATGGGGATAGATGCAAACATGGAAAAATGGAATCAAATAGATATCACACTAGGAAGAACCTTGAATATCAATGATGAGCTCACAAGCATACAAGAATCACAATTAATAGACGTGGTTAATAAATATCAATCAAAATTTTTATTGAACTACGAGGACATGAAATGCGTACATCTAAATATTTATACCCATCATATTTTTATCCAAGAAGGATGTTATCCAGTAAGACAACCCCAAAGAAGATTGAATTCAGCTATGAAAGACGTGGTTCAAGAGAAATCATTAAACTCTTGAAGGTAGGATTTTTATATCTAAATTTTGATAGTCAATGGGTGTCATCTCTTGTGATAGTCCCTAAAAAGAATGGTAAATGGAGCATTTATGTGTACTATAGAGAATTAAACAAAGTAACAAAGAAATACAAATACTATTTTCCCTTGCTATTCATTAATCAATTTCTTGATACCTTGGTTGGAAATAAATACTTATGCTTTTTGGATGGTTTTAGTGGCTATAATAAAGTTTCCATAGCTAAGGAAGATCAAGAAAATACAACCTTCACATGTCTAGTAGGCACCTATGCTTATAAAGTCTTACCTTTCAAATTATGAAATGCCCCTACCACCTTCCAAATATCAGTTTTAGCTATATTTTCTGATTTAATCAATGAGTGTGTAGAAGTCTATATATATGAATTCACAGTCTACGGTAATACCTTTGAAGAAACCTTGTCAAGCTTGTAAAAATGTTTGGTTATATGCCAAGAGAAAAATCTCTCTTTGAATCATAAAAAGTGTTTCATGATGATACGATGAGGTATTGTTCTAGGACATTATATATCATAAGAGGGTGTTAAAGTAGATACTACAAAAATACAAGTTATTCAATCCCTTCAACCTTCAAAAATATAAACAGAGGTGAGAAGTTTCCTAGGATATCCAAGATACTACCGTAGATTCATTAAATACTTCAGTAAAATTGATTCTCCAATGCTTAATATCTTAACCAAAGAAAGTTAATTTAATTGGATTAAATCATGTCAAGAAGCCTTTGAAGTTATAAAATATAAATTGATTACTACTCCAATCCTGAGAGGACCATATCAAAAATTACCATTCTACATACATTATTATGCTTTTTGTTATGCAATAGGGGTAGTATTGAAATAGGTTGAGAACAAAATACCTACATGGACTTGAGTTTAATTACACTGTTACTAAAAAATAATTTTTAGTTGTAGTCCATGCCATCAATAAATTTAAACATTACATAACATGGTATCTATTCACACTGATCACTCTGCCATTAAATACTTAATGAACAAAGAAACAATAGGAGGTAGAGTGGTTAGATGACTTCTTTTGATACAATATTTCAATGTCACAATAATAGATAAGGTAGGGAAATATAACAACATTGCATATCACCTATCTCGTATGCAAATCTTTGATGATGGTGAATTAATTCTTGATAATTTTCCAAATGAACTTTTGTTTACTTTTTCTATTTTTACTCCTTGGTATGCTGATATTGTAAATTACTTAGTAAGAGTAAAAATACCTCAAAAAAATAAATCGCATGAGCATAGAAAACTAATACATCAAAGCATTCCTTATATGTGGATTCATGGAGTCTTGTTTAAAAAATGTCTCGACCAAGTAATTAGGAGATGTGTGCAAGAAGAGGATGTATATGACATAATTTGAGTAGAACATGAAGAACCTTATGGAGGCCATTATTATACTGAAAGGATAGTTAATAAAATACTTCAAACTTGTTACTTTTGGCATACCATGAATAGAGATGTCCATAAATTTCTTGATAGATGTGATGCTTGTCAAAGAGCTATTAAGCCTACTCCTTTGATGGAGATATCTTTGGTTTTGCAAGTAGTGTTTGAACCATTTGAGAAATTGGGATTTTATTTTTTTGGATCAATAGACCATCCAAGTGAATTTCATAAACACATAATTGTGTGTATATATTATGTTACTAAGTGGGCTAAAGTTAAAGCTTTACCATGAGTGCAAGCTAAACTAGTTGATGATTTCCTTTATAGAAACATTATGCAACACTTTGGAGAACCTAGAGATTTAGTTTCAGATCATGGAATATAATTTATATCTAAATTAATTGAAAATTTTGTTAACATATGTCAAATAAAATATAGGAAAAACTCATCATATCACCCTCAATCCAATAGATAAGTAGAAGTTATGAATAGAGAACTTGAAAATATCATTAAAAAATCGTAATTGTTAATATGGGTGATTGGGATGAGAGATTGAAAGAATACATATGGATATAAAAATTAAATTGAAAACTACCATAATAATGTCACCTTATGAAATTGTCTATTGTAAAAAATCTATCATACCCATCAATTTTGAGATAGAAACTCTTTCCACAATGGTACAACTTGACTCAAATTTGGACAAAGCACAAAAATCTAGATTGGAAAAGTTAAATATTCTAGATGAAAGGAGACTAGAGGTATTACATAGGACTAAAATATTCCAAAAATAATGAAATAAATTGCATGATAAACACATTGTACCACATACATTCCAATCAAGAGATTGGGCCTTGTTGTTTGAATCTTGTTATCAAGACATTCAAGGTAAGTTGAGGATAATATGGCTAGGACCCTATGAAATTAAAGATATTTCGAGAATGGTATAGTTAAGCTTAATCCTATAGATGATTCAATAAGAAAACTAATAGTAAATGGCCATAGGCTTAAACTTTACAAGAAGCCATTATCTAATGAAGTATTCATACACCACCTTAAGTAGCAAGACAATTTGCAGTACATATCTAAACTGCAATCAACCACTATTGACTAATAAATTATCTCTCATAAAAAAATAGATTATGCTTCCTTTTTTTCATGATGAAGTTTCTATATTTATAATATTTCTATCTTATATTCATCAATTTTTGGTCTCAGTGTTTAAAAAATAGTCCAAGAGGATATTTATTTAAAAGAGCTTATAGGAAAATGGTTGTAACATGTTGCATAATATCTTTTTTACTAGATAAAATATTGATGATTTTTAATTACTCAAACAACACCAGTGTTTTGAGAAAATTTTTATTGAAAGCCAAGCAATATTTTCAAGTTGTAATTTATTCCTAGTCAATCAAGTTTTTTTTTCTTGGACTATGCACATTTGAACATATAAAAAACTTTTTGAAATTTGGAGAGATTAACTCATCAGTTACTATTTCCATAAAGTGAACAGTTTCCCTTGCTTATCCATCTATGTGCATTGCCTAGAGTACTAATGAATTGGAAAAATAATAAGCTTACCCTTCAGCCTTAAAAACAAAATTTCTTGCTCCTCATCTAATCAAGCAAGTATCCCAAAAATATCTTCTTACTTCCTATAAAAATAAACAATAACCCTTGTTAAAACAATACCTTGCTCCCTCTCAAAATGAGCAAGTATCCCAAGAAAAAATGTTAAAATAAGGGTAAAAGAGCTTGAATCCCTGGAAGTTTTAGTATCTCAAAAACCATGGGGTGATCCTCATTATAGCAATGGGTCTAATGAGACCCACCTGACAATAAGGTATCCTTACACAAGTAGCACTATGTCTATACAAGACCTATGGATGCTCATAGATAAGCTATCTTATTGGCATAAGTTACCTTTGTTTTACTCAATCCTTACTTATAATAGAAAATGAATACTCATTGCACACACAGTTGGTCCTTGAGAAACTTGAAAACATTAGGATAACTTTAACACCATATTGATTTGTGAAATGAATAGATGAATTTGTTTAAATTCAGTAAGATGTTTGAATTCTTTGTGAAAATACTCTAGAATATCATAAGTAGGCAAAATTTAGAAGCAAATTCTTGTGGAAGTACTATAGTCCATTTTATCCTATAAAAATGTGGCTTGTATCTCTCAATAATTTGCACCCTTTAGCAAAAAGCCATCAAGATGATATCAAATTCCATTTTTCTAAGTAATTGAAAATATCCCAAGCCTTCGATAGAAATATATTTTTGTATACATTGATGTCTGATATCAAGCTTTATAATCATTATTTTTCTCTCACTTGGATACTCCTTAATGAAATTTAGGAAGCACAATCACAAAAATTATAATAAACCCCCATAGAAAAAACTCATTATTATACTATCCACCAGTGTAAATAAAATACCCTTCATATTTTTTTGGCTATATAGCAAAAATTATAATTTTGGGGGGGTAAATAAAGGCATATGAAGTTCACAATATAGTTTAGGGGGGAAATCAGGTAAAGTATTTTCTCAACTCTAAAAACTACAATTTTCATAGGTGTCTTCTGTAGAAATCTTCCATAGATGTCTTCCATAGAGGTCTTTCATAGAGGTTTTCCATATATTTATTCTATAGATATCTTCCGTAGAGGTCTTCCGTAGATGTCTTCCGTAGATGTCTTCCGTAAATAATTTTTGTAAACATTTTTTGTAGATATTTTTTGTAATAATCTTCTATAATAATATTTTGTAATAATATTTTATAATAATCTTCTATAACAATATTCTGTAGTAAGGTCCGAGGTGTAGACCAATTGGTTCATCCAAACCCTATAAGGGGGCGGAGGTCCAAGGTTCAATTCTTGGGCCTCGTCGAACTGAACGTTTGTCCCTTTCCTGGTGCTTTCAGTGGCATAAAAGGTTTAAAATTATTATGGCATGGTGGTTATAGGGGCAGACTGTGTGAAGATCTGTGTGGCAGCTTCTATGGCGGACATCGAAGAATATTGTGGTGGCCATAAAAGCTGGACAACCTGCCTGAATTCATGGCAGCTACCAATTCCACCATGTAAATTCAAAACAAAAAAAAAATTATTCTGTAGTAATATTTTGTAAGTTCCACCCGTAGACTTTATCCATAACACATACCACAAAATGTTCTTAAGTGTCAAAACTTAAACTAGCCCCAGGTATAAGAGACACATGGCAATTATCATGACCCTCCCTAGATGACTTTGGGACACAAATAAAACAATGTATTAACCTATGGTGTGGTGATACTTAGTTTGAACAATTGAACCAACTATATGATATTTAGTTGATTTATAAGGGTATGCTATTTATAACATATTAACAAGAGTACGGGATCGGGTACACTTGTATATGGAGAAGGCAGAAGCACCCAACTAAAATGAGGCTACCTAAGATCAGGGAAAATTATGATTAAGTTACTCAGAGGTAACATGTATAGATACCTTCATATAGGTATGTATTTTCAAAAGGTATAATCATCGATGACATCGCATTGAGCCTTAGTTGATAGCCTAGTAGCTATCATAAAATCTCTAGCTAAGATAGGTGATCGGGTTGATGGAAATATAATCTCTTTGTTGTTTTATAAATTTGTTTGCTCTTTGCTGCATCATGGTTTGAATAACATAATGTTGTAACTTCTATAGGAAAACAACTACAAAAATGTAGTCGGATGCATAAAGCAAACTGTCTTGTTGAAGTAAAGATAGAGCATAATTTTTATGAAGAAAAGCAAATTATATATATGCAAAATGAAGATTCATTTTTAATAGTTAATGAGGTTTCGATTAAATAATGATTTATTTAATTGAGTTTATTGGTAAACTTCATTTTATTTAATAAATGAGATTTCATTTAAATTAATTAAAGATTTTCATTCTAATAATAATGGAAAAAGACCATTTAGAAGACTTTAATTAATTGAAATAAAAGAAAAACCATTTTTAATGAAAAGAAATGATGTCTTTTATTTCAAAGAAAGATCAATTATGAAATTGATTAAATAAAGGAAGTGTATTTTAATAATGATAAATATCACGTGAATGATATTTTTTTTAAAAGGTATCATGGCTATTTATTAAAATAAATGGGATAATATAAAATATATAAATATCCCATTCCCCTATGGAACGTAAGCTACAAAAATAATCTAGGGTGGCTACTAGGTTTTCGAAGATGGAAATTATAGGAAGAAGCATTACTCACCGCCAGATAGAGGGACAAAACATTGAAGGGAGAGAGGGCTCGAGGTAGGGTGGAGAGTTCAAGGAAGGACACCGAACTAGTCACCTAGAGCCAGGAGACACGTAAGGTGCTATAGAGAGAGGAGAAAAGAAGAGGGAAGATAATGAGACAAAGTAAAAAGGAGGAGGTAGAACAAAGACCAGTAAGGAATAAAGAAACACATTGCAAGAAAGGGAGAGAGAGAACCAAGATGCCACCAAGTTCCAGTCCATAGGAGGATTAAGGTTGGAATGTTTATGCTTTAACCTGTTTAATTGCATGCATTATTTTGGTGTAAATCGAATGGTTATACTCCCTGTAGCATGAGAGGTCTTCGGTAAGGGTTGAAACCCATTGCATTTGGGTTTTTAGAGCACTACAAGGTGTGTGTTTTTAAGGGTGCCATGTTTTAGAACTTTTGGTTTTTCAATGAAAGTTGAATGTGTTCTTAAGAGCTCCATGTTTTAGAAATGTTAGTGTTTCAATGAAAGGTGTCTATGTTTTTCAGAGCACCATGTATTAGAACTTGTTGGTGTTTCAATGAAAATTGTGTGTGTTTATAAGAGTGCCATGTCTTAGATATTATTAGTGTTTCAATGAAATATGCCTATTTTTTTAAGAGCGTCATGTATTATAACATGTTGGTGTTTCAAGGAAAGGTTACATATGTTTTTAAGAGCGCCATGTTTTATACTTGTTGGTATTTCAATGAAAAGACTAGCTATATTTTTAAGAGCGCCATGTTTATAGAACCTATTGGTGTGTTAAAAAGTCATGTGTGTGTCTTGAGGATGCCATTGCTTTGTAGAATGGGGTAAAGTTTCCAAGATCCTCAAAGTGTAGAGGGTGTTGTGTTTAAAGAAACCCCATAATCACTTGAAAACAATGTAAGTTTGAGAGTGGGGGTGTGTCTAAAGAATGTTGTGGAATTTGAATGCACTATGTGCTAAAACTTTCGTGTTCAAAGGGAAAGAGAGCACCTTGTTTGAAAACATATGTTATACTAGGAAAACCATCAGAGTTTCAAGAGGAAGTGTCATGATTGAGAGAGCCACTAGTAGGGTAAACCACCCGTACGGTTTAAGAGATGGTTGTGTGTAGAAAACGTTGTTTAACGTAACTCCACCTGCATGTATGGGGAACTATAATGTACATGAGTTCAGTATCACTAGGGATAGTTAGTGGTGATATTGGTGAAAACCTAGCTCTAGTTATACTCTACCTTATCTTGTAGATATCTTGGCTTAGAAATCCCTTACTCATTCTACAGAGGTCATCAATATCCGCCATGAAGGGCATTAACCTTTGGTGATAAGCTCTGTATTGGAAAGGTCCTGTGAGATTTAAATTAAATAAAGACCTTTGATTTATATTGAGGGATTTAAATTAAATAAAGACCTTTGATTTATATGGAATACATTGAAGGATTTAATTAAATAGATAACCTTTGATTTATATGGAATACATTGAAGGATTTAAATTAAATATAGACCTTTGATTTATGTGGAATACATTGAAGGATTTAATTAAATAAAGAACCTTTGTTTTATGTGGAACACATTGAAGGATTTAATTTAAATATATACCTTTGATTTATGTGGAATACATTGAAGGATTTAATTAAATAGAGAACCTTTGAATTATGTGGAATACATTGAACGATTTAGTTAAATATAGACCTTTGATTTATGTGGAATATATTGAAGGATTTAATTAAATAGAGAACCTTTGATTTATGTGGAATACATTGAAGGATTTAATTAAATAGAGAACCTTTTATTTATGTGGAATATATTGAAGGATTTAATTAAATATAGACCTTTGATTTATGTGGAATACATTGAAGGATTTAATTAAATAGAGAACCTTCGATTTATATAGAATATATGTAAGGATTTAAATTAAATATTGACCTTTGATTTATGTGGAATACATTGAAGGATTTAATTAAATAGAGAACCTTTGATTTATGTGGAATATATTGAAGGATTTTAATTAAATATAGACCTTTGATTTATGTGGAATACATTGAAGGAATTAATTAAATATAGACCTTTGACATATGTGGAATACATCAAAGGATTTAATTAAATGGATAACCTTTGATTTATGATTAATTATATTAGGGTTTTTAATTAAAAGGAGAACCTTTGATTTATGATTAATTATATTAGGGTTTTTAATTAAAAGGAGAACCTTTGATTAATGTTGATTATATTAGGGGATTTTTAATTAAAAATAATGTAGATTTATTATTTGAATTAAAGTTATGGGGATTTGATTTAAGGAATGAAAGGAAATGAATGTTTTAGAGGTTAAATGTATGGGACTTTAATTCTTTAAGAAAAGAATGGATTTGATTAAATTTAGACCCTAATCTACGTAGTACATGTTGGATGACTCTCTAAGGGAACTTGAGAGGTGAAAATAAAAGTAAAGGATCTTTTATAATATCCATAGTGCATCATATGGTTGGAAACTTAATTGAATTTTTTATAGTTGCAATTTGACAAAGTAAATGAATAGATGCATTTAGAGGCATGCTTATCCTGAACCATGAGTATCCTAGTCCCCTACTACCCTTAAAGAATCAATGTGAAGCAAGGAGAAGAAAGTAATTCAAAGGAAGCAAAGAATAGGTAATTGTACTTTATGTTACTTCAATTATGCTCAAATAGATTAGAATTGTAGGCAGATATCCCAAATGTAGTTACTATAATATTCTTTAATGTAAGAAGAATTTACCATGCTAATTCTAATGCATTAATTACTTATTGGTCTAGAGAAGATACTTTTACTCTATTTTTTGTATTTGATTATATTATGTAGTTGATTCTCTTTTAGTGTTAATCTTGTTTTATATCTGGTTACTTGGTGATTGTTTTTTGATATTATTGTATCTAGATGCATTGTTGTTTGGCTACTGAATGAGAGAAATATAAATGTAGAGTTCTAGGGTGAACTCAGAGGTGACCTAAGGGAATTAAGAACCCCTTAGGGTGAACATAGGTAACCTAAGGGAATTGAGGACCCCATTAGGGTGAACATAGGAAACCTAAGGGAATTGAGACCTCCTTAGCGAGATAAAGGACTAAGTGGTGAAGAGATTACATTTGAGTTAAGATAGCTCATCATGGAGATGAGATAGATAACTTAAATTGTAATACTCATATAATACCTACACATAATGATTTGTATAGGGTATGGAGATGCGTGTATACCTTCAATGAACTAAGGGTGATAGGTCTAAATGATCAAGAATGATGTGACAGATGGGATTACCTATAGTGACACATGATACACCTACACAAATGAACATATGATATGGTAATTTGTGAGATGTAACTTATAAGAAAACTTATGGGATTGAAAATTTAGGTAAATGCTAGTTGGGTTAGGGATTCATGAAAATTTCATGTATCCCCTTCCTTAGTAAAAAAAAACTCTTTTTTTTTTGTATTTTCCATTTGTGTGTTTTTGGGTCATTCTATTTGGTATCAGAGCTCTAGGTATGAGGGTATAAAGCTTATATGCGTGCTAAATGGAAATTATATGTATCCAATGGAGGCTTGCATAAGGTAAAGGCTAAATTTGAGATAATCTAGGCCAACCTATTTTATAATATTTGACAAGAATTAAACCAAGGGAGAATGGATATTAGGATACCTTAGTATGGGCTTTGGTATCAGTGATACACCCTAGCCTAGGATATTACCCTAGTTATATTGTTAATGCACATAATAAAAAAAAATTGTATTATGGCTTGAATTAGAGATACAACTTAAGATGAAACTATAATATAATCTTCTTTTTGGATGGAATCAGGTTAGGATGCCATCTAAGAGTAGAAGAGGTAGGCCTACGCCTAGAAAAACTTGATAGAGTAATGTCAAAGATTAAGAACATGATGGAGAACCAACAAACCCTAATAGAGAGGTAGAATACCTCACCACTACGCTAGTTTCTATGTAGGATCAGATAAGATTATTTCTAGAAATGGTTGCAAATTAGAATTCACAAGCTTGAGGTTTAGATATTAACCTAGATAATGGAGTAACTATAGAGCAAGTACAAGATATAGCCTTAGCAAAAAATGAAATGGCTAGGGACATGAAGAACATTAGTATCTCTAATTTTGATGGAGAAGGCGATGGAGATGCAACAGATGCATGGCTAAGAGAACTAGAGATTCACTTTATGGTAAAAGGCTACTCATTAAGGAATCAAACACTTTGGGCTATGATTAAACTGGAAGGGTCTGCTATGGAGTGGTGGGAAACCCACTATGAGGAAACTAAAATTAAAACCATTGATACTCCTTGGGAAAAATTTATAAACATCTTTAAGAAGAGTTTCTTAATAGAGCATTTCTATACCTTAAATTTTGAATAATTTGCTAGTCTTAGACAAGGAACCAACATAGTAGAGGTGTACTATAATAATCTTGTAAGGTTTTTCAAATATGTGACTATTTATAATGAGAAAATATGGGTTCATAAATTCATTCCTAGATTTGAATCTAGGTTAAAGCATGAAATGGAAATGCAAGAGCCTAAATCACTGTAAAAGGTATATGACCTAGCAAAGAAAGTAGAGTCATACTTCTATTATAATTATGACACTCTACCTGAGCAAGCTCGGTAAGAGCTAAAGAAGAGGAATATTAATGGGCTTGTAAAATGGGAGGTTGAGCAAGAGCGAAAGGATAAGAATACCCCTGAGAAGAAACCTTATGGGAATCTAAAGAAGTTCAAGAAGAACTTTTATAAGAAGGATAACAAGCCAAACAACACGAAATATCAATCATAGAAGTCGCAAGCTCCAACTCTAGCAGTTAATAATGGTAATAAAAAACCTTGAAAATAGCAAGGATCGAAGGAAGGGTGCTATAATTTTTTAGGACCTCATTACTATAATCAATGTCCATATCGAGTAGGGACTGGTACAACTAATGCAAAAGGGAAGGAACTAGAACATCAAATCTATACCATAATTGAGAAGCATAAGGTAGAGGGACAAGCCACCCCATTACTTGTGAAAGATAAGGTTTTCAATAAGCAAGTAAATATTTTGATAGGTACTGGAGCCAGTGATAGTTTTATTTCATCTAGTCTAGCAAGGACTATGTTGGAAATGCCTGGACATTTGGCTCAAGGGTAGAAGGTTGACTATGGTTGATGTAAATCCAGTAGCAAGAGGTCAAAAAAATACCTTCAATCACATAAAAATTGTGATAAATGAAGATAATATATAAAACCCTCCATTTACATAAAACTGTAATAAATGAAAATAATCAGTTAACCCTCCAGTCACATAAAAACTATAATACATGGATATAAACCAATAAATATCTTATTTTCTCATTTTTGGATTCACTTCCCCTTTTACAATGCAATACCAAGGGAATATATATCTCCAAAGAAACCCTAAAAGAAAACCCTAAAACTTGAAGCCCTAAAAGAAACCTTAAAATAAAACCCAAAATCTTAAAGCCCTAAAAATAAAATATTAGTACTTTTAGCAAATTGATTTTTTCGCCAAAAATTGTTTTTTTAAGTCATTACTATTTTCGGCAAATTATTTTTTCATCAAAATTTACCGTTTTTAGTTATCATTTTTGGCAAATTATTTTTGCATCAAATAATTCCATTTTGAGTAATTAAAAATTAATTTAAAACTTAAAATAAAAAACCCTCTAAAGATAGACTCCTGCATCATTCTCCTTTGGTTGAAAAGAACTCTGATCCTACGAGAATATTTGATCAAACTCATAATTGCTCTCCATATAGGGCCACACATCTGCAAGTACTCCTCAAAGTACCAATCTCCTTTCGAGGTTCTATATCTCAAATCTCCTACAAGCACTACACATAGTGCCAATTTACTCCTTTGAGGTTTTAAAATAACAAACCTCCTACAAGCACTACACAAAGTGTCAATTCTTCCCTCTAAGATTTTTACATAAAAAAAACCTTTTGCAAGCACTACACAGAGTGCCAATTTATTTCTCTAAGATTTTACAAACCTTTTGCGAGCACTCCACAAAGTGTCAATTCATCATTTTGAAGTTTTACATAAAAAAACATCTTGTAAACACTACATAGAGTGCCAATTTCTTTATCCAAGGTTTTACAAACCTTCTACAAGCACTACACAAAGTGCCAATCTCTTTCTTTGAGGCTTTACATAAAAAACCTCCTACAAGCACTACACAGAGTGCCAATTTCTTTCTCCAAGGTTTTACAAACCTTCTACAAGCACTGCACAAAGTGCCAATTTTCTTGGAGCCTCTTTGCTCTCCTCTTCTTTTCTCTTTTCTCCTCCCAATAAGATCCAACTTGCTCTAATACCAAATTATGTAAATCCAACTACAAGAGATCAAAAAAATACCTCTCATTACATAAAAATTACGATAACTAAAGATAATATGTAAAACCCTCCATTTACATAAAAACTACAATAAATGGAAATAATTAGTAAAACCCTTCATTCACATAAAAACTATAATACATCGATATAAACTAATAAATATCTTATTTTCTCATTTCTGGATTCACTTCCCCTTTTACAATGCAATACCAAGGGAATATATATCTCCAAAGAAACCCTAAAAGAAAACCCTAAAAATTGAAGCCCTAAAATAAACCCTAAAATAAAACACTAAAGCTTAAAGCCCTAAAAATAAAATATTACTATTTTTAGCAAATTTATTTTTTCACAAAAAAATGCCTTTTTAAGTAATTACTATTTTCGGCAAATTATTTTTTCATCAAAATTTACCATTTTTAGTAATTACCATTCTCCAAAAATTATTTTTGCATCAAATAATTCCATTTTGAGTAATAAAAAATTACTTTTAAACTTATTTGAAAAAAACCCTCTAAATATAGTCTCCTGCATCAATGGTTCTTGGCAGACCTACTCGGCGAACCAGTGTTATCCTATGGTAATATTTTCTCTATCTAAATGGACTATACAATGTTATTTGTATGTAGATCACTTACATGCCTTTGATGCGGTCCTAGGGATGAATTGACTACAGGCTCATAAAGCCTTAGTCAATTTTTAGGACCGATGAATTGAGTATTCAAAGTAGGTGGAAAGAGACTAAGAATTCATAGTGGACAATGGGTGTTTGAACCTTATATGTTGTCTATTATGTAATTGAAAAAGGTCCTAAACAGAGGAGAAATGGTGTATGTGGTAAAAATTAATGAAGTGGAGGACCATGAGAAATAATAAACACTAAGACATCATCCTATTTTATAGGACCTACCTCGACTACCTCTATACGGGAATTTGACTTCACAACTGAACTTGTGAAAGGAGTTGAACCTATTCATAGATCCTCGTATAGGATGAATCCTAATTAAATGACATAACTAAAGGTTCAATTGCAAGGATTATAGGATAAGGAATCGATAAAACCAAGTGTTTCATTATGGCGTACACTGGTTTTGTTTATGAAAAATAAGGATGGTTCGCTAATATTGTGTATTGATTACAAGTGCCATAAACCAAAACAAAAGGTGAAGTGCCCGTGGGAGTACGAATGCTAGTTTGATAAGCCCACAAAGCAAGATATAATTGAATGTGCCAATCACGACCAAATTTATTAACTAGTCTCTTGAGGATTTTAATTAATTTTTATTAGATGCTTCTGCTTGGTCATTACCCTGACGATAATAGGGAGTGGACCAATGATGTTGAATTTTATATTTTTGACATAATTTCTTTATATCTTTGTTTTTGAAACAAGCTCCATTATCCAAGATGAGATTTGCAAGAATTCTAAACCTATAAATAATTTGATTAAGAATAAACTTGAAAACTTGTGTTCCAGATAAAGCTACAATCAAGAATCGATATCCTTTACCTAGGATTGAATATTTATTTGACCAACTAAAGGATGCCAAGGTGTTTACTAAGATTGACCTGAGGTCAGGGTATCACCAGTTAAGGATTTGTGAGGAAGACACTCATAAAACAACATTTAAGACTAGGTATGGGCATTACGAGTTTATAGTTATACCCTTTAGACTGACTAATGCCCCAACTGCTTTCATGAACTTAATAAACAGTGTATTTTGAAGACACTTGGACCAGTTGCCCTGGTATTCCTATATGATATTCTTTTATACTCTAGAGATAAGGAAGATTATGATAAACATCTTAGGATCATGTTGGAATTGTTTAGGAAGTATCAAATTTATGGAAATTTGACTAAGAGTGAATTCTATGTTTCGGAGGTATGATATCTTGGACATGTTATATCATCAAAGGGGATAGTTGTTGATCCAAAAAAGATAGAGGCTATCCTAAACTTTCCACCCCATACTAATATGATTGAAGTGTAAAGTTTAATGGGGTTAACAGGCTATTATAGACGTTATAATAAGAACTACTCCAATATTTTTGGACCCATAACAAACCTTCAGAAGAAGGGGAAGGAATTCAAGTGGTCAGAAAAGTGTGAGGCTGCCTTTGAACTACTAAAGCATAAGATTACTATTGCACCAATAATAAAGGTTCCCAATCCTTAAGGGGACTTTTTAGTGTGCATTTATGCATCCATAGATGGGTTGGGTGGGGTACTATTACAAGAGGAGTTAGTAGTGGCATATACTTCAAGGAAACTAAAAAATCATGAATTTAATTATGCTATGCATGATTTGGAACTAGCTGTAGTAGTGCATGTTTTAAAGTTTTAACACCACTATTTGGTAGGAAGACCCTTTAAAATAAATATGGACCATCAAAGTCTACGGTATATATTCACCCAACTAATACTCAATACGAGATAGAGAAGATGGGTGGAATTTCTTGCTGAGTATGATTATGAGATTGAGTACATAGAGAGAAAAGAGAATAAAGTAGTTTATGCTTTGAGTAGAAGGAAATATATAACAACCATAACTAGAATTCACATGGACCTGATGGATTGAGTGAAATAAGAGAAATCTCAAGATGATTATTTCCAAGGAATTCGAGTCAATATGGATAGAGATACTTAAGGAAATAAGGAATTTAGCGGGAAATATGACTTCCTATGTTATAAGGGAAGGGTCATCATACCAAATATGGGAAATTTGAGAAAATTGATAATACAAGAAGCTCATAGATCACGTAATTATGCTCATCTGGAAGGAGCAAAAATGTGAGAAAACATGAAAAGGGTCTTCTTTTGGGTAGGAATGAAGGACATCATAGATTTATTGCTCAATGCCTCGAATATCAAAAAGTTAAGGCATAACACTAGCATCCTACAAGAAAACTATATATGCATTAAATATCTATGCAAAAATGGTAGGTTATATCTATGTATTTTATTGTGAGTTTACCCAAGACTTGGTACCAAAATGATGTCATATTTTTAGTGGTCAAAAAATTGACTAAGGTTTCCCAATTCATATAAAGAAATACCAAGGACGATGCTTAGGTAGTGGCTAGAATATTTGTCAAAGAGGTATTCCGATTGCATGGATTTCCTGAGGTAATTATCTCAAATAGAGACTTCAAATTCACTTCTAAATTTTGGAAATCCCTTCATAGTGCAATTGGTACGAAACTGAATATGAGTTCAATATACCAACCTGAAACCAATGGTCAAACAAAGTGGGTAAACCAAGTTCTGGAAGAAATGCTCCACATGTACGACATTATCACAAATATCAATGGGAATATTGTCTACCTCTGGTAGATTTTACCTACAATAATGGATATCACTCCTCGCTAGGAATGGCATCTTTAGATGCCTTGTATGGGTGAAAGTGTAGAACACCATTATATTGGGACAACCTAGAGGATCGAGTTGTGATTGAGCCATAAATGGTCAGGGTAATGGAATATTATCTAAAATAAATTAGGCAAAGGCTTAAAGAAATTGAAGATAGGTAGAAGAGTTATGCAGATCTAAAAAGGACTCCAAGAGAGTATTCTATTGGAGATAAGGTGTTCTTAAGGGTTAAGACAAATAAAAGCGCTATAAAATCCATGAATTTGGATCCATATTTTGTGGGACCCTTTGAGATCATAGAAAATATTAGTATGGTTGCATATTGACTTGCATTACCACCTAATCTGTGCAAAATCCATGACACATTCCACATATCATTGTTTATGAAATACGTTGTTGACCCTATGCATGTGTGGGATGTTTCTAAATTATAGATAACAAATCTAGAGGCCATTGAAGTACTAACTATGAAGATTCTTAATTTTCATTCTAAATATCTATGGTATCGAACTCTCAAATAGTGTAAGGTCTAGTGGGACCAGTTCTCTAAGAAGAATTCCACTTGGGAGAAAGTGGAGGTTGTGCAAAAACATTTTTCCTTTTTCTTTAAAGCTCTATGATGTAATAATTTTTACTTTATGTTAAAAACAAAGGAAACTAGAAATGAGGATGATATTTATTTCTACTGTTGGAGGATGTCATGACCCTCCCTATCTGACTTTGGGACACAAAGAAAACAATGTACTAACCTATGGTGTGGTGATAATTAGTTTGAACAATTGAACCAACTATATGATGTTTAGTTAATTTAGAAGGGCATGTTATTGCTAACATATTGCGAAGTGTGTAAGATTAGGTAAACTCATAGGTGGAGAAGGTAGAAGAACCCACAAAAAATGAGGGTACCTAAGATCAGAGAAAATTATGATTAAGGTACTTAGAGGTAACATGGATAGATATCTTCATTTAGGCATGCATTTTCGAAAGGGATAATCATCACTGAATGATCACCTTTAGCCTTAGTTGATAGCCTAGTAGCTATCGTAAAATCTCTAGCTAAGATACGTGATCAAGTTGATGGAAATATTCCCTCTTTGTTGTTTTATAAATTTGTTTGCCCTCTACTGCATCATGGTTTGAATAGCATAATGTTAGAACTTCTATAGGAAAACAACTACAAAAATGTATGTAGATGTAGCAAGCAAATTGTCTTGTTGAAGTAGAGATAGAGCATCATTTTTATGAAGAAAAGCAAATTATATAGATATATATATATATATATATATGCAAAATGAAGATTCATTTTAAATAGTTAATGAATTTTTGATTAAATAATTATTGTTTTAATTGATCTTATTGGTAAACTTCATTTTATTTAATAAATGAGAGTTCATTTAAATTAATTAAAGGTGTTCATTCTAATGATAATGGAAAAAAGTCATTTAGAAGACTTTAATTAATTGAAACAAAAGAAAATCCATTTTTAAAGAAAAAAAAGATGTCTTTTATTTCAATGAAAGATCAATTATGAAATTTCTTAAATAAAGGAAATGTATTTTAATAATTGTAAATATCTAGTGAATTATATTTGTTTAAAAGGGTACCATGCCTTTTTTTTAAAAGAAATGGAATATTATAAAATATACAAATATCCCATTCCCCTATGAAACATAAGCTACAAAAATAATCTAGGGTGGTTTCTAGGTTTTCGAAGATGGAAATTATAGGAAGAAGCATTACTCACTACCAGAGAGAGGGATGAAGCATTGAAGGGAGAGAGGGCTCGAGGTAGGGCGGAGAGTTCGAGGAAGGACGGTGAATGGACCACCTGGAGCCAAGAGGCATGTAAGGTTCTAGAGAGGGAGGAGAAAGAAAGAAGGAGGACAATGGGACAAAGGATAAAGGAGGATGCAGACTAGAGACTAGTAAGGAAGAAAGAAACACACCACAAGCAAGGGAGAGAGAGAACCGAGATGCCACCAAGTTCCAGTCTACAAGAGGATTAAGGTTGGAATTTTTATGCTTTAACCTATTTAATTGCATGCATTGGTTTGGTGGAAATCAAACGGTTATGCTCCATGTAGCATGAGAGGTCTTCGGTAAGGGTTGAAACCCCCTGCATCTACGTTTTTAGAGCACTACAATGTGTGTGTTTTTAAGACCACCATGTTTTATAACTATTGGTGTTTCAATTCAAGTTACCTGTGTTTTTAAGAGTGCTATGTTTTAGAACTATTGGTGTTTTAATGAAAGTTGCTAGTATATTTAAGAGCACCATGTCTTAGAACCTGTTGGTGTTTCAATGAAAGTTGCCTGTGTTTTTAACAGAGTCATGTCTTAGAACCTATTTGTGTTTCAATGAAATATGCTTGTGTTTTTAAGAGTGTCATGTATTAGAACATGTTGGTGTTTCAAGGAAAGTTTGCCCATGTTTTTAAGAGTGCCATGTTTATATACCTGTTGGTGTTTCAATGAAAATATTGCCTATGTTTTTAAGAGCACCATGTTTATAGAACCTATTGGTGTGTTAAAAAGTCATGTGTGTGTCTTGAGGATACAATTAATTTGTAGAATGGGGTAAAGTTTCCAAGATCCTGAAAGTGTAGAGGGTGCTACGTTTAAATAAACCCCGTAAGAACTTGAAATTAGTGTAAGTTTGAGAGCGGGGGTGTGTCTAAAGAACACTATGGAAATTTTAATGCACTGTGTACCAAATTTCCATCTTCAAAGGGAAATAGAGCACCCTATTTGAAAATGTATGTTATACTAGAAAAATTGTCAGTGTTTCAAGAGGAATCGTCACGATTGAGAGTTCTACCATTAGGGTAAATCAATCGTAAGGTTTAATATATGGCTATGTGTAGATATAACTATTTAACATAACTCCACCTGCGTGTGTGGGGAACTCTCATGTACATGAGTTCAGTCCCACTGGGGATAGTTAGTGGTGACAATGGTGAAAGCCTAGCGCTATTTCTACTCTGTCTTACCTCATAGAACTCTCGACTTAGCAATCTCTTACTCATTCTGTAGAGGTAATTAGTATCCACCATGAAGGGCGTTAACCTTTGGTGATAATATTTGTATTGGAAAGGTCCTATGAGATTTAAATTAAACAAATATCATTTATTTATATGGAGGGATTTAAATTAAATATAGACCTTTGATTTATATGGAATACATTGAAGGATTTAATTAAATAGAGAACCTTTGATTTACGTGGATACATTAAAGGATTTAAATTAAATATAGACCTTTGATTTATGTGGAATACATTGAAGGATTTAATTAAATAGATAACCTTTGATTTATGTGGAATACATTGAAGGATTTAAATTAAATATAGACCTTTGATTTATGTGGAATACATTGAAGTATTTAATTAATTAGAGAACCTTTGATTTATGTGGAATACATTGAAGGATTTAGTTAAATATAGACCTTTGATTTATGTGGAATACATTGAAGGATTTAATTAAATAGATAACATTTGATTTATGTGGAATACATTGAAGGATTTAATTAAATAGAGAACATTTGATTTATGTGGAATATATTGAAGGATTTAATTCAATATAGACCTTTGATTTATGCGGAATACATTGGAGGATTTAATTAAATAAATAACCTTTGATTTATGCGAAATATATTGAAGGATTTAAATTAAATATAGACCTTTGATTTATGTGGAATACATTGAAGGATTTAATTAAATTGAGAACCTTTGATATATGTGGAATACATTGAAGGATTTAGTTAAATAGAGACCTTTGATTTATATGGAATACATTGAAGGATTTAATTAAATAAATAACCTTTGATTTATGTGGAATACATTGAAGGATTTAATTAAATAGAGAACCTTTGATTTATGTGGAATATATTGAAGGATTTAATTAAATATAGACCTTTGATTTATGTGGAATACATTGGAGGATTTAATTAAATAGATAACCTTTGATTTATGCAAAATATATTGAAGGATTTAAATTAAATATAGACCTTTGATTTATGTGGAATACATTGAAGGATTTAATTAAATATAGATGTTTGATTTATGTGGAATACATTGGAGGATTTAGTTAAATAGAGAACCTTTGATTTATGTGGAATATATTGAAGGATTTTAATTATATATAGACCTTTGATTTATGTGGAATACGTTGAAGGAATTAATTAAATATAGATCTTTGACTTATGTGGAATACATTAAAGGATTTCATTAAAAGGAAAATATTTGAGTTATGATTAATTATATTAGGGTTTTTAACTAAAAGGAGAACCTTTGATTTATGATTAAATATATTAGGGTTTTTAATTAAAACGAGAACCTTTTATTAATGTTGATTATCTTAATGTTTTTAAGTGGCTATGTTAACTACAACAACTTACAATCATGGTGACACCTTTAATAAGATTTCTTTGTCGAATAGTTCAAACATTGAGACTTTGGAGATCTGCTAGGGTTTAATGAGGAAAAACTACTTTTATAGGGTTTGATGAAGAAATAGCCTCTACGGGAATGGCAAAAACTTTTGGAGGAGGTGTAAAAAATTGGAGGAATGTCGTGATGGCATCGGGTCCGGCACAAAGAGTGCATGCTCGTGATATTTTTTCATCTGAAAATGACTAGAAGGAACAAGATTTTCTAGTGCATGTTAGGAACCGCTTGTTAAAGAACAATGGATGTTTGGAACGATGTGAAGCCAAGCCAATTCTAGTGGTTCAACCAAACTCGATGGTGGAAGATGTGGAGTATCTAACAAAACATGCCATTATTGGTAAATTTTTGGGCATCCAAATTTCTCTCCCCTTTGTGGAGGCTTGGGTTAGGAAGACTTGGAATCCTGAGGGTGATGTGGAGGTGATGCTAAGTGCGAACAACTATTTTATGGTGGTTTTATCTTGTATTGCATATCATAATAAAGCATTTGAAGGGGATAATTATTTCTATAACCAAGTGGGACTCTTTCTTAAACCCTAGCATGTGGATTTCAACCCATTAGAGGAGGGGTCATCGTAGGTACTAGTATGGGTGCGTCTTCCATGGCTCCTGTTGGAATTCTGTAGAACTGATATCTTGCATAAGATTGCCCTTCTGCTTGGGAAGTCGGTTGGACCATCACAACAGACAATGGATAAAAAGGTAATATCTATTGATCGTATTTATTTTGAAATTGACTTAAATAATCCTATTCCAGATTCTATTGAAATACAATTTGGATCAACTACATGGGTTCAAAAACTTGACTATGAAGCTCTTCCATTTCGTTGTCAAATTTACCATGAATATGGCCACCTGCAAAGAAAATGCCCTAAGTTTGTCTCGCATGTGGCTTCAAATCCTAGGCCCTCTCGGTATGGATAAAGGAAAAGCCTTGATAAAGGAAGGGAAACGAGGATAAGGAAGGTTTTGTTTCGATAAAATCTTGAAATAGAGGATGAAGGGCAAACAAAGACCTTAAGGATAGCCAACAAGATGCTCTACTCAACCATTTTGAAATATTGTATGATCTTGATCAGTGCATGGAGATACCTAAAATGTTGCTACCTGATGTAAATATAACAAGGCCAAATTAGATGTCTCTTCTTGAGGGAGAACATAAAGAATCAGATCTAAGGGGTTTAAATGAAGAAAAAAGGGCTTTGGATCTGAGTATAGGGGACATGTTTGGGTCTAGCCCTATAAGGGAAACTATTTTGGAAAGTGGTACAGATTTAGTTATGCCCTATCCTACTTAGGAACTGATGTAGTCATCCTTGGACTTCAAAACTCCTATGGTGTTGGGATTGCAGCAAAAAATAATTAAAAAAAAATCAGATAAGAATATGAAGGTGGGTCGAAAGAAGGACCAGGATAAAATTAAGTTAATGGGGGAGACTTTGGTGGAGTCAGGCTTGGTGAGAACATTTGACTCCCATTTTTATAACCCCCAAAAAATATTATCCTCTCATGGAATGTAAGGGGGTTGAATAGCATCCCTAGATAAAAAGATGTTTATGATTTGGTTCGTGTGAATTCTTCGTATGTGGTGTTTATTCAGGAGACTAAATTGGGTATTGATAGTATGTTCAATATTTCTCCCAAGTTGTGGATAAGGGGGCAATTCCAGTGTATTGATGCATGTGGATATGCTAGTTGCATCGCTTGTTTATGGGATCCAGTTAAGATATCCCCTCTTACTTGGATTTCCAGTGGATGGTCTATTTCAATGGTCGGGCATGATAATGAATCTGGTGAAATCATCCTACTTAAAAATGTGTATCTTCTTGTTGATTATAATTGTAAAGTGAATTTGTGGAAGAAAATTTGCTTTGTGAGAAGTTTGGTTTCCCTGTACCCATAGATTTTGGCTGGAGACTTCAACTCTATCACTTATCTAGAGGAGAAACGTGGTGGGGTGGACCATTTTGAGCCTTTTTCTTTTATCTTTAGTGCTCATATCCAGGCCCTAAACATGGTTGACATCAAGCCAGATAATGGGATATTTAATTGGCACAATAGGAGGTGTGGGGAAGCTTCCATATCAGAGAGACTAGATAGGTTTTTGATATCCAGTTATTGGATGGGTAATAACAGAGGTGCTAGTTCTGTGATTCTTGAGGGTAGGGTATCTGATCATTGGCCTATCAAACTCTCTAATTTTGAGTTAGGGCTAAAAAAGAATCCATCATTTAAGTTTCAACTTATGTGGCTTCGTGATCCTAAGCTTCATGATTTCATGCGAGGCTAGTGGACCACTGGAAAACCTCCTCATGGCACAACTATGTATTCCTTTATTAAGCGACTATAATTTGTAAAACATAAATTGAAAAGATGGAATAGACTAAATTTTGGGAACATTTCTTTGGCTAGGTTGGCAGATCTTAGGATTATGGAGGAAGCTTCAAGGAAGATTAGAGATTAGGGATTCATGAAGGAGCTTCTTGTTAAGGAATCTGAGGCTGCGAAAGACCTTATTGAATGGGAACTGAGGGAAGAAATTTTTTGGAAACAAAAAACTCGAGTAGATTTGCTTTAGGAAGGGGATAGGAACACAACCTTCTTTTATTACCTCTCTTGTGAATTCTTAGGGTGCCCTTCTCTCTTATTTTAGGGATATTTCAGAAGAGACTAAGAGGTATTTTTCCTCTCTCTTCAAGGAGGACTCCCTATTATATGATGATAATGAAAATCTTATACTAAACTGTATTCTAGTGATTGTTTCTAGAGATATGAATGAGCACTTGATGGGTCCAATTTCCCTTGAGGAGTTGGAAAATGTTGTATTCAATATGAAAAAGGAAAATCCCCAAGCCCATATGGATTCTCGATTGAGTTTTATTAGGATTTTTGGAATTTAATCAAATTTGATCTTTTAGAGGTGGTCCATGAGTCCCAAAATAAAAAATAGATGCTAAGGGCCCTAAATGCTACCTTTGTGGTACTTATACCCAAAAAGAGGAGCAAATTCCTTGGATATGTTCAGGCCTATTGCTCTCTACAATGTTGTGTATAAGATCATCACAAAAATTATTGCTGAGAGGCTAAAGATATGGTTGAGCAAAATCATCTCTGAGGAGCAAGGAGGGTTTTTTGTTGGCCGAAAAATCTTGGATGGGGTTGTTATTGCTACAAAATCTATTCAATCGATGGAAAATTCTAAGGAGAAAACTATACTTATTAGGTTGGACATGGCCAAAGCCTATGATCGGGTTAGATGGTCCTTTCTTCAAAACATTCTTGCTAATTTTGGATTTGAGGAGGAATGGATTAGATGGGTGATGAGCTATGTTTCTTCTTCCTCATTCTTTGTTCTTGTTAATAATGAGCCATCAGAGCTATTTGAGGCCTCAAGGAGATTGAGGCAAGGAGATCCTTTATCTCCTTATTTGTTTATCATTATTGCGGAAGGGTTGGAAATATTGCTTAGTTCTCAAGTCATGCAGGGTCTCATTCAGGGGTGGAAGTGGGATAGTAGTTTTCCACCTCTTTCCCACCTTCAATTTGTTGATGATAATAATTTTTTTGGAGTTTCCACTATTAGGGAAGCTAGAAATATTAGATAGTATCTTGACATATATCTTGGTGCTTCTGAATATTTGATTAATGAGGACAAGTCTTCTATTTTTTTCTTCAACACCCCTCCTCTTATTCAATCCAGGATTGCTCGCATTCTAAGATTCCAGGTTGGGACTCCCCTATTCATTTATCTTGGTATTCCAATTTCATCTCACCCTCTACCTAGATCTTCTTGGCAGTATATTCTTGATAATTTTAGAAGGAATGTGAATCACTGGAATTTTAGATGGCTATCCACTGCAGGTAGAGTCTTGCTTTTAAAATATTTTGTTCAAGATTTACCCATTTATATATGTTTTGTATAAATAACACCCTCTCACTTCATCAAGGACATGGATGCTTTGTCAAGACAATTTTTATGGTCTATAAAAATTGATCAATCTAAATGAAATTTGGTTAGGTGGGATTCTATATGTAGGCCAGTGCAAGAGGGAGGCCTTGGGTTGCAATAGACAACTTTTTTTGGGTAGGCTTTGGTTGCAAAAAATTATTGGAGATGGTGTACCTCTCAAGATCATATTTGGGCTAAAATATTATCTTTTAAATACATGAGAGGCATTTTTGAGGTTGAAATCCCTAGAGTCAGCTTGGTTGGGAAAGGTTCAGTTATCTAGGACACTCTAAAAAGAGGAGCTAATTTAATCAAGCAGGGTTTGTTATGGATTTGCAATAAGGGATCAAATGCTCTTTTTTGGGAGGATTCTTGGGATGGCCACCCTCCTATATTTAATTAATATCCTAGGTTACGTTCCCTAAGCATTTTTTATTGGAAGTAGGTTGGTCTCATGTGGAGGACTTTAAAAAAATCATCTTTTGAAAATATGGAGATGTACAGGTGGAAAAATCTGCAAGAATGGCCCCAGGGGGGACTGGCCAAGGACAAAGAGTTGCTTGTTATTATTCTTATGGGGAGGACTTGTTCTTCATTGAGGGGTAAAGATATTCTGGCTTGGAAACCTGATCCTAAGGGAACCTACTCGGTAGCCTATGGTTATTAGGTTCTTGATAAGCAAAAGTATGGGAGTCTTCCTGTCACTTGGTGGAAAAAGGTGTGGAACAATTTTTCTTGGCCAAAATGTAACTTCTTTCTCTGGTTGGTAGCTCATAATAAATGCCTCACTTGGGATAATGTGAGGAAGAGGGGATTTTAGGGTCCCTCTTTTTATGTCCTTTGCAGTAAGAATGAGGATGACTCTTCTCATTTATTTTTTCAATGCTCCTTTTCCAGAGACATTTGGCACCATTGGTGGAGCACCTAGAACCATCCATGTTTTCATGTGTTGTCCCTGGTGGGGTTTTGTAGTAGTCTGGGTAGACCTCTAGCCAAGGCCCCCTTCCTTAGGATGGCTTGGAATTTGGGCCCTTCTTGGATTATCTAGAAAATTTAGCTTGAATATAACTGATGCATATTTTAGGGTAGTTATTTGGTTGTTCAATAGGTCTAGCAAAGGATCCTATATATGGTTCAGGAAACCATCCATAGTAAATGTGATGTGGACCCTCTTTTGGATTCTAGTGAGGAGAAGGTACATCAAGCCCTTGGTATCTTTGGGTATGGTGTGAACTCTTCTAGCCCTAGTAGGGTTACTCAGCTCAGGAAGAAGGTTAGGAGAGATGGTAGGTGGAGGCCACCCCCTAGAGGAGTTTTAAAAATTAATACTAATGGATCGTCCAGGGGTAATTGTAGACATGCTGACATTGGCAATGTTGGGAGAGATTCTACTGGTGGTGTCCGTATTTTATTTTCCATTTATAAAGGTGTCCACTCCAATAATTTTATGGAAGCTCTTGCAATTCTTTAGGCCTTGTAGAAGGGGTTTTATCTTGGACGACATAGTATTATCTGCGAGTCTGACTGTCAAATTATGGTTAGTATTTTAAAAAGTAAAAGGGTGGAGGAAGTTAATTGGTATTTGGCCTCTGTAGTAATTCATATTCTTAGAATGAGTTAAGAGTTCAAATTTATATCCTTTGTGCACATTCCAAGGGAATGGAATGTGGTTTCTGATTTCCTAGACAAAAGGGCTTATGAGCTACTGGATCCTTGGAGTATCGATAATTGGGAGAGTCTCCCGTATGGGGACTCTCAATGCTTGTGGGAGTTTATCCACAAGGATGTACATATTTAATGTGGTTTATTCTTATTGTCTTTTCTGGGTGTCATTCTAGTCTAGTTTTTTTAGCCTGTTTGGTTGTTTATTTGAGTCCTGGTTGGAATCTTAGTTGCAATCTGTAATCCATACTTTTTATCAATAAATGTTTACCCCTTTATTAAAAAAAAATGTTTATAATATTAGGGGATTTTTAATTAAAAAGGATGTAGATTTATTCTTTGAATTAAATTTATGGGGTTTTGATTTAGGGAATGAAAGGAATAGAATTTTTTAGAGGATAAATGTATGGGACTTTAATTCTTTAATACATGAATGGATTTGATTAAAGTTAGACCCTAATCTAAGTAGTACATGGTGTATGACTCTCTAAGGGAACTTGAGAGGTGAAAATAAAAGTAAAGGGTATTTTATAATATCCATAACGCATTATATGGTTAGAAACTTAATTGAATTTTGTATAGTTGCAATTTGGCTTGGTAAATGAATAGATGCATTTAGAGGTATGGCTATCCTAAACCATGAGTATCTTGATCCCCTACTACCCTCAAAGAATAAATGGGAAGCAAGGAGAATAAATGAATTTAAAGGAAGCAAAGAATAGGTAATTGTACTTTATGTTGCTTCACTTATGCTCAAATAGATTATAATTATGGGGAGATATCCCCAATGCAGTTACTATAATATTATTTAATGTAAGAAGAATTTACCATGCTAATTCTAATGCATTAATTATTTATTGGTCTAGAGAAGATACTTTTACTCTATTTTTTGTATTTGATTATATTATGTAGTTGATTCTCTTTTAGTGTTAATCTTATTTTATATCTGGTTACTTGGTGATTGCTTTCTGATATTGTAATATCTAGATATTTTGTTGTTTGACTACTGAATGATAAAAATCTAAGTGTAGAGTTCTAGGGTGAACTTAGAGGTGACCTAAGGGAATTAAGAACCCCTTAGGGTGAACATAGGTAACCTAAGAGAATTGGTAACCCCATTAGGATGAACATAGGAAACCTAATGGAATTGACATCCTCTTGGGGAGATAAAGGACTAAGTGGTGAAGAGATTACATATGACTTAAGATAGCTCATCGTAGAGATAGGATATATAGCTTAACTTGTAATACTCATATCATGCCTACACATAATGATTTTTGTAGGGTATGGATATGTGTGTATACCTTCTATGGACTGAGGGTGATAGGTCTAAGTCATCAAGAATGATGGGATATATGGGCTTACCTGTAGTGACACATGAGACACGTACACATATAGACATGTGATAGGGTTTTTCATGAGATGTAATTTCTAAGAAAAATTAGGGGATTGAAACTTTAGGTAAATTCTAGTTGGGTTAGTGGTTCGTAAAGCGTTCATGTATCCCTCTCCTTAGTAAAAAAAAAACTCTTTCTATTTTTGTATTTTTTGTTTGTGTGTTTTTGGGTCGTTACATCGATATACAAAATGATAAGACAAGTGATAAATATGTGTCAACAAATATTATAATAAATATGTGGTAGTGATATTTTAGGAAGAATAAAAGGGAACAAAAAAAAATTAATAAAACTTTTCTTAAAGAGTATCCACGATGGTGTAAACGAGAAACCTAGTATATGATATGTACACCCAAAATGGTGTCATGTACCACTAATTTTTAAACCATCTCTTGAAAGTGTAGATGTTCTCGAGGGTTGAAAATAAAGGTTTTAAAGATGATGGTGAATTGAAAATATATTATGTGGATGCCTTCATTTGAATAAACATAAAGAGATGACTACACAAGCCTCATCAATGACTAGGTACACATGCACACAAATGCAAATAGACTAGGATGTGGACCAATTTAATTGGGCATAAAATGTAGGCATCGATGATGAACACCACGTGGATAAAACATAACATATATGACAAATCAAAACACAAGTAAGAAGATGACGTGCACTAGTGACATGCTAGAGGAAAAAATACCATATGCCATGGACATGATAAAAAGTTAAAATATTATTTTTTAGCCATTGTGGTGATTGAAAGATATTATAAAACTTGGTGATAAAATTCCACCCTTGCCATGTAAGGTGGTGGGAAAATTTTATGCCAAAGGAAAAATTGACCATCCTAAAACCGATGTTAATGAATGACAAGTGGACCCTTCCACAAATCGTGGAATATATCATGGATGGACAATGTCAACCGTTGATTATATATTGAATGGAAGGTTGGGATGAAAGGAAGGAAACCCTTGATAAATCTATAAGGTTCACCATGATAGCTGTGGATGGAGACAAACACTGACACATGGTCTTTACCAACCAATCACATGATAGTGACATGGATATAAGGCCTAAAAAAATGATTAAACCAAAATTGATGGATGTGATTCACCAAGCCATGATATTTTTATTTTTCATCGATTAAGGTCAAGAAATTGCTACCATAGATCAAGGTTAAGTAGTCACTATCACTGGATAAGGTTAAATATACGGTTTATATCCTTTACATAGCTAAAAATCCATGCAAAGGAAAATAAATTCTAAAAATTATCTTTCCTTCTATAGAAGGCCGTGTAAAACCATCAAAAATTCTAAACAAATTAAAATAGAATTGAAACGCTATCGGATTTACCAGTGAAGCAAGATCAAAACCTCATAATTATGAGAGGAAACATGCATGAAAATAATATTTTGAGAATGTTGTAGGGTGACAAAAATTCAGCAAGGTGAAAGGTAAAAGTGATAGGTAACTTTTAAACTATTTCAATTTTTTTTTAATCATAGAAGACTAGATATTTTAAACATCTTAATTATTCTGCTACATATAAAATTAATGAATATTTTCTAGTAGTTACACAGAAGGATAGGTTAAAATTAAACTATTTCTTCTTATAAAAGAACCTATTGCAAAAATATGGAATTGCTCCTAAATCTTACGTTTTTGCATAATATTTTATGGAAATAATAAAATTTTCTATATTAAAAATGTAATATTTTTTTGTGTGTGATTGAAATAACTTTTGCAGGTCTCTTAGCTACTAAAATCAAATTTTAAAATTTTGTTACTAGAATTTATGTCTACCCTTTACCCTAAACCATACCCCATTCTATGTTTCATAAAAGAAGTGAGTCCCCATATATCAAAACACATAATCCTCATGATTCTATAAAAGATTTATTCCAAAGATCTAGGTGGTGGGATACCCTCATGAAGTTCAGAGGGCACGACAAGGGGGTTGCCAGATAATTTATTATGAACTTTAACCCTACAAAGATGACCACTCAAGTCGAAGATATTCAGTTTGAACTAAACCCAAGTGTTATTTATGAAGTTCTAGGTTTACCAAAAGTAGGGCTGCCTTATTAAAAGAATCCCTATAAGAGTGTCACCTAATTGGTAGCAAAATTAGGTGAAAAATGCACTATCATTCGTGTAAGGAGGGATGGATTAAGGGTATCACTACTTCTTCACTTCCTCTTATGTGGAAAGAAGACACAATCCTAATTATTAAGTTATTCACTTTAGAGTACAGAATGTCTACCTATGTAGCCTACCATATTTGAATACTGATAAACTTGAAATTCTTAGAAAACAATGATTGTGTCATCATCCTACAGTATTTTCTATTTCAATCTCTAAAATGTACTATTATTCATGTTCAGCCTAAAAACTCTCATGAAAAACCTAAAATTCATTTAATTGCACACCATGGCCTTATCAAATTAATAGTATTAAAAAAAGCACATGAAGTAAAAGTACCCTGGAACAGAATGGTCAAAGAGTCTAACCTACCTGAATATTCTAAGTCTACTGGAAATTAGTTTGAAGAAGAAAGTCCATTTGTGGAGGATCATAAGTAAGAAAGCCAGGAGGAGGATCCTAAGATCCCAAAACATAAACGTCGACCCACAAAAGCTACTAAGCCAACCCGTCATATGCAAAAAAATTAATGTCAAAAACACACTCCTAAGACTCATGAGAAAGGAGATATGTCAGGGCATGAATATAACTTACCCACACCTAAACCAGCTACTAAAACTTTATCACACCTTCAAGCACAAAATATTATATTACAAATAAAAATTGTTAGGTTGAGGGAGGATTTTGCAGAGCACAGTTAACTGGTCCAATGAAACCTTGCCCTCTAGCTAGACAAGATCAAAAAGAAAATAGTGGATTAGATGATGAAACCTATTGAACCTGTCAACAAAATACCACATGTCGATGCTTCTCCCAATAAAATTTCAACAACTAGTAGAAAGCACAAAAATTATGTTAAATTATGTAATATGAGCTACAACAAACCGTTTGACTTTTCTAGGATCCTTGAAGAAGAAACATCCCAACCACTTGCCATTCTAACACAACATAATCAACTAAAAATATCAGATCCTTCCACCAAGATAGGAACTGCACCAAGGATTTTGGACCTAAATATCAGGATGCCTCTATAAGTTAATCCAATCATTGATAACATAGTTTCATCAGTTGAGAAAACTCTGCCTTCTCAAATGCAATATATAGTTCAGGGAGAGGATTCCTTCAAGGTTGAATATATCAAAACAATCATTGTCAAAATAATGATCAATTAATAGAAGGCCAAAGAGCAGGTACATAAGGTGAAACATGAAAGGAAATTACTACCAACAAGACCTCCATCATCAAGAATTTCCACCCGATGGTCACAAGTCGGATGAACTGATAAACTATTTAAATATTTCCATGATTTTTAGACTTAATAAGTTGATATTTATATATTGATATTTCTATAAAATATTTGAATGTTTTGAATATCTTATACCTATAGATTTGGTCTCTATGTGACATATATATCTTACAGGATGAAATTATAGATAGTTTTATCCATTTGAATTTATTTATGTATACAGTGCTTGATGTTCTATGAATACTGCAAAAAAATTCATTTTCTGTAGATGTTTTAATGATTAGAGACAACTAAAAATAGTTTATTTTTCTACATATGTTTTAACAATTAGAGACTATTAAAATTATTATACTGTTATAGGAAAATTTTTATCAAACAACTGCAAATATTAGTATTTTCAAATATGTTTGGTAGATTCTGTAACATTTGTGTTGTCATGAAAATAATCTTTAAAAATCTGAAATATTATGCTTTCAACTGCAAAAAATTGATTGGAACCTATGTGTTGTATGGCCATATATTATCTTTTATTTTTACTTCTAAAAATGTCTAGTTCTTCTTCTTTTCAGTACTACTACCACTAATTTTTTAGAAACAAGATCTAATAGATTTATTTGATTACTTCTTAAAATAATTCTATTTTCTTGTCTTATGCAATTGTGGATTTCTAGATAATTACGTAAAATTTCTTAAATATTTTAATTTACGGTACATTATTTGAAACATGTGTGATATTTGTGATATTTTGTTGAAACTTCATTTTCTTCACATGCATGCATGAGGACATGCATATCTCTCAATTTAGGGAAAATTATGAGTAATTATTTGGTATATATTTTCTGTAGTAAACTATTTTATTTCTATATTTAAATTATGGTTATAATTTATTTTAAGTTAGTTTTGCTTATTTCTATGATTTATCAGTTAAAAATATGGATGCATTTAATATGAAAAATGTGTGCATTTCATGTAAAATACATCCAAGTTGTAAGTGATTATATAGTAAAATGATAGAATATTTACCAGTGTATGATGCATCAGTACAAGCTTAAAATTACACCTCATATGTGAAAATATGAATACAAGGATAATAGATTAATAAAGCTCTAGTTAGGGTGATAGAACAGTGGCTGAAGATTGTTACAGAATATGGTAGCTAAAGTATGTTACGAAATATAGTTACTAAAGTATGTTGCAGAAGATAGCTACTAAAGACTATTACCAAAGAGAACTTTTACCAACAATTATCAAAGAGAGTTAACCAAGTTAGTTGAAGGATTTTGCATGCCACATCAGTGGCATCATGACACTCTTACATGGTAAAAAAGGATTACAATCAACTTAGTTAGTTGACTTGTTACATATTCTTCAGGAGGACATTATAATTAACAAATTTGTTGTAAAGATATTCTATAAATTCATCGAAATAGAATATTGTTAGGTTAATTAGATTATGATGTAATATTGTTATGTCCTTCCCATTATTTAAGGGGCATATAGTTATGTGTTATATCTTGCGAAATGTCTAAGTATTTTTTTGTTATGTTAGTTCATAAAGTGCCACTTGGACCACTTAAGTTGTTTACTGATTCCAAGAAGAATTAGAAAAATTGTTAGTTTATATTATTTTTGTTAAGTGCATAGTTGTCGCATTATCAAGTCCACAACTCCACATGGCAAAATATGTGGAAGAATATTACTTATAATTGTCCAAGTCACAATATATATTACATAGAAATACCTTTGAAAAGAACTAATATTCAATATTCTAATGAGATTATGTATGATGCAGAAATAATTTTGAAACGACTTTATACAATTTTTGAAGAAATGCACCAACATGTACATTTGAATTTTCAACAATAAAAGCAACACTTTACTTTTCACATATGGTAACTGTATCATTTGTATTTAATGCTTGATTTGTTTTATGTAGTTGTAATCATAATTTTCCTGCATACATCAAATAGAATAATGTTAGTAGTAGTTATGCATCTTAGTTATTGAGATAAAGTAGTTTAGGGGAGAAAGACTCACATTATCATCTAGGAGTTAGGGCTCACTCCTACAGTTAGTGCCTAATATCTCACCCCTAAAATGGGATAGAAATATTTAATTAACCTTAGAATATAAAATTAATTAAATTGCATTTTCATAAAACATAAAGTTAAAATAGATAATTAAAACTAGTTGCACAAGGATCCTCATCACTAGATAAACTCATCAGTAGGTAAATACCATTAGTTACCCTCATAACTAGATCAACTCACCAATAGATAAAATAATCAATAGGTAATTATCATATTTATTGCATAAATTATAAATTACATTTTATTTTCATTGCTGGACAATTTAATCTTTGTTCACTACAATCATTATTTTTCTACAAAACCTGAAACTAAAAGAGATTTGAATTAATCTTAGAATTGATCCCTACGGTACAATATACACTGGATTCCTACTCTTTAAATATAATGTTGATTACCCCAAATTAATAAAATTAAATGTAAGTTATTATAGTCGATCAAGTGAGTTCTACCCACCTTTCTTGAAAATAAACAAGGGCTTTATGAGCCTTTAACCAATCCATTCCAAGGATAATATCAAGTTAATGTAAAAGGGTTACATATAGATGCCAATATATTCTACCACCAGGGATATATATGTATGCATCAAATAGACATTGGATATTAGGAAAGGTTTATCCTAAACCATACTAAAACTTCCATCTATTTTCCAAAAATCTGGGTCTTATCATAATATCCCAAACTAAATTTAAAGAAATAAAACTATATTTTGCACCACTATCAACCAAAATATTTATATTTTTATCAAATAGCTTACCTTTTAGAAGTAATGATATAGCTTGTCCATCTACGTTGGTATTTTTATAGCATATATTCAATGAGGTTGTTCATTAGAGGCTTGCTTCTAATTGGCTCTTTGAGGACACTTGTTTGCATAATGTGGTCCTACACATACAAAACATCCTAAATTAGGATCCTTAGTTTTTGAATTGATTTATGCATCCCTATTCCCTGGTGTAGCTTTAATATTTGTATTTTAAAATGTAGGTTTTCACTATTATTTCTTAAGTGTCCTCTCGTATTCCTATCTAAATAAGTCTTGACATTATTTTTATTTTCCATTTTAGGCATTTTCTTATCATCCCCATTTAATATTTTTATTTTGATCCTCTATTATAAAGCCATGAATATTTATTTTCTTAATCTCACCCTCTTTTTTAGTCATTTATTGATAATTAAAGTAAGCCTTTTTCATTTTTTGGTTTGTTTGTTTTTATCATGCTAGATCATAAGACTTTTGCAATTTTTTTGGATTGAGTACATTTATGATGGTTTTGAATTTGGGATAAACCCCTAACATGAATTTATGTATCTTTAGTTCTTCATTGTTTTCATATTTTAAAATATACTTGAGAAATTTTTTGACAGTCATAGATTCCTGTTGTAGAGCAGAAAAATATTCAATTTTTTCCATATAGAACTACTTAGAAATATTTGTTTAAAGTCTTCTATAAACTTATCCAATTTTGAATCAAAAACTTTAATTTTTTTTCTTTTACTATAAGTATTCTACCACTTCTAAACCTTTGTCAACTAAGTGTATGGTAGCCCAAGTTGTCTAGGATTCAGAATAGATCCTTCATAGAAAATAAATCCTTCATAGAAAAATAGATCTCTATCTCACTTAATCATCTCTTTGTCTATTCACTATTTCAATTTTGAAATTTTTACTTTTTTATATCATATACCAATTCTACCATGACTCGAGACTTACCAAATTATACTTGCCTACTCGGGATCCTCTCAAGACTCATCTCAAGCCTAGTTTCAAGACTTTTATTTTTAACTTGTTTTGTTAGAGTTTCTATCATATTTTATTATTTATTCATTATTTCTCATTGTTGTTCTATTTTTTCCTGTTGTTGCCTCATTTGTTATTGCATCTATTAAACCAATGTGGCTAGGATTTCTTCCTCGTCAACTTGTTCATATATTTCATTTAATAGTATTTCCTTTCATGAATGAGTGGGAGGTTATTTATGACTAGATGCTATAGATTTATTAGAGGATCCACCTCAAAGAATTAGAGTCATTTTATCTTAGTGTAAAAGAGCTATATCAATTTTTTTTATTGAGTAAACACTTCGTATACATATACATATCTGCCATGGGGGTTGAACCCAGGTCACATCACCGATAATGCAAGTGGCATCCTTGTCAGTAGATCTATATAAATTTTAAGAGTTATAGTTTATCTATAATATTTATAGGACCCTATATCCTTGGAATCTTAAAACTTAGGCTCTGATTCCAAATGTGATAACCCAAACAAATACACACTAGTTATAACTATCAAACACACTTGAAGGCTTGACAACCAAGGATGATGGTTTCATAGGGTAATATTTTTTAATTTTAGAGTTTATTTTTGCACCCATTTGTAATTAGTACATGGTATTAGGTACCACTTTTATGAATTTGACCACTATAGTTAACCTACCAAGTGGATGGGACTGGTCGGGTCCCATAGAAGATGGCCTTAGTGATCCTACCATCTCACTCATTTTCTCTGGTGAATCTAGAATCACAACATGGGTTATCCTCTACAGTCATAACACCTAGATAGTGGATGCATAACTCCCACATATATTTCCCTTCATCGAGCAATCCTATCTTGAAGTTATGGTTCTCCTATCAAGACTTCTTATTTGACAATCTCATTTAAGGACCACCACTATACTGCTTATACAACGACCTAGAGGATTCATCCCATACCACACCACATCACTTGTTTTGACTTGTTTTATCAAAAAAATGCCATTCTAAAATCTTCATTGGTTACATACACGTAATCCAATGGTATTGGGTATCTTGTTTTTTTATTCATCCTCTCTGATATTTTTAGTATGGTTAAGCTATGGTTAATCTATTTCATGGTTTAGCCAAAGTGTCTCCCTAAGCCATAAAATTCTTTTAAATAATCTTAATTAAACCTTCCCCTAAGATAAATCTTATTATACTAATATTTACTCTTTCTTTCTTTAAGATAAAGACATAATAATAATATCATTTAACTAAAATATGAAGTTGTTTCTTTTTCTATTCATCATTTTTTTTCTAGTAAAGCATATCCAAAGAATAGTAAAGCATGATAATTTAAAATATATGATCATTAAATACAAATAGTAGTATCATGAAATATGTTTTTGAAGGGTTATTATAGGCTCCTCTTACCAAGCCACCAATGCCCATCAACCTGTGTATCATGCACTTGGATACTAATGCTATCAAATCTTACTTAAACCTAGTTTTCTACATTTATTCCCTCTCAACGTTCTACCCCGCTCCATTCCTATAATCCAAAAATAACCTACATATTTATATGCTTAGTACACCATAAATATTATCATTAATCCCCTATTTGAATCCACATGGATTACCATGGACCAAAACCATCCATCTTCCTCCAATCAACATCTCTCCATACCATCTACCCATACCATCATCTGCTCCAACCCACTTTATAAAGCACGTGTCAATGGTTTTTTGTAAATTTTGATATCGATTTCCCCTGCATCATTATCTCCTATTGAGCATATGTAATATATCATCCCTTGCTCAATCATGATACCTTTCATCATGTATCCTCTATCAATATCCATCGATGTTGCCACCACACATAATGCTCAATATTTTGCATATTATTCGACTATTCCATATACATTCATAATAACCATCTAGCAAGACCTACAACACGTGAAGCAAATACTTACTGATAGTATTAATCAAGATATCCATCCCATATCACAACCCAAATCATAGGTGGTAGACTTTTATTACCCCCCAATATTGACATAAAATACCTTCTTCATATATGATATGTCATGGGAATTGCACCCACCCACCATCACCATATCTATACCACCACTTTAAAACATATATGTTGTTGTATCAAAATAATATACCACAATTCTTCCATCCCCTAATTAGCAACTTTAACCTTACCAACAACCATCATTTCATAATCAATACCAACAAAACATCATGCATCATCAAATTCCAACCAACATCAACCCACTCACCAATCAAAACCTAATTTCATCCACCCAACTCATCACACAGCAAACACATACATTCTATTGCAAATCATAAATTTATATTTTCAACCACCATTGGGTGACCTAAAATTTCATTTTTTATGAAATCAAATTGATATTTTGGCCATGCAGACACCCGAAGTGGTATATCAAAATCCTACTTTGTGGTAGCTATTAAATCATCCTATTCATCCTTTGGCAGCCTTGCTACCATATCCTAGAAGTTTTGAAGTACCAAAGCTTGAAAAACTCAAAGGGTAAGAGCATCCTCGAGAGCTTGTAAGAGTATTCATCAATGCATCCTTTATAATTCTAGACAATGATCCATTGATGCTCTAAATATTTCCTCAAACTTCTAGAAGTGATGCTCTAGAGTAGTATAACCATTTTCTACATCATAGCTTATACACCATTGAACAATTGATGGACCAATTTATAGAGAATTTTTCCCTTAATGTAAATGAAAATACTATCTTGACCAATATTTTTAACCTATGATAATTTACATATGAGTCGGTCTATAATTATGGAAATTATTGGAGGGTAGTTATCACAAAATTGTTATCCACCCTTCCCATGGTGAAACTCACTTGGATGTTCACAAGGATTTTATCTAGACTAATGTCCTTGCTATTCAATAATATCTAATATTTGAATCCCTTTGTCAAGTTAGAGTTATCAAAGAAATCAAAATTAAGGAGGGCAAAATTAAACTTAAAAAGAAAGAATGACAAGGTAAAAACTCTAGGAGGAATAACCCTGACCAATCTAATGAGAACCAAAAATGCTCATATTTTTTTATGGATTAATAATATATTCTGTGGCATTATTTTAATAAAATGTATTTTTTATGAAAATTTTATATATATTTAATATAAAATTGTGTATATGCTCTAATATGTGTTTTACGTGTAATTTATTTATATATTTAATGGTTTTTGATATATTTTTGCATATTTATATCAAGGTCCCATTAGGACCTGGTACTTCATGTTTTATGGTGGAAGACTAAGGACAAAGGTGATTGTAGCAAAAAAATTGTAAGTTGAAAGGTGACTGACTCCCAACTTTGGGGTCAATGATGCCTGACTCTAGATATAAGAGTCGAAGGCACCTAACTCTTGACTTCAGGATCAAACGTACTTGACTCCTAAATTTTGGATTGATGGTGCTTGACTCTTGACTTTGGAGTCAACAGTTATTAATTTCAAGTGATGGGTTGGATGGTACCTAACTCCCATTGAAACAGAGTGCAATAAGAACCCTATTTTTAGAAGAAACATAATAGTGATTTTCAATGATATATACAGATGGAGGATAATAGAGTGAACCCCAAAAATTATTTATTTATCATTAATGATTAAGCAAACACACAAATTGATTGTATAAAACTATGGATATCGATTGAGATATATTATGTTCAATAAATAGAACATGCCTAATTTATCCTATGAAGGATAAAATTAGCACATATTCGTTATCTAGGATAATTGTGTACGTGTTTGTTGTAACAAGTTTTTAATTGACTTTTCTAGGATGGTTGTACACTATGTAAATGCACAAACCAACCTTGAAAATGGATCCCAATTTTTTTTTTATAAAAGAACTTCTGAAGCTGCAATACAATTCATTTGAGTGTTCATCTCTATATTTCTAAGCATTCGGTGTGCATGAGTTAATCCGGTTGGATCTAGTGGAAGCTTGATCCCACTCTCAATTGTATTCCTCTCATTTCCTTTATTTCTATGATTTATTTACACATTATTTATTCTCTATTTTCTATCTTTTTTTATTGCAGTTTATTTGATTAATGTAACTTCCCCTGTTTTTGTGTATTTTTCCAACAAGTGTGTGTTTTTAATTTTTGTAGTTATTTCTAGTCATATGTTTGATAATGTAGGATAACTTAATGGTTTGGATAAGAATAAAATGACACAATAAACCACCCCCCAAAACCTTATAACAGAGTGGATTTATATTTTTATATTTATAGGCATAAATTGTGTATGGTATTTCACAAAGTTTACGAGCTTTCCCAGGTTTAACAATTTAAATGGAGATGATAAAATCAATTGTAATATAACCAATGTATTGCCCAACATTTTGGTACAATTTTCTAGGAAGTACAAACTATAAAAACATGTTTTGTAGCAAGTGAATTTGAAATTTTAGGTTAACATATCTACAAAAAAATTCTATCCAATATTGTATGAGTCCACCATGAACTAGAGGATTGCATGGCCGTTTTATCAAGATTAAAAATATAGTTTTACATAAAACCCTTGAATCAACTGTACCAGATTCTAAAATTGAAATTGCTTCACCTCCATATCCTCCACCAGTGCATTGGATTCAACATCCAATTTTCACACAGAGTTCTTCTTTGCAAAAATAACCAAATATTCATTAAATATTTAATTCTAGATAATAGCAAATTTATAATAATATAATTTGAAGAGGATTTGATGTACAACCAATGTTGGAAAGCTATAAAGGATGGAACCATATCAGTAGTTGACTTAGATATTCTTGTACAGAATACTCTAAATGATAGAAGAGCCTTAGATACTGCTTTGAGAGAAGCATGTGTAGATATCCCATTTTATGAAAAGATGGTTGAAAATCGAGATACATCCACCAGTTTTAACTTTCCAATAGAATATGCAATAGAAGACATAAAAATGAAACACATTTATCCCACCCACCTTCCTATCTGTAGAGGATTTTAAACCAAGTATCCTAACATATTTCTATTTAAGTATGATGTCTTATGTAGATTAGTAGATTACAATACTGATGCCCATAAAATAAAACCATTTCTTTTGACCTTATATGATGAAGCCCTGTGTTGGTTCATTAGTTAGCAAATAAACAAATTATTACCTAGGAAGATATGAAAAGATTCTTCCTAGACCAATACCAAAATTTTGGTAGGGCACAATATTCTAGAGAAGAAATATTTGATATGACATAGAAGGAATATAAATCATTGAAATAATATTGGGATAGATTTTGTTTTAACCTACAAAGATCTCCCCGTGCAAAACTGAGTGATAGGTCCTTGCAAACTATCTTCTTAAAAGGACTCACTAATGAGTCTCTTGAAGAACTAAACATGATATCAATAGGAGACATTTACCAACATCAAATGATAGATATCCAATGTTTATGTTAGAATTATTCAAGAATAAAAGGTAAACCAACCTCCCGAAATATCAAATCAACAACTACAATCACCAAAAAAAAATGGGTACCATGCTAGGAGACCTAAAAAGTGAGATGTTATCATCTCTTGCACTTCATATGGATACTCTTCTATGTCAACAAAATAAGTAGGAGAATAAGGTAGCATTAGCCTATTTATATCCCAAATGTAGAGGGACACATCCTAAAATTGCATGTTTATAAAACAATATTAGAGTATGTATTGTTTATTAGAAATACTATAAGATAAAGTTGTATGCATAATAGATAATATCATGGAGTAGAGGAAGTATGTTTCATGGGAAATGGGAGAAACTGGAAAAAATCTCCTATGGAAAACAATATGCTAGCTAGAATATCACCATATGGAGGAGGTAATTAAATCAATCAAGATCAAGTTTAGCCACCTAATAAGGGTTTGTGGGGACAACCACCTTGGACAAACACCCCCCAAGGAAACACTCCTTATAATCCATATCTATGGATGACATATCAGTAGCCTAGACCTCAATGCAGAAACTATAATGCATGGAATTTAAATCCACAAAATCAAACACAAGCCCCACTACAGTAGAGTTTTCCAACTTCCTATGCTTTGAGACATACTCAACTTCCTGCACAACCCACATTAAATTCCAACAAAAAACCAAACCAACTAGCATACAATGTAGAAAACAAGACATTTCAAATGTACAATATTAGAGTAGGATGTAATCCTATATAGTTAAGATCAATTAAACAAGTATGAGTAAAAGTAGTTTCTTTAGTAGAAGAGGAGGAAAATCCAGAAGTAGAAGTTGAGGAATCACCTCTTGTAGATGAAATAGAGGAAGAACAAATGATTGAAAATAAAAAATAATAGGTTCCACCTTTTTCTAATACGTTACAGGAACCAAGAAATCTAGTACAACCAAAGTTTGATATTTTGTCGAATCTAAAAAAATTAACAATCATAATTCTTCTTTTATAGGCTATAAGATATGTTCCAATTTACACAAAAGCCATAAGGGAATTATGTCTAAGAAAACTAGGTTGAATACCATCAAAATAAATTAATGTGGCACGTCAGTTAGCTAATATTATGTTGGGGAACACCTACCACCAGAAATATTCTGACCCAAAAATCCTTGTTTTAAATGTTAAGCTTGAATGATATCCATTATTCAATAAACTAGTAGATCTAGGGACAACCATTAATTTCATGCCCAAGGATACTATGCTGAAACTAAAAGTTACAAATTTGAAGTTAACTAAAACTATTTTGCAATTGGTTGACACGTCTATAGTGCTCCTTGAAGGAATGTTGAAGGACATTAAAGTTACAATAGATGCATGGAAATATCTAATGGATTTTTTGGTGTTGCAATCCAAGTTTATGTTGGGTGGTTATCCACTCATCTTAGGTAGATCCTAGATGGTAACAACTGATGCCTACATAAGTTGTAAGAATAGAAAAATAACCATTTCTAATGGTTAGAATGTTAAAAATATGATTAATAATCCACTTGTACAATTTGTTGACTTGTTGAGAGAACCTGACTATGAAAATCATAATACTAGTGATTTATCAATGATTCAACCAATAATGGCATTGGATGAGCTTGAGGATGAAAATGATGAAGAAAGAGTTATGTCAAACTTTTTCCAAGGAAAATCCTCCTACCCTCCTCCAGAATCACCACTTGTTAGAATTAAATATCACCATATTAAACAAATTGATGTTAAACATAGGAAGATATTGAATGTAAACAATGATTTGAAATTTGTTCAATAGGATACCCTAAAAGAGATATTAGTCAAACCTAAAAAATATTTTTATTGGAACTATTCAGATATGAAGGGAATTGATCCTAAAGTTTGTACTCATTTTATATATTTGGAAGAACAAGTAATACTGGTAAGACAACCACAACGTAGGATGAATCTAGCTATGAAAGATATTATTAAAATTGAATTAAAAAAGCTTATAATAGTTGTATTTATCTAGCCTATATCTGATAGTGAGTGGGTATCATCTTTGGTGGTGGTGCCAAATAAAAATTGAAAGTGGTGTATCTGTGTTGATTATAGATTACTCATTAAAGTGACAAAAAAAGACCACTTTCTCTTACATTTTATAGATTATATCCTTGACACCTTAGCAAGAAGAAATTACTTTTATTTCTTGGATGGGTTTAGTGGATACAAAAATAAGATGGTCAAGATAAAACAACATTCACTTGTCTATGGGGGAACTTCGCTTATCGATTCTTACCTTTTGGTTTATGTAATGCACCTACTACTTTTCAAAGGAAAATATTTAGTATCTTCTTTGATATGACTGGAGAAACTATGGAAGTATATATGGATGACATCATGGTTTATAGTGAGACTTTTGAGGAAGACACAACAGATTTGGAAAGAATGCTTTAAAGGTGTAAGAAAACTAATCTATATCTGAGTCATGAAAAATATTTTATGTTAATACAAGAGGGGATAGTATTAGAACATCATATTTCAGGATATGGGATAGAGGTAGATAAAAATAAAATTGAGGTAATAAAAAATCAACCCGCTCCTAAAACTCAAAAAGATATCCAAAGTTTCCCTGGATTTGCTAGATACTATAGAAGGTTTATATCATATTTTAGTAGAATTTCTAAACCTCTAACCACATTTTTATCAAAATATATAGAGTTTATTTGGATAGATGAATGTGAACATGTATTCAAAATTTGAAAGAGATACTGACCACTGCTCTAGTATTGAGAAGTCCAAATTGAACCATTTTCTTTCACATATATATAGATACATCCAATAATGCGATAAATGCAGTACTATGATAGAAATATGGTGAAGAATTTTATTCCATTAATTATGTTAGTAAACAACTTATAGGTTTTGAATTCAATTACACTATCACAGAAAAAGTTTCTTGTAGTTATTCATGCTATTAACAAATTTTACCATTATATTATAGGTTAAAAGGTTTTTTTGCATACTAATCATTCAACCATCATATACCTGATGAATAAACCTACAATTAGTGTTAAAATTATTATATGGATTTTAATTTTGCAATAATTTGTTATTATAATTTTTGACAAACGAGGAAAAAATAATGTGATTACAGATTTTCTTTCTAAATTGATATGTCCAGATCATACTACCATGGAAGATCAATTACATATGAGCATATCTTTACTCTTGATAAAAAAATATTATGGTATGCAGATATAGCTAACTATTTAGCCATAGATAAAATATCCCTCACACTTTCACCATGTGAAAAATATACATTAATAGAAAAGAGTAGGATGTTTTCATGGATTTATGTTCGCCTATTTAAAACTGGGCTTGATCAAATTATGAGAAGGTGTGTTACTAAAAAATATATTGTAAAAATTCTTAAAGATTACAATGATTAATAATATTAAATCACATCTTGTTGAACTATATACTTAGTTTAATATCTAAATGCAACTCATGTTATTTATATTTTTAAAATTTCATGAAGCTATCTAATCACATTTGATGCTAAAAAAACTACTAATATATTAGAAACTACCTATTCTATATTGAGGATGGAATAAACATGATAACTTTAAAACTATTTTAAATATCCTAAAAAAATAGCGTAGAGTCACAAAAATGATCTCATAGTGTAAAAATGCTCTAGTAGTACAAAAATTCTTCGATGCTGCAAAACCACTATGACCATGCAAAAGCACTACAACACTATATAAATATTGTAATCCTATAAAACAAAAAAAATAGTTGATAATAGAAATAAAAAATTAGTTGTTGAAATAAATGACAATAAGAGAGGAAAGGGATCAAATCCTAGATCAAGATCTACCCCTATAGAAATGCTTTGAATGATGATTGCCAAATGTAATGACCATGTGTCCAACTATCCAATGATAATTTCACTAGCATACACTTATAGGAATAAATTTATTGCATCTCTCTAGGAAAATTCCACTAGCATATCCCTAGAAAATGTGTTGTGCTTTTCAACATCCTCCAAATTTTCATTGCTTTAGAAAGTCTATTAAGCACTATATGAGATAAAACTAACATGTGTTAGTTAATAAGATGAGGTATTTAGTTAGAGTATTTGCATGGCTGACTGAGGTATCAACTCATCTTGAATGGACTTAAATTCCTTGATGGTAGTTGCATGAGGTTTAATTAATTTCTAATTGGTAATTACGGTAAGATTCCACTTAATGCATGTAATTTTTGGTTGACAAGATATGGGATTGATGAAACTGATAGTGACTAGTAGTTGCATAGCCAAAACTAAATTTTTGTTGGTAATTTTGTAAATATTCCATGAACTTACAAAAACAATGTAATTATTTTACAATAAAAAAAGTCTATAGCATTTTTTCTTAACAATGGTTTTTAAAAAAATCATTTTGAGTAGCCAAATATTGTTCAAACATGGTCATTTTTATACTTTTTTGAAAGCACTTTTTAAGCTCTTTCCAATGGTACTAATTTTATAAAATTTATAAGTAATTTGGTTAAGCTTATAAATAAAAAATCCAGCAATATCTTATACTTTAAATTTGGGATCAAGAAGGGATTTATATTAAATTGGTCAAAAAGGGTAATTGGATACTAAGCATTTTGATATGTGTTTTTCTATAGCAATCATAAATGTTGGAGAAAAAATGCTTAATGAAATGAACACATACAAGACTTTTTTTATTGATGAAAAAGATATGAAGATATAGAATAATAATTTTAAAAATAAAAAAAAAATTGAGAAAGTAAAGAAAAACTATGAAAATAGAAAGACAACAATAAAATTAGAAAAATAACATGGTAGTAAAGAAAAAACTTACTATTAGCATTGATTTTGTCATACATTATTTGGGTGGATCACTCCACTTATACAACATACATAAGTAGATTAATGTATATAATTGGATGATAAAAAATTCTATTACAGTAATTATTAGATTCAATGTGGCTACAGCCTAGTTGCGCATATATAATTGTATTGTAAAATAGTTTTATGTGTTCTCCTTTCAATTAAATGGAATATGAAATTGGAAGAGATTTTTTATGCTTTCATAATGTTTTATTTAAACTTAAATTGATATTTAGCAAAAATATTAACTCTAATATTAATCTCAAGCTAAAACCAAGTGTCCTAAGCATGCGTATATTTCCTTAAAAGGAGATGTTGAAGCAATGAGTAGCATCTCAATGTTAAAAAATACTACATTTAAATCATAAACTAATTCAAAATAAGGCTAAAAGCTTAGTTGTATAGAAACCTAAACAAATGAAGATCCTATATTTGAGTTCTAGATGGTCCATAGCTTTAATATGGTATGTTATCCAATGTAAAAATTTGAAAAAAAGGTGATTCTCGCAAAACTAATTCAAAAATTAAAAGAGGAATTCATTAAATTATTTAATGAAAATAATTAAAGATAATAAGTAGGATAAATAACCTTGAAAAAAATAGAGAGTCATAAAAAAACGTAAAGTAGCTCGTCTACAACAACAATATAGTGAATTTTATATCCAATAATCTATTGTATTACATGTGGTTGTCATAGTTATTTATTACCCTACAAAAAAGTAGGTTGTAAGATACAATAAGGACACTTTATTAGATTAAGTTGTTTAACAAAAGTTAGAGAAGCAAATGTTTAACAAAATATGATGTGTATGCATGGTAACCAAATAATGTACATGTAGCAATATAATAAGAGTTTTTTTCCTTATAAAAATAAAATATATATCACTAAGCGTTAAAGGGGAGAATGATCAAGAAAATCGTATGAAATCTGAAAGCGGATCATTAAACATCAAGGGCGAGTATAGAGTATACTGTACAAAATAATATTTGATGTAAAAAACAACTACACGAATTTTATTAGTAAGATTTTAAAAAAATTATAACAAAATAAAAATTATTCATAGTTACATTAAATTATATGAGTTGAATGATAGCAATGGGCATTTTATTGATTATTGAATTCAATAGAATAGTTAAATAGTAAAATTACACCCAAATCAAACATATAAAATTGTGTTATATAAAACTTTTATATATTAGTTTTTTCATTAGAAAACAAAAATTATGAAATAATTTAAACACGTCCACAAAATTTGACAAATAAAATAGATTGACATTTTAGAATAAGTATTAACTCTATATATTAATTATATATCTGTCATGAGAGTATGATTGTAATTCGCTTCTTCAAGACATCCGAAAAGCAAAATCTCCAGGGTTTATTCGAGTCATAAACAAGGATAGCTACTATGTATTTTGAACGCTACCTTTCCTGTAACAGTCGTAAAATCTATTGATGGAGTAGTCGTGGTGAAGCATGGTTCATGAAGTTCAACATTACGGCTCTGTATATTAAGCCGTGGTACATTAAACCTGATAGAAGCTAATAATGGATCATGTCTAAACAAGTAACATGTATGAGACAACAAGAACGAACTCTCACAATGAAATTTACTTTTAAAAAAATATTGTTTATTAATAAATATATATTTAACTAGACATAGTTTAATTAATATTATTGTATTATTATTTTAAGCAAATTTCAATCTTTTATTTGGGATCAAAGTACCTATGACCTTTGTGAATACATTTTTTATTTTTTTAAGTGTTCTAGAGTCTTGGTTCTTAGTTTGTTGTTGAAGTCCAAATTAATTCTTTGAAACTCTCAATAAAAATTATCATCGAAATGTGTTGAAATATTATCCAACTCCACAAACGTACTGCATAAATGAATTCACCCCAGATATACCAAAAATATCATTGTCTCTAGATGCGAACAAAAATGAATCAATGCCCTGGCCGTCATGCATACACGTCTAGTCGAGTCTATTTCCAATCACCAAACCTGCAGCTTATGCAAATTACTGTTTTCACTGAAATAAATATAAAAAGGTGATGCAATTGGCCTGCATATTTTTCTTATAAAAGTTACTGTTTTCAGTAACATATTTTATGAAGAATTTCTTTCCAAATTAATACCGGTGCTGTTCTGTGTGACAATCACACGCCAAATTGAATTGCTACTACTATTAAAGAAGGAAAAGAAAAAAATCATTATATTTGTACGCCAGCACAAAACTTGTGAATTCGCATTACTAACTACAATTCATGATATTTGTACGCTTCTTCGTTGGCAGTCATCCTAGTAGAGGAACTATTTCTCTGCTTTTGCTTAAACCGGAGTAACAATAAAATGCCAAACTTGGAAAAGTGAGATTGACACAAGCCTGTCCCAATATTGATGAAGATTTTTAATACCATGCATGCGCAAACCTGAATCCGGTACGATTCTCCACCGTCGCATAAAAAATAACATATGAAAAGATCATGAAATTTGCAATGGAGATCATGGCATACGTTTTTGGTTCCCTGAAGTTTCCAACGATGGAAACACGCAAGTCATATGTAAATTCATAGTTTTGGAAAAGAATCACTCACTCATTCATGTGAAACTTTTGATATCATATTTCTAGACCCTCTATGCTGAACTTATCCTCCATCGCATACGGTAAGGTATGTATAGCTTTAACTGCATGAGTCTTTAAATAAGAATAATGAGAGCATCTCTGAAAGCAACATCCAGGAGTTAAATATAGTGGATCATATAATGAAAACCAAAATAGGAGTGGATCCATAAATAAGAACCCGGTGTTTTGAATATATGTTGCTGGTTTTAGCAAGTATCTTCCCTGATGATGGATACTTCCAAAGAGATAAGCGCGCATGGCCCACTCTACGGATAATAAGGCGCTGCCTTAATCTTTTCAAACTAAACGATGATACATTGCATCGGTCCATATTCATGTTTAAGCTAATGTTGGTTCGTTGAAATGAACGGAAGACCAAACTAAAGTAATTACTGACTTAGGGAAAAGTAAAAGAAATAAATTAATAATAATCACGTGATACATAATAAAAAGCAATAAGTTGATAACCTATAGGAATATGGCAATGTGAAAATTTAAGAGTAATGTCATTTAATTTTATATGTAATGATAAGTAATATATATAATTTTAGAAGGGTTAAAAAATAATGGAATCAAGGAATTAATAATTTTGATAGTTTGTTAAAAAAAAATTGATTGGTGAAAGAAGGGGTTTTGAAAGGGTCCAAAACCATTTACACCAGGGGTTTTAAAGGGGTTTTCAAACCTTTTTCAAATAAACTATGATTTTCAACAATAACTCAAAGTAGACCACAAAACAAGATAAATCTATGAATGAATTCAAAATTCTAGATGAATCGACAAATGAAACCAAGTTGTCAAACCAAATTTGAACTTCCTACTCAAGATGGGAACCATGGATCTAGAATCCCAAATTTGAAACAAAGGGTACCAAAAATTAAACACCAATGCATCCAATAGGAACAACAAATAATACCAATTTCAAATTTCCCACCCATGACGGGTGTTGTGACTATCACACAACTCCCCTTAAGACTTGGGGATCCATTTTTTTTTTTTTTTTTTCAGTTTTCTTTGATAGGTTGATTTGTCGTAGTGCTTTAATTTAGTCTTCATTGATTGAATCGTAGTTATGTTCCTACAACATCGCATTATAGGTTATTCCTGGGTTGGTGTCCTATGTTAATGGCTTGCAGGTTTCTAGTCTGTTGCTTGATTTTTAGTTTCTTGTTTTATTTGTTTTATGGCTTTGGGTTAGTGTTCATATTAAATTTATTTAATTCAGCATGCAAAATGGATTAAGTCAATAGAACATTATGTGAATGAAAATAAAAAAATAAAAATAACAACAAACAAACAAATATATATAAATATATATATATATATATATATATATATATATATTCTATGAAAAAGACATTGAAATAAAGCCTTTTATTATATTTGGCCTCATAGACTTTATTGAACGAAAGCTAAAATTAACTCTTTGAACTCGGTTTTGATTTATGATAATAAAAAAATATTTTGGTGTGACACGTAGGTTAGTACACAAGAGAATTGGGGTATGACTATTGGCGTAGTGTTCAAGGGTTGATTAGACATGAAGTCGAAGCAGGATGTTTTGAAAAAATGTGAACCGGATGATGTGGGCTAAGAAGAGGTACTGACATATGGATAAGTATAAATGTGAACTCGATGATGTGGCCTACTTGGCAGGCAACCAAATGGATGCGAAAATGATGGCAGTGACATGATGCATACCCTGACGTGAATGCGAACCTATCGGATGATATGGATGCCACACTAGACATGAGCACGAATGTAGATCCAGTAGTGGTGAAGATCGAAGTGTTGATGACTAGTTGTAAAATAGAAAACCATGAGGTGATCTCTAGCACGATGTGGACCGGTTAGATGCGGTGTATTCATTGGGTAACCACATAAAATGTGGAATGCAAATTGAAATTTATAGAAGTGACTACATAGAAAATCAATCGCTCGATGAGTTTGATCATGAACATGCTAATATCAACAGAGAAAAAATTAAAAACTACCAGTTAGCACGTCAAAGATGATAGTGAAGTGGATTATAGCACTTCCATGATATGGATAAATCATAGATGTAAAACCGTTTAATTTTGATATTTCAGAGGTGATATATTAATTATCATCATCGATGTTGTATATGGAGTAGATAAGAACAACATCATCGCATGTGAACATGGCATATTGGTGTCCAAGCGACGGTGATGAAATGGCACCTACGTGGTCAAAATGGGCGATCGAAGGCTTACTTGAAGTTACGTTTTAAAAAAGAGTCCACCCGAGTGCACTCAGAAACCTTGCGCAGTTGGGCTATGCATTTGAAAAAATGTGATAGCAAGCATCGAAGCCAGTCAACTCCCAGCTGCGCAAGTCAAGCAGTGTGCAGTCTGACTGCGCTGCGCAGTTGGGTGGCTAGCTAGGGAGTTAGCCAAAAATTTAGCTATTCCCATCCGAGTGCGCAATGTGCACCTTGCGCAGTTGGGCTACGCTGCGCAAGCGAGCGGAGGCTAAGGACTTAGGCAAATTTTTGCCTATCAAATTTTGCCCTCTAAAAGCATGTGCAAGGGCTATGATCCTTTTCTGGGCTCGTCAGTCATTACACCAGTAGGAATAAGAACTCCATATCTGGAGGCATTGATCGGCACTCAAACTCTGAACCTTAGCGTGACTCGAGATTGCTCTGTTGAGGAGGGGATTCTAGAGGTTCCACAAAGGAACGTCGAGCGTTGTTAGGGAAGAGTTAGCAGTCAAGAAAAAATTATGAGGGATAACTAAAATAATACTGCAATTTAATAATGCAAAGGAGATGGTTATAATAAGATGTAGACAGGTAAAGCGAAACCCAACAAGATGCCAGAAAACAACAATATTTAATTATCTAAAACAAGGATTACAAAATCCTCGATTAAAGATGAACAAACTTTTGCAGTTGACTCTTCAAGATAAATAACGAAACAAATTGAATGTCGATATGGCTACTCAAAAATTAAACAAAATGAGTTCTATTCCTCACTGATCTACTCTACGCTCGTCTGCTACAATCTCAAATGACGCTCGCTCTCTTTTCTTCAAAAAATCCCCCACAATACTCTCTTAATTGCTGCTCTTAGAGTGCTCTGATACCCCACTCTCTTTCTAATTCTGAATACCCAAACTAAATTATATAGCCAATAGGGCTTATCCGTTGATAGGTTTTCACAAACCCTAAACTAGGGTTTTTGACCAATCGTCGAACTGGCATTAACTGTGCATGCTTGGCAAAATGCGGTGATCAGATTTACGATGTTCAGATCTATCAAACATCACATCTATCAGGAGACACGTGTGACATCACATCAGACTTTTAGTTGAGATTCCTAGGTTTGCGAGTGCAGTTCGACGTCACCCATGTTCGGATCACAGTTGGGCGAACAATGTGAAATCAGGATTAATTTTTCTAACACCCTCCTTTAAGCCTGATTTCATGAGGGCTTTGACTCCAAGCTGCTATTGTAATCTACTAAAGTCCTCCTCCTTCAAAGGCTTTGTGAAAATATCCTCAAACTGCTCTTTGGACCTGCAAAACTATAGTTAAATTTCTTCAGACTTCACCAACTTTCTAATGAAGTGATAACAAATATCGATGTGCTTCGTCTGACCATGAAACACTGGATCCTTCGATAGTATGATGGCCAAATTTTTATCACAAAAAACTATTGTTGCGCCTTCTAGAGGATAGTTTAGTTCACTCATAACTCTTTGTATCCAAACTATCTAGCATGCGGTTGATGTGGCGGTGACATACTCTGCTTCTACAGTGGACAACACAACAATTTGTTGCTTCTTGGACACCCATGAGACTGCTCTCAATCCAAGATAGAAAGCATACCTGGAGATGCTCTTTCGATCATTTGTACTGCCAACCCAGTCGTTGTATGTGTAGCTGACCAGTTCTAGCTGATCTTTTCTAGCATAAAATATCCCATGGTGTCATGTCCCATTGACATAGCATAGGATCCTCTTCCCTTCTTGCTAGTGCATGTCCTTAGGAGTCTCCATAAAAAAACTAATCGAGCTGACTCTAAACATTAGATCTGGTTGAGTTGAAGTTAGATACATCAAACTGCCAACTAGCCATTTGAACAAATTTGGGTTGATATTTGTTCCAAAGTCCAACTTACTTAGCTTCAAACTTGCAGCAATAGGTGTGATGGTAGGTTTGATGTCCTCCATACTGAACCACTTCAATACATCCTTCACATACTTACCCTAAGAAATGAATATGCCATCTTTCAATTGGTCAACTTCAATACCAAGAAAATATTTCATCAACCCTAAGTCCGTCATCTCAAACTCCTTCTTCATGGCTGATATGAACTGGTCAAATAGTGATGTGTTGTTGCCAGTATAAATCAAATTGTCCACATACAGGTAGATGATAATAAGCTCTCCTGCTTCATTTATCTTCATGTATAGGGTGTTCTCATATGGGCATTTGAAAAACCCATTCTCCTAAAAATAATTATCAATTCAGTTGTACCAAGCCCGAGGTGCCTGCTTCAAACTGTATAGGACCTTCTTCAACTTCAAGACTTTGCCCTCCTAGCCTTCAATCTCGTAACCCAATGGTCGGTCTATGTAGACTTCTTCCTCTAGAACTATGTTGAGGAAGGCTGACTTGACGTTCATCTAGTAAACACTCTAGCCCTTATGAATTACCAGTACGAGGATCATCTGCATTATGTCAAGTCAGGCTACACGTGCATATACCTCATGATAATCAATGCTTGCCTTCTTCTTGTAGCCCTTTGTCACCAATATGACCTTGTGTCTTCCAACTTCTCTTTGGGTATTAAACTTCATCTTATACACCCATTTGACCCCAATGGTCTTCTTCTCTTTTGGAAGATCTGCTAACTGCCATGTATCATTCTTTTCAATGGATTTAATCTCCTCATCCATCACCTTCACCCACTTCTAATTCTAAATTGCATCTTCAAACTCCACTAGATCGACCTCAGTAAAGAATACAAAGTCATAGTACTCTTCCTCTTCATGGTTATGGGTTGCCTCATAAATATCTTGCAAGCTTCTTGTCTTCAATAGTGTCACCAGGTTTTGGATTCTACTTGCAAGTGAGGGCGACCAAGATGGTGAGGTTGTGCTCCTACTGGCACTGATGCTACTGCTTGAGGCTGCAGGTGGTTGCACACTGCCCTCCTCCAAGTCAACAGACTCAATGACTACTGGCATTGACTGGCCAGTCTTCAATTTCTAGTTCCATACATCATCTTTCAAGAACTTCACATCATGACTGATGATGAGTTTCTTGGTCATAGGGTTGTACAACTTGTACACCTTTGCCTGCTCACTATATCCTGTGAAGATGCACTTCTCAGCTCTATCATCTAGCTTTTATCACTTCTCTTCTGGAACATGTGTATATGCAATGCATTCAAACACATGAAGATGAGCCACACTTGGCTTCACACTGTTCTAGACCTCCTAAGGGATTATGTCCTTCATGCTTTTGGTGGGACATCTATTTAGAAAGTAGACTACATAATTTATAGTCTATGCCTAGAATTCATACGACAATCCCTTCACCTTCATTATGTTGCGTGCCATCTCCATGATGGTTATGTTCTTCCTCTCAGCTACGCCATTCTGCTATGACGTGTATCTGGTAGTGAGCTGCCTCCTAATTCCATGCTGCATGCAAAAATTATGGAATTCATTGGAGATATATTCATCTCATCTATCTATCCTGAGACTCTTGATATGATATTCACTCTATTTCTCCACTAGATATTTGACCTCTTTGAATCTAAAAAATGCTTCTGACTTTAGCTTGATTGGATAAATCCATGTCTTGTAGTAAAAGTTATCAATGAAAGTCAAGAAGTATTTGTTGTTGGCAAACGTTTTGGTCAACATCGGACCATAGATGTTTGAGTGGACCATCTCTAATGGCTATGATGCTCTCCAATACTAATCAATAGGGAACGAGTCCCTATGTTGTTTTTTGACTAAGCAACCTTCGACAATCTAATTTTACTCCTCTATCAGGGGTAAACCCCTCACCATATGCTTCTTGTGCAGTAGATTTAGGCCACTAAAACTCAGGTGACCCAACCTGAGATGCCACAACCAGGTAGCATCCTTCACAACTACACTCAGATACATCAACGATTCATTCTGAATCTGTAGTGAAAAATTTGTATTCTTTGTCATGGACACGGTTACAATCTACCAATGCGACTTATCTCTGATGGTACATACTACATCTTTAAACTGGATGGTATGTCCCTTATGCATGAGCTATCCAACTATCAGTAGGTTATGCTTCAGACCATGTACATAGTATACATCACAGATCTACTTTCATTCACCATGCCTAGTGCTGATGAGGATATTTTCTTTTCCCATCATGGGAACCTTTCTATTGTTCCCCATTTGACCTCATACTGGACTATTTCATCCAGTTGTGAGAACATCTCCTTGTTCCCCATCATATGGTTGCTGCACCCGCTATCTAGATACTAGATGTTCTTTTGGCTTTCCTCCTCACTATTGCAAGTTAGTAGCACATTTCCTCCTACCACATTTATGGCTTCATCCATGTAATGGGCTTGCTACTGGTTCTCCTTGGCCATCCTATTTTTGCACTATGATTTATAATGGTTATATTCTTGCAATATTAACATTGGATCTTGGACATATCATTTTTTTGGTCAGACCCACCTTGTTGATTCTTCGATTCACCTCTTCCTCCTTGCTGATGGAAATTACAATTGGTGTCTCCCTCACTAGGGTTTGACCATCATATTTTTCCTTTCCCATGCCTACCTCTACCTCTTCCTCCTTGATAACTAGAGGCACAATGGTGGGAATATTGCCTGCCACCATCTCATAATGAGACTTGCACCTTAAAAACCTGCTCTAGAGAGTACTGATATGAGCAGCTCAGCCTCTACTCATGCGTTTGTAATGAACCCATGAGCTCATCCATCAAGAGGGTCATCAAATCCCTTGACTCCTCAATTGCTATCACAATAGAGTCAAATTTTGTAGGTAAACTTCTGAGAATATTCTCCATGATTCTCTGGATTTGCATGATTTCTCCATTCAATTGCATCTGGTTGATTATGTCGATCGTCTAGGTGAAGAAGTCACCCATGGACTCTATCTCACTCATCTACACATTATCAAAATCCCTTCTTAGCATCTATAGTTTCATGAGCTTAACTTTTTTGGTGCCCTAATACGAGCTGGCCAAAATGTCTTAGGTCTGCTTTGCCTTGGTGGTTGTTGCAATCTATGGGAAGATGGTCTCTTCGACTGTTTGCATGATGTAAAATAGGGCCTTTTGGTCCTTCTTAGTGTTCTCCTTCAATAGGTCTTGTTTGGGATATGGCTATTGCATCTGCCAGTTATGGGTATATATTCTTGACTAACTCCAAAAGCTTCTGAGATCCAAATAGGATCTTCATATGGATACTCCAGTAATCATAATTTTTGTCATTGAAGTGCGGGATCTACAACTATAGTGAATGGTTGCTGACAAAAGCCATTCTACTTGGGTTTCCATGTCAAGGCACTATGACTCTAATACCAATTTGAAGTTGCATTTTAAAATAGAGTCTATCCGAGTGTGCTCAGAAACCTTATGCGATTGGGCCACGCATTTGAAAAATTGTGACAGTAGGCATTAGAGCCATTCAACACCCTACTACACAAGTCAAGCAGTGCATAGTCCAACTGTGCTACGCAGTGGTGCGGTTGGCCATGAAGTTAGCAAAAAATTTAGCTATTCTCGTCTGAGTGCACAATGTGCACCTTACGCATTTGGGCTATACTGTGCAAGCGAGCAGAGGCTAAGGACTTAGGAAAATTTTTGCCTATCAAATTTTACCCTCTAAAAGCACGTGCATGGGTTGTGATGTCTTTTTGGGCTCATCAGTCATTACATCGATAAGAATAAGAACTCCAGATCTAGAGGCGTCAGTCAATACTCAAAATTTGAACCTTAGCATGGCTTAAGATTGTTTTATTGGGGAGGGGATTCCAGAGGTTCCACAAAGGAATGCTAGGTACTATTTTTTTTTTTTTTTTTTGAAAAAATGAAAAACTTGTATTAAAACAAGAACCAGATACAAGCGGGAGAGAACACATCCCGAGCCAGAGCCACAAGCAAAACAACAAGGAAGGCGCACCAAGGCAAGGCTAAGAACCGCAAGGCACAGAGAACGGAGGGCACGAAACAGCATCAGGTCACGAAACCGCGACATGTCGCGAAATCGCGACAGAAAAACCCAACACGGCCACTAAGGAACCAACAGGCACGATAACGCGACATGTCGCGAAATCGTGACATGTCACGAAATCGTGACATGTCACGAAATCGCAACATGTCACGAAATCACGACAGGAAAGGCCCTCGACAGCCACCCGCAGAAAGCGTCGCGACATCGTGACAGAAAAAGAAAGCAACAAACAAGCCTCAATAAGGTCACGAAATCGCGACGGAAAACCACCCAGTCGCAAAGGATCCAAACATGCCACGAAATCGTGCAAGAAAAATGCCAGAGACCAGGAGGGCACAACCTGTCACGAAATCGCGACAAAAACCAGCACAAAGAAGCAGCATCACAACAGGTCACGAAATCGCGACAGTTAACCACCCAGACGCCAAGAAGGCGGGACCTGTCGCGATATCGCAACATGTCGAGGAATCGCGAGGCGCGAAAACATGACATGTCGTGATATCGCAACAAGACGCGGGATCGCGTCACGTGATAACGCGACATGTCGCGATAGCGCAACATGTCACGGAATAGCGACCCGCGATAACGCGACATGTCGCGATATCGTGACAGAAACCAGCCGGAGACTACAAAGACTCAACCTGTCGCGATATCGCGACAGTAACCAGCCAACAGCCGCGACAGGGCAACAAGTCACGAAATCGCGACAGAAAGGACCCTTAGCAAAAAAAACTTTGCACATTATTTCAGGAATTGATCAAGGCCTTGTCTGATCTCGACATTCTCCACAGGCAAATTGCTATGCAGATGAATCCCAACCTCTCTCTCAGCACCCAACTTAGCAAGGAAATCGGCCGCTTTATTAAGAGATCTACTAGCATAAACAGGAATCACATCCTCAATTTCTTTCCAAAGCTCTAAAATTTGGGCAACCAAAATCCGGAGCCTCCAAGCTTTTAAGGCAAAGTTCTGCATGCAATCAAGAGCACCAACCAAGATTTGAGAATCAGACTCAATGATTATCTTTCTATGGCCATGCTTGACGTCCCAGATGGAAGCAGATTTAATAGCAAAGGCCTCAGCTTCATTGTTTGTGGCATATCCCAGACCTTCCAATTCCCAATATAGCACAGTCCCAGCATGATCACGGCAAATAACACCACTGCCAGCATTGCCCGGATTACCTTTAGCAGCTCCATCAGTATTGATTTTGACCCAGCCTTCTGGGGGAGGTTTCCAACAACTTCTTACCTATCTCTCCAGATCAGCACCTCTCCCACTCAAAGGCCTAGAAGCAGGCTGGTTTTCCTTCTCAGCATAGATGGCAACGATTTCCACAATTTTGCTCCAAATGATCTGCCAAATCCCCTCCACCGAAGAGAAAGTTTCACGAAAAATACGAGAATTTCTTTCCAACCAAACCTGCCACCAAATAAAAAGGAAACCGATCTCCCAGCCAGTACGAAGAGCTTTAGAAATAAATCTACCTCTCTTCCAGCTTTCCCAAAAGTTGGTCCGGGACAGATCTCCAAGCACCTGAAGTTTAAAGTGGGAGAACCAACATTGCCAAATCTGTTGTGTGAAAGAGCAATCAAACAGAAGATGGTTCACAGTTTCCTCATTCCTATAACATAAAACGCAATGGGAAGGACCAATGATGCCTCTAATTCTAAGGTTTTCAAAGGTCAAGATACCATTATGCATCAGTTGCCAAGCAAAGAAGTTCACTTTCGGCCAGCCCTTGGGATGCCAAATCTTCCTCCATTCATGAACAGGAAAAGAGTGTGGGGGGGGCTCAGGTAGGATCGAAGCATAGCCCTCCTTCACAGAATAAACCCCAAGGTTCCCGAAGCCCCAAGCAAGCTCATCCTCCTCATCACTCCCAGATAGAAACCTTTCAGCCAAAAGTTTTTCCAGAGTTGGGGCCTGCTCCGGAGGGATTGGAATAGGCCATTCACCCAGCCGCTTAAATTTTTTAACCTTATACTCCCCCAGAGGGCTGGTAGTGAAGTAGGTCTGAATATGAATCCAACCTTTGTCTTCAAGAGCTATTTTTAGCGGAAGCAGATCGGGAAACACTGCAAGAATAGGAGGATGCTGATCCCAAGAGTCAGTCCAGAACCGGACCTTCTCCCCTCTCCCAACTTTCCAGAACAATTGATCTTTGATAATGCAAGAACCAAGCTTGAGCGCCTGCCACACAAGAGAACCATTACCTTCCAGAGGATAGCGGCCCAAGTCATTGGGAGGAACAGTACCCAAGTATTTACTAGAAAGGATTCTACGCAGAGAGACGAAGGTCGAGAAATCCACCTCCAGTACAATTTCCCAGCCAGGGCCCGATTGTTAAACTTGGAGCTTCTCAAGCCCAACCCACCTTTTTCCTTGGGATGGGTGACTTTATCCCAACCAACCAAGGCCCATTTCCTCTCTCCATTGGCACCTTCCCAAAGAAAACTTCTAGCCTCTTTGTCCAACTCTTTCCAGATTGAGGGAGGGGCGGCCAGAATTGAGAATTTGTAAATAGGCATAGCCTGAATAACGAGACTTCAGAAAAGTTAATCGGCCCCCATAGCTTAACCATCTATGAGACCAATGATTCATTCTCTCTTTGATGCCATCAAGCAGGTCCTTCCAGAAATTAGCTGTCAATTTTTTAAAGTGCAGAGGAACCCCCAAATAAACAACAGGAAGGGAGGTCCGAGTGAAACCCAGAATCTCCATAACTCTCTCTTGCGACCTTTGATCAAGGTTGAAGAAGACCACTTTTGATTTTGAATCATTGATGGCTTGATTAGAAGCCCGAAGGTAGACGTTAAGAGTATCTTTGATTCCTCTTGCTTCTCTGAGACTGGCAACTCCCACCAAGCCCGTATCATCCACAAACTGTAAATGAGTCAAAACTTCGGCTTCGATTTTAATTCCTGTAATCTGTCCTTGACGTCTTCTTCTCAGGAAGAGTCTGCCAAGACCTTCAGCCAAGATAAGAAAGAGATAAGGAGAACAGTGATCTCCTTGACGGAGACCCCGAGAGGCTCCAAAAGGTGGCGAGGGAAGCCCCTTAATTAAAACAGAGTATGAAGGCGTAGAGATACAGCTCATGACCCAAGCAATCCAGTCCTGAGAAAAACCAAAGGCTGCCAACATCTTGACCAAGAAACCCCACTCTACTCTGTCATAAGCCTTAGACATATCCAATTTGATGAACATTCCTTTGTTACCTGAATTATGCATAGAATGGATAGCCTCCTGAGCCAAGATCACTCCATCCAAGATCCGTCTTCCTTCAACAAAACCCCCTTGCTCAGGGGAAATTAAATTTTGAAGGAGGGGTTTTAGTCTTTCAGCCATAAGTTTAGAAATAATTTTGTAGATCACATTACATAGAGCAATAGGTCTGAAATCAGAAATGATAGCCCCCCCATCTCCTTTCAGAATTAAAGAGATAAAGGTATGATTTAGAGCCTTGAGCATTCTTTTGTTAATTCGGGATTCCTCAATGACAGCCAACACGTCCTCCTCCAGGATGTCCCAGAAGGCCTGAAAGAACTCAATAGGAAAACCGTCCGGGCCAGGCGACTTTCCTGTGCACATCCCAAAGACCACCTTCTTGAGTTCATCACGATCTATGGGCTTAAGAAGGGACTGATTCTCTTCATGAGAAATAATAGAGGGAATTCCGTCAATGACTTCATTTTGAGCTTCCACATCATGCTGCAAACTTTCCTTGAAGAGGTTTGAGAAGTACTCCATAGATATGGAGTGCATGTCAGGAAGAGTGTCAAAAGAATTTCCAAACTCATCTTGGAGGAACTCCATGTTATTCAATTGCCTTCTAGCACAGGCAGAACGATGAAAAAATTTAGTATTTCTGTCTCCTTCTAATAGCCAAGTATTTTTGGCTCTCTGTCTCCAGTAGATCTCTTCTTGATTATCAATGTCCTCAACTGCTTTGCGTAAGGCATCATCCTCAAATTTAAGATGCTCAGAAATAATTCCTTCTCTGAATTGTTTTTGCACCTCATTCCATCTGTCCAGCAAGGGGGCCCGTTGGAGCTGGAAATCAGATTTGTTAGTTTGCTTCCACTGTTTCAGTTTACTCTTAACATAGAGGAGCTGTTTGTGAATTTTGAACATAGCTGTTCCAAAAGGGGGACGGCCTTCTTTCCACCACTGTGGAATTTTCCTTCGTAGGTCCTCTTTTTGCAACCAAAAATTTTCAAATTTAAAAGGTTTGTAATACTTTCCTGACATAGTCCCTCCCTCCAGCAAAATGGGAGAGTGATCAGAAACTGGGCCCTCCAAGATCTGGAATTTGATATTCCATCTAACATAAGCTTCCTCCGAGACCAAAAACCTGTCAAGCTTAACCCTCCTATTGTATGGCTCTCTTCTCTTATTAGTCCATGTAAATTTTGTACCAGGACCTTTGATGTCAACAAGGTTAAAGGCCTGAACGTGGGAAATAAACAACCTATCCCCTGTATCCAGAATAGGGATGCCGCCTTCCTGATCTCTAGCGGATAATTTAGCATTGAAATCCCCAGCTAAAATCCAATCAAGATATTCCCGGGAGGACCTCATGTTTTGAACAGCTTTCCATTGAGACCGCTGACCTTCGGAATTCTGCACCCCATAAAAATTTGTAATTAAGACTTGTTCAGCTGTAACTATATTCTTGAAAAGAGATGTTAGGACCCCTCTCCAGGCTATATGATCTACTGCTATCCATGCCAAAGGATTCCAAAGAGTAGCAATCCCTCCCGAGGCACCAAGAGCAGCCACTGCCATATGGCCAGCACCCCTCCAGATTCGGCCGACAGTTTTACTCATGAGGTCTAATGACATTTTTGTTTCCTGAATGAGCAGAAAGTCTGTTTTACTTCTTTCTAAAAGTCTTTGAACAGCAGATTGATGGGTTCTACTGTTTAAACCCCTCACATTCCAAGATTTTATAATCATTGGAAACCTTGGGAGCAATACGAATCAATTGTTCTTGCCAGTCCTCCATTGATTAGCTTATCCCCTTGCACTGCGATTAGATCCTTATTGGATTTCCTGCCCACCCCTTGGGAATTACTATTTTTCGATCTCTTCTCCACCTGTGAAATTCCAAGAGCTGGTCTTTCTCTGAGCTTTTCTGCAATTCCCATAGAAACATCTTTAATAACGGGCTGGGCTGGGGCGTGGATAACCAGAGTCCCAAGGTTTTCATGGTGCAAAGTCTCAGAGGAATCAAAATCCTGTTCAAGGACAGGGGTTGAGGAAGGAGGAGCATGAGTAGGGATAATATTGTCCTCAAGGATCCCATCTGCTCCTTCCATAGGTTGGTCTTCTTGATCCACAAGAGATTTGAAGATTTCATACCGATTTGTTGGCTTGGGGAGAGCTTGCTCCTTACCATTTCTCTTTTTGTTTCTTCTCCTCTTCTATTGTTCAAAGCCATCATTCTGGCCCTCAGACCCAGTGGGAATGACAGATGGTTCCTTGGCCGAAGTGGACTTACCTCCTCGGGAGCGATTTGACATTCCCTGTGTAGCATCCGCATTGGTGCTCAATATATTTGGACAGAACCTTGCCAAATGGCCATGCAAATGACAGACTCTACAATGGAAAGGTAGGGCTTCATAGTCTAGCTGCTGTACCCAAGAATGTCCTGCTAGCTCCAATTCCATCTCAGCTGGTAGCGATTGACTAATATCCAATTCTACACAAATTCTTGCATAAACGGCAGTATTTCCTTCGATGGTATCCTTAGAAACTCCCAAAAATCTACCTAGAGAGTTGCCTATCAATTCAAGAATCCGCTCACCCCAAAACTCCATCAGGAGCGCGTACAGCCGGATCCAAACCGGGACAGTCGTGGGTTCAATGTGAGGGTCGAAACCCGCTCTCCACAGCTGGACAAATAACCCTGTTGGGCCATGGCTCCTCTTCTCTGATTCAAATGCTCTGTTTCTATCCATTAGGGAAGAAAAACTAATAATGAAATACCCATTGCTAATGGGCCATAAGGAGTACTCACCGATTGGCTCCCAGTTTTGTCTCACCCAAGAATGCAAAAAGTGCAGGGTGGGTCGAATGCCCATGAACTTGCAAATCAGATCATGCGTGGTCCGGTAGTTTATCGTGTCTTCAACCGAGCTCGGTTCGATGACAATTTTTGGTCTTGATGTAGATTGCGGGAGACAACCATTAATTCTGTGCCCAGGGAGAGCCCTTGCCCGCATTCTTGGCTAGTAGATGGAAGGCACTGCGTTGAGCTTCAGCAGAGGAAGACGCAGGATTCTCTCGAAGAATCTCCGCATAAGAGGTCTTTTTTCCTTCGTGAGAACCAGGAAGAGACCCCATTGGGCCCTCCCGGGAAACCAAAATATCCTTGTCCAGAGGCCTGCAACAGACCCCAAAAATGCTGAAGGAGGTTTCCGAACTGAAACCCTAGAGCCACGGCCATCGACAGTGCAGAGGGATTCCCGCCAAAACGCCAGAGCTCCAAAATTTCGATTTCATTTTATCTTCTTTTGTTAGGGAAGAGTTATCCATCAAAAAAAAATTATGAGGGATAACTAAAATAATACTACAATTTAATAATGCATTGGAGACAATTATAATAAGATGCAGATAGGTTAAGAAAAACCCAACAAGATGCCCAAAAAATAATAATATTTAATTATCTAAAACAAGGATTACAAATTCATCGATTGAGGATGAACAAACTTCTACAACTGACTCTATAAGATAAATAACAAAATAGACTGAATACCAAGATAGTTGTTTGGATATTAAAAAAATGAGCTCTATTGCTCACTGATCTGCTCTGCACTCGTCTGCTGCAATATCAAATTATGCTCATTCTCTTTTCTTGAAAAAATCTACCACACTTCTCTCTTAGCTATTGCTCTTCGAGTGCTCTAATGTCCCAATATCTTTCTAATTTTGAATACCCAAACTATATTATATAGCTGATAGAGATTATCCTCTGACACAAATCTTGAAGTAGGGTTTCTGACCAATTGTTGAATTGGCATTAACTGCACATGCTTGGTAAAATGTGATGATCATATTTATGATGATTAGATTTGTCAAGTGTCACATCTGTCAAGATACACGTGAGATGTCACATGGGACTTTTATGCCAGATGCCCAAGTCCGTGAGTGCAGTCCAACATTGCCCAAGTTTGAAGTGCAGTTGGGCGGATGACGTAAAATCAAGATTAATTTTTCTAACATAACTGAGGTTATGGAACTAGCATCAATGGATATTTAGCCATACGACAATAGGTGGATGATAATCTATCCTGAGTAGCAAAGGAATACTTGATGCATGGACTATTGTATACCTAAACCTAATTATAAGACATGGATAAGAATATTCAATGGAATACTAATACATTATGTGGAGCGACCATAGAATACCGCATACTGTATATATGTAAATCAATAGATGAAGTTAGACTAGGGAAATTTGGATGATAGGATCGAAAGCATGAACTGGTGGATACATCAATTATGAGAAATGATAGGATTACACATATTAATGGTAGACAAATTTGTGAGCCCACTATGGACTATGTATGTGGAGGTGGTCCTCGTGGTCAATGATATATATTAGAATCAAATAGTGGTTTCATTGCACAAGAGAGCATAGTTGGAATTATGTAAATTTGTACCATGGGTTTAGAAACTCAAACAGGCTTTCAATCTCATGGGATTTTTTTGGAATATGGGGAGTTATTAATTAACTTTGTGCATGCACTGATAGGATGAAAAAAAGCACCCCGTTTTTTACCATATTTTACAACCATGTATTGATCATGCCAGAGATGAAACGAGGATACCAATGGTTATGGTAGAAAATGACTTATAGCTCATGGAGAGGTCAATGCATTTCATTCTTGGGTTGGTCAAAATTCTTCACACATCACTTAAAACAAATATTAGATGGTGATAGTGACCTAAAAATATCAATTTAAAACATTCATCGGGATCCAACAAGGAAAAAAATGCTACACAATAGACTGTGATGGAGAGATCTCACAATTTCTATCGATGGTGACAGGGATTTTAGGGTAGTTGTATTGTCTATTACTTTCATTTTTCGCATGAGCAAGGAAAATAACACTATGTAATGGACTGTGATGGAGAGCACCCACAGTTTCTACTTATGTTGATAGGGTTTTTAGGGTAGTTTTATTATTGATTGCTTCCATCATCGACATGTTGTATTTTGATAAATATATCTATTAGTATATCATAAAATCCATATCCAAACGATAGTAGTAAGCGGTGGAACAACATGCAAGGAAACGTATAGAAAGGGAGCAAGGATTATGTTACTAAAGCTATAGCACTAGTGTAGCTAGTGTATAATGGTTGATATTGGGAGATATTATGTGATTATATAGAGTGATGAATCATGTGAGCTGAGGTTTTGACTACAGGATTCATTTGACCAGGAGTATAATACTTCCTCCATGATCATGGGATGCTTATCCATGTCTCAAGCAGATTGAGAAATCAGTGGTTGTGAGTTTATTTAGTTTAATTTTTTTTATTGGATGTAATTTATCCAATGCAAGTAGCCAACGTGGAGCAAATAGTTTTAAGAAAACACAGTGTGAATAGCATGACCACTTGGCAGTGATGGATGATAGTTTTAGTGAATAAGATATAGCAATAATCTAACATGGATAGATTATATTGCCTCACCACCGTGGCTATGGTAACATCAAGGAAGAATTGTAGACTGAAATAAGAGTAAAGCTAGCATCGAATCCTTAGGTTCCTGCATCAGTGATTGAGGACCATGTGGAGGGAGCTATTTCAAGTCACAAGATGGAGTAGAGCAGTCTCATATATCAAAAGTGTCAAGGTGATGTAGAAGATTTTAGTAAGGCATGATTAAATTGATATGTTAATGTATTTATCTTACACATGCAAAGGAGATTTATTTTAGAATACAAACTATGTAACATAATTACAAGCCATTATAAAACATGTTACAAAAAAAATTATTATTGAAGATAATTTTGAAATAGATAGAAATTACTTCATTCACCTTCCATAGAAATGAGACTTTTTGAATGTATGGGAACCATGGAATGGAAGGCATTTCTAGGCTAAATGAGATGTAGTGAAAAGTAAAAGGAGATATAAGATGAAGAGTTGATTAAAAATGTTAAATACAACATTGAAGGAGTATGCAAGGGATAGATTTTTTTTCATAAGAAAAAGGAGATATTATTTTTTAAAGCATGCAAATTCGGAAACTTACACTTTACAAGCAAGACTAGAGGATATTATTTTTTGAGGTTTATTATTTCAATGTGTTATTCTTTTACTACATGTCTTTAAATTTATAGCTAGTGTTAAATACTCTTAGGAGGTTACACTACGTGAAGGCTTATTTTTATGCAAGTTTGTTTATATTAAGTTACCCTTAGAGTTTCTCATGATATTTGGTTTTGCAGGATAGGGGAGTATGATATCGTATTATATGTGCACTTATGTTCCAGCTTTAGTTTAATTATTTTGTAGTTCAATTTCTACAAGTTTTTTTTTTTTTTGCAAACCACCATTTTTAGTTCTAGTTTATTTTTATCCTAGTCCTTTTGTCTATAATTTCTATCATTTTAGTCCTTTGTCCAGAATTTCTATCATTTTATTTTAGTTTGTTTTCATTTTGGTCCTATGTCTAAAATTTTGATCATTTTATTTTAGTTTGTTTCTTTTTCTGATCCTTTATCTAGAATTTATGTTAGTTTATTTGCATTCTAGTCCTCGTTCTAAAATTTTTGCATCTTTATTTTTTGGGTGGTTTATATTCTCATCCTCATCCAAATTTTGCATTTTTCAGCATTGTATAAAGTAAGTCAACACTTTTACTTCATCATATAAGGCTCAAGATAAAATCAATCTAGGAGGGAGGGTACTGACAACTATTTTACACTAAGTGCAGATAAAGCAAATGAATGCTAACTTGCTATTATGCTAGCTATCTAATTTTGTAGTTCATAGAGCATTAAATTGGAACATAAAATTGAACCTACTAACTGCAAATGAATCTCACATTAAAGGCACAAATTTAAAATGAAGTGGAAAATTCCATGCACTTTCTCATTTTGCATTTTAATCTGAGGATAAAATGGATCCACTAACATAGATTCAGGGTAAGATAGATTAATGCAAAGATAAATAAGGAAGCATCATCTCATTTTAACATTTCACACAAAGGCACATTCATTTTAATTTAAGGAAATCAATCACTAAACATAGATGAATTAAACCAACATGCCCCTTGTTAAATGCTACTCACAAATATTTGGGTTTTTTCTAGCACTTTTTTTTCTTGATCATTTCATTTTCAAATACACGTGCCATGCTTATATAATGAAACCTTGGAGATGTTGTTTTTATTTTTAACTTCTTTGCAAGAGAGGATTTTTAGTTTAATACACTAATTATGGTTGGTATTTTGCAATGGGCTAAAATATCCACTTGAAATTTTCACACTAGAAGGAGGGCCTTCTTTTCATAGCTTCGTGATTTATTTTCTAAATATTATTTATTTCTGACAACTAATGTGTGCAATTTTATTTCCACTATGTTTTGTTGTAGGTATTTTATTTTGCAATTTTTTATGGTGCTTTTGTTTATTGTCTAAGTTATTGTGAGTTGTGAGAAGTCTTATAGAACAAGTATATTTCCAAGCTAGCCCAACCTGAGTATATTTATACTATGTCTAAATCCACTAGAGAAACCATATTTAAAAGCCTTTCTCCTAATTATATGAAACTAAGAAATAAGACTCAAGAGGTTGAGATCCCATCTAGTATACTCGATCTAGGGTTATCTTTGGTTTTAAGTACATATAGTGGGCCTACACTTGTTTTCTCTATTACTATGGGTACATCAAGTGTATCTACAACCTTTACCTCAACTGTCTCTACTACTCCTGTAGGACCACCACCATTGAACAACATATCCCAACCCCCACAAGCTCTCTAGTATGGAGTACGTAATATTACCTTGAACATAGTTAGGTATGTTCAAGAGATACCCAAAAATATTGATATATCCTTATCCAATTTTAAATAGGATGGTCCTATGATATTCAAAGAGCATATTTAGGCTTACAAGGATGTTTTTATTAAACTATTAGTAGATCATAAAGATGTCACTTGTAGACTCTTTCCAATGAGTCTTGATCAAGTATCCTATGAATGGTACATGATTTTACTAGTTGGATCCATCACTTCATGGATTCATCTTGAAAAAGCTTTTGTCAATTAGTTTAGGTTACCTTTTTATCCCACTATCATTTGCCATCAATTTGTGGCTTCCAAAAGGGTACCAAATGAGCTGATTAGAATGTTCAATCAGATATTTCAGAAACTATATTCTATATCGACTCACCATTTTATCATAGATGCAACCTTTGCCATGCAAATTTAGCTCAATCCTATACAAAATCTATGGTCATAGAACAACAAATGATATCCCAAGGTGTAGGGATGCCCCAAATACCTATGGTAGGATAGTTTTGTCCTTCTAGTTATTTCATGATGATGAATCAAGTTATGGAACCTCAAATTCTAATGATGAATGCCTTACCATACCATCAATCTTATCCATGGATGCTCACTTATCCATCTATTCCCACATATCCAAATATAGCCATTTTAGCCACCATATATTTACTCTTGGACAATTAGATATCCACAATAGAAGTCAATGTGACCAATATTTAGACGTTAGCAATATTTTCTATGCCCACACCTCTTCAGAGCATGAACCCAATGTTGAGCTAAAATATTTAGAATCAAACCTTGATGCCACGTCATTATACTTTAAGTATTGGAAATTATTTTGGACCTAGTACCATAATATATCAACCAAAAAAATGTAATTTTGAAGTTAAAAAATTGAATAAAATGTATCTCAAACTGAGTAATGATGTGGTTCACATGCAAAAGCACAATTCCCAAACTCCTCATTCTCATAAAATTTTTAATAACCATAGGAAGTCATGGAATACTATGCCTAATACCTATCCCCTTAGCTAACCATGCTGACGCTTGTGCAAGCCCTAGTAGACCCGATTCCACTTTAAATCTATCATATTTGTCTTAGGAAAATAGATATAGGTTGCATAATACTAAACACCATAGTAGAAAGGAGTGTTTATAAGCTTCTAGATACACAAACTACTTGCAAGATAAAGTTGATTACTTACAGTTAGTGCTAATTGAGTGTTCATATTATCATTCTAAGGGAAAAAAAGCTAATTTTCTAGCTAAAATAGTTTACAATCAAGAAAGTGAGGAATAAGAAGAGGATAATTAAATCTTAGTTTACTATCATAGCCCTTGAGATTTACAAAAAGCTAGATTTCAAGCCAATTTCTTCAAATATTAAGGTGATACAGTTAGATAAATTTATAGTAGATGTGGTAGGAATTCATTAAAATGTCATGATTTAAATTAATTTACAACCCAGAATCCAACATCACATTGATAATACTGTGGTCAATATTACCATCAAATATGATACGGTTTTGGGTAGGGATTGGAGTAAGAACTTGAATGGTTACATAATTATGGATTCTTCCCACATGTGGCTATCCTGGAGGGGATTAATAAACCAAATTTGGGTGGATAGTGATCCAAAACTTAGATAAATGATTATTTAGTATAATAGACCCAATGAAATATAATTTGCAGAATTTGATTTAGGGGTCTATAACTTTGACATAGAGGAGGGTACCAAAGAACCTCCAAAATAAATCATTTCTTGTAGCCCTCCTAAAAAGGATAATTTGGTCTAGATTCTTAGATTTTATGGATCCAAATCAAGACAAGGTTCTAGAGCTAGTATCAAAATTACATGTTTGAGTAGCAAGCCTATAGATGATAGTTTCCATGCACTAATAATGTGATGAAATATGAAGCACTTATTTTCGGACTACAACTAGCTTTGAGTAAGAAAGACAAGTATCTCAAGGTCTTAGGAGATTCTAAGTTAGTTGTTAAATAGGTCAAAAGGTAATATATGTGTCGTGATAAAATATTAAGCCATTATAGGACTAGAGTTACGGATTTGATATGTGAACTTAATGCTTTTAACATTTCCCTTATCTCTAGAAAATGAAATCAGATGGCCGATTCTTTAGCTATTGTAGTAAGTATGCTCAAGCCGGTGTATAGTAAAAAATGCAATTTTTTTTTATTGAATTAGTTTCCTATCCTTCAATACCAGATAACATTACAAATTTGTAGGTTTTTTAGAGTGATAGGCACATTTTTAATTTTGTTACTAACTCTAGTATTTTCAAGAAATAGGTGATAGATGAAGACTAGAGGTGGAAGGAAGAAATATATCAGGATTTTTAAGTAACTTAAAAAAATAATAAGATATCGAAAGGGGTTATTTCACTAGAAAAAACATTTGATATGGGATAACAAGAAAAAAGAGGTAAAAAGGTACCAGTCCCTATAGAAGCATGTGATGTAATCAACTTAGGGAGTGTAGAAAATACATAAGAGGTATTCATTGCCAAGGCATGCATAAGTCAAGAAAAAGAATCTATTACTCATGCACTAAAATAATATGTGTCTTGTATAGCTTCGAGTTACAAGGAATTAAAAACATATGATCAAAATATGATAATACACATGATTCCATTGAAACCTGAATCCAAGTCCTTTAGGCAAAGATAATGACCCATAAATCCATTGTTAGAACCCTTAATAGAGAAATAAGTGAAAATATTGCTAGATGCTAAGATCATATTTCCTGTTAGGCACTCTACATGGGTTGCCAACTTAGTTCCTATGAGAAATAAAAATGAAGAAATAATATTGTGCATAGATTTTAGAAATATGAATAAAGCATCTCAAAACGACAACTATTCATCGCCTTCTATCGATGAGGTACACCAAATGGTAAATGGATAAAAAATGATATTATTTTTATATGGATACACCAGGTACAACCAAATTCTCATTCACCCAAATTATATGATGAAAACAACCTTTAAAACCAAATGGGGAACATTTAGTTATAGGAGAATGCCCTCTAGATTATTGAATGCAGGTGCAACTTTCCAACATGCCATGGATTACACATTTAAGGGACTCATTGACAAGTGCATTATTTTTTATGTGGATGATATTCCTATATTATTTAACACTAAAGAAGACCATGTTAAGGATTTGAGAAAGGTCCTCCAAAGGTGTAGGGAACATGGGATATCCATAAATCCATGAAAATGCATTTTTAGAGTAATAGAGGGTAAGCTTCTAGGTCACATTATTTCGAAATAAGGAACTTATATTTATCCTAAAATAATAAAAGCTATTCAAGAAATGCCTCCTCCCCTTAGAAAGAATGAATTAAAATCATTCTTTGCCAAAATCAATTTTGTAAAGAAATTTATTGCTTATTATGCTGAGATTGCCAAAACTTTGAATGATATGATGAAAAAGGATGTTCAAATTAAATGGACGAATACAAGTAAATATGCTTTCTAGAGCATCAATGATACTATTTCTAGGGCACCTATTTTGGTAAGTCTAGACTACTCAAAGCCCTTTTATATTTATACATATGCTTCATAACACTCGTTTGCAAGTGTTCTAACTCAAAAAGGTGAAGGTAATATTGAAAATCCCATCACCTTTCTGAGTTATCCTTTAAAATATGTGAAGTTGAGGTATTTTATTTTATAAAAACAAATATATGCACTCTTAAAAACCATAAAAAAATCAGACCTTAAATTGTACATAGTAGGATTTTTCCTATTATGCCCGATCCTGCTGTCAAAGCTATGTTTTTGTAAAATGAATTGGTTCAGAGAAGAGGAAAATGGATTTCTACACTTGAAGAATTTGATATTGAAGTCCAACCTATGAAAATAGTTTGTGGACAAGGGTTGATAAAATCAATTGCGAAATTTGATCCTCTAATATAATGCCAACATTATACTATAGAAGATATTATTAAATATGATTGGCATGTAGATATTGTATATTTTTTTTTGAGTGGTGAGTTCCTATTACATCTAAATTCTACCCAAAGAAGACCTTTACATTTTAAATCTGCAAAATTTTTGATTAAATCTAGTATTTTGTACAGGCAGAACCATGAAGAGATTTATCTTCATTGTGTGAACCAAGAAGAAACAACCCAAGTGCTCAATTAATTCCATGGTAAGTATGGAATCAGACATGGGTCAACTAACAGAACAACACACCAAATTCTTAGAGCTAGATACTATTAGCCCCATATTTTCAAATATGCACATGCTCATGTGTGATCTTGCCATACATGTCAGGTGGCGACCAATACAAAGAGAAACACAACCATACCATTACAAACTATAGTGGAGATGAGGCTTTTTGCACAATGGCGGTTGTATTTTTTTGGGGTTATCAATTCCAACACTTTTAATTCTCATAAATACATCCTCACGGCTACATATTACTACACTAGGTATATGGAAGCAACCCCTACAAACCATGCTACTACTGATGTTGTCATTAAGTTTTTAGAGGATTACATTGTAACTCATTTTGGAATACCTAAAACAATAGTAAGTGATAATGGTCATGCATTTTCTTCCAGTCAATTTATATATTGGGCATATGATAACAAGGTAAGATTGAAATCTACTTCCTATTATTATCCACAAGGTAATGGTTTGGCCAAATAATCTAACAAAAAGTTTTTATCTATCATAAAAAATTGCTTGAAAATAATCCTAGAGATTGGCATGGTAAATTAAATTTTTCTCTTTGGGTTGATAGAACTAGAACAAAAGAATCAATTAGGACATTTTCATATCATCTAGTATATAGAAAAGATCCCATTTTTCCCACAGACTTAAAATTGCAAACTCTTCATTTTATGAAATAATATCTTGGAATGGATAATCATATTGAAGCTCGATTAACCCACTTGATATATCTTGATGAGAAGAGATATGAAGCCATGTTTCACTTTAGTAAAGATCAATATGTAGTAAAGAGGTGGTTTGATAGGAAATATATAGTTAAAACTTTCAAGTTTTTTGATTTAATTTTATTGTGGGACAAGAGATACAAAAAACGGAGATCATGATAAATTTGATTGCTTGTGGTTAGGTCCTTACCAAATTTCTAAAATCCTTGGTGAAAATATTTTCATATTAAAAACCTTGGATAGAAAGAAATTATCTATGCCTATTAATGGGCTACATTTAAAGCACTTTTTCAACCCATAAAATGCATGTGATTGTGTATTATATGTATATATTCTTGGTTTTCAAGTTTTTTTTTAGCTTGGTTGTTTTGTGCTTTGTCTTTAATTTGTGTTTTTGTTTTGTTTTCTTGTTAGTTTACATTATATTAGGTTTTGGTTTGTGTTTTAGTTTGGTGTTTTGGGTTGTTCCCTTGTTTTAAGATGATGTTTTTTGGTCACTAATTTATGACCTCTTACCTATTTTTTGTGTTCCTTTATTAAGTAGGGTGGAATAACTAATCTAAAAGTAGGTGAACATAAGAAAAATGGGATGAGTTATTTTGTGATCATTCTCATATTTTTAGGATTAAAACGATGGAGAGTAGAATAATGAAACATTTTGCTAAAGCTCCACATGTAACTATTGATGTGTGATTTTGTCAGTTTACAAAACCACTTGACAATTCAAAATTTTAAATTCTCTCTTGCAAAGAAATTATTTTCTCCAAGGTTCTTACTTTAATATTTATGTGTCATGCATAGTTGTTTATAAGTGCCTGAATAAACTCTTGGGTTTGCAAGTTTTTGTTAACAAGGGGCCTAGGAAATTATGTAAATGATTTCAATTTTATCATGTAAACATGCCTTTCATACCCATTTAATTATCCAACAATGAAATACAGTTTTATTTATGATTTTAAATCTACGTGTGCAACATTTATTTCATTATCTGGATATCATATCTCAATAAAATGCCTTTAAATAAATTTAGCATTTATAAATCTATCATTTTAAATCAATCTTCTCCTAACTTTAACAAGTTCAAAGAAAATTAAATAGACCTTTAAATAGCACAAGTTATTATGATTCAACTTCCAAGGTCTATTTGATAAAGCAACTATTTGTTCATATCTCCTTATGAAATTATGTCCAAAATATCAAAGAGGTAAACAAATTGCTATAATGTCTTGCCTAATTTCAAAAGGTATTAAAAAATTTATTAATTATTAGAACACAGAGCTTGATATGCAACTAATCTATAAACTTTGGATTTTATGATAAAATAAAGTTTATAAATTAGATTTGCTTGTAATATTTACTTTTTAAAATATTTATGAAATTAAATATTTAAAAGAGTAAATGTGATCTCTGATTTGAAATTTGGATTTATAAAATAAATGGAACTATATTAAAATCAAATCCAAATTGAATTCTAAAGATATCAATTCTAATTCCTCAACCTTATGAGATTAAGGTGAGAATTAGAATATTCATTTATCCTTTCCTAAATTTATTAATTAGAATATTAATTAATTTAATATTAGAATAATAAATTTAATTATAACCTAGACATATAATTTCACTTTATAAAAATTATACTAGGTTATAATATATAGTTTTCAGAATGTAAATAAAATAATAAAATATTTAAGCTTTAGAAATTAAACTAATGTCTTGGAAAAATTCATCAAAACAAATTTCCATCTACAAAATTCTAAAACCAATCCAATGTTCACTAGTATTCACACAGTGAAATCAAATGAATTGATGCAATCTTATAAGGTATACAAACTATTAAGAAATTCTAATAAACACTTTATTAATTCCAAATACAATCTATGCACAAATCTGGATACAAAATGCTTAAAACAATTTATTAAATCTTAGAATAATTTCCATTGTTCTGCAAATGGATTCGTCTATTTTCCTCCAACAAAGATGTAGCTTTGATCCTTCCAATTGTTCCTCTCCTTCTCTGTATAAAATATCCCACCTTTTCCTTGAATCTCAATGATTTATTTATAATTTGAAAAGTTTAGTTATTTCGTTTCATCATTGGGAATGAGTTTTACAACTATCTTCTTCAAACCCTTGCAATTGTATTACTTGCATAATGAAACAATAATCATAATATAAAAACAAAACCAAAAATTACTTTCCCATAACTTTCCTTTTTTTCAAAAGTATTTCAAAGTTCTCATATTTCTAAATTAAACTGCTATTTTTTTGGTTAAATTTCCATTTGAAATCTTACAAGTTTGGTATCATTAGAAAGAGAAAATCCATATTTTTTTACCAAGTTTTGAATGAGATCAAACGGAGTTGTCTACCTCAAGATATGTCCATTTCAATTTTGCATTGATTTTAGGGTTTACCCTAAAATAAAATTTAATCATTTAAATGAAAATTAATAATTTAATCCTTTTAAAATGATTTCAATCAAATTATTTGATTCGAAACAATACAATTAATATGCAAATAATCAAAATATTCAATTTTGAAGCATTGCAACTACATTCAAACCTTCAAAATTCAAATATGTTAGCAATTCCAAAGTGAAAGCAAATTTTCAAAGACCTTGATCCAAGAAAAATTCGATAAACAAAAATTTTCCGAAATCACAAAATTTAAGGTGGGTCCCCAATTTTGGGGTCGTTGTGAAGGACGTCACAACATTGGCGACTCTACTGGTAAATGTCCCTAGAAATTTTAGATTCAAAAACCAAACTCTGAAAACAAGAAAACTCAGATATTAGAAACACAAGCATTAATAAGCATCCAAAGAATGAGAATAGACCAATACAAATATGAATTACCGAAACCAAAGATGATTGATATGTAGGATATGATGTATTGCTGGTGGAGATCAGGTGATATGTATTAATAATCATTTTCAATATAAATCTTTGTTTTGGCCATGCTTGTCATCGTACATTAATAAGGGGCCCTAAAAATGACCTTTCATGACCGATAAGATGACATGGAAAACAATATGATATGAGATAAAATAATGTATTGAAATGAACTGCTTGTCTTATAAAGACTCAAACATTCTAGTACAATAAAAAAACACACTAAAACTTGTCTAACCCTATTAGGACCAATGTGTGTGTTGTGAATTCCTTTACCAGATCAAGAGCTCAATTATGACCTTACTATCATCCATAACCAGTGTATGCGCAAGTGAGTTTATTACCTCATTTTGACCAAAATGGCTAAACCTGTTATGAAAGAAACACAAGGATATCCTATCCATTTGGAATGAACATAGGTATCACTTTTCAATGAGACATATCGCCATGCATGAGCATACTCCACTGCCAATAAATCATCTATAGCATCGGTGGAGGTTAACCCCATAGTCCATGATTTTGGCTTTAGATTACTTGAATCTTGGGGATGACTATCCTTCATTCTGACAGATGAGTAGTACAAATCCTTACAACCCAATAGTGAATGATGTGTTTGGATTTTTATTTCTTGAACATTGGGCATGACTACCCTTCCTTTTGATGGACGAGTAGTATGAATCCTTACGATACAATAGTCGATGGTATGTGATGTACATACACTCAGATCTTTGGTAAATTTGATTCTCAACCAAAGTATGATGAGAATTTGACCCTATCCTTACTTCTCTGATTTTGTTTAGAGTTTTCAAATATTTGTGGTATTAATGAGTTTTATGGACTATGTTGCATGATAGGACTGATAAGGATGCCCCTTTTCACCCTATATTTTCTTCCAAGGATTTTATTGACAATTTTATCCAAAATGTTTTTAATGTGTAAACTGTGTTTGGTTCCAGACAATTTCAACATCAATCCCCGATCTCAAGATCCTTTTAGTGTATATTGTGCAATGATCATAAGATAATCTAACATGATTTTCTGTGGTTGCCTACCACACTAGAAATGACTAAGTGACTGAAGATATTTTAGGAATTATGAAACAATGGTGTGTAAACATGAAGCTTTGTATTTTACAATTTTTTACAAAATGTCTTTGTGAAATTTCCTCTGATTAAAGCAACCTGACTTTTAACAAACCAATTAGGATATTTGAATTTTATTAATGATCTTTCTATGGAATATGAAATGTGGGACATGAGGGTAATGTACACAATGTTATGAAATGTGTTATGAAATGCGGGTGTATGTAAGTTTATTCATGGTACTTGTGGAGCGTTTGCAATACAATTCCAATTTTTGATATCTGCCTTATCTTAGTTCATATTCATGAGGACCTAAGCCAATATCTTACTTTTCCTTTTTCTAGGTTTCACAGGTTTTCAATCTAGGTAACTTCATCCTATCCAATCCAGGATCAAAGACCACCAATAAATGACCAGGGACTCAACCACAAATACCTTACTTCTGATACATCCACCTAAAAAATTGATCAATTTGAATCACATCAATGTCATGAAACTCTAGAAATTTTTGGCAAAGTCAATATGTCCTTAAGATAAAAAAAAACATATGATATATGACAACACACAACATGAATACATCACATGACAAAACAACACAACAAACACACAATCCAAAACTATTTACAAAAAATGTACATAATATACAAGACACTACAAAATGTACACCATTATTTCCCTAGATCCCATACACGATAGACACACCTTAAAAGATATATCTCGTGATTTGCATTCCAAGCATCACATAAATCCAACAAAATCAACATTAAATTGAACCATGCAACATTTATTTTGTATTTCACACCCCATTGATTTGATTCAAACTTATAAGAAATTCTATGTTTAAGTTTTAATTTATTAACTTTACATGAAAATATATAATCTTTGATTATAATTTGCTTATTCAAAAAGGTGTAAATTTCACATTTTGATTCATAATTTAGAACTAGGCTCCTCTTCAAAAATGGGATATCTTGTAAGTAAGAACCTATTTCTAAAAATTTCAAATTCAAGTAAATTTCAAATTTTTTAAAGCAATCACAATAATTCAAGAATTGACAAGCATCTAGGAGATTTGGTATAAGAATATCATAAAATATTTATGCCCTATATTCACTATTTGATTTCTCATGAATTTGATTAAGCATCTCCAACATATTTTACTTCATTTGATTTATGGCAAAAATTTCAAAAGTTATCCCCAAATTTTTTTTAACAACATTTAACATCTCATCATTCATAGCCTTAGCATCCAAAAACTTATCATGCATCCCATTACCTAGAAATTTTGTAACCAATGAGAAAGGTGAAGATTTTACCTTGTCGTATATACTCAACACATCATTATTAGCATTTACCAATATTTGATGAGCATTTGTCACTTTTTCCTTTTCTTCATGGTCTCCATCATGATCACATTGCAGTTCTTCATCTTCATCAAATACCTATTTATTAAAGACACCAAATTTAGGAACCCAATTAAACATATGCCCATCCTTTTCAAACCATAAATATGATTGATCACAAGATGTGTTAAATAAATTTTCTTTATCAAAAACTTGAGTTACTTCAGATAACTCAACATTTTCCTTTAGGTCATCACCAACATTAAATTCAAACCATTCATGAGAATTTATACTCCAATTTTCACTAATCATGGGTAAAAGAGATGACTTTACCTCTTCTTCATTATTAAAAAATGAATCATAAGAAAATTTTACCATTTCTTCATTTTCAATTTCAGCATGGTGTTCAATAAACTCATCTTAAATGTGATTCAATTTTGAAACTTTATCTATTTCTACAATTGGCATATCATTTTCTAATTGTGTAGAAATTGTGAAATCTTCTTTTGAAATAGAAGTTTCAACATCCTGCATATCAATTGGAACATAAATTTTATCAATAGAAGCATGAGAAAACAATGATTCACCATACATACCCCATCCATTATAATAATTATCTCCTAAAACTAAGGGATGAGATTCAACCTTATATTTCATGCAAACTTTGGGTAGTTCTATAATTTCATTTTCAAATTTACCTTTATCAATCACCTGAGATGGAAACCTACTGTAGACACATAAAACGCGTCATTTCGAGGGTGACTACTCATATGGACATGTTACAAGACCATATGGCGGATATTGGATAGACTCCAAGATAGAGCAGTGGTTCTAACCACTCAGTTTGGGCACCTTGGCCTAATTAGTTTGAAACGTGGCCCAAACCTATGGTTTATAGGCTAAACCATGATAGAGACCTACGGTTTATAGTCTAGACCACAGCTGTGACCTACGATCTTAAATGGAGTTTAGTTGGCCTTCAATCCGAGCCAAATCAGTTTGAATGACCATTTGATATTGAATAAGGTGGTTAGAGGATGGAAGCTTCCAATCCATCTATCCTAACCACCCCTTCTTGATCTTGGATTCTCCATGAAGCCACCCCTAGCCCTTGGGTAGTACTATAAGTACCCCTTAGAATTAGGGCAAAATAAGGAAGGAGAGCATTGGAGATTTGATCAAAGAATCCCTATTGAATTGTACACTCAATCGAGTATACTAAGAGAGAGCGATTGCACTTATCCCCTACCTAATTGACAATATTCATAATGAGTTGCATTACGGATGCCCTAGGAGTCTAGGAGATCCAAGAAATGTAAATTCGGATAAACAGAGGCCCTTCATAGCGAATCAACCACCAAATCAGTTTGAGGACACTGAAGGTGACCATTGATCATCAATTTGGACAAGGAGGTCAAGCCCACTTTCCTTGGAATTGAGGGTAAACCTATCAGATTGCTAATCACGACTTTCAGTCGTAGTTTACAATGCAAACCTCTCACCAGAGCTATGGTTTGCAGCAGAGGTATCACCACCTTACCCTTTTCATTTTAGTTTGGTTAATTAGCTTAGTTTAGCTATTTTTGTGGTTTAATTATAATTTAGCAAAATTTTGACCAGTAGAATTAGGTTAAATTAGTTTCTTTATGTTAATCATCCAATACGACATTAATGGATTATTTATCCCCTTTCATGCCTTATTTTACATAATTGATCCATGTATAGTGTAGTTGTTGTCTTTCTTTATGCTATTATATGAATCTTGATGCCATTAACATAGTTTAGAAGCACTTTTCATGTTTTATTGATTATACATGCTCAATGATGTCTTTATGCAATTTTTCTAAAATGGCCTCATCATGAGAGGTTGCCTACCTTTTTGACACTCTTATGTTGTTTCTTGATCGTAGGAAATATATTCAAAGGAGACTTAACCATAAACTTCCTTTCTCAACACGAAGAAGAGGGCAACTCCACCCTAGAGTAGTTTGTGACCAAGTGAAAAGCAACATTAGTACGCCTACCCTGTTGAGGGCTTTGGCATTGTATTAATCGTATCATCATTTGGGTTATCCTAAGAGGGGCATGATTGTAATCAAGATTCTTTGTAGTTATTAATACAAGAAACATTTACTTTTTTTGAATCTATGCAATCTTATCAATTTTATGCTTTGAATGAATGAATACGACATAGTACAGTAGATGGGTGCATGCTTTTTGGTTGGATCAAAAGGTGATCTTGGTGTAACTCCATAATTCTAGAATTTGACTATCATTTTTTGGTTTTTTGTGACTTTCGGGTACAAACCGCAGCTACCATCTATGGGCCAAAAATTGAACCGCAGGTTCAACCCATTGGCTATAGTCAGAATCGTAGCCCAGACCTGTGGTTTCCAATAGACATAGCATATAGCAGAGGGATAAAGCTAAATCAGATGAGGATTTAAGGTAGGACCTATTTATCACTCTTTATAATTTTTTTTGTCTTCATGTTTTTCTAGAAAGCTAAATTTTGAATGCAAGTACGAAACTAAGAAAGAAATGAAAATGAATTAGGTCTTCGTTGCATTTATCTCTGGTGTCATTAGAAATGCAATCCTAGGAACAACGTATCTTTGATTTTAATCCTCCCTAGAATCCAATGTGCTTGATAGAATTTGTGTGAATGGTTTGCATACGTGAGGCCCAATTAGTGGTCAATTATCATTGTAATGTACATAGTCTCAAAGAGCATCTAGAATAGCTTACATTTTCTAAATTTGAAACATTATTTCATTTGCATAGCATTTAGAAAATGAGCATGAATGCTATATGATGCATTTATTTTATGTACATTAAAAGGAACCACACATACCACTTGGAACTTAAATTCTAGTGAGTTGGGATTGACATCCAACCACTAGTAGGGTTAATGATGATGGGCATAACTTCCATCCATTCACCCAAATCTCATGAACCTTTTTGATACTAGACCAATATCAGATCTGAGAACCTTTTATACCTTGAAAATTTTGCATGTATTATCTTCAGAGGGTATAAAGTTGACTATGGGAAACATGTGAGGATCTGGGAGGACCTGTGCTCTCTAACCATGTGTGGGCTTAATTACAACACATTATAGGTAGGATTACGTGACTTGGATTTCATAGCCAAATTTTTGAGCTATGAGCGTACATGTGAAAGCCATTAAACTGAGAATAAAATGCAACAAGTTTTGCAAAATACAATAAGAGTTTCTACATTGATACAACAAATCTTGACAACACATTAAATAGTTTAGGACTTACTTTCAAAATTTAAAACAATATGTTCCACCATGTAAATTAAAAAAAAAAAAATTAAACAAGATAATCATTATTGTATACTTTGTTTGCTTAATAATAATACATCTATATGTTAGGTACACAATTGAGGATACACGAGGTGGTTGGCAAAGGTCTAAACCTAACACCGATGACCAACCCCTAACCAATTCATAACAACACATGTCAATTCCTCAACCACATGAGTGAACCGAACATTGTTTGGCTAGCATTAGAGGACATAACTCAACACAAGGGGAGACTGTAGAGCATACCTCAGATAGAGGAGCTTTAGTACACTCCTCTAGGTACAAGATAGAACAAGAAGCCTTTCAACATGAGGGTGTTCCACTCGAGAGCCATTACTGAGACCGCAATAAACGTGTGTCCACGGGATTACTCAAAGAGTTTGTTGTGCAGGGGACCAGGTTGGTGCCCCTACATACTAAGTCCACTGGAGGATCCATGGCTTCACATTCTGAGTATATAAGGACTAGAGATCCACCCATTTAGGGTCAGGCAGACAGGCTTTCTATAGATTATAGGTCTAACCATACTCCCATGTATGCTCCACCATGCAAGATCACATTTGATATATCAAAGGTAGGATATAATGGCACACCATAGCATGAGTGATGGTGATCTATAAAATTAGAGGGTCTAGGTAGTATTTTAGAGCAACTAGCCTGCAAGCCTTTCGCCCCACCCGCTCATGCCCTGAGTGAGTGTAGCGTGAGTGTCATCAGGACTACTAGAGAACATGAGGCTTCTAAGCGCCCTCATGTCATACACCCAATATCTGCACATGGTGGTTCATAGTAGGAGGGCAATGCCATATTCACAGACATAGGCAAAGGTACAACACATTAGTCTAATAGATACAAAACCCACAAGGTCACTCATACAAAGTAGGGATACAAGAGGTCTCCTACGGTTGATCAGATTGATAGATCACATTGACTGGTATTGGAGAAGAATCACCAACTCCTCCAAAACCAATTGGATAATGCTCACCTAGAGAGGCAACATATTTAATATAAGAATATTCAAGTGTAGAGGCTCATGAGATAGAGGTTATATGAGAAACACATGCATGAAGAGCGTATCCTTACCCAGAAGGAATGCATGGAGTGGGAGGATAGGTTAGCTAGGGCTAGCCTATATCCTCATGGCGAGCATAGAGAGCGTGTATATAATAATGATTTATCTCAAGATGATATGCATCAAGAGCAAATAGATACTCGTACTCATGCTAGTTCTAAAAAAAGAGAGTGGCCATCATTGCTCGATAATCAGAGGCAGAGGCAGAATGAAGAAGAAGAGGGAGACATATACGACCAAGAATATCCTAAAAGCTCCCAAGCTGAGGATGAGGAAGAGCTACACCCTCCACATCATATGAGTAAGATAGTACCTCGTAGGCCACCTCCATGTCAACTTAGGGAGGAGGACTTTCTATCATTAGAGGCCTATAAGGCCTTAGCTGAGAAGGTCAAAGCCATCGGGAGACAAGGCATGACTATTCAAAAGCTGGCATTAAGAAAAAATCATAATGAGCCTTTGGATCCTTCGATGCCTATTTTGTATTACCTTGAGCATTTTGATATACCCAGGGTGGAAAAGTTTAAGGCTGATGAAGATGCACAGGAACACATCAAGAGCTTTCTGGATGCTTGTTTTCAAATAGCAAGTAGTGATGCATTGTTGTTATGTACGTTCATCATGACACTTTTTGGTCCTACCCAGGAGTGGTTCAATCATCTAAAGAAGCATAACATAACTAGTTTTAAGTAATTACCTGATACCTTTCTTGAACATTGTTCCTTTGATGTCATGAAACAAGCCAATATTTTTGATCTAGCTGTGCTAGCACAATGCAATGATGAGCCAATATATAAATACGAAAAGAGATGGAGGAGACTAATGGGTGAAGTTGCCATTCCCTATTCCTACCACAGAGTTAACCTAAATTTTTACGAAGAGTTGTGCCAAGAACATCTCATTACTGCTACAGCTGTAGTAGTATCCTACATTCGAAGAGGATTTGGTGTAACCCAAAGTGATTGAGGACATCAAGTTGTAGGAAGGCAACTTGAAGCTCAAGAATAGGAGAGAGGTACAAAAGAAGAGTGCCAAAAAATAGTAGAGCAAGTAGACCCATGTGAATCAAGTGGTGTTGAATCTCCAATGGGAGGACAAGGGGCAAAAAAATAGAATTATCAAGCCCAACATCCTCCTGCATAATATGATAAGCACAATAACAATTATAAGGGCAAGAATAAGGATCAACTACCACCTCTCTAGTTCACACCATTTATGAAATAAATGATGGCTATTTTCCATCAACTATGCAAGGCCAAAGCAATTAGACTACCTGAAATCAAGATGATAGACCCCAATCAACCCAAACCAAAGGGTTACCAAGAAGATTTTTTTTGCATTTTTCATCAAAAAAATTGCCATGACATCGAGGTGTGTTGGTCTTTCAAACACATGGTGAAGAATATTATTGACAAAGGTGATCTTGTATTTCCACACAACCCGTAGGCACTCGATAATTAGAATATGGGGATTTACAAAAACCTATTACCAAATCATGAGGTGCCTCAGAACAATTTTGGCCAAGTCAACCAGGTGTGAGTCAAACCACCTACCTAGGGGTTAGTAGGCATGGTCAACATTGTCACTATGAATAAGATATATGAACAACAAAATCAACCTCATGCTCCCATTAAAATACAAGCCACACCGAATTAGCATCTAACGTAGAATATTCCAAGCCCACCAACAAGATCAGTGGTGACCATAAGGAGCAGGTTGGTCCAAAACCTGTAAACAACTCCTACAAAATAGTCCCCGAGGCACATGAAGACTCTTATGGACATTTTGAGGTCCATTGAAGTACAGTCCTAGGATGCACATGCATTTATTAATTTTGTAGGATATGTATAGCAGTGTTAGGAACCAATGATCCAATTTTATGATCATGAGATAAGGACGATTTCTACAACTATGGCTGACCCACCATTGCACATAATTACATTTTTTAATCGCATGCCATTTGAAAGGGTCTTGATCGATATCGGCTCATCGATCAACATAATAATGACCAAGGTAATGAGTCATTTGAAGCTATCTAAATCACACATTGTGCCAACTACATTTACGTTAAGAGCATTTAACGATGCACTATGTTCTACTATCAAAACAATTATCCTACCCATGCAGGTAGGTTTGAAGACCATTTTAGTAATATGTCATGTGATAGAAGGGGCCATGCAATACAACATATTACTCGTTAGGCCTTAGATTCATGAAATACTTTACATCCCCTCAATACTACATTAGTGCATGAAATATATTTATGACAGATAGGTTCATGTAGTGGCATCAGACAAAGAGCCATTTAAGTTCATGAACCTAGCAGATTTACCTGGGGGATTCATACTCCCATCAATGCACCTGGATGTTCGTCCGTCATTGCCAATAAAGAAACCAAGAGGTAAACTAGTGGTACGTGCACAACCAATGCCATTTGTGTCACATAGACCAAAGCACACTGCTACTACTTCCAATAAAACGGTAGCATTAGTCATGCAGCGAGATGAAAGGAGGTTAAAGGCAAACATGGGTGAGAAAGAAAAGGTGCACGAGCCTAATCCAATCATTGAGGAGGTTTCCACTCATATGAAAGTTGAGGAACCCCAAGAAAAAGTTGAGGAGGCACCTCAATCGACATCACCTACATCTTTAGTAGGGTCATCCACACCATGGGTGACTGTTCATCTTGCCAATATAGGGTTGGGTGAGTATATAATGTAGAATGTGACCTTCAAGCTTACTTTAGAAATTACATAAGAGATGGGTCGATTGCACACTCATCGATATTCAGTTGGATCAGTCGTACCATTGGGTGAGCCACCTAATAAGACCAACTCCATCTATGCTAGGCTAGATCAGATTCCCACATGAGAGACCATGGATGAAGATAGTGATGAACCGCTCGTTATGAACATTCATTATCTGTCCAACCCAGAATATTCCATATGCATCTTCGAGTTATATCATTGGAATGGATACGGCCTTGGTATCTTCGAACAAGGATGGAGTACTCCGTTGGAGCTAAGTTATCAGTTAGCCACTGATAAGTTTAGTTTGGGGTTACAAATATGAGGGCAAGATGATTTGCTTATGGTATCTCTAAATTGTCTATACCTTATTCTGGCTAATGATATGGATTTTAATCGTTATCATCCTGATACTTCTAAATTTTAGAGGAATCACCCAATGATATCTTTTGTCATAGTCGAGCCACTCAAAGATCATCATGAAGGGTTCCTTGAGTGTACTAAGACAAAACTAAATCCTAGATATAACCAGGGACACAAAACCTATGATGGAGTCAATGACACAAATGTGTAGGGGTGCAACTCCCTTACTACAGATGATCTCGAGCTAGGAGATATTTTTAATGAATATGGAGAAGATTCCACCTCTGATAGTAGTGGACTAGGCTATGATGCAGACGAGGAATCCTCAAATGATGATGAATCTGAGGATGAATTCGAAGGTGGTTATGTAAGGCCTTTATATGTGCATCACCTACTACATACAAAGTTGGTACATGTTACTAAAGATATTCTTCCCAATGTTAAATCATTTAGAGGAATATATCAAGCTATTTTTCTCTACAGTGGCATGCATAAGGTATAATTATCCAATTTTTTTAGATAGTGACATCAGCATTCAAGAAGTAATATTCATGGGGCCTCATTTGGATGAGCATCCCATGGGAGTAGGAGTGAATGAAGGGCTCTAGTTATCATACAATGATGAAGAATATGAGCTAGAGAGGGCCTACCTTGGTCCCCTATATTTGTGTTACCATCACCAATGCATAGACATAGATGAATTCTATCGTTAGTTACGTATAGGTTCACGTCTGAGAGCAAGATGATTAACCCTAGATCAGATTCATTGGATGGTTAATCCTCCTCCACCAACTTACATGGAGCTCCTAGATCCAAATGATCATATTCTATAGTTAGTGCATAGGGGGGATCCTATTATTTGTAGTCCTCATAGAGAATACCCCTTTGTACCTGTGCCATTAGAGCCAGACATTGGGAGTGAATATTACATCAGTTATGTGGAGGATTGTCCATGTGGTTCTAGAGGCCAATACCATTCCATCAATATGGTCTCCATTGACTTGACCACTCCACTTCACAATCCAACAAATCCATCTAAACCATTGTATCTTAATTTAGATGCTATCGATTGGGATCGCGTTGATTCACTGGTAGAGCCTAAAGATTTCTTCCCCAATGAAAAAATATTGCAACCTTTCCTTTTTTCACCAGGCTATGCATATGATGCTTATCACACTGAGAATGCTTCTAACATAGAACATATAAATCTAGCTGATGACATCCATCTGATCCCTATACCTCATGATATTGATGAGGGGTCGCATATGTCAGTAGAGGAAACCTTTGAAGTGGATATCAGCAACGATCCCACCAATCCAAAGAAGGTTAAACTTGGAGAGAGTCTCACTCCATATGAGCGAGCCATACTCATCCCTCTACTGAAAGAGATACCATATTTGTTTGCTTGGATGTACAAGGATATGCTAGGTTTAGACCCGAAATTGGTTACTAATAACATTTTTCTATATTTGACAAAAAATTTGGTCAAGCAAAAGCTTAGAAAAATGCACCCAACAATAGCCTTAATGGTGAAATATGAGCTACAAAAGTTGTTGGATGTAGAATTTGTAATTTACATCGACTATCCAGAATGGGTGTCCAATATGGTACCTTTGGGAAAACCCGATGGAAGAATCCATATTTGCATAGATTTTAGAGACCTAAATAAGGCAACACCCAAATATTCATTTTCATTTCCCAATATTGATGCTCTTGTAGATGCAACTGTAGGTCACAAAATGCTCTCCTTAATGGATGGTTTTTTTGGTTACAATCAAATTTGGATTAAACTCGAAGACCAACATAAAATCATATTTATAATGCCATGGGGAACGTTTTGCTATAAATTTATGCCATTTGGCCTCAAAAATACGGGCACGATATATCAACGGGACATGACATACATTTTTCATGACTATAAGCACAAAATTGTTGAAGATTATATCGATGACTTGTTGGCCAAGTCATTACTGTGAGAAGAGCATGAAGAGGTTTTAAGAAAATTTTTTGATAGCTTGATAGAGCACAATGTAAGGTTGAATCCTAAGAAGTGTGTATTTGGCGTAACTTCTAGAAAATTATTAGGATTCATTGTCTCTAAGAGAGGCATCAAACTAGACCCAACGAAGGTCAAGGTCATTTTGGAAATGCATCCTCCCAACAATACTAAGGAATTAAGGAGCCTTCAAGGTAAGGTAGCCTCGATAATGTGATTTATCACTCAACTATCGAATAAATGTCGACCCATGAATCAACTACTACATAAGGGCATCCTATTCAACTAGGACAAGGACTACAAGGCAGCCTTCACTAAGATAAAGTAATAGTTGGCGACGCTACCAGTGCTAGTTCCACCAAGGCAAAAAGTGTCTTTTCTACTATATATATCGACAACTAACTTTGCACTTGGAACCATGTTAGCCCAAAAATAATGTGCAAGACAAATAATAGACCATATATTTGAAAGAATGAGGATACAGAAGCAAAAAGCAAACACCAAGTGCGATGCAAGCGAAGCCAAAGATAACGCTAAATCCCATGAATTGAAAATGCATGAAAGGAGAAACATAAATGAATCAAAACTAGATAGAAAGCAAATATGGAGTATAGCCCTTTTTATTAATTTTCTTTAAAGCTCGGTTACAACACGTCTCCTCCCTTTTTAGGGGCTAGGAGCGTTAAATAAGGCTTCATTACACCATGGGTGGTATGCCTTCTTTCACGTGCCCACATGTAAAATGGTTGGACCAAAAATTACCACCACTTGCATGAAAGGGTCTTTGATTCTTTTTTGCTCCTTCAATGTTGAGATACTATGTTCAAGGAAGCAGAAAACAATTAGTAGCACCTGTGGATGAAATAAAACATGCAATCCCCAAGCTTACGATTAGTGCATGCAAAAAGATAAATAAAATGACAACTAAAAGAGATCTTAATAAGCTAAAAACTTGATAGAAGCATGAGAACATCACTAGGAAGGCACTGCAAAAATAATAGTCAAAAAATTTGCCACGGAATTCTAATCGCTTTGGGGTGGGACGATTAGACTTGCAACAAAATGTCAGAAAGCATTGCCCAAAATGTCCCATTTAGTAGGCTCCAAATCACCTAAAAAGTTGGGGGTTAGGTAAAATGGGGTATTTTGGAAAGACCCAGAAGGTCATATTTTGCCAATTTGGCCTCTATCACCGAGAATTTGATGATGCTACCTACATGTTAGCGAAAGCGAGAAATAACAAAAACATGATCAAAACTGCTCAAAATTACATAAAATTTGAATGCAAGCCTATCTAAGCAACCTATAATAAAATGCAAAAATAATAGAACTGAAATCTGATACATATTTCTAATCACTCCGGGGTGGTGCGATTAGGACTGCAATAGTGCGGGGGGGGTGCTCGGGGGTAGGACGCTCGCTGTTTGGGGACCAATTTCGACACCAATCCACTTGGGATGGATCCAAAACCTCTTGTAGGTTATTTTTAGAAAATTTGGGTGGGATACTGTGGCCAAATGTCAGGTTTTGGGTCTAGATTGTGCTTCCAATAACCACCCAATTACCTCCCTTCCAAAAGAGAGATCAAGGATGTGAAAGGCACAATCAAAAGTGAGTATGCAAAATGATAGCACTTATTTGCTCAAAATTCTCCTTCTATGTATATATTTGGGGTAAGAAGACTCACCATTTTATAGACCTAACGGTCTCTGTGTATGAGCATGCAGAGGTGCCACTTGGCAATCATGCCTTTCCAGGGAGGGTAGAAGATTCCTCCCTAATTAAGGGCTCCATGACTGCCTCTATAACTTCCTCTAGCGCTCCAAAATACTCACTCACACTCCCATGCAATGAAGGAGGATTTAAGTTGTGGATCAGGGCTACCATTTATTGAGATTTGACCTTTTACCCATCAAACCTACTATTCGCCCCACCCTGGAGCGAATACTGCTAATCTTCCCTGGGTGGAATGAATACCAGTTTGTAATCATCCCTAGGTGGAATGAATAAGGAGCAAAGTGCCTAAGAGGTGCAAAATCGATCTCTGACCTTCAAAAAATATTGTGAGAGTGGTTAGGACCACTATTTAACCTCTGAGGGCTGCCCTGGGGGTTGTGTGTGTCAATGCGATTAGCATTTGTAGCCACATAATCGGATTGGTGCTATTTTGGTGTCTATAGATGCCCATTTTTGGGATACACTGTGCGTGTTGCAGTGCTAAGAAAAAATAGATAACCAAAGCACTAATGTTTAGGGTTTCTCAGTAACCTAACCAACTTTTTATGCCCCAAGTATGGAAAGGGCATGCATTCTTGAATCCTTGCTTTTTGACGAGCTAAGGAACTCAATTCAAGTGTTAACCTTTTTTGGTGAGGTGTTACTTGATCTTGGACATTGACCAGTCATGAATAGGCAAAGGGCGCAACCTTTTGTCTATGGGAACCTTGAGTTCTTGATTCACGAATGCCAAGTGTTTGATCAACTTGTGATTATTTCTTGTTTTCTACCCCAAGCAAGGGCGTGATTATCTTTGTCAATGATTCTTCGAATGCATGCCATTTCCTTAATTGGGTGTGTATTTTTTGATTGGTGACTAAGTGTGACTACCCCCTCAAGCGACAAATCGATGAGGGAATGACCTACATGAGAAAAGTGATGAGTCACTTGACCCAAGGTGACTTTTGTAAGGGTACCTTTTAGTTGTTTTGCATTGAATGCTTATGCAGTTTCCAAACATTTTGACCTATTTTTGGTGGGTTTGAACCCTTTTTGTGATGCATTTTGGGGTTCAAATTCTCGAAAATCCATCCTCCTTTGGAGCGGTCCAGCTATGGTAGCCTTCTTAGGGAGTAGGATAGGGAGGATTTGTGACCCCTATGTCTATTTTGGATGCCAAGAAGGTCAGGCACAAAGGCGCCTTCATTCGGCAATTTTATTGCTATTTTTGGTTGGGTTTGGACCCTTTTTGTGACGTCGTTTGGGTTTGAAATTGTCAAAAATATGTCTTCCCATGGAGTGGTCTGACTATGGTAGCCTTCTTGGGGAGTAGGATAGTGACAATTTGTGACCCTGGCATCTTGGAATCAGTGTTTTAATGCCAAGAATGTCAAGTGCAAAAGAACTCTCGTTCGACAAATTTATTTGTTTTTGTGTTGCATTTTTTTTGCTTTTTTTTATTTTCTTGCTTTGTAATCATCCCGGGGTGGGGCAAATGCTAGATAGTAATTGTACCAAGGTGGGACAAGTGCTAAATAGAGTGCTCATTCTAGGGTGGAATTATTATAGGCCTAAGAGCCTATTTAAGGGCCAAAACTAGGGCAAGCATTTTGTTGCCCATTGTAGCATCTACCAATGCGTCGATGCTAGGCAAGAGGAAATCATCCTTAGGACTCGTTTTGTTTAGATCTAAAAAATTAGTACATATGTGAATCCTCCCATCAATATTTTTGATGGGCACCATGTTGGACAGCCATGGTGGGTAATCCATGCAGATGATAAACTATGCATCCAATAGCTTTTGTAATTCATATTTGACCATTAAGGCCACTGTTGGGTGCATCTTATGTAGTTTTTGCTTAACTGGCTTGACTGTCGGATCAAGCGTTAGATTATGCATGACTAGATGCGGGTCTAGACATAGCATGCCTTTGTAGGACCATGCAAAAACCTCCTTATTTTCTTTGATAAGGGCAATGTAGTCAGCTTGCTCTTTGGGGGATAGGCTTACCCCTAGCTTGATTATCTATGGATTCATTGGATCAGAGCCGATGTCTATGATAGTCGTCTCCTTTACTGACATGTGGGATCCATCCTCCAACTGGTGTGGAGTTGGGATCATGTGGATATCATTTGCTAAATTTAAATCTATGTTGGGAATTTCAGGTTCCTCTTCAGCATGAAAGATATCCTGATTTGGTCTTGGGGTGAAATGAAGCATCTCATCGCAAGGCCAGTACTATGACGGAGATGGTGGTGAATTGAAGTGATCCCATTCTATGGCATCAGCTAGATTGTGGATGGGGGAAGTTAAGTCAATGAAGATCATGTTGATGAAATTATTTTGGTCTCCATTATCACGGGTGTGGTGACTCAGACATCCTGGATGATTTTTGTGCTTTGAATCTAGCTCTGAAGGTATTGGTATAAATGGATTGGCCTTATGTGTGGAGAGAAGAATATGGTCTGCCCTCGACACTAATATCACTGTAGGGTCTCTGGGTGGAAGGTGCTCTCTGTATGCCCAAAGTTGTGGATGCAACACTTGGTCCAATTGTGCTAGGTTTAGGTGCCACCTACGCCTTGGCCCTATGTTTAGCTATTCGAACATGTCATCAATGTCCATAGGGTATTGTTGTTGTCGCATATGATTAAGATAGGCCATCTCAATTTCATATTCATAATCACTGTCAGAGATCCAAAGGCCTTCATTGGTTCCAAAAATTGTTTGTGATATTTGAGGCTCGTCCTACTTGAGCAAATTGATATGGTCCCATCAGGGTTGTTTCGCTCTCTACAGGGGGGACCTGAGCTTCTTGGTGTGGTACTTGCTCGATTGGAGCATCCAAAGGGAACATTGCCAAGAGGCTTTCTTAGTAGTCATCCATGGGGGTCACTTGTGAGTGATTGCTATCTGATTTGAAAGGGTACCATGGTGCTCCCTCATACTTTGAATCATCTTTCGAAGATCCTTCTTAACCTTGTCTATTTCCCCTTTGTAGGTGAGTTCTCGAACTTTCTACTTTCTTTATTAAATGGAAGAGGTTGTTGGGGTCAACAAGGTTGGTCGTCAATAATGGGAGGTAATCCCCCAATGTATATGTTGTGTTAGGATTGGCATACAGATGTAATGCCAGCCCATCCTTGTTGCCCATCCCTAGGCCTTGCATATTCTCTACCAATATGTCCAAGGGTAGGGGGTGGTTGAACCCTACTCCTAATTTTTCATATGGCATCTGATATCTTGGTTGGAAAAGAACGTGCACTCCTTACTCATATCTACCCAACCCATATCCATGCCAATTGCATTGGCCAAGATATCTTAAAGTGAAGTTTGGGTTGGATAAATAGTTGACATATTTAGCAAAAGGCTCTTCATATTCCTCTGCTTGCATGTAAGGTTCAATGCCATTATCAAGGTCCCCATATACAAAGTTTGTCTGGTTTGGCAGGTAGCCTATAGTAATAATAGTGCCTATGGGGAGGCGAGGTCTCCCCATGTCTTGCATGGACTCAAGTGTGGGCATTTCTATAATATTCCACACTGGATACTCCCCTAGGCCTGTATTGGTAATCTCAACAGTGATTGTTGGTAGTTGATGGGGAGGGAATGGGAGTTCTTCTTGAGTCCACTCCATGTTAGGTGAACTAGGTGCCTTGAATTCCACTCGGCTAGGCATCTCTTCCATAGAGATGGTTGATACTGATGGTTGTGCCTCTTCTAGGGGTTTCTTCCCATTGTCCTTCAGTGTGATCACCGTAGGTGGTGTCATTGGTAATGAACCAGATGACGAAGATGGACCTGATTGGGGATTTGATGGACTTAACAATGGGGATGCATGTGGAATCAAACCCTGTTTAGATGGATTCAACTAAAAATCCAAATGTGTTGATGGAAGGGTCGATTGTGGCATTAGATGCACCGCATTGCAATACTTGAAGGGTTCTAAGTCCATCAAGACTACATGCACTTGCCCTTAGAATGTATACTTTAAGCATTGGTGGGCTATTGAAGGGACACACTCCATGTACCTGATCCATGGCCGGTCCAGCAAAATGTTATAAGCCATCTCACCCTCCAAGATGTGGCACAATGTAGGAATACTCTTTTGTCCCACTTGGATGGGTAGGACAATTGTGCCAACTGTCGAGCATATCGCATCATTGAATGCTCGTAGAGTGTAGGTGGAGGCCACGATGTGAGACACTAGAAACTTCAGATGTTTCAATGCCACTATTGTCATGATATTATTGGATGAGCCAGTGTCCACCAACACCCTCTTATACAGAATCTTGTTTACCCACGTAATGATGTGCAGGGGTGGATCTGCCATGTCATCAGTCACTGATTTTAGCTCATCCTCTCTAAAGGTGATGACTAGCTCGGTGTATCTTTTTACATGTCCCACAAAGCTATTGAAATATTTTGATTCATGGGGTTGCAACTCGATGGCTTTTAATATCTCCATTAGAGCCTCCCGATGGGGTGATGATTGTTGTATGAGCTCATAAATGGAGAGCCTATCCGACATGGTCCTTAATATCTGGCTGAGTTTGGTCTAAATTATGGCCACTGGTCTAGGCAGAGGAGGTTGTGTAGGATTTTTTTGTGGTTGTGACGTTGTTGGCACATCTCCTGTAGCTATCGCGGGGGTAGCTATTCTTAGGTACCTTTTGTTTTGAGTCACTATACTGATCATCCCTACATACCCCTACATGGGGTAGTTTTGTGTCACCTCATTGACTTGTAGGGTCTTTGCCTGTGCATCATGGGTAGGTAGGGGGTCTTTGAAGACCTCCATCTATTGGTTGTTTGGTGCTACTAGATTATCCACTACTAGTGTCTTGTTGTTGATTAGGTCTTACACAAAGCTTTTAAACTTCCAACACGCATAGACGTCATGTCCCTTCTATCAATGAAACTTACAGTACAAGTCTTCCCTATAACATTTGGGTTTTGGCACGTTGGGGTCTACAGGTTAACTCTCTGGAAAGTTCATAAATTTTGCCACTAACAAGCGGTCAAACAAGGAGTCTTTAGACTCTGTAAAGGGTGTAAATTGTCGCCTAGGCTGATGCTACTGATTTTGATCTTGTTGATGGTTTTCTCTTTCATAACTGTCAAGAGGGACCACTTGATAGTTAGCCTTTTGGGGCTATGTTGCTTGTACAGTTTTAGGTACATTTATAGCAACTTGATTGACCACGACGGGTTTCGGTTGTGTGGTCCCTGTCTTGCCATTTTTAGACCATTCATTCTTCTTTGGCTTGGCAATCTCGCCATCCTTGATATCCTCAATGATTCTAGCTTGCATCAGAGCTTCCTATAAAGTGGCATATTGTTGTAGCTACAATAGCATGGAGATCAATCTCAAATAGCTCTTTGAGAACATTTGGGTAATATTGGACATAGGAGGGAGGTAGGGAAGCTTTGAAAGCAACATCCTCCATCGATTCCCATAGGCTACCATGGTTTCTTCCTCATACTACCTAAGGCTGGCTAGGTCGCTTAGTGATGCCTTCTTCTTGGTGTTGAAGGTGAAGCATTTGAGGAACGCATCCACTAGCTGATCCAAGTTACTGATGCTATGTTTTGGCAACTAAGTGAACCAATCCAAGGTAGGGCCTGCGAATGTGGTTATAAATGTTCTTAGCAGCAAAGCATCATTGTATTGAATTCCAAATAATTGGCTCAATAATCTAGTCACGTGCTCTTGGGCATCCTCCTCATGTCTAAAGATTGCCAACTGGGGTAGATTAAAGTGTTCAGGGTATGGGGGTGCTACCATTGACAGATGCACTGGGTGACAGTAGAGTTGGTGTAAAGTGGGCTTTTGGGGCCCATAAGTCTTGGTCTCCATAGACTCTAAACACTCTAGCAGTGCTTTATATGCATCGAAAGATTTGATCTCTTCCTCCTTGGTTAGTTCCCATTGTGGGTTGTGGGAAAATTGAGGCCCATGGAGGGGTGGTCGGATAGCAACCCCTATACCTTGGTAGGTAATTTCGACCCGCTATTCTTCTTGCTCATACTCCTCATAGGCTTCTTGAGGAGTTTTTGGGCAAGACCTATAAACATGGGTGGATCCCTACGGAGGGTGTCCATCATTTTTCCTTGAAGTGGCCTCCTGATTAGGTCTAGGAGGTCTCAGAGGCAACACTGGGTAAGGTCGTGGGGACCTGTATCACACCAAGGGGTTGTGCCTCTCATATAGTCCTACTATTTGGGTGCAAGGGGTTGGAACCCTCTTAGGCATAGTGTTATGGAGCAGCTCCTCTATTTGATGTCGAATGCGCTCTTTGCTAAGGCGATATAGGTGCTCCAACTATTGTTGGTGTTGCTCAAGCTACATGATTTGTGCTTGGTAGGTGGCATGTTTGGAAAATTCCAAGTCAATTTGTTCCACCGTCTTAGGTCTAGGGGGCCTAGATGCCTCTCCTACATATTTATCTTGGTCGTGATGATCTGGTATCTCTATAGGTCACTTTCCTCTATCGAGGTTGGCGGCATTCACCCGAGGTTCTAGCCTCAGTAGGTGATTTTTATAGATAGCAGGTGCGGAGGCTCATTGCTCCCATGTTGTGTATTGCTCTTGAGGAATGTAATGATATTCCTCATGCTCCATTTCATATATGTGAAAGGGGTGGGTACAGTTGTCTCACCCTGTCTGAAGAGCCTTGTGCTCTGGATTTGATTTGTTATTCCTAACAGTGATGAGGGGTAGAGGAGGGATGACATAATCATGTGGCCTCTCATTATGGACCCTATGATTTTCTAGCACTTCATTGCATGGTGGCCACTCATACCGAGTGTCTAAGGGAGCCTTCCCATTTATATTGAGTGCTACGTGTAGGGACTCCTCCTGAAAGGGTCTATGTTGAACGGGAGTGCCCATCAAAGGGGTGCCTCTATAGTCCCATTCTGAAATGGCATGATGTGGACTATCTTATGGGTCCGGCCACCAAAGTGGTATGACCAAGTCCTTGGGACTATAGTGGAGGTGAATTATGCCCCATTTTACACTTTTCATAGCTTTTGCCCGTAATTGGGCTTGGCTATGGGTGTACACCATGGTAGTGAATCTCTACAAGCTATGTAGGTTTTTATATTTTTTATGATTTTTTTTTTCTATACTAAACAAAAAAGAGCCACACAATCAAAGAAGTGATTATCTCATTTATAGATTAAAGGTGTGCCCTAAATCTGGTTTAGTGTGTTTTGATTTTTGTTTTGAAAGCTTTGTAAAGAACATGTTGTTGTATATGCAATATGATGTCTCTTATGTCTCCCAAAATGGTCACCCCTTTGATAAACCACTACCAGGATGTTATACCAAACCTCTCAATATACTCAACCTTACATGAGTGAAACTATTGGTACGCAAGAGCTGAATGGTAAGTGGAACATAGGTGGTATGGAAGGGGGATCACCATATTTTTGACACCTACCATAGAAGACTTATCCTCATGTGTTGGGAATCACCCCTGCTACACTCAATCAGCTTTCATCAGGATTTACGTCTAGCAACAATAGCGATCGGGGTTATGGATGCAAAAATTCAAGCCAAGGTGGTGATGAAATCCACCATTGGTCTTGATCTAGGGTTGGGGTTTTATGATAAACTCCTTGTTGTTTAAATTACCACATGGTGTGTGGGGTTCTTTTTAATTTGCACAAATGAAGAAAACAAGCATTAAGAACTCTCCTATGCAAGAAAATAACCAGAAAACATAAAATAGAAAGCAAAAAATGACAGAAGGTGTTTAGGACCCCTACCTCTTCTCTACCCAAATCAGATGCCTCTGAGTTTCTACCCTAAAACTACATAGAGAGCTATTCGTCCTTGGGTGGGATGAATAACAGAACTATATTCATCACAGGGTGGGGTGAATGCCCATTCGTCCCTGGATAAGACAAATTCCAGCTTTGTACTCGTCACAAACTGGAATGAACATAGTCCAGCATTTGAAAACTTTGTACCTACAAGCAAAAACAAGCAATTTTTTATTAGAAGTTTGATCTCAAAAATAGAGGACAACGTCCCACCGTGATCACCACTGAAATAATGAGGATACAAAAACAAAAATGAAACACCAAGTGTGATGCAAGTGAAGCCAAAGATAATGCTAAATCCTATGAATTGAAAATGTATGAAAGGAGAGAAACATAAAAGAATTGAAACCAGATAGAAAACAAATATGGAGTACAACTCTTTTTATTAATTTTCTTTAAATCTTGATTACAACACGTCTCCTCCATTTTCAGGGGCTAGGAGCATTAAATAAGGTTTCGTTACATCATGGGTGGTATGTCTTCTTCCGCATTCCCACATGTAAAATGTATGGACCAAACATTAGGGTCTTTGATTCTTTGTTGCTCCTCTTATATCGAGATCCTACATTCAAGGAAGCAAAAAACAATCAGTAGCACCTACGGATGAAATGAAACATGCAATCCCCGAGCCTACGATTAGTGCATGCAAAAAGATAAATAAAATGACAACTAAAAGAGATCTAAATAAGCTAAAAACTTGACATAGGCATCATAACATCATCGAGAAGGCACTACAAAAAGAACAGTTGGAAAATTCACCATGTATTTCTAATCGCTCTAGGGTGGGACGATTAGACCTTCAACAAAATGTCAGAAAGCACTATCCCAAATGTCCCATTCAGGAGGCTCAAAATCACCCAAAAAGTTGGGGGTTAGGTAAAATGGGGTATTTTTGAAAGACCCAGAAGGTCAAATTTTTTGAATTTGGCCTCTATCGCTAGGAATTTGATGATACTACGTGCATGTTAGCAAAAGTGAGAAATAACATAAACATGATCAAAACTGCTCAGAATTACATGAAATTTGAATGCAAGCCTATATAAGAAACCTAGAATAAAATGCAAAAATAATAGAACTGAAATATACTACAAATTTCTAATCACTTTGGAGTGGGGCGATTAGGACTATAGCAATGCGGGGGGGCACCTAGGGGTAGGATGCCCACTGTTTGGGGCCCGATTTCGACACCAATCCACTTGGGATGGTTCCAAAACCTCTTGTGGGGCATTGTCAAAAAATTTGGGTGGGATACTATGGACAAATTTTGGGTTTGGGGTCTGGATTGTTCTTTCAATAACCACCCAATGACCTCCCTTCCAAAATAGAGATCAAGTATGTGAAAGGCACAATCAAAAGTGAGTATGAAAAATAGTAGCACTTCATTGCTCAAAATTATCCTTATCTATATATCTTTGGGGTGAGAAGACTCACCATTTTATAGACCTAATAGTCTCTATGTATGAGCATGCAGAGGCACCACTTTGCAATCATGCCTTTCTAGGGGGGAGAAGATTCCTACCTGATTAAGGGCTCCATAACTGCCTCTGTAACTGCCTCTAGCACTCCAAAATGCTCACTCACACTCCCATGCAATGAAGTAGGAGTTAAGTGGTAGATCTGGTCTGACATTTGTCAAGATTTGACCTTTTGCTCGTCAAACCTGCTATTCGCCCCACCCTGGAGCGAATACTGCTAATCGTCCCTAGGTGGAATGAATACCGGTTTGTAATCATCCCTGGGTGGAACGAATAAGGAGCATAGTTCTTGAGAGGTGCCAAATTGATCTCTGACCTTAAAAAATTGTTGTGCGAGTGGTTAGGACCACTTTTTAACCTCTGAGGGCTGCCCTGGGGCTGTGTGTGTCAATGCGATCAGCATTTGTAGCCACATAATCGGATTGGTGTTGTTTTGGTGTCTACAATATTATATTAGTCAAATATTGGTGAGCTATGAGCTTGGGTATGCATATGTGAAAAAATTGTGTTTAGCAATAGTGTTTTCTACAAAGAAATTGTGGTATTACTTGCTAAGTCATACAATGTATGTTATATCCAAACATAACTTTTTGCAATACATGATGACTAAGACTTATCACAATACACATACTACGAAGAGGATCATGTTATTGATAAAATTTTATTTAGAATTCATAAGCTAGAAGTCCATTAAGGGATAGGTCATAGTAGATAAATTAGTTGAGGCACCACTATCAAATAGTAGGCCTCTAAAAATCAATATTTCAGACGATGCAATCTTCATCATATCTGAAGCTTTCAAACCTGAAGAGCCAGATAACAATGTTGATATGACTTTGTTATTTGATGTTTTGAAGTCTGAACAAGGGGGTGGTGCTGAATTAGTGTTCTTCACTGCACAAGGAGCTCTAATTCCATTTTCATTCAAGTTGGATTTTTTGTCCATGAACAACAATGCTGAGTATGAGGCCCTACTGCTAGGCCGCTACACAACCTTCACCATAAATATTAAGATATTGAACATATTTGGTGATTCCTTGCTCATATTAAATCAATTCAAGAGGATTTTTCAGTGTTTTTATCCCATACTGAAAGCCTATAAAGATCTGGTTGATATAATTTTGACCAAATTTGAATGGTATGACATTGAGGCAATCCCTCGATCGTAAAATATGTTTGCAGACACCATGGATTCTTTGGGATATTTAATCCCTCAAAATATTTTTGTTGATTTCACTACCATCCATGTTAAGAAGCTCTCACATCCAACAATAGAGCGTGCAACCTATGATAACAGAGAATTGGTAAACATGATCAGTGTAGAACCAAAATTTGAATGGTTCTGCAAAGCTAAAGAATTTCTTAAGAAGGCACCCTAGGGGTCATTAACATCTCAGAGTCCTATGGGGAGTGGTACTACCATTCAGGGTTGTTTTCAAGTCTCCATTTACAAATTTAAATACGTAGGGGGAGCAAGCTATCTTAGTAATCGAAACTAAAATTTATTAAAATTGGATGTTACAAATTAAAGGCTTCCTAAAGATTAGTATAATCCTAGAGGGATTGTTGCATGTCATGTGGTGCACATTTAAATATAAAGTGACTAAATATATCTTAATACGATATATCTTGTATCGACGAGGCTACGATGGGGTTCTCCTTCATTGCTTAGAGCCCCCAGAGGTATCATGGACAATTTCATAGGCTCATGGTGGCATGTGCGGTGGCCATTTTAGTGGCATGGCCATCGTCAAGTGCATCCTTCAAATGGGCTACTATTGGCCCACTATGGAGAAGGAATGCAATGTGTATGTCAAGAAATGCATTAAATTCCAGCATCATGCTGATATTATGCACTTGCCATCATAGGCTTTACAACACATTCAAGAGGCTTGGCCATTTTATTAGTGGGGAATAGATATTATATCCAATATCTCCCCTCCATAATCAGGCCAGTATACATTCATAATTATGGCTACTGAGTATTTTACAAATTATATGGAAGCAATACCCTTAACAATGACAACTGGAGCTCGTATACCAGAGTTTATACTAGAGCATATCATAAGTCATTTTGGGATTCCATCCAAAATAATATCAATTACTGAAACATCTTTCAAGAACAAAATTGTGAGAGCTTTGACATCTAAATATAAAATCAAGCATAGTTTTGTGACTCCATACTATCCACAAGCAAATGGGTAGGCCGAAGCTTCAAATAAGATAGTGGTGGTCATCTTAAAAATTTGGTACAAGAAAACCACAAATACAGACATATCCAGCTACCCCTAGTGCTATGGGGTTATAGGAGTAGTATTCGAATGCCCACTGGGACATCACCATTCTCACTAGTATATGGCACTGAGGCCATTATACCGTTGGAATTAGAAATTCCAATGTTGTACGTTGCATTGAAAGAGTTCATCGATGATGACACTACGCGACAAGCTTGACTAGATCAACTAACACTACTTGATGAACATAGTTTGAATGCTCTGGAGCATCTTTGTGTTTATCAAGAGCGATAAAAATGAGCTTACAATATCAAATTCCACCATATAGACTTTGAAGTTGGGGATCTTGTCTTGAAAAAGAACCAATAGAACTATAATTTATTGATAGATATGTGAGACAAATTTGTAGCTAATTAGATAGGATCCTACATCATATCTGAAAATATTGGTCTTGGTACCTATTGCCTAATGTCACTCAGAGTGTTGAAGAGACTAAACCTCTCAACATCATCCATCATCAGGATTTTTATGCTTGAAGAGCATAGTAAAATTCTTCGAGGTTTGCTTGTAACCGTTCGATCATCCTAAAAGGTTCCAAACACTCTCATAAGTGGTTTGGTCAATAAAAAATCTCCAAAGGCATCTATAAAACCCTTTTTCAACCTTAAAAATCTTTGAGGGTTGTTTAAAACTGCTCGATCATCCCAACAGGCTCCAAGGGTTCTTGAAACTGCTTGGTCATGTTAGTTAAAAGCTTCGAGGATTTGCTTATAATCGCTCGGTCATCCTAAAAATATCCAAAGACATCTATAAGTCCTTTGGTCAATACCAAATGCTCTGAGAGTTTCCAAACACCACTCGATCATCCTGAAAAGCTCCAAGATCGTCTATGAGAAGTTTGGTCAGTCAAAAGGTACCAAGAGTTTCTAAAAAACTATTTGGTCAATCCAAAAGCTCCAAGGATTCTCAAAAATTGCTTCATCATCACAAAAGGCCCCAAAGGTGTTCATAACCCTTTTGGTGAATCTTAAAAGCCCTAAGGTTTCCTAAGAATCATTTGGTCAATCCAAAGGCTTGAAAGGCATGTACTCATTGTTTGATCATATATGAGGCTCAACTCATAAAAATTATAAAAATCAATAAAATCCAAAAAAAAAATAGATAAAGCATAAAATACAAAAATAGTAGCATTTTGCATTCACTCATGCATTCGTTGCATTATTACATTGCATATAGGTATTCTTAATCCATTGCATTCCATAATAGAAGGAATTGTGTTTGTCAAATATTACAAACTCTGCCATGTTTATGCTTAAATCATGCATCTCTACATTTATCATGATCCACCATTCATGTAAGTAATTGTCTTTTTTAACACAACCTATAATGTTGATATGGATATATACTAGGATTTTTTGGTCACTCATCCATACCTAGAGGTCTTATCAAGAGTTGATAGAAATCTTGCTTTATTTTTGTAGTTGAGGTGCAGTTAGTATAGTCCTTAGCATATCAGAGGTCTGTCACTAGTCAACAAATTAAGCAATCCTAATAATGACTAGGGGAAGACGAAAGCTATGAATCAGGACCAGGTATCCTAAAGTGAAAATATATATTCTTGCTTATCCCCTTGTGTGGATGGTATAGGAAATGTTGGTAGTTGGCAAAAGGACCAGTGTATTTCCTACTAAAAATACCTTTATTACGATAAAATGATCAATATCCAAGAGTGATATCCCACATCAATCCCCAATATTGATATCATAGATCGACATCCCAGATTGATATCCTATATTGATATCATAGATTGATACATCAATTGATATTATAGAAATAATTCCCACCAAATTAAAATCCCCCAAAGGAAAGTTTCTGATGAGAATTATCAAATGCAAATTCTAGAGAGTGAATATTGAATGAAGATCATAAAACAGGCTGAAATCAAAGCTCAAGCGAAGATCGAATAAAGATCAAAAATAAAAGTTCACATCAAGATCAAGTGAAGATCATAAATCAAAGTTCAAATCTAGATCAAATGAAGATCAAAAAATAGATTCTAGTGAAGATCAAATGAATATCCAAATAAAGTCAAAATCAAAATGGAATCGACTCCCTTGCTTCACTACATATGAGCAAGTATCCCAAAAATTGAAAAAAAAGAGTGGGAGCAAAATTGAATTCTTGGTATTTCTACCACTACTTTACCTTACACATGATGATATGTTTGATGCATTAGCACCTCGCTTGTGAACAAGACCAATGTTTTAATGTGGAAGAGCTAGATTTAGGTGTCTTGTATCGCCTAGTGGTTTAGTCAAACTAAAATATAAACTAGAGATTGAATAAGAAATTTGTGGAACTCCTATATTAGCAATGGGCTGAAATAATCCTTCTTGAGATCAGGGAATGCTCGTGTCTTGTCTTAAAATAATCAGGTGCACAAACAGGGATAATGAACATTTAGGGCTTATCCTAGCAAAAGCCTTTTATCTCATAAGTCTAGTGTGGTTAGTATGTAAATTTTGATAATTCTATTAGGGTGTTTGAGTCTCATGGAAAACCTAAAAAAATTCTCTCATAGCAACAAAATGTGGAATATTGTAACCATATAAATCATTAAATGGCAAAGTATCAAATTTTATGATACATCATCATAGAGTGCACAATCAAAATATAGGATATATACCATATGGATATTAGAAATAATATTTAGATGGCCACTGACTATATCGTGCATATTTTTCAAATTTGTAAAATAAAATAGAATGACACACTATATCATTTGCATCATACAACTGCATTAATTGAATTTTATATATGGGTGATCAATTGATTAAATTCTTATCTTAAGGATTTTTAATTACATTCATGATTTTTATACATTTTGTGTTGTCATCCATTATATTGATAAACATATTTGCATTCATTCCTTATGTTTTAAGTTATTAAAGCATACATGTTTATTTACATTAGATTGCCATCCTATAAATAAATCATTACATACATTAATACATAAAATAAAGCAATATCAGATATGCGTTAAGAGAAAACTTTGCATCCATATGCATCCATCATAAATCACACATCTAAGAATCTAGATCACTGCATATAATCATCATCATAAATCAAATAGCTATCTAGTGCATTTCATCCATACATCACATTATATAGCATCTAATTAACATAAGCATTGCATCCATGTGCATAATACAAACAAAAAATTAAACATATAAATCAATGACATGTAATGAGCCAAAATAATAATGATCATATATATATATATATATATGTGTGTGTGTGTGTGTGTGTCTCAAAGTACATCAAATGAGTACAAAAATACCCGTAGGCTATAATCGTGTAGGTCCTCAACCTTACACCAAAAATGATACATATACAAAAAGTAGCTACCATCTGATAAGAGCCCTAGATCTGGTTGGCTCCCCCTGAAATGGAGCTCTCACTACCTCCCTCATCCCTATGACCTAGAGCCTGCTCTACAGTTGAATTTGGTCCTTATTGTGTGCCCTATTGAGGATCCTATGTACCACCTAGCCCAAAGAGGCCTAGCACACTAGAGACTGGTATGCCCATGCAACTAGTCCTCTAGCTAGAGGTCCCACCTGTCTCCTTGTGGCTCCTATGTGATTTACCACCCTATGTGCTAGAGGAACTAAGCGTCCTCTTTGTCCTATGGTTTCATTGGCTCAAGCTAGCTATGGACTATCTCATAGTCATGTACCTGGTACACTAAGACCCTATAGCATAAGAATATTCTAAGACTGTACCATAAATCAACCTAATGTAGCCCTCTAGCTGGTCTATGTAGGCTACCCTACTTGTGTGTTTGTTATTGCCCTCCTCCATGAGTGCCTATAAACATCATATCTCTAACATGGGATCACGATCGCTAAGTAGCACTGATGCTGGTGTTGTAGGTGATGCCATAACAACACAGGAAGATGAATGATATCCTCTCTAAGCTAAGGCCAAGACCCTATCTACTATAGCCATACCCAATCATACCTATACCAAATCATGTGCACTAGTAAGCTCCCCTATGCCATCATAGCCCGTGTAGTCAAGCTAGTGATCTGATATGCTACCTCAGTCAGTCTGTGATCCTTGTAAATCAACTGGGCCCATAGGGTAGCAATGGTGGTGTCTCACTCCATCTACTATGTGATGTACCTACCAAGATAACTCTACAAGTTAGCAACCTGAGCTAGGATCAACCCCTCTACACTGTCAGGAGGGACCTCACCCTACTTGGGATCCTGATCATTTGGGTCTACCTCGAGAGCCTCCTCGATGGTGGCCTCCATGCCTCATCTGCCCTTTGTCCACTAGTGTACCCTATAACCGTCAAGATCTACCTATGCCTCTTCCTAGTCTACTAATTTGCCAAAAGGCCCTGATCCATGCCATCAAAGCATGGACCACCATCCATCATATGTCGGTGTGGTCGCAGCCCTATCAACTCGAGTATCCTAGAAGTCATTTGGATTATCTCCTAGAGCCAAATTTTGAATCCACGGTAGATCCTGCTCTAATGCCAAGTGCTTGTAAGGAAAGAGGATATTCGAGATATCCTACACTATCTTGAATTTCCGTAGGACACGATAGTATAACTGATACTCTATAATCTCAACCTTCCAACTAAGTAGCCAACTGTCTTGATGAGCCTATCTAATACACTCACCTACCTCATTCCATTCTAGGAAATCCATATATGACTACCAGTCAATGTCATCAGGGTCGAGTGATCTGAACCATGTGATATAATTCTAGAATTTACCAGCGTGGGTCTTGCTTCTGAACCCTTCCTCCTCTCGAGGCCAGCAGACAACATAATACTGGTGAGCATTGTCAATCTCAGTAATGTGTATGGGTAGCTCTCTAGAATTCTTTATCTTAATATGCTACCAGCCCCAAATCTGAAGAATCAAGCTATAGCTAATGCGCTAGTGGCTCTAGTCTATAATATGGTATAGCTCCCTATACAACTGGAATAGCAAGGTGTTCCCCTAGGCCAGTCATAATGGATTCGTTGCTGAGCTCTGAACCACTCGATGGATAGTGGCTAGGAGGTTCTAGTGAATCCTCACACCTAAGGAGTCTGGAAGAACAAATTACACCACCAGGTGCATAAAAATGGTCTTTCACATAGAAAAGATATTATCCCCCTACCAGTATTTGATATGGACTCCTCCATGATCGGTACTGTGCTAATCCTCTTAGATCCGATCACCAAATATAGAAGCAAAAATAGGCCCTTTGGCCCTATAAGTAGAGGAGATGATACCATCACCATAAATGGGGATCCTAAATATCCTATAGACATCCTCCACGGTAACTTCCATCTCACCTATAGGCAGGTGAAATGTGTTGGTCTACACATTCCAACGTCGGGCCAATGCAGTCAAGTAGGTTTGATCTACCCTAATCATGGATATATCCAAGATGTAGCTGAATACGATAGCTCTAAACCACTCACACTCGTTGTCAGTGAGATGCCCATGGAGAGTCTTAATGATATCAAGATCTCGAGCTCTAGAGGTCAACCTTTGAAATAAAAAGCATAGAATAAGGAAAATCTAACTAAAAACAAGAAAAACCATTTAAAAATGACCTAAAAATCATCAAAAATATCTAAAAATAGATAAAAGTGCAAAAACATGTCATCATGCAATCACAAAAATTAAAAATGTCATGTAGACAAATGAGAAATGCATTAAATAACATTATTTTCCTATTAAACCTTAGAAAAATAAAAAAATTGATAATTTTTTTCTAAAGTTTGTGAATCATGGGTCAACTCTATGGTCTGCATGCGGTAAAAAATTGACCATTGGAATTTTAAATGTGGACCATAGTTGGCAGCTACAGTCCCCAATTGATCAATTGGGAATCATAGCTAGTACTTGCGGTCTCCGACTAAAACCCTGCACTGTCTTTTATCGCAACTAAAAATGAAAAAATAAATAAAAAAAGCAAACCTAAGCTACCCTAACCTAAGGTGGCGTTCATTTCCAATAATTTAATATGATTGATTAACCAATTACTTAATTTGGTTTGTTTTTTTGGTAATGGATGTGAGGTCTTCGTTTCATATTACCTTGCCCTCGCCTAGGCCGTCAAGGCTAGAAGAAGCTTACCCGTGCTCTGCCATCATGCTATGAGTAGGTGTGAATGTAAAGTTTGGTAGATTTTTAGGTAATTTTCTCAGTTGTCACTATCATATCTCTAGATTGCAAGTCATTTTCAAGGAATAAAAATATATATTTGAAAATTAAGCCTTTTATAGGGTTTTGTTATTCCACACAGATCACAGGCCCTAGTCGTAGTTCCCAAAATTTTAATTGGGAACCACAAGCCCTAGCTACGGTTTGCAACTAGTAGAAAATATGGTTAAATCCCACCATGGTAAGGTCTAATAAGGTAAATTAATGACTCTCATTGGATCAAATTTCAATAAAAAGTAATTAATTTGGAAATTTGGTGATGATCAAGCATTGGGTTCCGATTAAAAATCAAATATCTGGCTAAGATTATAAAGTACATTCAACCGAGGTCATCACTATTACAGTCCTTTCATGGAGCGATGAACCTCATAGACAAATAAATAAACTCAATTCATAATTAAAAATAAATAAAAAAATCAAATAATTAATAACACCAAATGCACCTCGTATTCTGTAATTTACCCTATACACTTGGCGGTTGCAGTGACTTGTGCTCCATGCAATCCGATAAGATGAGTAAATTACCATAAGGACATTTGGGGAAAAATGGTCATTGTTGATCTGATATACTTATTTTCAATACTTAAGAAGGCCTTCCAGGCCATATTGCTCCATGGGAATGAGGTGTTTCATGTCATTTCTTGTATAACATATTTTAGCAAATCATCGATAATTTGATTCAACACAAATCTGATTGGATTTGTATCATTTCGATTCTCTAAGATGGATATTGTAGTCTGACTACTCCATGGGATAGGAATGTGCAATCACTATTAATATCTGGAATCAAAATCTGAACTCAGCCTAGCCAAGGCATTAATTTTTTCAAATCTAAATTTGTTTAGATAATCCATGGTTGTCAAGCAACATCATCGCTTTAATCATTGTCATTACCCTCGATGACTTGTCGCTTGAGGGGGTAGTCACAATATAAAATTAGAATCAAAATCAACAGAAGATCCCAGAGAGCATAGATCTCTTCATCTTTTCAAAATTGTGTTCATCCTTGCAAATCTTTGTCAACAGCTATAATAAGCTTACCATTTTTCTTGGTGAAAATAGCAAATATGACTTTGTTTGTTGTTCTCTGCCTTTCAGATCTATGGGTCAATATAAACCTATGGAATGCACGACTGCATCGAATGATATGAGAAGGGTACAATCTTTTCAAATGTAAGCCTTTCACCTAGTTGGAAGCAATGATTCTAGGATGCGCATCCTTTTGCAAGACTTGGGGCATCTAATGTTGATCTGACTAATGATCATCATAGAACCTATGGAATTATTTTAGGAGGTCTATTTTTTTTAGTGTTGTTCAATATCACAATAAAGGGGCATATATAGACACCTAAAATACATCATTTCGAGGGTGACTACTCATATGGACATGTTACAAGAACATATGGAGGATATTGCATAGACTCCAAGATAAAGTAGTGGTTCTAACCACTCAATTTGGGAACCTTGGCATTATTAGTTTGAACTACAGCCTAGACCTGTGGTTTATAGGCTAAACCATAGTAGAGACCTACATTTTACAGTCTAGACTACAGTTGTGACCTACAGTCTTAACTGGAGTTTAGTTGGAATTCAATCTGAGCCAAATCAGTTGGGACGACCATTTGATCTAGAAGAAGGTGGTTAGAGGATGGAAGATTCCAATACAACTATCCTAACCATCCCTTCTTGATCTTGGCTTATCCATGAAGCTACCCCTAGCCCTTGGGTAGTCCTATAAGTACCCCTCAAAATTAGGGTAAAATAAGGAAAGAGACCATTGTAGATTTGAGCAGCGAATCCCTGTAAAATTGTACACTCAATCGAGTTTACTAAGAGAGAGCTATTGCACTTATACATTACCTACTTGCCAAGATTCATAATGAGTTGCATTGTGGATGCCCTAGGAGTCTAGGAGAGCCAAGAAACACAAATCTAAGAAAAAATAGGCCCTTCATAGCAAATCAACCACCAAATCAGTCTAAGGACACCGAAGGCGACCATTGAACATCAATTTGGAAAAGGAGGTCAAGCCCATTGCCCTTGGAATTGAGGTTAAACCTATCAAATTGCTAACAGTGGCTTTCAGTCATGGTTTACAACACATATTGCTAACCAGATCTATGGTTTATAGCAGAGGTATCACCACCTTACCCTTTTTATTTTAGTTTAGTTAATTAGCTTAACCATAAACTTCCTTCCTCAAATTAACCGTCAACTTCCTTCCTAAATACGAAGAAGAGTGGAACTCCATCCTATAGCAGTTTGTGACCAAGTGAAAAGCTATATTAGTGCACCTACCCTATTGAGGGCTTTGGCATTGTATTAATCGTATCATCATTTGGGTGACCCTAAGAGGGGCATGATTGTAATCGATATTCTTTGCAATTATTAATACAAGAAACATTTAATTTTGTTGAATATATACAATCTTGTCAATTTTATGCTTTGAATGAATGAATACAACATAGTACGGTAGAAGGGTGTACGCTTTTTGGTTGGATCACCTGCTAAATTCTTGATGTACGAGCATTGTAGAATTCTTAAGTAACACAAGGCTTTCAATTTCCTGCACATCATCTAAGATAAGAACTTCTTTGGAAATTGTGAATAAAGTGAATAATTCTTCTTCATGGTCTAAAACATCACACTCATTATCCTCCTGAAACAAATGATGAAAATCTATCATTTCTTCTATATATTCTTCAGATTTATTTTCAAATTCATTTTCTTTAATTTCAAAAATTTAATCTTCCTCAGATTCATTCTCCTCAATTTCAAAGAATTCATCTTCTTCAGATTCTTCCTTTGATAACACAAGGATTTCTTCATTGGAATCAATTTTGCATTTTGTTTCATAAAATCATCCCAATCCTCCTTTGTGAATAATAGCACTAACTAAGTTTCTACATTTTGATCAAGTTGAACATCACAAAATTCATTAATGTGTATTGAATCTAAAACTGACACCTCATTTTCAACATCTAAGTAAGTTGTAACATCTAAACTATCAGTCTCAACCTTACTCATTTGTGATTTTTGATCATGAATTTTAGGTCTTAGTCTATATTATTATTCCATATTAACACCTTGAGATATCAACTGTTGTTCAAATGTTACTGCCTCATTGTAAGCCCTAGGAAATGATGTAATTTTAAGGCCTTCCACAAAAAACATGACTATGACGTGATCTAATGATCTCATGTAAATTTGAGTAGCTATTTCTTCTGAAATGATATAATGCATCCCCACATTAGTATACAACCTATGGAATTTATCATTGAATGATCTCATGGGTTTGTTAATTTTTTTATGAATAGAAACAAATTGATTTAACATCATAACTGAATCATCCAACTTTCCAAAATGTTTGAGAAATGCTTTCTCTAGTTTAACCCAAGAAGTAGCATACCTTATAGGTAATTGTATGTACCACTTAAGCGCAACCTCATCCAATGGGTATGAAAATAATTTGCAAGGAACATCTCCCTGCATTAGTTGCAAATGACTTAACACACTCTTGTATATCTAAATATGGTCATTGGCTTGATCCACATCATGCCTAAATATGGCTAAAAAAACTTATACACCTTCAGTAATTTGATTAATAGGCATGTTTAAACTGCTATAATAATCACCTATCCAAGAAGCCATCATTTCCTTTACCAAAGTAGGTGATTCCATTAGTGAACCTTTAAAGAACACAATTTTAATGCCAATATTATTAGTAAAAGAAATGTATTTTGCAAATAAGCATAAAAGGACTAATAATTAATCAAAATATATGCATCAATTAAACCTTGGCATTAAATAAAATCCTTCAATTTACAATTTTTTAAACTACGATTTGAATGACTATGAATGAAAATCAAATATTTACCTTTCATGCCCTCCTTCTAGTGCCAATTTGTTGAGGTGTGATTTTGTCAGTTTACAAAACCACTCAACAATTCAGAATTTTAAATTCTCTCTTGCAAAGAAATTCTTTTCTCCAAGGTTCTTACTTTAATATTCATGTGCCATGCATAGTTTTTTATTAGTGCTTGAATAAACTATTGGGTTTGAAAGTTTCTGTTAACAAGGGGCCTGGGAAATTATGTAAATGATTTTAAAATTTTCATGTAAACATGTCTTTCATACCCATTTAATTATCCAAAAATGAAATAAATTTTTCTTTATGATGTTAAATCTATGTGTGCAACATTTATTTCATTATCTGGATACCATATCTCAATAAAATACCTTTAAATAAATTTAGCATTTATAAATCTAGCATTTTAAATAAAACTTCTCCTAACTTTAACAAGATCAAAGGAAATTAAATAGACCTTTAAATAGCACAAGTTATTATGATTCAACTTCTAAGGTCTATTTGATAAAGCAACTATTTGTTCATAGCTCCTCATGAAATTATGTCCAAAATATCAAAGAGGTAAACAAATTGCTATAATTTCTTGCCCAATTTAAAAAAGTATTAAAACCTTTATTAATGATTAAAACATAGGACTTGATATGAAACTAATCTATAAACTTTGGATTTTATGATAAAATAAAGTTTATAAATTAGATTTTCTTGTAATATTTATCTTTTAAATATTTATAAAATTAAATATTTAAAAGAGTAAATGTGATCTCTGATTTGAAATTTGGATTTCTAAAATAAATGGAACTATATTAAAATAAAATCCATATTTAATTCTAAAGTTATTAATTCTAATTCCTCAACCTTATGAGATTAAGGTGAGAATTAGAATATTCATTTATCCTTTCCTAAATTTATTATTCGAATATTATGTAATATTCGATTAATAAATTTAGGAAAGGATAAATGAATATTCTAATTCTCACCTTAATCTCATAAGGTTGAGGAATTAGAATTAATATCTTTAGAATTCAATTTGGATTTGATTTTAATATAGTTCTATTTATTTTAGAAATCCAAATTTTAAATCAGAGATCACATTTACTCTTTTAAATATTTAATTTCATAAATATTTTAAAAGGTAAATATTACAAGCAAATCTAATTTATAAACTTTATTTTATCATAAAATCCAAAGTTTACAGATTAGTTTCATATCAAGCCATGTGTTTTAAACATTAATAAGGGTTTTAATACCTTTTGGAATTAGGCAAGACATTATAACAATTTGTTTACCTCTTTGATATTTTGGATATAATTTCACAAGGAGATATGAACAAATAGTTGCTTTATCAAATAGACCTTAGAAGTTGAATCATATTAAATTGTACTATTTAAAGGTCTATTTAATTTCCTTTGATATTGTTAAATTTACGAAAAGTTTGATTTAAAATGCTAGATTTATAAATGCTAAATTTATTTAAAGGCATTTTATTGAGATATGGTATCCCGATAATGAAATAAATGTTGCACACGTAGATTTAACATCATAAAGCAAAATTTCTTTCATTGTTGGATAATTAAATGGGTATGAATGTCATTTTTACATGATAAATTTGAAATCATTTACATAATTTCCCAGGCCCTTTGTTAACAGAAACTTGCAAACCCAAGAGTTTATTTAGGCACGTATAAACAACTATGCATGACACATAAATATTAAAGTAAGAACATTGGAGAAAAGAATTTATTTGAAAGAGAAAATTTAGAATTTTGAATTGTTGAGTGGTTTTGTAAACTGACAATATCACACCTCAATAGTAACTCACATATTAAAGGGTATTTTTGGAAGTCCTAAAATATGAAGTTATCTCGATTTTAAAATTAAGGCAAAAATTCAACATGCTTTATCTTTATGCTTTTTAACTCTTGTGATACATAAATTATTGTAAATAAATAAATAAAATAAAAATTGGCATTGAAAAGCTTGATCAAATTAGTCACAAAGTCTAGATAAATCCTATCGGGGCTATAGACACCTGACTTATAGTGGGGATCTATATAGACATAGCTTGGTTATAAGAAAAATATTTGCAAAGTATCAGGTAAAGTCCATGATATGGATAAGTCACAACTGTAAAACCATTTAATTTTGATATTTCGAGGGTGAGATATTAATTATCATCACCAAGACTATAGACAATGTAGATAAGAACAACACCACAAAATGTGAACATGTCATAATATTTCCTGAGTGACGATGATGAAATGGTGCCTATGTGGTAAAAATGGGCAATTGTAGGTTGAATGTGTTCCCAAAATTAGTGTCGGTTGATCTTCAGCCATATAGTAACAAGTGGAGAATACTCTGTATAGAGAAACGAACGGAGACCCAACACATGGACCACCGACCTAATGATAACATGTGGATAAGAAGATTCAATGGAATACTAATACATTACATGGAGTGACCATGGAAGACCACATACCATATATATGCAAATCAATAGATGAAGTTAAATTGAGGAATTTTGCATGATAGGACCAAAAGAATGAAGTTTTGGATGCATCAATTATGAATGATAATAGGATTACACATCCCAATGATAGAAAAATTTGTGAACCCACTATGGACTATGTATTTGGAGGTGGTCCTCATGGTCAATGGTATATATCATAATCAAATGGTGGTTTCATAGAATAGGAGAGTATAGTTTGAATCATGTAAATTTGCACCACGGGTTTAGACACTCAAATAGGTTTCTATATTATGGAAATTTATTGAAATATGGGTAATTAATTAACAATGTACCTACACTGATAGGATGACAAGAAGCACCCTCTTTTTGAACACATTTCATAGCCACATATAGCTATGTATTGATCACGCAAGAGATGAAACAAGGGTACCAATGGTCACGACAAAAAATGACTTGTGGCTCATGGAGAGGTTAGTGCATTTAATTCATGGATTGGTCAAAATTCTTCATACATCAATCAAAACAAATATTAGATGGAGATAGTGACCTAAAAAACATCCGTTTAAAATATGCATTGGTATCCAACAAGTAAAATAACATTGTGTGATAGACTATGATGGAGAGCACCCATAGTTGCTACCAATGGTGATAGGGATTTCAGGGCAATTATATTTTCAATTGCTTCCATCATTTGTATGAGTATGGAAAATAATGTTGTATGATGGACTATGATGGAGAGCACCCACAATTTCTACCGATAGTGATAGGTATTTTAGGGTAGTTTTATTGTCGATTTCTTTCATCGTCAGCATGTTGCATTTGGAGATGAATATTTGTTAGTATAACATAGAATCCATATTTGGATGATAGTAGTGAGTGGTGGAACAACTTGCAGGGATACATACAAAAAGGGAGTAACATTATGTTTTTGAAGCCATAACACTAGCATAAACAATGTAGAATAATTGATATTGGAAGGTATTATGTGATTAGACAGAGTGATGAATCGTATGAGCTGAGTTTTTTACTGAAAGATTCATTTGACTAGGAGGATAACAATGTATAGTTTGGATGGATTAGCACAAAAAATAGCACTAGCAATGGTGAAAGAGGTGGTTATTTGACAATATATCTGGCATGATTTTTAGGATAAAATTCATAGCGGTGAATCACTCAAATAAAAATTTCAACATTAATCCCCCACGACCATAGGATGCTTATGCATGTCTAAAGTGGACCGATAAATTAGTGATTATGAGTTGATTTGGTTTAATTTTATTTATTGGATGTAATTTATCCCAATGCATGTAGTCAACATGGAGCAGATAGTTTGAAGAAACCACAATGTGAACAACATAACCACTTGGTGGTGATGGGTGATAATTTTAGTGAACAAGATACAACAATAATATAATATGGATAGATTATATTACCTCACCATCGTTGCTATGGTATCATAGAGGAAGAATAAAATATCAAAGGAAGAGAAAAGCTGGCATTGAATCCTTGGTTTTCTGCATCAGTGACTAAAGACCACGTGGAGAGAGCTAGTAAGTCACAAGGTGGAACAGAGCAGTCTCATTTGTCAAGAGTGTCGAGATGATGTGGAATATTTTACTAAGGCATAATTAAATTGAGATGTTAATGTATTTACCTTACACGTACAAAGGAAAATTATTTCATGGCATCAAATAAAAACTACATAATGTAAATAAAAGTCATTATAAGACACATTACAAAAAAAGGTGTTATTAAAGATAATTCCAAAATGGATGGAAATGATTTCATTCACATTCTAGAGAAATGAGACTTTTTGAATGTATGTGAACTATAGAACAGAAGATGTTTCTAGTCTAAACGAGATGCAACGAAAAGCAAAATGAGATAGAATATGAAGAATTTATTTGAAAATGTTAAATAAAACATTAAAGGAGTATGCAAGAGCTATACTTTTTTTTGTAAGCAAAAGGACATATTATTTTTAATGCATAAAAATTGGGAAATTTGCACCTTATGAGCAACACTATAGGATATTTTTTTTTGGTATTATTGTTTGAATGTGTTATTCTTTTATTGCATGTCTTTAAACTTATAACTAGTGTTAAATACTCTTAGGAGGTTACACTACGTGAAGGCTTATTTTTATGTAGGTTTTATTTTTCCTTAGAGTTTAGCATTTGATATAATTTGATTGTGTTTCTATAGGTTTATTTAGATTGAGTTAACCTTAAAGTTTCTCATAATCTTTGGTTTTGCAATATAGGGAAATATGATGTGTATTATATGTGCACTTATGTTCTAGCTTTATTTTAGTCCAATTGTACTTCACTTTCTGCAAGTTTTCTTTTAATTTTTTGCAAAGCACCATTTTTTAATTCTAGTTTATTTTCATTATGGTCCTTTTATCCATAATTTCTATCATTATATTTCGATATGTTTTCATTCTAGTTGCTTTGTCCAAAATTATTGTCATTTTATTTTAGTTTGTTTTCATTTTTGTCCTCTGTCCAAAATTTTGGTCATTTTATTTTAGTTTGTTTCTCACTTTGGTTATTTTTATAGAATGTTTGTTAGTTTGTTTACATTCTAGTCCTCATTCCAAAAATTTTACATCTTTATTTTTTAGTTGGTTTGTATTCTAGTCCTTATCCAGAATTTTTGCAATTTTTAGTATTGTATAAACTAGTTCAATACTTTTACTTCATAGTCTAAGACTCAAGATAAAATCAATCTAGGAGGGATGGTACTGACCACTATTTTACATTAAGTGTAGATGAAGCAAATGAATGCTAAATTTATAATATGCTAGCTATATAATTTTGCAGTTCATAGAGCATTAAATTGGAACAAAAAATTAAACCTGCTAACTGTAAATAAATCTCACATTAAAGGCATAAATTTAAAATAAAGTGGAAAATACCACACACTTTCTCATTTCGAATTTTAATATAAATATGAAACAAACCCACTAAAAGGGATTTAGGGTAATACAGATTAATGCAAAGATAAACAAGGAAGCAATATTTTATTTTAGCATTTCATACAAAGAAACATTCATTTCAATTCAAGGAAATAAATCACTAAGCATAGATGAATTAAACTAATAGGCCTCTTTTTAACTATTACTTGCAAATATTTGGGTTGTTTCTAGAACTTTTTATTCTTGATCATTTCATTTTCAAATACACATGTGCAATAATTATATAGCAAAACCTTGGAGAAGTTGTTTTCGTTTTTAACTTCACTGCAAGAGAGGGTTTTCAGTTTAATACCCTAATTATGGTGGGGATTTTGTAACGGGGTAAAATATCCACTCAACAACGAGAAACCTAGATCAAGAGATCTAGTCAAATGGATGCAAGCACACTTTCAATCCAAAAACTTAGACCCCATATGGAAACAAAACAAATTCAATAAATATAAAATTGTATCTAAAAAAATGGATTTAAAAACACAATAGGTATCCAAAATCAATTCTGGCAGATCCTACGAATCCATGGTCCCTCTTGCTATTACCAAAATAGGACTCCAATAGTTTCAACTAGCACAAAAAAATAGACCATGTCTAGGAATAAAAAGTAGAAATATCTAGATAGATCTATTTGCTAAAAACACCAACAAGAAAACATCCAACCAAATCTAAATAAGCATCCATCCGAAATACATCTAAAAATCCCTGAAAATTCAAGTAGAGGGTTTAAATAGGATATTTGACTTGCTATAAGCCCTCAAATGACATCCATAAATCAAAATAACAAAAAATGAATTACATTTCTCAAAAAGGAAGGAATCAAAAACCCTAGGAGCACTAAAAAACACATCCCATCCCAGCTAAAGAAGTTGGTACTATCATATAGCCCACCCCAATAACCCAAAACCACCATTCAGAGTGATCAAACAACACCAAAAAGTCTCCACTAATAATAAAAGCACTAGGTCTCGTCTAAAATTCAACCAAAGAAGGGGTAGAACCAAAGGATATCGTAGAGAGCTCCATTGTCCACCACTACAACTAGTTGTTATATCATCGAAGGATAAAAACTATATAATATAGAGTACTATGAAACCTAAAATAAATGAAAACCATAAAGCCCCCCATATTTATGGTAGTTAAAGCGGATCCATCAGTTTCTCAGCCATCCACCATCCTCCAACTAAGGTTCTACCTGACCCGACCTTCTTTCGGGTTGTAGATTGAAATATGAAAGCAAAGCCATCAATGAGAAATATTATTTTTCCAAAGGGCCTCCACTAGGCTACATGTCCATATTTCCAAAAAATCTAGGCCATGTAGGATCACGCAGAGTTGTAGGGTCACACATAGCCACCGGGTTGTGCAGGTCAAGTGTAACCCTTAATTTATTACATGAATATCAATTTGTTATATGAATTATTTATTAGAAAAATGAAGCAATTAGCTTGTAGGAACAAAGCATTAGTATAATGGAGTATATTTCTCAACCCATAGAGCCATTCACTACACATCCTAGAGTGATTCACTCATCAATAGTCCAAGTAGGATAATTATACATGGATACCAAGGTGGATATTTTGGACACTAATGCTTTTTATTTTTGTGTATTTGTAACTCATATTATAAGTATTATAAATAATTAAGAGAAACAATTAGATCCATATAATATTTTAAGGTGAATCATTTTGTTAATGATACCACCAAATATTTTCTTTTACGAGGAGAAATAATTTCTCACCCAAGGTAAACTGGGGGTGAAATTTTTCTATAAATTATAACAATGGGATAAATTCTAATTATCTTTTGACCTTGAAAAATTCAAAGCTACAATTTGTGAGACTCATATTGTGCTCTTTTAATTCATAAAATTTATGAAAAACTTATCATTATTTTGATCTCCATGAGTGACACTAGTCTCCTAGATTATGGAATATGGTGATTGTGGCAAAAAAAAATTGTTCATCTTGTTATTCCTCTCATAAATTTCATATAATTTGAATAGAAATACATTGTTGTTATTTGAATTTCTCATGGGTTTATTTCTTATCAATATCTCGCATCCTAAACTTACCAATATATTTTTTATGCAATTTGTTTTTTGAATTTACATTATATATTTTAATTTATTGCATTTAGTTTTATGTCATTATATTGAATAAAATTAATTTATATTTTAGAAAAAAATTATGGGATAAAATTATTTTATATTTTAGCAAGAATTATGGGATGTTGACTCAGATTGGAATATTCCCTAGACCTTTCCATCCAAATTTTATGAAACTAGAATTGAGGGTGGACAACAAATTAAACAATGGGTAATAGCATCATTGGGATATATTTTTTTTGATAGCATCATTCGGGTATTAACAACTATCATCAAGCTTAAAAAAAATATGTTTATTCAATTGGGATGAAGAGGATATTATTAATAAGTATAAATACCCTTATACTAACAAAAATAATTCCACCATCAAGCAAAGAAATAGAATCTTCAAGGATTCATTATTCATCATTAAAATATTATTAATCAATTTTAATTTGATTTTAAATTATGCTTTATTGAAAGTAATTTTTGTTGTTTTTTACAATAAATATGGGAATAATAAACCATATTTTTATAAGAAAAATATGTTATTCATAATTGGTAAAGTAAAGGAAATATTTGATGTGCTCCTCTCATTTTAATTTATTTATTAAGAGGTAAATATCAAATAAATTCCAAAAATTTTTACATAAATGTATTTTAAATAAATAATTTTGTTTTCATGCAAAGAAAATTTACACAAGGATGGTTTCTTTCAATCATCATTATTTTTTATTCAATGGTTTTACTATATATCACTTTATGATTTTCTTTGCTATTACCTACTCAAATAGAGATTCAATATATGATTTATGGAAGTCTTGTTAATGTACATTAGATCTAATAATTATCTCCACCATATTATATTATGATAATTCATGTTATGTGTCACTCATATTAAAAAGGTTCCATACTCAAATCACTACCACATCCTATAACAATACCTTCATTGAGATGTTATACTGCTACTCACTCAACTAATGACTATAATGCTTGAATATTTTCTTTCATAATTTACCTTCATGGCTTCTTATTTTTAAAACAAGTTATAAAAGAAAAAATATTTTGTATTTTTCTTCTTTAACTATCTCAATTTGTATGGCTTAGATTCCATCATGTAAATATTTTTAATGCAAGAATCCTTCAAATATCTTAGGAATTATTTCTCTCTACATGTTTATTAAAAAGTAAAATATATCATTTGACATGCTTGTGGTTCCTTTTTAAATAGGAAAATGGTATACCACACCTTGTATTGGCATCCTTTGTTGATTATATAAGATGTCTTCTCTTTACAACAATAGAAAATTCCTCATACTTCTCATAAGATTTCTTAAAATGCATTAATAGATTTCACTTTAGATGTCCCTTAATGGATACTTTCTCCTCATAAAAATGTAATACAAATATTTTTCTAGATATCACTTTAATATCATCACATCTTATCAACACATAATTTTTATTGATGCAGGAGCATCCGGTGGCAGTAGAGCAATCTTACATCCACAAAAAAAAAAAATTGTCGTGATTTTGTGACATGTCGTGAAATTGCGACCGGCAGTAGGAGAGAGAAAATGCCATTGAGAATGTCATGATTTTCACGAAATTGCGATCACCACGAAATCATAACGAGGAGCAGCCACGAGGAAATGTCGTTGAGAATGTCATGAAATCACCAATGTCACGAAATCACGACAAGGAGGGAGCCGAGAGAAGACACCATTGGTAATGTCACGATTTCGTGACATGTCATGAAATCGCGATAAGGAGGAGGAAGCTGGAAATGGAGCATCACCTGAGAACCTTTAAAAAGGAGATCAAAGGCATGCACAAGGGGCTAGAAATTTTGGTGAATGATAATATTTTTGTAATTCCAGAATTAAGATATTCTATAAAGCATAACTCTTTTGCGACTTTTGTAAACATCTGTGTAACTGTAAATCTCTGCTGTATTTTGAATAATATAAAGTTGTTTTTCTTCTCTGTGACTTTGGTTTCCCATCAAGAAGTGGTATCAGATCTAGAAGTTCCTGAGTGTGCAAATAGAGCATCGAATGTGAGGCAGTTTGCACCAGGATCTATGGAAGGATTATGAGAAGAGAGAACGAGAGTGCCTGGGTAGTCTAAATAGAGTGTCGAACGTGAGGTAGTTTGCACCAAGACCAATTTGAGATTTTTGAGAGAAGTGAACAAAATGCCTCCAAAAAGAAATCATGGTCACGGGAGAAATGTGGCATAGGATGAAGATTTCAAAGCATTGCAGAGGCAAGTGCAAGCCCTGCAGGAAGAGTTGCAAAAAAGGGTCGAACCAAAGGGAGAAGACCAAAGTGACGATGAAGCCTAGGAAACTAAGGATCCATCAGATGATGAACAAGCATTGGATCCTTCTAAAGCTAGAATTTTGAAAGCTCTATCTCAAGCTAGGAAAAGACCGAAGTTTGATGTCTCTACATATTCTAGGAATCTCAACCCAAAAGAGTTCATTAACTGGATCAACAATATGGAGGAATACTTTGAGTATGAGGAGATTGCAGATCCTGATAGGATCAAATTTGTAAAAAAAAAATTGAAAGGCCATGCTAGTTTATGGTGGAAATGAGTACAACTTGAAAGAAATAAAAATCAAAAGGAGAAAATAACCAGATGGGATCGAATGGTGGAGAAACTGAAGAGATAATTTATTCCTGCAGATTACGAGTTGGACCTGTTGCGGAGGATGTAGAGTCTAAGGTAGTTAGGCAAGTCTGTCCAAGAATACACAGAAGAATTCTACAAGATCTCCATCAGAACTAGCCATTCATGGGCTAATAAGGAGAAAGTAGCCAGATACATCAACGGGTTGAGAATGAACATTTAGGAAGAACTCAACCTGATCAAAATAGCCACCATAGAAGATGCATACCAGTGGGCCTTGAAGGTAGAAGATAAATTGAACAGAAGGTTCGAAGGCAAACAGAGAGGAAGGGATCATGGTGGAAGAATAGATGGAGGAAATTATCGAGACCAGAAGAAGACTAGTGAAACAATCAAACCCCAAGAACAAAAAAAGGAGAATACCTACCACCCATGTGATCAGAACAATGGCTACCAAAGAGGAAGAGGTATACTAGGACTTGGGTATGGAAGAGGAACATTTTGTGGAACCTGTTTCTAGTGTGGAGAAGAGGGACATCGGTCATACGAGTGTCCCCAACACGAAGATAGGATGGATAGGAGACCCGAGGGTCATGCCAGAGTTGTTGTGGCAGATGAAGGTGCAGATTCATAAAACTCTGAAGAAGCAGAAGGAGGAGAAGTGCTGATGATGAGAAGAGCACTATTGAATGACGAAAAAGAACCAGAACAGAGGAAGAGTCTATTTCGCACGAGGTGCAAATGTGCAGGGAAGGTCTGCAATGTTATCATTGATAATGGTAGCACAGAAAACTTAGTTTTAGAAGATATGGTTACTAAGTTGAAATTGGGAAAGAGGAAGCACCCGCATCCATATCGGATTACATGGTTACAGAAAGACCACATAGCACTTGTCAGTGAATAGTGCTTGGTCAAATTTCACATTGGGAATTATCAAGATGAGGTCCTATGTGATGTTTTGCCAATGGATGCTTCCCATTTGTTGTTGGGAAGGCCATGGCAATTTGATAGATGTGCAGTGCATGATGGGCATGCAAATATGTACTCTTTGACAAAGGATGGAGTACATCACAAATTGAAGCCATTGAAGGAAGTGGATGAGAAAGTGTGCAGCAGTGCCAAAATCTGCCTGGTGGATGGAAGATAGTTTTTGGATGGTCTAAAGAGGGATTCAATGTGTTATGCATTAATACCTACTGTTAAGAAATAGTAGTACACAGATGTTCCAGTAGAGGTGGAACACCTATTAGAATAATTTCCAGACATCATATCAGATAATGTGCATGAGGGTTTACCACCGATGAGGAAGATCAGTCACCATATTGATTTGGTACCTGGATCTAGTTTACCCAACAAGGCAGCCCAAAAAATGACTCCTGTGGAAAATGAGGAGCTGAGTAGGCAAGTCCATGAGTTGTTGAAAAAAGGACTGATTCGAGAAATCTTGAGTCCATGTGTGGTACTTGCAGTACTAACACCAAAGAAGGATGGGGAGTGGAGGATGTGTACAGACTCCCGAGCTATAAACAATATCACCATAAAATACAAATTTACATTACCAAGGATGGATGATATTATGGACTATTTGAGTGGAGCCAAGTACTTCACCAAGATTGAACTAAAGAGTGGCTACCATCACATTCGGATCAGAGAAGGAGATGAGTGGAAATTTGCTTTCAAAACCAGAGAAGGTTTGTATGAGTGGTTGGTCATGCCATTTGGGCTAACCAATGCACCAAGCACATTCATGTAGTTTATGAATGAAGTGTTGAAGGAGTTTTTAGGCAAGTCTATTATTGTCTATTTGGATGACATTTTGATATTCAGCAGAACCTTGGAAGAGCACCTGATGCATATCAGGAGGGTTTTTGAAAAGCTGAGGGAAGAACGGTTGTTGATCAACTTGAAGAAGTGCAATTTTATGAAGAAGGAGTTGGTATACTTGGGATTTGTCATCTCAGTTGAAGGTCTAAAAATGGACCAAAAAAATGTGAGGGCTATCATTGAATGGCCTACTCCAAGAAGCACTTTTGAAGTGATATCATTTCATGGTCTAGCCAGTTTTTATAGGAAATTCATCAAAAAATTTAGCAATATTTGTGCACCCCTTATGGAAATAATGAGAGGGGATAGGAAAGACTTTAAGTGGACCCTAGGAGAAGACAAGAGGTTTGATATGTTGAAGAAGAAGGTCACTGAGCAACCTATTTTAGCACTTCTAGATTTTAACAAGGTATTTCAGGTGGACTGTGATGCCAGTGGCAGTGCCATAGGAGCTGTGCTGAGTCAAGAAGGTAAGCCTATTGCTTACTTTAGTGAGAAACTCAATGAGACCAGGAAGAAGTATTCAGTGTATGACCAAAAGTTCTATGCTATAGTTTAGGCCCTAAAGAAGTGGAGACATTATTTGCTACCAAAAGAGTTTGTGTTATATACTGATCATCAGGCCTTACAGTATATAAATAGCCAGGGAAAACTGAACCAGAGGCACTTGAAGTGGGTTGAGTTTCTGCAGAGTTATTCCTTTGTGTTGAAGCACAGGAGTGGAAAGTCCAATAGAGTTGCAGATGCCTTGAGTAGAAGGTAGAGTTTGCTGATAGAAATGAAGGTGGAAGTGTTGGGATTTGATGAATTGAAGGGTTTGTACCTTGAAGATCTCGATTTTGCAAAAGCCTGGAAGGCTTGCTTGACACCAGTTACCTTGGACAGAACCAAGTGGTTGGATTTTTTGATCCAATATGGGATGTTTTTCAGAGGAAACCAATTGTGCATTCCAAGATGTTCCATGAGGGAAAACCTAGTCAAAGAAAAACACAGTGGAGGATTGGCTAGGAACTTTTGTCGAGATAAGACCATTGCCCTTGTGAGCGAGAATTATTATTGGCCGCAACTGTAGCAATATGTGCAAAAATTTGTGCAGTGCTGTAGAGTCTGTCAGATGGCGAAAGGTGTGAGACAGAACACCGGATTATATCAGTCGTTACCTATACCGGAGAAACCATGGGAAGATGTCAGCATGGATTTCATTCTTGGTCTACCAAGGACATAGAGGGGAAATGATTCCATATTTGTGGTAGTTGACAGGTTTTCAAATATGGCTTATTTTATTCCTTGTCATAAAACTAATGATGTAGTTCATATTGTAGGTTTGTTTTTCAAAGAGGTGGTACGACTGCATGGTCTACCGAAGAGTATCATTTTCGATAGAGATACCAAGTTTGTTGGGTATTTTTGGAGAACCTTGTGGAAGAAACTAAAGATAGATTTGAAATTTAGTTCAGCATACCACCCATAGACAGATGGGAAAACAGAGGTGGTAAACAGAATTTTGGGTAACCTATTGAGGTGCTTGATAGGAGATAAGCCCAAAGGATGGGATCTAATTTTGTCGTAGGCGGAGTTTGCATATAACAATTCTATCAACCGGAGTACCAACAGATATCCATTTTAGATAATATATGGAAGCAGTCCAAAAAATGTTTCTCAGTTAAGGAAGCTGAATACAGGGGAAAAGTGCAGTGCCGAGGTTGAGGATTTTGCAGAGCATCCGAAGAACCTGCATGAAGAAGTGAAGAAGCATATTGCTAAAATGAATACGCAATATAAGATGAAAGCATACCAGAAGTGACGGTTTAAGGAATTTGAAGTGGGAGATGAAGTGATGGTCCATCTGAGAAAGGAAAGATTTCCTGCTAAAACCTATAACAAGCTAAAGATGAAGAAGTTTGGACCATGCAAAATCATGGCAAAATGGGATTCAGGCAATGCCTATGAAGTAGAATTGACAAGTGGGCTTAACATATCACCTGTCTTTAACATTTTAGATTTGGTGAAATACCATGAGGGGGATAGTAGTGAGACACCAAGCACAGAGTTGTGGAGTATTCCAACATCTACTCTAACCATAGATGAGATTGAGGAAATACTAGACACTCGAGAAGGCAGAAGTACCAGAAACATATAGTATTTTGAATATTTGGTCAAGTGGAAGGGCAGACCAATAGAAGATGCAACTTGGTTGTCTAAAATGGAGGTTGACCACCTGGTTCTCCCTCTAGCAGTTTAGAAGTGAGGATAAATTCTCAATCTACCCTGGATGTCTGATGCAGGAGCATTCGGTGGCAGCAACGCAATCTTGCATCCACAAAAAAAAAAAAATTCGTGATTTCGTGACATGTCATGAAATCATGACTGGCAGCAGGAGAGATAAAATGCCATTGAGAATGTCACTATTTGTGACCAGGAGCAACCAGGAGGAAATGTCGTTGAGAATGTCACGAAATCACCACTATCGTGAAATCATGACAAGGAGGCAGCTAGGAGAAGATGCCATTGGGAATGTAGCGATTTCATGACATGTCATGAAATTGTGACTGTCACGAAATTGCGACAAGGAGGAGGCAGCTGGAAATGGAGTGTCACCTAAGAACCTTTAAAAAGGAGATCAAAGGCATGCACAAGGGGCTAGAAATTTTGGTGAACGATAATATTTCTGTAATTCCAGAATTAAGATATTCTGTAAAGCACAACTCTTCTGCGACTTCTGTAAACATCTGTGTAACTATAAATCTCTGTTGTATTTTGAATAAAATAAAGTTGTTTTTCTTCTCTGTGACTTTGGTTTCCCATAATTTATCCATGTACAAAACATTGAGTAATTCATCAGCAAGCATTAGTTGTTACTATTTTTCTCTTATTAGATAAAATTCACTTTGTTGATATGCATTTTTATCTCAAATAGTTATGCTACTATGGCCTTCATATTAACAACTTGGTAATAATAAAACCACACTTGTAAATTTCTATTTGACTATAGATTTTAACTCCACAACTTTATTACATGTTCAAACATAAAAACTATACCAATTTGCCTACCCTTTAACATAATTAGTTTCATAAACTAGTGAATATCATTATCTTTGTATTTCCACATCCTTTTTTAGGACCTATATTTATTAGTATTTATGTCTATAACTAGGATGTCTACAACAATAATTAAGCATAACATATCTTCTAGTTTGAAAACAACATGCCTCTTTTTTTATTGATAGTTAAGAAGGGGATTGAAAGACTCTCATCCCTTTTAAAAAACATGTCCAAATATTTTACATTTTAGTCTCACCATCCAGGATAATAACTACAATAAAATAATAGCTATAAATAAAAACAACTACAAAATATACTTCTAAGTAAAACACCACCATCTAGATTAGCTAAGGAATAACAAACATATAAATACCACATGGACATAAAATTCAAAATATTGATAATTCAACAGTATCATGCATCACTAATAGGGGAAATTATTATACCTATGGAAATAATCTAAAATATCCATTGCTTCAGTCACAACTCTAGGTATTATTACCACTAGGAAATTTGGAGTTGAATCCAAATTTATGTTTGATAAAATGCTAATGAGAAAATTATTGAGTTGGCCCAAGCAAATATAGTTCTAGTTCAAGAAAATTTTGAGGAGGTATTCAATTCCCAAATATTCAAAGATATTATTCTCATTACTTAGATTTTAAGGGGTGTTTATTAACCCCAAAGTTAAGTATCATTTGGGTGTTGTTTTCCACCTCAATAGCCATTTCCTTCTATTTTAATTTTACCTTAAATGATCTTCCTCTCTCAAAATCTAATCCAATATTTACTTTTTCTTTCTTCTAGTTTCTTGTAATCCTATTTGGATTACTACTCTCTCCTTTTAATTTTACTATAATTTACATTTCTTTATCAAGATATAGAATGTGATACTCAACTCTACTTTGTTTACTTCCATTCGAATTGGTTACCTCACTATATTCACCAAAACCATACACTTTGGTTGTTTCATTATTATATCTTGTACATAACTAAAATAATGTATTCTAACAATCACATTAACCTTAATAGAAATTTCAAATACTTGGAGTCTTACCTCAAGATTTTCTCCTTCAAAGTCACCTTCTTTAATATAAACCCCTCCTTTTGTCAGAGCTACATATTGAGTCTTTTTCATGAGAATCCCCATTGTCCACATATCTCTATTTTTATCTTAGTCTTAAAAGTATGAGGGTTTTGGTATTATTTATGTTGCCATATATTTTTCCCTTGGTTTTCTTCTTTTCTATGACATAATTGAAACTAGAGTGCTTGACCTTCTTACATAGTGAGAATTTGATTACAATATTATTGTATTTTAAAGGTTGTGTCCATATTATATGCTTCAATTCAATATCGATCAGCTTTAGGAACTCCATTTCTATATTCTCATTCACATATATTCTATCCAACATCAACCTAGACCAAGCTAGGGTTACTATATCTATCATAATCAAATAACTAACTTATCAAGTAATACCAATAAAAATCTCTTCATACCATAAATAAATGGGAAGACCTAAGAGCCTAACCAAATCTAGTACTTTAGCAATGCTATAAGTTTTATAATCAAAATCTATTGCCCATTTTTTGAATAAGAACTCTATATGACTATAAAACCAATATTTCCCTTGAAGAATCCCATTCCAATATTCCCCATAATTCAACTTAACAAGAAATAATCTCTTAGGTATGACCATAATCTCCATGAAATATTCAAGTTTCAATTTGTACCATTCATACTTTCTAATAGTATCTAACTTAAATTGGATATGCAAAAAATTTCCAACCAGTTTAAGCTACCCTTGTGCAGTAGCAATGTCCACTAAAGAGTCTAGTATTGAGTGTCTTCTAACAAGTGGTTGTAAGTTAAAATAAAAATTACTCTCCTTTTTATTTCCCTTTAGAATTTTTACACAAGACTAAACCCTAGGTTCAAAGGTTATGTCTATCATCCTCACTACCCATATGCAATTGTCCTTTTGACCTATGAACAAAATCCTCTATGCTAGGATTTTGATAGTAATTAAAACTAGCACCACATCCCACTGAGCCACTTGCAATCTCTTTGTGTTTAAAATTTTAATTTTATTATTTAGGCTTTTACATGTAATAGTTGTAGCACTATGTACAAAATTTAACATATCTTTTGATGACATTGTGCACAAACCCTAGTAGATTTTTAGTGATATTGTGCATAAAACCTAATATATTAGATGATGATATTTTGTGCAAACCCTTGAAGTATTTAAATTTTAATTCTTTACTCCAATGTCTTCTATCTAAAACAAGAATAAATAACCAAATACAATGAAAAAATATTCTTATATCAATAATCTTGAATAGGATGGTTGTCCCATCCTCTTCATTCATGATTACAAGCCATTATGATCATGAACCTCAAATATAAAATAATCTTTCCATATGGACCAAGAAGTCATTTTATTTGAATGGACATATTCAACATATTTCTCTCCCATTCTACAACTCCTATCTTATCTCTATATTATGGCGTTTCTATGATACCAAATTTTTTATACTAAAATTAACTAATATCTTTCTTATTGATGAAATAAATATCATATATAAAAAATATGTCTATGGTAAACATAACTAATGAGAATAATTTCATCCTAACCATATTCATAGAGCATTTTACATAACAATAAGGATAACTAAGATGATAATATATCCTTTACTAAACTATATTATTGTGTACTTCATCAAATAAAACTATGTCATGTAATCATTGTATAGGATCAATAGTATTTTATGAAAAAGTTAAAATAATTGTTATTTCTTGTTAGTTATTTATTCGCATTATAGTTATACATATAAATAGTAATTTGGAATCATAAAAAATCTTAATAGATCAAGTAAAAATTGATATGTAATTTTCTAAATAGTATAGGTCGTCTATTAAAGGGTTTTATGGGTTATTTCTTGTAATATGTGCTATAATAAAGAGATTAAATCTAATGTTGAGACTATTGAAATATGTTATATTATTTGGTACATGCTAATGTACCATATTGGGTACATATTTATATTAGGAGTGTGTCTTAGATTAGGATTTAAGTAGATACTTTATGTAATATAATAAATGCACAAGTATTGTTAGAATATGCAAGGTACTTGATGATGTAAATATGCATATTGCCATGTGTACACGAGTCTATAAAAGGGAAGATGAAGTGTCATAGAAATATGGAATTCCAAGAGTTATATTCTATTATATATTGGTATTTATAGTAGATATAAATATAAGAGAGTGCAATAGCATATTATAGTATAGTACATACTCAAGTTAGATACAATGTAGATCATGTATAAAGAATGGAATATTTGAGATCTTCCCATTTTGTATAAATATTTCATTTTTATGAATTTTCATTAATAGTAATTTTATGAGTTATTATATAATTTTATTATGATTTTTACACGATTATAATATTTCCATTATCATATATTTAATATTGTATGCTAATTTTATACCTTGTGGTTGCATTTCTTTAAGTATTTTAACATAAAAATATAATAGTGGTATCAGAGCATAGGGTAGATTGATTGGAGATAGGGATATTCATAAGAATATTGAGAGGATATAGGGATATTTTATTTTTATTATTTTCATAATTACTTTTGGCTAACCTTCTTTCCACAAGGTTGTAGGAAAACTCATGAAGACTAGGACTCTATAGATCTCTTTACACTAGATTGAAGGATAACTAGTGATATTTATTGGTTTATATAGATCTAGATATTTACATGGATTTGCTTGCTATTATCTAAGTTTTTTTTCTACAAAAAATAGTTTTCACAAGTTGAGAAGCTTTCTATAATGCATAGAGAGGAATTTTATCTTCAATTGCTTGAAATTCAATGTAATTTTCTCATGTAGGTTTTTATTCTTTGTTATAGAAAAATAGATATTAAATATTAAGGAGATCCAAGAAGGAGATCCACATAAAATATTTAAGACTCTATATCAATGAGGAGAAGGCCAAATAAAAATATCCTATTGAAAATAATTTATATTTAGAAGTTATAATATTGAATATTGAGGATAGAAAAGGACTAAGAAATGTCCTATTGAATATTTGAGAAGCTATAAATTTTGAATACCCCAGAGAAGAGATATCAAGAAAAACTTGATAGGAGAAATAAGAAGAAGGCTAGAAAAAGACCTATTGAAGAAATTTGAAAAAGTGGATATTGGAGGATATTTGAATAAAGCTGAAGGTAGAAGATTGCAAGTAGGAGTAGATCCGAGAAAGAAAATTTTGGGATAATTATTGCCATGTGACAAGTCCAAAATGAAAATATATTTGATAAGAAGTTTGTCAATTTTTGGAAAGGATTCTTAAATATCTCAATATATTCAAATACTTATGGAATATTATCCAACAAGGAGAAGCTCTTGTGGAGGAAAATCCACCATTAATAAGTCTTGGTAAAGAGAAGAGACACCACCATATGGGATAAGAATACTGGTATTTAAAGAAAGCTAGTGTAACTATTTAAGAAGGACTAAAAGGATAGGGGGTAAGTAATAGAAAGGTATGAGCTAGTATCTCTCTAAACCTATGTATAAGAGTTAATAATATGTTACAACAAAGAATTATGAAGCTCTAGTGAAGTTAAGGACCCAAAAGTAGTACCATTTACATAGCAAAGTGCCAAGCAAGCCAATTACAAAACAAAGAGGTAAGAGCACCACTAGTAGAATGAAACTAACTAATGCAAAGTTGAGCAATGACTAAATAAGTGGAAGAACCACCAGGTCAACATATAGAAGCTACCACTATTATTAAATAAGGAAAGAATAGATTATTTATTAAATTTACGTAAACAAGCTACCAAAGAATAGAACTAGACACCCCACAAAACTAATAGGTAAACAAAAACCATTGAGGCAAAATAGAAATTAAAACTCCACTAAACCCAAGACCCAAGAAATAAGAACAAATGGAAGAACTGAGATGGTTCTACCCCATCATGCCCACATCTTGATAAAAATTAGAAGCCAAACATGAAAAATCCTCAAAGAAATCCAATGCACTCTTCAGCGAGCTCCAAATATTCCTTTGATTGATGTCAATCAATTTCAGATTATAAATTATAGATTAATCCCTTTTGGGGATGTCCTCTGAAGCATACAAATCATTGATATATTTATCCATATGATAACATCTTGATAGAATATTTAAATTATAAAGGGGTGAGAGAGGGAAGAAGCCACCATCCTCACACTTTTTATCTTGCAAATGTTTAGATTTACGGGTACCACTACCCTCCACCATGCTATTCAGTGTAAGGTCCACATCCACAAACCTAGAGTCAACCACCATAGGATATGATTAAATCTTGAAATAATGTCCAAGTGCAATATTACGAATGCCATTGCATGAAGCCTTACCGTGAACACCTCTAGCAAAGACCTGAATCTTCCTCGAGATCTTCTCAGAGCTTGAACCAAAATTGAATAAATAAATATCATCACTAATATAGTAGAATCCTTCAATGCCATTTTGGAATCACCAGTAATAGGAAAGGCCATCTATTCAAACACAAGTAGAGCAAGGCCTTGATGAAGTGGAGTCTTGCCCCATCCACCTTGCACATCTACAAAGGACTTTCACATAGACTAGAATAAAAACAAAGAAATATTAATATGAATATTTCTATGTAAATGATTAAGTAATATAACATTTAAAACTCTAATAATATCACAAGTGTTGTCTATAGTAAAGTAATTAATTATAACTCTCTCCAATCTATCCCATGGAGGGTATAGTACCAAGGCACTGAAACCATTTTGGGATCTTGGAAAAAATTCCTCTTTATCAAGAAATAAATTGATTTCTTTTAGTAGAGAATGCCTATCATGATTATGGTAAGCTCCATACAGAATGAGACCAATAGTCCTAGATTATCAAATTTGTTTTTACCTATAAATACCACAATATAATCCTTATCCACCCATCATTCCAGGTAGATACCATCCAATTGGAGAGCACATGATTATGCCCATGAAATTTTTGGATGCACTCCAAAAGGCCCCCATCCGCCAGGATAGACTTAACCTCATCATCAAAGGTGATGGAAGTAGGTTCTAACTAGGACTTAACAAGCTTCTGTTTGGGAGAAAAAATATTAGTCTTACCCAACAACATGATAAACCACTCCCTCCCAAACTCAGACTGAGTAATTAGGAAAAAAACATGGATTTATTAAGTAAAGGAAATAATAGTTTATTTATTAAATTGAAGGTATGGATCTTTGATTTATTAAGTAAAGAAAATAATAGTTTATTTATTAAATTGAAGGTATGGGTCTTTGATTTATTAAGTAAAGGAAATAATAGTTTATTTATTAAATTGAAGGTATAGATCTTTGATTTATTAAGTAAAGGAAAATAATGATTTATTTATTAAATTGAAGAGATGGGACTTTGATTTATTAAGTAAAGGAAAGAATAGTTTATTTATTAAATTGAAGGTATGGGTCTTTGATTTATTAAGTAAAGGAAAATAATAATTTATTTATTAAATTGAAGAGATGGAACTTTGATTTATTAAGTAAATAAAAGAGTAGTTTATTTATTAAATTTAAAGTATGGGTTTTTTATTTATTAAGTAAAGAAAATAATAGTTCATTTATTAAGTTGAAACTATAGGTATTTGATTTTCTTTCTGGTTGTCTTTTGGGGTGGTCCGGACTATAGGCATGATTTATTAAGTAAAGGAAAAGAATGATTTATTTATTAAATTGAAGAGATGAAACTTTGATTTATTAAGTAAAGGAAAGAAGATTCTATTTATTAAATTAAAGGTATGGGTTATTGATTTATGAAATGAAAGGAATAGTTATTAATGAATTAAGTAATAGGACTTGATTTATAAAGTAAATAAACCTAGATTATTTAAATATTAAAGGTATGGGACTTTAATTTGTTGAATAAAGGTTGGAAAGGAATTGATTAAAGTAGGACCTATGATCTAGTTGCATTTGTTGAAAGACTCTCATGGGATAATGAGAGGGAAAATAAAAATGGTGGTTTTTATGATATCAACTATGCAATAGATGGTTAGATACTTTGATTTTATTTCTTTAGTTGAAATTGGGCATAAACATAGTAGATACATTTAGAAGAATTTCTATCATGGAATCATGAGTGCCCTAATCCCCTTCTATCCTCAAATGATTGATGGGAGCTGAGGAGGACCAAGGAGGTAGTTGAAACTAATGTGTTGGTTGATTTTACTTATAATGATTTACTTATGCTCAAATAGACTATTTGTGGAGATATTTTCATGAGGAAATTGATGTAATATATTATTATTTAAGAGTGGAGAGGATTTACCATAATTGCTTACACGTAATAATTATTTATTTAATTGGATGATGTATGTTTAAATTATTGTTCTACATTATCTATATTTTGTATTTAAACTCCTTTAAGTTAATGTTTATCTTATTTAAATGTTGCTTCCTTTCTAGTATCCTTTGCATGCTTTATGAATTATATTTTTGTTAGATTTAGTATTTAGAATTATTCTTGTTTTCTTTCTAAACAACAAAAACTTAAGTAATGAGTTCTAGGGTGAAATTGGAGGGTAACCTAAGGAAATTGAGACACCCTTGGGGTGAATATAGATGACATAAGGGATTAGTACCCCTTAGGGAGATTAATAGCTAAGTTATGAATAGACTACATATAGCTTAACTCGTAATACATGTAAGATACCTACATAGATAGACTAACTTGTGTATGGCATTGAGATGGGTATATACCTTCTATGGATTGAAGATGATAATTTTAGCTCATCAAGAGTGATAAGAGGGATAAACTTATTTGAAGTAACACAAAATACGCCTACATATATGGACTTGTGTTAGGGTATCTACTGATATGTAGCTCTTTGGGTAACTTAGGGGATTTAAAATATTAGTTTATCTAAAAGTCAGTCAAGGATTTATGAATCTCTTGGCTTAGTAGAAAAGCTTAATTTTTTTCTTTCTCTGTGTTTTCTTGTGGCTAAATTTTGGGTTATTACAAGAATAGGAAATCATCAAAAGAAAATGTAAAGTAGCTACTCTACATTATAGTAGACAATAATATAGTGAATCTTGTATGTAGTAATCTATTATATTACATGTGGTTGTCATAATGATTAATTACCCTACCAAACAAGTAGGTTGGATAAGATACAATAAGGACACTTCTAATAAAGTAAGTTGTTTAATAAAAGTTGAACAAGTAATCAAACAAGATGTTTAAACAATATGATATGTATGCATGGTATCCAAATCATGCACATGTAGCGTTAACTACATGAGTCTTTAAATAAGAATAATGAGTGTCTCTAAAAGCAACATCCATGAGTTAAATATAGTGGATCATACAATGAAAAGCAAAACAGGAATGAATCCATAAATAAGAACCCAGTGTTTTGAATGTATGTTGTTGGTTTTAGAAAACTTTATCTTCCGTAGTGGATACTTCCAAATAGATGAGTGCGCACAGTCCACTCTATGGATAATAATGTGCTGCCTTAATCTTTTCAACTAAAAGATGAAACAAAAACAAAAACAAAGATACATTTCATCGGTCCATATTCACGTTGATATTTTTAAAGCTAACAGAAAATTACCATAAAATTATTGGAAGATCAAACTAAATTAATTATTGACTTAGGTAAAAGTACAAGAAATAAATTAATAATAATCACGTGATACATAATAAAAAACAATAAGTTGATAACCTATAGTAATATGACAATTTGAAAATTTAAAATTAATGTTATTTTGTTTTATTTTTTATTTTTTAAAATTTGTAACGCTAAGTCATTAGTATACGGAGTTTGTAATTTCAGAAGTGTTTAAAAAAATAATGGAATCCACTAATTAATAACTTTGAAAGTCTCTTAAATTTTCCTAAATAAAAAATAAGGATTAATTTGTTCCATGAAGAACAATCTCTTTTAGGAGTGATTTATTATTAAAGTGAAGCAATTGGCTTGTAGGAGCAAAGCATTAGTAGAATGGAGTAATTTAATCAACCCATGGAGCAATTCACTCCACATCTTAAAGCGATTTATTGATCAATAGGCCGAGAAATATAATTATACATGGATACCTATCATGACCCTTAATAAAAAGATAATATAACTGGACTTATTGTTTGAATATCTAAACATCATTGGTGTTTGCAAGGATATGATGAAACATTGATTATATTCCATGATTATAGTATTGCTAAGTTCTTAAATTGATAATGCTTTTAAATTGATCACCAAAGAAAATGTTCAATATTATTTTATGAATATATTAGTTAAATTAACATGATTAACCATTACATTGTTAGACTAATAAGGTGATTAAACCAATTTGCTAAGAAATAGTTTGAATTTTTTAATGGATATAATGGTTATAATTGAAGAAAATAATTTTTCTATTATTAAGCTAGAAAATTATTGTTTGATTTGATATCATTTTCAAGTTGATTAGCAAGGAAATTAATTAATATTGTTTATGCTCATGAGAGGTTCAAATAATATCATGGATTATTTAATGCTTTGGATATGGACATGTCTCTTTTGAATTGCTAAAAGAGGTAAGCATTCTCGAGTACATTAAAAGATGACTACTATGGAAAATGGAGTAATGAACCCCTATCATTTGGGACTGTGCAATGGGATAAGCTTTAATGGTAATGCATGCTCTCTACCTCCCATATTGTCAACCTAGAGAAGGAAGAATGAACGTATGACTCTATTGGATTTTAGTGCTCTTGGCATGGAGGGAGGTCCTTCTTGGGAGATTTTTCTATTTTGCTTGGTAAAGGAGGAAGCAGGTTTTTTGAGAAGGAAGAGTCAGGCCTTTATGGGGAAGACACTTGGTGACCATAGGGGAAGCATTTGGAGAATAATCAAAATGTAGACCCTAACATTTTGGAAGTTTTAGGTTAAATTATTTCTTACGTTTATTTTATTTATGTTTAAATAGGATGAGTTTAATCTTCCTTAGCTCTTAAAGGATTTTTTGTTAAAATTTCTATGTTTGTATTCTCTTTTTAAGGCTTGATTCAATATAATCCTTAGGCCATTTATGATTTTTTTAATCTTTGAAAACTATAATCTTAGATCCTCTTTTGATTTTATACCGTTGAAGCTATTGTACCTCTCCTTTTTATCAATGTTTATGGTATTCTAATTATTGCTTTCTCCTTTGCTTTGACTAAAATCCATTTACTTGGAAATAGGTATAATCACTTTATAAATGCTTCTATTTCACTTTGATATAATCTTAGTTGTAGTATTAAGTTTTATTGTGTTATATCAGTATTTGGACATCCATTTTGCTATGATTAATTAGATTAAAACCACTCCTAAAACCTCTATTTTCATCCATTTGGTGTAGTCATTGATGGTTGTTCTTTTATATTGTTCTAAGCATTCAACATGTGGTTTTTGGTCTATGTTTGACATCTAGGTTGCTTTGGTAGTTATGCATCTACCACAACACTTTTGCAGTATTTCCTAAGGTGAGACTTAGGTATATTAATTCATTTTTTTTTAATGAAAGGACTTTATATTAAATGGAAAAAATCACTTTCATACAAAAAAGGTTGGGTGGAATTAACACACCCCGTGGCACACACCCAAAAAAACATAATCACATGGATCGACTCAACAAACCATTATTACATCAGAACCGAGTAAAGAAAAGGATAAAAGGAGACAAAATACATCAGGAGAGACAACTGTATGCATTTACTCATGCGAGTAAGAAGGCCAAAAATTGTCGATATCCAGCTGATTCTCCCAACTACCATCGCTAGATCCATCAATCGTAGCTCCCTAGCCATTAGCATTTCGAGGAGAGGGGTTTGAAACCATCCCCCATACAAAAAATGGTTCATTCAAAACTAGAAGTTGTGCAACATCCCCCCATCCAACAACTAGTTCAGTCAGTTCTAGGCGAGCATCCCATCCACTGGGTTGCATACACAACCATTTGGGATTGGGTGATGGTTGAGACCAATAATGCTTAGAATCTCCAGTAGATGAACGACCTCTACAACCTCAAGTAGGAGGTGAGCCTCTGCAAGAGGTGTCACAAGATTGGGACACTTGAGTTTTAGGAGGAAGTTGACTAAAAAAATAAGGTACATTAGCCCAATGATCCAGAAGTGATCTAAGGTACTACAACTCCACATTAACTTTCTCCACCTGATTAATGATCTGTAACCAAAAATCATAGAATATAGCATATCTATTAGCGACAGAGAAGGAGGTAGAGGCCTCCTATCTCCCAAAGATAATATTATTTCTTGTTTTCCATAGGTGGTATAAAATAGTAAGACGTAAAATATGCCAAAATTCTTTCAGGGGAAGGAAAAAATTTAGGGGATCCCCAAGTAGTGCATGGATGCAAGAATATTTCTCCTATAAAAAGGAATTGAAAAAAGAAAGAACTCAATCCCAAGGAGCTTTAGCTTTGTGACAAACCCAAAGCACATGAAAAAAATTTTTAGGGCCTCTACAAAAAGCACAAATAGGATTAGAAACCCCCATATATTATAATCGATGACCAAGGGGAAGGCCTTGATGTAATAAACTCAAGGTAAAAAATAATGCTTAGGTTCAAGATATGAATTCCAAACAACATAAAATTGTAGGCTCCATCTCGATTGAGAAGAAACCAAATCCCAACAATTGTTTAAAGTATTGACCATAGGAACATGAGGAGAAAATAGACCATATCCTAAATAAGGTTTATACTTCACCAGATGAGTATGATTAGGCCAACACCAGTTAGATGACCAATGCTTTTGAAATATCCTACCAAATTTGAGCCAGATAGAGAAAGGAGTATTGTCAATAACAACATCAAAAGTGGCTTTATCATCCAGCTTAAGACCAAACTTCTGGAGAAACTGATCCCAAGAGTACCAATGCTTGGTATGAGCATCAAAGAAATCTAAAAATGTTGCAATACCCTTTTTGAAGAAGCGTAATGCTCTAACCCACTAAACTTGAGCCAAAGGTAGGCCCTCTGAAGTGACTATAGGAGACCACCAAGGGCTTAAATTGGAGATAGAAGCTCTTGCATATTTATCGTTACCATGCCATTGAAGCAAGGGTTTGAAAGCTTCCCATGCCTTCCAGATACTTTGCATCACAAAATAACCCATAATTTTAAATGAGATTGGAGTTGTCAAGATGGTTTGTAGGGTGAGACCCCTCCACCCTTTCTTCCTAAAGGGTAGCCCAGAAGAGATGCAGTTCTACATAAGAACATTCCAAACTTCATCTCCCTGAAGTACCCAAAGAATCCATTTAGCACATAAAACAAACCCTAGAAATTGCAGTTAAACAGACCCATACCCCCTACATTTTTAGGAAGACAACAAACTTCCCATGCCACTCTATGAAACCCCTATTTTTGTTTGTCTGAAGCCCAGAGAAAATCCTGCAAGAGCTTGTCCAACTTCTGATAACAATTCATAGATGGGACCCAACAAGAAGAATAATAGACATGTGTAGAAGCTAGCACCTTAGAGCAAACTTGAAACTTACCTGCTAAGGAAAGCTTTTTGGTAGACCATTACCCCAACTTTTTCTCAATTTTTTGAATAACCATATTCTAAATATGAGTAGGAGAACCCTGGAAGGCAAAAGGAATACCCAAGAATTTGAATATTTCTCCTGGTTGGATCCAATGCCAAGAGTAAGAAGCTAGCCAATCAGGAATTGGCATTTGTGCTTGCCTATAACAAGACATTTTCTTCCACTGAATGTTAGAACCAGAGGCTAAACAAAAAGTCTCAAGGCATTGTAAAGTCATAGTGACTAACTGCTCATCTTCATGTAATGTCAAAAAATAATCATCAACAAAATGTCCATTCACCATTTGAAGAGAGGAAGCAGGTAAATAAATCCCTTTAATAATTCCTTGTGAAGTTTGATGGGCTAAAATATAGCCAAAGGCTTCAGCAACTAGAATAAATAGGGAAGGGGCTAATGGGCAACCCTGTCTGACAGAGCGAGCTAGTTGAATACCTTCATATTGTTGGCCATTCATCGTGAGGAGTGGAAAAGCATCACAAAACAACATTCTGATAGATTTCACAAAATAGGGGCCAAAGCCAAGAGCCTGAAGCATGGAAAGAATGAAATGCCATTCAATATGGTCATAGGCTTTCTCAAAGTCAATTTTTATAAACAGAGCATCTTGTCCAGAGGTTCTAGCCCATTCCATGCCTTCCCAGATAGCAAGCACATTATCCAAAATATACCTACCCTTGACAAACCCTGTTTGTTCTGGCCGGATTATAAGAGGTAAAATAGACTAAATTTTTAAGGCTAAGGCCTTAGCAATGATCTTGTAACTTACATTCAGTAGGGTAATAGGGCACCAATTGGTAATAAGTTTTGGGTCTCCAGACTTGGGGATAAATTTGATATTTCCTTTATTGATGAGGTGCCCTAAAGACCCATACATCATAGCTTCTTTATAGACTTGTAATAGATCAAGGCCAAGCATATCCCAAAATTCTTTATAAAATTCACAAGGGAAACCATCAATACTAGGAGCCTTATCATTAGCCATTTGAGATAGGGTATTCTTCAAATATTCCAAGGTTAAAGGTGCATCACAACAATCCCTCTGAGCCATAGAGAGCTTCTGAGGTATGACCACACAACAATCATCAAGAGCTTGTTGCCTAGCAGAGGTAAGAGGTTGAGAAGAAAAAACATTTTGGTAATGTAGCATAAAAGTATGAATTATATTAGGTAAAGTAGTGAACCTGATGCCCTAAGATTGAATGGATTGAAATTGTGTGGCATGAGAAGGGGGTCAAAGTCCCTTGAAGAACTCCTTTGAAACCCTATCACCAATTTTAAGATAATTCAACTAAGCTCTTATTTGAGCACCTTTAGCTTCATATAGCTCTACCTTATGAATTTCATGCCGAAAAGCAGTATCATGTGCTTGGTATGTAGAGTTGAAAAGATTAGCTTGTATATGGTGATTGGCTTGGGCTAACTCATTCTTTAAATATGAATTAGATTTACTCATTTGTTTAGCCACATCCTTTCCAAGGATACAAATAATAGTGGTAGTGCGGGTGATAGTATCATTCCACTACTGAATTCATCCAGCAGAACCACATGGTCAAGGAATACCATTTTAGATTCTATGGATATGAGCTTTCATGGGGGTATGTTGCAAAAAATAAGTATTAAAATAGAATTGAGACCTAAAAACCCTAGCAGGAGCCTGATCTTGGGTGATATCAAACAAAATAGGAGCATGATCAGAAAGAGTGGTATCTGCCAGGGTCATGACAAAGGGGTGACCAAGGGAGAACCGGTTAAAGTGAAAGCTATAACTCTCTGAAAGCATGGCATGATCCAACCTTTTCAAAACCCTAGCATCATCAACTTGAAAAATAGACCAAGTATACCATTGAGATTCTAAGAAATATTCTGGAGAAAACCCAAGGTTAGGATCATACAGGCTAAGTTTATTTTTCATAAAATACCAAGCCTCTCATTCTCCTACACACCAACGCATAGGGGTTTGACTCAGCTTATCAGATGGTTTTTCCACCATATTAAAATCCTCACACATAACCCAAGTAGCAAAAGGCAGGGATAAAGCAAGCCACCACCATAAAGCACATCTCTCTGTAGCTTTTTTGGAGGTATAAACATTAATAATGCCAAATGATTTCCCATACATTTTTAGTAGCACCCAAACAACTTGATTAGAAGGGTCAACTCCCCAAGACACCACATGCGAGTGCTAGGTGGGAGAAATGAAAATGATAGCACCACATTTTCTAGGTTCATGATTAGTGTGAAAAAAAGGACCATGCATCCAAAGAAAATTGTAGGTACATTCTAACAGGAAATCGGTGATCTTGACTTCTTGCAAATAGACAAAGTCGAATTTACCATATAAGTGAGCAGCATTAGCGAGCTCACCCTGGACCATGTATTTTTGGACTGGGTCTATCAGCCCTCTGACATTCCAAGAAAAAAATATCATTCCATGAGAACCTATGAATCCCCAAATTCTTTGAGGGACCCAAAAGAATTACCAACATCAAAAATAGCAACCTGAAGATTCCCATCAATCTGACATCGTTTCTCCAAAGGGCCATCAATCAAACCTCTTCGTAGGCTACAAGACCAGTGGATTTTGGCATTGTTAAACTCCTATGCTGGCCACTACAGGGGTGAAGAAGAGACAATGGAAGAAAAATATTGATCCCTAGCCCAAGGAGAAAGCACAATGTTAGTAGAGGAGGGCTCTAAGATTTCAGAGGGCTATCGAGTGGAAATATTGTCAGAACAAGAAGGCTAAGGGACATATTGCTATTGGGATTTCTTATGGGGTTGTTGTTGGGTTAGTTGAAGGGGTGGCTATTGGGATTGCTGATGGGGCAGCTATTGAGGATGTTGATGGGCTTGTTTTTGGGGTTGACGATTGCGATGATTGGAAACCACATGCCAATCATCCACAACACTGTTACCAGAATTGCAAGGGTTACTTGGGTTTACAGAGGTAGATGGATTGGTGGAAGGAAAAGCAAAGTTATTCTAGAATTTTCCAGAAATAAGAGGGCAGTTGTGAATTTTATTTTGAGAGGATTAGCACCTATAATAGGTATTCGAGAGGTTTATGTACACAATTTAGTTTTTTCAATTCATCATCATGTCACTATAACATCATCATTGAGTGGCATATCCATGAGTTGTAGGTCATAGCTATGGGGAAGGTTGCTTAGGCCTTCCCACATAATTATCATACATGGGATGTGTGGGGGCCTAAGCGTACTTTATAAGACATGGTGCCCTCATTATTAATTGACCATATTTTGTGGTCATGGGTGATCCATGCGAGGTTTTCTACAACACCAGTTGGAGGTACTAAGAAGTTCCCACATATAGTGGCCATGCTATTTAGGAGGAATGTGAACCCTATTGATGTAACATACTTGACCCCTATTGACCACCATCCCTTAGTTTTAATCATGTTCTATCATCGTGTTATGCTCACCTAGATAGAAATATTTTAATATTTGGTTGGTTCTTTATCCCAGATCGACTATGGGAAAGAAACTAAATATTTAAAAATGTGGAAATATCTCCCTTGTAGTGATCACAACATGGTGGTCAGAAAGATCCTGCTTGAGGGTTACCTTTATGATATCAATGGTCAACATATTTTTTTGTTTAATTGCTTAGCTATCAGATTTGTATCCTTGCCATGTGGCTCCATGTTTGGTTGGTTTGGTTTCCATTGAGTTCTTTTGTGGGGTATATATTATTTTTAATATTTGTGTCAATCATTTAAATTCTACATATAGCATGTGGTAAGCGCATGAGCACCATATAAGGTGGAACATAACATTGTAGCCTAACCACTAGATGGTGGTCAAGGAATCCATGAATATAGGCTTCATAGCGATAGATATGGACACAATTTTAGTTGGACTTAGACCATTGATCATGAACTTGACCTGTTGATTGTAGTTTGACCACTATCTGATGCTTTGTGCATTGAAATTTATTAATACCACTTTTAATCCATGCTTCAATGGATTATTACCTTTTAAATTTATAATTAAATAGAATTTGGGGTATTCTTTCTAATCCAAAGAGAGACATTTGATTAATTTTAAAATAATGAATCTTACCTCTTAATTTATTTTTCTTTAATACATTTTTGGAGGGTGATTGGCTGGATTATTCTATGGTTTGACTCTAACACCTATTTTTGCTAATCAAAATTTTTATTTTAGAGGTTAATATTTTGCTGAAAATACCTTCTCTTAAATTAATATTTTTTTTATTTGGAGATTGGAAGTGATTATTTTTGAAAAACAAATTATCTTTCTAGATAAGAAATTGATTGGAAAATTTTGGGTGTTCATATAGGGTAGAACATGAGTAGGATTAGGGAGCAATTTTTGATGTTATATAGTAAACCTTGAATGTTAACTATAGGTAAATTTTGTGGAAACTAAAGGGAATATAGACATAAATTTTGGTGGTCACATTGATTGTGTTATGGGATCAATTTTATGGAGAAATTAAATGATTTTTTGGGATCAATTTTGTGGAGAAATTGAATGTTTATTTGGAATCAATTTTATGAAGAAATTGAGTGTTTTTTTTGGATAAATTTCATGGTGAGATTGAGTTATTTTTTTTAAATCAATTTTATGGACAAATTGAGAAGTTCTTAGGATCAATTGTGTGGAGAAATTGAGTGACTATTTGGAAGTCAATTGTGTGGAGAAATTGAGTGACTATTTGGAGAATAATTTCATAGAGTAATTATTGGGATCAATTTCATGGAGAAATTGAGTAATTGTTGAGATTAATTTTATGGATAAATTGAGTACTTGGTGGGATGAATTTCATGGAGAAATTGAGTAATTATTGAGATTAATTTTATGGAGAAATTGAGTAATTTTTGGGATCAATTTCATGGAGAAATTGAGGGACTATTTATGGATCAATTTCATGGAGAAAAAAAGTAATTGTTGGGATTAATTTCATGGAGAAATTGAGTGACTGCTTGGGGGTCAATTTCATGGAAAAATTGAGTAATTATTGGGATCCAATTTATGGAGAAATAGAGTGACTATTTGGTGATCAATTTCAGGGATAAATTGAGAAATTATTAGGAAAATTTGATTAGAAATTAGGTTTATAGTTTCTAGTTAAATGAAAGGTTATCTATTGATCAAATGAAGGAATATCTATTTGATTTTAAACATTTATTAAATGAAAATTTATTTATGGATTAATTTAAAGGGATGAATTATAGACCTTAATTATTCCTTTAATAGTGGTTAAAATTTTATTTCTTTTGGGTTAAATAAGTTATAAATACATTAGTGGTTAATGTATTTTATTTGGACTAAATGAGTTGAAAAATATTAGTGGATAATGTATTTTTTTCTGATAGTGAATTTAATATGGATTAAATGAGTTTTAAAAATATTAGTGAATGGTATTTTTCCTTTGGGATTAAAGGATTTGTAAGTACATTAGTTGATAATTTATTTCATTTGGAAAATTATTTAGGAATATATTAGTGGATAATATATTTTATTTGTTAAGAAATATGTTAGTAGATAATGTATTTTATTTGGAAAATATGGGTGAATGTGGAATTTATTCGAGGGAATTATGGGGTTACCTCTTTGTTTTGTAAAATGAATTAAAGGAACTATTCATATTTTGTGGACATAAGAATTATTTATTTCTTATAGATTTATATCGATGCTTTATAAAAAAGAAGAATGAATGTGGATTCATTTTGCAGAAATATTGGGTTCCCTCATCGATATGTAATATGAATTAAGATAACTATTCATGTATAGGGGACGTAAGAACTATTGATATATCAAAGAGAAGTATGTGATTCCTTTGTATAGATATTGGAGACATCTAAACTTATGAAATAAAAAGGATATTTTTAAGGTTGTATTTTTCCCATAAGGGTTTCTCAAGATATATGATGTGTTGTAGGTATGTCAGAAATTATCATATTATGATCTTGTATTTATTTATTTCTAAATATAGTTTATTATGGTTATGGTATTCTTCAAATAAAGGAGGAATTCATGGTATTTCATAGACTATAGATATGAGTTTATTAAGATTTACATATGATTAGCACGTAGTGTCATTCATGGTATTTGTAATTATTAAACTAGAAGTACCCTAGTTATGGTAGTTAATTAATGCACACTCTTTGTATTATTAAATAGTCATTACTACAATGAAGTGTAGATAGGTAAAGAGTTACATCTATTATTATTAAATCAATCTTATCGATGAGAAGCATGGAAAGAGATAGAGAGTAGAATAAAGTATTATGGGATAGCTTAATTACAATACACTCAATGAACTTACATAGATGGACTTATGTATGGTGTAGACATGGGCATACAATTTTGATATACTGAAAGGTATAATTTAGATTATCATGGAGATGAGATAGATTACTTATTTGTATTACGCTTAACATAACTACATAGATGAACTTATGTATGATGTAGGGATGGGTGTACCCTTTTGATGGATTAAAAAGAATATGTTGGATCATTGTAAAGATAATATGGAAAAATTAATCATGAGGATTTTAATCCATGGATACCTTCATAGATTGAATTATGGAAGGTGGTGAGACACAAATCCCTAATGAGTATATAAAAAAATCCCTCTTGAGTGGGTTAGATTTTTAGGTCATTACAAGTTGGTATCAAATCTCTAGGTGGAATGGACTAGAAGCTTCCATGAATGAGATAAAGGTTGCTTAAGAATCGACCCTTTGAAATATAGATTTATGTTGATATGGTACCTTGCATAGAGTAAGTATGACCATCATAATTATCAAGAGATTAATAATATGTAAGCACACCAGGAATAACATCTTGTATGGAGAAATAATAACCATAACTATTATCAAATGAATGGTAATGAAATAAGTTAGTTTGGAAGGATAAGAGACTAACTATAATAAACTAGACTCACCTCCTTTATGGATAAGGAAAATATCACATTACGGTGAATCGTGTGTACCCCAAGTTATTACCAGGAAAGCAATAATGGCTGCAACCAAGATGGCATCTTGTGGGATATAACTAACCAGTGGAAGTAGAATTGAAAGTAATGGTAATTTATTGGAATTATAAAGGCAATAATAAAGAGTGTAAATGTAATATTGGGTTTCAATAATAAAATGGTTTTAGATTTTATACTTTGGTAACCTTATCTTAGCTATCCAAAACTAGTAGAATCCAAGAATGGACACAAACCTAAAGATCTTGTGGTGTAGAAACATATGAAGGGTTTGTAATAGATACATCGATAATGGACTTCTACGGTGGATCCAAAGATAAGGAATTCTTTGGGAAATATTTGGATGGTGTAGCTTGAATCCTCTTTTCCAACTATACAGGTTCGGATCCCATTGTCAATTTGGATTGGTGATGGAACCTCAAAGGATTGTTGGATGTCCATGTGAAGGATAACACACATGGAGTGATAGTCACCTCAATCAAAACATCATGGAGATGAAATTATTGAGCACCATAGTTTACTCATGGTGTAATATGTAAACTAAGAGGTTATTACACCTAAGTACTTGCATAGAAATACTTAGACTAGTAAATAAGTTAATATATTTTTTATTCAATGATAAAGATGAGGTTCATCCCTATGCTATGGTCAAGTTATCCTACACTCAGAGAGAGTGTTCGGAAAGAATGTAATAAATTTACTCTCTTCCAATATGGTTAGATTTGGGTTGTTACATTATCATCCAACTTCTTTATGTGGCAAAAAGAATTGGCACCTAGGTTAAGAAATAGAAGAAGAGAATCTTCTCAATATCTATGGCTATTTACATATGATGAAACTAAAGGTAGATCCTAAATTGAATAATAGAGAGAACATATGAATCAACATAAGTACTTAATGGAAATTATTTTTAATCAAGTTACCTAGAATGAAAATTTTGGACGTTGAAAAGAGAAATATCCTATTGAAGAAGATCAAGAAGACAAAGCTTGAATATTGGCAAAGCTAGCCAAGGACCTAATGAGTATCATGGTATCCAAATTGGTAAAATTCAATTGAGATATGGTTGTATATATTGGAAATGAATCTTTTCCTTGGGGAATTATTATTTAGTAACCCAAATAGTAGGGTTACCCTTCATGTGCTTGATACAACTTTGGAATGATGAAATGACTTTAGAAAAAAAAAAAAAAACTAGCAAGAAGACTCAAGAAATGAAACTTTAGTGGAATGTTTTTGATGAAGCCTTAATCAATGATCAAGATAGATTGCTTTATTTTTATATAATTCATTTGGTTTCAAGGTAGAATTCATTCTTGAGGTTTTTCTATCTATAAACTCTACATTTATTTATCAACCTAGGGTGAATTATTTAAAGGGTAGAAATCCAATATAGATTATACCGAATGATTAATCATCAAACTTAATTTTGTTTCTCTTAGTTTTAGGTTTGCAAAAAATAATAACAATTATAGAGAAATAAAATGTGTAGAATTGAAATAAAATGTAATGTATGATTTATATTTAATTAAATGGTTTTTATATTTGTTGATGTGGATCCACATGCAACCTATTGATTTAACTATCTATTTTTACCTTATAATATATGATGATGCAATTTATTTTAATTGATAAATTAAATTTAATCTATGTACTAACTATTCCTATTCTATTTTAGGGGTAAGATAATAGGGACTGGTTGTAGAAGTGGGCCCTGCCTACTAGAGGACAGTGTAAATATTTATTCCCTAAACTATATTACTTCGGTAACTAATGTGCATTAATGCTACTAACATTATTTTACTTCTTTTTCCCTCTTACTCTTACTCCTCCCACCACCCCTCCCTTTCTTCCCTTTCACTCCCTTCTTTTTTTTTTTTCGTTTTTTTTTTTTTTTTTTTTTTTTTTTTTTTGTTTTTTTTTTTTTTTGTTTTTTTTTTTTTTTTTTTGTTTTTTTTTTTGTTTTATTTTTTTTTTTTTTTTTTTTTGTTGTTTTTTTTTTTCTTTTTTTTTTTTTTTTTTTTTTTTTTTTTTTTTTTTTCATTGTATGTATGTTTTTTTTTTTTCTTTTTTTTTTTTTTTTTTTTTTTTTTTTTTTTTTTTTTTTTTTTTTTTTTTTTTTTCTTTCTTCTTTTTTTTTTTTTGTTTTTCTTTTTGTTTTTTTTTTTCTTCTTTCTTTGAACATGTCACGTTTCTTCTTTTCTTCTTAACATGTATGATTTTGTGACTTTTTCTTCACTCGTTCTTTTGATTTCCTTTCTTCTTTCTGTTTCTTTTCTTTTCCTTTTCCTTCTTTTTCTTTTTTGATTTTTTTTTCCACTCTGACTTTCAACACATTTTACCAAAAAAAAAACATTATTTTACTTTATAAATGCAAGAAAATATATTAAATACTACATAAGATAAATCATGTATAAATAAATGACATTGTTACCAAATACATGATAAAAGAGTATTGTTTCTTTATTGTTGGAAATTCAAATGTATAGTATCCTCGAGCATCAGATCTTTAGAAATTATATACAGAGTATTTGAACATTATATATTCTACCATTAGACTTTGGTATTTTGACATTAGTTGAACATTAGACCTTTTCAAAGGTCTCCCTTGTAATATATAATGTTTCTTGGACATTCTTAATGGAATTCTTCCACATGTTTTTCCATGTGGCACTGTTGGCTTAATGATTCAAACACTATATTTTCAACAATAAAAAACTAAAATTATAATATTATGTAACCAACTTGAACTTTATCACAATCCCTATGGTCCAAGTGGTAAATTAATGAACTAACATAATCAAAATTTATTAATAAAATAATATAATGACGTGGAAAATACAACTGTATGCCCCTTTCTTCTAGGAGAGGACAAAATAGCTTGCGTCAGAATCTAAAACATCTTAACATAATAATTTTATAACTTTATAATAAAAAATTTATAACAACTTTAATCAATATGAAATTCTCATGCATAATGCCAACATGTCAGTCAATTGTGTTGATTGTGTATGCCTTGTAATATTGTTATGTTGTCAATGGATGTGGCATATTGATGTATTGGATAGTTTGACCTGGTCAACATCCTTTCCTTAATGTATTTTAGTTAATGCTTTCTATAATGACTTTATATAGTTGTATTTTATAGCATCTTTTTGTAGCATCCATCCACGAGTCTCCTTAACATGTCATCCTTGTAGTTGATCTATCCATGCTTGTTATCTGGTCTACATCTTGTCTCATCCTACTTTGTGATGTTATAATCTATTGCAACATTATGTTGCCAAAACCAATAGAACTTGCACACTTCCACATAAAATAGAAGCATAAATCACTTTTATCATAAAGGATTAAATTCATTCGTAAATCACATAAATAATATAAGAATGATCATAAAACTACATCTATTTTCATGAATTTATAAATAGAAAATCAATCAAAATGCATAAAATATGTGTTGTTTTAGCACTCATAATTCCCCAAAATTGAAGGATATGCATGTCCTTATGCATACAATTTTGAAATTACAGTATGTCTAAAAAACATTACAATATATATTTAATTATTTTACTAATATTTGCACACATAAAACAGAATAGTGTTGTGTTTACATAAAAATTTTCATAGACTTAAATCAAGACACTATTTTTTTTTTAGAATTCATTTTGGTAATTATCATCAACAAGGAACTATATTTTTCATAAATTATTTGCATTTAGTTTTATGAAAAATAAATCGACTGAAATATGAAACAATATGTTGTAAATATCTACTTTTAGATATGCAACAAAAAAATATTTGTAGATATATATAATAAAATGAAAACATCTGCAAAGGAGTAACAACATGATTAGTATTAAGTAAAGTTTATAAAATTATGCAAATTTTATCAAATGTTTATAATATATTGTTTAATTTTAGATCTAAATCTAGAGGAAATTTGTGTTTGTTATGGTCACTTCACCGGTAAATTATTTTTATTATTCACCTTTTGTACCTATTCTTTAGCCACCTTGGAGTCAAGTGGAAACTCAACATATATGGTTTTGATGTGCTTGAATTTTGCAAATCCTCCATCATGTAACTCAAGTTGTGCATCCTTATTTTTATAACAAGAATGGAGGTTCAACTATTTTAGCTATGTGATTGATAATTATGTCCATATCACTAGGCATCCCAACATTAAGGACTAATCCTATTGGAGGTATCCTTACTTTGACAAATGGCTCCAAACTTTGGGTGTGGTTCAATTAAAACACTTTAGTAAAGGAAATCAAGTTATCTTCCTCGAGTACTTAGGTGAAGTCAATTATTTTATTGAATTCTACCAATTTCTTCAATTTCCTACCAGATGTGGAGCTCTTATCAAGAGAGGTACCGATAGTTATCGGTTGGATTACTAGGTCAGCTAGTATCACTAGCGTATTCATGGATATTTATTTCAGGAGATCAAGCTAGAGAGTGAGTGCATGTTTTACTAGGGAAACGTGCTTGGTAAACTCAATTTTGAGTCTATCCATATTGATATGCAACACAATCTATTGTGTTCATATTTGCTTAATAATTTATGTAGATGGATTTTATGGAGGTGATTTTGTCTTTGGACTAGATGCTTCTCCTATTCCCTAAGTTACTGGAATGAATATCCCATGTCTAGTTTTTCTGATAGGCTAATAAGACTTGGAGGTTTTGGAATGGCTAGGGCATTTACGTACAGGGGATTCTTCCTCATCTAAACTCTCAAACTTAGAATTATCCTAAAGTATCCTATATCCCATGGATTCCAACATACTTGGCTCAGAATGGATATAGAGGTTAGCTTATTCTATTACTGTGTGTGATGGTATTCTAATTTCACATGTTTTATATAGGACAATATGTTTTATCAAACCGTGATGGGCGATTAGGTGCAACTTAGGGCTGCCTTTAGAAATTTTAGGTTGGACTTGGGTAATTGTAGCTTTAATTGAGTGGTAAATAAAATATTTAAGGTTTATGATATAGTTATTGTGCTTTGAGTACTTGATATTCAAAAACATTTTATGGTGGCATGCTCCATAATTAGATAGTCTACCCTCTAGTGTAAAAAATTCATAAGGATTGTGGTAGCCTCTTGCTATTTTATGGGAAGTGAGGAGGTTTCTACTCCTTTCATACATACCTCTCTATCTCTAGTCACAGAGCATCTTTCCCTGAACCTCTTAACCATATGGTTTACCCCCTTATAGGTTGATTTATAGTAGTGTTGAACAACTTTAAAAAGGCATAACACTTAATATATCAATATGCTAGTAATTTTGATTTGAATTTCACCTACATGGGTCACCATGGTCATGGGATTGTAATTCATAACAAATGAATTTAACATACCCTAGTCATGCCCTTGGAATTTTATCAAGGCATCCAACTAGCATGCCTCTTGGAACAATTTTGTTACGATATCATTAGGGTTCTGGGTATAGATAGATGAAGGTTTGATTTACATATAAAAGGTAGCTCTCGATATGGTTATTGGTTTAAAAAATAGGGTAGGTTTTTAGGTAAATAGAGTTAGGATTAATTTAGAATATGCTTCAGCTTCTATTTTTAAACTGTTATCATGAATTTTCTTGGCTAGAAGAAAAACTTGTAGCAAACATCGATTAACAATCCATGCATAAACAAATAAATTTATCCATATCTCAACCTTTTGGGTTATAATTTGTTTTACCTATTTCAACCCATGCAAATGTAATGTCAATATTATTATGTACATTTAATTTATTTTTGCATATTTTCCTATACTTTATTATAAGCATGATTTTAAAAAGGAAAATTATTTTCTTCTTTCAAGATATATTTTATGGCTTCTTTATTTATGATATTCTCTCTATAAAAAATAAATAGTTTGGATATTGTGTTCGTCACCTTACCTATTTGTATTCACATAAGTTGGAATTGTCATCTACTTCATGCATTCCCTCAACATCATTCACCTACAATTTACCTTCGACCTTTATCACCACCTGGTAATTTTTATCTGATGCTCATTGGTTTCATTCCTTGGCTACAATAGTTTTTTATTCAGTTGCATGATGTATCTCCCTTGTAGTTACAGAGCTTTTTATGGAAATATTAAGGATATTTTTTCCTATTCCTTTTTAGGTTTAATATCAACGTAAAAGATAGGTGAATCTTAACCCTCCGATTATCTATGATCGATGGCTCATAATACTAATTTGTGATGCTCTTTGTTCATTTTCTTCCTACATCCAAGTGTAATTAATTATTCCTCTTTATGCATGATGGTCAATGGTAGCTTGCATAGGAAGCTTTCATCGATGGCATTTGACTTTAAACAAACTAAATCATGAAGAACACAATCTTATACTGAGAGGGGTGGTGAATAGTATAAGATAAAATTTTACATTTCTTGTCCATACAATATTGTCCAATGTTATCAATTATAATATCAATAACAATAACAAAGCAATGCACAAATAATCACACACATTAGAGACACAAATTTAATGTGGGTTACGTCCACAAAGAAAATATTTCTTCTAAATTTTCTCAACAAATATCTTGGGAATAAATTCCCTATTACAATATTTATGGACCTCTATCCAAATGAGATCTCAATCCCCAATACTTAGGTTCATGGATCTCTATCCATAGGAGAACTCAATCCCCAATACTCAGGTTCATGGATCTCTTTTTATAGGATAACTTTATGCCCTCTGCTCTGGTTTTTGGATCTCTCTCCATAGGAGAACTCTACCCCCTCTGCTATGGTTTGTGGATCTCTCCATAGGATAACTCTATCCCCTATGCTATTGTTTACATATATCTCTCCATAATAGAATCCTCTCCTTTGCTCTGGTTTATGAAACTCTATCCATAGGATAAGTGTATCCTATTTGCTTTGGTTCGTGGAACTCTATCCACTTTGCTCTGGTCACCACCAAATCTAGTATACAACTCTGCTAATTCTACTCCAAGCCTAATCACAAGGCTTACTAAGGTCTGCTCATAAATATACTCTCAAATCTATCCTAAATATGTACACATATTATATGCAAAAATCTATCCTCAAATTTGTACCAAATATGCACACATTGCATGCACAAATATATCTTCAACTCAATCCTAAATATACACACATTACATGCACAAATTTGTCTCAACTCTATCACAAATCTACATACATTACTATCAGGCAACAAATTGACATTAAGTTTTACTTGACACTATGACTATTTATCTTTCAATTTTCTATCTAGGCATGTACCTAATAGTCACAACTCAACACTCAACATTGGATGAACCAAATGATTCTTTCAGCCCAACCTCCAAAGTAGGCTGGTTCCTTGTCAATTTAGCATAGTGTTGACACAAGTAGGTTCACTTAAGGTTTTGAGACAAGGGGTTAAAAAATATTTTATAGTTAGAGATATTATAACAAATAGTGGCTGGATAGGCTAAAAAAAATGGCATCTATAGAAAAAATCTCCCACAAACTATTTCTAGTGTCCCATTACTTAATATTAGCAGCACCCAAACCCATTAAATCTTCATACATTACAACATAAAATACAAATATGTTGCATAAAGCAATTCTAATATCTAATATTGATAATCTAATTTATCTAAATAGACCAATAATCATATTTAATATAAATAAACATACTAACAACACAGATCTATCTATGAATAGATTACAATTACTCTCACAACTAATAAGCCAATAATTTGGAATGAAATAACCGCTAAAGAATTGCCAGAAATGTAAGTCATAGCTTTGAACCTCTTGCACAAAATATAGTGAAGATAACAAATTTTGAGTAAAAAAATTAGAGTAATGCTCCTTCCATTAGTCTTCAAGAATATTTACAGTAAGGCAAGCAAACACACTAGAGCCGACCCTTGAAAATGAGGGTTAGGCCTCTATTTATAGTTTTTCAAATGAAAAATATTAAGGATATATTACAAATATAACAATTTAATATCTCAAAAAAGAGCTTTGTTGGCATTATCTCATTGTATAGTGAAGTTTTGGAAATCTACTAGAAGTAATCCACCATGGCAGATCAACTTTGCAACTTGTTGGTCCAGTCATGGTAGTTGGATTTTAAGTTGTTGAAAACAACTTTGGACTGTTCATAATTATTGGAAACTCCATTTTGTGATAGATATGTAACCATTTATGGTTCTTAGTTCGTGTAAATCCTTGATGCTTCACCTTCCTACTTTCAAACTGATTGATCTTGAATCTGGCAATATTATGCCTTTATACTCAGCAAACAACGTTAGCAAGTTCTACGTGATTGATCTTCTTCATGGAAGTTTGTGATTAAACCTTAAAAATGCTTTGCAAACTAGAAAGGAAAGAAAAAAATGCCATTCCACACTTTTTAGATGTTGACATCATTTTGGTAGAATTGCTAATACATAATCAGATTTTGGTGAGAAATTCATTGAGATGCAAGCGGAATGAAATTCATTGTCCGTCCACTACTTAGCCTTTTTTCTCTCTTCAATGACATAAAGAATATTTAAATACACAATAAATATAGGTTGATGTCATCTTTTAATTATTTGGAATGCAGAATCACCAATCCGTAATGGTTGTAGTGTAAATAGTCTTTGTACTTATTTCATACCTTTTACAATTTTTTTGGTCTTCATGTTGTCGTTACAAACTAGAATACTCTTGGAACTCAGTGGATTCAAGCTTAGTCACTAGAGTGTACAAAAAATAAAAAATAATTGCCATTATGCACTTTTTATCATGCTGACATCATCTTTGCTCAATTTTTTTTTGAAATCGAGCTTCATCTGAATATGTTGCCAAATGCACTAGGCACTGAGCGGGATGAAAAATTAGCTCAAAAAAGACTAACTATTGAGTGGATTGGAGAATTCTTACTATGGGTTCACTCTAAAATACTATATTTCCTCAATGGAATATAGATTTCATTCCTTAGAATAATATTTTCAATATTTTCTAAGGGTGTGGCCATTTTAGACCTACATTTTTGCGCCTCCCAGTGGATTAGATTGCAAATCGATCAAACTTAGAATATTATCCATTGGGTATAAGGAGTCAAAAATGCTTCTCTTTAGAGTCTTACCTCAAGATTTTCTCCTTCAAAGTCACATTCTTCAAGATCAACCCCTCCTTTTGTTAGAGCCATAGATTGAGTATTTTCTAGAGCATCTACATTGTCCACCAAATTGATACCTATCTCTAGTTTTCTCTTAGTCTTAAAAGGATGAGGGTTTAGGTTTTATTTATATTACCATATATGTTACCTTGGTTTTCTTTATTTTCTATAACATAATTGAAACTGAAGTGCTTGACATTTTTACATAGAGAGCATTTGATTATAACATTCTTGTATTCTAAAGGTTGTGTCCATAATCTATGTGTCAACTCAATCTCAATCAGCTTTAGGAACCCTGTTTCCATATTCTCATTCACACATTCTATCCAACTTCAACCTAGACCAAGCTAGGATTACTAGATCTATCACAATCAAATACCTAATTTATTGAGCATTACCAATAAGAATATCTTCATACCATAAATGGAGGGGAAGACCCATTAGCATAAATAAAGCAAATGCTTTAGCAATACTCTAAGTTTTTAATCAAAATATATTATCCATTTTTTGAATAAGAACCCTCTATGACTATAAAACCAAGGTTTCCCTTGAAGAATATTTTTCCAATATCTCTCACATTTTAACTTCACAAACAAGAAGCTCTTAGGTATGGTCATAATATCCTTGAACCCTAATAGTTTCCATTTGGACCTTTCCCGCTTTCTAATAGTGTCTAACTCAAATTGGACACCCAAAAATTTTCTAACCAATGTAATATCCCCTTATGTAGTAGCCATGTCCACTAAAGAGTCCAGTATTGAGTGTCTTCCTACAAGTGGTTTTAAGTTAAAATAGAAATTAGTCTCCTTCTTCCTTTCCTTTAGAATATTTATGCAAGATTAAACCCTAGGGTCAAAGATTCTATTTATCATCCTCACTACCCATATATAACTATTCTCTGGACCTATGAACAACATCCTCTATGCTAGGGTTTTTTTAGTACTCAAAACTAGGACCACATCCCACCGAGCCACTTACCATATCTTTGTGTTTGAAAATTTTATGTTCTTATTGAGGCTTTTCCATGCAATGGTTGTAGCACTATCCACAAACCCTAATATATCTCTTGATGGCATTGTGCACAAACCCTAGTAGATATTCAATGGTGTTATTCATAAATCCTAATAGATTAGAAGATGATATTTTGTGCAAACCATTAAAGTCTTTAAATTTTAATTATTCACTCCAATATCTTCTATCTAAAATAAGAATAAATAACCAAAATTTTGAAACAATCTCCTTGTTTCAATAATCCTGAATAGGATATTTATCCCATCCTCTTCATTCATGATTATAAACCTTTGTGATCATCAACTTCAAATATTAGAAAATATTTCTAGATGGATCAAGAAGTCATTTTATTTGAATGGCCATATCTAACATCTTTCTCTCCCATTCTACAACTCCTATCTTACCTCTATATGATGGCATTGCTATGCTACCAAATATTTTAGACTTAAATTGACTAATAGCTATTTATTGATGAAATAAATATCTTATGTAAAAACATATCTAATGTAAACATAACTAATGATCATAGTTTCCTCCTAACCATATTCATAGAGGATTTTTAATAATTATAATGATAATTAAGATAAAAATATATCCTTTACTAAACTATATTATTATCTAATTTTTCAAATAAAATTATGTCATGTAATCATTGTATAGGGTCAAAACTTGATTTTGTAACAATGGTATTATATAAAAAAAAGCTAAAAGAGTTATTATTGCTTGTTAGTTATTTATTCTCATTCAAGTTTTTTATATAAATAGTAGTTGGAAATCATAAAAAATATCAATAGATCAAGTAAAAATTGATATGTAATTTTCTAAGAAATATAGTCCTTCGATTAAAGTGTTATATGGGTTTTTCTTGTAACTTTTACTATAATAAAGAGATCAAATCTAATATTGAAACTGTTGGAATATATTCTATTATTTGGTACATGTTAATGTACCATCTTTGGTACATATTTAGATTAGGAGTATGTCTTAGATTAGGATTTTAGTAGTTACTTTATACAATATAATAAATGCACAAGTGTTGTTAGAATATACAATGTACTTGATGATGTAAATATACATGTTGTCCATGTGTACATAAGTCTATAAATAGAAAGATGAAGTAGCATAATAATATGAAAGGCCAAGAGTCATATTCTATTATATAATGGCCCTTATAGTGGAGATAAAGGTGAGAGAGTGCAAGAGCTTATTAGAGTAGAGTACATGCTAAATTTAGGTACAATGTAGAGCATGTATAAATAATGGAGTATTTGAGATCTCCACATTTTATATGAAGAACCCAATTTTATAAATTTTCATTAATGGCAGTTTTATGATTTATTATAGAAGTTTTCTATGAGTTTTACATGCTTAAAATATTTTTATTATTATATATTTAATATTGCATGTTAATTTTATACCTTGTGGTTGCATTTTCTTAAGTATTTTAGCATCAAAATATAACCATGGTATAAAAGCACAAGAAGATTGAGAGGAGATAGAGAGATTTTATTTTTATTACTTTTAGAATTACTTTTTGGCTAAGCATATTTCCATAGGGTTGTAGGAAAAATCATGAAGACTATGACTCAACATAGATCTCTTTCCATTAGATTAAAGGATAACTAGTGATGTTTATTGGTTTATAGATATCTAGAGATTTACATGGATTTGTTTTCTACTATATAAGTTTTTTTGGTACAAAAAATTAGTTCTCACAAGTTGAGAAACTTTCTACAATGGATAAAGAAGAATTCCATCTTTGATTGTTTGAAATTTTATGTACTTTTTTCATGTAGGGATTAGATCTTTGTTTTATAAAAATAGATATTAAAAATTAAGGAGACCAAAGAAGGGGGTCCCTATAAAATATTGAATATTTTAGATGAATAAGGAGAAGACCCAAGGAAAAGGTCCCATTAAAGAAATTTCATATTTGGAAGTTACAATTTTGAATATCAAGGATAGAAAAGGGCTACTAAAATTCCTATTGAATATTTGAAAAGTTGCATAATTTAAAGATGCAAAAGAAGAGATCTCAAGAAAAACTTGGAAAGAGAAATAAGAAGAAGGCTAGAAAAATCCTATTGAAGAAAGTTGAAGTATTCATTAGAGGATATTTGAAGAAATATCACGGTAGAAGATTACAAGTAGGAGTAGCTACTAGAAATAAGAATTTGGGATAATTGTTGCCATCTAACAACAAGTCCAAAATAAAAAAGGATTTGATAAGAAGTTTATCAAATTTTGGAAAGAATTCTTAAAGATCTCTTGTGGAAGAGTAGCCAACAAGGAGAAGCTCTCGTGGAATAAAAACCACCATTACCAAGTCTTGACAAAGAGAAGAGGCACCACCATATTTTATAAGAAAGCCACCATTTCAAGAAAGCATGTGTAACTATTTAAGAAGAACTGGAAGTACAGGGGGTAAGTACTAAAAAGGTATGAACTAGTATCTCTATAAAGTTATGTACAATAGTTTATAGTAAATTACAATAAAGGATTGTGAAGCTCTGTTACATTTCAGCACCTAGAAGTAGTTCCATTTACGTAGCAAAGTGCCAAGTGAACCAACTACCTTAAAAAGAGATAAGAGCACCATACTTAGAAATAAATCATTCGATGTCAAGTTGAGAAACCACCAAATGGTTGGAAGAACCACTAGGCCAACATAGAAAATAATAGTTTATTTATTAAATTGAAGGTATGGGTCTATGATTTATTAAGTAACTGAAAATAATAATTTATTTATTAAATTGAAGCAAATTATTGTTCTATTATTGAAGCAAATAATTGTTATAATTGAAGCAAGTAATTGTTATAATGGTTATAATTGTTATACTGAATATAATGGTTATAATTGAGTCAAATGATTGTTCTATTATTAAGCTAGAAAATTATTGTTTGATTTCATATTGTTTTAAAGTTGATTAGAAAGGAAATTAATTAATATTTGTTTATGATCAGGAGAGATTCAAATAATATAATGGATTATTTAATGCTTTGGATATGGACGGGTCTATTTTGACTTTCTAAAATAGGTAGGCATCCTCGAGTACATTAAAATATTACTAATATAGAAAATGGAGTAACGAATCCCTATAAGTTTGGATTAGTGCTCTTGGCATGGAGGGAGGTCCTTCTTGGGAGAGTTTTCTATTTTGTTTGGTAAAGAAGGAGGAAGCAGGTTTTTGGAGAAGGAACAATAAAACCTTTATGTGGAAGACACTTGGTGACCATAGGGGAAGCATTTGGAGAATAATCAAAAGGTGGACCGTAACCTTTTGGGAGTTTTAGGTTAAATTATTTCCTACGATTATTTTATTTATGTTTAAATAGGATGAATTTGATCTTCCTTAGCTCTTAAATGATATTTTTGTTAAAATTTCTATGTTTGTATTCTCTTTTTAAGGCTTGATTCAATATAATCCTTAGGTCATTGATGATTTGTTTTATCTTTGGAAATTATAATCTTAGACACCCTTTTGATTTTATACTATTGAAGCTATTGTACCTCTATTTTTAATCAATGTTTATGGTAGTCTAATTATTGCTTGCTCCTTTGCTTTCACTAAAATCCATTTACTTGAAACTAGGTCTAATCCCTTTATAAATACTCTTGTTTCACCTTGATATAATCTTAGTTGTAGTATTAAGTTTTATTGTGTTTTATCATTGTTTGGAAACCCATTTTGGTGTGATTAATTATATTAAAACCATTCCTAAAACCTCTATTTTCATCCATTTGGTATAATATTTGATCCGGCCTTGTTGCAGAGAATGTTAGGTCTAAACTTCTTTGTTTATATTACTTCTAATATTTCAAACCCATGTTGCTCAATGCTCTGGCCTATGTTTGACATCTAGGTTGCTCTGGTAGTTATGCATCTACCACAACCCTTTTGCGGTATTTTCTAAGGCGAGTCTTAGGAATATTAATTCATTTTTTCAATTAATCATCATGTCACTATCACATCATCATTTAGTGGCATATCCATGAGTGGTAGGTCATGTCTAGGGGAAAGGTCGCTTAGGCCTTCCTACATAATTATCATACATGGGATGTTTGGGGGCCTAAGCATACCTCAAAAGACATGGTGCCCCATAATCAATTGACCATATTTTATGGTCATGGGTGATCCACGTGAGGTTTTCTATAGCACCAGTTGGGGGTACTAAGATGCTCCCACATATAATGGACATCCTAGTTAGGAGGAATGTAAACCCTATTTATGTAGCATACTTGACCCATATTGACCACCCTCCCTTAGTTTAACTCATGGTCTATCATCATGTTTTGCACACCTAGATAAAAATATTTTAATATTTGGTTTGTTTTTATCCCACATTGACTATGGGAAAGAAATTAAATATTTAAAAAGGTGGAAAATTCTCCCTTGTAGTGACCACCACATGGTGGTTAGGAAGATCCTGCTTTAGGGTTATATTTATGTCATCAATGGTCAATGCAAATTTCTATTGAATTGCTTGACTATTGGATTTGTATCCTTGCCATGTGGCTCCATGTTTGGTTGGTTTGGTTTCCATTGAGTTCTTTTATGGGGTATATATTAGTTTTAATATTTGTGTCAATAATTTAAATTCCACATATAGCATGTGGGAGGCACATGAGCACCATATAAAGTGGAACATGCCCTTGTATCCTGATCACTAGGTGGTGGTCAAGGAATCCATGACTATAGGCTTCATAGAGATAGCTATGGACATAGTTTTAGTTGGACTTAGACCATTTATCATGAACTTGACATGTCGATAGTAGTTTGACCACTATCTTATGGTTTGTGCATTGAAATTGATTAATCCCCATTTTAATTCATGCTTCAATGGATTATTAACTTTTAAATTTATACTTAAATAGAATTTGGGGTATTATTTCTAATCCAAATAAAGACTTTTGATTAATTTTTGAAGAATGAATCTTACTTGAAAGCATGAGGATACGGAAGCAAAAAGGAAACTCCAAGTGCGATGCAAACCGAACTAAACTTAACGCTAAATCCTATGAATTGAAAGTGCATGAAAAGAGGGAAAGCATGAACGAATCGAATCAAAACAAAAAGCCAATAAGGAAGACAACCCTTTTTATTGATATGTTTTAGAACCTGGTTACAATGCGCCTCCTCCCCTTCTAAGGGCTAGGAGCGTTAAATAAGCATTCTTGTTACACCCATTGATGCTATTCCTTCTTTCGCGTGCCCACATGTAAAATGGGTGGACCAAACATCGCCGCCACTTGCGTTGATGAGTCTCATCTCCTTGCTGCTCTTCTAATGTCCAGATCCTGCATTCAAAGAAACAAGAAACAATCAGTAGCACCTGTGGATGAAATAAAACATGCAATCCCTACGCCTTCGATTAATGCATGCAAGATATAAATAAAACGATAACTAACATATATCCAAATGATCTAAAAATTTGACAGGGGCATCAAGACCTCACAAAGAAAACACTACAAATGGAACAGTCAGGAAATTCCTCACAGATTTGAATTCGCTCCGGGCGGGACGAATAGACCTGCAACAAAAATGTCGAAAGGCACTGTCCCAAATGTCACATCTGGGGAGCTCCAAATCACCTGCAAAGTTGGGATTAGCTAATTGGGGGTGTTTTGGGAAGACCCAGATGGTCATATTTCCCCAATTAGGCCTCCATCAATGGGAATTTGATGGGGGTTACCTGCAAGTTAGTAAAGGCAAGCGAAGATAGAAACATGATCAAAATTGTTCAAAACAAGGTGAAATTTAAATGGCAACCTATCTAAGCAGCATAGAATTGAATGCAAAAATGATAGAAAGGAAATTTGCCACAGATTTCCAATCACTCCGAAGCGGGGCGATTAGGACTGTAGCAGTGTGGGGGCGCCCGAGGGTAGGCCGCCCATCGTTTGGGGCCCGATTTCGGCACCAATCCACTTGGGATGGGTCCAAAACCTCTTGTGGGGTATTGTCAACAAATTTGATGGGATATTGTGGCCAAATTTCAGGTTTTGGTTCCAGATTTGTGCTTCCAATAACCACCCTATGACCTCCTTCTCAAAAGATATCAAGGATGTGAAAGGCACAACTCAAAGGGGTGAGGGTGTGAAAGTAAAATGACAGCACTTCGTTGCTCCAAAATGCTCCTTCTCTCTTTATTTTGGGGTGAGAAGACTCACCATTTTATAGACCTGATGGTCTCTTTGGATGAGCATGCAGAGGCGCCACTTGGCAATCATGCCTCTCCAGGGGAGGGAAGATTCCTCCCTGATTAGGGGCTTCATGACTGCCCCCATAGCTACGTCTAATGCTCAAAAATGCTCACCCACACTCCCATGCGATGAAGGAAGGATTAAGTGGTGGATCCGAGCTGCCATTTGTCAAGATTTGACTTTTTGCCCATCAAACCTCTATTCGCCCCACCCTGGAGCGAATACTGCTATTCGTCCCTGGGTGGGGCGAATACCAGTTTGTAATCGTCCCTAGGTGGAACGAGTATGGAGCAAAGTGCTTGAAGGTGCCAAATTGACTCCTGACCTTCCAAAACTATTGTGAGAGTGGTTAGGACCACTGTTTAACCTCTAGGGGCTGCCCTTGGGGTTGTGTGTGTCAATGCGATCAGTGTTTGCAGTCACATAATCGGATTGGTGCTGTTTTGGTGTCTATAGATGCCCCTTTTTGGGAAGCATTATGCGTGGCACAATGCTGAGCAAAAATAGATAACCAAAGCACTAATGATTAGGGTTTCTCAGTAACCTAACCAAATTTTGATGCCCCAAGTATGGAAAGGGCATGCATTCTTGAATCCTTGCTTCTGATGAGCGAAGTAACTCAATTCAAGTGTTAACCTTTTTCGGTGAGGTGTTACTTGATCTTGGACATTGATCAGTCATGAATAGGCAAAGGGCGCAACCTTTTGTCTATGGGAACCTTGAGTTCATGATTCACGAAATGCCAAGTGTTTGATCAGCTTGTGATTATTGCTTGTTTGCTGCCCCAAGCAGGAGCGTGATTGTCTTTGTCAATGATTCTTTGAATGCATGCCATTTCTTTGATTGGGTGTGTATTTGTTGATTGGTGACTTAGTGTGACTACCCCCTCAAGCGACGAATCGATGAGGGAATGACCTGCATGAGAAAAGCGACGAGTCGCTTGACCCAAGATGACTTGTGTAAGGGTGCCTCCATATGTTTATCGTTGAATGTGTGCACAGTTTTCCGACATTTAGACCTATTTTTGGTGGGTGTGAACCCTTTTGTGTGATGCTTTTTGGAGCTGAAATTGGCACAAATCCATCTTCCCATGGAGCGGTCCGGCTATGGTAGCCTTCTTAGGGAATAGGATAGTGACAATTTGTGACCCCAACATCAGTTTTGGATGCTACGAATGTCAGGCAGAGGCGCCTTCGTTCGACAATGTTATTGCTATTTTTGGTTGGGTTTTAACCCTTTTGGTGACGCCATTTGGGGATGAAATTCTTGACAATCCGTCTTCCCGTGGAGCGGTCCAGCTATGGTAGCCTTCTTAGGGAATAGGATAGTGAGGATTTGTAACCTCGACATCTATTTTGCATGCCCGGAATGTCAGGTGCAAAAGCACTCTCATCGGGCAAGTTTATTGCTTGTTTTTGGTGCATTTGGTGCATTTTTTGATGTTTTTGAAATTTGTGCCCTGTATTCATTCTGGGGTGGGATGAATACCAGTTTAGTATTCACCCCAGGGTGGGATGAGCACTAACCAGAGTGCTCATCCTAGGGAAGAACGATTACAAGCTCAAAAAGCCTATTTAAAGGCCAAAACTGAGTTTTGGGCTCATTTGCATTTTTTTTTTTGGCGATTTGGAGCTCTGAGGAGGAGGGTTCAATTTGCGAAGTGAAGCTGAATTTCTCCTCGACACTATGAGTTCATGCCCTAGATCGAGCGGTGGAGCCAAAATGAGACCTAAGTGATCCTCCTCGTTATTGCTTGTATTTTTTTTGTTGCAGTTTTTAATACCGCAATTTATTTATGGTTCCTTTTGTTTGTTCAAAATGAAAGCCTTAATTAAATGTATGTCACTATGTGTGAGTTGTTTTATGGCTTCATGAAAACTTAAGTAAAACTAAAGATCAAAAGTTATTTTAAACCTTAGTTTAAAACGTAATAAAAATTTCACTTAACCCTAGTTTACCAAAGATCAAAACTGAACGTAAAAACTTAGTTCAAAAATTTGTTTTTCTTTTTAATGGTAAAAGAAAATTTGTATTGTGTGATGTTTGTGTTACATGAAAAACCCTAGGATACACTGACCGTGAAACCCTAGTTTTTCGGCTAGATTTATCAGTTTTTAAAACTTGATTGAAAACCCTAGGTAAAAAACTGTCACGTTAATTTTGTTTTGTTTGTTTTCCCTTTGTTTGTCAGTTTTAAACTTAGAGTACAGAAACCCTAAGACTAACAAACGGTATTTGAAAATTGTTTTTTTGTTTTTTATTTGTCTATCAGTTTTAAACTTAGAGTATAGAAACCCTAAGACACAAAGTATTGAAAATTTTTTTTGTTTTTTATTTTGTGTCATTTTAAACTTAGAGTATGAGAACCTAAGACCGACAAACTATGAATGTGTTTGAAATTTTGTTGTTTTTAGTTATCATTGTTTTATGCATTGTTGTATATTCATGTTATTGTTGTACATTTTCATGATTTTAATGGTTTTTGTTTTGTTGTGAAAGGAGTACGTGTGCCTACTATTTTTATTAAACATGGAGGCATTATGGCTGACTAGGAGTGGCTTGATGCCCTTGGGCTCAAGTAGGTGACTCATCTAGAGCCTGTGGTGGGGGATCGGCCTATCTTGCCCTGATCAACTTGTGGGATCCCCGGACCAACACCTTCCATCTCCCAATAGGGGAGATGACAATGACCTTGGAGGATGTCTATCGTATTCTAGGATTTTGATAGATGGATTGCCGATCAAGACGATGTCGTGTGATCACAAGGTGTTGACATGCTACTTCGAGCATGGGGAGGAGGTAGGTGTGGATAGCCCAGTGGAGAGGGTAGAGGGTGACTGCAATTTGGTGGGATTCTAGTTCGATGGTGGCTGGAGAAGGGGTGTTGGGAGTGAGGCACGTAGTACTTATGGGCCTCATTTCCAACATGCTGCTACCTGACTCGTTAGGGGCATGAGGTTCTCATGGAACCTACTGGATGTGGTCTATCAGTTGGTGGAGTGTTCGATGCATGAGCCCTTGATCATGAGGTGGGGACAAAAACTATTGGCATAGCTCTATGGTGAGTTGTACGAGGTCTGCTATCGGAGGCGAAAGGGGATTAGCTACAGCTATCTATTGTAGAGCTGGGCTTGGTAGCACATAGCGGTGGAGAGGTTGGTGGGGTTACCATGGATGACTCGGGTAGAGATGGTGGATAAGGATATAGGTTATGTGGCTCTATGGTGGTGGTCTGAGGAGCAGGGATAGAGTTGGATGGGCAGGTGTCATAGGGCACTATGCTGATGCCTTTGCTCGGCTTGCTCCAGGGGAGGTGTTCTGCCTATCGGGACTTCCACCGGCTGAGGCTAGAGAGTGGCTTTGGGTACATAGGGGGTGTTGATTGGGTGGCATGGGATCAAGCAGGAGTTCTTCCCTTACAACTAGGTGACATGACAGTTTGGGGTATGCCAGGGGTTTCTTGGTGAGCCCGTGATCTATCGTGGGGATGAGAGGACTTGGACGGGACATGACCACTTGGTGAGGATTTAGATGGGCGATTGATGTCTAGATGTGGATGATCGGGACTATTAGAGTATGACCAGTGGTGGATACTAGGTGATGGGGGAGAGGGGCCAGGGAGGCATGGAGGAAAAGGGGGGAGGGTGTCGAGGCACCAGGAGATGATTGGGGAGCTGCTGGAGGATGTAGACATGGTGGAGGTGGATGATGTGGATGTGGATTTTGGGGTTCTGGAGCAGCCAGAGATGTAGGACGTCTCGAAATAGTGGGAGCTAGAGTAGGCTACTGTTCCAGAGATGCCAATGCCTTAGGCAGATTTGGAGGACATGGAGGTAGGGTTACACACTGAGAATGCATGGTTGGAGGGGCTACTACGGAGGCATGATGAGGAGCTGGGGGATGCTATGGGAGAGGGATCTCCTACACATAGCTGGTAGAGTGAGAGAATGCATGGGCTGTGTACCATCGATAGGATGGGGATACCAATGCTGCATGGGAGAGGGATCTCCTATGGACGCAGCTGGCAGAGAGGGAGAGGGCCTTGGTGCAATGCGATGAGAACTTGGCTATGTATCGCCAGTGGGAGATGGACTTGGTGTGATAGTGGCTAGAGCTGGAGGCAGAGATTAGCCACCTCGATGGGTGGGTCCCTACGTTTAGTGGAGGTGGATTGTCATGCCACTCGAGAGGGAGCGATACTGAGCAGTCAACATCCTCTCGATGTAGGCGACTGGATGAGGGAGGCTCTAGTAGGCGTGATGCAGGGGCTAGCAGTAGCCACCATGAGGGGTCTCATAGGACCCACACCACAAGGGAGAGTTCTCGTCGCATCGATCCTGCGTGATCATGGTGGCCGATGCCCTAGGCTTGGGGTTTTTTTTTTTTGGGGTCAGATGACCGGTTATTGTAGCCTATGGGCATTTTTGATGATATATATACAATGACTTTATTTTATTTATACACATGTCATGATTTGATGTTATGCACAGTGATTGATGGATGTGTATGTATGTATGTTAATTTACATTGATGGATGCATATGTTATGATGAATGCAAATGTTTCTAATTTTTAGGATATGCAAAATGTAATGGATGAATTGAACTTGTGTTGTTGGGCGAGGGCACCATAGACTATTTAGAACTTATGGATTTTTGTTTTATTAGGCAATTGTTGTGGTAACTGACTTTGGCTGTATACATGCTATTTTTGTATTTTCTGATGACAATGCGAGGATGAAAGATAGCGCAGTTGGCTTGGAATGTAGTTAGGGTTTTCTGAGACTCAGATGTTTTAACTAACTAGCCATGACTATACTTTTTCTTACAAGACTTTTGAACAAGGTATGAATCGGACTTGTCTTTGACCAAGTTATTTCACATCCCTATGTGTGCAATTGAGTTCGTTTATGTGGTATTTGTCAGGATACCACCAGTTACAGATAGGCTATCAACCAAACCTATATTGAGGATCACCCAATTAGCTCCACCAACTTCCTTTGTTGTATTTAGTTAGATTAATCTAGTGCTATCTAGGATACCATAAGCTAGCTCATCCACATGCAAACATTGATCTGTACATGAGTTAATGTGATAGATATATCATCATGCGGGAGGTTTACCACTAGTGACCGATAGGCTATCCACCAAACCGGTACTAAGGTTTACTTCATGACCTTCTGAATGCTGAGAGTTCCAGGGATTCAAGTTTGACTCCCTTATTTTCTTCAATTATATTGGGATACTTGCTCTTATATAGTGATAAAAATCACTATTTATTTATATATATTTTTTCTTTTGAGCAAGGGATTTGAATTTCGAGTGATGAGAATCACTATTGTATGTGCCTTTTGATGTATGCACTTTGGTGGTGATGTCAAATTTTTTTTGGAGTTTTGACTTTTGCAAAATTTTATGACGTTTGCAACTTTTTGAGAACTTGGGATTCTTGGGGAATTGGGTAGGGAAGATGCTTGTCCTTTTGCCAACTCTCAGCATTCTTGGGGTCATTCGCATAGGGGGATGAGCAAGATAACCATTTCGCTTATGGTGACCTGGATTGCTTTGCGGGTTTCATCTTTCGTTCACACAACTTGGGAATTTTTATGTGTTTTAATTTGTGTTGGGATGCTACGTAACAAGGTGTGATCCAAGTAGAACTCTACCTTTGTAAAATCTTTTTGACTTTGTAAGTATGTGGCTAGAAAGCTAATGACATTTGAATGACGAAAACTCTAGATACATTTAGAAGACCACTGACTATGATATGGTAAAAAAAAGTGAATGGCGTTTATTTTTGATGGACTATTTATAGGATGGAGAAATGTGGAACAAGATGGATTGGCGAAGTAATTATAGTCTATGGTGCCTTGACCTGTATGACCACAAATATGCAATGTATGGATGTTATGCTTAATGCAGCTATTATTTTTGATTTTTGATAGATTGATTTTTGTGAGTATGAAGATGAGATGCACAAGAGATCTTTATTGTTGTGATGAGTTTGAGCATGCCTGGAAATGAGATGCAAATTTTGTTATTTTTGATGATTTTACTATTTTTGAATTTTCTTATTTTTGACCAAGCGATTGTGGGAATCCTTGGAGCTTTTGGTTTGACCAAAGGGGTAATGGGCACCTTTGGGGCATTTTGGGGATGACCAAGCGATTGTGGGAATCCTTGGAGCTTTTTGGTTTGACCAAAGGGGTAATGGGCACCTTTGGGGCATTTTGGGGATGACCAAGCGATTGTGGGAATCCTTGGAGCTTTTTGGTTTGACCAAAGGGGTAATGGGCACCTTTGGGGCATTTTGGGGATGACCAAGCGATTGTGGGAATCCTTGGAGATTTTGGTTTGACCAAAGGGGTAATGGGCACCTTTGGGGCATTTTGGGGATGACCAAGCGATTGGGGAATCCTTGGAGCTTTTTGGGATTGGGCTATGGCTCTTTTAGATATGGAATGGCCACAAATGACTGATGTTCAAGGGTTCTAGTTCCTTGATTCCATCAAGAGAGGCTAGCCGGTATGTTCTAGGTCCTATTTTACTGTCAATTACATAGGGACCTAACTAGTTTGTCGTGAACTTGTCCCTTAGATGGGGCGGCAAGCTAGAGTTCTATTGGTTCTCTTTTAAGACCAAGTCACCAACCTGAAAGTCCCTCAGGTGAACTTTCATGTTGTATGCTTTCTTAAGTCACTCTTGATAGATACGTAAATGCTCGAGAGCATTAACGTGTCATTCATCGAGCAACGTAAGCTGGTCTAACCGGGCCTACCATGTAGTGTCATCATCGATGAACTCTTGCATTGATATGCATAGGGAAGGAATTTCCAACTCGAGAGGCATGACAGCCTCGGAGCCATACACGAGCGAAAATGGAGTCACCCCAGTGGGTGTCCGAATGCTAGTGCGATAAGCCCATAGGGCAAGTGGGATCTGAACGTGCCAATCCTTATGACTGTCTATGATCGTCTTTTTGAGGATGGCAACTAGCATTTTGTTTGACGCCTCTACTTGCCCATTTGCCTATGGATAATAGGGTGTCAAAAAACTGTGCTGAATTTTGTACTTTGTGGTCAAAGCATGCATGTCTTTGTTCTTGAATGACATCCCATTATCCAAAATTATCTTGGATGGAATACCAAAATGACATATGATGTTATGTAAGATGAACTCCACAATGCGGGTTCCAATCATAGAGGTAAGCGGAATTGCTTCCACCCATTTGGTGAAGTACTGTGGCTATTATGATAAACGTGTGACAACCTGACGATGTAGGGGAGATATTTTCGATTAGATCTAAGCCCCACTATGAAAATGGCCAAGCCGATTGGATCGGCTGCAAGGCTTAGGAAGGTACATGTGTCAAATTAGCATGGTGTTGACATTTCATGCACTTTTGTACATATGCACAACAATCTCGCTCTAAATATGGCCAATAATAGCCCATGCGGAGAATGCGCTTTGCGATGGCCATACCATTGAAGTGGCCATCGCACGTACCATCGTGCGCTTGGGCGATCGCCCAAGTGGACTCCTGTTGGTCCAAGCAATGAAGGAGGATTCCTTCATAGCTATGATGGTACAAAATGTCTCCTAACAAGACATACTTTGTCACTTTCTACTTGAATGCTCATTTTGTGGCATGCGTCAATCCAAGTGGGAGGTTACCTAACTTGAGGTAGTCCCTTATGGGTGAATACCAATCCTGTTGATCAGAAGCCTCGATGGTATGAACAACCAATCCCTCTTGAAGTTCATCCCTAGAAAAAGCTGAGTGGGAGAGAACTTGTAAGAATAGCATTGTGTTGCTATTAAGGGGAGTAGGGGAGAATAAGGACCCCCAGTTGGCGTGATTTAAATGATCATGGATTCGAGAGAACGTGTCCGGGGATGGTTCAATCTGGATCAAGTGGATTCCTGGCGTCAAGTCAGAGCTTGTGTGCTCTATCATGGATTGTGATAGCATTTTGACTTGAATGGTTGTCATATCACCAGAAATGTCTTGTGGGATTAATGACCCCAAGGAGGCCATAGTGTCTGCAAAATGATTCGATGACCGAGGGAGTGCCTCGATGTCGTACCATTCAAGATTTGCTAGGAATTTGTCCACAAGGGCTTTGTAGGCCTATAGAACTGGGCATTTACATTGGAATACCCCTTTGACTTGGTTGACAATTAACAATGAATCACCAAAGATGTTCAATCATTTGATGTTCATGGTGACCGTTGTCTGAAGACCTATGAGCAAGGCTTCATATTCGGCATTATTGTTGGTGCACGGGAAGTCTAATTTAAATGACAGAGGCATTGGAGCCCCTTGTGGTGTAAAGAATATGATTCCCATGCCACCACCTTGCTCACATTTAGAACCATCAAAAAATAGGGTTATGTCGGCCTGTGACTTAGGCTCATCAGAATCTGGCGATTCTGAGACATGGAAGACCCCATCATCGGGTAGTTCTATGACCAGAGGTTGATCATCTTTGAGAGGAGCCTCTGCTAGTTGATCGGCTATGACTTGTCCTTTGATGGATTTCTGTCCAATAAACTCTATGTCAAACTCCGTCAACAACATGATCCATTTCGCCGTGCGGCTACTATGATAAGTACGACTCATCATGTACCACAATGGATTCTCCTTAGACACAACATATGTAGTGTTGCTCAACATGTAGTGGCATAGCTTTTTGGTAGCAAACACCACTGCCAAGCAGAGTTTTTCAACGTATGCATAGTTAAGTTCATAACTGACTAGGGTGCGGCTAAGATAGTAAGTAGCCTGTTCTTTGTGAAGTTCATTTTTTGGGCTAGCATGGCGCCCAGTGCCACCTCGATAGCTGAGATGTATAAGTAGAATGACACTCCTGGTCTAGGTGGTGCCAACACTAGTGGCGAAGCCAAGTATTGTTTAATGTCATCAAAGGCTGATTGGCACTCGTCATCCCAGTGAAATGCTACCCCCTTATGCAATAATTTGTTCATGGGTCGGCACTTGTCAGATAGCTGCGCTATGAAGCGCTTGATTGACGTGACCTTTCCCTGCAGGCTTCTGAGCTGCTTGATGGTAGTTGGGGGAAGCATTTCAAGGATTGCCTTGACTTTGTTTGGGTCCACCTCGATGCCTCGCTTTGAGACTATGAAACCCAAGAGTTTTCCAGATGTGACGCCAAATACGCACTTCTTGGGATTCAGTCTGACTTTATGTTCCATGAGGCGATCGAGGATCTTGCTTAAGTCATCGAGATGATCTCGGGGCAAAAGAGATTTGGCCAACAAATCATCCATGTAATCTTCCAAAGTTTTATGCATGTAATCATGGAAGATGTACGTCATGGCACGTTGGTAGGTGGCGCCAACATTTTTAAGGCCAAAAGGCATGACCTTATAACAAAATGTCCCCCAAGGCATTGTGAACGCCATTTTTAGTTGGTCCTCGAGATTGATACGAATCTGATTGTATCCCAAGAAACCATCCATGAGGGATAGCATTTCGTGACCTACTGTAGCATCTACCAATGAGTCGATGCTTGGCAAGGGAAAATCATCCTTAGGACTCACTTTGTTTAGATCTCAAAAATCAGTGCATATGCGAATCCTCCCATCGGGCTTCTTGATGGGCACCATGTTGGACAACCATGGTGGGTAATCCACGCAGATGACAAACTGTGCATCCAATAACTTTTGCAATTCATCTTTGACCATCAAGGCCACTGTTGGGTGCATCTTGCATAGTTTTTGCTTTACTGGCTTGACTGTCGGATCAAGCGTTAGATTATGCATGACTAGCTATGGATCTAGCCCCGACATGTCTCTATAGGACCATGCAAAAACCTCCTTCTTCTCTTTGAGAAGGGTAATGTAGTCGGCTTGCTCTTTGGGGGATAAGCTTACCCCTAGCTTGATAATCTATGGATTCATTGGATCAGAGCCGATGTCTACGTCAGTCGTCTCCTCGATCGACATGTGGGATCCGTCCTCCAACTGGTGTGGAGTTGGGATCAAATGGATATCATTTGCTGAGTTTAAATCTGCGTTGGGAACCTCGGGTTCCTCTTCAGCATGGAATATATCCTGAGTTGGCCCTGGGGTAAAATGAAGCATTTTATCGAAAGGCCAGTACTCTGATGGGGATGGAGGTGAATTGATGTGATCCGAGTCTATGGCATCTATGTCTAGATACAATGACTATGTTGGATCAGTCGGGTTATGGATGGGGGCGGTTAAGTCAATGGAGATCATGTTGATGAAATGATTTTGGTCTCCATTACTATGGGTGTGGTGACTCGAACATTCTGGATGTTCTCTATGCTTCGGGTCTGGCTCTAGAGGTATTGGCATGAATGGATTGGCCCTATGTGTGGATAGGAAGATAGGGTCTACCCTCGACACTGATGTCGCTATAGGGTCTCTGGGCGGAAGATATTCTCCATATGCCCAAAGTGGCGGATTCAACACTTGTTCCCACCGTACTGGGTCTACGTACCACTCATGCCCTGGCACTATGTTTAGTTGTTCAAATATGTCATTAATCTCCAAGGGGTATTGTTGCTGCATCTGTCGCATGTGATTAAGATATGCCATTTCTGTTTCATCTTCATAATCACTGTCAGAGATCCAAAAGCCTTCGTTGGCTCCAACAACTATTTGAGGCATTAATGGCTCATCCTGCTTGAGCAAATTGATCTGGCCCCATTGTGGTTGTTCCACTCTCCATGGGGGGACCTGATTGTCTTGTGGTGGCACTTGCTCGATGGGAGCCGCCAAAGGGAACATGGTCAAGAGGCTTTCTTGATAATCATCCATGGGGACCACTTGTGAGTGATTGCTATCTTATTCGAAGGGATCCCATGGTGCTACCTCATATTCTGACTCGTCTTCTAAAGATCCTTCTTGCCCTTGTCTACACCTCTCTTGTAGGTGTGTTTTTGAACTTTCTCCTCTTTCAAGCGAAGGGAAAGGGTTGTTGAGGTCAACAAGGTTGGTTGTCAACAATGGGAGATAATCTCCTAGTGTATATGTCATGTTAGGGTTGGCATATGGATCTAATGCCAATCCCCCCTTGTTGCCTATCCCTAGGCCTTGCATGTTCTCTACCAAGATGTCCAAGGGGAGGGGGTGGTTGAACCCTACTCTTGACTTGTCATATGGCATTTGGTATCTTGGTTGGCAAAGAACATGCACTCCTTGCTCATATCTACCTAACCCATATCCATGCCAATTGCATTGGCCAAGGTATCTCAAAGCGAAGTCTGGGTTAGACAAATAGTTGACATCTTCTACAAAGGGCTCTTCATCTTCATCCTCTTGCATGTATGGTTCAGTACCATGATCAAGGCCCCCATACACAAAGTTTGTCTGATTCGATGGGTAGCCTAGAGGAACAATGGTACCGATGGGGAGGCGAGGTCTCCCCATGTCCTGCATGGACTCTAGTGCGGGTGTTGCTATAATATTCCACACTAGATACTCCCCTAGGCCCGTATTGGCCATTTCAACGGTGATTGTTGGTGATTGAGGGGGAGGAAACAGAAGTTCTTTCGGAGTCCACTCCATGTCGGGTGGACTAGGGACCTCGACTTCCATTCTGCTAGGCATCTCTTCAGTAGAGATAGTTGATACTGATGGTGATGCCTCTTCTAGGGGTTTCTTCCCTTTGTCCTTCTATGTGGCCATCGTAGGTGGTATCGTTGGTGAAGGATTAGACGATGAAGATGGACCCGATTGTGGTTTTGATGGACTTGTCAATGGGGATGCCTATGAAATCGGACCTTGTCTAGATGGATTCAACTGAAAATCCAAATGCATGGATGGAAGGGTCGATTGCGGCATCAGCTGCACCGCATTGCAATACTTGAAGGGTTCTAAGTCCACTAGGACTACATGTACCTCCCCTTCAAATGTATACTTTAAACACTGATGAGCTATCGAAGGGACACACTTCATGTCCCTGATCCATGGCCGACCTAGCAAGATGTTATAGGCCATCTCACCTTCCAAAATATGGCACAATGTAGGTATAGTATTTTGTCCCACTTGGATGGGTAGGACAATTGTGCCAACTATCGAGCATATTGCATCATTGAATGCTCGTAGTGTATATGTGGAAGTCGTAATATGAGATGCTGGCAACTTTAGATGTTTCAATGCCACTATTGTGATGATATTACTGGATGAGCCAGTGTCTACCAACACCCTCTTATATGGAATCCCGTTGACCCATGCGATAACGTGCAGGGGTGGATCCACCATATCATCAGCCACTGATTTCACTTCGTCTTCTCAAAAAGTGATGACTGGCTCAGTGCATCATTTGACATGTCCCACAAAGTTGTTGAAAGAATTTGCTTTATGGGGCTGCAACTCGATGGCTTTCAATATCTCCATTAGAGCCTCCCGATGGGGTGTTGATTGTTGTATGAGCTCGTATATGGAGAGCCTAGCCGACGTGGTCCTCAAGCTCTGAGTGAGTTTGGTCTGAATTGTGGCTATGGGTCTAGGCGGAGGAGGTTGTGTAAGGTGTTGTTGTGGTTGTGACATTGTTGGCACCTCACCTGTAGTCGCCTCGGGGTAGCTACACTCGGATACCTCCTTTTTGAGTCACTATACTGATCATCCCTACATACCCCTACATGGGGTAGTTATGTGTGACCTCATTGACTTGTAGGGTCTTTGCCTGTGCATCATGGGCAGGCAAGGGGTCCTTAAAGACCTCCATTTGTTGGTTGCTTGGTGCCACGAGATTATCCACTGCTAATGTCTTGTTATCAATTAGGTCTTGCACCAAGCCCTTAAACTTCCAACAGGAATTAAGGTCATGTCCCTTCTACCTATGGAACCTACAGTACAAATCCTCCTTGTAGCCCTTAGGTTTTGGTATGTTGGGATCTATGGGCTGAATCTCGGGTAGGTTGATCAAGTTTGCCATTGACAAGCGATCAAACAGGGAGTCTCTGGACTCTGTGTAAGGTGTGAATTGTCACCTAGGGTGACGCTACTAATTTTGTTCTTGCCTCTGATTTTCTCGGTCATAGCTATTAAGAGGCACTACCTAATAGTTAGCCTTTTGGGGCTGTGTTGCTTGTGCAAGCTTAGGGACGTTGATAGCAACCTGATTGACCGTAGCGGGTTTCTGTTGCGTGGTCCCTATTTTGGTGTTCTTAGACCATTCTTTCTTCTTCAGATTGGCTATCTCACCATCCTGAATCTTGATCTCTTCAATGATTCTAGCTTGTGCCAGAGCTTCCTCTAAGGTGGCATATTGCTACAGCTACAATAGCATAGAGATCGATCTCAAATAGCTTTTTGAGAACATTTGTGTGAGGTCGGACATAGGAGGGAGGTAGGGTAGCTTAGAAAGTAGAGTCCTCCACCGATTCCCATATGCCACCATGGTTTCTTCCTCATACTTCCTGAGGTTGGCTAAGTCTCTTAGTGACGCCTTCTTCTTGGTGTTGAAGGCGAAGCATTCGAGGAATGCATCCACTAGCTGATCCAAGTTGCTAATGCTGTGCTTTGGTAATTGAGTAAACCAATCTGAGGTAGGGCCTATGAACGTGGTGATGAATGTTCTCAATAGCAAAGCATCATTATCCTGAATGCCAAAGCATTGGCTCAGGAATCTAGTCACATGCTCTTGGGCATCCTCCTCACCTCTAAAGATTGCCAACTGAGGCAGCTTAAAGTGTTTAGGATAAGGGGGTGCGGATCGATGGATGCATAGGATGACTACGGAGTTGGCGTAACATGGGCTTTTGGGGCCCAGAGGTCTTGGTTTCCATAGACTCCAAATGCTCTAGCAATGCTTTATATGCATCGAAAGATTTAATCTCTTCCTCTTTAGTTTGCTCCCATTGTGGGTTGTGGGAAACTTGAGGCCTATGGAGGGGTGGCCGGATAGCAGCCCCTCCACCTTGGTAGGGTGTTTCGGCCTACTCTTCTTCTTGTTCATACTCCTCATAGGCTTCTTGAGGAGTTTCTAGCTGAGACCTATGACCATGGGTGGGTCCCCATGGAGGGAGCCCGTCGTTGTTCCTGGGAGTGGCCTCCCGCTCAGGTCTAGGAGGTCTCGGAGGTAGCACTTGGTAAGGTCATGGGGACCTATCTCGTACCAAGGGGTTGCGCCTCTCATATGGTTCTGCTCTTTGGGTGCGAGGGGTTGGAACCCTCTTAGGCATCGTGTTATGGAGCAGCTCATCTGTTTGGCATCGAATGCACTCTTTGCTAAGGTGATATAGATGCTCTAGTTGTTGTTGGTCTTGCTCAAGCTGTGTGATCTGTGCTTGGCGGGTGGCATGTCTGGCGACTTCCAGGTCGATTTGTTCCACCATCTTGAGTCTGGGAGGCCTAGATGCCTCTCCTACACATTTATCTCGGTCACGATTATCCAAGATATCTATAGGTCGCTTCCCTCTGTCGAGGTTGGCGGCATTCACTCGAGGCTCCGCCTTGATAGGTACTGTAGATAGGTGTAGAGGCACATTGCTCTCACGTTGTGTATTGCTCTTGAGGAATATGATGGTCTTCCTCGTGCTCCCTTTCATATATGTGAAAGGGTTGGGAAGAGTTGGCTCACCCTGCTTGAAGATCCTTGTGCTCTGGATTTGGCTTTTTATTCCTAATAATGATGGGGGTAAAGGAGGGATGACATAATCATGCGGCCTCTCCTCATGGACCCTATGCTACTCTAGCACTTCATCATGCTGTGGCCACTCATATCGAGCTTCTAAGGGATCCTTCTTATTTATGTTGAGCACCACATGTAAGGACTCCTCCTAAAAGGGGCTATGATGGATGGGCATGTCCCTCAAAGGGGTGCCTCTATAGTCCCATTCTGAAATGGCATGATGTGGACTCTCTTGTGGGTCAGGCGCCAAGGCGGTATGACCAAGTCCTTGGGGCTATAGCGGAGGTGACTTGTGCCCCCTTGTACACTCTTCACAGCTTCTGCCCTTGATTGGGCTTGGCTACGGGTGTACACCATGGTGGTATTTTTGCTACCATATGCGTAGATTTTTATTTTTTTTATGATTTTTATGCTACACTAAACAGAAAGGATCACACATGCAAAGTAATGATTATCTCATTTAAATATTAAAGGTGTGCCCTAAACCTAGTTTAGTGTGTTTTGATTTTGTTTTGAAAGCTTTTGTAAAGGACATTTAAATGCAATATGATGGCTCTTATGACTCCCAAAAATGGTCGCCCCTTCGATATACCATTGCCGTGCCGATATACCAACCTCTCTATATACCCGCCTTACATGAGGGAAACTGTTGGTACATGAGAGCAGATGGTACGTGGAACGTAGGTGGTACGAAAGGGGGATCACCCTATTTTTGACACCTACCATAGAAGAATTATCCTCATGCACTAGGAATCACCCTAGCTACACTTGGTCAGCTTTCATCAAGATTTACGTCTAGCAATAGTAGCGATCGGGGTTTATGAATGCAAAATTCAAGCCAAGGTGGTGATGAAATCCACTGTTGGTCTTGATCAAGGGCTGGGGTTTTATGACCAGCTCCTTGGTGTTTATGTTGCCACATGATGTGTGGGGTTATTTTTACTTTGCATGAAAGGAAATAAAAATGTAGTACAACTTTTCTTAAGCAAGCAAAGAACCAAAAATAGGAAAAGAAAATAGAAAATGATAGGAGTTCAAGACCCTTACCTCTTCTTTGCCCAAATCTGGTTCTGAGTTTCTATCTTGAAACTACATAGATAGCTATTCATCTCGGTGAGGGATGAATTATAGGAATGTATTCATCATAGGGTGGGGCAAATGCCCATTCATCCCTGGGTAAGACGAATTCAGTCTGTATTTGCCACAGGCTGGAACGAACATCAGTCCAACGTTTGAAAACTTGGTACCTGTAAGCAAAAACAACCAAGTTTTGATCAGATTTCTGATCTTAAAAATAGAGGACAAGTGTCCCACTATGATCACCACTGAAAGCATGAGGATACGGAAGCAAAAAGGAAACTCTAAGTGTGATGCAAAATCGAACTAAACTTAACGCTAAATCCTATGAATTGAAAGTGCATGAAAAGAGGGAAAGCATGAACGAATCAAATCGAAACAAAATCCAATAAGGAAGACAACCCTTTTTATTGATATGTTTTAGAACTTGGTTACAATGTGCCTCCTCCCCTTCTAAGGGCTAGGAGCGTTAAATATGCATTCTTGTTACACCCATTGATGCTATTCCTTCTTTCGCGTGCCCACATGTAAAATGGGTGGACCAAACATTGCCACCTTGCATTGATGAGTCTTGACTCCTTTTTTCTCCTCTAATGTCTATATCCTACGTTCAAAGAAACAAGAAATAGTCAGTAGCACCTGTGGATGAAATAAAACATGCAATCCCTACGCCTTCGATTAATGCATGCAAGATATAAATAAAATGATAACTAACATATATCCAAATGATCTAAAAATTTGACAAGGGCATCAAGACCTCACAAAGAAAACACTACAAATGGAACAGTTAGGAAATTCCTCACAGATTTGAATTCGCTCCGGGGCGGGACGAATAGACCTACAACAAAAACGTCGAAAGACACTATCCCAAATGTCACATCTGGGGAGCTCCAAATCACCTATAAAGTTGGGATTAGCTAATTGGGGGTGTTTTGGGAAGACCCAGATGGTCATATTTCCCCAATCAGGCCTCCATCAATGGGAATTTGATGGGGGTTACCTACAAGTTAGTAAAGGCAAGCGAATATAGAAACATGATCAAAATTGTTCAAAACAAGGTGAAATTTAAATGGCAACCTATCTAAGCAGCATAGAATTGAATGCAAAAATGATAGAAAGGAAATTTTCCATAGATTTCCAATCACTCTGAAGCGGGATGATTAGGACTATAGCAGTGTGGGGGATGCCCGGGGGCAAGCCGCCCGTCGTTTGGGGCCCGATTTTGGCACCAATCCACTTGGGATGGGTCCAAAACCTCTTGTGGGGTATTGTCGAAAAATTTGATGGGATATTGTGGCCAAATGTCAGGTTTTGGTTCTAGATTTGTGCTTCCAATAACCACCCTATGACCTCCTTCCCAAAAGAGATCAAGGATGTGAAAGGCACAACTCAAAGGGGTGAGGGTGTGAAAGTAAAATGACAGCACTTCATTGCCCCAAAATGCTCCTCTCTTTCTTTTGGGGTGAGAAGACTCACCATTTTATAGACCTGATGGTCTCTTTGGATGAGCATGCAGAGGCGCCACTTGGCAATCATGCCTCTACAGGGGAGGGAAGATTCCTCCCTGATTATGGGCTTCATGACTACCCCTGTAACTGCCTCTAATGCTCAAAAATGCTCACTCACACTCCCATGCAATGAAGGAAGTATTAAGTGGTGGATCTGAGCTGCCATTTGTCAAGATTTGACTTTTTCCCATCAAACCTGCTATTCGCCCCACCTTGGAGCGAATACTACTATTCATCCCTAGGTGGGGTGAATCACTATTTGAAATTGTCCCTGGGTGGAACAAGTATGGAGCAAAGTGTCCTGAAGGTGCCAAATTGATCTCTGACCTTCCAAAACTATTGTGAGAGTGGTTAGGACCACTGTTTAACCTCTAGGGGCTGCCCTTGGGGCTGTGTGTGTCAATGCAATTAGTGTTTGCAGTCACATAATCGGATTGGTGTTGTTTTGGTGTCTACACTTACAACTTAATTTATTTTTCTTAAATAAAGTTTTGGAGGGTGGTTGGCTAGATTATTATATGGTTTGACTCTAACACCCATTTTTTCTAATCAAACATTTTATTTTAGAGGTTAATATTTTGCTAAAACTACCTTCTCTTGTTAAATTAATCTTTTTTTTGGAGATTGAAAGTGATTATTTTGCAAAAACAAATTACCTTTCTAGAGAAGAAATTGATTGGAAAATTTTGGGTGTTGATAAAGGGTAAAACATGAGTAGGATTAGAGAGCAATTTTGGATGTTATAGAGTAAACCTTGAATGTTAACTATAGGTCAATTTTGTGGAAATTAAAGGGAATATAGATGTCAATTTTTGTGGTCAAGTTGATTGTGTTATGGGATCAATTTTATGGAGAAATTAATTGATTGTTTGGATTTAATTTTATTGAGAAATTGAATGTTTGTTTGAAATCAATTTTATGTAGAAATTGAGTGTTCGTTTGGGATAAATTTCATGGAGAGATTCAATGATTTTTTGGAAATCAATTTTATGGACAAATTGATAAGTTGTTAGGATCAATTGTGTGGATAAATTGAGTGACTATTTGGGGATCAATTGTGTGGTTAAATTGAGTGACTATTTAGGGATCAATTTTAGAGAGAAATTATTGCGATATATTTTATGGATAAATTGAGTAATTATTGGGATCAATTTCATGGAGAAATTGAGTAATTGTTGAGATTAATTTTATGGATAAATGGAGTTATTATTGGGATGAATGTCATAGAGAAATTGAGTAATTATTGAGATCAATTTTATGGAGAAATTGAGTAATTGTTGGGATCAATTTCATGGAGAAATTGAGGGACTATTTATGGATCAATTTCATGGAGAAATTGAGTGACTGTTTGGGGATCAATTTCATGGATAAATTGAGTAATTATTGGTATCCAATTTATGGAGAAATGGAGTGACTATTTGGGGATAAATTTCATGGAGAAATTGATTAATTATTAGGAAAAATTGATTAGAACTTAGGTTTATAGTTTCTAGTTAAATAAAAGTTTATCTATTTATCAAATGAAAGAATATTTATTTGATTTTAAACCTTGATTAAATGAAATGTTATTTATGGATTAATTTAAAGGGATGAATTATAGACCTTGATTATTCCTTTAAGAGTGGTTAAAATTGTATTTCTTTTGGGTTAAATAAGTTAGAAATACATTAGTGGATAATGTATTTTATTTGGATTAAATGAGTTGAAAAATATTAGTGGATAATGCATTTATTTCTCATAGTGAATTTAATGTGGATTAAATGATTTTAAAAAAATATTAGTGAATGGTTTTTTTCCTTTGGGATTAAAGGATTTGGAAGTACATTAGTGGATAATTTATTTCATTTGGAAAAATATTTAGGAATATATTAGTGGTAATATATTTTATTTGTTAAGAAATATGTTAGTAGATAATGTATTTCATTTGGAAAATATGGGTGAATGTAGAATTTATTCGAGGGAATTATGGGATTACCTCTTTGTTTTGTAATATGAATTAAAGAAGCTATTTATGTTTTGGGGACATAATAATTATTTGTTTATTATATATTTATATCTATGCTTGAGAAAAATAAGAACAAATGTGGATTCATTTGGTAGAAATATGGGGTTCCCTCATCAATATGTAATATGAATTAAGAGAACTATTCATGAATAGGGGACATAAGAACTATGGGGTTCTTGTATACTTATATTTTTTTTGATGTATCAAAGAGAAGTATGTGATTCCTTTGTATAGATATTGGAGATACCTAAACTTATGGAATAAAAAGGATATTTTAAGGTTGGATTTTTCCCACAAGGGTTTCCCAAGATATATGATGTGTTATAGGTATGTCAGATATTATTATCTTATGATATTTTATTTATTGCTTTCTAAATATAGTCTATTATAGTTATGGTATTCTTCAAATAAATGATGAATTTATGGTATTTCATAGAATATAGATATGATTTTATTAAGAATTACATGTGATTAGCATGTAGTGTCATTCATGGTATTTGTAATGATTAAACTAAAAGTAACCTAGTTATGGTAGTTAAGTAATGCAAACTCCTTGTATTAATGAATATTCCTTACTAATATTAAGTGTATATGGGTAAAGAATGACATCTATTATTGTTAAATCTTATAGATGATAAGCATGGAAAGAGTTAAAGAGGAGACTAAAGGATTATGGGATAGCCTAATTACAATACGCTCAATGCACTTACATAAATGGACTTATGTATGGTGTAGATATGGGCATACACTTTTAATAGAATAAAAGGGATAAGTTAGTTCATCATGGAGATGCGATAGATTACTTATTTGTATTATTATTAACACAACTACATAGATTAACTTATATATGATGTAGGGATGGGTGTACCCTTTTGATGGATTAAAAAGAATAATATGGATCATTATAAATAAGAGATGGAAAAATTAATCATGAGGATTTTCATCCATTGTTATCTTCATAGATTAAATTATGTAAGGTGGTGATACACAGATCCCTAACAAGTATATAAAAAAATCCCTCTTGAGTGGATTAGATTTTTAGGTCGCTACAGTTGGTATAAAATCTCTAGGTGAAATGGACTAGAAGCTTTCATGAATGAGCTAAATGTTGCTTAAGAATCAATCCTATGAAATATAGTTTTATGTTGATATGGTACCTTGCATGGAGTATGTATGAACATCATCATTATCAAGATATTAATAATATGTAAGCACACCTAGGAATAACATCTTGTATGGAGAAATAATAACCATAACTATTATCAAATGAATTTTAATGAAATAAGTTAGTTTGGAAGGATAAGAGACTAACTGTAAGAAACTAGACTCAACTACTTTATAAATAAGGAGAATATCACATTACAACAAGGCAAGTGTGACCCAAGTTATTTCTGGGAAGGTAATAATGGCTGCAACCAAGATGGTATCTTGTGGGATATAACTAACCAGTGGAAGTATAATTGAAAGTAATGGTAATTTGTTCGAATTATAAAGGCAATAATAAAGAGTGTAAAAGTAATATTGGTTTTCAAAAATCAAATGGGTTTAGATTTTGTACTTTTGGGATCTTACCTTAGCTATCCAAAAATAGTAGAATCCAACAATGGACGCATAGACCTAAAGATGTTGTGGTGTAGAAACATTTTAAGGGTTTGTAATAGATACCTCGATAATGGAATTATGATGTGGATCCAAATATAAGGACTTCTTTGGGAAATATTTGGATGGTGTAGCTTGAATCCTATTTTCCAAATGTATAGGATTTGATCCCATTGTCAATTTGGATTGGTGATGGAACCTCAAAGGATTATTGGATGTCCATGTGAAGGATGTCACATAGAGTGATAGTCACCTCAATACAACCATCATTGAGATGAAATTATTGAGCACCATAGTTTACTCAAGGTGTAATGTGTAAACTAAGAGGTTCTTACGCATAAGTACTAACATATAATGACTTAAATTGATGTATTTTTTCTCCAATGATAAATATGAGGTTCATCCCTATGCTATGGTCAAGTTATCCTACACTTAGAGAGAGTGTTATGAAAGAATGTAATAAATTTACACTCTCATAATATGGTTAGATTTGGGTTACATTCTAATCCAACTTCTTTATGTGGCAAAGAGAATTGACACCCAAGTTAAGAAAGAGAAGAATATAATCTTCTCAATATCTAGGGCTATTTAGGTATGATGAAACTAAAGGTGGACCCTAAATTGAATAATAGAGAAAACATATGAATCAACATAAGTATTTAATGGAAATTATTTTTAATCAAGTTACCTGGAATGAAAATTTTGGATGTTGAAAAGAGAAATATCCTATTGCAAAAGATCAAGAAGACAAATCTTGAAGATAAACAAATATTAACAATTCATGCATAAACATATAAATTTATCCATATCTCGACATTTTGGGTTATAAAATTTAAAAAAATTTCTACCTATTTCAACCCATGCAAATGTAATGTCAATATTATTATGTACATTTACTTTATTTCTGCATATTATCCTATATTTTATTATAAACATGATTTTAAAAAGAAAATTTATTTTCTCCTATCAAGATATATTTTGCAGCTTCTTTATTTATTATATTCTCCCTATAAAAATAAATAGTTTAGAGATTGTGTTCACCACTTTAGATATTTGTATTCACATAAGTTGGCATTGTCATATACTTCATGCATTTCCTCAATATCTTTCACCTATAATTCACCTTCGACCTTCATCACCACTTGGTAATTGTTGTCTCATGCTTGTTGGTTTCATTCCTTAGCCATAATAGTTTTGTATTTAGCCGCATGATGTATACCCCTCATAGTTACAAATCTTGCTATGGAAATATTAGGGATATTTTTTCCTATTCTTTTTTATGTTTAATATCAATGCAAAATATGGATGAATCTTAACCCTCTGATTCTCTATGATCGATGTCTCATAATACCGATTTGTGGTGCTCTTTGTTTATTTTCTTCCTGCAGCCAGATATAATTGATTATTCCTCTTCATAAATGATGTTCAATGTTAGCTTGCATAGGAAGCTTTTGTCAGTGGCATGTGACTTTAACCAAACTAAATTATAAAGAACACAAGCTTATACTGAGAGTGGTGTGAATAGTATATGATAAAAATTTACTTTTCTTTCCTAAATAATATTATCCAATGTTATAAATTGAAATATTAATAATAGTAACAAAGTAATACACAAATCATCACACACATGATAGACACAAGTTTAATGTGGTTCACCCAATATGGGTTACGTCTACAAAGAAAATATTTCTTCTAAATTTTCTCAACAAATATCTTAGAAAGCAATTTCCTATTAAAATATTTATGGACCTCTATCGAAATGAGATCTCAATCTCCAATGCTCAATTTTATGGATATCTATCCAAAGGATAACACTATCCCCTCTCAGGTTCATGGATATATTTTTATAGGAGAACTCTATCCCCTATGCTCTGGTCTGTAGAACTCTATCCCATATGCTATAGTTTGTGGATATCTCTCTACATTAGACTCCTCTCCTTTGCTCTGGTTCATAAAACTCTATCCATAGGATAAATTTATCCCCTTTGCTTTGGTTCATGGAAATCTATCCACTTTGCTCTGGTCACCACCAAATCTGGTATACAACTCTGCTAATTCTACTGAAAACCTAATCACAAGGCTTACTCAGGTTTGCTCATAAATCTGCTCTCAAATCTATCCCAAATATGTACATATTACATGCACAAATATATCTTCAATTTTATCCCAAATTTTCACATATTACATGCATAAATCTATATTCAACTCTATCCTAAATCTACGCATATTACATGCACAAATATGTGTCAACTCTATCGCAAATATGCACATGTTACTCTTGGGAAACGTATTAAAATCAAGTTTTACTTCACACTATGACTGTTTATATTACAATTTTCTATCTAGGCATGCACCCGATAGTCACAGCTCAACACTCAATAATGGATGGACCAAATAATACTTTCGGCTGAACCACTAGAGTAGGCTGGTTCCTTGTAATTTAGTAGAGTGTTGACACAAATAATATCACTTAGGGTTTTGAGACAAAGGGTTAGAAAATATTTTAGGGTTAGAGAGCTTATAACAAACAATGGTCAGATAGGCTAACAACAATGGCAACTATAGAAAAAAGCTCCCACACAATATTTCCAATTTCCCATTACTCAATATTAGTAGCACCCAAACCCATGAAATATTCATACATTATAGCACAAAATAGAAATATGTTGCAGAAAGCAATTTCAATATCTAATATTGATAATCCAATTTAGAAGAATAGAAAAATAATCATATTTAGAAAAAATAAACTTATTAACAACACAAATTTAACTATTTACAAAGATCAATTACTCTCACAACTAGTAATCCAATAATCTAGAATGAACTAACCGCTAAAGTATTGACAGAAATGTAGCTCACAACTTTTAACCTCTTGCACAAAATATAGTGAAGATAACAAAATTTGAGTCAAAAATAAGAGTAATGATCCTCCCATTAGTCTACAATAATATTTATAGTAGGGCAAGCAAACACACTAGATAAGGCCCTTAAAAATGAGGGTTTGGCCTCTATTTATAGTTTGTCAAATGAAAAATACTAAGGAGACATTACAAATATTACAATTTCACAACTCAGCAAAGAGTTTTGTTGGCATTATCTCATTGGTTGGTGAATTTTAGAAAATTTATTGGAAGCAATCCACCATGGTAGCTTAGCTCTACAACTTGTTGGTCCAGTCATGGTAGTTGGAGTTTAAGATGTTGAAAATAGCTTTGGACCGCCCATCATTATTGGAAACTCTATTTCATCATAGATCTACAACTGCTTCTAGTTCTTAGTTCTTGGAAACCCTTGACGCTTCACCTTCCCACTTTCAAACTGATTGATCTTGAATATGGTAAGATTCTACCTTTATACTCAGCAATAGTGTTAGCAAGTTCTATGTCATTGAAATTATTTATGGACGACTATGATTAAAACTTCAAAAATGCTTTGAAAACTAGCAAGGAAAGAACAAAATGCCATTCCACACTTTTTAGATGTTGAAGTCATTTTGGTAGGTTTGGTAATACGTAATCGGATTCCAATGAGAAAAGAAATGAGATGCAAGCGAAATTAAGTTTTTTGTCCATCCGCTACTTAGCATTCTTTATCTCTTCAATGACAAAGAAAATTGCAATCCACACTAAATATATGTTGATGTCATCTTTTACTTAGTTGGAATGCAAAATCATCAATTTGTACTGGTTGTAGTGTAAATAGTCTTTGCACTAATTTCATGCCTTTTACAATATTTTTGGTCTCCATATCACCATTCCACACTAGAATACTCTTGGAACTCAGTGGATTTAAGCTTGTTGACACTTAGTCACTAGAACGTGCAAAAAACAAATAATAATTACCATTCCACACTTTTTATCAGGCTGACATCATCTTTGCTCAAAAGTTTTATGAAATCAAGCTTCATTTGAATCCACTATCAAATGCACTGGGCACTTAGTGGGATGAAAAATTAGCTCGAAAAATACCAACTATTGAGCGGATTGGAGAATTCTTATTTTGGATCCTCTCCAAAATACTCTATGTCCTCAGTGGAATAGAGATTTCATGCCTTAGAATAAAATTTTCAATATTTTCTAAGGATGTGGCCATTTTAGGCATACTTTTTGGCACCTCCTAGGTGGATTAGCTTGCAAAGCCATCAAACTTATAATCTTACCCATTGGATATCAGGAGTAAAAAATACTTCTCTTTAGAGTCTTACCTCAATATTTTCTCCTTCAAATTCACCTTCTTCAAGATCAACCCCTCCTTTTGTTAGAGCCACATATTGAGTCTTTTCTAGAGCATCTCCATTGTCCACCAAATTGATACCTATCTCTAGTTTTCTCTTAGTATTAAAAGAATGAGGGTTTAGATTTTATTTATATTACCATATATTTTCCATTGGTTTCTTTATTTTCCATAACATAATTGAAACTGAAGTGCTTGACCTTTTTATATAGAGAGCATTTGATTATAACATTATTGTATTCTAAAGGTTGTATCCATATTCTATGTGTCAACACAATCTCAATCAGCTTTAGGAACCCTGTTTCCATATTCTCATTCACACATTCTATCCAACTTCAACCTAGACCAAGCTAGGGTTAATGGATCTATCACAATCAAATCCCTAATTTATTGAGCATTACCTATAAGAATATCTTCATACATAAATGGAGGGGAAGACCCATGAGACTAACCAAAGCTAGTGGTTTAGAAATACTCTCAGTTTTTAATCAAAATCTATTATTTATTTTATGAATAAAAAACCTCTATGACTATAAAACCAAGGTTTCCCGTGAATAATATTTTCCCAATATTCCTCACATTTTAACTTCACAAGAAATAAGCTCTTAGGTATGGTCATAATATCCATGAACCCTAACAGTTTCCATTTGGACCTTTCCCACTTTCTAATAGTTTCTAACTCAAATTGGACATCCAAAACTTTTCTAAACAATGTAATATCCCCTTATGTAGTAGCCATATCCACTAAAGGGTCCAATATTGAGTGTCTTCTTACAAGTGGTTGTAAGTTAAAATAGAAATTAGTCTCCTTCTTCTTTCTATTTAGAATTTATATGCAAGACTAAACCCTATGGTCAAAGGTTCTATCTATCATCCTCACTACCCATCTACAACTATTCTCTTGACCTATGAACAACATCCTCTATGCTAGGGTTTTTTTAGTACTGAAAACTAGCACCACATCCCACTGAGCCACTTACCATATCTTTGTGCTTGAAAAATTTATGTTCTTATTGAGGCTTTTACATGTAATGGTTGTAGCACTATGCATAAACCCTAACATATCTCTTGATGGTATTGTGCACAAACCCTAGTAGATCTTAAATTGTATTGTTAATAAATTCTAATAGATTAGATGATGATATTTTGTGAATTCTAGAATAAGTAATTATTCTCTTAAGTTCTACTAGGATAGACATACCTGAGTTTCCACTCCTCCACAAGTCAGGTGAACTCTTAGTATATTCTAGATCAGATTTGATGATTTTTTGTAATCCAACGACTCTCAATGATCAACTTTTCTATTTATACAAAGTTGATCCATGAAATAAATCAATCAGTTCTACTCTTCTCTTCATATTTTGTGTAATGCTTTGCATGTCTATTTTTAGGAATTTCTAACATGGTACTAGAGTAGGATAGATTTTACTAGTATTCTCTCGAGAAGGTTCTAGGAGCTGGTTCATTGTATCTCTTATAGATTTCTCACTATTTTTGTTCAAGTCTACAATAAGTTTTAATATATAGTTTTTTTTCTAACTATATGTTTTGAGATATATGTAAATGGGTTATTCTGAATAATATTTGTCTTCTTCACAGATCTGAAAAAAAAGGGAAACTTCACTGCTACTTTAGTGAAAATAAATTTTTTTTGCCCAAAAATTGCGATCGCAATCATGGCCTCAATTTTTTTAAAGCTCCTTTTTTTTCTTCTCTATTATTCAGATTTTTTTAAAGCTATTTTTTTGTATAGCGAAGGCACCCACAATCATTTTATTTTCTCCTCTCCAAGAAGATTGTAGCCAAGAAGACTTCAATCAACTGAGAGAGCCTTTTTCTTCTCCATTGAAATGATACCATCATAAAAAAGGAGGGCCTAACTCACCATTAACATTTATTCTCTTTTGAAGATTGCATGAGTGCAAATGTCATGCTTCTTCATAGTGAAGACCAACGATTGGATTTGGTGCTATTGTCTTCATCTTGTTCACTTTTTTCCGTGCTCTCCTTTGATGACCGTTGCCAAATGATCATGGGACCTCATCTCTATTTTGGCACTCTTATTCTTAGTGCCATCAATGTAAATATTCCTTCGAGTGCTCTCTTGAGAATAGAGCCAATCACATGATTGGGAAATCCATTCTACATATGAAGATCCATCCACATATTCTAACCATTTTGGTGCTCTCATAAATCAAAGTAAATTTGGGACCTAAGAACCTCTCTCCATCATGAACTTGCAATTAGGCTATCGAATCCATGAGAGGTATCACCAAGGGAAGTATTCACTATAGTTCTCTCTTTATGTGGAAAATATCCTTTGGTATCTATTTTCTTTTACTAGCAATACATATTGGACACTTGTCCTTCTTCAAGTCCCATTAAAATTCTAAATTTCAATCTCCTGCATCTATTTAAATTCCTCCATTCATATGTTATTATACACTCATTTTGTAGAGCTCTAACATTCCATTTTCATCTGCTACGAGAGGAAATTTTTTTGTTGTAGGTTCTTTTAGTGATTGAAGTTGATTTGATGTCATGACACCCTCATCTGAGAGCCTGAGAACGCTCTAGTTTGGACATATCATTGCTTGTTCTAACATTTTTAGGACAGTTTGGACAATTTTTTTGTATGTTCTAACATGTGGATAGCTTGTTATTCTTTGTGATAGCTTATTCTTCACTGTGGGAATCCATTCATTATTGTGGGTGCTTGCTATTCTCTATGGGAATGTTTTCATTGCTATGGACAACTTATTATTTGCTATGGGTGCTTGTTCTTCTCTATGGGAATATTTTCTCTATTGTGTGTGCTTGTTGTTCATTGTAGGATCTTGTTATATGATGTCTCCATATTGTTCTTTGTTGAGGGCACTTATGGCATCAAATTTTTAAAAACATTAAATTGCACCCACTTTCGGGTTTAAATTGGTGTTTAAAGGAAATAATCCCTTCCCTTTTATTTTTATTTTTTTCAAAACATTATATTGTAATATTTTTTCCCTCTACGTCATTATCATTTCCTAATTCAAAAGGTTGTAAAAGAAAATACATATATTGTAAAATCAAATAATATAATTTTTTTTTTTTTGGGGGGGGGGTTTCTTTAGAGGGTGCCATATTCTTGCACCTATTCAAAAGGATTCAAGGGGGGTTGTTATTATTGTTAACCATTGACTCTTTCCTTTTTTTGATCATTGCCTTTGCTCTAATCATTTTTTTAAAAGTTCTACTTTTATCAACAAAAAAAAATGAAAGACTAATATTGTGGTTTTTTTAATTAATTTAGCCACTTAATCAAACACTTTTAGTTCATTTTAGTTTTTTATAACAACAAATAAAATTCATAATTTGTATGTTTTTAAATTATTCATTAAATCCTTTAAGCACTTCCAATTCAACAAATTCCAAGTATTGCAGTTCTCAAAAACTTATAGTTTCCCTCACGTAAGGGTGGGTTATTGAGAAATACAATATATCAGTCTAGTTGATTATCTTAAAAACAAAATCCTATGTTCCATGTACCTTTCTCATTACTTATAGTTTCCCTCTCGTAAGGGTGGGTAATTGAGAAGATAAGTATAAAGGCCTGGCAATTTTTCTTCCTACATAAGCCTATTTCAAAGTATCAAATGCCTTCATATTTACTTATATTTTCCCTCTTGTCAAGGTGGGTATATTGAGGAGATTGGTATTCATCTCAAGATTTTGTTTCCTTCTTTAAGGTCCATTGTATTCTCTAAAAATAATTGAAGTCAAAGAGGGGAATTATTGGTTCACTTCAAGTTTCTTTGACAAAATGAATACAATGAATATAATTGATTATATAACCCCTCATAACTATCATACATGGAAAATAAAATATTAAATCTCATTTATCAAAAAGTGCTCAATCACTTGCTAGAAGAAAAGCAACTTGAATTTGAGAAAGAATATGAAGTATTTGTTCATAAAGACAATATGTGTAAAACAATGGGTATTATAAGCACTAATTTAAATGAAAGCTTATTGTTTCACATTACATATTGAAAAAATCCATATGAAAGTTAGGAAAAACTAAATAACTTGTTTGGGAAAGTAGATCAAATAAGATCAATGCATCTAGAGGTAGAATTAACAACATTATCTCCTGAAGACTTCAACAATATTGTTGACTTTCTCACCAAATTTAAATAAATCCTCACTCAATACAAAGGAAGTGGGAAGAATAAAATAGAATAAGAATACATATATCTAATTATTTCTAAATTAAATGGTGTATATCAAATTTTTACAACCACATTTCTATCTACAAAATATGCTCTTGGTGCAAGCTTCAAAATGCCCTCCTTAGAAGAATTTTGTGATAGGCTAACTAGATAAGAAACAAAACTTGAAAAGTATGATATCTCTTCCTCCTCATTATAAACCTTAGTAGCATCAACCTCTACTAAATAAAAATTCAAAAATAAATAAAAGAGTCCCATAACTTGTACTCACTACAAAAAGAATGGCCATTCTATGAACAAATGTTGGAAAAGACTTCAACAACTAGAGGTAGCAATGAAGGATCAAAATGTAGAAACTAAGAAGGAGATAGGAAAATCCTTAAATGTTCAAGGCAATACTATAAAAACTTCATAAAAAAAGAGTCCCTTGTTGCATGTTTACTTTAACTCACTGAGGATTTGCCTGGGAGATAGGAAAATCCTTAAATTTTCAAGGCAAGACTATAAAAACTTCATAAAAATATTGGGTTCTAGATTCATGAGCAACTCATCACATGACTTCCTCATATAAGTCATTCACTTCAATCTCCTCAAGTTCAATATGTAGCATAGAATTTTGGGATTCATCCTTCATCCCAATCAAAGAAAAATGTGACATATCCATTGATGGTGGTTATATCAATAATTTTCTCTATGTACCAAACATTGCAATAAATCTCCTCTCCATCTATCACATTTGTACTTCTGGAAATGACAAAATAGTTCTCTTCTCCCAAAAAGGATTTGAGATAAGAGACTTTCAATACCCTCGCTCTCTCATAGCGAAAGGATATATTCATCACAATACTCACCTATTTCACTTCAAAAAATTCAAAAATTTAGAAGGGCCAAAAGGATTTATTGCTCATGGAGATTTTGAAAGAAAAAATTGGCATGAAATATTTGGACATCTTAGTTATAACTACCTAAAGGAATTGAACACCCATGAAATGGTAACAAGATTACCACAATTTTCTTCTATTGATGGAGTATGTCCTATTTGTGATCTTGGAAAGAAACATAAAGATCCTTTCCACCCATGTATTTCTCTAAAGGCCTCATCCCCTCTAGAGTTAATCCATAGTGACTTGATTGTCCTCCTAGAACCTTATTTCAAAGGAGAAAAATATGCTTTAACCTTTATTGATGATTTTTTCAGAAGAACTTGGGTCTAATTCCTAAAATACAAAAGTGATGTTCTATCCCACTTCAAAATATTCAAAGCCTTAGTTGAAAATCAGGCCTCTTATAAAATCAAACAAATTCATACATATAATGGGGGGGAATACTTTAGTAATGAGTTCTTCAATTTTTTGTCAGGTCATGGCATAATTCATCAACATTCTATCTCCCATAATCCATAGAAAAATGGCATTGCAAAGAAGAAAAATTGAACTTTAAAGGAAATGGTAAACTATATGCTCCACTCAAGAGATATTCCAAAAGTATTTTGGGAAAAAGCAATTAATTGTGCCAACTATATTTAAAACCACACACCTCATAAATCTCTTGGCCATTTCACTTCCGAGGAAGCATGGACTGGCTCAAAACCTAATGTCTCTTTCTTCAAGGTTTTTGGGTGTACTTCTTGGGTGCATATCCCAAATAAGAAAAATGAAGGCTCTAGATAATAAAAGCAAAAAACTCATATTTGTTGGTTATTTTGAGGAAATGAAAGCATACAGGCTCCTTGATCCCACAAATCATGAGATAATTTTTTATAGGAATTTCCAATTTGATGAAACATTTCGTCATAAAAATCCTCAACCATCCTCTTCCTCCATTGATTCTATTGAGCCTTCTCCAATGTTAGAACCTAAATATAATGAAGAACCAACTTTAGAGATTAATTTAGAGATTAATGATCAAGATGAGGAACCTATAACTCCAAATCAAAGTCCTTCCACTACTACTACTCCTTCCACTATGCCAAATTGGGCCTGCCCCATTGTCAAAGAAGCTATTCCATACATCCAAAATATTCCATCATCCAAATTAGGCAACTCCATAGGCTCTAGTCTTGTCGATCAGTCCATTTTCATAGATCCTCAATCCTTCAAATAAGCAACTAATATTAAAGAGTGGGATGATGCCATGGAGAATGAATTCTCTTCCTTAATAAAAAACAAAACTTGGGATTTAGTTCCCCTACCTAAAGGAAGGAAATTAGTTCACTGTAAATGGATTTATAGAATGAAATATGGATCTAATGGAGAAATTGACAAACACAAAGCTCGAGCAAAGGTTCTCTCAATTGAAGGTTATTATTCTAAAATGAAAAGTTTTGTTAGACTAGTTCTTGCTCTAGCCACTTCCCAAAAGTGGCATGTCTTTCAAATGGATGTAAAAAATACTTTCTTACATGGGTACTTAAAGGAAGAGATATTCATGGAACAACCTGCTGGTTTCACTCAAGACTCCTCCCTTGTTTGTAGGCTAAGGAAGTCTCTCTATGGCCTCAAACAAGAACCTAGAGCTTGGTATAAAAAAATGGACTCCTTCCTTCTTTCCTTAGGTTTTTCTCATTGTGATTTTGATGCCACAGACTACATTTGGAGAGATGAAAAAAAAATCACCATACTTGTTCTATATGTTGATGATCTACTACTCACTCGTAGTGACTTCACTTACATTCATACTATCAAGGACTCCCTCTCTAAAAAAATTGAAATGGCTGATCTAGGTTTAGCTCATAACTCTCTTGGGATTCAAATAAATCAAATAGATGTAGGAATATCATTGTGTCAACAAAAATACACTATAGACCTTCTTGAAAGGTTTAATATGACAGATTGTAAATCTTATTCTACACCTTTTCAATATGGAGTCACTCTATGTACTTCTTGCACATCCCCTCTATGTGATGTAAATGTATACTGTCAACTTGTAGGGAGTCTGTTATACCTTACTCTTACTCACCCATATATCTCATATGATGTTGGATTCATATCTAGATTCTCACATCAATCCAATTTTAGTAATTGGAAATCAAAAATAATAATCCTCTACTACTTGCAAGGAACTCCTCACTTTGGTCTCTTATATGAAGAAAAATCTATGGATATAATTGGTTACACAAATCTGATTGGGTAGGTTCAGTAGAAGACATATGTTCAACTTCTGGTTATGTCTTTTGTCTTGGTTCTTCACCTATTGCTTAGTTATGCAAAAAAAAAAAGGCAGTGGCGTTATCATCTATAGAGGTAGAATATAGGGTAGTAGTTTTGGTGATTCAGGAAGCTCTTTGGCTTTGTCAAATACTAAAAGAATTTGGTTTTTCCATGACAAACCTATTAATATTTGGTGTGACAATCAGAGCACAATTCATATTGCACACAATCTCATTGAGCATAAGCGCACCAAGCACATTGAGATTCACATGCACTTCATTCAGTAATATATTCAGAGAGGAGAAATATACTTGGACTATATTCCCACTAAAAATAAAATTACAAATATTTTCACCAAGTCATTTCCTTCTCCACGTTACATTTAATTGTGAGAGAAACTTGGGGTAAAACAACTAAATTAGAACAACATAGGTCCTTCACCTCTATGGTTTGTTGTATTCTTTGGAGGATGGTTTTTTACCATGTGGTTTTTTTTATCATCTCTCCTAAAATATAAATTGTACATGAGTACATCATCAAGCCAAGTTGCTAGGACTCATTCCTTTTTTTTTCTTTCTTGAGGATAGTCTTCGCCATCCGAATACATGCCTCTAACTATATTTTTTGATAGATGGTTTTTTTCCAAGAGGATTTTTTCACCATCTATATATTGTAAATGAGAACCTCATCAGACTCTATCGCCAGGACTCATCCCTCCTATTTTTGTCAATGAGGACAATCTTCACAAACCGAAGATATACCTCTTCTTTTTTTTCTTTTTTGATAGATGGTTTTTTCCCATGTGGTTTTTACCATATCATCAAATAAGATCATTGTGCATGAGCACCTCATCAATAACTGTTGTTGGGACTCATTTGTATAATACACCCCTAGTATCACTTAAGGGGGGATGTTAGAATAATTAATTATTCTCTTAAGTTCTACTAGGATAGACATACCTAAGTTTCTACTCCTCCACAAGTTAGGTGAAATCTCAGTATAGTCTAGATCAGATTTGATGAGTTTTTTTAATCCAATGACTCTCAATGATCAACTTTGCTATTTATACAAATTTGATCCATGGAATAAATCAATCAGTTCTACTCTTCTCTTCATATTTTATGTAATGATTTACATATCTATTTTTGGGAAATTTTAATAGTGTAAACCCTTGAAGCTTTAAATTTTAATTATTCACTCTAATGTCTTCTATCTAAAATAAGAATAAATAACCAAAATTTTGAAAAAATATTCTTGTTTCAATAATCATGAATAGGATATTTATCCTATCGTCTTCATTCATGATTACAAACCCTTGTGACCATGAACTTCAAATATTAGAAAATATTTCTATATGGACCAAGAAGTCATTTTATTTGAATGGCCATATCTAACATCTTTCTCTCCCATTATACAACTCCTATCTTACCTCTATATGATGGCATTGCTATGCTACAAAATATTTAAGACTTAAATTGACTAATTGCTATTTATTGATGAAATAAATGTCATATGTTAAAACATATCTAAGGTAAACATAACTAATGAGCATAGTTGCCTCCTAACCATATTCATAGAGGATTTTTCATAACTATAAGGATAATTAAGATAAAAATATATCCTTTACTAAACTATATTATTGTCTATTATGTGAAATGAAATTATGTCATGTAATCATTGTATAGGATCAAAACTTGATTTTGTAACAATGGTATTATATAAAAAATTTAAAGGAGTTATTATTACTTGTTAGTAATTTATTCTTATTCTAGATTTTTATATAAATACTAGTTGGAAATCATAAAAAATATTAACTAATCAAGTAAAAATTCATATGTAATTTTCTAAAAAATATATTCCTTTTTTTTTGTAGATAGTATACTATAGCATTAATACCGGGTTTTAGAGGTTGACCCAAAAACTTTTACAAAAATCAACCCAGGGCTATTGATGAACATGTCCTTACTAAGGATCCTATATATGTAAAATATACATGCCACCAAAGCCATTACATCCGATAAGGCACATAGCCTGTTATAAAAAAGAAACTTCCCATACAAAATTTTGGGTATAACCCAAGAAAACACATCTGTGTCATAATTACAAAAATAGAAACAGACATGGATCCCTTCCTTGAAATAGTGGAGAAACAAAAAGCTACAAATACACATAGCAGAGTACTAAAAAAAACTCCCACAAGCTCTATATTGACAATTACTCTTAATAATTATTTGGTAATTGCTTTCTTTCATATATGACATGCTTTGGGACCACATCCTATCTTGGCCAATCAGCCTTGGAGAAGTGAACCTACTGGCTAGATTTATGGCGATGGCTATCTGGTGGTCCACATGGCTTTGGTTCAAAGTCTTATATTACCATTTCTTTCTTGCCCTATGATTATCAACCAACCTCAAATTACTAAGATGACTAGGAGCCATGTTATCTGACATGTCACTATCCCCATTAGTCTTTGTGGTATTTCTAAGAAGCATCCATGAAGACTTATAGCTCTGATAATTTTTATTTTGAGTCCATTTCAAAAATAGGTGGGAATACTCCTAGCATTCAAACTTATAGTGCCTTCCCTGTTGGTAAATTCGACTATCATTCTTGGCATTATTTTTGAATAAGCTCCTCTACTTCACTCAGGACACCGTGTTCCCATTTGAAAATTCCATCACCATCGACACCCAAATTGGCCATCTTATCAGCAATTTTTTTAGCTTCTCGAAAGACATGTTGGGCTTTTATGTCCTACCTTCCCTAGAAAAGGATCCTAGCATCTTCAACAATTGTTTTAATCCTCCAAGGAGGTGTTTTAAAATTATTGAGGAGATTTATAACATGCATAGAGTCTCCTTCTATGATAAAATTGCCTTCTAAGTCTTGAGTCATTTGAAGGCCTCTCCACATAGCTCTAGCTTCAGCTTCGTTGTTTGTCCTTGTTCCCAAATATTTGGAAAATGCAAGCATCATATTTCCATTATGATCTCGCACAATTCCACCAGTGCCTACTCTTCCAGGATTTTCCTTAGCCACTCCATAAAAATTAAGCTTAAACCAACCCATAGGAGGTGGGGACCACTTAACATTGGCTCTGGGGTTGACTACCCTAGGCACAAACTCATATAACAAGGTTAAGCTTAAATATTGAGTAATCGTGATCTCCTATAGATGAGGTTTATGACTATCAAAAGGGATAAGGTTCACATTCTCGTTGGCAAAGGATAGGATCCTAGAAATGATAGTTTGATGATCATGGATAGAATCATTAAAGACTCTATGGTTCCTTTCTAACCACACATGCCAAAGATAGTGATTGAGACAAATTTTCCACATGTATCTAAGTCTTTGGCTTGAAAATGGGTAAGGCCACTGGACGAACAAATCAAGTATGGTGGCTAGTTTAACCTAGGATATATTAAAGGCCTGAAAAACCCCACTTAGGATAGTCAAGTAAAAAGGACACTCAAGGAAAATGTGACAAATATTCTCCCAATTAGCCCTACATAGATAATATCGATTAATGATACAAATAACTTTACACATCATATTATCAATGGTTAGAATTATTCCTTGGATAACCAACCATGAAAAGAATACAATTTTTGGAATTAAATTTTTTATCCAAACTAAGTTCTTTTGGAGGACAAAATCCTCGTCATCAAGCAGAATCTTGTAAGTTGATTTAATAGTGAACTACCCATTTTCCGTAGGATCCCAGGTCACTTGATCTTCCTTGGGTCTCATGGGGATAAAATGTTGCCCAAGAATATTATAAATATCATTTGATTTCGCTTGAAATCCTTGAATCCTTATTTATTTCCACTTCATTCTACCTTTGTCCTCAACCATATAATTAGAGATTTTTTTGCCAATGAGTTCTTTCATGATATCTATGATTCAGGATAAGTTAGGATATTGTTTGAGTGGATCATCCTTAGCCCACCTATCATTCCAACAATTTATCCTCTCACCATTGCCTAAATCCCATCTTAAACCTTTTTTAATGATTTTCTTACAATTGAGAATTGCTTTCCAAAAAGAAGAACCTCTAATTGGAACTAAGTCACTTAGAAATTCTATATTTTGAAGATACTTTCATTTGATGATAGTTGTCCATTCATTTTCTTCACCAAAAATGAGGCACCACCTTTTTTTTTTTCTTTTTTCCTTTTCTTTTCTACTTATATTTTATTCTTTACATTCCTTTTTATTTTTTTCACTCCTGCCTTCCTCCCTGCCCCTCTCCCCCTCCCTCGTCCCCCTCCTTTTCCATTAGGCGGGGGGTGGTTGGGGGGGGGGGGGGGGGGGGGGGGGGGGAGGTGGGTGTTTCCTCTTGGTTTCCTTTTTGGTGTTGTGTTTTTTTTCAGACCCTTCTTTTGTCCGTTCTTTCTTTTTTGTTCTTTCCTTTTTTTTTTTTTTTTCTTTTTCTCTTTTTTGTTTTTGGTTTTTGAACTGATAGGTATTTGGGCAAAGATAATGGTGGGCTGGGTGGTGTATAGAATGGTGGTTACATCTTTGTTGCTATTGTTTTATGGGTTTTTTTGTTGGTTTTATGGTTGGATTGGTTTATTTGTGGGTTGGGGTTGAGAGGTATATTTTTTGTTGGGATTTTGGCCTTTTGTTTGTGTTTTTGTTTTTTGGTTTTTTTGGGTGTGGTGTTTTTGGGTTTTTGGTGGGGGTTGTGTTGGTGTTTGGTGTTTTGGTGGGTGGGGTGGGGGGGGTTGGTTTTTGGTTATGAGGAGGAGTGGTATATTTTTTATTTTTTTTGTTGTTTGTGTGTTGTTGTTGTTCGGGTGTTTCTTACTCTTACATTTTTGTATTTTTTGTGTTTTGAGTTTTTTGTTTCTTGGTGTTTTTTTTGATTTTTCTTATGTTGTGCTTTTCATTCCTGATTTTCTACTAGTCTTTTTTTTCTACTTTTCATTGATGATTCTAGTTTGGATATATTTTTTTAACTTTACTTCTCTTCACTTTGATATTTTTAAACTTTTAGATGCTATTTTATTTTTTTTTTTGTGTGGTAGAGAGGAATAATCACACCACTGTGAATATGGCAAGGTCTATGCTTCATACAAAGCATTTTACTAATTCATATTGGGCAGATGCAACCAGGACCAGTGTAAATATCTTGAATAGAAGTCCTAATTCAAGTATGGAAGGGCAAACACCTTACCAATATTTGTATGGTAAGAAGCAAAATGTTAAGTATTTCAGAGTGTTTGGTTCACTAGCATATTCTCACATTCTTGATGAGCTGAGAAAGAAGCTCGATCCAAATATTTAGGCATGCATATTTGTAGGGTACTATGAGAACACAAAATCTTATAGACTCTACAATCACAGGACTCGAAAGATTGTGCTTCCCAAGGATGTGATTTTTGATGAAGGGGGAGAATGGGGTAAGCCCCAAATATTTAGTGATGATGAATCCGATGATGTAGTTTATAAGCAGGTGCATCAGCAGTCACCACTGAAAGGTAAGAAGTCTCCCCCCACAAGCCCAAGTTCATATTATAGTTTAAATTCTTCACCAAGTCCTTCTCCATAGAGATCATTAAGTTCCTCACCAATGGACATTGATTCTCCATCCAGAGGTAAGAGAACTCTCCAACATCATCCATCATATCATATGTTGGATAAATTTTTTTCAAGAAGATACACTAGGAGTCAAGCAAGTGAAATGAATTCTATTCTACAAATATTATAAAATATGCACTTGTATGGTGACGATGTCTCCCAGCAGGAACCTAGGGGAGATTTAGTTAACTATGCTTTTTTGACTAGTGCTCAGCTTGAACCTTCTAGTTATGAGAAGGCATGTACTCAAAATATTTGGCAAGATGCCATGGAATATGACATAACCTCTATAAAAAACAACAAAACTTGGGAGCTGGTGAAGCCTCCTAAAGGAAATAAATGTGTTGGATGCAAGTGGGTCTTCAAGACCAAGTTCAATGCTAATGGTAGCATTGAGAGGTACAAGGCAAGATTAGTTGCAAAAGGATTCACTCATAAGTATGGAATTGATTATGAAGAGACTTTTGCTCCTGTAGCTATACAGGAGACCATCAGAACCATTCTTGCTTTAGCTGCACACAAGGGATGAAAAGTCCAACACATGTATGTAAACAGTGTATTTCTCAATGTTTACTTGACAGAAGAAGTGTATGTTGATCAACCATAGGGATTTCAAGAGGAAGACAATGAGCACCTTGTTTACAAACTGAAGAAGACACTCTATTTCCTCAAGCAGGCACTGAGAGCTTGGTACTCACAAATGGATGGGTACTTTAAATATTTTGGGTTCATCAGAAGCAAAAATGAACCCACTCTCTACTACCTGAATCAAGGTAATGACATCCTCATAGTATGTTTGTATGTGGATGATCTCATTTTTATGGGTAGTAATGAAAAATTTAATATGGAGTTCAAGCACTCCATGATGCAAGAATTTGATATGAAGGATCTTGGATTAATGCACTACTTCCTTGGAATGGAAATACATCAATCAGATTCAGGTATATTCATCTATCAACTAAAATATGCCCAGGATATGATTAAGAAGTTTGCTATGGAGCAATGCAAATCAGTTGCAACTCCATTTGGACATGGGATCCAATTAAGCAAGGATGACGGAGCACCGAAAGTTGATGTGACCACTTTCAAAAGCATTTTTGGGAGTTTGATGTTTCTCACCAACACCAGACTAGATATTTAGTATGTTGTATCTCTTGTTTCTAGATTTATGTCTAACCCATCTGAGCTACATTTGCAGGTAGCTAAAAGAATTTTGAGATATGTGAAGGGTACATTGGATTTTGGAATCTAGTACTACAAAAGTGATACTATCAAGCTTGAAGGCTTTAGTGATAGTGATTGGGGCAGCAACATTGATGACAGGAAATCCACATCAAGGAACTATTTTAGTCTTGGTTCAAGACTAATAACTTGGAGTTCCAAGAAGCAGACTGTAGTAGCATTATCTTCAACATAAGCTAAGTATATAGTAGTAACTCATGCTAGTACTCAAGCCCTATGGCTAAAAAAAATATTGGAAGAGATTGGAGAGCAGCAAAGTGGTCCAACTAGAATATACTATGATAACATCAGTGCCATTCAGTTGGCATATAATATTGTCCACCATAGTGGATCAAAGCATTTTGATATGAAGTACCACTTCATCAGAGATATGGTGGAAACTAATGTTTTTGAGCTTCAATATTGCCATACTTTGGAAAATGTTGTTGACATATTCACAAAAGCAATGGTCAAAGCTCAATTTGTAAAGTTGAGAGACTATATAGTCAGTCCTCTCAACTTTAAGGGGGAGAATGTTACAAATGTGAAAGAGGTTTTTTCTAAGTAGCTTAGAAAAGACCTAAATGTGAACTCTCTTGTAATTGTCGGCCATAGGTTTAGTCGGCATGATTTTTATTATAATAGCTTTTCCCTATTTTATCTCTGCCCTCTTCTCCTATATTCTCACCATTCTATCCACCTTATCCCTCCATTCCTCTTCCTCCACATTCCCTATCCCTTACCATCATTTCCTCCTTATCACTCCACGCCTCTTCCTCCCCTTACTCCATGCCACCTTTCCCTTTCTTCTCGTCCACCGCCTCCCTCTCCTCATCCACCACCTACTTCTTCTCCTCCCTCTCCTATTCCCCTATAACTTCTATTCCCTATATAAGGGATGGTAATTATGTAAGATTTTTTGAATATTTAATATAAATATTTTAATTGGTTTTTAGCTCCAGAGTCTAAAATTTGGGCCCACTGTGATTCAAAACCTACACACGCCTCCTTAGCTAGTAAAGCTAAATTCATATGAGAAATTCTCCTCAGACCTAAGCCCCCATTTTCCCTGGGTCTACACACTTTGGTCCATCCTACAAGGTGTATGCTTTTTTTCTCCTCTGATCCAATCCATAAATTTATTTTTTGGAGTTTCTCAATTTTCTGGAAAACCTTCACAAGGGCTTTGAAAATGGAGAGGAAATAGATTGGAATGCTCTGAAGAGAGGCCTTAGTGAGGGTCAACTTTCCTACTTGAGATAGAAGATGACCTTTCCATCTAGTAAGTGTTTTTTGAATTCTTTCAATAACCTTGTCCCACATTAACTCTCTCGGAGAACCAATGAAAAGAAGGAGACCAAGATATGAAGTGGGGAGGTTTGCTAAATCACACCATAAAATTTATGCAATCCTTACCTCTGAATGGGGGTGTTCAAGGAATATAACTTTCTTTTACTAAAATTAACTTTCTTACCAGCAACATCCTCGTATAGTTTCAGGATGTATTTAATTCTTTTGGCCTCAACCACCAATGCCTTAGTTAATAGAAGGGTATCATCAATGAATTTTTGGTGAGAAATAGCCCTAGTGAGAGATAGTGCCTTGATTCCTGATATTAGACTTGAACTACAAGAATTTTTTATGGTTATGCCTAAATATTCTGCCATAATGATGAATAATATGGGACTGATAGGGTCCCCCTAACGAATTCCTCTATGACTTTGAAAGTAACCAACAGTTGTTCCATTAACCATAATCTAGAACCATGCTTTAGAAATGCATTCTTTGATCAAATTAACCCATTGGTGATGAAAACCAAACTTAAGGAGGAAAATAATCAAAAAGTCCCAATTTAGCCTATCAAATGCTTTGTTCATATCAAGTTTGAGGGCAAAAATAGACCTGTTAGTCTTAGGAGTAGAGTGTAGAGCTTCATGAACTGTGTTAACTCCATCCAAGATTGGCTTGCCCTAGACAGAGTTTCCCTGGAATGGATCTATGATGCATGGTAGAACATCTCTTATTCTATTTGCAATGGCTTTAGTTAGGATCTTGTAAAAAATATTGCATAGACTGATTGGCCTGAAGTCAGCCATAGATTCAGGGGTTTGCTTCTTAGTAATTAGAGAAATAAAAGTAGAGTTGAGACCTTTTGGGATATTATTGCTTGCTTGGAATTCTATGACATCATAAATTACATCCTCACTTATGATGTCCCAAAAATATTGATAGAAACAAGGGGGAAAGCCATCGGGTCCCGAGGCTTTGTCTGGATCCATGCTAAAAAAGGCTTCCTTAATTTCCTCATCAAAAAAGGGAGCTAGAAGCTTAAGGTTTATATCCTTATTTATTATTCTAGGAATGGATTGCAAGAGAATATATTTTATCTCCTCATTGCACTATGATTCTTGACCAAGGATAGAATTGAAATAAGTTACTGCATTCTTTTTTATTTCTGTTAAGTCCTGAGTAATAGAACCATCTACTTTTTTTTTTTTTTTCTTGTTATTGCTTATGTTTCTAAGAATGGTGACGTGAAAAAACTTGGAATTTGAATCTCCATATTTCAACAAAAGAGCCCTTTATTTTTAGCTCCAATAGATTTCCTCACAGGCCAAAATGTTATGAAACTCTACTAGTTTTATTTGTTCCTCTTGCCTAGTAGTTTCATCAACATCACCATGTTGAATCCTCTGATAAATTATCTTCAAACTTTCAACAACCTATTTTTTATTTTCAAAGAGGTTCCTAAAGACCTCTTTGTTCTAAGTTTGAAGCTTTTCCTTAACAAACTTTAATTTTCCAGTAAGTTTAAAAGTTGCACTACCCCTAATAAACTGCTGCCACCACTGAATTAAGTTATTTCTAAAACGGGAATGTTTGATCCACATATATTGAAATCAAAAAGGTTTATTGAAGTACAGAGAGTTAGGGATATCCAAAAAAATATAATTATGATCATAGGTAATTTTAGGAAGGGCTTGCATGGTATAATAACTGAACAGATTTGTAGCCTCCTTTGATAGAAAAACCTGTCAAGCCTTTCTTGAATGAGATGACACCCTATCCATCGATTGCTCCAAGTATAATTCGCTCCTCTAAGTTTTACATCCATCAACATGTTGGAGTTCAAAAAGTAATTGAACTCATCAATGCTCCTGATAGGTGGTCCATTTCCACCCATTTTTTTCGAAGGGTAAAGAGGAGTGTTAAAATCCCTAGCCAGAATCTAGGGGACATTATGGAAGATTTCACTCATATTGCCTAAGTACTCCCATATTAGAGCTCTCCCTTGAATTGAAGTCAGGGCATAAATATTTGAAAGGATCCATGACATGTTGTTGTTTATTTCATTAAATAAAACACTAATAACCCTATCATATTTCTAAATAATGGTGCCTTCTACTATCTAGGGATCCCACAAAGTCATAAGGCCTCCAGACGCTCCTTTGGCTGATTTGCAAACCATCTCCCCTTGATTCCAATTTTTTTGCTACTTTTTTTAATTGAATATCATCAGTTTTTGTTTCTTGCGACATGATAATAGTTGGATTCACTTGATTTTTTATTGCATTGACTTCCCTGTGTTTGGGCAGGCCATTGAGGCCTCTCACGTTCCATGAGAGGAACTTCATTTAGATTTTTTGGGATTTATTCCTCTCCCCCTCCCTTGAGGGGGTTTTCCTAATTTTTTGTCTTCAAAACCCAGAATAACCTATTGAAACAAGGTTCTCTATTTTCCATTGGCAATGTCATTATCAGTTTTAATTTTTTGATGCTCAGCATTTGATATTCTCCCTCTTCTTTTTTCACTACCAAAATCTATAGGAGACTTCACAGTGCTCCTGGTTTGTTTAGGACTATACTGGGGTGAGACAATTTGTTACAGAACTAGACTGCCATATTCCTTAGTCTGAAGAGTTTCACATATATCCACCCCTACATCTAAATCTTCTCCTTTTTCCTGTATTCCCCTGGTCTGTGGGATGACCCCTCAGTAGGATTCACCTGGATCCTAGTGATGATTTTAGGGAGATGAGATTTTTTATTTTCCAATGCCTCAAATATCTTCCTAAGTTCTTCAACATTAGGGTTTGGATTTGGGATGTCCATTGGGCTTGAAGTATTTTTATCATTGGGGTTTAAGGATCCCGACTTGGATGGGGATTCTAGAGATCAGACATTAGGGTTTGTCTTTGAGATGCCCACGGGGCTTACAATAATTTTAGCATTAGGGTTTGAGGATCCTAACTTGGATGGGTATTATAGAGAATTAAAAATGTTAGCATGAAGGTTCTGGGCTTCCATGTCTTTAGATAATCCTCCTACTCCCATATTGGATAGAATTGAAAATTTATTTGAAACTAGAGGATTGGAACTTACTTGAGTATTTTGGTTGCCAACAACCTATTTTTTTCCTTTGTCTTGCTGGGACCCTACACCCTCTCTTTTATTTTTTTGGTAGACATAGTTTTCCTGATTGAAATCACCTCTGCTAGGGAAAATCCTCAAATTTCCTCTATCTAGCATTCCCTGCTTCTGCTTTTCTCTATTCATTGCCTAGTTAGGGCATTGATTGCATAGATGTCCTTGATTTTTACATTCTACATAGAATGTTGGTCTATTATTGTATTCTATCGGATGTTTTTGATAGTATTCTCCATACTCTAGCTCCACAAACCTTGGTAATTCATTATCCAAATTAGAATTTACTTATATTCGTGCATGATTCATCTTTTTCCAGGCCAAGGTCGTATGGTCAATGTAGATTAGGTCCCCTATAGTTTTGGATATGCCCTACAACCAATATTCATTGAAGAACTAGGTAGGTAGACTTAGGAGATGAACCCAAATAGGGGAAATGTTAATATTTTGCTTTTCAAGGTCAAAATATTCACTCCATCATCTGATAAAAAGGCTCTTTTTTCCTAAAAACCAAGGACCTCTTGTTAAAGTACTGTTAGCATACTCCATATTGTTAAAATGGATAGTGAAGAACCTTCGAGTTAGATCTACCAACTCCAATAAGCCTACTAGTTGCCATTTACCTGTCACCCAAGTCCTAATAGTCTCCATGTCCGGATTACCTCCCAAAAAATTGCCTACCAGGGAGACTTCTTCCATTGAAAGAAAAGGGCTCATGGAACTTGTCGGGGCAAAAATTTTATTATTTAATAGAACTAGGTGCAAAAGAGAGAGAACCTCCTTTCTTTTTCCTCTAAGAGTCTCAACAAAATACAACCACTTCTTGGGCCTCGCATTGTCCTTCGTATATTTTTTTTGGGGCCTTTCTGAGGAGGGTCGGGCCCCCGCATGATGCCCGCATCCAAATATACCGTAGCCTGACCGCATTCCTCTAGATCCTCACTTGATCCATTCTCAAGGTTCCCACAAGGCCCTTCTATACCTACTCTACCTCTGCCGCCTTGGCTGAGATTCCTGCCCATAAAATTCAAACCCTCACTCATGCCGCACCCACTAAACCTCAGCTCACTCATGGTGATATGGATCCTCCTAAAATCTCTCCCCCTTTAGCAACATCAACTATTAAATAAAATATATATATATATTCATTTTATTAAAGTATTTTATGGGTGTTTCTTGTAACATTTACTATAATAAAGAGATCAAATCTAATGTTGAAACTATTGGAATATATTATATTATTTACTATAATAAAGAGATCACTCATGATATTTTTATGAGTTATTATAGAAGTTTTTTATGACCTTTATATGCTTATAATATTTCTATTATCATATATTTAATATTACATGTTAATTACCATGTGGTTGCATTTCCTTAAGTATTTTAACATCAAAATATATCAGTGGTATCAAAGCACAAGACGATTGATAGTAGATAGGGAGATTTTATTTTTATTACTTTTAGAATTATTTTTTGGCTAAGCATCTTTTAACAAGGTTTTAGAAAAACTCATGAAGACTAGGACTCAACGTAGATCTCTTTCCACTAGATTAAAGGATAACTAGTGATGTTTATTGGTTTATAGAGATCTAGATATTTACATGGATTTATTTGCTACTATCTAAGTTTTTTTTTCTATAAAAAATTGGTTCTCACAAGTTGAGAAAATTTTTACAATGGATAGAGAAGAATTTTATCTTTGATTTCTTGAAAGTCTATGTACTTTTTTCGTGTAGGGATTAGATCTTTGTTGTAGAAAAATAGATATTAAAAATGAAGGAGACCAAAGAAGGAGGTCCCTATAAAATATTGAATATTGTAGATCAAGAAGGATAATACCCAAGGAAAAGTTCCCATTGAAGAACTTTAAGATTTGGAAGTTACAAGTTTGAATATCAAGGATAGAAACGGGTTAATAAAAGTCCTATTGAATATTTGAAAAGTTGCATAATTTGAAGACCGAAAAGAAGATATATCAATAAACACTTGAAAGGAGAAAGAATAAGAAGGCTAGAAAAAACCCTATTGAAGAATGTTGAAGAAGTGGTCATTAGAGGATATATGAAGAAAACTCAAGGTAGAATATTGTAAGTAGGAGTAGCTCCTAGAAATAAGAATTTGGAATAATTGTTGCCATCTAACAAGTCCAAAAGGAAAAAGGATTTGATAAGAAGTTTATCAAATTTTGGAAAGGATTCTTAAAGATCTCTTGTTGAAGAGTAGCCAACAAGGAGAAGCTCTTGTGGAAGAAAATATGCCATTACCAAGTATTGGCAAAGAGAAGAGGCACCACCATATTTGATAAGAAAGTCACCATTTCAAGAAATCTAGTGTAAATATTTAAGAACTGAAAGTATAGGGGGTAAGTAATAAAAAGGTATGAGCTAGTATCTCTATAAAGTTATGTACAATAGTTGATAATACATTACAATAAAGGATCATGAAGCTCTATTAAATTTAAGCACCCATAAGTAGTGCCATTTACGTAGCAAAGTGCCAAGTGAACCAACTACCAAACAAAGAGATAAGAGCACCACACGTAGAAAGAAATCAACCGGTGTCAAATTGAGTAACCAAAAAATGGTTGGAAGAACCACTAGGCCAACATAGAAGAGCTACCACTATCATTAAAGAAGGAAAAAATAGTTTATTTATTAAATTGAAAATATGGAACTTTGATTGATTAAGTGAAGGAAAGAGTAGTTTATTTATTAAATTAAAGGTATGAATCTTTGATTTATTAAGTAAATAAAATAATAGTTTATTTATTAAATTAAATGCATGGATCTTTGATTTATTAGATAAAGGAAAGAGTAGTTTATTTATTAAATTAAAGGTATGGATATTTGATTTATTAAGTAAAGGAAAAGAATAATTTATTTATTAAATTGAAGAGATGGAACTTTGATTTATTAAGTAAAGAAAATAATAGTTTATTTATTAAATTGAAGGTATGGGTCTATGATTTATTAAGTAAATAAAATAATAATTTATTTATTAAATTGAAGAGATGAAACTTTGATTATTAAGTAAATGAAAGAGTAGTTTACTAATTAAATTTAAGGTATAGGCCATTGATTTATTAAGTAAAGGAAATAATAGTTTATTATTAAATTGAAGGTATGGGTCTTTGATTTATTAAGTAGAAGAAAAATAATAATTTATTTATTAAATTGAAGAGATGGAACTTTGATTTATTAAGTAAAGGAAAGAATAGTTTATTTATTAAATTGAAGGTATGGGTCTTTGATTTATTAAGTAAAGAAAATAATAGTTTATTTATTAAATTTAAGGTATGTGCCTTTCATCTATTAAGTAAATAAAAACAATGAAAAACCTTCTCTTGAAAATGATGTCTTGAAAGGAGAGTTTAGGGTTTTGAGATGACGGTGGGCGGGAAGGCTTCTGCAAGAGAGCACGGGAGTGCTAGTAGATCGAACCACGGGCATAGCAAGGTGGAAGGAGAGCAACCAAAGTTTGGTGGCACTAAGGAGTCCTTGCCATGCGAATATGGTGTTAGCCATGGCAAGGATCCGCCAGACAAATGGGGAGGTGGACCTCGAAAGTCGTATGCTCAGGCAGCGGCTTCAAAAATCCTAAGCGACATCTTCATCGAGGAGTTGTTTTCGGTCAGGGACGATTTGGACATCCTAGCAGAAATTCTCTCAAGTTTCATGGAATTCAAAAAATTTATCCTCATTTGTAAGTTCATTGGTGGTCGGCCAGATATGGAGACCATTCGCAAATGGGCATCTGGAAAATGGAGAACCTCTGGTCACATGGAGTTGGTGGCCTTAACCTAGGGTTTATTTGTGATTAGACTGAACAACAAGGAGGACAACTATAAAATCATGGCTGGAGGTCCTTGGTTCCTGGGCCGTAGGAGTCTCTTTCTAAGGAAGTGGGGTATGGACTTCAACCCTGATACCTAGAACATCAACATTGCTCCAATATGGGTTAGGCTCCCAAGTCTCCCTCTTTTTTGTTGGCATGAAAATGTAATTAGAGGAATTGCCTGCTCCATTGGGGAGTTGGTCACCATTGACCCTCCCACCAGAGCTCGAACAAGATTTGTCCAAGCCCGTTTCTGTGTCTTGGTGGACTTGGAGGTAGTCCTCCCCTCCTCCATCACTCTTCGGTCCGGAGGTTCCATTCTCCACAAGAAAGCCATTGCATATGATAACAGACTAGATTTCCACCCCCAGTGCAGTTCTCAAGGGCACCTCCAGCATAATTGTCCTCTTCAAAAGCCAGGGAAGAAGTAGGATTCCTGTAACCCCTTGGAAAACGATGTTGGTCAATCAAAGCCCCCTGTTACGAAATACCATAAGTCTCCATGCCCATCCAGGGAACTTCATGAATCCTCCCACCTAGAAGAAGGAATCCCCCTCCAACCGGACTCTTAGCTGTGTGTTGCTAGCACCCTTCTAGGACCTCAGGTGGAGAAGGATCAGTCCCCCCCCAACACACCTCATAGGAAGATTTACCCATACTTCAATACCAGAACCCTTTCGAGTCCCAAATTGTGCTAGAATATTACCTACTGGGAAGGAGGGGTGCCCCCCCCCAAATCACCACTCAGTCAGGTCCACCCAGGCTCCAAGACCTGGGACCTTTCGATTTTAGCCAGTCCCAAACCTTGCTAGAAGATTACCTCCTGGGAAGGAGGGTCATCAACCAGATCGAACATATGAGCCCTCGAATTACTAGGATCCAAAAGAAAAATGTGGATTATGGAAGTGTGAGGAAGAAAGGCTGACCTCCCAACAAAGACAAAAGAGACAAAGAGACGACGATAGACATCGCGAATGGCACCCAATGTCTGCTATTTTTAGATAACTTTGCTACTCAGATGGGCAATGCACATGTGCCTAAACCTCCCTTCCAATAAGGAAAGGGAGGCAAGAAGAACCTCAAACTATCCAGATGAATCTGAAGTAGACCCAGGAGCATCAGAACTCAGAGGATCTGGAGGATTTGGAGTAGTTGTGTTATGTCTAAACTCGGAGGATTAGGAGGATCCAAAATAACTATTTTCCTCATCTGGTGTTTAGCTGGTTTTGCTTCTACTCTCTAATGTTTCCTTTTATTCGGCTATTACTTTTTGTTATCATATTTAAATTTTGTTTTGTTTCCTGGTTAATCAGGCATAAATGCCTTTTCTGTAGCCTCCAGGAAATTATTTTAGGGGTTATGTTTCATTTTCTTTGGCTATTACTTTTTGTTATCCTGTTTAAATTTCATTTTGTTTCCTGGTTAATCAGGCATAAATGTCATTTTTGTTGCCTTCGGGCAATTAGTTTAGGGGTTACGATTTTTGTAATAGGCTTATACATAAAGCCAGGAGGCATGATGCAAGGCTGATTTTGTACATAAGGTTTTGGGATCCTCTATAAAAACCCTTTGTTAATCTACTATAATAATTACCAAAAAAATAAAAATAAAAACAATAATTTATTTATTAAATCAAAGAGATGGAATTTTTATTTATTAAGTAAAGGAAAAAGTAGTTCATTTTATAGATTAAAGGTTTGGGACTTCGATTTATGAAATGAAAGTAATAGTTATTTATGAATTAAAGAATAGGACTTGATTTATGAAGTAAAGAAAGCTAGCTTATTTAAAGGGTAAAGGTATGGAACTTTAATTTGTCAACTAAAGTTTGGAAAATAATTGATTAAAGTAGGACCTATGACCTAGTTGCTTTTGTTGAAAGACTCTCATTATGAGAGGGAAAATAAAAATGGGGGTTTTATCATATCAACTATGCAATAGATGGTTAAATACTTTTATTTGATTTGTATAGTTGCAATTTGGCAATAAATAAAGTAGATGCATTTATAAGAATTTCTATCATAGAACCATGAGTACCCTAATCCCCTACTATCCTCAAATGATTGATGGAAGTTGAGGAGGACAAAGGAGGTAGTTGGAACCAATGTGTTAGTTTATTCTACTTATAATGATTTACTTATGATCAAATAGATTATTTGTGGGGATATTTCCCTAATGAAATTGATGTAATATATTCTTCTTTAAGAGAATGAACGATTTATCATACTTGCTTAAATGTAATAATTGTTTAATTACTTGGACATGTAATAATTGTTTATTTACTTGGATGATGTACCTTTAAATTACTATTTTGGATTATCTATGTTTTGTATTTAAACTCCTTTCAATTAATGTTTATCTTTTTAAATGTTGCTTCCTTTCTAGTATCCTTTGCATGCTTTATGAATTATGTTTTTGTTAGATTTAGTATTTAGAATTATTCTTGTTTTCTTGCTAAACAACAAAAACTTAAGTAATGAGTTCTAGGGTGAACTTAGAGGGTGACCTAAGGAAATTGAGACACTTTTAGGGTGAAAATAGATGAACTAAGGGATTAAGACCCCTTAGAAATATTAATATCTAAGTTATAAAAATACTACATCTGAGTTAATATAGTTTATCGCGTAGAAGAGATGGATATATTAACTCGCAATACATGTAGCATACCAACATAGACTAACTTGTGTATGGTATGGATATGGGCGTATACCTTCGATGGATTGAAGGTTATAAGTTTAGCTCATCAAGAGTAATGATAGGGATAAACTTATTTGTGGTAATGCATGATACACCTACACATATGGACTTGTGTTAGGGTATCTAGTGAGATGTAGCTCTTGAGAAAGTTATTGTACTCTAAACATTAGTTTATCTAAAAGTCAATTAGTGGTTTATGAATCTCTCTGCTTAGTAAAAAACTAATATTTTTCTTTCAATGTGTTTTCTTGTAACTAAATTTTGGGTTATTACAAGAATAGAGAATCATCAACTAGTTCATATAAAAGATGATGTAAAGTAACTAGTCTACATTATAGTAGACAACAATATAGTGAATAATGTATGCAGTAATATATTGTATTACATGTGGTTATCATAGTGATTGATTACCCTAACAAACAAGTAGATTGGATAAGATACAATAAGGACACTTCTAATAAAGCAACTTATTTAACAAAAGTAGAACAATAAATCAAACACGATGTTTAAAAAATGTGATGTGTATGCATGGTAACCAAATCATACACATGTAATAATATAATAAGAGATTTTTTTCTTCAAGAAATTAAAATATATATCGCTAACCGTTAAAGGGGAAAATGATTAAGAAAATCGTATGAAATTTGAAAGTGGATCATTAGACATTAAGAAGAGTACATTGAAGAAAATAATATTTAATGTAAAAAGCAACTACAAGAATTTTCTTAGTAGATTGGAGCAGTGTGGTACTCAAGTAAGTTCAATGCTACATCGCTAGAATTGACCCTAGTTCAAGACTTAGATGTTTATGGTGAGTGTCTATCGGAGGCATTATCTATAGATTTTGTCTGTCCTCCATGGGATCCAGGTAAGGTTTTAGGTGGTTTTCAGCCTTCCCTCTATAAGGGCACCACTTCCTTTGCTAAAGTGGTGTTTGGATCAGCTAGCGAGGTTGTTTCTTCTAGGTGTGAGATCAACCATGTTTCCAAGTATATTTTTGTTTACAATTGTGTTTTTAACATCCTTGGTAAAGGGGCTTGGAATCTGGTTGGAAAATTTCAAGGGGGTCAGCCAGAGATTGATGTGTTGATAAGGTGGGCCCTAGCCAGATGGAAACCCCTTGGTTCTCTAGATATCACGAAAATTCTAATAAAATTTTTCCTTTTCAAGTTGAATTGTGCAAAGTATTCCACTTGAATTTTTGAAGGAGGCCCCTAGTTCTTTGGGAAGTGAGGTTTAATTCTTTGAAGGTGGGGCCCTAACTTCAATTCGGATTCTCAACAAGTCAACTTTATCCCTATATGGGTCAAGGTCCTTGATTTCCCTCTGCATTTTTGGGATGAAGATTTTTTTTGGGCAGTGTCCAATATCATCAGATACTTTATCTCGCTAGATCATACCTCATGGAGTGGGCATCAAATGATTTATGCTCTGGTGTGTGTGTTGGTGGACTTGGATAAGTCCTTGTCTTATTTTGTGGAACTCATTTCTCATTTGGTCTTGTGGGTCTAATATTTATAATATGATAACAAACCTAGGGTCTATTAGTTTGGTGAAAAATGTGGGTATAGTGCTTGTCCCTTAAGACTCATCCCCATGTTTATATATTTGAAAAAAGAAAAATTGGGTTCCCAAAAAGAAGAAAATTTGGGTTCCAAAAAAGAAGGTTGTGGGGAATGTTATTGATGTGGAGAATGGTGAGCTTCCCTCTTGTAAGGATAGGCCTTTGGTGGGTGTTTCTAAACCTGCAGAGGTTGAAGCACCATGTTTGGTCATGAATGAGAAACCTTAAATTTTGGATAATCTGGAGGTGGTTTTAAATGTTGATATTTCTAATTCTCCTCTGGTCCATAATTCCTTCGGCTACCTGGTGATGGAAGAGTTTGTTATTCAGCAAATAGTGGATTTTCCTCCATTATCTTCTATTGTGTCAAGGAAGAGTCAAGTGTCTTCTCCCAAGTTGAGGCCTTTAGATTCCTTGGAGAAGAGCTTTTAGGTGGGTAAGTATTTGTTTCATTATCCTTCCCTGAATGCTTGCAGTGGTGGTCTGATGGATGTTCACTCCTCTCCAAAGTATAGGATTAGGTTGGTGGTTGATCGTTCCTTTTCTTCTCCAAGGTTGGAGAAGGGATCCCTTGGCCCTATTTTAGAGAGCTTTTAGAAGTCATGTATTTCTACTCTAATCAAAAGAAAAGTGGGCAGACCAAAGAAGAGCGAGTGCATCTCTGTAGCTACCTGTGGTGGTCTTCCAGGTTTAAGTTTGTCAAAAAGAATGAGTTTGAGTTGTCACAATAGGCAACTTTGTATGGGCACATTTAAAATATCTCCTCCTTCCATGGGAGTATTAGTTGTTATAGGTTGTGATCTAAGTTTCTGGTGTGTTTTTCTTTGTTGTTCTCTCTGGTGCTACGGGGATTGGATTCATTTCCATTTTTAGTTTGCGATGGGTGGTTTTGGAGCCTAGATTGGTTTTCAGTTTTAAATATTTTGAGCAAGATTTTTTGTTATTTTCCTATGGATTTAATTGATTTAGTTATATTTGATACTCTTTGGGTTGTGTGAGACCCATTTTTCTAGTCACTTGCATACTTTTTTAAAGCTACCATTGATGGGGTCTACATGTTCCTTGGTGGGATGGGCGGGATTTTTTAAATTTTTAAATTTAATTTTTTCATTCATATTTTTGAGGAAGAGAGGTCTGTATGGATTGTTTTGCTGCCTCTTCTCATTTTTTATGATACCTTGGATTTGATTGTTGTATTTTCTTGGTTGGTACTGTTGGCTGTTTATTCCCTTTGGGGTGGACGGTTGTTTTATAAAAACTTGAGGTGAATATGGAAGGAGGAGGAGGAGCGAAATATGGAAGGAGGATTGGTTTAGCCAAAAAAATTAGCAGTAGGATAGGTCACAAGGAAGACATCGGAAGTGAGATAGGTAGGAACATAGGTACCAAATATTCCAACAAGGACAAGGACAAAAGCTCCAAGGATAAGGAAGGGTCAGATAAGGTTTTCTTCTAGGGAGATGAACCTCCTGACACCAGGGCCCTTCTAGCCAAGGGTAGCACTTGTGTTAAAACCGAGGCATCTTCCTATGCCAAAATTTTGTCCAACAATGGGTGAGTTCCTTACAAAAATCCTACCATTTCAATAGTTCCTAATGGTCAAAATATTAACATCCCTAATGATATTGCTAATAGCTACCTTACCATGGTGGGGAAGTTCATTGGAGAAAGGCCCGATATCAAGACCATCCGTAGGTGGACTATTACCAAATGGAAAAATTTAGGTGACATGGAAATTGTTGTCTTATCCAAAGGTTTCTTTACCATAATATTGAGAAACAATGAGGACATGAAGTGCATCCTCACCGGAGGCCCCTAGTTCTTAGGGCACAAAATTCTGTTTCTAAGGAAATTGTACCTAGATTTTGATCCCGATTTCTAGGATATAAAATTTGCATTTATTTGGGTTCGCATACCAAATATTCTCTTCCATTATTGGCATGATGATATCCTCTTATCCATTGCAAATGCTATAGGAGAACTCCTTACCATTGAACCTGTGACCAGAGGTTGAAAGAGTATGAACATGGCTAGAATTTGTGTGAATGTCAATCTGGCCTTGGAGCTACCAACATATGTCAATCTAACTCATAAGTCTTTCCACAAGAAATAATCCCTTGGAATATGAAAATAAATCGGCCTTCTATGTAGAATGCCATACCCAAGGACATCTTAGGTCCCAGTGCCCTATCCTCAAAACCCAGACTCACTCAGAAAAAGATCTTGAGTAGAAGACAAAAGTACCCCAACCTAATGGGGCCAACATAGATCACTTTAGAGGCAAGAAAAACTCACAAATAAGTGGGTATTCCAAAACCCATAAGAAATGGCAGCAACAAATTCAGGTAGGAAAAAGTTACCAACAATAACAAAAGGACCCAAATTTTTAGGAAGGGCCTCATTCTCTCAAAGGCAAGGAAATGGCAAACTCGGAGCTCCATCAAGTAAGTTCCCCTTTCACATCTCCTAACAGGTTCAATATCTTAAATAAATCTGATAATTTTCTCCAAGGAAATGCCCCAATCCCCCCTATTCCAAACCATTCCTCAGAGGCTTCTCAAAATGTTGTTGCTACCATTGCTCAAATCCCTTTGTCTGCTATACCCAGCCAACAAGACAAAAACCTTCCTCCCATGAAATCACATACCGATCCCAAGTTTTAGCCAGATCTTCAAATTCCCCCTAAGCTAAACATTGACCTCAGTTTTGTTAACACCCCTTCCAAATCAAGACCGTCTCATTGTCCTCAGGATGAAATGGTAGCCATATCCAATCAAATTCCTATGGAGGAAATAATTTCACCTAGCCTAAGCCAGACTATCAGGCCTCAGAGCCCTATTTTGGAACAAATCATTCCCTATAAGTTCAGCCCCAAGAAGACTAGAAGTACTACCAAATATCCTATAGACTTCGGTAGTGAAAAGAAAAGAGGCAGGCCTTCTAAAGAGGAAATATGGAGTTCCCAAATTATAGACGACATTGCAAATGGAATTCAGAAAACCCTTTTTCCTAACATTACTTCTTAGTCTAAGGAAGAAATTAAAAGCTCCAAACCCCCTCACCATAATGGCTGAGGAGGCAAGAAAGCCCCAAAATATTCTAAATGAAGATTCTATCATGGAATGTGAGAGGCCTCAATGGGCTAGTCAAACAAAGACTTGTAAATTCTATGAGAAAGGATATCAAACCTTCAATCATCATCATGCAAGAAACAAAAATCAATGCTAATAGCTATGCCTCAATAGCTAAAGAAATATGGAAGAATGCAGGTGTAGTGGTCAGTGATGCTAGAGGAATGTCAGGAGGTCTTATGTGCTTATGGGACAAGAATTTAGTTGAAGGACGTCTACTCCATTCTAGTGATAGGCTTCTTAGCATCCTATTTCATGATGTCAACAACAACTCATCCTGGATTCTTACCAATGTTTATGCTCCTAACACTATTGTTGGGAGAGCTCAGTTATGGGATAACCTGACTAGTATGAAATACCCCTTTCAAAACATCCCCTGGATTGTTGAAGGTGATTTCAAAACTCCCCTTTATTCTTAAGATAAAAAAGGAGGCTCCAAAACACCATCTAAAAGCATGGAATATTTTAATGAGTTTGTCAATGCAAATTGTTTAATGGATTTAAAACTCAGAAAGGCCAAATATACTTGGAGTAACAGAAGAGTTGGATCACATCACATTCAAGTCAAATTAGATAGGGTGTTCCTCTCACAGGAAGTTGTTCAATATTTTGGAGATGCTACTTTATATCCTCTTCCTAAAATTGGATCAGACCACAATCCTCTTATCCTGGACATTGACAAATCTAACCCCTACAAAAGGTCATTCAGATTTGAGGCTATGTGGCTCCATCATCTTGATCTTCGTCAGAGAGTATCTCACAGTTGGCAATAGGACATTCAAGGACTTCCTTCTTTCAAGTTAGCCCAAAAACTTAAAATCCTAAAAGAAGATCTAAAAATCTGGAATAAGGAAGTTTTTGGCAACCTTTTTGCCAACAAACAATCACTCAAAGAAATATTAGACCACATCGACAATAAAATTCAAAATGGAGAAGCAGATGTCCATATCAAGAATGAGGAGAAACAAATTCTAGCTGAGTATCATAATGTTCTTGCCTACGAAGAGACCTATTGGTGCCAAAAATCTAGAGCTCTCTAGCTCAAAGAAGGAGACTCAAATACTAAATTCTTTCATGTGTCCACCCTTAGAAATAGAAGCAACAATCACATCAAGGAACTAACTAAATGTGATGGCAACCTCACAACTGATATAGATGAAATCAAGAATGAAGCTAGCACTTATTTAAAAAATTTGCTTGAGGATGATAATCTCTGCTCAACTGCAGCCCAAGAAGCTTTACTTCACCACATTCCTTCTAACTCTATTCCTGAAATGGTCAACTCCTCTCTTATTGCTCCTTTCTAGGATGATGAAATTAAAGCTTCCCTTTTCTCTATGAATCTTGACAAAGCCCCAGGACCAGATGGTTTTCCCCCTCACTTTTTTTAAACCTTTTGGGATATTGTTGGTCCTAATGTTTGCAAAGCTATCAAAGAGTTTTAGTCCTCCAAAATAATTCCTCGAGGTTTCAACTCCACATTCATTGCCCTCATTCCTAAAAGTCCAGCTGCCAAGTCCCTTCCTAACTTCAAACCCATTAGTCTTTGCAATGTCGCATACAAAATCCTCACAAAAATCTTGGCTACTAGAATGCAGACCATCCTACCCACCATTATTGATCCTTGCCAAGGAATCTCTATTCAAGGCAGATCCATTATTGATGGAATCATCTCCATACATGAAGCCCTACATTCTGCTTCCAAAACTAAAAATCCCACTTGCGTCCTCAAGCTTGACATGAATAAAGCTTATGATAGAGTCAAATGGAACTTCCTTTTAGCTATTCTCCATAAGTTTGGTTTCCATATCGAATGGGTCGACCTCATCAGAAGTTGCATATCCTCCCCCCGATTCTTTGTCCTCATCAATGGTTCTCTAGCAGGTTACTTTAAAAGCAACAGAGGTCTTAGGTAGGGAGATCCCATATCTCCATTCTTATTCATCATCATAGCTGAAGCATTAGGTAGAACTATTCAAGCAATTGGTTTGCTATCAGGGATCAAGGCCTCCTCCCAAACTAATCTAGTTTCCCACCAATAATTTTTGGATGACACCATTCTATCGACAAGTGCATCTATTTTTGAAGCCAAAGTTATCAAATATATCCTTCAAGTCTATGAAGCAGCTGTAGGTCAAAAATTCAACTTCAACAAGAGCAAATTGTACTTCCTCAATACTCCAATGCCAAGACATATTAAGATAGCAAGGATTCTAGACTGCTCTATAGCTAATCTCCCAGCCACTTACCTGGGCCTACCTCTCTTTTGTGGGCAACCTGCAGCCTCTATGTGGAACAATGTTACAGAGCGTATCCAAAAAAGACTTGCAGGATGGAAAGGTAACTTGTTGTCCCAAGATGCTAAAAGCACTCTAACCACTGCTGTCCTATAAAGCATCCCAGTTTATTTCCTATCCATCTTCAAATCTCCTACGATAGTTACCTCAAAGATAGAGCAAATTCAAAAAAAATCCTATGGAGTGGAGCTGAAAATAAACAAAGAATCCATCTGGTAGCTTGGGAAAAGGTCTGCAAACCCAAAAATAAAGGAGGAATAGGGCTTAGAAGAATCCATTCTCTCAACACCGCTTTGATTGCCAAGCAAGCTTGGATATTGGTTTCAGGAGACAACAATGAGTGGATTTCCATAACCAAAAGGAAGTACCTCCAGAATGGTGACTTCCTCAGTGAGAACATTCCTAATAGGGGGTCAGCTTTTTGGAACTCCATAATTGGTACTAAGCACCTCATTAAGAGAGGAATAAGGTGGAAGATGGGATATGGGAGAAATATTGATTTCTGATATGACAAATGGATTACCCAAGAACCCCTCCTTAACGATCTGATTCTATCCAAACTCAAACCCTTTACTGATGTTAGGGTAGGACACAAGGTTTCTGATTTCCTCAATGCTCGAAGTAGGAGCTCAAGGTGGATCTCCATTTCCAATCCAACCTTTCCCATTGAGTCCAATATGTTGAACTCTCTCCTATCTTCCACTATCATTCCCTCATCTAATTGTGTGGACCAGCTCATTTGGGAACTTACTGAGAGTGGAGAATTCTCTATTAAATTGGCTTATCTTCTCCTCCTTGACCATGAGGATCTGTTGCTTCCTTTTGACTATGTTTGGATCAAGCATCTCATCCCTAAGATTTCCTTTTTTTTTATGGCTTTCCATCCAAGAGAAAATCCTCACCATTGACCTTCTCATGAAAAAAGGATTACCCATCCCTAATAGATGCTACCTCTGCCACTCTGCTTTGGAATCCACATCCCACCTCTTCCTCCATTGCCCTATTTCCTCCACCATCCTTGATTCCATTTTCCATTCCTTCCACATCCAGTGGGTTAGACCCTACTCCATTAGAGACCTTTTCATCCATTGGCCTTCCCCCTTCCATGACCCCCGCCTCAAGTTCTTCTAGAATATTTCCCTTCACCATTTCCTTTGGCAAGTTTGGCTCAAAAGAAATAGTAGAGTTTTCTCCAGCAAGCCCAAGGTCCCTAAGCTCATTTCCTCTAAAATCTTGGCCTTTGCTTTGGAAAATGCCTCTCTTATTCCCCCAGCTTCCAAACCTCCCTCCAAGGCTGAGTTTGACCTTGGCATAGAGTTGGGTTTGCCCTTAGATGAGTTCCACCCTCCTGCCAACATTCGTCTTGAGTCTATTTGGAAACCTCCTCCGATAGGATGGCACAAAATCAATTTTGATGGAGCTACAAAAGGTAATCCAGGAAAGGTTAGGGTTGGAGGTGTCTTGAGAAACCACAAAGGAGAAATTATCCTAGCTTTTGCGGAAGGGCTGGGTGATTAGACTAACCATGATGTTGAAGCCAAAAGAATGTGGAGAGGTTTATGCTTCTCCAAGAATCATTGCACCAAACTAATAGTTGAAGGTGACTCCCTTAACATTATCAATTACCTCAAGAACAAAAATTGTAGACCTTCATGGAGAGTCAGATATTACATTGAGGAAGCTAGGACCTTAGTCCTCGAATTGCAAGAAGTTATCTTTCAGCATGCTTTCATAGAATCTAATAGGGTCGTAGATAAGTTAGCTAACATTGGGGTCAACATGGCCAATTCTCAAATTTGGTATGACAACATCCCTGAGGAAGTTCAAGTCCTTGCAAATCAAGAGAGACAACAAATCAACCTTCCTCAGTAGGAGGTCCTTCCTAGGGATGGATAACCTTATCCTCATGCTTAATCCCATTAGGTTAGCAGTTCATGTCACGGTCCACGTGGTTATTCCTAGTCATCATGCTTGTTGGGTCTCTACCTACCTTATCCTCATGCTTAATCCCATAAGGTTAGTTTTTCATTTCAAGGACATGGTGATTCCTATTCTTCATTCTTGTTGGGTCTCTACCTACGTCATTCATGAAGGTGACCACCACCTCAGCATCCACATGGCCTACCGTTATCCCCGTATCCACCTTCCTATCCCCACCACCCCCATTCACCGCCATTTTATTTCCCATTGGCTAGTCCACGTCATCCTCCACTACCCCCACCACTTTCACCTCTTCTTCACTGGCTACCACCTTGCCATCCTCCTTTGGGCCTCTTTATTTGGAATGCACGCTAATTTATTTGTCATATTTTGGCACTATTTTTTCAACCTTTGTAGGTCTCGATTTGTGGTTTCCAATACAAGTAGCGGGAAGATGTCCAAAGATGCACTTTCTTTCCAATACTTCACACAAGATCCGAAGCCAGAATAACACCTCCTATGGTGCGAACATCTCCAATTACTGATCCACTGTAGATATCCATGATGAGGGCATTTCCCACACTCATAGTGGCATGATGTGGCAGAACAACATGATCTCCACCTTGGCCAACGGTCACGATAGGCTAGATTCACAATCCTCAATGTACTTAACTTCTACTAGATTGGGATGCGTGTCATTCCTCACTGGTCCCCCTTCAACTCTCCCGATGGTTTTTACTGACAGTGGTAGGTTTCCTAAGCCCACCCTTTGCCTTGATGCATGTCCCTACATGAGGTGGTTGCCTTGTCACATGTGTAAGCCATCTACCTCTCATGAGCCACCTCTCATCTGCCTCCATGCCTGGTCTTCCCCTTCCAAGCTTCATCCACCTATGTTTTTCTTTTCCCACTGCCTCATTGGGCCCCCTCCCCATTTCCCTATCCTTTTAAACCCTGTCACTTCGCCTTTCACCCTTTCGTGCCCCCACATCTCTGTTCAGCCTTCCTATCCCTGTCTACATCTCTCTAGCCAACCTCCCACCCCCACCATGTCTAGCGAATTCATCGAGCCCAACTCCCTTGTCTATGATGCCATAGCAGAAAAGGTCCTCCAGGATAGAAACTTTTTTCCTTTCCTCCATATGTTCTCTAGCAATGACCTTGACATCACTATTGCCTTCCTTGAGACTTGGGACAATGGGGCTGTCTCCATGCATGGCAAATTTTTTATTGTGGATGTCCACCTTTTAGTATCCATTACTAGCCAAGACCCCGAGGGTCATTCCATCCACCACCACAAACATAACTGGGAGGTTGAATTAGTAGAGTTTCAAGGGAATGATAAAATCCTCAAAAAATATAAGAGCCCTGGCATATTCAGGAGTGACTTCAATTCACCGTGGGATTCTGTGATGAAACCGATCATGGAGTTCATTACAGTTGACAACCCTGACAAAGCCTTCAAAACTTATCACTTGGCCTTTGTTAATCATTTCAGAGACATTCACCCCCTTAGCATTCCCTTGTTCTTCCTCAACTCCATGAATCATGCCATTCCATCCTGTAGAGACAAGAAAAACCATGACCTCCCTCGACATCAGGGTATGTTCAAAGTTATCTATACTTACATCCTAGCCAACAACCCTAAGCCTAACCCTATCACGGGCAGCTCTACTAAATCCCCCATGGTCAAACCTCCCCTTGCTGAGAGGAAGAAAAAGGCTATGCAAAATATTGCCAAATTAAGGGCAAGGAAAAGCATCAGCTTTGACAGTGCTGAAGAACCAGTGAGGAAGTCTTCTAGGCTCCAAAACATGGCCACCAAAGGCAACATCATAGATATTTCGAATGATGAAGAAGAAATGTAGGATGAAAATAAACAGTTGAAGGACTTCATCATTTCCTCCGCTACAACAATGATGAAATCGATGGTAAATTACATGATGGATATCAGAGAAGGACTACAGACACTCTTCTATAGTGGCCAGCCTAATCAGGATGTGGAGGGAGGCTCTAAAGCAGACAAGGTCATGGTGAAGATCGAACCCAAGGAAGATGAGCCCGAGGACACCGAGAAGAATGATACCAAGGAAGAGGAGAAAACCTCAGCTGAGGAATAATTTCCTCATTCCTTATTTTGTTGTTCCTATGACTACCTGGTTTGGTTCGGCTATTATAAGTATTTTTGTTTTCATGTCTTTCCTATGTGGTAATATGCTCACAACTAGTCACAATTTTTTGTTTAAAGGTTGTATCTATTCTGGTAGAATCCTCAAGTTTGAGGCAGCATCCTCATTTTCTAGTTACTACTATAATTTTTGGAATTTCAAGTCTGAGGCTGCGTCCTCATATCTTGCTTATGTCAGTATATACTTTGCTACAGTCTCCAAGCTTATCTTTTATTATAACATTGCCATCATGGCTGTTTTTGTAAATAGGTTAAGGGATCCTTAAAAACCCTACAAGTAATATAAAGTACCTTATTTACCAAAAAAAAAAAACTACAAGAATTTTCTGAGTAAAATTAAAAAAATTATAAAGTTATTACAAATTAAAATTATTCATATTTGCATTAAATTATATGATTTGAATGATAGTAATGTGTACTTTGTTTATTATTGAATTAAATAGAATAGTTAAATAGTAAAATTACACCCACATATAACATATAAATTGTATTATAAAAAACTTTTATATATTATATTTTTCATTGAAGAAATAAAATTTATAAAATAATTTAAACACGTCCACAAAATTTGACATTTTAGAATAAGTATTAACTCTATATTAATTATATATCTGTCATGAGAGTATGATTGTAATTTGCTTCTTCAAAACATATGAAAAACAAAATCTCGAGGGTTTATTCGAGTCATAAACAAGGATAGGTACTAGGTATTTTGAATTTTACCTTTATTGTAACAGTCATAAACTCTATTCATGGAGTAGTCGTGGTGAAGCATGGTTCATGAATTTCAATGTTACGATTTTGCATATTAAGCCATGGTTCATTAAACCGGATTGAATCTAATAATGGATTATATCTAAACAATTAACAATAATGAACTATCACAATGAAAATTATTTTTATAAAAATAATTTATTAATAAAATATTTATTTAACCAAACGTAGTTCAATTAATACTATTTTTGTTTTGTAAAATTAAAAGGAGAGGGTTTTAACGAGATCCCACTGAAGAATTTAAAATAATGCAATAAAATAAAAATGGAGCAAATATTATATTCTTCTTATCTAGAATAATTTTGGCAGAGTTTCAGTACTCTGTTACAATCTCCTCACAAGATCTAGAAGAGCTCACACACTTGCTACAATGTAAAATTCTTCTTCTATAAAATAAAACCCTAAAACTGCCTTAAGTAAGAAAAAACAAAGCAAACCCTAACCCTAGCAAATCACATCCGTCGGATCTACATCGACGATGTTTATTACATTTCTTAGTATTTCGTCCATAACTTTTGACTTGGGTGTCCTTTTGAACCCGTTTTTTTTTATATTGCACATATTTTGAAGCTCTACAATTTAATTTTGTCTTATATAAGAGGAGATGCTTTCCAAGGCTGAAAACATCATATAATGGCCCAAATTTTTATTTTAATGTATGGTTGGCTAGATTTCTAATATTCTCCCTCTTGCTAGTAAGGGGACTGACTATCAAGTCCCTTAGCAGCAAAACTGGGGTTTTACTACTCCCTTAGTAAAAATATCTACTACTTGATTGTGTATGGAATAATACCTCAATTTAACTTGTTCCTTCTCTACCATGTCCTGAATGAAGTAGTACTTGATGTCGAAATTCTTAGACATGCAATCGTGGATAGGATTATGTGCTAACTTAATGGCACTATGATTATCACAAAATAAAATAGTTGGAGTCCCTTGATTCTCCGTAATCTCTCCTAGCACCTTTCAAAGCCGCAATTCTTGTGCACTTGTCAATGTAAGTGTAATATACTCTTCTTTAGTAGAATACAATGCCACTGTATATTGTTTCTTGGAATTCCATATCACCAAACCTGAACCAAGATAAAAGTAGTGCCTGCTCATGGATTTCTTGTAATTAATTTTACTGCCCCAATCACTGTCATTGAATTCAACTAACTTCAAATTATTTTCTTGTGAGTAGTGGATCCCATAATCAATTTTTCCACGAACATACCTCAAAATCCTCTTCGGTGCCTTAAAATGTAACTATGATGGATTAGCCATATACCTGGAACATTGTGAAATAACAAAGCATATATCCGACCTAGTGTTACAAAGGAACATAAGGCTACCAACAATACTCTTGTACTCTATTTTTTTTGCCCTTTCATATCCATCCTCTAAACTCAAGATCTCCCCATGTGCAATGGGTGTTGCTATAGGTTTACATTCACTCAAACCAAATATCTTCATAATATCCCATTCATTTCTAGTTTGATGTACTTCCATCCCAAGAAAGTAACTCATCAAACCCAAATCAGACATCTCAAACTCCTTCATATCATATTTAAAAGAATAATTTAAAGAAGAACTACTCCCCATAAATAACATATCATAAACATAAAGGTATACAATAATAATATCATTACCTTCCATTTTATAGTACAAATTGGGATCACTCTTACTCCTTTTAAAATTACACTGTAGGAAGTAGTCATGGATTATAGCATACCAAGCTCTTGAAGATTGCTTCAGCCCATATAGAGCCTTCTTCAACCTGTAGACTTGATATTATTTTCCTTGGAGAACAAAACCTTGTAGATGTTTCACATATACTTATTCATATAAATACCCATTGAGAAATGCACTTTTGACATCCATATGATGCACCCTCCACATTTTATGAGCTGCCAATGATAGCAACATCCTTACTATTTCTTGCCTTGCCACTAGAGCAAATGTTTCCTCATAATCCAAAACAATTTTTTTAGTGAAACCCTTTTCTATAAACCATAACTTGTACCTCTCAATGGATCCATCATTTTTCTTCTTGATCTTGTTGATCCACTTGCATCCTACACCTTTCCTATCCTTGGGCAAATCACACAACTCCAAAGTATCATTATTTTCAATAGAATGCATTTCTTCTTGCATAGCCTTCATCCACACTTTGTTAGTACTAGCATGCTCAAAAAATAAAGGCTCAAAATCATCAAAAACAACTTTTGAAACTTTAGAAACTTTAGAAACTTGTGAAACAAGTGCATAGTTTACAACATCACCTTTGGGATCTCCACTGTCATCATCTCCATAAAGATGTAGGTTCTCTAACCTCTCTATTACTACATTCATCTCTATATGTTGACTCCTTGTCACCCTATTATGAAAATTCTTATCAAGAATTTGATATTCTGGGTGATCCTTCAACAATATTTTACCTTTTCCTTTGGTCGATGGTGATGGAGGTGGAGAATTGTTGGAAGAACCTTCTATTGGACTTGAAGGTGCACTTGTAGAAGATGAACTGGAAAATTTTTCATGGCTGGGCTGAACTAAAACATGGCCTGGTTCCACCTTATTTTCACCAAAAACATCCTCAACAAATAATTTTTGTGATCCTCAACATCCCCCTTCATCAAAAATTGTATCTCTAGATACAATTATTTTATGTGAAATAGGATTAAAGAACCTATAAGCCTTAGATTGCTCACTGTACCCAATAAAAATACATTCTTCACTCTTTGCATCCAACTTCTTCCTATTCTCACCATTAACATGCAAAAAATCCACACATCAAAAAAATCTAAAATGATTTAAATTTGGCTTCTTGTTGTACCAACATTTATAAGGGGTAATATTCCCAATACTCTTAGTAGGATTTCTATTTCAAATGTAATTAGTATTCCTAATTGCTTCATCCCAATAAAACATACTCATACCTTTTTCTTGCATCATGCACCATGTCATCTCCACCAAAGTCCTATTCTTTATTTTAGCCACCCCATTCTATTGAGGTGTGTAAGGACTTGTTTTCTACATTTTAATACCAAACTCACTACTAAAATCATAAAATTCATGAGAACATAACTCACCTCCTCTATTTGTACTTAAATATTTGATATAATTACCACTCTCATTTTCAACTAGAGCCTTAAAATTCTTGAAGCAATTGAATACCTCATCCTTATGCTTAATAAAATAAACCCAACAATATCTAGATAAATCATCAATAAAAGTCAAAAAGTAAGAAGCTTTACCCATACTCTATGTCTGCATTGGTCCACAAATGTCACTATGAACCAACTACAATGGATGTTAGGCCCTCCATGCTTCACCATGCAGAAACTTACCCCTTGCATGTTTGCCAAGTGCATAGCCTTCACAAACCTCCTTGGAGTCTTCAAATTTTGGCAACCCATAGACAAGTGGTGAAAGCATCTTCAAACTCTTATAATTTAAATACCCAAACTATAAATGCCATAGCATATCCTTACCTTCTATACCAATAAATGCTAGAGCTCCTCCTTGATCTCCAAAATGTAATGGGAAGATCCTATTCTTGGTCATCTTTATAGTGTTAATCAATTTCCTCCTCTGGTCATAAATCTTGCACATTATATCCTCAAATACTAACTTATAATACTTTTCCAACATTTGACCAATACTCATTAATGAATTTTTCAAATGGGGTGCATAGTAAATATATTTTACCTTCATTATTTTTCCTCTCCTTGTAGGAACCTTTATTTATCCTTTTGAAACCACCTCCAAGCTTTTCTCATCCCCAAGCCTAATACTGGATTGATAAGAATAATTAAGAGATGAAAATACATCTCTCTTGCTAGTCATATGGTTTGTGCACCCACTATCCAGAATCCATGCCTCCTTTGTGCTATTCTATGTAGAAAGGAAAGTTGCTTGCTCCACTTTTTTTGCAATCATACAGAACAAATTATCATCCTCATAGGAATCCTCTTCACCATAATGTGCTGATTTTTCAGCCTACAATCCCTCTCATAATGGCTATATTTGTTACAATTGTAACACTACACATTTCTCATATCTTGGCCTCTACCTCTTCCTATTGAAATGGATCGTCCACTTTCAGTATGAGCCTGGTCATTATTTGAATCTTGAGATCTTCCTCGATCTCTACCACCGTAGGAGCCTCTTCTAACTCTTACATTTCTTTGTCTTCCTTTGGAACCCCTACCATGACATCTTCCTCCATAATTTTGTTTTTCCAAAACATATTGTTCCTCTATAGAACCTCCTTTATCCTTTTTCCTCTTAGTAATTATCTCTTCATGAGCTGTGAGAGCCAATTAATGAATCTATATCCATTTTGAGAGTTCTTTCATGTCTTATATGTCAACAGTTGCACTATCAAACTTCTCTGTCAAGGTTATTAAAACCTTTTTAATTACTATATTTTGCTCTATGATCTATCCAAGTGTGATCATTTTATTTAGTATTATTTTTACCAGAACATAGTAATCTCCTACAGTTTCATTCTCCTCCTATTTGAGATTTTCAAAATCTCTTTGTAAAGTCTGCAACTTCACCTCCTTAACTTGGATACTCCCCTAGTAATTATCCTTCAACACATTCCAAGATTCTTGAGCTGAAATGTAGGTAGAAATATGGGGAAAGAGACTCTTTTCTAGAGTCGACTGGATGAAAGCCAAAGCCAAATTATTTTCTCTCTTTCTCCTACATATCCTTCTTTTGATCTGTAGTCAATGCACTCTAGTATTTTTGTTCGGTGAACCCAGCTTCAATGATGTCACAAGCTCCTTTTGCCTTTAGAATCATGCTCATACGGATGCTCCAATATTCATAGTTTAAACCATCAAATTTTGGATTGTAATTGAATTGGTGTTGTTGGCCATAATAGCTCCCTTAAACACAAACTAAGATCTTCGATAAGCTTCTATAAAAATTGCAGTAGAAATTCCAAAGTTACTCGAACCCAATTTATCGATCGCGTCACATTGATACCAAAAAAATAATTTACAATAATACAATAAAATAAAATTGGAGCAAATATTATTGTCTTATTATCTAGAATAATTTTGGTAGAGTTTCAGTACTCTATTACAATCTCCTCACAGTCTTTGGAAGAGCTCACACACTTGCTACAATGTAAAAATTTTCCTCTATAAAATAAAATCTTAAAAGTACCTTAAGTAAGAAAAAAAATCAAACCCTAACCCTAGAAAAGCAAATCCATCGGATTTACATTGATGATGTTTATTACATGTCTTAGTATTTCGGCCATAATTTTTGAGTCGGGTGTTTGTTTGAGCTTGTTGTTTTTTTAGATTACATATATTTTGAAGCTCTACAATTTTGTTTTCTCTATCATAAGAGGAGATACTTTCCAAGGGTGAAAATATTATCTAATAACCTAAGTTTTTATTTTAATGTATGGTTCGATAGATTTCCAACACCGAAAACCACTACAAATATAGCCAAAAAGGTGAGAGAGACAAAAAAAGACCTCGATAGATATACCAAAGGCAAAAAAAAAGAACTACAAAAACCCATACCTCAAGGTCCAAAAAGAGGAAGAACTGATATAGTTATACACCAACTTATCTAAAACCTGAGCAACAACACCCGCTAAACGTGACATATTCTTAGACAAATCCAAGGTCAATTTCAGAGTGCCCACATCTTACACTGACTGATATCAAGAATTTTAAACACCAAGAAAGGAAGTACCACCATTTGGCATGAATAAAAAAATACCTTCCCGATGAGAGACTAACAGACATAATCCCCAAACACAAGCGCTCCCCAAGAATATTCTGGAAACTGAAGAAAAATTAGCATATTCCATATCCCATCAAACTGAAAGGACATGTGAATACCTTTCAAAATTTGAAATTCAAAAAATAGTTGAGGGAAAGGGGCACCCTGATAAAAGAAAAGATCTTGGATGTGCTTGGCCAGAACAAAAGGACAAAGAGACCTTTCAAAGTTAAGGTACTCTACTGTCAATCCATATTCATTTAAATGCAAGCATCAACTTAGGGGCATTAGTAAAATCCTGAACACAAGAGTATAACTCCACTAAAAATAACCTCCCAAAAAAAATCCACTCTCATGCCACCTCACTACATAGATGGGAATATGGAAAGGAGCACCACCATCAATTAGAGAGGACATACCAACATTCAACTTGAGAAACATAAATATCATCCCAAAGAGATACTGATAGACACAAAACCAAATCACCATAGACATGAGTGCCATCTAGGAATGTTTTGGAGACTGAATAGAAACCAACGTATTCCAACTCCCAAGAGCCAAAAAAATTCAAAATTTGAAATTCAAAAAACCTCAGAGGGAAGGAGACACCCTAGAAGTACGAGTAATCAGAAGGAAGGAGACACCATGGTAGTACGAGTAATATTTGAATTTCCCACTTGGGACACAAGTACAACGATGTCCATAGAAGTTAATGCCCTTTATCATTAGCCCAACATAAAATACTTGCATACACCATCTTAAAAAAAAAGAGTAGCAATAAAATCGTAGAAACCACCCGAGGAATATTATGTTTTCTTAGCATTAACAAGGTGAGTTAAATCTAGAGGAAAGTTAGAGCACCAAACCTTGAGACCCTGACTAACAAGACCTAAATTAGCAAGGTAATCAGCCACTGCATTGCCTTCCCTTAAAACGTGGTTGATCCTCCATGTAAGACACATGGGATTTAGACTCGTCAATAAGGTTAGATATCGACCATCCTGGTCTATAATCATCATTGAGAATCTTCACAATATTTAATGAATCACCTTCAATGATAGCCCTATGGATGCCAAGATATTTTAGCATCTAGATCCCAATAAAAGTAGCCCGACATTCAAAAAAATGTGATGATTGCACACCTAAATATTTAGCAAAATCTAGAATCACATCACCAGAATGATCATGAATAAGGCCACCCACACCTGCCTTACCCGAATTTCCTTTCGAAGCCCCATCAAAATTAAATTTGAACCACATCAGATGAGGCAAGGACCACCTGATAGAATTATGAATATTGGGCACCGAAGGTGGTCTTAAGTCTAGGCAAAAACCAAGAGCATGCTCCATCGAATAATTAGGGTGATCCCTAGGTATGGATGGGAGTGAATCCTTCAAAGTAGAGGACACATTCTCACCAAATTTCCAGAGGATTTTATGACTTAGGTGAATGAGATCACCTTATTTATTTTTGAAAACCCTTACATTTTTTTCATTCCACACTCTTCAAATAAGATGAGGCAGAAAACACTTTCAGAAGCACTTTAGGTGAGGCAAGGAAAAAAGTGACATCTATTGGTTGATGAAATCATAGATAGAATTAGGTAACATCCAAGCTAATCCTATCTACTAAAGACAAGAGTAGAAGACTCCCTGAAACACCTTGCAATTAAGGAATAAATGAGGCACAGATTCCCAATCTTGTTTACAAAGAAAACAACAATTAAGCAGATTAAAACCATGCTTGTGCAAGTTCTCAATTGTTAAAACCTTGTTCTGCACAACAAGCCAAAAGAAGATATTGATTTTAGGAGTGAGGTTTTAAATCCATATTTTATCCCAAGTCTAGGCTCCACCTCCATGGGGACAAAGGAGAGAGTAAGCAGATGTAACAAAAAAACTTCCCTCACTATTTCCATCCCAAACAAGTCGGTCTACCACTTCCTCATGATGAATAACATATCGATGAAGATCCTCAAAAATAAAGTCCCAAACTATTTAATTTGAGAAAGGGAGGAGACGTCGACCAGACTACGATTATTATGGATTAGGACGAAGTCTACAACTTTAACAAAATTTGCTTCCTTAGAAAGAATGCAAAGTTCTATAAAATGTCATTCCTCTGCAAGAGAACAATCTCTGAGCTAAGGATCATCCCAAAAAGAGACCAAACTACCATTTCCTATCACCCAATAGCTGTTAATCTTAATTAAATCCCTGCATTTGATGAGAATTTTACAAAACATGGAACCTTCAAAAGATAGCGGATCATATAAAAAGATATTAAAGTTATATTTGGCACTTAAGATATGACACCAGAGATGATCAACACTGGAGGCAACCTTCCAAGAAAGTTTATACATTAGGGCCTTGTTCATAACAATAGCACTCTTCAAATTTAGTCCTCCATATATTTTGATCATACAAACTTGATCCCAAGAGCAAATATGAAATTTACCTTTGAGTTCTGGACCTGCCCAGAGAAAGGTCTTGCAAATACTATCAAATTTGGATGCCATCTTAACAGGAACGTTGAAAAGTGAAAAAACGTATAAGGAGATACTTTGGAGCGTACTCTTGACTAAAAACACTTTACCATACTGACTGATAAGGGCACCTTTCCAAGAGGAGATATTTCTTTAAACCCTATCCAAAATAGGAGTTCAAAAAGCCTCTTTCAAACAACCAAAAAATAACAAAAGGCCTAAGTACATGACTTGGACAGAGATAATCCGACACCCTAAAATTGAAGTAATTTTATGTTGATAGATCTCAGGAGTGTTAATGAAAAAGATACTTCTTTTTAGGAAATTGATCAATTGACCTTACGGTCACTCTCCTATAGCAATCCAGAATAATCCAAAAAATGATGCCTATAATGAGAGCAAAGTATCATAGGCAAACTGTTGATGAGAGATAGGAGAAATCTACAAAGCCATCCTTAAACCAGGGTTATGCATAAGGGGTTAGACTCAAAATGAACTTGTAAAAAAATGGTGAATCCTAATCAAAATCAATGTGAATAATAGATAATCCTAAGAAAATAAAATCGAACATATTCATTCCAAAATTTGGGGTATTTGAAGCCTTAAAATGTAAGTTCATATTTGGAGCTACTTTTGACCTACTAAATCATAATATAACTTCAAAAAATACCACCATTAGATCAGGTTTTAAAAGCGCTTTCCAACGAGTATAAATATGCCTATGTTTGGATATATATTATGGCAAATTGACCCTAATAAAAAATTGGTCCTAAATTTTAGGTGAATGGGCCAACGGCGAGGGTCCTCAAATTCACCAATTTTCAATTTTGAAAATCCTAATATTCGCCCAATTGATGAATATTCATCACTATGTATAACCCTGCCTTAAACCAAGATCTATATCGTAGGATTTGATAGAACGCCCAAAAGAATCCACCATGATAATAAATAGGAAGGGAGAAATAGGATCTCCCTATCGTAACCCTATACACAAATTGAAAAAACCAGCTAGGAAAACATTAATGAGAATTAGGAACCAAGTCAAAGAAATGGCAGCCTCGATAAGATTCACCCAGGATTCATTGAAACCAAAATTCCTGAGGACCAAGAATAGAAAGGGACAAGAAACCCTATAATAAGATTTTTTAATGTCTAATTTGAGAAATAAAGTTGCCCTTCCACTTTTTTGCACCGAATGGAGAAGTTCATGGATAACAATAGCACCATCCAAGATTTGTCTTCCCGAAACAAATCCACTTTGAGCCGAATCAATGATAGAAGGGAGGATAGGTTTCAATCTATTAACCATAGCTTTAGAGAAGATATTATAAACATAATTGCATAAACTTATTCGTCTAAAGTTACTGAATGCCACCGTAGAATCGTTATTTGGTATTAAAGCAAGAAAAAATTCATTAAAGGTCTTCGGAAAGACCCTCGAGATCTGGACATGTATAATAGCATCGTAGACATCCTCACCATAAATATGCCAAAAGTTTTAGAAAAAAATAAGAGGAAATTTATCTAGTCTTAGGGCCTTGAGAGGGCACATAAACTTAACAGTCGCAATAATATCATCATCAATAAATGGATTCAAAAGAGAACCATTCATCTCATCCGTAACAAGACAAGGAATAGCCCCCAACATCCTTGATTCCGCCTCACAGTCACGGGGTGACGAGGAACAAAGTAAAGAACTAAAGAAGTCCACTACCTCTTGTCTTATCTCTAAAATATTTGAAGTTCTCCCACCATCATATTTATCAATTTCCCTAATTCTATTCTGCCCCCTCCATTGCAAGGTAGAAGAATGAAAAAATTGGAGTTACAATCACCGTATTTAAGCCACAAATCCCTAGACTTCTACTTCTAAAAGAGCTCTTATTCAGCCTAAACATTATGGAGAGTGCTCAGAGTAGATTTCTCTTAATAAAGCAAGTCCACAAAAAGACCTTGTGAGTCGATCTGGGCTTTGATAGAAGATAAAATGGATTTCAAGTGCTCTTTTTCCTAAAAGATATTCCTAAAGGAAAATTTATTCCACGACTTGAGGTGAAATCTAAGCCTCCTCAATTTTAGTAATAATTTGTTCATACCAACCCTTAAGGCAGGCTCCTACCACCACTCAATAATTTTGGCTTCAAAATCTGGGTGAGAACACCACATAACTTCAAAATGGAATGGGTGGGGAAAAATGGGAGCCCCTCAGGATTTCCAACCACAAAGGGTTATGGTCCAATCCAATTCGAGGAAGAGTGGATAAATAAGCATCCTCAAAGAGAACAAGGGAGGAGTTGGAAATAAAAATTCTATCAAGCCTACACATAATAAGACCATTCCCTACTCTTTAATTACTCCAAGTAAACTTGGCTCCTTTGAGATCGATGTCACGATGAATAGCTTGGTTGACAAAGTCATGAAAGTGAGTAAGACTTCTATCATCAACAATATTTCCACCTCATTTTTAGAAGGACATAATGGGGAATTGAAATCACCAACCACCGTCCAAGACTCATGCTAAAACGTGGCTCTCATATACAGAAGAAGTGACTAGAATCTATGCCTATTAGAATAATATTTTGGGGCATAGATATTAGACATCATCGAACGCTTTCGAGACAAATTGCACCAAAAAATAATATTAATCACCCTATGAGATGAGGAAATAACATGACCTTAAAATTTGGTATAATACCAGAAGAAAAGAAGACCACCAACAAATCCTATAGCCTTAGAATCCATGAAACCCGAGTCTTTCCATACCAAATTCTGAGTAGCTTCCCAAGTAGAGGCCTTCAACTTAGATTCCTTGATACACAAAATTTTTGAGTATTTCTCTTTATGTAAAGAAGCAAGAAGATATCTTTTCGAGGCACTATTAAGCCTTATAATATTCCAGGAGCAGATCTTCATGAAAAATTAAAATGAAATTTTCTTACCAATTCACCCCAATTGAGGGAACTTAAACCCATCCAACTTATTCTTTCTATCACTATTTTCTTCTTCAAAAATGAAACGAGCTTGACCACCATTCTGCACTGCCTCATCAGTAGCTCTTTTTCTTCCAGATTTAGTAGGAGGTCTGCCAACCTTTTTAGAAAATCTATAGTCAACTGGTCTCTTATGTAAGCTCCTAGTTTTTGGTCCAGGAGAGCCTTTTTCAATAGCACGCTTAGAAGAATTAGAAAGAGTAGAGGTACCCCTGATAGGGGAGAATACCACATCTTTGGGAGAAACCACCTTCAAAGGAGAAGACTCTAGAACAAGAGCCTCATGAGCCTCAATAAGGTCCAAGCCTTGAATGCAATTCAAAAGAGGAACTTCCTGGAAAACATCAACAGGATCTGCAAACAACACCACCTCAAAATTGCTTTGATTAGGTTGAGAAGAAGGCAACAAAACCTCGTTAGGGGAAGAAATGGATGGACCGCTCTCAAAAGGCCGAGAAGGTACAAATTTTTTGCCTATTCAGACCTAGGAAGGTTTTGGCGTCTTCTTTCTCCAGATTCTATTTTTTTTTCTAGAGTTATCCATTCATTCTAATTCCCTTGAGCATGCCTATAAAATGAATTGGAATAGTTAGGTGGGCCATTCTTCGCCTTGTCACTAATAGGAACAAATTTATGGGGTGTCCCCTTCTTCTGCAGACACAAAATTTTATGGTGGCCCCCAAGACGACAAGATTGGTAGGCTTGACGCTTATTTTCATAAACTACAGGTTGAGACCAAGTTTCCAAATGGGATACCAACTCCATAGCACTATGAAGATCTTTCTCGATGTCCACAAATAAGCACATTCTAACAAACTGATGGTGGGAATGGGATAGAGAAGATTTGTCAAAGGATACAAAGTCCCAAATAGCCGCAACAACAATACGAAATACACTTTCATACCACAGGTAAGTTGGAAACTTAGGAAGATGAATCCAAACAAGGACAACATTAACTCTCTGAGACAATGGATTGAAATCGTGACCCCATCGTCGAAGAAACAAACCAGGTTTCCCAAAGAACCAAGGGCCACCTTCCAAAATATTTCTCGAATCCTCGTCACATGAAAGCCTAAAAAGGAAAAATTTGCGATGAAGTGACGCAATGTCAAGAGAACCACTTGTCTACCATTTGGAGATGGCCAAATGCCTCAGAAAGTCCAACTCAAAGCGTCCCCTAACCAAATTCCCAACCAGGTCCCACGATCCTCTCTCCAACAAAGAATTCACAATAACATCTGGGATATGAATTTTAAAACATTTATCATCAACTACACAAGGAGGAAACTCTCCAACGTGAGGAACTCCCTAAACAACTTGAGCATAAGACCAACGTCAGACACTGGCTGGAAGAAACTAGCAAACCCACGTTTAGGCACACCTGGATCCCACCACAGGAAAACACCATTGACAGAAAACTTACGTGACCAAAATGGATCCTTCACATTAACCTCCTCCACCACCACCTCATTTCCAGAATACCACATCTCTTCTGTTCAATTAATAGTATTATCCTTAAAGTAAATTTTTATTTTTTATTTTTAATTTCAAAATCTTACGGTCAAAGTACCTATGACCTCTGATGTGAATACATATGTTTTTAAATTTTGTTTTTGAAGTCCAAATTAATTCTTTGAAACTCTCACAATGAAAATTATCATCGAAATGGGTTGAAATATTATCCAGCTCCACAAACGTACTGATCAAATGAATACAGACCAGATATACCAAAAATATCATTGTCTCTAGATGCGAACAAAAATGAATCAATGCCCTGGCTGTCATGCATACACGTCGAGTTGAGTCTTTTTCCAATCACCCAAACCTGCAGCTTAGATATCGATACCATTTTGATATCTCATGGCAGTCATGCATGAATGTTAAACCTATACGAACCGATTAATATACATGAATCTTTCAAAAACATATTAGAATAAATACTCCAGAATCAAGAATCATGGTTATATAAGCCGAGAATAAAGTCCACAGAAAAACATCAACCACTAAACACTTTCTCGCCGTATGACAGGCAAATATAAATAGGTTATGCAATTGGCGTGCGTATATTTTTCTTTTGCAAATTATTGTTTTCCAGTGGTGAAATTTTATTTCACTTTACGTCCTCTTCTTCTACTGAAATAAATATAAAAAGGTGATGTAATTGGCGTGCATATTTTTCTTATACTTGTACAAGTTACTGTACCATATTCGTATGAAGAATTTCTTTCCAAATTAATACATGTGCTGTTCGTATAAAGAATTTCTTTCCAAATTAATACTTGTGCTGTTCGTCTGTGTGACAATCTCACGTCAAATTGAATTGCTGCTACTATTAAAGAAGGAAAAAAAATCATTATGTACACCAGCACAAAACTTGTGCATTGGCATTATTAACTACAATTGATGATGTTTGTACGCTTCTTCGTTGTCAGTCCTCCTATTAAGGGAACTCTTGTTCTGCTTTTGCTTAAACCGGAATAATAATAACATGTCAAACTTGAAAAAGTGAGATTTATACAAGCCTGCCCCAATGTCGTGAAGATTTTTGCTAACATGCATGCGCGATCCTGAATCCGGTACGATTCTCCACCATCACATAAAAAATAACAGATCATGAAATTTGCAATGGAGATGATGGCATACTTTTTTGGTTCCGTGAAGTTTCCAACGATGGAAACACAAAGTCATATGTAAATTCATAATCTTCGAAAAGAATCACTCGCTCATTCATGTGAAACTTCTGATATCATATTTCTAGACCTCTACGCTGAATTTACCATGCATCGCATACCGTATGTATGGCCTTAACTGCATGAGTCTTCAAATGAGAATTATGAGCGTCTCTGAAAGTAACATCCATGAGTTAAATATAGTGGATAATATAATGAAAAGCAAAACAGGAATGGATCCATAAATAAGAACCCGCTGTTTTGAATATATGTTGCTGGTTTTAGCAAACTTTATCTTGCCCGATGGATACTTCCAAAGAGATGAGTGCGAATAATAAGGCGCTGCCCTCTCTACGAATAATAAGAACCCGCATGGCCCTCTCTACGAATAATAAGGCGCTGCCATAAACTTTTTAACTAAAAGATGAAACAAAAACAAAGATACATTTCATCGGTCCACATTCACGTTGATATTTTTAAAGCTAACAGAAAATTAACATACAAATTATTGGAAGACCAAACTAAATTAATTACTGACTTCTGGAAAAGTGAAGGAATTAATTAAATTCCGATTCGCGTCGCGTCAAGAAATGCTTCGCAAAATTTCGGCTTCCGGAGGAACTTCGGCGGAAAAACTCGGGAAGTAACTTCTTCGGTGAATAAAGTCCGGAAGTGAAACTATTTCTGCGAACTAAGTTTCGGGGAAAATTCTCCCGAAGTAACTACTTCGGGAATATCTTGCCGAAGTAAAACTACTTCGGGGAAATAGCTCCCGAAGTAAATACTTCGGAGGAGAAACTGCCGAAGTAAAACTACTTCGGGGAATTTCTCAGCGAAGCAACTGGTCCTCAGTTTGGCTCGAAGTGAAATCACTTCGGGGAATTTTGTGCCAAAGTGATTTCTTCGGGCAGGAAGGCTGCGAAGCTCTGCAGCTCACCGCAATGTGCTTCGGCACAGACAAACTAGATCCCTTTTGGATCGAACGGGTGTTTTACTGCTTCGGGGCAAACCCTCATTGGCGTTCTTCGAGATAGAGAATAAAATCACAGAGACAAGATTTTACAGAGTAAATATCTTATATAAAGAAGTAATGCTGGATTTACAAAAGCTTCCTACTGAAGCGATTACAAACTTTTGCAAGATAGAAATCTGCAGGATAAACACACACACTACTTGGAGACTGCTGCTCCATACTCCGGCTACAGGTGACAGCTGCTTCTACTGCACTGCTGCTCTGCTGGTAGAAACCCTAGCACTGCTGCTATTCTGGGCTTTCCAAACCTCTCTGCTACTCTGCTTCTTCCACTCTTAACACTCCTCTCTTTCTTCTACTATATTCATTTCTTCTTCTCTTGCCACCTAAATGACAAAATGACCTCGGTATTTATAGGCGGGGGATGAGGACAAAAGGCGGGAGAGTTTCACCGACCGACTGACAGGAATTAAATGCGGAAGTGTGGTTCCTGTCCAATCGCCGAACACTCCAGCTACTCGCACGCTTGGACAATTAATGTCCTAATTTGCACGTCTGATATTTGCTTCGGCTGATTTCTGCTTTGGGGGGCAATTTGATTTTTCTTCGTGCCAAAGCATTTCCCGAGAGCGTTTCGGAAGTGCTTCACGCCGAAGTACTTGTGGGCATGAGGTTTGGTTTAACATTTCTAACACCCTCCTTTAAACCGAACTTCACGAGTTCTCCAACGCCCAGCATAACTCGTAATCTGGTGAAGTCCTTGTCCTTCAAGGGTTTTGTGAAGATGTCAGCTAGCTGCTCCTTGGACCTACAAAACTACAACTGTACTTCATCGAATTTCACCAACTCTCTGATGAAATGATACCGGATATCAATGTGCTTTGCCCGGCCATGGAAGACTGGTTCTTTTGAGAGTGCGATGGCGGAGTTATTGTCGCAAAATATTATTGTTGCTGCTTCGGGCGGATGATGTAGTTCATATAGAACTTTTCTTAGCCATACTGCTTGGCAGGCGGTTGAGGTGGCAACAATGTACTCTACTTCTGTTGTAGATAAAGCAACTATTGGCTGCTTCTTCGAGGACCAAGAGACAACTCTAGATCCAAAATGGAAGGCATATCCCGAAGTGCTCTTTCGATCATCTATGCTACCAGCCCAATCGCTATCAGTGTAGCCAATCAACTCAAGCTGGTCTTGTCTGGCATAGTGAATTTTGTGGTTCCTCATGCCATTGACATATCGCAGGATTCTCTTGCCTGCTTTCCAATGAGTGTCTTTTGGAGTCTCCATAAAATGGTTGATCAGACTGACTCCGAACATCAGATCTGGCTGAGTTGTAGTCAAGTACATCAAGCTTCCAACTAACCTTTTGTAGAGAGTTAGATCAATGCTTCTGTTGTTGTCAGTCTTGCTCAACTTCAGACCAATGGCTATCGAGGTGATGGTAGGTTTGTTGTCCTCCATCTTAAAATGCTTTAGGACAACCTTTGCATACATACCCTGAGAAATGAAGATTCCATCTGCTGATTGGTCAACTTCAATGCCAAGAAAGAATTTCATCAGACCCATGTCTGTCATTTCAAACTTGGTCTTCATGGTTGTTATGAACTGTGCAAATAGGCTGCTGCTATTGCCAGTATAAATCAAATCGTCCACATACAAGCAGATGATAATGAGCTCACCTACTTCATTTGTCTTCATGTATAGGGAGTGCTCATATGGACATTTTTGAAACCCATTTTCCTAAAAATAACCATAAATTCAGCTGTACCATGCTTGGGGTGCTTTCTTTAGCCCATACAGGGCCTTCTTCAACTTCAAGACTTTGTCTTCTTGCCCTTGCATTTCATAACTGGGTGGCTGGTCTATGTAGATCTCTTCTTCCAGTACTTCATTCAGGAAAGCATACTTGACATCCATTTGGTACATACTCCAGCATTTATGAGCTGCTAGTGCTAGAATCATTCTAACTATGTCAAGTCGGGCTACAGGTGCGTACACCTCATGATAGTCAACTCCTGACTTCTGCTTGTAGCCTTTTACCACTAATCTGACCTATGCCTGTCAAATTCTCCTTGGGCATTAAACTTGGTTTTATACACCCATTTGACCCCAATGGTCTTCTTCCCTGCTAGAAGATCTGGCACTGCCATGTCTCATTCTTTTCAATGGCTACTATCTCCTCATCCATCGCATTTACCCATGTGCGATTCTGGCTTGCTTCTTCAAAATCCACTAGATCACATTCAGTAAATAAAGCAAAGTCAAAATATTCTTCATCTAACTGATTACGGGTTACCTTATAAATGTCTTACAAGCTATGAGTCTTCGTAGATGTCCCTCAGGTTTTGAATTTTGCTTGCAAGTGGAGGTGACCGGGATGATGAGGGTGTGCTGCTATTGGCACCACTGTTGCTACTGGAAGGTACAGGTGGTTGTACACTGTCTTCCTCCAAGTTTACAGGTTCAACAATTGCTAGTTCGGGCTGACTAGTCTTTGACTTCCAGTTCCAGGCTTCGTTCTCCAAGAACTTCACATCACGGCTGATGACAAGTTTCTTCATCACAGGATTGTATAGCCTATATGCCTTTGTTGGTTTGTTGTACCCTGTGAAGATGCACCTTTCATATTTGTCATCCAGCTTTCGTATTTTCTCATCTAGAACATGTGCATATGCTATGCACCCAAAAACTCGCAAGTGAGCCACACTTGGCTTCAGATTGCTCCAGGCTTCCTCTAGAATATTGTCCTTCAAACTCTTGGTGGGACATTGGTTCAGCAGATAGACTGCACAACTTACAACTTCTGCCTAGAACTCATGTGGCAGAGTTTTCACCTTCAGCATGCTCCATGCCATTTTCATGATATTTATGTTCTTCCTCTCAGCTACATCATTCTGCTGTGGTGTGTATCTGGCAGTGAACTACCTTTGAATTCCATGCTACTTGCAAAAGTTGTGGAATTCATTGGAGATGTATTCTCCTCCTCTGTCTTTCCTGAGAGTCTTCACGTAATACCCGCTCTATTTTTCAACCAGAGCCTTGAACTCCTTGAACTTCGAAAATGCCTTTGACTTCAACTTGATGGGATAAATCCATGTCTTTCAGCTGAAGTCATCAATGAAAGTCAAGAAGTATTTGTTGTCGGCATATGTGTTGGTCTGCATGGGACCGCAAATGTTTGAGTGCACCAGCTCTAATGGTCGTGATGCTCTCCAAGACTGTCCTATAGGGAATGCATCCCTGTGCTACTTACCGACCAGGAAACCTTCACAAAATTGGTTTGGTTGATCGATAAGGGATAAACCCTTCACCATTTGCTTCTTGTGCAACAAATTTAGGCCATTGAAGCTCAAGTGACCGAATCTGAGATGCCACAGCCAGGTAGCATCCTTCACAACTGCACTTAGAGACATCAATGATTCATTCCGAATCTGTAGCGGAATTTTTTTTTTCTTCATGGAAACCATTGCAATTTGTCCATGCACTTTGTCTCTGATGGAACAAACATCGTCTTTAAATTGAACAATGTGTCCCTTCTACACAAGCTGTCCAAAACTTAGCAGGTTGTGCTTCAGGCCAGACACATAGTAGACGTCACATATCTTCTTTCATTTACCGTGCCTAGTGTGGATGAGGATTTTACCTTTTTTCATCATAGGAACTTTGCTATTGTTCCCCATATTAACTTTGGATTGGACTATTTTGTCCAATTGTGAGAACATCTCTCTGTTCCCAGTCATGTGGTTGCTGCAACCACTGTCAAGATACCAAGTGTTTTTCTTGCTCTCCTCTTCAACACTACAAGTCAGCACCATATTTCCTCTTGCCGCATTTCCAGCTTCCTCCATATAATGGGCTTGTTGTTGATTCTCGTTCACCATCCTTGTTCTGCAATGTGAGATGTAATGGCCAATTTTTTTGTAGTAGTAGCATTGGACCTTTGACATGTCCTTCTGCTGAGAGCCACCTTGCTAATTTTTGCTAGTGCCTCTTCCTCCTTGCTGATGAAAGTTGCAACTGGTCTCACTAACATGAGGGTTTGACCTCCCTCCTTGCTTGTTACTTCTCCCATGCCTACTTCTGCCTCTTCCACCTTGAGAACTAGAAGTGCATTGGTGGGAGTCTTGTCTGCTGCTGTCTTGGACTGAGACATGCACCTTGAAAGCTTTCTCCAGAAAGGACTGAGTTGAGCGGCTCAGCCTTTGCTCATGTGTCTGCAGAGAACCCATCAGTTCATCCACAGAGAGGGTTGTTAGATCTCTTGACTCCTCTATTGCAATTACCACTAAATCAAACTTCACTTGCAGACTTTGCAAAATTTTCTCCATGATTCTTTGGTTCTGCACAATCTCACCATTCAACCGCATTTGGTTGATGAAATCTATTGTTTGGGTGAAGAAGTCACTCATTGACTCGAACTCACTCATCTGCAGGTTCTCAAACTCTCTCCTGAGCATCTATAGTTTTACCAACTACTTTGTTGGTGCCCTGGTATGAACTTGCCAAAATTTCCCAGTCCTGCTTGGCCTTGGTGGCTGATGCGATCTACGGGAAGATGGTCTCTTCAACCGCTTGCATAATATAGAATAGGGCCTTTTGGTATTTCTTTCGGTTATCCTTTAGAAGATCTTTTTCAGCTTGGGAGAGGGCAGCCAATGCTGCTACATCTGTCAGTTTTGAGTAACCATTCTCGACGAAGTCCCATAAATATTGAGACCCAAAGAGAACCTTTATCTGGATGCTCCAGTAACCATAGTTCTTGCCGTTAAATTGTGGGATCTACAACTGCAGGGAATTTATTTCGAAATCCATGCTTCTATCTCTATGTCATGGCACCACAAGCTTTGATACCAATTTGAAGGAATTAATTAAATTTTGATTCGTGTCGCGTCAAGAAATGCTTCACAAAATTTGGGCTTCAGGAGGAACTTCGACGAAAAATATCCCGAAGTAACTTCTTTGGGGAATAAATTCTGGAAGTGAAACTATTTCGATGAACAAGGTTCGGCGAAAATTCTCTCGAAGTAACTACTTTGGGGAATATCTTACCGAAATAAAACTGCTTCGGGGAAATAGTTATTGAAGTAAATACTTTGGGGGAGAAATTTCCGAAGTAAAGCTACTTTGGGGAATTTCTTAGCAAAGCAACTGCTTCGCTCAGTTTGTCTCCGAAGTGAAATCACTTCAGGGAATTTTGTTTCGAAGTGATTTCTTCGGGTAGGAAGGTTGCGAAGCTCTGCAGCTCACCGCAATGTGCTTCAGCACAAACAAACTAGATCCCTTCTGGATCAAATGGGTGTTTTACTGCTTCAGGGCAAACCCTCATTGGCGTTCTTCGAGATAGAGAATAAAATCACAGAGACAAGATTTTACAGAGTAAATATCTTATATAAAGAAGTAATGCTGGATTTACAAAAGCTTCCTACTGAAGCGATTACAAACTTTTGCAAGATAGAAATCTGCAGGATAAACACACACACTACTTGGAGAATGCTTCTCCACACTGACTATAGTCGACAGCTGCTTCTGCTGCTCTGCTGGTAGAAACCCTAGCACTATGGCTGTTATGGGCTTTCCAAACCTCTCTGCTACTCTGCTCCTTCCGCTCTTAACACTCATCTCTTTCTTCTACTATATTCCTTTCTTCTTCTCTTGCCACCTAAATGACAAAATTACCCCAGGAATTAAATATGGAAGTGTGGTTCCTGTCCAATGGCCAAACACTCCAGCTACTCGCATGCTTGGACAATTAATGTCCTGATCTACGCATCTGATTTCTGCTTTGGCTGATTTCTGCTTCAGGGGGCAATTTGATTTTGCTTCGTGTCAAACCATTTCTCGAGTGTTTCGAAAGTGCTTCGCACTGAAGTACTTGCGGGCATGAGTTTTGGTTTAACATTTCTAACAAAAAGTACAAGAAATAAATTAATAATAATCACATGATACATAATAAAAAACAATAAGTTGATAACCTATAGGAATATGGAAATCTAAAAATTTAAAAGTAATGTTATTATTATTATTATTTAAATTTGTAATGGTCATTAGTATATGGAGCTTGTAATTTTAGAAATGTTAAAAAAATAATGGAATCCACAAATTAATAACTTTGAAAGTCTCTTAAATTTTGCTAAATAAAAAATAAGCATTAATTTGTTACATGAAGAACAATTTCTTCTAGGAGTGATTTATTAGTAAAGTGAAGCAATAGGCTTGTAGGAGCAAAGTATTAGTAGAATGGAGTGATTTAATCAACCCATGGAGCAATTCATTCCACATCTTAAAGCGATTCACCCATCAATAGGTCAAGAAATATAATTATACATGGATACATATCACGACCCTTAATAAAAATATAATATAATTGGACTTATTGTTTTAATATCTAAACATCATTGGTGTTTGCGAGGATATGATGAAACATTGATTATATTCCATGATTATAGCATTGCTATATTTTTAAAATGATAATGCTTTTAAAATGATCAACAAAGAAAATGTTCAATATTATTTTATGAATATAATGGTTAAATTAGCATTATTAACCATTACATTGTTAGACTAATAAGGTCATTAAACCAATTTGCTAACAAATAGTTTGACTTTTTATAATGGATATAATGGTTATAATTGAAGAAAATAATTGTTCTATGATTAAGCTAGAAAATTATTGTTTGATTTGATATTATTTTCAAGTTGATTAGCAAGGAAATTAATTAATATTATTTATGCTCATGAGAGGTTCAAATGATATCATGGATTATTTAATGCTTTGGATATGTCTCTTTTGAATTTATAAAAGAGGCATTCAGCCTCGATTACATTAAAATATGACTAATATGAAAAATGGAGTAATGAACCCCTATCAGTTGGGACTATGCGAGGGGGTAGAGAAGGAAGGATGAATGTCTGACTATATTGGATTCTAGTGCTCTTGGCATGGAGGGAGATCCTTCTTGGGGGAGTTTTCTATTTTTTTTGTAAATAAGGAGGAAGCAACTTTTTGGAGAAGGAAGAACTAGGCCTTTATGGGGAATACACTTGGTGACCATAGGGGAAGCATTTGGAGAATAATCAAAAGGTGGAACCTAGATTTTTATGAGTTTTAGGTTAAATTATTTCTTACGATTATTTTTTTTAAGTTTAAATAGGATTAATTTGATATTCCTTAGCTCTTAAAGAATTTTTTGTTAAAATTTCTATGTTTGTATTCTCTTTTTAAGGGTTGATTCAATATAATCCTTAGGTCATTGATGATTTATTTTATCTTTAGAAACTATAATCTTAGACCCCATTTTGATTTTATACTATTGAAGCTATTGTACCTTTGTTTTTTTTATCAATGTTTTTGGTAGTCTAATTATTGCTTGCTCCATTGCTTTGACTAAAATACATTTAATTGAAACTAGATTTAATCCCTTTATAAATACTTCTATTTCACCTTGATATAATCCTAGTTGTAGTATTAGGTTTTCTTGTTTTATATCAGTATTTGGACACTCATTTTGGTGTGATTAATTGGATTAAAACCACTCATAAAACCTCTATTTTTATCCATTTTGTGTAGTCATCGATCTGGCCTTATTGTAGAGAATATTAGGTCTAAAATCCTTTGTTTACCTTACTTTCAGGATTTCAAACCCATGTTGCTCAATGCTCTGGTCTATGTTTGATATCTAGGTTGCTCTGGTAGTTATGCATCTACCACAACCCTTTTGTGGTATTTTCTAAGGTGATACTTAGAATATTAATTTAATTTTTTCAATTTATTGTCATGCCACTATCACATCATCATTGAGTGGCATATCCATGAGAGGTAGGTCATGGCTAGGGGGAAGGTTGCTTAGGCCATACCACATAATTATCATACATGAAATGTGTGGGGTCCTAATAGTACCTTCTAAGACATGTTGACCACATTATTAATTGATCATATTTTATGATCATGGGTGATCTAGGTGAATTATTCTACAGTACCAGTTGGGGGTACTAAGAAGCTCCCACATATAGTGACCATGCTAGTTAGGAGGAGTGTGAACCCTATTGACATAGCATACTTGACCCCTATTGACCACCCTGCCTTAGTTTGACTCGTGGTCTATTATCGTGTGTTGCTCACCTAGACAAAAATATTTTAAGATTTGGTTAGTTCTTTGTCCCACATCGACTATGGGAAATAAACTAATTATTTAAAAAGGTGGAAAGCTCTCACTTGTAGTGACCACCACATGGTGGTTAGGAAGATCCTGCTTGAGGGTTACCTTTATGACATCAATGGTCAACACAAATTTATTTTGAATTTCTTAACTATTAGATTTGTATCCTTGCCATGTAGCTCCATGTTTGGTTGGTTTGGTCTACATTGATTTCTTCTGTAGGGTGTATATTACTTTTAATATTTGTGTCAATCGTTTAAATTCCACATATATCATGTAGGAGTCACATGAGCACCATATAAGGTGGAACATGCCCTTGTAGCCAAACCACTAGGTGGTGCTTAAGGAATCCATGACTATAGGCTTTATAGCTATAGCTATGGACATAGTTTTAGTTGGACTTAGACCATTTATCATGAACTTGACTTGTTGATTGTAGTTTAACCACTATCTAATGATCTATGCATTGAAATTGATTAATTCCCCTTTTAATTCATGCTTGAATAGATTCTTACCTTTTAAATATATACTTAATAGACTTTGGGGTATTCTTTCTAATCCAAAGAAAGAATTTTGATTAATTTTAAAAGATGAATCTTACCTCTTTATTTATTTTTCTTAAATAAGCTTTTAGAGGGTGGTTGGCTGGATTATTCTATGGTTTAACTCTAACACCTATTTTTTCTAATCAAACATTTTATTTTAGAGGTTAATTTTTTTCTAAAACTACCTTCTTTTGTTAAATTAATATTTTTTTTGGATATTGGAAGTGACTATTTTGCAACAATAAATTGATTGGACAATTTTAGGCATTGATATAGGGTAAAACATGAGTAGGATTATGAAGCAATTTTATATGTTATAGAGTAAACCTTGAATGTTAACAATAGGTCAATTTTATGGAAATTAAAGGGAATATAAATATCAATTTTTGTGGTCAAGTTGATTGTGTTATAGAATCAATTTTATGGAGAAATTAACTAATTTTTTGGGATCAATTTTATGGAGAAATTTAATGTTTATTTGGAATCAATTTCATTGAGAAAATGAGTGTTTTTTTGGGATCATTTATATGGAGAAATTGAGTGACTATTTAAGGATCAATTTCATATAGAAATTGAGTAGTTATTGAGGTCAATTTTATGGATAAATTGAGTAGTTGTTGGGATCAATTTCATGGAAAATTAGAGTAATTTTTGAGATTAATTTTATGGATAAATTGAGTAATTGTTGGATGGAAAATTTGAGTAATTATTGAGATCAATTTTATGGAGAAATTGGGTAATTTTTGGGATCAATTTCATGGAGAAATTGAGGGACTATTTATGGATGAATTTCATGGAGAAAAAGAGTAATTGTTGGGATCAATTTTATGGAAAAATTGAGTGACTCTTTGGGGATAAATTTCATGGATAAATTGAGTAATTATTGGGATCCAATTTATGGAGAAATGGAGTGTCTTTTTGGGAATTAATTTTATGGAGAAATTGAGTAATTATTAGGAAATTTTGGTTATAACTCAGGTTTATAGTTTCTGGTTAAATGAAAGGTTATCTATTGATCAAATGAAAGAATATATATTTTATTTTGAACCTTGATTAAATGAAAGGTTATTTATGGTTTTATTTAAAGGGATGAATTATAGACCTTGATTATTCTTATAAGAGTTGTTAAGTTTATTTCTTTTGGGTTAAATAAGTTAGAAATACATTAGTGGATAATATATTTTATTTGGACTAAATGAGTTAACAAATATTAGTGGATAATGTATTTATTTCTAATAGTTAATTTAATGTGGATTAAATGAATTTAGAAAATATTAGTGGATGGTATTTTTTATTTGGTATTAAAGGATTTGGAAGTACATTAGTGGATAATTTGTTTCATTTTGAAAAAGAGCTAGGAATATATTAGTGGATAATATATTTTATTTGTTAAGAAATATGTTAGTGGATAATGTATTTCATTTGGAAAAGATGGGTGAATGTGGAATTTATTGGAGGGAGTTATGGGGTTCCCTCTTTGTTTTATAATATGAATTAAAGGAACTATTCATGTTTTTGGGACATAAGAATTATTTATTTCTTATAGATTTGTATTGATTCTTTGGAAAAAGAAGCACAAATGTGGATTCATTTGAAATAAATATGGGGTTCCTTCATCGATATGTAATATAAATTAATAGAACTATTCATGTATAGGGGAAATAAGAACTATGGGTTTCTTTTGTACTTATATTGGTTTTGATGTATCAAAGAGAAGTATGTGATTTATTTGTATAGATGTTGGAGATATGTAAACTTATGGAATAAAAAGGATATTTTCAAGGTTGGATTTTTGCCATAAGGGTTTCCCAAGATATATGATGTGTTGTAGGTATGTCAGATATTATCATCTTATGATCTTGTATTTATTGCTTTCTAAATATAGTTTATTAAGGTTATGTTGTTCTTCAAATAAAGGAGGAGTTCATGGTATTTCATGGACTATAGATATAATTTTAGTAATAATTATATGTGATTAGGATGTAGTGTCATTCATGGTATTTGTAATTATTAAACTAGAAGTAACCTAGTTATGGTGGTTAAGTAATGCACACTCCTTGTATTATTGAATAGTACTTACTATGATGAAGTGTAGATAGGTAGAGAGTGACATCTATTATTGTTAAGTCTTATATATGACAACCATAGAGAGAGTTAGAGAGTAGACTAAAGGTCTACGGGATAGCCTAATTGCAATATGATAAATATACTTACATAGATGGACTTATGATAATAAATGATAGGATTGAAAATAAAATGTATTATATATAAAAAGAGTACATATATAGGCATGATATTATATCATATTACAAAAAAATTTATAATATACATACAAAGTTCACATTAAATTATTCTAACAAACTTTCATGTCCTATTCATGGCAATGATGTATGCCTAGTGGTGTGTCAATTTTAGATGATGATGCCATGGTTGATGAATAAATGTAAGGAATAATGTCTCCCGTAATGATGATAAGACCACATTTTTATTTAATTGCTTGCACTACACAAGAATAAATAAGTTGAATCAAAAAATATTGATGGAAGCTCCCACAAATCTTCCATCACACTCTCCACAATGACATAGGTTTTTTAGATCCAGACCCATCTCGTCTATACATCAATTAAAACCTATGAGGTAATGGTTGTTAAAGCTAATTTTGGTGGTGTAGAAGTCTCTAATCTATCATATAATTTCTTTTCATACACACATGATACTATCTAGTACTACACCAATTTTTCAATGTAGAACCACAATTTTAGTATAGTTTACATGTTCTCAACATGTCTTCAAAATACCCTTGGATGGTGCACTGGTGTTGCCTACACAAGGTTTTATGCACCTCTAAGTGTATTTTGGTGGCACCATGTTCAGCAGGTTTATGCCTACACACACCCATTTTTTTTGTTAATACACTCTCAACCATATATTATCAATGATTTAGGCCCACAATATCCATAAATTCATATTTTTTTTATTAGTTAAATTTAAAATTATGTGGGTTTTTATCAAGGGATACAAAACCTGATTACAAAAAGGTATAAGACTTCAAGGATAGGCTTAAGGAAATCCTTAAAGATATGCATGAGTAAAGCCTTCAGGATAGGTTTAAGGTCATCCTTGAAGAAGGACGTAAAAAATCATGCCCAAAGAAAAAAAATAAAATATTGCTCAACCATAAATTAAAAAAAAACCACCCAATAAGGAAAGAGAAAAGTAGAAAAATTAAACTTTCAAACATTCCTACCTAGCCACAAATTTGAAAATCCCATTAGGTGAGAAAATGAAATCCCCCAAAATTTGAAATTCATAATCTTGCATAGGGAAAAGACCATAATCTGGGCAAAGAACATCGTAAAACCATAAATACAAAATCAACCCCCCCTGAACAATAGGAAGGGACATAGAAACCACCAAAAAAGGTAGGGATACGAAGAACATCATCCCACACAAGCCTGGAAAGAGGTAGGGTTATGCATAAGGGGTTGGAATCAATATGTGCTTGTAAAGAAATGGTGAATCCTAATTAAAATCAAAGTGAATCATAGAGAATCCTAAGCAAATAAAATTTAGCATCTTCACACCAAAATTTGGGGTAATTGAAGCCCTAAAATATAATGTCATCTTTTTGGCTAATTTTGATCTAATATATCATCTTATAACTTTATAAAAATACCACCATTAGATCAGGCTTGAAAATATGTTTCCAACGAGGACAAATATGCCTATGTTTGGATATATATTGTGGCAATTTGATCCTAAGAAAACATTGGTCTTGAAAATTTTAGGTGAATGGGCCGATGTGAAGGGTCCTCTTGTTTTCCAATTTCCAATTTTAAAAATCCTAATATTCATCTAATTTGTAAATATTTGCCACTATGCATAATGCTGGAAATAGGTGCAACAAATAGGCAAACTCCTTAGACCATGAAGTCTCTTTGCAGTAAGGGGAGCTACTTAGAAACCAAAATAAGTAGAGAAAACATTAGTGTAAGACTATGAACCATGATATAAAGGTAGGGAGGTTCCAAGGAATCCCAAATAAGGAGCCACAGAGCACAAGCTATAGATGATAAGCACAAGTCCCCCTCAAGACTAGCAAAACGTAGCAAGAACCCCAAGACAACCTCTAAGACCATCGAAAAGTGGCTTTAGGGATCTAGAAGAGGATGACCAGTAGTATCACAATAGAAATAAAAATAGAGGCCCATCCCGAAGCCACAAAAATGCTGAGATACCACCATGAAGTCCACATCCAAAAACCCAAACAGCAACACAATAGGAATAAGCATAAAGCCACCCTCAAGCCAAAAGATATTGTGAAGAGTTTCTCATGAAGTAAAACACCCAAGCCATGATACACTACACTAGAAGAACCTCTAAACCTTAAATCCAAATATAATCCTACAAAAAATTGAAATAGATCCAAAATATCTAAGGAAAAGGATCCTTGAAAAAACATAGAAATTCGAAGGAAGGTTCCTAGGAAAAATCTAGGGATGTCCCAAAAAATTCTAGGGACATCCCAGATCATAAGCATCGAAAAGAATCCCACAAAAAGACCTGGAAGGGGTATAAAAATGGATCAATGACCTCCCACCCCTAGGATATCATTTGCAACACCAACCAGCCAAGGGGAAAGGGTAAAAGAAGTGCCAGGGAGTTGGGACAGGACCAGGGACTTGGGACAGGACCAAACTGAAAATTTTCTGAAAGATCTAAGGAAAAGGATCCCTGATATAGTGTAGAAATCCTAGGGAAGGTTCGAAGGAAAATCTCAGGGATATCTCAAAATATCCTAAGGAATTTCTAGATCATAGGAACCAAAAATAACCCCACCAAAAGGTATAGAAAGGGGCAGACAAATGGATTAGTGACCTACCAACCCAAGGAGACCGTCTGCAATACCAGTCAGCCAAGGAGGAAGAGCAAAGGAAGTACGAGGAAATAAGTACGGGACCAAGTATCTAGTACAAAAATAGGGATGGATTGTAGGAAATGGGAACAAGACTTCCTTGCAGCCCATAGTGGAGCTCTTCCATGAAGTAAAATTTAATCCTGAAAATATAGATACTTTTCTTGGATTGCAATCACTATTTTTTTTGTTTTTAGAAATGGCTTCATGGACAATCAAGGTGGCACACAAGTAGGTATAGCATATTCCTTATGCTTTTGCTTCATTATTTAAAATAAAATACCCATTTAATGAAATATCTAGTTTCTATTTAAACTTTGTAATGAAGCATGCTTGGGTTGGAGTAGAACTAGTATGAGTGATTTCCTAGAAAGACCCGAGGTTATACCCTCTAAAATAAATTTATGGATCTAAGAAATTAAGTAGCACACGCGTGGACCAAGCATATTCCTTGCACTTCTACTTCATTATTTTTAAAAAAATACCCATATAATAAAATATCCAATTTTAATTATAACTCTGCATTGAAGTACACTTGGATTGAAGTAGAAAAGGGATGGGTGATCTCCTAGAAATATCCAAGACTATACCTTTCAGTACAAATTCATGACTCCAAGAAATTAAGCCTCAGGAATAGCCATGAATATTTTTCATTGGAATACCCATGGCAACTCTACTTTCCTCTATTAGCAATAATATTTTTTGATAACCATGAATGGTATAAAACCATATGGTTAGAGCATAGTGTTTTTGCTCGAAATAATAAAGGAGGTGTACCACCAATGGGGGAGGGAAAATTTCCAAAGATGCAATTCATTCATTAATATTTTAGGTAAGGGGTCCTACTCTAATACCAAATGATAGGATTTAAAGAGAGATAAGTACAAATATATAGGTATAAGATCCTATATGATATTATGACAAGTATCATAACATGCATAAGATATAGGTAAAGTAAATATTAATTCTAACAATACCAAGCATTATGCATAGATAGAATCACAATCAAGAAAGATTTGAAGACCATACCATGCACACTAATTAATGGAAAAAAGTCATGTTGCCAATCAATCTTGAATTGCCTATCTTGAAATGCATAGACCAATCAAAATTAGATGACAATAAGCCAATTAAAAAAGAATGTCAAAATTATTACTATTAGAGGAAAACAATGAAAAGGCCTATAATTATTTTTGTTAGCACTAAGTATCTATGAAATGGTGGTTTTATAAAAATCATCATTGAAATCCTTGAGGTATGGGAACTTAGTATTTAAGTGTGATTCAGATCATGCAAAACTGAGAAAGCATGAAAATATAGAATCATTGTGTTTTGGTCTATATCCAATCTTAGGAAGAAAGGAATTAAATGGATGTGAGTTTCAATATATGGATGGTCATATTTTACCAATTTTTATGAATGACCAATACTTAAAATATTATGCATAGAAGAGTGTGCCAGTGATGTGTGCATATGTGAATATAATCACATGTAAATAATAATTTAGTGTAAGTAGTGGTAATAGCACTTTGTAATTAAAAGAAATTTTATTGGCCATGGATTGTGCTTGGTAGCTACCATATTTTAAATTCTCAACAATATCATTGGTCAAAAAAGCTATAAATATTGAAAGGACATGCATCACAAATGCTTACATAAACTTGCATTTTAAAGATAATATTTATCTTAGAAGTTGAGCATGTGTAATCCATGACATTTAATTAGCAACAACCATTCACTATAGGCATTTCATGATATATAAGGAAGGCTAAAAAGAGGCAATATGCATTTACACATTTTTTTATAAAAATGAGATACTACGAAATTACCTAAATATTTTGTGAAAGAAGAAGGCTAAAAAATTTATTGGTGTCCATGTTCACATAATAAATTGACTGATGCAAAATGGCTCAAGGTAAGAGAACGAAAAAAATGTAGAATACAATGAAAGAATTGCAATATTACTTGGTGGATGTCATTGACCCAATTATCATAATAAGAGTAAAGTGGAAGAGCTTCAAATAAGGGTAATAAATTAAAGGAAAAATATCAACTGGTAGATGCAAGGCTACTTCATGAAATTTAATTCTATCTAGGTATGTGCCCAAATTGGACCATCCATATGCTAAGCTTGTGAAAGAAGTTGTGAAATATTATGATCTGGATACAATGATTGTGTACAATACACAAAAGGGGAAGTTGTTCACCATCATAGAGGAGACAATAAAAACTATAGTTATAGTAGGAGCACAACCAGGTACAAGATTTAATCCCATTAGTATAGATGCACAAAGGAGTTATTTAGAAAAAGATACTTTCAAGTCTTGGCTAACTATGTTTATAGGCAAAAAATTAAAGAATTAAAAAAAAAACTCTTAAGCTTGGGAACTTTATATATACCTTGCAAATAGTCTTTTCCATGTTTGATGTAATTCTAGGGTTACATTTTTATGAGATTTTATATGACTACCAAATATCCCTTGCATATGTAGTCACTAATATGCACAACTATGATGGATCTAGTGATAGTAACCCTATATTATTTAACTAGGTTCATTTCCTAAGCTATCAAATTCACAATTAGTTAGTTGCATTGAAAATTAAAGAAAGTAAGAAATTACACTACCCATTGTTTTTACCATGGTTGTTTCTATTCCATATGATCCCAAATTTGCATAATATCAAGCTCACTCAAACAAAAAACAATTAGCTATGCTAAATAGTTGATTTGACTCCATTTCTTAGGGAAGCCTCCTCCTATCTATATTTAAAAAAAAAGGTTTATCAGAAATTCATTAGCATCTATTTATGGTCAAATACCTCACCTTAGTTCTAAATAAATAGATAAACTAAGAGGTAAGAAGTGAGAAATAGGGAACTTGTACTTTTTGTTGGATGACACTATAATTCAAATATATGGTTTTCTTAGAATACCTTATTTGCTTCCATAGTATGTCATAGATTAGGTGTTCAACACAGAGTTATGCATTCAAATAGATAAAGTAGATGAAAATTTTGGATCTAGGGCTAAAAAGGCTTGTATTTGTCACTACCTCTTTAGGTTTGAAGACAACAATGACAATAAATGGCCAATAATAGTTTTTTGATGATAAGTGTAATGCTTTCCAAATTATGACTCGAAGGATAAGTCCAAAGTAAAATTAGCATAATGAACAATAAACCACCACCATGTGACCATCTATCATGGCCGATAATTGATCAATTTTGAAATAATTATGATAATCAGACCACGTAAATCAATATATATGAAATGCAAGAAATACCCCCATTGAGGGTATGCTATGAGTTTAAATAGGTTTATGACCCAACAAGAAATAAACCAATGGATGAGTGATGAACTTATAGAAAACATTAAAGAGGATATGAACTGGGATCACAAAAATATGAGGGAGTGATCTATGTGAATGTGATAAGAAAAATAAAGCCTTCCCCAAATTTTTGATAAGTTATTCAAAAATAAATGCAAGGCCAAATATGAAAAGTAGGTGAATTAACACAAGGGAGAAATATATTTAGATTTAATGATACTAAATGATTTGGAGGAAGAAGTATATCAATAAGAAGAACAATAAGTCCCTCAACCAAATTCCATAGAAGAAAATTCTTTGGCAGGATATGAGGACTGAAATGGGGATGCAAGCTCAAAATATATGCCTCTACAAATAAAATCGAAAACATAATCCAAAAGAGAAAAGGTAGTATAAAATTAATTTATAATTGAGATAGCATCATAATCTAGAAAAGAACAACCAATAAAATAAAGTATTGAAGCTGAAGTAGTTGAAAAGGAAATGATAATAAGAAAAATAGTTGTATCAATTTTAGAAAAGGCTAATCCCCATGATCAATACAAGAGACCTAGAGAAAGGGTAAAGTGGTAAGAGAACATAAGTGGTAAGAAATAGAAAGCTATAATATCTACCAAAAGGTAGCAATTAGAGTAGGAAGTACTAATGACTAAGACACAAATTGTACTATTTGATGCAATAGTCTAGGAGTTAGTTCCAAAAGTGCGAGGAATAGGTATGTTTCCTTCCCATTCTACTTTAGCTAAATTGTTCAACTATGTCAACAACCTCCATCCAAATAGCCACCTCCATAACCCTTCCATGCAAATGAAGCCACTTCTCTACTTAATATATTTTCAACAACAATTACCACATAACATGTATAAGAGGTATAAGTAGCCTCAACCAATGTATATATGTGAACCCATATAAAGACCACCACTATATTATTTAAACCCTCATTCATGATTTTCTCACCTTTCAAAATTACCTGCATTCATTCCCCTACGGCTAAGCATCGATTGCTAGAAGCACTTTTAGTAATTTAGGAAATTAATATGAACACTCAAATTTGGGTAGAATGACATGAACCATTGGATAAAACAGAGCTAGCAACCACCAAAACATATGATGGAGTAGATCCAATTACTAGATAATGGGTCAAGATGATTGCATATTGTAAGGTCAAAAAGTTAGTTGTAGAGATGAAATTAAAGGACTATCATATTGAAGTGTAAAAGTATAATATCTCATAAATCCCTAAAATTGATACACTCTAAGCTTTGTGCACTGAAGTGGGTACTTTGTTCCTTCAAAAAAATCAATCTAATACAAAATTTTTGGCTATAGAGAGGAGGATTAAAGATCTAAACAAAAATTTGAGAAAATAAAAGGTTGAGGAAAACCTCAAGAATAAGATTTTGGATTTGAAGTAGATAGTAAAAAAATATCCCACTGAGAAACAATTATAGTAGAGGGGTGAAAATATCCATAGATTGAAAGAGTAACTGTAGCAAGAGAGCAACAAAATACATTCACAAGAAAACAAAACATTAAAAGAATTGAAGTCAAAGCTCCAAGGCCAAGAAGAAATTTTCGTAAATATACAAGAAAAATTGGAGAAAGAAAGAGAAAAATATTAGGGCCAAATGATCTCCAATTATATGTTGAAATAGTTCAAAATATAATACTAGATCAAGATAAAAAATATTTTAATGGATGTGTTTCCTTTGATAAAAATAACAACTAGTATTGCAAAATTGATCTTCGATGCTAAGGAAGAGTTCAACATAAGCGAGAATGAGATAATTAATAAAGTGTAATACATAGATATTGCATGAAATATGTTGAGGAACAAAGTAGAATAATCCCAACTAGTTAAATACTCATAATAATACCTAGGAGAGTCAAATTGTTTTACAAATCTGATCATTTGTAGAAGTTGGCTAATTATACATGGAGGTCAAATCATTAGCACCCTCAAGAAAATAATTGATAAGGTGAAGTTGGTAATTCAAAATTCACAAGTTTTGGATTTCCAATATTTTAGGATGAGAATGAGAAATTCTATGATAAGAAGCAACTAAGCTAACTTTTAGATCAATAGCTAAATGATGGAAGTAAGATTGACACATTACCTAATCCTATAGAAATAGATCAAATTATTATGTCCTTTTATAGTATCTCTACTCTCCTATCAAATACTAGAGAACTAACACGTAGATTTAAGAATTCTTCGTATGACCACTATTTCCAGATACAAGAAATTATTTACAAGTTTAGAGTTATACATGTATCTACTCAAGGGACTTAAGAGAAAATGTGTAAATTATATTAGTTGTCAATAACATCCTCTATAGTCCAGGAATCTAGTAAATAAAGAAAAACATCTAGAAAAACTTTGGAGGTGCAATAGCAATCCAATGGTGTAGATGAGACTTCAAAAATAGGAAGTATTTAGAAGATTGATCATGGTGCAGACAAATTTTTATTTCATTCTACAATTTTATTTCATTTTGACTTTGTATCCTAGGTGGATAATTCTAGATGGGTTACGTGCTTTTCCAAGTAGAAACCCCCTACAAGGAACCAATAATGTGGGTTAAATTCCTCACCTACATCCTTCTCCATAGAAGGAGCTGGGTTTTATCAATAGAATGAATGGCCATTATTGGTATGAAAGGTTTCTAGACAACTAAAAGAGTTGCTAAATCAGAGAATGTTAAAAAAGCAAAAAAGGATATCATTTTTTGCTAATTATAGAATGTTATCAAAAAATCATAGGTTATGACATCAATAGTAAGCATAAAATTGTCCAACAACCAAAAATTGAAGGCAAGACAGTTTAGACTAAAATTTTTGCTTGTTAATAAAGTTGATCTAACTTTTGAGATGTTGATACGAGAAAAGATAAAATAAAAATATAGTGTTCAATATAAAAATGAAAGGCAATGAAAGGCAATAAATTATATGGATAATTATGATAACGATGTTAATAAGGTAGCATACAAAGTTTGACATGACTTGAAAAAATATTTGAAATGTTGAAACAAAATTTTGGCTAAGTATGAGTGAAATTTTGGTACCTAGCATAGTAGCAAGGTATGTGAGATAAAATAAACTTTAGCTACAAATAAAATGCAATTCCAGGCAATTTTGAATTCCTATGTTAGCAATTATATCAAAAAATCCTAGCATAGTGAAAGAGTAGAGCAAAATATTATAAGTCATGGAATACATTCGATACTCAACATCTAGGAAAGAGATTTACCGAACGTAAATATCAAATAAGCATTGGATATTTTGAATTATAATGTCAGCATAAGGTTCATAAATATTTGTTAGAGATAAATAAAATATCTTACGCCCAATAAAGCATAAGGTAAAAGTGAAAGGGAAATCAAATACAAAGAGGAGCTGAAGTGTGCACATTATAAAATAATGACTAAACTTAATTGAAGTTCCCAAAAATATTTTTGATAAGAAAAATATATTATCAAAAATATCAACAACCCCAAGCTCTGTTAACTCACACCTTTACAACTATAGGTAAGGCATTAGTGGGATACCTAAAGCAAAATAAACTTGTTATATGATCTTGTACGCTAGATAAATATATAGTAGCCACCACTCCTTAAGATAAAATAAGATCAAGCCACATCAATACCATAATGCAAGATCTATTGTAAAATAATGAGCTAAAGAAGATGGATACGTGGTGTAGCAACCTATCAATATTGCAATCCACTCTCAAAGAAATGATGTTATGATAACTAATTCTATTGTAATATATATATATATATATATATATTCTTGAATGTAAGTCATTCTAATGGTCGGTCCTTTAGTGTTTATAATTGCATAGTTGTATGATTGAGGCTATACACCTTTTGAATGAAGATTAGATTGTTGTCTGATCTCTTGCTCAATTATTTTGTAAAACATGTATGTATGTCTTGGACTAAGACATGCACCTTGAAATCTTGCTCTAGAGAGGATTGAGTTGAGCTGCTCAGCCTTTGCTCATGTGTCTGTAGAGAACCTATCAGTTCATCCATAGAGAGGGTTGTTAGATATCTTGACTCCTCTATTGCAATTACCATCAAATCAAACTTCACTGGTAGACTTCGCAAAATTTTCTCCATGATCCTTTGGTTCTGCACAATCTCACCATTCAACCACATCTGGTTGATGACATCTGTTGTTTGGGTGAATAAGTCACTCATTGACTCGAACTCACTCATCTATAGGTTCTTGAACTCTCTTTTGAGCATCTGTAGTTTTACCAACTTAACTTTGTTGTTGCCTTGGTACAAACTTGCCAAAATTTCCTAGGCCTGCTTGGCCTTGGTGGCTAATGCGATCTACAGGAAGATGGTCTCTTCAACTGCTTGCATAATATAGAACAGGGCCTTTTGGTATTTCTTTCGGTTATCCTTTAGAAGATATCTATCATCTTGGGATAGGGCAGCCAGTGCTGCTGCATCTGCCGGTTCTGGGTAACCATTCTCAACGAAGTCCCACAAATCTTGAGACTCAAAGAGAACCTTCATTTGGATGCTCTAGTAACCATAGTTCATGTCGTTAAATTGTGGGATCTGTAACTGCAGGGAATTTCTTTCAAAAGCCATGCTTCTATCTCCGCATCATCGCACTACAAGCTCTGATACCAATTTGAAGGAATTAATTAAATTTTGATTCACGTCACATCAAGAAATGCTTCACAAAATTTTGGCTTCGGGAGGAACTTCGGCAGAAAAACTCCTGAAGTAACTTCTTTGGGGAATAAAGTCCAGAAGTGAAACTATTTCGACGAACAAGGTTCAGGGAAAATTCTCCCGAAGTAACTACTTCGGGGAATATCTTACCGAAATAAAACTACTTCGAGGAAATATTTCCTAAAGTAAATACTTTGGAGGAGAAATTTCCGAAGTAAAGCTACTTTGGGGAATTTCTTAGCAAAGCAACTGCTTCGCTCAGTTTGTCTTTGAAGTGAAATCACTTCGGGGAATTTTGTTTCGAAGTGATTTCTTTGGGAAGGAAGGCTGCGAAGCTCTACAACTCACCGCAATGTGCTTTAGCACAGAAAAACTAGATCCCTTCTGGATCGAACGGGTGTTTTACCGCTTTGGGGCAAACCCTCACTGGCGTTCTTCGAGATAGAGAATAAAATCATAGAGACAAGATTTTACAGAGTAAATATCTTATATAAAGAAGTAATTCCGGATTTAAAAAATCTTCCTACTGAAGCGATTACAAACTTTTGCAAGATAGAAATCTGTAGGATAAACACACACACTACTTGGAGACTGCTTCTCCACACTTCGGCTACATTTGACAGCTGCTTCTGCTGCTCTGCTGGTAGAAACACTAGCACTATGGTTGTTATGGGCTTTCCAAACCTCTCTGCTGCTCTGCTCCTTCCGCTCTTAACACTCATCTCTTTATTATACTATATTCCTTTCTTCTTATCTTGCCAACTAAATGACAAAATTACCCTAGGAATTAAATACGGAAGTGTGGTTCCTGTCCAATCGTCGAACACTCCAGCTATTCACACGCTTGGACAATTAATGTCCCGATCTACGCATCTGATTTCTGCTTCGGCTGATTTCTGCTTCAGGGGGCAATTTGATTTTGCTTCGTGCCAAAGAATTTCCTGAGAGTGTTTCGGAAGTGCTTCGCACTAAAGTACTTGCGGGCGTGAGTTTTGGTTTAACATTTCTAATAAAAAGTACAAGAAATAAATTAATAATAATCACATGATACATAATAAAAAACAATAAGTTGATAACCTATAGGAATATGGCAATCTGAAAATTTAAAAGTAATGTTATTATTATTATTATTTAAATTTGTAATGGTCATTAGTATATGGAGCTTGTAATTTTAGAAATGTTAAAAAAATAATGGAATCCACAAATTAATAACTTTGAAAGTCTCTTAAATTTTGCTAAATAAAAAATAAGCATTAATTTGTTACATGAAGAACAATTTCTTCTAGGAGTGATTTATTATTAAAGTGAAGCAATAGGCTTGTAGGAGAAAAGCATTAGTAGAATGGAGTGATTTAATAAACCCATGGAGCAATTCATTCCACATATTAAAGCGATTCACCCATCAATAGGTCAAGAAAGATAATTATACATGGATACCTATCATGACCCTTAATAAAAATATAATATAATTCGACTTATTGTTTTAATATCTAAACATCATTGGTGTTTGCGAGGATATGATGAAACATTGATTATATTCCATGATTATAGCATTGCTATATTTTTAAAATGATAATGTTTTTAAAATGATCAACAAAGAAAATGTTCAATATTATTTTATGAATATAATGGTTAAATTAACATGATTAACCATTACATTGTTAGACTAACAAGGTCATTAAACCAATTTGCTAAGAAATAGTATGACTTTTTATAATGGATATAATGGTTATAATTGAAGAAAATAATTGTTCTATTATCAAGCTAGATAATTATTGTTTGATTTGATATTATTTTCAAGTTGATTAGCAAGGAAATTAATTAATATTATTTATGCTCATGAGAGGTTCAAATGATATCATGGATTATTTAATGCTTTGGATATGTCTCTTTTGAATTTATAAAATAGGCATTCAGCCTCGATTACATTAAAATATGACTAATATGAAAAATGGAGTAATGAACCCCTATCAGTTGGGACTATGCGAGGGGGTAGAGAAGGAAGGATGAATGTCTAACTATATTGTATTCTAGTGCTCTTGGCATGGAGGGAGATCCTTATTGGGGTAGTTTTCTATTTTTTTGGTAAATAAGGAGGAAGCAACTTTTTGGAGAAAGAAGAACTAGGCCTTTATGGGGAATACACTTGGTGACCATATGGGAAGCATTTGGAGAATAATCAAAAGGTGGAACCTAACTTTTTATGAGTTTTAGGTTAAATTATTTCTTACAATTATTTTTTTTAAGTTTAAATATGATTAATTTGATATTCCTTAGCTCTTAAATATTTTTTTGTTAAAATTTCTATGTTTGTATTCTATTTTTAAGGCTTGATTCAATATAATCCTTAGGTCATTGATGATTTATTTTATCTTTAGAAACTATAATCTTAGACCCCATTTTGATTTTATACTATTGAAGCTATTGTACCTTTGTTTTTTTTATCAATGTTTATGGTAGTCTAAATATTGCTTGCTCCATTGCTTTGACTAAAATCCATTTAATTAAAACTAGATTTAATCCCTTTATAAATACTTCTATTTCACCTTGATATAATCCTAGTTGTAGTATTAGGTTTTATTGTTTTATATCAGTATTTGGACACTCATTTTGGTGTGATTAATTGGATTAAAACCACTCATAAAACCTCTATTTTTATCCATTTGGTGTAGTCATCGATCTGGCCTTATTGTAGAGAATATTAGGTCTAAAATCCTTTGTTTACCTTACTTTCAAGATTTCAAACCCATGTTGCTCAATGCTCTGGTCTATGTTTGATATCTAGGTTGCTCTGGTAGTTATGCATCTACCACAACCCTTTTGTGGTATTTTCTAAGGTGATACTTAGAATATTAATTTAATTTTTTCAATTTATTGTCATGCCACTATCACATCATCATTGAGTGGCATATCCATGAGAGGTAGGTCATGGCTAGGGGGAAGGTTGCTTAGGCCATCCCACATAATTAATATACATGAAATGTGTGGGGGCCTAATAGTACCTTCTAAGACATGTTGACCACATTATTAATTGATCATATTTTATGATCATGGGTGATCTAGGTGAATTATTCTACAGTACCAGTTGGGGGTACTAAGAAGCTCCCACATATAGTGACCATGCTAGTTAGGAGGAGTGTGAACCCTATTGACATAGCATACTTGACCCCTATTGACCACCCTACCTTAGTTTGACTCAAGGTCTATTATCGTGTGTTGCTCACCTAGACAAAAATATTTTAAGATTTGGTTAGTTCTTTGTCCCACATCGACTATGGGAAATAAACTAAATATTTAAAAAGGTGGAAAGCTCTCACTTGTAGTGACCACCACATGGTGGTCAGGAAGATCCTACTCGAGCGTTACATTTATGACATCAATGGTCAACACAAATTTCTTTTGAATTGCTTAACTATTAGATTTGTATCCTTGCCATGTAGCTCCATGTTTGGTTGGTTTGGTCTACATTGATTTCTTCTATAGGGTGTATATTACTTTTAATATTTGTGTCAATCGTTTAAATTCCACATATATAATGTAGGAGGCACATGAGCACCATATAAGGTGGAACATGCCCTTGTAGCTGAACCACTAGGTGGTAGTTAAGGAATCCATGACTATAGGCTTTATAGTTGTAGCTATGTACATAGTTTTAGTTGGAATTAGACCATTTATCATGAACTTGACCTGTTGATTGTAGTTTAACCACTATCTAATGCTTTGTGCATTGAAATTGATTAATCCCCCTTTTAATTCATGCTTGAATAGATTCTTACCTTTTAAATATATACTTAAATAGACTTTGGGGTATTCTTTCTAATCCAAAGAAAGAATTTTGATTAATTTTAAAAGATGAATCTTACCTCTTAATTTATTTTGCTTAAATAATCTTTTAGACCTGGTTGGCTGGATTATTCTATGGTTTAACTCTAACACCTATTTTTTCTAATCAAAAATTTTATTTTAGAGGTTAATTTTTTTCTAAAACTACCTTCTTTTGTTAAATTAATGTTTTTTTTGGATATTGGAAGTGATTATTTTGCAATAATAAATTGATTGGACAATTTTAGGCATTGATATAGGGTAAAGCATGAGTAGGATTATGAAGCAATTTTATATGTTATAGAGTAAACCTTGAATGTTAACTATAGGTCAATTTTATGGAAATTAAAGGGAATATAGATATCGATTTTTGTGGTCAAGTTGATTGTGTTATAGAATCAATTTTATGGAGAAATTAATTGATTTTTGGGATCAATTTTACAGAGAAATTTAATGTTTATTTGGAATCAATTTCATGGAGAAATTGAGTGTTTTTTTGGGATCAATTAAATGGAGAAATTGAGTGACTATTTAAGGATCAATTTCATATAGAAATTGAGTAATTATTGAGGTCAATTTTATGGATAAATTGAGTAGTTGTTGGGATCAATTTCATGGAAAATTTGAGTAATTTTTGAGATTAATTTTATGGATAAATTGAGTAATTTTTGGATGGAAAATTTGAGTAATTATTGAGATCAACTTTTTTGGAGAAATTGGGTAATTTTTGGGATAAATTTCATGGAGAAATTGAGGGACTATTTATGGATGAATTTCATGGAGAAAAAGAGTAATTGTTGGGATCAATTTTATGGAGAAATTGAGTGACTCTTTGGGGATAAATTTCATGGATAAATTGAGTAATCATTGGGATCCAATTTATGGAGAAATGGAGTGTCTGTTTGGGAATTAATTTTATGGAGAAATTGAGTAATTATTAGGAAATTTTGGTTATAACTCAGGTTTATAGTTTCTGGTTAAATGAAAGGTTATCTATTGATCAAATGAAAGAATATATATTTTATTTTGAACCTTGATTAAATGAAAGGTTATTTATGGATTTATTTAGAGGGATGAATTATAGACCTTGATTATTCTTATAAGAGTTGTTAAGTTTATTTCTTTTGGGTTAAATAAGTTAGAAATACATTAGTGGATAATATATTTTATTTGGACTAAATGAGTTAACAAATATTAGTGGATAATGTATTTATTTCTAATAGTTAATTTAATGTGGATTAAATGAATTTAGAAAATATTAGTAGATGGTATTTTTTCTTTGGTATTAAAGGATTTGGAAGTACATTAGTGGATAATTTGTTTCATTTTGAAAAAGAGCTAGGAATATATAAGTGGATAATATATTTTATTTGTTAAGAAATATGTTAGTGGATAATGTATTTCATTTGGAAAAGATGGGTGAATGTGGAATTTATTGGAGGGAGTTATGGGGTTCCATCTTTGTTTTATAATATGAATTAAAGGAACTATTCATGTTTTTTGGACATAAGAATTATTTATTTCTTATAGATTTGTATTGATTCTTTGGAAAAAGAAGAACGAATGTGGATTCATTTGAAATAAATATGGGGTTCCCTCATCGATATGCAATATAAATTAATAGAACTATCCATGTATAGGGGAAATAAGAACTATGGGTTTCTTTTGTACTTATATTGGTTTTGATGTATCAAAGAGAAGTATGTGATTTATTTGTATAGATGTTGGAGATATGTAAACTTATGGAATAAAAAGGATATTTTCAAGGTTGGATTTTTGCCATAAGGGTTTCCCAAGATATATGATGTGTTGTAGGTATGTCAGATATTATCATCTTATGATCTTGTATTTATTGCTTTCTAAATATAGTTTATTAAGGTTATGTTGTTCTTCAAATAAATGAGGAGTTCATGGTATTTCATGGACTATAGATATAAGTTTAGTAATAATTATATGTGATTAGGATGTAGTGTCATTCATGGTATTTGTAATTATTAAACTAGAAGTAACCTAGTTGTGGTGGTTAAGTAATGCACACTCCTTGTATTATTGAATAGTACTTACTATGATGAAGTGTAGATAGGTAGAGAGTGACATCTATTATTGTTAAGTCTTATAGATGACAACCATAGAGAGAGTTAGAGAGTAGACTAAATGTCTACGGGATAGCCTAACTGCAATATGATAAATATACTTACATAGATGGACTTATGATAATAAATGATAGGATTGAAAATAAAATGTATTATATATAAAAATAGTACATATATAGGCATGAGATTATATCAGATTACAAATTTTTTTATAATATACATAAAAAGTTCACATTAAATTATTCTAACAAACTTTCATGTCCTATTCATGGCAATGATGTATGCCTAGTGGTGTGTCAATTTTAGATGATGATGCCATGGTTGATGAATAAATGTAAGGAATAATGTCTCCCGTAATGATGATGAGACCACATTTTTATTTAATTGCTTGCACTACACAAGAATAAATAAGTTGAATCAAAAAATAATGATGGAAGCTCCCACGAATCTTCCATCACACTCTCCATAATGACATAGGTTTTTTAGATCCAGACCCATCTCGTCTATACATCAATTAAAACCTATGAGGTAATGGTTGTTAAAGCTAATTTTGGTGGTGTAGAAGTCTCTAATCTATCATATAATTTATTTTCATACACACATGATACTATCTAGTACTACACCAATTTTTCAATGTAGAACCACAATTTTAGTATAGTTTACATGTTCTCAACATGTCTTCAAAATACCCTTGGATGGTGCACTGGTGTTGCCTACACAAGGTTTTATGCACCTCTAAGTGTATTTTGGTGGCACCATGTTCAGCAGGTTTATGCCTACACACACCCATTTTTTTTGTTAATACACTCTCAACCATATATTATCAATGATTCAGGCCCACAATATCCATAAATTCATATTTGTTTTATTAGTTAAATTTAAATTTATGTGGGTTTTTATCAAGGGATACAAAACTTGATTACAAAAAGGTATAAGACTTCAAGGATAGGCTTAAGTAAATCCTTCAAGATATGCATGAGTAAAGCCTTCAGGATAGGTTTAAGGTCATCCTTGAAGAAGGACGTAAAAAATCACGCCCAAAGCAAAAAAATAAAATATTGCTCAACCATAAATTTTAAAAAAACCACCCAATAAGGAAAGAGAAAAGTAGAAAAATTAAACTTTCAAACATTCCTACCTAGACACAAATTTGCAAATCCCATTAGGTGAGAAAATGAAACCCCCCAAAATTTGAAATTCATAATCTTGCATAGGGAAAAGACCATAATCTGGGCAAAGAACATCGTAAAACCATAAATACAAAATCAACCCCCCCTGAACAATAGGAAGGGACATAGAAACCACCAAAAAAGGTAGGGATATGAAGAACATCATCCCATACAAGCCTATAAAGAGGTAGGGTTATGCATAAGGGGTTGGACTCAATATGTTCTTGTAAAGAAATGGTGAATCCTAATTAAAATCAAAGTGAATCATAGAGAATCCTAAGCAAATAAAATTTAGCATCTTCACACCAAAATTTGGGGTAATTGAAGCCCTAAAATATAATGTCATCTTTGTGGCTAATTTTGATCTAATATATCATCTTATAACTTTATAAAAATACCACCATTAGATCAGGCTTGAAAAGATGTTTCCAACGAGGACAAATATGCCTATGTTTGGATATATATTGTGGCAATTTGATCCTAAGAAAACATTGGTCTTGAAAATTTTAGGTGAATGGACCGATGTGAAGGGTCCTCTTATTTTACAATTTCCAATTTTAAAAATCCTAATATTCATCTAATTTGTAAATATTTGCCACTATTCATAATGTTGCAAATAGGTGCAACAAACAGGCGAACTCCTTAGACCATGAAGTCTCTTTGCAGTAAGGGGAGCTACTTAGAAACCAAAATAAGTAGAGAAAACATTAGTGTAATACTATGAACCATGATATAAAGGTATGGAGGTTCCAAGGAATCCCAAAGAAGGAGCCATAGAGCACAAGCTATAGATGATAAGCACAAGTCCCCCTCAAGACTAGCAAAATGTAGCAATAACCCCAAGACAACCTCTAAGACCATAGAAAAGTAGCTTTAGGTATCTAGAAGAGGATGACCAGTAGTATCACAATAGCAATAAAAATAGAGGCCCATCCTGAAGCCACAAAAATGCTGAGATACCACCATGAAATCCAGATCCAAAAACCCAAAGAGCAACACAATAGGAATAAGCATAAAGCCACCCTCAAGCCAAAATATATTGTGAAGAGTTTCTCATGAAGTAAAACACCCAAGCCATGATACACTACACTAGAAGAACCTCTAAACCTTAAATCCAAATATAATCCTACAAAAAATTGAAATAGATCCAAAATATCTAAGGAAAAGGATCCTTGAAAAAACATGGAAATTCAAAGGAAGATTCCTAGGAAAAATCTAGGGATGTCCCAAAAAATTGTAGGGACATCCCAAATCATAAGCATCGAAAAGAATCCCACAAAAATGCCTGGAAGGGGTATAAAAATGGATCAATGATGTCCCACCCCTAGGATATCATCTGCAACACCAACCAGCCAAGGGGAAAGGGTAAAAGAAGTGCCAGGGAGTTGGGACAGGACCAAACTAATTTTTTTTTTAAAGCTCTAAGGAAAAGGATCCTTGATATAGTGTATAAATCCTAGGGAAGGTTCGAAGGAAAAGCTCAGGGATATCTCAAAATATCCTAAGTAATTTCCAGATCATAGGAACCAAAAATAACCCCACCAAAAGGTATGGAAAGGGGAAGACAAATGGATCAGTGACCTACCACCCCAAGGAGACCGTCTGCAATACCAGTCAGACAAGTAGGAAGAGCAAAGGAAGTGCGAGGAAATAAGTATAGGACCAAGTATCTAGTACAGAACCAGGGATGGATTGTAGGGAAGGGGAACAAGACTTCCTTGCAACCCATAGTGGAGCTCTTCCATGAATTAAAAATTTATCCTAAAAATATAGATACTTTTGTTGGATTGCAATCACTATTTTTTTTGTTTGTAGAAATGGCTTCATGGAAAATCAAGGTGGCACACAAGTAGGTATAGCATATTCCTTATGCTTTTGCTTCATTATTTAAAATAAAATACCCATTTAATGAAATATCTAGTTTCTATTTAAACTTTGTAATGAAGCATGCTTGGGTTACAGTAGAACTGGTATGAGTGATCTCCTAGAAAGACCTGAGGTTATACCCTCTAAAATAAATTTATGGATCTAAGAAATTAAGTAGCACACATGTGGACCAAGCATATTCCTTGCACTTCTACTTCATTATTTAAAAAAAAATACCCATATAATAAAATATCCAATTTTAATTATAACTCTGCATTGAAGTACACTTGGATTGAAGTGGAAAAGGGATGGGTGATCTCCTAAAAATATCCAAGACTATACCTTTCAGTACAAATTCATGACTCCAAGAAATTAAGCTTCAGGAATAGCCATGAATATATTTCATTGGAATGCCCATGGCAACTCTACTTTCCTCTATTAGCAAGAATATTTTTTGATAACCATGAATGGTATAAAACCATATGGTTAGAGCATAGTGTTTTTGCTCGAAAGAATAAATGAGGTGTACCACCTATGGGGGAGGGAAAATTTTCAAAGATGCAATTCATCCCTTAAGATTTTAGGTAAGGGGTCCTACTCTGATGCCAAATGATAGGATTTAAAGAGAGATAAGTACAAATATATAGGTATAAGAGCCTATATGAGATTATGACAAGTATCATAACATGCATAAGATATAGGTAAAGTAAATATTAATTCTAGCAATACCAAGCATTATGCATAGATAGAATCACAATCAAGAAAGATTTGAAGACCATACCATGCACACTAATTAATGGAAAAAAGTCGTGTTGCCAATCAATCTTGAATTGCCTATCTTGAAATGCATAGACCAATCAAAATTAGATGACACTAAGCCAATTAAAAAAGAATGTCAAAATTATTACTATTAGAGGAAAATTGTGAAAAGGCCTATAATTATTTTTGTTAGCACTAAGTATCTATGAAATGGTGGTTTTATAAAAATCATCATTGAAATCCTTGAGGTATGGGAACTTAGTATTTAAGTGTGATTCAGATCATGCAAAACTGAGAAAGCATGAAAATATAGAATCATTGTGGTTTGGTCTATATCCAATCTTAGGAAGAAAGGAATTAAATGGATGTGAGTTTCAATATATGGATGGTCATATTTTACCAATTTTTATGAATGACCAATACTTACAATATTATGCATAGAAGAGTGTGCCAGTGATGTGTACATATGTGAATATAATCACATGTAAATAATAATTTAGTGTAAGTAGTGGTAATAGCACTTTGTAAATAAAAGAAATTTTATTGGCCATGGATTGTGCTTGGTAGCTACCATATTTTAAATACTCAACAATATCATTGGTCAAAAAAGCTATAAATATTGAAAGGACATGCATCACAAATGCTTACATAAACTTGCATTTCCAAGATAATATTTATCTTAGAAGTTGAGCATGTGCAATCCATGACATTTAATTAGCAACAACCATTCACTATAGGCATTTCATGATATATAAGGAAGGCTAAAAAGAGGCAATATGCATTTACACATTTTTTTAGAAAAATGAGATACTACAAAATTACCTAAATATTTTGTGAAAGAAGAAGGCTAAAAAATTTATTGGTGTCCATGTTCACAGAAGAAATTGACTGATGCAAAATGGCTCAAGGTAAGAGAACGAAAAAATGTAGAATACTATGAAAGAATTGCAATTTTACTTGGTGGATGTCATTGACCCAATTATCATAATAAGAGTAAAGTGGAAGAGCTTCAAATAAGGGTAATAAATTAAAGGAAAAATATCAATTGGTAGATGCAAGGCTACTCCATGGAATTTAATTCTATCTAGGTATGTGCCCAAATTGGACCATCCATATGCTAAGCTTGTGAAAGAAGTTGTGAAATATTATGATCTAGATACAATGATTGTGTACAATACACAAAAGGGGAAGTTGTTCACCATCATAGAGGAGACAATAAAAACTATAGTTATAGTAGGAGCACAACCAGGTACAAGATTTAATCCCATTAGTATAGATGCACAAAGGAGTTATTTAGAAAAAGATACTTTCAAGTCTTGGCTAACTATGTTTATAGGCAAAAAATTAAAGAATTAAAAAAAAAACTCTTAAGCTTGGGAACTTTATATATACCTTGCAAATAGTCTTTTCCATGTTTGATGTAATTCTAGGGTTACATTTTTATGAGATTTTATATGACTACCAAATATCCCTTGCATATGTAGTCACTAATATGCACAACTATGATGGATCTAGTGATAGTAACCCTATATTATTTAACTAGGTTCATTTCCTAAGCTATCAAATTCACAATTAGTTAGTTGCCTTGAAAATTAAAGAAAGTAAGAAATTACACTACCCATTGTTTTTACCATGGTTGTTTCTATTCCATATGATCCCAAATTTGCATAATATCAAGCTCACTCAAACAAAAAACAATTAGCTATGCTTAGTAGTTGATTTGACTCCATTTCTTAGGGAAGCCTCCTCCTATCTATATTTTAAAAAAATGTTTATCGGACATTCATAAGCATCTATTTATGGTCAAATACCTCACCTTAGTTCTAAATAAATAGATAAACTAAGAGGTAAGAAGTGAGAAATAGGGAACTTGTACTTTTTGTTGGATGACACTATAATTCAAATATATGGTTTTTTTAGAATACCTTATTTGTTTCCATAGTATGTCATAGATTAGGTGTTCAACATAGAGTTATGCATTCAAATAGATAAAGTAGATGAAAATTTTGGATCTAAGGCTAAAAAGGCTTGTATTTATCACTACCTCTTTAGGTTTGAAGACAACAATGACAATAAATGGCCAATAACAATTTTTTGATGATAAGTGTAATGCTTTCCAAGTTATGACTCGAAGGATAAGTCCAAAGTAAAATTAGCATAATGAAAAATAAACCACCACCATGTGACCATCTATCATGGTTGATAATTGATCAATTTAGAAATAATTATGATAATCAGACCATGTAAATCAATATATATGAAATGCAAGAAATACCCCCATTGAGGGTATGCTATGATTTCAAATATGTTTATGACCCAACAAGAAATAAACGAATGGATAACTGATGAAATTATAGAAAACATTAAAGAGGATATGAACTGGGATCACAAAAATATTAGGGAGTGATGGATGTGAATGTGATAAGAAAAATAAAGCCTTCCCCAAATTTTTGATAAGTTATTCAAAAATAAATGCAAGGCCAAATATGAAAAGTGGGTTAATTAACACAAGGGAGAAATATATCTAGATTTAATGATACTAAAGGATTTGGAGGAAGAAGTATATCAAGAAGAAGAACAATAAGTCCCTCAACCAAATTCCATAGAAGAAAATTCTTTGGCAGGATATGAGGACTGAAAGGGGGATGCAAGCTCAAAATATATGCCTCTACAAATAAAATCGATAACATAATCCAAAAGAGAAAAGGTACTAGAAAATAAATTGATAATTGAGATAGCATCAAAATCTAGAAAAGAACAACCAATAAAATAAAGTATTGAAGCTGAAGTAGTTGAAAAGGAAATGATAATAAGAAAAATAGTTGTATCAATTTTAGAAAAGGCTAATCCCCATGATCAATACAAGAGACCTAGAGAAAGGGTAAAGTGGTAAGAGAACATAAGTGGTAAGAAATAGAAGGCTATAATATCTACCAAAAGGTAGCAATTAGAGTAGGAAGTACTAATGACTAAGACACAAATTGTACTATTTGATGCAATAGTCTAGGAGTTAGTTCCAAAAGTGCGAGGAATAGGTATGTTTCCTTCCCCTTCTACTTTAGCTAAATTGTTCAACTATGTCAACAACCTCCATCTAAATAGCCACCTCCATAACCCTTCCATGCAAATGAAGCCACTTCTCTAATTAATATATTTTCAACAACAATTACCACATAACATGTATAAGAGGCATAAGTAGTCTCAACCAATGTATATATGTGAACCCCTATAAATACCACCACTATATTATTTAAACCCTCATTCATGATTTTATCACCTTTCAAAATTACCTGCATTCCTTCCCCTACGGCTAAGCATCGATTGCTAGAAGCACTTTTAGTAATTTAGGAAATTAATATGAACACTCAAATTTGGGTAGAATGACATGAACCATTGGATAAAATAGAGCTAGCAACCACCAAAACATATGATGGAGTAGATCCAATTACTGGATAATGGGTCAAGATGATTGCATATTGTAAGGTCAAAAAGTTAGTTGTAGAGATGAAATTAAAGGACTATCATATTAAAGTGTAAAAGTATAATATCTCATAAATCCCTAAAATTGATACACTCTAAGCTTTGTGCACTGAAGTGGGTACTTTGTTCCTTCAAAAAAATCAATCTAATACAAAAATTTTGGCTATAGAGAGGAGGATTAAAGATCTAAACAAAAATTTGAGAAAAGAAAAGGTTGAGGAAAACCTCAAGAATAAGATTTTGGATTTGAAGTAGATAGTAAAAAAATATCCCACTTAGAAACAATTATAGTAGAGGGGTGAAAATATCCATAGATTGAAAGAGTAACTGTAGCAAGAGAGCAACAAAATACATTCACAAGAAAACAAAACATTAAAAGAATTGAAGTCAAAGCTCCAAGGCCAAGAAGAAATTTTGGTAAATATACAAGAAAATTTGGAGAAAGAAAGAGAAAAATATTAGGGCCAAATGATCTCCAATTATATGTTGAAATAGTTCAAAATATAATACTAGATCAAGATAAAAAATATTTTAATGGATGTGTTTCCTTTGATAAAAATAACAACTAGTATTGCAAAATTGATCTTGGATGCTAAGGAAGAGTTCAACATAAGCGAGAATGAGATAATTAATAAAGTGTAATACATAGATATTGCATGAAATATGTTGAGGAACAAAGGAGAATAATCCCAACTAGTTAAATACTCATAATAATACCTAGGAGAGTCAAATTGTTTTACAAATCTGATCATTTGTAGAAGTTGGCTAATTATACATAGAGGTCAAATAATTAGCACCCTCAAGAAAATAATTGATAAGGTGAAGTTGGTAATTCAAAATTCACAAGTTTTGGATTTCCAATATTTTAGGATGAGAATGAGAAATTCTATGATAAGAAGCAACTAAGCTAACTTTTAGATCAATAGCTAAACGATGGAAGTAAGATTGACACATTACCTAATCCTATAGAAATAGATCAAATTATTATTTCCTTTTATAGTATCTCTACTCTCCTATCAAAGACTATAGAACTAACACGTAGATTTAAGAATTCTTCGTATGACCACTATTTCCAGATACAAAAAATTATTTACAAGTTTAGAGTTATACATGTATCTACTCAAGGGACTTAGGAGAAAATGTGTAAATTATATTAGTTTTCAATAACATCCTCTATAGTTCAGGAATCTAGTAAATAAGGAAAAACATCTAGAAAAACTTTGGAGGTGCAATAGCAATCCAATGGTGTAGATGAGACTTCAAAAATAGGAAGTATTTAGAAGATTGATCATGGTGCAGACAAATTTTTATTTCATTCTACAATTTTATTTCATTTTGACTTTGTATCCTAGGTGGATAATTCTAGATGGGTTATGTGCTTTTGCAAGTAGAAACCCCCTACAAGGAACCAATAATGTGGGTTAAATTCCTCACCTACATCCTTTCCCATAGAAGGAGCTGGGTTTTATCAGTAGAATGAATGGCCATTATTGGTATGAAAAGTTTCTACACAACTAAAAGAGTTTCTAAATCAGAGAATGTTAGAAAAGCGAAAAAGGATATAATTTTTTGCTAATTATAGAATTTTATCAAAAAATCATAGGTGATGACATCAATAGTAAGCATAAAATTGTCCAACAACCAAAAATTGAAGGCAAGACAGTTTAGACTAAAATTTTGGCTTGGTAATAAAGTTGATCTAACTTTTGATATGTTGATACGAGAAAAGACAAAATAAAAATATAGTGTTCAATATTAAAATGAAATGCAATGAAAGGCAATAAATTAGATGGATAATTATGATGACGATGTTAATAAGGTAGCATACAAAGTTTGACATGACTTGAAAAAATATTTGAAATGTTGAAACAAAATTTTGGCTAAGGATGAGTGAAATTTTGGTACCTAGCATAGTAGCAAGGTATGTGAGATAAAATAAACTTTAGCTACAAATAAAATGCAATTCCAGGAAATTTTGAATTCCTATGTTAGAAATTATATCATAAAATCCTAGCATAGTGAAAGAGTAGAGCAAAATATTATAAGTCATGGAATACATTCGATACTCAACATCTAGGAAAGAGATTTACCGAACATAAATATCAAATAAGCATTGCATATTTTGAATTATAATGTCATCATAAGGTGCATAAATATTTGTTAGAGATAAATAAAATATCTTATGCCCAATAAGGCATAAGGTAAAAGTGAAAGGGAAATCAAATACAAAGAGGAGCTGAAGTGTGCACATTATAAAATAATGACTAAACTTAATTGAAGTTCCCAAAAATATTTTTGATAAGAAAAATATATTATCAAAAATATCAACAACCCCAAGCTCTGTTAACTCACACCTTTACAACTATAGGTAAGGCATTAGTGGGATAACTAAAGAAAAATAAACTTGTTATATGATCTTGTACGCTAGATAAATATATAGTAGCCACCACTCCTTAAGATAAAACAATATCAAACCACATCAATACCATAATGCAAGATCGATTGTAAAATAATGAGCTAAAGAAGATGGATACGTGGTGTAGCAACCTATCAATATTGCAATCCACTCTCAAAGAAATGATGTTATGATAACTAATTCTATTGATATATATATATATATATATACTTGAATGTAAGTCATTCTAATGGTCGGTCCTTTAGTGTTTATAATTGCATAGTTGTATGATTGAGGCTATACACCTTTTGAATGAAGATTAGATTATTGTGTGATCTCTTGCTCAATTATTTTGTAAAACATGTATGTATGTCTTACTAAGTCATTAAACATTTCTATTAAAGCTATGAATGGATAATTATACTTTAGTTATTCTATTTTTTGAATTTCTCCTTAAATTTAATATTCTTGTTTTAAAATGACTTAACAATGCTCAAATTTTATTATGATTAATTATTTTATCATCAGGAAAGTAAGCTAGTTTATTAGGAAATTTAGTTTAAATTTAGATTGCAAGACTCTCATACACTATGTCTCTTGATGTTGCTAAATATACACCACTTTTAGCTTAGCTCCTAACCCTTTGTATTCCTTACCTTAGTTTACAATCCACTTTTAGTTATATTATCTAGGACCAAAGAAGTCAACCTTATCCCAAGGTTGACTTAGAGACCCTTTGTTTTGAGGCATCCAATCTTCATCAAGGTCTTGAGCGAGCAACAAATCTATGCAAGTATATTTTGCACTAAGAGGTATATATTAGCTAATTTATTGTGGTACTTTTTTCCATGTTCTACTAGATCTAATATTAAAGTCCATTACTGCCTCTTGAGGGTACCTTTGTATGGTGGTGAACTAGGTTAATAATAAAATGGATATGTTTGTTCATTAAATTCTTGCACTAGTCTACTAGCAAGTTGTGCCCATGAACTAATGCAACCATCCTAAAGAGTCTAGTACCACCCTTTCAATGATATGATTAACAAACTTATAATTATATCCTCATCATGAATATTATGTATTATGACTAATGAGGCTACATCATGATAACACTCATAGTTTTTTGTAGTGTCATCATATGTTGGAAAAAACTTTAGTGTTGTTGAAAAATGGGATTCTAGTTTACTAGGTTGGTTGGTCCTATATTATTCCAATTGAAAAATTTTGTGGAGAGAGGTTTTGAGTCATTTATTTAGATTTAACTATGTATTGATATTGAAGATGTGAAATGTGTAGATCCTTGACTTTCTATAGGGTTTATAGAGGATGGTGATGTAGGAGATGATATGGATCTATATATTTTGAATGCTAAAGGAGGTAATTCTATAAATAGTACTAGTTCCTCTAGTTTCTTAGCTACTGCTCATGTGAGCATAAGTTTACAAGTCAAATGGTGATTGGGTTTCTCTAGAATCTCATTTCAAGGGAGTTACCAGGTGATTGGGTATTAGAGTAGAATGTCATAATATTTATACTCAATTAGATGATTGTGAGATTTAGGTCCCACCAAGTTTTCCAAAAATGTTGGTCCAAAATCCACCTAAGTGGATGAGTTGCACCCTTGAGTTCTCGATTAATATTAGATAGCTCAAAAATATAGATCTTCATGTCAACCTTTGGAGTAAGCAAGCTTCTACAGTCCTAGCTAAATTAACTAAAATGGGTTGGTATACTAAAGTACGGGATACCTAAAGTTAGAAGATAACTAAAAGTAGTGTAAATTTAGCAAAATAAAGAAATATAGTGCATGAGAGTATCACAATCTTAACTAAAATAGACTGCCTAACAAACTAGCTTAGTTCCTTATGATAAAATAATTAATCATAACAAATGCTAAGTATTATTAAGAATTCTAGGAACTAATGAATACGAAATCTAAGAATAAATATATAAAGTTGAATAACTATATAAAAATTAGCCATACATAGCTTAAAAAAAATACTTAATCACTTAGTTGATGTACATACATATTTTTAAAATTTGAAAAAGAGGTCAAAAAGTAGTCCTATTTTCATTCAAAAGGTGTATAGCATCATCATTAAGTTATGAAATTGAAAATGCTAAAGAGCTTACCATTTTAATGTCTTACATTCAAGTATAAATAGTTTTATAAATGAATTTAGTTAGCTTAGCATCATTGTTCTAAGAATGGATTGTAGGTCTACTTGGTTGTTTTAGCTTGAGTGCATCTCTTCCATATCATTATATTGCAATTGACTTAGCATTGTGGTGTTGAAATGACTTACCTCTATTTCATCCTATGGAGTGGTGGCTATTATATCTTCATCTAGTACACTAGGTCTTTTGATAGGTTTATTCTATCTTTAGCTACCCCACTACTACCTTATTTGTATTAAGATTTTTTATTATCAAGAGCACATAAGCACACTTGGACACTCTACCTAGGGTCAATCCTCCTTTTGTAATACACATGGTTTTAGCTTTCTTTTTTTTTTGGTATTCTTTTTAACTCTACTACATCTTTTGCTATGCATCAAGTTTCTAATTTCACTTGATGATGTTAGCTTTTTTTAAAAATCCAACCATATTTCTTTGTCTGGCCATACCTTAATGTGTGAATTCAGGAGCCAAAAATAGGTATTTTATTATCAGACAATAATATTATTTTATATTATTTATCTTTGCTAGATTTTTATTCATATTAAGCTAACCTAAGTACTCAAAAATATTTCATGATTCTTTGATATTTAGCTAAGTAAAGCACTTTATATGATATTGGGTGTTAGATCTACTTTATACTACCCAATGTGTCAAATTTTCATACCTTAGAATATTTTTTATTTTAGATGTATATTATGTTGTGATGGCGTTTGTGTCATTCTTATTGACATCAACATTCAAAATTATTTGACACTCTATTTTCCATGTAGCTTATTATACCCAACAAAATTGTTGCTATACATGATGTCGAGCTTCCATCCATACATAGAAAAACATTATTTTTTAATGTATTGGATGCTTCTTCATGCTATGCCAGACATCAAGTTTTTATCAGACCCTTGTTGACATTAGCATTTTATTTTTGGGTTGTGTTTGATACTTAGTAAAAATTTAAGTTCAAACTCTTTTGCTTTAAATTGTCAAGTGCTAGACACTTTCATGCTTGTTTATGTCATCACCTCAGACATAGATAGATATTAAAAAATATATTTTAAGTGTTCATCATACAAGTAAAGTTAAATGAAATGAAATAATATAAAATTTATTTATTAAATTTTATATCATATACACATATATAATATATATAGATATAGATATTTGGGAGGTCCAATGTTCAAATCGTGGTGTGGGTGAGTGTGTGAGGGGGTGGGTGTGTGATGGATTTATGTTAAATTTTCTATTGATAAGTATAGCTCACCCTATACATCGATCATACGGGTTTCTCACAATAACCTAACCAATATATATATATTGGTTGTGTACGAAACCTCTATAAACCTTAATTTGTTGGATAAATATGAAGCAAATGAGACCTTGACCATTGAGGGAATCAAACCAACTAAAACCAACTACTACCAACTGACCTATCCTTTTGGATGTACACTTATAACACTTATAAGCTATTGGTGTATACTTATAATACTTGTTAACTATCTGGTAAGTATTGAGAAGATGAACCTTATAAACGTTGCTCATTTCATAATTAAATGTGATATAAACGTTGCTCATTTCATAATTAAATGTGATATAAACGTTGCTCATTTCATAATTAAATGTGAAATTAAGAGTGAATGATAACCATTACTCTCCTTAAGATACTTGAAATATAAAACATAAATTATATTTAATTAACAACTAAATCCGCATCTTTAAATTGAGAAATTTCTACAAATTTAAACCAGGCATAGAGAACCATATCAGTGAGTCAAGATGTACTCTAATGAAAATATATAATATGTGAGTTTTTAAATATATCTTATTATATTAGAATATTTTATAGAAATAATTATTTTTATACTTATAATAAACACTTGCTAGTTATAATGATTGCTCAAGAAATAAAATAAACCATTTAAATAAATTAAATATATATATAAAATAAAGATAAATTATAGAATGAATGTTTAACAAATTTTGTTATGATAATAATAAAAACAATTAGTTGGCATACACTCAATAGCTAGTTTTTAAAATAATATTATACAAATTAATATAAGGTCAATGTCACTGGTTAATTATTTTATTACTCAATAGCTAGTTTTTGAAATAATATTATACAAATTAATATATGCTCAATGTCACTGGTTAATTATTTTATTACTTAAATTTATATTAGCCTAATCAATCTCTAATGTTATTCATAGTTGATATCATTGCCCTATTTCTTAAAAAAAAAAATAGTTATTCTAATATATAACACAAAATAATTTATAATTGAAAATTTAAATGCAATAAATAATTTTGTGGATCTAAAATATATTTATAATTATTTATGTATAAAATATATTTATATGTACAAAAATATGTTTTGTTTTTTCACTTCAAAATAAAAAGTAAAGGCAATGCACCGTTATTTAGGAAGGTACATTACGAGGAGGTTGAGTAGATGAACGTGCTAGATGACATAGGCTAACAATGATTAATGTAGTTGAGTCAAATTATAGGAATAAATGGAGAAAAGGCAAATGGACAAATATGGATGACGGAGGAGGTTGAATAGATGAACGTGCTAGACGACATAGGTTATCGATAATTCCTGTAGTTGAATCAAATTATAGGAAAGAATGGAGAGAAGGCAAACGGACAAGTATATCTAAGAATATGGATGTTGGAGTATCTAAAAAGAATGTGGATGTCGATCTCCGTCGACATACGTCTAAAATACAAGGGGAAGCCACAAATGGATTTCTCTAATTCTCGTCGAATGTATATGACACATTTATCGCCTTTTGGTTGCTGTATCTGGTAAGACGCTGAACTCAAAGTTTCCTTGTCGGACACAGTTGGACGGCCGATTTGATAATTAATATATTCAGGATTAGGTTTCATACATGCAGAGAACGAAGACTCCTAAGCGAATATATAGATAATTCCTGGCATCTCTATAAAAAGCTTTGGGATCGTCGACCTATGAAATCAACTTCTATAACATCACGAGAAATAAGATCTTTTTCAGAAGACGCCTTGTATTTGATCTCATCAATTGGCCCTGGAGGATCACAGTGTTAAAGTAGCGATGAATATAGAGATTGATGCAAGGAGGGTCTGTCTCTCTCCCTCGGCTTCGGTTCCCCTCCCTACTTTCAGGACAGCATAGCGCTCGCAGCCTTTGAGGCCATAAGGAGAGGCGTGCTAGTTGTTTGCTCTGCACGCAACAATGGGCGGGAGCGCGAAATAATGAGCAAGGGTACGCCGTGGATAATTTCGAGTTGTCGCAGTGGGGAAATTTACCTGTTGTATACTTAAAAAGCGCAGAGAGAGCAACCTTGGTAAACTACGTTTCTTCTACGCCAAATCCGGTCTGCTCTCATGACCACTTCCTACACAGTAGATAATTCCAATAACAGCATTACAGACAATGGCTACAAAGGCAACCCGGCCACGCCTCTGGATATGGGCGCAGGCCATGTCGATCCAGAGAAGGCCATCGATCCTGGTCTCGTCTACGACCTGACAGCGGAGGACTATGTGAACTTTCTGTGCACGCTCAATTACACGATGCAGCAAATTCAAATCATCGCCCACACTGCCGTTTCTTGCCTGACTGGCGTCGACTTCGGTTCGGACGCGTTGAACTACCCTTCATTCACTGCGATTTTCAGGAAGAACGCCACGATATCTTCTTCGGTGACATTCAATAGAAGAGGGAACATCTTATTATGAAGCAGTGGTGGAGGCTGCACAAGGATTCACTGTACAGGTCTATCCTTCTGCTCTCGAGTTCCAAGAGAAGTTTCAGAAATTGAATTTTAAGCTTATGGTTGAGGCAGAGGGAGGTACAAGCCTAGGGGACGAAGAAGTTAGATATGGATATTTGAGTTGGATCGATAAGAAAGGTCACAACATGTTGTGAAGAGCCCACTCGTGGCGCTCCTTGAAGAACTATTTTCCAGATGTGCAGTGTTAAAAAAAAAAAAGCCGAAAAAATTCATATCTGCACTCCTGGAATAATATTATGTTAGGTCATTTAGTTTAGACGGTTTCCTGAAATTTACATATTAATGTTGCGAATATAAGTGTCGAAATATGCGTTTCTCATCTAATAATTTATAACAACTATTTCTATAGTAGAAAAGGCTTGTTTCATAAAATTGATATAATTACCCAATCAATAAGCAAGGAACCAAAGTATTGATTAGCACTAACCTCGTTCATGATTTATAAAATATAAATATTTATATTATGACGTGATTTCTTCTTTTTAAGTTTTTATGTTATTGTATTTATTAGATATTAACTATAAATTTTATTGTATTTTTTTTGAATTGAACATCTGAAATAAAAAACCAAAAACATAATACAATAAGTCACATATAGAAGAGAATTATAAAGCTGAAATACCAACAAAAATTTCAACAAGTACTACAAAGACTGATCATCATGACTAAAATTGTTTTTAATATGAAGTCATTACATTACATATAGTGACAAAATTTCAAAACCAAAGGAAGAAATCAGACTCCTTAATGTCCTGAAGTAAAGAACTAGCAGGCCAAATATTTTTCTTCATATGAATCAAATTTTCATACATCTTCTTAGGCTTTAACCGATCTTCAAGGCCACAGATCAACCTGTTAACCTGCAAAATTATTTTAAATCGTATAAGTCTCAAATGAGACTCAGTAAGGAACCTGTAATGCTGTTGAAAGAGTTTATCATTACGAGCTTTCCAGATCATCCATAAAATCTCAATGGAAAGAAATAACCAGAACATATTATAATACTTATGCAACTATTGAATACGACCACATAATATTTGTATTTTATCCAAAGCAAAACTGTAGTCCCAACCATGAATATTGGAACAAAACATAAGACAAATCTCCTTAGCATAAACACATTCAAATAAAAAATGAGAAATGGTATCCAAAAAATGGCATAAAAAACATATAACAACCATACTAGGATCAGCCACAATGGGTAGCCTGTGAACAATAGCCACCTAAAAAAACACTTTTTATGCTCAAGATGTTTGGACCAAATGCACTATAGGGTATGAGCATAATAATTAGGAGATGAATCCATACTCCATTTATGATTAATATGGTCAAAAATAATATCCGTAGTAGTAAGCATAATATAAACCTATTTAGTCTTGGACTGCAAAAATTTGGAGCCATCTTTCCAGAAAATATAATCAATAACCTGTTGTTCATTATCAATAAAAATTGGATTAACCAGCCTTCTAAAATTGTTTTGGATGATGGAATAAATCCTGTATTGAGAGTCCAGAATACTAAATTCTTGCTTCAAATAATCCCATGACTTTAATCCAACAACACACAAAATATGGTTAAAAGAAAAAATTCTCTTTTGACCCCATTTAAAAGTTGAACAACCATATACACGAGCTAGGACCTTATTCTTATCCTTAAGATTCCACCATATAGAACAATTATTAAAAATTCTCATTTGAGAACCAATAGGCTAAAACCAACCTTCAAATTTAGATTTGATCTGTAACCAAGCTTTCCAAAGGCTTCTAAAAACATCTAAATCTGAAGGCCTACTATCAAAAGTTCCAAAAATAATATCAAACAAATGCAGCCCACACCAAAACTTAGATCTGTTAGGAACAACATTGCAAATATTATGTCTAACTAAAGCTTTCCATGGCTCATGTCCGTTAATACTTTTCAAAATCCATTTGACAGCTAGTGTCATTCCTTGTTTACGCAAATTAATCAACCCCAACCCACCTTTAAACTTATTCAAAGCAACCCAATTCCATTTAACCATATGTTTTTTCTTTATACCAAAATCACCTGCCCATAAAAACTGTTTGACATACTTATGAATCTCAAAAATTTGATTAGCATTAAAATACCAAACAAAATCATAGTAAACAATATAAGAAGATAGAATTTTTTGATAAATTTGAAATTTATTAGCCAAGAAAGTTGTCTCTTTCTCCATTTTTCAAGTTTTAAAACAACTTTTTCCTTGATACAACTCCACATGTTTCTTAGATTAAGATGAACAACAAAATCAATCCCAAGATATCTAACTTGAGTATTGGGTCCACACCATTGCAATTCATATTTATTAATCCAAGTAGGACGATAATCCTAGCTCAAGATTTTAGATTTGGCTTTATAAATTTTTGCTCCAGAAGCACTATAGAATAAGTTTTATGAAACAAATTTATAAAATTATCCTCAACCACGAAGTAATACACAGAGTTATAACATTGAACTTCATGAAAGCATGGTTCATCTTGACTACTCCATCAAAATAATTTATGACTGCTATAATAAAAATACCATCGAAACATACCTAGTAGCTATCCTTGTTTATGAATCGAATCCAACCTAGAGATTTTGCTTGGTCTATGTCCACAAGATTTTATTCTAGATTTAAATTGACACCCTGCATATAATAGTAAGGTAAATACTATTACTATATAATTATTTAAAAATAAAAGTTATTTTAATTCTTATAATTATGATTCTCAAAGGATAAGATCTATACATTTAAAATGAATTGTTTCACTTAGCAAACATAATTATTTTTAATAAAGTAGAAAATTTATTTATATTTTAAATTTATAAATAATTTTTATAGAAATTTTTTTTATCATGACATTTTTTTTATTTGGTTAGTGTGAGAAACCAAATAATTTTGATAGACATACATTAATATATTAAATAATTGAACTAGTTTGATTGAAATTCTTGCAAGAAGTAATCAAAATATTACACTTATAAATAATAAGTAGATGTGGGACACTATTTCAAAGATAGAATTTGAGCCATTGTGGAGCCCTACTTCCCACATATGATTATCAACCCATCCTTCTTTTTGTAGACCTTTTAATAAAATAAAATTAATCACGGTTTCAAATATTTAAGGTATTATACCATCAACATATACCATGTACATGAAAGTGATTCTCTTCTCCCTTATGGATTCTCCTTCCACCTCTATTTTCTATTATATATACTAGTACCCTATGGATTCTAAAGGTATAAATATGACATATGCGCATAGTAAAATTTTATCAAATTTATTTTAGGTACTTAGCATTTTCTAATCATTGATTAGGTAAAAATCAGAAGTTATTGTCTTTTCACTTATTTACTTATGCTTCTATTTTATCTCTATAACTATATTTGAACTAAATTTTAGTAAGCATATTTATTTCATTTGCATGATCTATCTGTGCAAAATAAATGAACATATAGTAAATTCCATGACATATTTAGGGATTTTTAAAAATTTCTAGATATGTAAAAGTAAAAACATGTAATAGAATCCCCTTCACCCAAGTAAGGGTCTGCCTCTCAATAAATCATAATACTTGATATAACAAATATCTTGGTAGTCATTCCTATGGTTTTGACCATTTGTAATATAAATGATATTCTATGCAACTTCACAATGATTTTAAAATCAACAAGTCTAAGTGATATCCTCTACTTTTTAATATTTGCAAGAATTTATAAACCTTAATTTTTTATTTAGAAGTTCAAAATAAAGTGCAAGTAAAGCATAAATTATAATTTTATTAGTTTTATTTTAATAATTTATTTTTAGAAATAAAGTTTTAGAAAAACCTAGGTCTTTTTTATTTTTTAAAGTTTATTAATATGGAAAATGGTTTCCTTCCTTAGCATATCCAAAAAAAAACCTACCTATCCCATGCAATTTTTAGTATTATTTTTTGAACATTTGATGCTTCACTTGAAATTATTTTAATTTTTAAAATTTATTTGGACTTATTAAAACAAGAAAATCATATAAAAATATAAGTGCTATTAAATATACAATTTATATATATTTAAATTAAGCTAAATTTTAAACATAATGTATGCATCATAATTCTTTTCTATCTAAAATTTCAATTGTTAATATTTATGAACTTGTATTCATCTATTTAGTAATAATATACTTAAATAAGATAATAATATTTATTAGGATGGATTACATTTATATTGTATTCTTAAAAGTAATATACATCAAATATAATGAAACGAGTCCAATCTCCTCTCTTAACCTTATTCACTATGTCACAACAACACCACACTCAATATTCTTATAGTATCAAGCTATTGTTGAGCAAGGTGTTGTAAGAAGTTTGTCATTTTTGTCAACACAGGCAGTTAGATCTAATGATGCAATGAACAGACAGTTCAGGAGTCATTCAAATATAGAGGATAGAAGTTCAAAGGATAGTCAGATTATGTAAAGTGCAATTCTTGAAAAACAGAAGTGACCCAGTTTCTAAAATTCGAAGAAAAAGACAAATTAGAAAACTGTTGCGATATCGCGACATGTTTCTGTCATGATTTTGCGACAGGTCGAAGGAGAGAGAAGGCATAGCCGAAAATGTCATGATTTCACGACAAAAATGAGGAGAGAGAAGGCACAACCGAAAATGTCATGATTTCACGACAAAAATGAGGAGAGAGAAGGCGCAGCAAAAAATGTCATGATTTCACGACAAAAATGAGGAGAGAGAAGGCACAAGGCAAACTGTCGCAATTTCGCGACATGTTGGAGGCTAAGAAGCTAAGTCAAGAAACTGTAGCGATTTCGCTACATGTTGGATTTTCGCTGGCCGAAGCAAGGAGAAAGCGTTAAGTGGAAAAGTTGTAGTGATTTCACTACATGTTGAAATTTTGCTGGCCGAAGCAAGGAGAAAGTTTTAAGTGGAAAAGTCATAGCGATTTCGTTACAAGTCAAAATTGCAAGACACAAAGGTGTAGCGATTTTGCTACAAGTCAAAAGTGCAAAACACAAAAGTATAGCGATTTCGCTACAAGTCAAAAGTGCAGAACACAAAAGTGTAGTGATTTCGCTACAAGTCAAAAGTGCAGAACACAAAGGTGTAGTGATTATGCTACAAGTCAAAAGTGCAAGGCACAAAGGTGTAGCGATTTCGCTACAAGTCAAAGTTTCACGGGTTGAAGCAAATTTGGAAGCATAAGGCACAAAGTTGTAGCGATTTCGCTACATGTCTTGATTTTGCTAGTGCATGAAGCGAGAAATGTACGAAATCCAAAAGCATCATGATTTTGTGACAAGAATGAGGATGAATTCAGCGAAAGCTGAAAGTGTCATGATTTCATGACATGTTGCAAGAAAAGCCTCTAGAAGACGAAAGCGTCGTGATTTCACAACAAGAATGAGGATGACGTCAACGAAAGTTGAAAGTGTCACAATTTCATGATAGGTTGCAAGAAAAGCCTCTGGAAGCCGAAAGCATCGCGATTTCATGACAAGAATGAGGATGACGTTAGCAAAAGTTTGAAGTGTCACGATTTCACGACAAGAACGGTGGCAAAGCTATCTAAGGCCAAAAGGGTCACGATTTCGTGACAACAAGGACAATAAGGCATACGGCTACAAAAAGTGTCACGATATTGTGACATGTTTCTATTTCATGGCAATACTTACAGGAAGGTGATAGAGGTGGCAGTAGCAATTGAGGCCGACAAAGTTGAATCTGGGCCGACAGATTTTAGGGTTTACAGTCAACTTTTTTAGGGTTTGCAACTAACAATTTCTAGGGTTTGCAGTTGACAATTTCTAGGGTTTTGCAGCCGACATTCTTAAGGTTACAGTCAACATTCTTAGGGTTACAGCCTACTGTTGTTTAAGATTTGTTTTTGAAATTTCTTCTATAAAATGAGGGGTACTTTGATTTTGAGATGATGCAGTGAAAAGATAATGTGCGAATGCGAGTAAAGTGTTTGCGCAAGTGAATTTCATGTCGAGCAGAGAGCGAGTCGTATCGAACTTGTGTGAATGAGGTGCACGGGGTGCAGATGTTGATTCATATCGTTTCAAGATGAGTGCGAAGCTGTAGTTCAAGTTGAAGTGAAGTGTGCATATCGTGATTGCATGAATTAAGAGCATGATGTGCAAAGGTTGAGTTCTAAGTGTGAAGTGATAGCGCACAGACAGTAGAAGTGATCAATCATCTGATTGCAACAAATAGTGCAAAGAATTTCATAGAAGTGGTCGGATAGTGTGAAACATTTTGCGTAGAAGCAGCAAAATGCAGAGAAACAATAGACTATAAGAAATAACGTGAAAGTTTTATTCTATAATTTTTATTATCATTATTTACTTCCAAGTTGTAGCTTGGCATAAGGGGTTGGTGCCTCTTTCTAGTAGGTGCTGGTAAATTAGGAGTTGGTGCTCCATTCTATTTGAAACAAATAAAGCTAAGGGGTTGGTGCTCCTTCAAGTTGGTGCTGGTAAAAGATATTGTAAAGTTATAGCTTTGCATTGGTTGGATTTGGATGGTAGTCCAAGAAATCATTTTGAGGAGTAGCTCGTTAAATTACTGTGTTGTGTGTGTCATGCTTTCTTGCTACATTTGATATTTCTTTTATCAGTTTTAAATAGCTGCTGGATTTAAAACTATATATATTAGAAATTGTTAAAGATCACACTGATTCACCCCCCTCTTAGTGTCACTATGATTACAATAATTGGTATCAGAGCTAGGTTCCTTAATAGGCTCAAACAGCTAGGGTGATCTTGGAAGTGACACAATGGCAAGTGGTGAAGGGTTATCCTCGAACAAAGCACCATTGTTTGATGGAACTAATTTTGCATTCTGGAAAATTAGAATGCAGACATATCTCAATGCTTTGGGTTTTGACATCTGGGGTGCAGTAGTTATGGTTACAAAGCTCCTGCCACCGCTCCAATAGACACTACTGGTAAAAATGCATTTGAAAATGATTCAAAAGCAAAAAATGCCATCATGTGTGGACTAGTGGATAGTGAGCTAGTCAAGATCATAAATTGTGAATCAGCAAAATATTTTTGGGATAAACTAGAGAACATTCATGAAGGAGATGATAGGATCAAGGAGGCCAAGCTTCAAAAACATCGAGCTCAATTCAAATATTTAAAGATGGACAATGATGAGAACATAGAGACTTTCATGCAAAGAGTCAATGGGATCACCAATTCAATCAGAGGTCTCAACAAAAATATAAATGATGCTACTATCATGAAAAAAGTATTAAGATTGCTCCCTCTTAGATTTGATTCTAAAGTCTCTGCCATAGAAGAAGCCAAAGATCTAAATCATTTTAGTATGGATGAGATGCATGGTTCCTTGACTGCTTTTGAAATGAGAATAGGAAGGTCAAATCCCACATATAGAGAAGAAAATTTCAAAGCTCTAAAAGGCAAAGACACAAAACAAGAGTCCGAATAAGAGGATGTATCAGATGAAATGGAAGCAAATTTTGTCAAAAAAATAAGAAAAGGAAAAGGAAAATACAGAGGAAAGCTACCGTTTAAATGTTTCAACTATGGAGGCATTGGACACTTTGCTACCAAATGTCCTCTCAATGACAAGAACAAAGGTGAAGAAACTCCACATCAAGAAAGAAGTGAATGGAGGAAGAAAACAAACTTCAGAAAAGGCAATTTCAAAAAGAAAAGTTTTATCTCTCGAAATGCAGATTCTTTAGAGGATAGCTCTAGTGAAGACTTTGAAGAAGGAACAGGTGAAGCTCTCTTTATGGCGTTTGAAGTAGAAAAATCAGAAGAGGCAGAAAAGCCAAAAAATAGAGAAGGAATGAACTCTGAAGTGTCTATTGAAAAAGCTGAGGCTGAAGTTGATTTAGAAGGTGAGCTGGTGTCTGCTCTTATGGAATGGAAATATAAGAAAAGAAAGAATAAAAAACTATCAAGGAAGCTTGAGGATGCAAATGACATTATAACCAGTCTAAAAACATAGACATAAGAGTATAAGAAAATGTCTGAAGATCTTGAAGTTCAGGTAACCATGAAGATAGATTACTGCTACAAACTGGAAGAAGAAAATGTTGGTCTTCGAATACAGATACAAGAGCTGGATTAAAAAATTAGCTACCATTTCAAACGTGAAGAAAGTTCGATGAAGCTGGACAAAATCCTAAGTGATCAAAGACCCGTAGGTATCAAATTCGGTCTGGGATTTATTGAAGGAGAATCATCAAACAGACCAAAGGCAAGCAATGTTGAAAGTGAAAAGAGTAAAGTCAAGAAACAGGCTGTTGAAAGAAAAACAAATCAGGCAAATGAAAGTAGTAATGCCAGTCCTGAAATAGGAACTGACAATGAGGGCTTTACCAAGGTCACACATCAAAAGAAAAGAATATCTAAGGCTCCTGCAACAACTTGGCAAAGACCATATTTCAAGTTCAATCATTACTTTTATGGTTTTTGTTTCAAATGTAATGGTTATGGGCATGAAATTGCTGACTGCAAGTATAATGTAGGTCCAAGAAGTTTCACTAGTAGAAATACTTTTGCTCCTCTAATGAGTTATGCAGGAGAATGCTTTAATTGTCACAACCTTGGGCACATTGCTAGAAACTGTCATAGTACTTTTATTTCAAATCAATCTCAGAAAAGAAGAATTCAACCATATAGGGCAAAACAGAATAGAATTATTTCTAAAAGATATGTGCAAGATTTTGAAAAGGGGAAATCCAAGCTAGAGCCCAATACCATAGTCAAAACAGAATGGAAACAGAAAGAACAACTCAAGGAAGAAAATGAATATTTAATAGTGCAGACAACTTTTAGGGCTCAGAATAAATGTGTATCGTGGATTCTTGATAGTGGTTGCTCAAGTCATATGACAGGTGATAAATAGAAATTTGAAAAACTATAGAAATATGAGGGTGGCTCTGTGAAGTTTGGAAATAATGATGGAGCTAAAATAATAGGAAAAGGATCTATCAAAATTAGTGAAGGGAAAATCAAGTCAGAGGAAGTTTTATTTGTGGATGGTTTGAAACACAACCTATTAAGTTTCAGTCAAATTTGTGATAAAGGACATGAAGTAGTCTTCAAAAAGTAGGGTTGTGAAGTCAGAAAAATAAACAGTGGGAAATTTATAGCAACTGGTTCAAGGACGTCTAGAAATTTATACACACTCTCAGAAACTTTAGAAGGTACGTGTTTCATTGGACAAGAATAAGAGAACTGGCTATGTCACAAGAGGCTTGGATACATAAGTTTTGATAATTTGGTGAAAATCAGCTCGAAACAAGCAGTGAGAGATATTCCAACCATTAAAAAACCTTTAAACAATGTTTGTGCTTCATGTCAGAAGGGAAAGCAAACTAGAGTCTCATTCAAAACAAAAGAGTACCACACTAGCAGGCCTTTGGAACTTATTCATATAGACTTATGTGGACCCATGAGAAATCAAAGCATAAATGGCGACAAATACTTTAAGTTGTGTATCGATGATTATTCTAGAATGACATGGATATTTTTCTTAAAAGATAAAACAAAAGCTTTTGAAATGTTTAGATCCTTCAAACAGCTAGTTGAGAATGAAACAGGAAAAAGGGCCAAATGTTTACGATGAGACAGAGGAGGAGAATTCATTTTGAATGAATTTATACAATATTGTGAAAAACATGGTATCAGGAGACAATATTCAACAGCTAGAACTCCACAGCAGAATGGTGTAGTAGAAAGAAAGAACATAACTATACAGGAAATGGCATGCACCATGCTGGCAAAAAACAAAATAGCAGATAGATTCTGGAAAGAAGCAGTTCACACTGCAGTATACATCCAAAACAGATATATGTTAAGAACTCATGAATGCAAAACACCTTATGAGTTGTGGTTTGGTAGAAAAGCAATAGCTAAACATCTCAAAGTATTTTGCTGTAGGTGCTGCATCAAAAAAACTGATGACAACCTTGGGAAGTTTGAAGATAGAGCAGATGAAGTTGTTTTTGTTGGGTATTCATAAAAAAACAAAGCTTACAAATGCTACAACAAGAGACTCAAGAAAATTGTGGACAGTGCAGATGTTAAATTCGATGAAGGTCAGAAATGATTAGCTGAATTTGAAGAAAACTACCCAATATATGAAGAATTCGTTGAAGGAGATGAGGTGAATGAAACAGAAAATAAATCTATGTTTGATTCAGATGAATTAGTTGATGACTTAGAGGTGCAAGAAAACAAGAAATTCAAAACAGGCAGCTGGCAGAAAAATCATCCAAGAGACCAAATAATTGGAGATCCCACAGCTGGTATTTAGACAAGAAGGAAAGTAATAAATAATTACTCTCTTTTATCTAGCATTGAGCCCAAAAACATAGATGAAGCAAGCAAAGATGATAGCTGGATGAAGGCAATAAATGAAGACTTAGATCAAATTGAAAAGAACATAACTTGGGAATTAGTACCTAGACCTGCAAATAAGAATGTAATCATCACCAAATGGATATTTTGAAACAAATTAAATGAAGACAGACAGGTCATTAGGAACAAAGCAAGACTGGTTTGTAAAGGATATGCACAGGTCGAAGGCATTGATTTTGAAGAGACTTTTGCACCAGTGGCCAGATTAGAAGCAATTAGAATGTTTCTGGCCTTAGCAGTTCACAAAAACTTTAGAGTTTATCAGATGGATGTAAAATCTACCTTTTTAAATGGGAAACTCAAAGAAGAGGTCTATATTGAACAACCGGATGGCTTTCAAATTAGTGAGGATCCTAACCTTGTCTGCAAATTAAAGAAAGCTTTATATGGATTAAAACAAGCACCACGGGCATGGTATGCAAGGCTAGACAACTATCTCTCTCAATAGGGATTCAAGAAAGGTTTAGTGGATAGTAATCTGTATGTGAAAATAGAAGGTGGGCATCTCATTGTTCTTGTTGTCTATGTAGATGATATCATATTTGGTAGCAACAAAGATGAATCTTGTAAAGACTTAGCAAATAAGATGCAGAATGAATTTGAAATGTCTATGATTGGTGAACTGTCTTACTTTCTTGGGCTACAAGTTAATCAAAATGAGAAAGGCATATTCATTTCCCAAATCAAATATGTGAAAGAAATGCTAAAGAGGTTCACTATGGAGGACTATAATCCAGTTAGCACTCCCATGACAATAGGTTGCAAATTGAGTAAATAAGACAAATATACACCTATAGACCAAACCATGTACAGATCTATGATTGGTAGTTTACTATATTTAACAGCTACTAGACCTAATATTCTGCAGGCAGTTTGCATGGTAGCTAGATTTTAGGCCAATCCCAAAGAGACTCATGTGACAACAGTTAAAAGGATTTTTCGGTATCTCAAGGGCACCATGGAGTATGGATTGTGGTATCCAAAAGGCAAAGACTTCACTCTTATATCATATTCAGATGGAGATTGGGCTGGATGTGTTGATGACAGAAAGAGTACAAGTGGAGGTGCTTTTTATCTCGGTGACAGGTTGGTTGCTTGGCACAGCAAGAAACAAGAGTTAGTTTCTTTATCAACAACTGAGGCAAAATATATTGCAGCAACAACTTGCTGTACTCAAGTTTTATGGATGAAACAAACTTTGAAATATATTGGAATTAATTTCAATGAACCAATATTAGTTAAGTGTGATAACACCAGTGCAATTAACATCTCCAAGAATCCAGTTATGCACTCACGGACAAAACACATTGCTATAAGGTATCATTTCTTGAAGGAGAAAGTTACAAAAGGAGAAGTTAAATTGGATTTTGTCCCAACTACAGAACAAGTAGCAGATATTTTTACAAAACCATTGCTCAAATAAGTGTTTGAGTACCTTCGAAGCAAATTAGGAGTAGTCACACTTCCTAAGAAGTGACTAGCTACAGGCATCACTTTCTTAGGGGGAGCATTTAAGTATTTGACTATTCTTTTGCTCATGATCATAATTTGTGCTAGATGCAACAAATTGTGCCTGATAATTGTGAGGATGGACTCAGGGGGAGTCTACAGCAGCCCTTTGGTATTATTGACAAAGGGGGAGAAGAGCTACAGGAATGTACATAGGTGTTGCCAAAAATTCCAAAGGGGGAAATTGTTGAGCAAGGTGTTGCAAGAAGTTTGTCATTGTTGTCAACACAGGCAGTTAGATCTAATGATGTAGTGGATAGACAGTTCAGAAGTCATTCAAATGCAGAGGACAAAAGTTCAAAGGATAGTCAGATTATGTAAAGTGCAATTCCTGGAAAATAGAAGTGACCTAGTTTCTAAACTTCAAAGAAAAATACAAGTTAGAAAACTGTCGCGATATTGCGACATGTTTTCTGTCGTGATTTCGTGATAGGTCGGAGGAGAGAGAAGGCACAGCTGAAAATGTCATGATTTCACGACAAAAATGAGGAGAGAGAAGGCACAGCCAAAAATTTCGTGAGTTCATGACAAAAATGAGGAGAGAGAAGGCACAGCCAAAAATGTCATGATTTTGTGACAAAAATGAGGAGAGAGAAGGCGCAAGGCAAACTGTCGCGATTTCGCGACATGTTGGAGGCCAAGAAGCTAAGTCGAGAAACTGTAGCGATTTCGCTACATGTTGGATTTTCACTGGCCGAAGCAAGGAGAAAGCGTTAAGTGGAAAAGTTGTAGCAATTTCGCTACATGTTGAAATTTCACTGGTCGAAGCAAGGAGAAAGTGTTAAGTGGAAAAGTCGTAGCGATTTTGCTACAAGTCGAAATTGCAAGACACAAAGGTGTAGCGATTTCGCTACAAGTCAAAAGTGCAGAACACAAAAGTGTAGCAATTTTGCTACAATTCAAAAGTGCAGAACACAAAAGTGTAGTGATTTCGCTACAATTCAAAAGTGCAGAACACAAAGGTGTAGTGATTATGCTACAAGTCGAAAGTGCAAGGCACAAAGGTGTAGTGATTTCGCTACAAGTCAAAGTTTCACAGGTTGAAGCAAAGTTGGAAGCATAAGGCACAAAGTTGTAGCGATTTCCCTACATGTCTTTATTTCGCTAGTGCATGAAGTGAGAAATGTACGAAAGCTGAAAGCATCATGATTTTACGACAAGAATGAGGATGACGTTAGCAAAAGCTGAAAGTGTCACGATTTCACGACAGGTTGCAAGAAAAGCCTTTGGAAGCCGAAAGCGTCACGATTTCACGACAAGAATGAGGATGACATCAGAGAAAGCTGAAAGTGTCATGATTTCATGACAGGTTGCAAGAAAATCCTCTAGAAGCTGAAAGCGTTGTGATTTCACAACAAGAATGAAGATGATATCAACAAAAGTTTGAAGTGTCACGATTTCACAACAAGAACAGTGCCAAAGCTATCTATGGCCAAAAGGGTTGCTATTTCACGACAACAAGGACAAGAAGGCATACGGCTACAAAAAGTGTCACGATATCGTGACATGTTTCTATTTCGCAACAATAGTTACAGGAAGGTGATAGAGGTGGCAGTAGCAGTTGAGACCAACAAAGTTGAATTTGGGCCTACAGATTTTAGGTTTTGCAGCCAAATTTTTTAGGGTTTGCAGTCGACAATTTCTAGGGTTTGCAGCCGATAATTTATAGGGTTTATAGCTGACAATTTTCTAGGGTTTTGCAGTCGACATTCTTAGGGTTATAGTCGACATTCTTAGGGTTACAGCCGACTGTTGTTTAAGATTTGTTTCTAAAATTTCTTCTATAAAAGGAGGGGTACTTCGAGTTTGAGAGGATGCGATGAAAATATAATGTGCAAATGCGAGTAAAGTGTTTGCGCAAGTGAAGTTCGTGTCGAGCAGAGAATGAGTCATATCGAACTTGTGCGAATGAGGTGCATGGGGTGCAGATGTTGAGTCATATCATTTCAAGCTGAGTGTGAAGTTGTAGTTCGAGTTGAAGCAAAGTGTGCATATCGTGATTGCATGAATTAAGAGCACGATGTGCAGAGGTTGAGTTCTAAGTGCGAAGTGATAGCGCACAGACAGCAAAAGTGATCGATCATTTGATTACAATAGAGAGTGCAAATAAGTTCACAGAAGTGGTCGGATAGTGCAAAGCATTTTGCACAGAAGCAACAGAATGCAGAGAAATAGCAGACTATAAGAAATAACATGAAAGTTTTATTCTGTAATTTTTATTATCATTATTGACTTCCAAGTTGCAGCTTGGCATAAGGGGTTGGTGCCTCTTTCCAGTAGGTGCTGGTAAATTAGGATTTGGTGCTCCATTTTGTTTGAAACAGATAAAGCTAAGGGGTTGGTGCTCCTTCCAGTTGGTGCTGGTAAAATATATTGTAAAGTTGTAGCTTTGCATTGGCTGGATTTGGATGGTAGTCCAAGCAATCATTTTGATGAGTAGCCACATTGGTGAACCTCGTTAAATTACTATGTTGTGTGTGTCATGCTTTCTTGCTGCATTTGATATTTTTTTTATCAGTTTTAAATAGTTGCTGAATTTAAAACTATATATATTAGAAATTGTTAAAGATCACACTAATTCACCCCCCTCTCAGTGTCACTGTGATTACAACAGCTATAGGAAATAATTATTTGTATACTTTGATGGAAATATTTTGTGCCTCCTATCCTAGAGGAAAATATCAAATCTAATTGTTATACTCAACTATGAGATTAAAATCATCCATGGTCCAAAAAAATTCATCAAGAATAATAAAATATTAACACATCTAAGTTCAACCAAATGTTTTATGTGTAAACTAGTACTAAAAATCAATATATTAAATTTAAGGACATTCTCAAAAGAAATATAATTATTGTTTCAAAATATATAGAAAAATAGAGTATTATATTCCTCTTTTAATTACAAATATTCCTCTTTGAATTTACTTCAAAGGATGGATGGAAATTCCCAAACACAAGAAAGATATCATTGTAATACTTACTTTTTTTTCTACTCATCATATCATAATTAATCTATTCCATCTCATGAGGAATATTTATTGTTTGATGCAATATGGGTCATTTATAAGAATTTTTTTCTTTCAAGTTATTTAAAGGAACTACCATTGATGATTAGATTGAATGACATCTAATAGAAACCATCATAATATTTTTTAAATCTATATAAGTAAAAAATTACTAATTTTAAACTAAAGATATAAAACAATGACTAACAAAGATGATCATGAATAACACTAGATCTTATTTACAACTAAATATTCATTGTAATAGCAATATCAATGCTCAAGAATGATCATCGTATGAGGTCACACAATTATATGATAATATCATCCTTGTATGATTGACATTTGATTGAATGATAATGTCCTATTATCATACAATCATGTTTATTGTACGATCACCTTCACAATAATATTCAATTATATAGTCACTTTCATTGTATGAAAGTTGTGATAGTCTTGTATGGTTATCTCCTATTGTATTGATGATAATCAATTGTACAATATGTTCTTTAATTGTACAATAAGTTTATTGAACAAACATCCCACTTGAACGATAGTTATGCAATAGGTATGTGAACGATAATTCTCTTCGACAACAAAGTTTATTTGAATGATATTAATATATTTCATAAATTATTATCTCATTTTTAAAAATCCATCTATTGAAAGACATTGGTATCCTTCTTGAATGATCTCATGCTCTTGCTTGAATAGATACTCGTTCATCTCTAGAATGATAATCACCTATTAAATCTTTGATTAGCATTCAAATGACATGGCACTCAATGTTAAAATTTGACTGATCAAATGACACATTGTCTGAACAATATCCCTTCCTTTGTGTAGAAATAATTGTTCTTCAATATAGTTACTCAAATAGAAAAATTTATTTGCATGATGATCACTCCCTACATGAATGACAAGTTGTTCCTCAATTAAAAAATATCTTCTCTAAATTGTAGTAGAACTCTTATTTTCCTATGGAATCTACATTCACCACTCTAAACAATCTACAACATATGGATTTAATGGTATAATTGACATGACCCTCCCTTGGAAAATATTTTCATATGATGGACTTATGGATTTATATATTGTTTTAATGATAGATTAAATGGTCATATGATGATTAGTTGTTTGTTTTATTGAAGAATATGATGTTGCTAATGGATTTGTGTGATTGCAAGAATAGGTATCCTCATGGGTGGGAAAAGGATTGATGGTTAAAATAGTCAAAATGATTTGACACATGATATATGCATTTAGACCTAGTTCTTGCCTTTGTATTTTGTGGTGTCATTCTTGCATTTGCATTTTATGTGGTGTCTTGCAATATTAATATCCCTATGAAAAGGTATTAATAAGTCTCACTTAATAATGTGCTTTGTGTTTGGAATTTGGAAGGAATGTTTAATGTATTATTAATAAAAATACCTATTAATAAGAAGGAATGAAACTAATATTTTGAACATTAGAATAAATGAAAAATTGGCAATTATTAAATGAATGCAATATTTTAATTTTAAACCAAACTTAATGAAATGGTTTTGTGGGTAGTTGTTGAGTTTGTTCCTTGAGCTAATCCTCTCCAAATTTTCTTTAAACCCTTATGGAAATAATGAGAAGGGGACTTTTTATTTTAAAAAACAAGTTGGATTCATTAGAGATCATGAAGAGCATAGAGGATTTGGAGGATTTAGAAGAATGAAAGCAACAAGGAACTTTCCCTACTATGCGCACTTGGGTCTTATCCAAGTTATATAAGGTACTCTATGTCTATTATGTTTTACCTGAAGAAGATGCTTCACTTTTGTGTAAAGTATTCAATGATGTTGGATGGTTTTAAAACAATAGACTAGACTCCATACTTAAAATATAGAAGACCTTCATTGTGGAAAACATAGAAGTAATAGGTAAAACTAGTTCCCTTCATTGTTGAATGTGTACTCGAGAAATGTGACTGATATGTTGACAAGTTTTGTTATATTTTGCTTTGTTTAACCTTGAGGGGACTATTACGTACATTTTGTACATCTCTAATTAGTTTACCAAGCCAAATATGGAAAAACCATATGTAATCGTGTAAGCTCTTATTCTTTAACTTGTAAAGATCAAAAAAATTCTTTCCTATGCTGGTTCTGCCTGAATCATTTCATGAGGTGCATGCACGTGTTTGTGTGAGGATAGAAGGTGGTGGTGTAGTCCCTGAGTTCAACTTGTACAAATCATTGTCCACCTGAAATACCTCTTGTAACCTTAGGGTTTAATAGAAAATTAGGTGGTTTGATTTTTGAATGTTTGTCCATTGTGAGCCATGTGCCTAGGGTTTCAAACCATAATATGGTGATGGTTTTATCTTTATCCAGACTAGAAATATGATTTACATGAAGCTTATATGGAAGTGAAATATTTAAAATATTTTTAAAAGATAGCATGTTGCGGTGATTAATATTGCAAAAGTAGATTTTAGATAACAAGAATGACTTAAAGAATTTATGCATTAAATATTTAATAGGATATTAGATGCATTAAAGTAGACTTTATGAAATAGATGCATGAAGCTTGTATATTTTTAATAGGATATTAGATGCATTAAAGTAGACTTTATGCCAAGACCTTTGAATGGTTGACTTTATTTTATTTGCATTTGGATAAAGACGTTCAAATAAGATGCTAGTTTATAAAGTTGATTTGCATATTAACAAAAGGAAATTAAATAAATTTATAGATAGGACTTTAGGAATTATTTTAGAATCAATTAACATTATGATTTCATATGTTATTTCATAATAGGGTGTTTTAAAACCATTACTATCTAAGTAATGATTGGTTGACATTAAGAATTCAAGGGAGACTTTTAATGTATCTTTGTTTTAAAATATGAAATGGATTATTGTTTTGATTATGATTAATTTCTAGTTTTGGAAATTTTAAATTGAGATAAGGTTTATTTATCTTTTAAAAAAAGGTATATGGAAGTTTCTTTTGGGAAATTATGTAAATTTAATGTGAATGTGGAATCCAATGGCAATAAGGGTTTCCTTAAAAGTATGAGTAGAAATGTATTGTGGAAATACATTTGTTTTCTTAAAGTGATATGATTTGTTTAAACAAATATAATGGGGATTACTTTATAGTTTTTGTAACTTTAAGTTAATTGGTGAATTATTATTTCTTTTATGAGTTCATGAAAATACTTTTGAAAGATGAAAGATATGTCTTGGTGATTGGGCATGGAGCCCAATAGATAGATTGGAACTTATGGGGGTTCCATTATTATTCTACTTGAGAAAATACTTATAGAAGGGTTTCTAAGTATCTATATTTAGAAGAATGAATGTGGAATTCATTCGAGAGAATTATAGGGTTCCTTTATTGATTTTGTAAAATGAATTAAAATATTTCATGTTTTTGGAGATAAGAATTATGGCATTCTTATGTAATTATATTGACATTATGTTGGAAAAAGGAATAATGAGATTCCTTTATATAGTTGTATCAATGACTACTAGACTTATGCAATAAAAATATTGTTTCGAAGCTAGGTTTTTCCCGTAAGGGTTTCCTAGGATATATGATGTGTTATATGTGTATCATATATATTTATCTATGGATATTGATTTTGAATCATTATATGCATGTTATATCATTAATCTTAAATAATTAGAAAATGACATCTAATAGTGTTTATGCTTTGTTATTTAATTACCACTTTCATTATGGCATGGTCATTGTGGATCATAGAAATATTTATATTTATAACTTGTAAGAGTGTTAAATATCATAATGAAGGAAGGAGAGAAAAAGAGAATAGCCAATGTTTCATTTGTTTTGGGGGTTTAGGTTTCTCTTAGGTGGGTTTATCCATAGGAAACTAGCTTAGCTAAACCCTATAGGATGGTACCAAAACTAATGGAATTGTTGAATAACAATCTCTTAGGGTTACAATGGACTCTTTGGTAATGGACCACTTAAGTAAGACCAAAGGTGGGGTAAGTCTAGGTCCCATTGTAACTAGATTTGGGTGATGGAACCCCAATGGATTGCAAGGTATCCATGTGAGAAATATCATGCGAATGGTGGAACCTTGATAGATTGTTGGAAAACCTATGAGAGATATCATTTGGTGTGATAGTCACTAGAATCCTTGATTGATTGTTGGGAATCTAGGTGAGGGATGTCACATGGGTGATAGTCACCTCAATTAAACCATCAAGGGGATGGATTAATTGAGCATGATAGTTTTACACATGGTGTAGTGGATAAAACTAAAGAAGATTTATGCCTAGGTACTAGTAAATATAGAATGAGACTAGTAGTGGATTTGGTGTCCCTTATCAACTTAATGACATAGAGTTAATCATTATGCCATGGTAAAAATGTCCTTAAAAGGAAGGTAAGTAAATGGGGAGACCATGTGAAGGTAATTTTTAAGCTATGGATGGTTAGATTTGGATTGTTACAATAATACAATCACCATTCAATTCTAAATAGTACAAAAACAAAATAGATTTTTCTTTATTTCACCAATGCCTGTAGACTATATAGAATAACTTCTTATTTTTTTTAATAAATTTTATCCATTATGCCTCTTGGACTAGTCTAAATTATAGCACCCAATCACAATGTTCTCATGCACATTCCTCTCCTCTTACTTTTCTCTTTTCTCCTTGACATTCATTGGCCTATTTATCATTTTCTTTTCTTTTCTCCCCTACCAATTCCTCTTATTTTTTCCTCTTGGTTCCTCTCCCCTCATCACACATTGCTTTATTTTATCTAACTAATGTTGTTATTCCATTTTATCTTCTCTATTTTTATTACATGCAAATATCCATCTATTATAACTGACACCATTATAACTAGCACTTGATGCTCCTACATCATACTGATTGGGTAAGAGGAAATGTTCCATGAGGTCCAACTCATGAACATGAATTGTTATTCCAAGCTATCACCATTTTAGCTTGGCTATATTCATAAGGCTAACTTTGTTATCTTGTACTTACCTTCATCTAAGAATAAAATCTTCTTTTATAGAATGCACTTAGAATTTTTCACTTTGTCCTATTCCATCACATCTAGCCAACCATAATCAACACATATTTGGTTGACTACTTTCTCTTGATATAAAAACCTTCTCTTGGAGTGATTATATCTTCCACATATCTCACAAGCATGTAAGTTACAACTCCTAGTTGCAACATTTCCAAATATTACACACTGACTACAACAACCCATCCTAGGACCTTCATCCCCTATATTGATCTCTTTTTTCATAAATTTATCTCATTGCTTCTTGTTTAACTTGTATATCCAAGGCCTTAATTCCTTGTCTTTATTTCTAGCATTATGGTTATTTTCACACCTTGCCTATATTCTCAATCCTTCATTAGCATATCATATTCTCTTCATTAACTTAGAGCCAATACCTATAGTGTGCCTTTCAAAGCAGCTAAACTCTTCATTGCCACTATGTTCTTCAACAATATTGCCTTTATCATGGCCATAAATAACCTAATGAGGTTCATCTTCCTCTTATATATATTTACCATATATTTTATCTTTGTCTTTATCTTTCTATTTACTTGTAGTAGGAATTGTTGCACTATCATCTTCATTATCACTATTATTTGTGATCTGGGCTATCTACCTCTTTCTTGTGTTTATTATCTTTCTTGTTTCTACCTTTTTCTCCTCATTCCCCATTTGTGTCATCCTATAATTTGTCTTATTTTGTAATCTTGATACGGAACTCAAATCTATGTGATGACCAATGTTCCTCATGGGTGGAAACCCATATTTTGAAAGAATATTTGTATATTCTTCCAAAAAATCTTTCACTTCATGTGGGAATTCATCCATATTATCCACTATCCCTTATTTTATGTGTTTAGTGATGAAATCAAAACATGCTTCCTTCTTATTCTCTTCAAGGATTATTTTTCATACCCTGGCATAATGTAGGACTATTATTCACTTATTTTCCTTTGTCCTTCAATGGACTTAATGTGTACCTCTTTCCTTATCAATGGTATAGGTGCTTACCTTACCATCATGTACTTATTTTCTATCAAAATAGCATGGCCTCCCCAAAAAGATATGACAAAAATCTATAAGCATGATATCATATAGTATATCATCCTTTTAACAATCAATTTGAAAGTTCATCATACATTGTTGAATTACCAAAACTTGATGCCCTTTTTGCAACCATGATTCTTTGTATGGATTTGGGTGTTCAATTATCTTTAAGCCAGGATTTTATACCATATCTATAGACACTAAGTTCTATGTATTTCCATTGACTATAATCACCTTGCAATATTTACCTCCTAATTTGCAAATCATTCTAAACAAAATCCTCTACTTAGGCTCATACACCTCCTTTGCTGATTTCAATAATAGTCTCTCCATCATATGTGACTCTCATTGCTTTGGTTCCTCCATGTGCTTTGGTGAAGCAATACTCTCTTCATTTGCTTATAGAATTTGATTATGGGCTACCTTTCCATGCCTATCGAAATTTTGTATTTGAGGATACTCATATGCTCTATGTTATTCTTCCAAGCATCTATAATACTTTCCAAAAAAACCACATCCTCTTCCTCTACCAAATCCACTTTGTCCTCTTGATAACTCATCCTTTTCATGGGTACTTTAGCTAAAATCACTTTGAGAAGTACTAGCTTCTCCTTCTTGCATATGCTACCCTTTACCACTATTTGATTGTTCTCTTCCTCTAGAATTATTTTATTTCTTATGAGTCAACTTTTATTTTACCTTGAGTGCATATTGATATACCTCTTCAATGAAATTGATTCAAATAAAATTAATTTCATATTGTATGGATAACCTTAGTCCATTTATGTATCTTACCATCTTCTCCTCATCATCTTCAATATGCCTTGCCATTATGGTCAACTTGTAGAATTCCTTTGTATACTCTTTCACTCCTAGATCCTTTTTCTTGAGGTTTTAAAGTCTTCTAAACTACCCTATTTGGTAATATAATGGGAGGAATTTTCTCTTTAATTGATAATAATTTTCTCCCATGTCTTAATATTTTATTTATTTTTAATTGTCTTTCTATTTGGACATGATTCCAGCATAAGGATGCATGTTCCTTTAGTTTTGTACTAGAAAAATTCACCTTCTTGGGGTCTTCTATCTATTCAAAATCAAAATATTTATCCATATCCATGATCTAATCAATGAGTTCCTTAGGTTTTAAACTTCCATTATATGATGGAGTTTCTAACTTTAGTTTCCTACCCATGTTAGAAATTGCCTGAATTAATCTTTCTTCTAGACCACTTCTTGTTTGTCATTGTAAACTTCCTATTGGTTCACTTCCTCCTCTTCACTATCACTTATGTATTCTACTTGAATACCCCTCCTTTGGGAATTTTTAAGTATATTTAGTTGAGAAATTATTTCTCTCATTATCTTAGCTATATCCACAACTTGATAGCCTCACAGTATTTCTCTTTCTCATTGTACCATATTTTCTTTGGAATGTATCTAATCTTAAATATCTACTAGCTCTAATACCAAATGATGCATATGAGAGAAGGGAATCCTCCTATGAATGACCTTCTCAACTAGAAACTTATAATTCACTCCACTACCATAAGATGCATGATTATCACACGTACAATTAACAAGGTTCAATATAACATTATAATTATACACTATTTGTGATTCATAGTATGGGGTCATATAATTGTATGACAATATTCTCCGTGTATGATCATTTTTTTATTGTATGATAATATCCTCTTATTGTACAATCATGTTTGTTGTATAGTCATATCCAAAGATGTATTATCTAAATTGTAACATAACTCTCATTTTTCTATGGATCTTGCATTCACCACTCTAAGCAATCTACAACATATGAATTTAATAGCATAATGTAATCAACATTCAATTATACATAGTATAGAACAAAATGGAGTTTTTTATTTTGCCAATGCCTATTAGTCATACATAATAACTTGTTTGTTGTAATAAATCCTATCCATTGTATCTTCTAGACTAGTCTAGAATGTAGCATCCAATCTCAATATTCTAGCACACATCCCTCTCCTATTTATTTCCTTTTTCTCCTCTACCTTTGTCGACCTCTCTAAAATTTTATTTTATTTTCCCCCTATAAATTCCTCTTCTATTTCCCTCTTGGCTCCTCTTTCCTCATTGCATGCTACTTCCTCTTCTCCCACTCATGGTGTTCTTTCATTTCATATTCCCTATACAAAGGTCCATCCATTATAATTGATGCTTGATGTTGATGCATAAATATTTTTCTACTACTTTAACACTATACAATACCTATAATGTCATGCATTTACCCTATACTTGTCCTTTTTATGTTCTAATGGTTAAAACTATAAAATCATATTTCATTCCTAGAAATAAGAGTCAAATAACTTATTAATGATATTTATATCAATCACCATACCTTAACAACATATGCTATCTAAGCCATAAATATGTCATGGAGTTGATTTTTATCATGCTACTAGCAATAGTTTAGTAAGTAGAAGCACTATATGAAGATAATAATTGTTAATGTTTGACTATGCTTAATAATAAAAATAGTACATGTTTCAACATTAGATTTGGTCTCTTTATTATAGCACTTATAACAACAAATAACCACACAACCCTTTAGTAGAAGTGTTGTTATTTTTAGGAAGTTACATATCAATTTTTTACTTGATCTATTAAGAAGTTTTCACAATTCCCAACTACTATTCATATAAAAAACAAGAATTGGGATAAAACACTGACAAGAAACAATAATACTTTTGACTTTTCTTATAATACCCTCCTTACATAATCAACCTTTGATCCTATACAAAGATTATGTGACATAGTTTAATTTTATGAACTAGACAATAATGTAGTTTAGTAAAGGATATATTTGATCTTAAATATCCTTATTGTTATGAATAATTATCTATCAACTATGCTCATTGGTTATATTTACCTTTGATATATCTTGTATATATGATATTCAATATATTGATGAAAAACTATTAGTCAATTGAAGTCTAAAATATTTGGTATCAAAGTGAACCATGATCTAGATGTAAGATAGGAGTTGTAGAGTGGGAGACAAAGATGTTACAGATGGTCATTCAAATAAAAATACTTCTTGGTCCATCTAGAAAGGATTTTCAATATTTGAAGTTCACAATCACAAGGGTTTGTAATCATGAGTGAAGAGGATGGGAAAAATGTCCTATTCAAGATTATTGAAAAAAGGAGAATTTTTTTATTTCATTTAGTTATATATTCTTATTTTAGATAGAAAATATTGAAGTGAAGAATTGAAATTTGAAGACCCACCCAAGGATAAAAGGTATGTTGTTACAAAAATAGAATACATGTAATTTTTAATGATTGTTGTAGATGTCCTAGTTGTAGACTTGAATACTTGGTAAAGAAAGATGTGAGAATATAAAGATAAATATATTCATTATTTTGTGATGATATATATATTATAAGGGCTATATACTATAATAAGAGAAACAATTCATAAGACATATCAAAGATTCTTACAATCATGGGAGTTAGGTGAAGGGTGCTATAAAATACAAATTGAGATAACTACAAGATCCAAATATAAAATAATATTTTTCTTTCATGAGATATTTTCAAAATAATAAGCCAAGGGGGAAAATGGTGAGAAAAAATGTTTAAGTATTCTAGGCATTAGTTGAGTAAGTAGCAATAAAACATCTCAATGAATGTATTATTAGAGGAAGTGATAGTGATTTATGTATGCCACCTCTATAAGGTGAATGACATATTATTTTCTTGATTGCTAAGTTATCTAACATGGAATTTTCGTGGAGAGCATTGCAAGAATCTATGATACATGAACAAGACTTCCATAAACCATATATCCATTCGAGTAAGTCATAGCAAAACAAACCCTAAAGTTCCTTGTAGTGTAATCATTTATTTAAAGAATGATCAATGATTGAAATACACAATCCTTGTGTATTGTTTATTTAAATGGAAATAATAATATTTATTTGACATGCATTTTGTGTAAAAAGGTTGACATTTATTTGATATTTGTCTCTTATTAAATGAAGTGAGACAAACATGTTAATTGTTTTTTTACTTTACCAATTATGCATAACATATTTTTCTAATAAAAAAACGCTTGATTATTCCTACATTCATTCTAAAAAACTATAAAATTTACTTTCAATAAAGCATGGATTCAAATTAAATTGAATTTGATTACCACCAATTTAATGATGAATAATGAAGCCTTAAGATTCTATTTTTTTTGCTTGATGATGGAATTATATTTTGTCAATATAGGGGTATTTATACTTGTCAAAAATATCCTCTTCATTTGGATAGAATAAACACATGGATTTTTGTACTTTTTGAAGCTTGATGATAGTTGTTAATACCTCAAAGATGGTATTGCCTGAGTATGTATTTTTTATGCACCCTTAATTCTAGTTTCATCAAAGTTGGATGGAAATATTTTGCCCATATTCTAACCTTTGTTGGCATCCCACTATATTTTCTAAAACATAAACTAATTTTATCTAATATATTTACATGAAATTAAATATAGGAAATTAAATTATGCTAAGTAAATACAAAAAATTAAATTGCATAAAAATTAAATTGATAAGTTTATGGTGTAGAATATTAAGAGTAAATGCAATAAGAAATATACCAAGGAGGGTGTGTGATCAATCAACCCATTAAAAATTTGAATAGCAACAATGTACTCAGATTTATATGATATGAAATTGATGAGAGGAATGACAAGATGAATATGAGTACTATGCCACAATCACCACATATTTCACAATCTAAGAGGCTAGTTCTAGTGATGAAGAGCAAAAGATATATCAATTCCTCAAAAAATTTATGAATTACAAGAGCACAATATGGGTCTCACAAAGTGTATCCTTGAATTCTTAAGGTCAAAATATGCTTACAATGGAGCCCATGGTTCTTATTTATCAGAAATGTTCACCCCTAAGCTACCTTGTGTGTGAAATTTTTACTCCTAGTAAAAGAAAATATTTGAGACATCTTTAACAAAATGATGCACCACAAAATGTTATATGGCTCTAATTGTGCATCTTAATGCCTTAGAATCCTTCTAAGATGAGTTATAACACCATAGAAAGACAAAAAAATTGATTTCCAAAAGATTCTCCTTGGTATCCATGCATAATTGTCCTGCTTGACCTACTAATGAGTGAATGCTACTAGGATGGAGAACGAATTGCTCCATAGGATGATCAAATTGCTTCATTCTACTAGTGCTTTGCTCCTACAAACCAATTACTTCACTTTATTAACAGATTACTATTAAACTAAATTGATTTTCATCAATACTTATTTTCGACTTAAACAAATTTAAAATATTTTGAAATATATTTAACTAATTCCATTGTATTTTAAACCTTCTAAAATTACAAACTTCCTATAATAATGACTTGTTACTACAAACTTAAAAAAATAAAATAAGATTTAATATTTAAACGATACTTTTATGTTTTCACGTTGTGACGCTCCTATACGTCACCAATTTATTATTATTTTTGTTACGTATCATTTGATTATTATTAAGTTATTTCTTGTACTCTGCTCTAAGTAAGTAATTACATTAGTTTGTTCTTCCAATAATTTTTAGGTTAATTTGTTATTCGTAAAATTTCAACTAACCAAAATTAGCGTTTCAAATGTGAATATGAACTGATGCATATATATATGTTTTTGTTTTATTATTATGCCTAGAGTGGGCACTGGGACACTCATCTTTTTGGAAGTATGGATCAGGGAAGACACGGTTTGTTAAAACCTTAAAACCAGTTGCATATAATCCAAATGCCGGATTCTTATTTATGGATCCATTCCTGCTTTGCTTTTCATTATCCCTCCATTATATTTATCTCGTGGATGTTTCTTTCAGAGGCGCTCATTATTCTTATTTAAAGACTCATGCAGTTAAGGCTATCCATACTGTATGCGATGCATGGTAAGTTCCTGCACGCCGGAAAGAACACTCCCATATTAAATCTCCCATTTGAGTATAGAGGGTCCATAAATATTATATCAAAAGTTTCACATGAATGAGTGAGTGATTCTTTTCGAAGACTGAAATTACATATGACTTGCGTGTTTCCCATCGTTGGAAACTTCAGCGAACCAAATAAGTATGCCAAGATTTCCATTGCAAATTCCATGATCTTTGCATTTGTTATTTTTGATGTCACCGTGGAGAATCGTACCAGATTCAGGATCGCGCATGCATGTTAGGAAAACTTTTCAAGAGATTGGGGCAGGTTTGTGTCAATCTCACTTTTCCAAGTTTAGCAGACATTTTGTTGCTACTCCGGTTTAAGCAAAAGCAGAACAATAGTTCCGGTAATAGGAGGATTGCCAACGAAGAAGCGTATAAACATCATGAATTGCAGTTAATAAAGCGAATTCACAAATTTCGTGCTGGTGTACATAAGGAATTTTAATTTTTCTTTGTTTAATAGTAGTAGCAATTGAAATTGACGTCAGATTGTCACACAGAAGATTGGCACAGGTATTAATGTGAAAAGAAATTCTTTCATACGAATATGTTACTGAAAACGGTAACTTGTATAAGAAAAATATGCAGGCCAATTGCATCGCCATTTTTATTTATTTCAGTGAAAACAGTAATTTTCGTAAGAAACATATACGCACGCTAAATGTATTGCATTTTTATATTTGCCTCTGTCCGCGAGAAGGTGGGTAGTGGTTCATGTTTTTCTGTGGACTTCAATCTCGGCTTATTTTGGAAAGATTCGTGTGTACACATCGGTTCGTATAGCATTATCATTGATATAGTAAGTGTTTGTTTTATGGGGTATTTATTAAGAAGATATCGAGCTTTAAGCTTTGGAGGTAACTTGTACCGCTTCACACTGGGTCATCAATAACGAATCTCAACAGGTTTGGTGGAAGCAGCCATGTGGTTTGAATCCTGCACTTGTGAGTTACTAAAAATAGTGTGGTTGTGACCAAACTCTTGTTTGGTTGAAGCAGTGCATGTGATTTGAACCCTACACCCTACACTTGTGAGTTACTAAAACTAGTGTGGTTTAGACCAGCTCTCCCATCTAACCAAAAATAAGATATAAATATCAAAAGTGGTATCAATATTCCTATGTAACAAAAAAAAAATATAAATATCAAAGTGGTTTAGCATGATTGGAAAATGATTTGACTCCATGTGTATGTATGCCAACATCTAAAGACAATGATAATGATATTATTTTTTATGGTAGGTTGTCCATTTTTATGGTCATCATAGTATTTTGTGTTGTTAGTTAGATAACATTTTATTTCAACTCATTTAGATGATAGATTTTGTTTGTTTGATAATGAATTTGTTACAATCACATTATTTTTAGTAGTTGTGAAACTTAAGGTTTAAATTACTGGAGCACCTATTCCATCTCTTTGTTTTATAATTTCTTGTGAAATGGACCACCCACAAAATAGATCACCTAATGCTCAGGATTCATACTATACACTCAATAAAATGAACAATCTAAATGCTCAGGATTTATACTATAGTTGATATAACTGATAGTTTTTATTGTAAAAGTTTAAAAGAATTAATATCGAGTTTAACAACAAAGTAACAAAAAGATCGAGAACATTTACAAATATATATATTGACAGTAAAGGGTAATTAAATTTTGAACTCTAAATAAAAATTTAAAATTTATTATTTAATATTCGATAAAATAAGATTATATATCTTTATCGGATAAACTGAGTTTGTTAAAGATATTGATAAACAACTTTACTCTTAATATACTTCCCTTAAATTTTATTAACTTTGAATTTCTTTACTGACAAAACAGTTGACGCTCTTTTCTATATTCACACTCGTTCATCCCCTTCATATATTTCACTGAAATTCGGTTTATTTTGATCTTAAATTTATAAGTGATTATAAGTGATAAGTTGTGAAAAGTTGTTGTTTAAAGCCAAATCATTGCAATGTGTTCTAATAAGTTGTGAAAAGTTGTTGTTTAAAGCCAAATCATTGCAATGTGTTCTAATTTCGTTTATGATTAACTTATGGATACCTGATTGGAAATTCAATGGCAGTAGAGAAATTGCTGAAGGCAAATGCTTGGTATTTTCACGACGGCGAAACTGATGGAAAATTTCATGGTATTGAATAATATTGAATTACTTTTAGGAGAGGGCATGGTCAAAGGTTTGGTTTGTTTACTTTTGATTGCTCAGCTAGGCCGTGTAAGTTTAGCTGCTCTTCATATCTTAAAACAATCAAATGTTGATCATATGCAAAGCTTTTGAAGATATATCTACGTATGACTCCTTGAATCTAAAACTTCTTTAAGACAAGTTTAGCTTAGAATGCAGCAATGATTTGGAGTGTGTTCTTGCTATCTAATATATTTGGTTTGCTTAGACATGATCCATTATCAACTTCCACCATGTTAAAAAATTTAGTACATGATCGTCGAAATCTCAAATCTCATATAATGTTGGAGTTGTCAACATTAAGAAGCATAAAACCTAGACATTTTAAGAGATTTAAAATATTTAGGTTGGTAAGGATTTTAAATAAATCTCTTTGGTGTTTTCTGTTCTTCTTTTTGATGTTTTGTTTCTTGGTTTTAAGGCTCCGATGGTGCTTGTTGTTGTGTTTAGATGTAAGGTTGGCTGAGTTGTAAAGGGTTGTTGTTTTGTTTTTTTTTTAAGTTCCTTTCTTAAAGTTCAATGTTTTTCTTGTAATTATTCGAGGGGACCATTCAAAAGCGTTTTTCTACCCTAATAAAAAATATTAAGAAGCATAAAAGAGCTGCTAACATGGATGAGAAAACTTGGATAACTTGAAATCCTACTATTCTACAAATGATTAGGTCAATAGCAATAGTCATTGATCAACTACAATAGATAATGATTTTACTCTCTTAATCCATTAGCATTGTACCAAGAAAAGCAATGGCCTATTATAATTTAATTTTCTTTCCTCTATCCCATAAATGTATAAGATGTTCTATGAAATTGAAATGTGTATAGTATCCTTACCCATTATTCAAATTTTATAAAAGCTTGAGGAAAATAAAATTTTAATGTTGATCAGGTGGTAATATTATTAAAATATTAAAATATTTTTAGTAATAAATTTTTTATATATGAATTTGTAAGATTATTTTAGTGGTAAAGGCTTTGGCATCTATTTGAGATGTCCAAGGTTCAAACCCTAGTCAATATAAGGGGAGCGGGAAACCCTCATAAAAACCTATGTAAACTCATTGAAAATAATAAATTTATAACATATAATTATATCGTATGTTAAATGGAAAAATGTGATGTGGGAGCATTCACCAAATAAAAGCAATAGATTGGTAACTATTGGCAAACCATCTAAATACTATAGAAGAAAGGAAAAATGATAGATGAAGTGTCAGGAAGGAAATAAAATAAGAATTGAAAACAACAATAGTGAATCTTTAAAGACCAACTGTCCTAGGGTTGTTAGGTAATAATTTTTGAAGATATAAAGCAAGAAGTTTGTGTCCATGGGAAAGAAGAGAGTGGTTGAAGTGAAGAGAGAAAATAACTAAGGGAAAGAGGAAGTTGAGAGGAATATTTAAGATTGTTAATTGTATAAGCTACTTTACAGTAAGATAAAATCCTATTATTTTAATTTGTAAGACTCTTTTTATGAGTGTTTGAAGTCTCTTTGTGCAATTGCTTGTTCTAGATTTTTCATATTTATGTGTGAAGATTTTATTAATATAAGCGAAGGTGAAATTGGACCAACGATTCAAGCCAAGATGCCAAATTAGGGTGCAATAGATCACACATCCCAACTATTATTCAAAAAAGAGAACCTAGGGGAAGTTTGAGCAAAGAGAAATTCAACGATCTTGTCTTTATATATGTGGAATTTATAGGCACATAAGAGTTCCTTTTAAATCTACTAGTCAAAATAAGAAATCATATAAGCCAAGGTATGAGAGGTATAGAGGAGTACTTTAGAAATTTGATAACTGGAATGCAACCATATGAGTCAAAGTTGAGTTCATAAAGAAGAACATTATCGATTTGGTACCAGGGTCATTCAAGTAAGGTGGTTATTCAAAGCTTAGTCAACAGTCATTCAAGTAAGGGTCCATCATATTGCAGTTCAATGGAGAGTAATAGAAGTCATTCAATTGAACATTGTATTCCATTCATAAATATTTATAAGTTGACTTTCATACACTAAAGTTAGTAACCCTATTATTCAATGGGTTTCATCGTACACTAAGAACATCATACATTCGAATGATGGAAAATATTATACGTTTAATAATGAAAATATTATAAAATTAAGAGGAGAAATATACAGTTGGATGACATCATACAAAAAAAAGGAAATCATACAATTATATAATAGGAAAAAAATATTATATATTTAAATATCATCTTACAAGAGTATAAAGATATTTCTCATATAAGAAGAATCAATCATATAAAGTTTATGATCATACAATAGGAATAGGTGTAAGAAATTGATCATAGAAAGGTGTTGATATTGACTTTGGAAGATATCTTATAGTGAGGAAGCTATTGTTGTATAAGGTTAAGAATAGTACCACTAAAAGACACTATTGTAGAAAGTATTTGTCATTTAGACAATTGAATCATTTTGGTATTAGAGCCAGAAGCTCTCTAAATATTTATATGTGGTATAATGGAGATGGCACATTGGAGAAGAAGAAAACCATGACTTCCTCAATCAATGATTATAACTAAAATACTAAGAATAATTACCACTCAACTTGATGCAATCAAAAATATCCAAAGGAGGGGTATTAAAAAAAAAGAAATGAGTGATAGTGAAGAAGAATTTGTTCAATAAGAAGCTTATGATGAGGAATAAGGGGAAGAATTAGAAAATAAATTAATTTATGTTATTTCTAACATGGGAAAGAAATAAAATATAGAAACCCCATCCTATAATGGAATCTTAAATCCAAAGGAAATTATTCATTGGATTATGAAGATGTAGAAATATTTTATGTTTGAATCAATACAAGACCCCAAAAAGGTAAAATTTTCTCATGCAAAAATGAAGGGACATGCATACTTTTGGTGGTATCAAGTCCAAATAGAAAGACAAGAAAAAGGAAAATAAAAGACTTAGATTACCAAAAAATGGCTATAAAGTGGAAGGTCAAATTCCTCCCACTAGATTACCAAATAGGGTTGTTTAGAAGACTTTAAAACCTTAAGAAAAAAGAGTTAGGAGTGAAAGTGTATACATAGGATTTTTATAAATTGACCATAAGGGCTGGTCATATTGAACATGATGAGTAGAAGGTGACAAGATATATAAATGGGCAAAGATCTTTGTTACAAGATGAAAAAACCCATCAAATATTTGTTGCAATAGGTAGTCCTGTTCTTGGTGGGTAAGTTACTTCTTTTCTACTATGTGGTAAAATATAATATAAGGATATACGTATTTTGATAGATAGTGGATCTACTGATAGTTTTATTTCCACTAATTTAGTGAGGAACATATAGGAAAGATCCAAATTTTTGGCTAATTGTTGGAAAGTAGAGTATGGGTTAGGGCAGACCTATCAAGTAAATCAATGTTTATTTTACCATTACATTCCCTTACCCCAAGGTATGGTAGGAACTTGGTTCCTAGAAATGGCAAAGAGTGGAAAATAAATGGAAATGGATACAAATAGGTAATGAATCAATCACTTTCAATAAGAATCACTATTTCACTTGGAGTAAGACCTACCAGTTCTCTCAAAGAGATAAATATTTCTTGTTCAATAGATGCTTAATGAAACCCATGAATTGCATCTAAATACCTATTTAATAGTTATGAAGTGAAAGGACACAATGGTCCATAATAGAATAAGTTAATTAATAATGTTTATTAAGGATTAGTATTAGGATCCTAATAATCCACCTTCCCTAAAAGATCCTTGTACTCAAAGATCAAAGTGAGGAGCTTCATCCTTTGTTTTCCAAGAAGTATTTTCTCATGTTTGTGTACTATTTTAATGTCATATTTTCATAAGAAGGTATATCGAGAAGGTGGAATAGTTAGTGGTGGATTGCCAAGAACAAGAGGAGCAAAATTATGGTGGGGGGTAACCCTTAGGATTCCTCAAATACTTTAGAATAATGCAGTAAAAGTGGTAGTAACACGTCCATAGATTTATGATGTTCCCTATAAGATTCAAAAATAAATGAGTGTGGAGTTACCTTTCTATGTTGTTTTTGAATAAGTTTGACCATATGGTGATAACTTACTATTACTGAGGAATGTGGGTGTAGTTCTTGTAAAGTGTATGTTTAGATGTCACTGGTCACTTTGTGTATGTCTACCTCATCCTTACCTTATGCATTAATCACTTTAGGTACATCAACCTTATTGATGTCGTTGGTGTGCTTAGGTTCTTTGGTTACATAGTGCAAATAAACCTCATGGTCTTCATGACTATGATTAGGTGGTTTAGTCATTATTTTCTCATATTTATCATATTTAGTGTTATCCTCAAGTGTATTCATCACCACTTATACCTTGATCTTCTCTTCATCATTGGTTGAACTACAAGGAATAGTTGTATCCTGAATATATAACTTGGATGAAATACATTTATGATTGGATATAAATTTCTCATTGCAATGAAAACAAAGGCCTTTTTATTGGTGGGCCTTCATTTCCATAGGGTTGATATGTTTAATAGGTAAGAGTTGGGTAATTTTTGGGATGGTGTAAGTATTGTGTGATTCCCATAGAGGTGGTTTTAAAATTTGGTCCTCCCATTGGTGAAACTTGTGTTTTTGTATAGTACTATTTCTAATTTATTCCCTCCACTAGCGTACTTATAGGATAAAGAATTTTTGGGTCAGGTCCTGTGATTGTGATCTCCTTCCATTGACCATTTGTATAGTATTCATTGTAAGTTTCCACTAACTTGCTGAAAGTTGTCACAAAAATCATCATTAAGAATTGCATAAAAGTCGTAGAAAATTTTCTTGTAAAAATCATCAAAAAGTTATCGAAAAAATTTTGAATAAAAAATCATCCGCAATATTTTCACAGGAAAAAAAAAATTAAGAATTTGTCTTGCAATATACCGTCATTAAAAATTTGTTGTCGTAAATTTTTTTTGTGTAGCAAAAATTATGCAAATTTTGGGTAAGTTTTTGTCAAAAAGTTGTACAAGTTTGAGGTAAATTTTTGTATTTAATGCAATTTAGCAAGAATTGCAATGAATCTGCAAAAAATGCATAAAAAATTATTTTCAACTTAATTATACTTTAATGGTATAGTATTTTGAATTTTAAAATTTTGCAAGATCGACAGTGGTGTGGGGTAGTAGGTGGCTTGGAGGATGAGTAGAGCGATGGAGTGGGAGTCAAGAAGCGAGGGTGGGATGCATAAGGATGGAGTAGGATCACTAGAGAAAATTTGGAACTAATATCAAATAGTGTAAGAGCAGGATAAATGAGATAAGGAGTGGCTTTATTCACACAAGGGGTGGCTAGAGTGTGATTGAAGTCACGACTAGCTATGCACCATAAATTCCATTAAAACTCCTCTTGTCCCACTTTCTAATGAATGTGGGATATATATTATATCCAAACCTTTTTAAAAATTTCTCTCCCGCTCTTTTCCAATGTTGGAATGTGAGGACTTGTCAATTTTTTAACACCCGATAATGGAAAAAATAATATAAACTTTATATTATAAAATTTACTTTATAATTAGTCACCAATTTTTCGTTATCACTCATCAAAAGTTGCATATGTAATGCTATGGCTCTTTTTCTTTATTAATTAAATTCTTGTTTGACTAGATCATTGTTTTAGGGCTAATAATGGATAAAAGGTGTCTTTTTAAAAGATTTATATGAGTTTTTAAATGTTGTTTCAGTTGTGTATGCTTCTACTATTATGTTATTTCCTACAACAAATTAGGGTACAGTAGATGACACATCCCAACTTTTATTCAAAAAAGAGAACCTAGGGGAAGTTTGAGCAAAGAGAAATTCAACGTTCTTGTTTTTGTATATGTGGAAGTTATAGGAACATAAGAGTGCCTTTTAAATCTACTAGTCAAAATAAGAAATCATATAATCCAATATATGAGAGGCATAGAGGAGTACTTTAGAAATTTGATAACTGGAATGCAACCATATGAGTCAAAGTTGAGTTCATAAAGAAGAACATTAATGATTTGGTACCAGGGTCATTCAAGTAAGGTGGTTATTCAAAGCTTAGTCAAGAGTCATTCAAGTAAGTGTCCATCATATTGTAGTTCAATGGAGAGTAATAGAACTCATTCAATTAAACATTGTATTCCATTCATAAATATGTATAAGTTGACTTTCATACACTAAAGTTAGTAACCCTATTATTCAATGGGTTTCATCATATGCTAAGAACATCATACATTCAAATTATGGAAAGTATTATACGTTTAATGATTAAAATATTATAAAATTAACAGGAGAAATATATATAGTTGGATGACATCATACAAAAAAAAGGAAATCATACAATTATATAATAGGAAAAAAATAATATAGATTTAAATATCATCTTACAAGAGTATAAATATCTTGCTCATATAAGAAAAATCAATCATATAAATGTTATGATCATACAATGGGAATAGGTGTAAGAAACTGATCATAGAAAGGTGTTGATATTGCCTTTGGTAGATATCTTATAGTGAGTAAGCTATTTATGTATAAGGTTAAGAATCATACCACTAAAGGACACTATTGTAGAAAGGATTTGTCATTTAGACAATTGAATCATCTTGGTATTAGAGCCAGAAGCTCTCTAAATATTTATGTGGTATAGGGGAGATGGCACATTGGGGAAGAAGAAGACCATGAGGTCCTCAAGCAATGGTTATAACTAAAATACTAAGAATAATTACCACTCAACTTGATGCAATCAAAAATATCCAAAGGAGGGGTATTAAAAAAAAATAAATGAGTGATAGCGAAGAAGAACTTGTTCAATAAGAAGCTCATGATGAGGAATAAGGAGAAGAATTAGAAAATAAATTAATATATGTTATTTCTAACATGGGAAAGAAATAAAATATAGAAACCCCATCCTATAATGGAATCTTAAATCCCAAGGAAATTATTGATTGGATTATGAATATGGAGAAATATTTTATGTTTGAATGAATACAAGACTCAAAAAAGGTAAAATTTTCTCATACAAAATTGAAGGGACATGCATGCTTTTGTTGGTATCATGTCCAAATAGAAAGACAAGAAAAAGGAAAATAAAATACTTAGATTACCAAAAAATTGCTATAAAGTGGAAGGTCAAATTCCTCCAACTAGATTACCAAATAGGGTTGTTTAGAAGACTTTAAAACCTTAAGAAAAAAGAGTTAGGAGTGAAAGAGTATACATAGGATTTTTATTAATTGACCATAAGGGTTCATCATATTGAACATGATGGGTAGAAGGTGACAAGATATATAAATGGGCAAAGATCTTTGTTACAAGAAGAAAAAACCCATCTGATATTTGTTGCTATAGGTAGTCCTGTTTTTGGTGGGTAAGTGATTATTTTCTACTAAGTGGTAAAATTTATAATAAGGATATATGTATTTTTATAGATAGTGGATCTAATGATAGTTTTATTTCCACTAATTTAGTGAGGGACATATAGGAAAGATCCAAATTTTTGGCTAGTGGTTGGAAAGTAGAGTATGGGTTAGGGCAGATCTATCAAGTAAATCAATTTTTATTTTACCCTTACATTCCCTTACCCCAAGATATGGTAGGAACCTGGTTCCTATAAATGGCAAAGAATGGAAAATAAATGGAAATGGATACAAATAGGTAATGAATCACTCACTTTCAATAAGAATCACTATTACACTTGGAGTAAGACCTACCAGTTCTCTCAAAGAGATAAATATTTCTTATTCAATAGATGCTTAATGACACCCATGCAATTACATATAAATATCTATTTAATAGTTATGAAGTGAAAGGAAACAATGGTCCATAATAGAATAATTTAATTAATAATATTTATTAAGGGTTAGTATTAGGATCCTAACAAGCCACCCTCCTTAAAAGAGATTTGTACTAAAATATCAAAGTGTGGAGCTTCATCCTTTGTTTTCCAAGAAGTATTTGCTCATGTTCTTGTACTATTTTAATGTCATATTTTCATAAGAAGGTATATCGAGAAGGTGGAATAGTTAGTGGTGGATTTCCAGGAACAAGAGGAGCGAAATGATGGTGGGGGGTAACCCTTAGTATTCCTAAAATACTTTAGAATAATGCAGTTAAAGTGGTAGTAACACATCCATAGATTTATAGTGTTCCCTATAAGATTCAATAAAAAATGAGTGTGTAGTTACCTTTTGATGTTGTTTTTGAATAAGTTTGACCATGTGGTGATAACTTACTATTGCTGAGGAATGTGGGTGTAGTTATTGTAGAGTGTATGTTTAGATGTCACTGGTATCTTTGTGTATGTCTACCTCATCCTTACCTTATGCATTGATCACTTTAGGTACATCAACATTATTGATGTTGTTGGTGTGATTAGGTGTTTTGGTTACATCGTGCAAATCAACCTCATGGTCTTCATGACTATGATTAGGTGGTTTAGTCATTATTTTCTCATATTTATCATATTTAGTGTTATCCTCAAGTGTATTCATCACCACTTATACCTTGATATTATCTTCATCATTGGTTGAACTACAAGGAATTGTTGTATCCTAAATATATAACTTGGATGAGATACATTTATGATTGGATATAAATTTTTCATTGCAATGAAAACAAAGGTATTTTTATTGGTGGGCTTTTATTTCCATAGGGTTGATATTTTTAATGGGTAATATTTGGGTAATTTTTGGGATGGTGTAAGTATTGTGTGATTCCCATAGAGGTGATTTTGTAATTTGGTCCTCCCATTGGTGAAACTTGTTTTTTTGTATAGTACTATTTCTAATTTATTCCCTCCACTAGCATACTTCTAGGATAATGTTTTTAAGGGTCGGGTCCTATGATTGTGATCTACTTCCATTGACCATTTGTATAGTATTCATTTTAAGTTTCCACTAATTTTTTGTAAGTTGTCACAAAAATCATCATTAAGAATTGCATAAAAGTCATCAACAATTTTCTTGTAAAAATCATCAAAAAAGTTATGGGAAAATTTTTGCATTAAAAATCGTCAGCAATATTTTCACAGCAAAAAAAAATTTAAGAATTTGTTTTGCAATATACTGTCATTAAAAATTTGTTGTCATAATTTTTTTTTTGTGTAGCAAATATTATGCAAATTTTGGGTAAGTTTTTGTCAAAAAGTTTTACAAGTTTGAGGTAAATTTTTGTATTTAATGCAATTTAGCAAGAATTGCAATGTGAAAGCACGAGATTCCGGGCGAAGGAAACACTAATTGCGATGCATTCAAAATCAAATACGCTTAAGTCCTAGAAATGTAAATTGCATGAAATGAAAGAAACGCATTGGAAGAGACACAAGCAAATGGAGAAAACACAGCCCTTTCATTAAACTTTCTTGATCTCTTGTTACAAATACGCCTCCTCCCTTTTCGGGGGCTAGGAGCGTTAAAAGAATTTGACTACAATCGAGACTTAAGGTTCCTCTTTCCGCGTGCCCACACTTGAAATGGACGGGCCAAGATGATGCCGCCGCTGATGTCGATGAGTCTTTGACCTCTGCTGCTCCTCCTGCGAACAAAGAAACAACGAAGATGTCAGTAGCACCCGCTGCACATAAGAAGTGTTTGTTCTCTAAAATCGCCAAAAGATGCATGCAAACATTTGTCTGAAAAAGTGAGTAAAATGACTCTAAATGACCTGAAAACCTGACAGAGGACAGAAAACATCACCAGAAGGCCACTGCCACTGAGACAGTCGGCCAATCTGCCCTCCAACTGGAATTCGTCCCCCGGCAGGACGAATTCTGACTGCAATTCGTCCCTGGGTGGGACGAATTCTTCTGTGTTGGAAAAGCCGACCTGATGCTGCTCCAATGTCGAATCCCGAGACCTCCAAAACACCTGCAAACAGAGGGGTTATGTAATTGGGGCCATTTTGGGACGACCCAGATGGTCGGATTCTCCCAATTTGGCCTCTATCCTCGGGAATTCGATGTCGCCACCTGCAAGTTAGTAGGACAACAAAGCGACAAAAGGCATGATAAAATCTGATCAAAATGTTATGAAATTGAAGCTATGAGTTAACCAAATAGAATAACATGAGATGCAACCTGAAACAATAATCTAGAATGCTTTTGGAATAAAACTTAGAAAGTGCGGGGGTGCCCAAGTGGGCCTCCCACCGTTGGCACTTGATCTTGGCGCCAATCCACTAGGGATGGGCCCAAAACCTCTTAGGATTGGGATGTCTGCAAATTGGTTGATTCAGGTGTCCATATGTTGGATTTGGGTCAGATTCAAGCTTCCAAAAGCCACCCAACAACCTCCCTTGCAAAAGAGATTGGTGGATGTGAGAAGGTGAATCAAAGGGGATGCAAGTGGGTGTTCAACTCGGTAGCACTTCGTTGCTTGAAATCTCCTTCAATCTCTCTTTTTGGGTGAGAAAAGTCCCACCTTTTATAGACCCATGGGGTCTCTTTTGAGAGGGAAGCATAAGCGCCATGTGTTGGTCATAGGTGCCATGTGGAAATCATGTCTTCCCATGAGGGAGGGGAGTCCTCCATGACTTGGGCTTTCATAATCGCCCTTGTGACAGTCCTCTAACGGCCTATCTGTCCACCCACACACGCGTGCGAGGCAGGAGTCATCAATCGATCGTCCCGGGCTGCCACTTGGCACCATTCTTCTTTTTGCCCGTTAAACTTGGAATTCGTCCCTGCGTGAGACGATTTCAGAATTCGTCCCTGGGTGAGACGAATCCCAGTTAGTATTCGTCCCTGGGTGAGACGAATACTGAGCAAAGTGTCTAAATGTACCAAATTGCCTCTTGACCTTACAAAATTGCTATGAAAGTGGTTAGGACCACTGTTTGACCTCCCGAGGGCTGCCCTGGGGGCTGTGTTTGTCAAAGCGATCAGTGTTTGCAGTCACATAATCGGATTGGTGCTGTTTTGGTGTCTACAGATGCCCCTTTTTGGGATGCGCTGTGCATAGCGCAGCGCCGAGCAAAAATAGATAACCAAAGCACTAATGATTAGGGTTTCTTGGTAACCTAACCAACTTTTGATGCCCCAAGCATGGAAAGGGCATGCATTCTTGAATCCTTGCTTCTGACGAGCTAAGGAGTTTGATTTCAAGTGTTAACCTATTTTGGTGAGGTGTGACTTGAGCTTGGACATTGATCAGTCATGATTAGGCAAAGGGCGCAACCTTTTATCCTCGGGGGAACCTTGTGTTCATGATTCACGAAATGCCAAGTGTTTGATTGATTTGATTGTTGCTTGTTTACTCGCCCCAAGCAGGAGCGTGATTGTCTTTGTCAATGATTCTTTGAATGCATGTCGTTTTCCTTAATTGGGTGTGTGATTGTTGATTGGTGACTAAGTGTGACTACCCCCTCAAGCGACGAATCGATGAGGGAATGACCTTCATGAGAAAAGCGACGAGTCGCTTGACCCAAGATGACTTGTGCAAGGGTGCCTTTAGATGGTTTATCGTTTAAGCATGTGCAATTTTTCCAACATTTGGACCTATTTTTGGTGGGTGTTAACCCTTTTGGTGATGCCATAATGGGGTGAAATCATCGAAAACCCATCTTCCCGTGGAGCGGTCCGGCTATGGTAGCCTTCTTGGGGAAGTAGGAGAGTGACAATTTGAACCCCGACATCGAATTTTTCTATGCCAAGAGGTTAAGTGCAAGAGCACTTGTGTCCGGCAATGCTTATTGTTGGTCCTTTTGGAGGGGTTTGTAGCCTTGTTATGTTTATTTGTGTGATGTGTATTGGATCTGGTAGAGAGGTTAAGTGCAAGAGCACTTGTGTCTGCCAATGTTTATTGTTGTTTGTTGTTTTGATTTTCTTGTTGTTTTTTAGAGTGGGCTTGACCATTTGTGATGTCAGTTTGGGGATGAAATTGTCGAAAAATCCGTCTTCCCGTGGAGCGGTCCGGCTATGGTAGCCTTCTTAGAGAGTAGGATAGTGACAATGTAAACCCCAACATCAATTTTTCTATGCCAAGAGGTTAAGTGCAAGAGCACTTGTGTCTGGCAATGTTTATTGCTTTTTGTTTGTGTTGCATTTATTTGTTGTTTTGTTGTTTTGATTTTCTTTGATCTTATGCATGATGGTTGATGAATATGGATGTATGCATGTTGATTTATTTTGATGGATGCATATGCTATGATGAATACAAATGTTTTTGATTTATATGTGATATGCAGAGATGAAATGGATGAATGAGATTTGTGATGTTTGGCTATGGCACCATAGACTGTTTAGAACTCTTTATTTTGTTTTTAGGCGATTGCTGTGATGCATGACTTTGTATGTATACATGTGGTTTTTCTTTTTTGTATTTTCTGATGGTATTGTAAGGATGAAAAGTAGCATAGTTGGTTTAGAAATGTAGCTAAGGTTTTCTGAGACTCAGACGGTTTTTAACTCACTAGCCACGACTGTACTTTATCTTACAAGACTTTTGAACAAGGTATGAATCGAACTTGTTTTTGACCAAGCTATTTCACATCCCTGTGTGTGCAATTGAGTTCATTTATGTGGTATTTGTCAGGATACCGCCAGTGCCGGATGGGCTTTCAACCGAACCTGTACTGAGGATCACCTAATTAGCTCCACTAACTCCTTTGTTGTATTTAGTTAGATTAATCTGCGGTGTTATCCAGGATGCCATAAGCTAGCTCATCCACATGCAAACATTGATCTGTACGCAAGTTAATGTGACAGATATATCATCATGCGAGAGGTTTACCGCCAGTTACCGATAGGCTATCAACCAAACCGGTACTGAGGCTTGCCTCATGACCTGTTAGAATGCTGAGAGTTCCAGGGATTCAAGTTCAACTCCCTTCTTTTCTTCAATTGTATTGGGATACTTGCTCGTTTGTAGTGATAAGATCACTGTTTATTTTGATTTGTTTTTCTTTTGAGCAAGGGATTGGGGATATGGAGTGATGAAAATCACTATCGTTTGTGCCGTTTGATGTGTGCACTGTAGGATGTCAAATATTTGATTTTTGACGTTTTGCAAATTTTTGATGTTTTGCAACTATTGAGAACTAGGGATTCTTAGGGAATTGGGTAGGGAGGATGCTTGTCCTTTTGCCAACTCTCAACATTCTTGGGGTCATTCGCACAGGGGGATGAGCAAGATAACCGTTTCGCTTATGGTGACTTGGATTACCCTACAGGTTTCATCTTTCGTTCACACAACTTAGGAATTGTTTTATGTGTTTTAATTTGTGTTGGGATGTTACGTAACAAGGTGTATTTCAAGTGTAACTCTACCTTCGTAAAATCTGTCTCGACTTGGTACATTACATGGCTAAAGAGCAAAATGATGACTGAATCACGAAAACTCTTGATACATTAAAAGACCACTGACTCTAGTGTGGTAAAAGCAATGCATGGTGTTTTTGTTGTTTTTGTAAAATGGAACAGTGTGGAACAAGATGGACTAGCAGAGCAATTACAGCCTATGGTGCCTTTGACCTGTACGACCACAAATATGCAATGTATGGATGCAATGCTTAATGCAGCTACGTATTTTTGTATTTTTGATGGATTGATTTTTGTGAATATGAAGATGAGGTGCGAGAAGAGCTCTCTATTGATGAATTTGAGTATGCCTAGAAATGAGATGCAAATTTTTGTTGTTTTTGATGATTTTTTTTTTTTGTTTTTGAATTTTCTTGATGGTGACCAAGGGATTTGGATAATCCTTTGGGGCTTTTGGGGTGACCAAGTGATTGCGATAATCCTTGGAGCTTTTTGGGGTGACCAAGTGATTGCGATAATCCTTGGAGCTTTTTGGGGTGACCAAGTGATTGCGATAATCCTTGGAGCTTTTTGGGGTGACCAAGTGATTGCGATAATCCTTGGAGCTTTTGGGGTGACCAAGTGATTGCGATAATCCTTGGAGCTTTTGGTGACCAAGTGATTGCGATAATCCTTGGAGCTTTTTGGGGTGACCAAGTGATTGCGATAATCCTTGGAGCTTTTTGGGTGACCAAGTGATTGCGATAATCCTTGGAGCTTTTGGGGTGACCAAGTGATTGCGATAATCCTTGGAGCTTTTTGGGGTGACCAAGTGATTGCGATAATCCTTGGAGCTTTTGGGGTGACCAAGTGATTGCGATAATCCTTGGAGCTTTTTGGGGTGACCAAGTGATTGCGATAATCCTTGGAGCTTTTTGGGTGACCAAGTGATTGCGATAATCCTTGGAGCTTTTGGGGTGACCAAGTGATTGCGATAATCCTTGGAGCATTTTTGGGTTTGGATTATGGCTTCTTCAGGGGATAGAGGTACCCCCGGCTTGATGGTCTTTGCGCTTCGGATCTGGCTCTAGAGGGATGGGCATGAACGGATCGGCCCTATGTGTTGATAGGAAGACGGGGTCTTCCCTTGGTACTGATGTCATGATGGGATCTCGGGGTGGACGGTGCTCATCGTGGATTTGGAGCCATGGATCCAATACTTGGTCCCACCTTGCAGGGTCTACCCACCATTCATGCCCTAGTAGTATGCCCATCTGTCCCATTAGATCTTCATGAGTTAAAGGGCGGTGATGCCGTCGCGCATGTCTGAGATAGTCCATCTCAGTCTCATCTTCTGAATCACTTTCGGAGACCCAAAAATGTTCATTCTCTTCAAGCAATCGTTGCTTGCGACGTTGAGGGCTCTCCTTGTTCCAACAAGTTAATCTGGTCCCATTGTGGTTGTTCCACTCTTGGTGGAGGGACCCGATTCTCTTGACACCTGTGTTGGTTTCATCTGGAACCTCTAAGGGGAATAGCTTCAAAAAGATGTCCGGAAGCCGTTGATGTTCTCTTTGAGGATTAATCTCCGAACTCTCGCCTCTCTCTAGCAAAGGAGAGGGATTACTGCTGTTGCCAAGGGTGTTTGTTGACCATGGGAGGTAATCTCCCAATGTATATTCTGTATTCGGGTTGGCATAAGGATCTGGTGCCAATCCCCCCTTGTTGCCTATTTCTAGGCCTTGCATATTTTCGACCAAGATGTCTAAGGGTAGGGGGTGGTTGAACCCTACTCCTGACTTATCATATGGCATCTGATATCTTGGTTGGCAAAGGACCCGCATCCCTTGCTCATATCTGCCTATCCCGTATCCATGCCAATTGCAATGGCCGAGATATTTTAGGGCAAAGTCTGGGTTTGATAGATAGTTGATGTTTTCAACAAAAGGCTCTTCGTCTGCTTCCTTTTGTTTGCATGGTTCAAGACCATGATCAAGGCCCCCATACACAAAATTCGTCTGGTTTGGTGGGTAGCCTAGAGGAACAACTGTCCCTATGGGAAGGCGAGGTCTTCCCATGTCTTGTACCGACTCCAATGTCGGGGTTGCCACAACATTTTGCACTAAATACTCCCCCAGGCCCGTATCGGCCATTTCAACAAGTGATTGTTGATGATTGGGTGGGAGGAAACGGTAGTCCTTCCCGAGTCCATTCCATGTTTGGTGGTTTAGGAGTCTTCGTTTCGTTGTGCTTGGTGTTTCCTCCGTTGATACCATTGAAATTGTGGGCAACCCCTCTTCTAAGGGCTTAGCCTCTTCCATGATCTGTTTTCCCTTGTCCTTCTGTTTGGCCATGACAGGTGGCGTTGATGATGAAGGAGCAGATGATGAAGTCTCACCTGGCTGGGATTTTGCCTTTTTGGTCACCAGTGGTGCCTGCGGTATTGGACCCTGTTTAGATGGATTTAACTGGAAATCCAAATGCGTTGAAGGGAGGGTCGATTGAGGCATGAATTGTACCGCATTGCAATACTTGAAGGGCTCTAAGTCCATTGGGACTACATGTATTTCTCCTTCAAAAGCATACTTTAAGCACTGGTGGGCGATCGAAGGGACACACTTCATGTCCCTGATCCAAGGCCGCCCTAGCAAGTATATTATAAGCCATCTCGCCTTCCAACACATGGCACAGTGTAGGTATTGACTTTTGTCCTACCTGGACAGGCAGAACAACTGTGCCGACTGTCGAGCATATTGCATCGTTGAAAGCTCGCAGTGTGTACGTGGAGGCTGTGATGTGAGAGGTCGGCAGCCTTCAAATGTTTTAAGGCCGTAGTGGTAATGATGTTATCGGACGAGCCAGTATCTACCAACACTCTCTTGTACGGAATCCCGTTGACCCACGCGATAACGTGCAGGGGTGGATCTGCCATGTCATTCGATATTGTTTTGACCTCATCTTCTCTGAATGTGATGACCGGCTCCGTACATTGTTTCACATGTCCCACGAAGTTGTTGAAAGAATTTGCTTCGTGAGGTTGTAATTCGATGGCTTTTAAAATGTCCATAAGAGCTTCCCTATGGGGTGCTGACTGTTGAATAAGCTCGTAAATGGACAGCCTAGCCGATGTGGTCCGCAAACTCTGCGTGAGTTTGGTCCGTATCGTGACCTCGGGTCTAGGCGGAGGCAATTGCGTTGGGCGTTGTTGAGGCTGCGATGTTGTCGAAACTTCCCTCGTAGCTACCTCGGGGGCAACTGTTGGGTACCTTCTGTTCCTTGTCACTATGCTAATCATTCCCACAAATCCTTGCATGGGAAGATTCTGTCGCACCTCGTTAATCTGGAGTGGTTTTGCCTGTGCCTCGTGGGCAGGCAAAGGGTCCTTGAATACCCCCATTTGTTGATTATTTGGCGCTATGGGGTTGTCCACGGCCAATGTTCTATTGTCGATCAAATCTTGGATTAATTCTTTGAACTTCCAGCATACATTCAAGTCGTGTCCTCTCGCGCCTATGGAATCTACAATACAATTCCTCTCTGTATCCCCTAGGCTTAGGAGCGTTAGGGTCTATAGTTTGGATTTCTGGCAGAGTGACTAAATTTGCCGCTGACAAGCGGTCAAATAGGGAGTCCCTGGACTCCGTGTAAGGGGTGAATTGTCGCCTAGGGCGACGCTGCTGATTCTGCTCCTGCCTTCTATTATCTCTTTCATAAGCAGGAGGCACTGCCTGGTAATTAGCCTTTTGGGGCTGCATTTCTTGCACAGGCGTGGGAACATTTATCGCAACTTGGTTAACCGCAGCGTGTTGTGATTGCGTTGTCCCGGTTTTAGTGGTTTTATTCCACTCTTTCTTTTTAGGCTTGGCGATTGCGCCTTCGCCTATTTTGATCTCTTCTATAACTCTGGCTTGCGCCAAAGCTTCTTCTAAGCTGTCGTATTGTCGCAACAACAATAGACCAGAGATTGATTTTAAGCAACTTTTTGCGAACATCTACGTGAGATCAGACATAGGGGGACGGTAGGGTAACTTAGAAAGCAAAGCTCTCCATCGATTCCCATATGCTGCCATTGTTTCTTCCTCAAATTGCTTGAGGCTCGCCAGATCACTCAGTGATGCCTTCTTCCTTGTGTTGAAGGCAAAGCGTTCAAGAAACGCATCTACTAATTGATCTAAGTTGCTTATGCTGTGTTTAGGTAGTTGTGTGAACCAATCCGAGGCAGGGCCTACGAATGTGGTTATGAACGTTCTAAGCAACAATGCGTCATTATCTTGGATGCCGAAGCATTGGCTTAGAAATCTTGTAACGTGTTCTTGTGCGTCCTCTTCACCTTTAAAGATTGCCAATTGAGGCAACTTGAAGTGCTCGGGGTAAAGAGGTGTAGGCACTGAGGGATGCACCGGATTACTGCGAAGTTGACGTAATGTGGGTTTTTGATGCCCAGCAGCTTTTGTCTCCACAGACTCCAAACGCTCTAATAGCGCTTGGTATGCATCGAAAGATTTTATTTCTTCCTCTCTTGTTCGCTCCCGTTGTAAGTTATGGTAAACTCGGGGGCCTATGGAGGGGTGGCCGAATGGCAATCCTCCCGCCTTGATGGGGAGTTTCAGCATATTCTATTTCTGGTTCGTACTCCTCATAAAGTTCTTGAGGAGTCTCTGGGCGAGACCTATGACCTTGATCGAGTCCTCGCTGAAGGTACCCATCATTGTTTCGGGGAGTGGCCTCCCTCTCGGGTCTGTAAGATCTCGGAGGCAAAGCTTGACGAGGTCGTGGAGACCTGTCCTGCACCAACGAATTATGCCTCTCATATTTTTCGGCCCTTTGGATGCGAGGGGTTGGCTCCCTCTCGGGTAGTTCATAGCGTAACTCATCCGCTTCGCGTTGCATGCGCTCTCTATCCAAGCGGTGTCGGTACTCTATCTCCTGATGACTTTGTTTAAGCCGCGTGATTTGGGCTTGACGGGTGGCCTGTCTAGCAACTATCGGGTCAATTTGGTCTACCCTATTTTGCTCAGGAGGTTCGAATGTTTCTCCTATGTGTTTGCCTCGAGTTTGCTGATCTAAAGTTTCAATGGGTCGCTTCCCTCTGTCGAGGTGGGCGACATGTACTCGAGGCTCTGGCCTTGATGTATGATCATGATACCTAGCAAGTGCGGAAACGCAAGGTTCCCACGCTGTTTGTTGTCCTCGAGGAATGCGATGGCTTTCCTCGTACTCTCTTTCATGGGTTTGGACGGGGCGGGCGGAGTTAGCTCGCCCCGTGTAAGGAGCCCCGCGCTCCGGATTTTGTCTTTCCGTCCTGATGGGAGGTAAAGAAGGGACGCCATATCCACGTTGTCCCTCCAAATGGATAGTGTGCCTCTCTAGCGCTCCATCGCGCTGTGGCCACTCATGTCTAACCTCGAAGGTGATTCTCTATTTACATCAAGGTCTACATGTAGGGCGTCTTCCCGAAAGGGGCTGCTTTGAATGGGCATACCCCACCGAGGATTCCGAATCGGATTCTTTTGTAGGCCAGACCGATAAGGCGGTATGACCAAGTCCTCGGGACTGAAGCGAAGGCGACTTGTGCCTTGCTTCTTGTGTACCTTCCGGAGCTTCTGCCCTTGATTGGGCTTGGCTACGGGTGTACACCATTGCGTTGCTTCTATACTATCTAAGTAGATTTTTATCTCGTTTATGATGATTTTTCTTTTTGTCTACACTAAGCAGAAATAAACACACACATGCGCAAACCGTGATTATCTCTTTTAAGGATTATTGGTGTGCCCTAAACTGGTTTAGTGCATTTTGATGTTTTGTTTTGTTTTTGTAGGTTTTGAAGAACGTTTAAATGCATTATGACGGCTCATATAACTCCCAAAATGGTAGCCCCTTCAATATACCAACCAGGCCGATATACCAACCTCTCTATATACCCGCCCTTACGAGAGGGAGACTATAGGTACGTGAGAGCAGAAGGTACGTGGTACGTAGGTGGTACGAAAGGGGGATTGTCCTGTTAATGGCACCTACCATAGAAGACTTATCCTCGCGCGCATGGGAATCACCCCAGCGACACTCGGTCAGCTTTCGTCAGGATTTACGCCTAACAACAGTTGACAATCGAGGAAATGGATGCAAAGCTAAGCCAAGGTGGTGATGAACCCACCGTTGGTCTTGCTCAAGGGCTGGGGTCTTACGACCAGCTCCTTGGTTTAAAATTATTGCGTGAAGTGTGTGGGATTCATTTTATTTAACAAAAATGAAACAAGCATAAATGACTTTCCCTAAGCAATGCAGGATAAAATGAAAACAATTAAAGAAACAGAAACAAAAACAGAAAATTTAACAGAGATTATGAAAATCCCTACCTCTTCTCTGCTTGGACCGGTTGCTTCTGAATTTTTGCTCTGAAAATCTACAGGCAAGAATTCGTCCCTTGTGAGACGAATTGCAGAACAGAATTCGTCCCTCCCAGAGACGAATTTGAATTCGTCTCAGGGTCAGACGAATTACAGTAAAGAATTCATCACAGCCAGAGACGAATAGCAGTCTGCAACAAAAAATGTACCTGTCAAGCACAAAACACAAAAATTTAATCAGTTTCTGTGATCTTAAAAACCAGGGAACAGGGTCCCACCGTGATCGCCACTGAAAGCACGAGATTCCGGGCAAAGGAAACACTAATTGCGATGCATTCAAAATCAAATACGCTTAAGTCCTAGAAATGTAAATTGCATGAAATGAAAGAAACGCATTGGAAGAGACACAAGCAAATGGAGAAAACACAGCCCTTTCATTAAACTTTCTTGATCTCTGTTACAAATACGCCTCCTCCCTTTTCAGGGGCTAGGAGCGTTAAAAGAATTTGACTACAATCGAGACTTAAGGTTCCTCTTTCCGCGTGCCCACACTTGAAATGGACGGGCCAAGATGATGCCGCCGCTGATGTCGATGAGTCTTTGACCTCTAGCTGCTCCTCCTACGAACAAAGAAACAACGAAGATGTCAGTAGCACCTGCTGCACATAAGAAGTGTTTGTTCTCTAAAATCGCCAAAAGATGCATGCAAACATTTGTCTGAAACAGTGAGTAAAATGACTCTAAATGACCTAAAAACCTGACAGAGGACAGAAAACATCACCAGAAGGCCACTGCCACTGAGACAGTCGGCCAATCTACCTTCAACTGGAATTCGTCCCTGGGCAGGACGAATTCTGACTGCAATTCGTCCCTGGGTGGGACGAATTCTTCTGTGTTGGAAAAGCCGACCTGATGCTGCTCCAATGTCGAATCCCGAGACCTGCAAAATGCCTACAAACAGAGGGGTTATGTAATTGGGGCCATTTTGGGATGACCCAGATGGTCGGATTCTCCCAATTTGGCCTCTATCCTCGGGAATTCGATGTCGCCACCTGCAAGTTAGTAGGACAACAAAGCGACAAAAGGCATGACAAAATCTGATCAGAATGTTATGAAATTGAAGCTATGAGTTAACCAAATAGAATAACATGAGATGCAACCTGAAACAATAATCTAGAATGCTTTTGGAATAAAACTTAGAAAGTGCGGGGGTGCCCAAGTGGGCCTCCCACCGTTGGCACTTGATCTTGGCGCCAATCCACTAGGGATGGGCCCAAAACCTCTTAGGATTGGGATGTCTGCAAATTGGTTGATTCAGGTGTCCATATGTTGGATTTGGGTCAGATTCAAGCTTCCAAAAGCCACCCAACAACCTCCCTTGCAAAAGAGATTGGTGGATGTGAGAAGGTGAATCAAAGGGGATGCAAGTGGGTGTTCAACTCGACAGCACTTCGTTGCTTGAAATCTCCTTCAATCTATCTTTTTGGGTGAGAAAAGTCCCACCTTTTATAGACCCATGGGGTCTCTTTTGAGAGGGAAGCATAAGTGCCATGTGTTGGTCATAGGTGCCATGTGGCAGTTATGTCTTCCCATGAGGGAGGGGAGTCCTCCATGACTTGGGCTTTCATAACTGCCCTTGTGACGAGTCCTCTAACGGCCTATCTGTCCACCCACACACGCGTGCGAGGCAGGAGTCATCAACTGACTGTCCTGGGCTGCCACTTGGCACCATTCTTCTTTTTGCCCGTTAAACTTGGAATTCGTCCCTGGGTGAGACGATTTCAGAATTCGTCCCTGGGTGAGACGAATCCCAGTTAGTATTCGTCCCTGGGTGAGACGAATACTGAGCAAAGTGTCTAAATGTACCAAATTGCCTCTTGACCTTACAAAATTGCTATGAAAGTGGTTAGGACCACTGTTTGACCTCTGAGGGCTGCCCTGGGGGCTGTGTTTGTCAAAGCGATCAGTGTTTGCAGTCACATAATCGGATTGGTGTTGTTTTGGTGTCTACACAATGAATATGGAAAAAATGCATAAAAATTTATTTTCAACGTAATTAGACTTTAATGGTCTAGTATTTTGAATTTTAAAATTTTGCAGGATCGGCAATGGTGTGGAGTAGTATGTGGCTTGGAGGATGAGCAAAGCGGTGGAGTGGGAGTCAATAAGTGAGGGTGGTATGCATAAGTATGGAGCAGGATCACTAGAGAAAAGGTGGAACTAATATTAAAGAGTGTAAGAGGGGGATAAATGAGATAAGGAGTGGCTTTATTCACACAAGGGCTGGCTAGAGCGTGATTGAAGTCGTGACTAGCTATGCACCCTAAATGCCTTTAAAACTCCTCTTGTCCCACTTTCTAATGAATGTGGGATATATATTATATCCAAACCTTTATAAAAATTTCTCTCCTGCTCATTTCCAACGTTGGAATGTGAGGACTTGTCAAAGTTTTAACACCCGATGATGGAAAAAATAATATAAACTTTATATTATAAAATTTACTTTATAATTAGTCACCAATTTTTCGTTATCACTCATCAAAAGTTGCATATGTCATGCTATGGCTCTTTTTTTTTATTAATTAAATTCTTTTTTGACTAGATCATTGTTCTAGGGCTAATAATGGATCAAAAGTGTCTTTTTAAAAGTTTTATACAAGTTTTTAAATGTGTTTTCAGTTGTGTATGCTTCAGCTGATATGTTCTTTCTTGCACCAAATTAGGGTGCAATAGATCACACATCCCAACTTTTATTGAAAAAAGAGAACCTAGAGGAAGTTTGAGCAAAGATAAATTCAACGATCTTGTCTTTGTATATGTGGAAGTTATAGGAACATAAGAGTGCCTTTTAAAACTACTAATTAAAATAAGAAATCATATAAGCCAAGGTATGAGATGCATAGAGGAGTACTTTAGAAATTTGATAACTAGAATGCAACCATTTGAGTCAAAGTTGAGTTCATAAAGAAGAACATTATCGATTTGGTACCAGGGTCATTCAAGTAATCTGGTTATTCAAAGCTTAGTCAAGAGTCATTCAAGTAAGGGTCCATCATATTACAATTCAATGGAGAGTAATAGAAGTCATTCAATTGAACATTGTATTCCATTCATAAATATTTATAAGTTGACTTTCATACACTAAAGTTAGTAACCCTATTATTCAATGGGTTTCATCGTATGCTAAGAACATCATACATTCGAATGATGGAAAGTATTATACATTTAATGATTAAAATATTATAAAATTAAGAGGAGAAATATACATTTGGATGGCATCATACAACAAAAATGAAATCATACAATTATATAATAGGACAAAAATATTATAGATTTAAATATCATCTTACAAGAGTATAAATATCTTGCTCATATAAGAAGAATCAATCATATAAAGGTTATGATCATACAATAGGAATAGGTGTAAGAAATTGATCATAGAAAGGTGTTGATATTGCCTTTGGAAGATATCTTATAGTGAGGAAGCTATTGTTGTATAAGGTTAAGAATCGTACCACTAAAGGACACTATTGTGCAAAGGATTTATCATTTAGACAATTGAATCATCTTGGTATTAGAGCCAAAAACTCTCTAAATATTTATATGTGGTATAGAGGAGATGGCACATTGGGGAAGAAGAAGACCACGAGGTCCTCAAGCAATGGTTATAACTAAAATACTAAGAATAATCACCACCCAACTTGATGCAATCAAAAATATCCAAAGGAGGGGTATTAAAAGAAGAGAAATGAGTGATAGTGAGGAAGAATTTATTCAATAAGAAGCTCATGATAAGGATTAAGGAGAAGAATTAGAAAATAGATTAATATATGTTATTTCTAACATGGGAAAGAAATAAAATATGGAAACCCCATCCTATAATGGAATCTTAAATCCCAAGGAAATTATTGATTGGATTATGAAGATCGAGAAATATTTTATGTTTGAATCAATAAAAGACCCCAAAAAGGTAAAATTTTCTCATACAAAATTGAAGGGACATGCATGCTTTTGTTGGTATCATGTCCAAATAGAAAGACAAGAAAAAGGAAAATAAAAGACTTAGATTACTAAAAAATGGCTATAAAGTGGAAGGTCAAATTCCTCCCACTAGATTACCAAATAGGGTTGTTTAGAAGACTTTAAAACCTTAATAAAAAAGTGTTAGGAGTGAAAGAGTATACATAGGAGTTTTATAAATTGAACATAAGGGCTGGTCATATTGAACATGATGAGTAGAAGGTGACAATATATATAAATGGTAAAATATCTTTGTTATAATAAGAAAAAACCCATTAGATATTTTTTGCAACAGGTAGTCCTATTCTTGGTGGGTAAGTTACTTCTTTTCTACTAAGTGGTAAAATTTATGATAAGGATATACGTATTTTGATAGATAGTGGATCTACTGATAGTTTTATTTCCACTAATTTAGTGAGGGACATATAGGAAAGATCCAAATTTTTGGCTAATGGTTGGAATGTAGAGTATGGGTTAGGGTAGACCTATCTAGTAAATCAATGTTTATTTTACCCTTACATTCCCTTACCCCAAGGTATGGTAGGAACCTGTTCCTATAAATGTCAAAGAGTGGAAAATAAATGGAAATGGATACAAATAGGTAATGAATGAATCACTTTCAATAAGAATTACTATTTCACTTGGAGTAAGACCTACCAGTTCTCTCAAAGAGATAAATATTTCTTGTTCAATAGATTCTTAATGACACCCATGAAATTGCATCTAAATACCTATTTAATAGTTACGAAGTGAAAGGACACAATGGTCCATAATAGAATAAGTTAATTAATAATATTTATTAAGGGTTAGTATTAGGATCCTAACAAGCCACCCTCCTTAAAAGATCTTTGTACTCAAAGATCAAAGTGAGGAGCTTCATCCTTTGTTTTAAAATGTGTCTTTTTAGAAGTGTCTTTTTTAAAGTTTTATATGAGTTTTTAAATGTGTTTTAGTTGTGTATGCTTTTGTTGATATGTTATTTCCTTCACCAAATTGCTATGTTATGCTGGTAGTTGTTATTGTTAATACCATTATTTCCTCTAAATGATACACGTTGAGAAGGTGTTGTGAATTTTATTGGGTTAATGTGGCAGTATGGTTGGAAAATTTGGTGATATATAACGATGAAAACTAGTGTAATTTGGCAATGAAGGATAGTGATGAATGTGGTGGAATTGTTTTTGTAAAAATGGTTATGAATGGACCTTTAGATCACTAATCTGATACCAGTTGGTAGGAACTTGGTTTCTAGCAATAATGAATAGTGGAAAATAAATGGAAATGGATACAAATAAGTAATGAATAAGAATCGTTGTTTCACTTGGATGAAGACCTACCAATGCTCTCAAAGAGATACATTTTTCTTGTTTAATGGATTCTTAATGACACCCATGCAATTGCATCTAAATACCTATCTAATAGTTATGAGGTGAAAGGACACGATGGTATATAATAGAATAAGTTAATTACTAATATATTAAGGTTTAGGATTAGGATCTTAACAAGGTAAAACAAAATAGCACATTTATGTGGCACGTTTGCTCACCTTTGACATCATTCTTGGTGTATATTAGCTAAAATCCCATAAGGCTTTTTTAAATTTTAAGGATAGATATATGGATTTTATAGATGTATCTAGCCATAGAATCAGAATTATTTGTGATCTTGGTTTTGTTAAACCAAGGTTATGCATATGGAGTTGGACTCAAAATGTACTTGTAAAAAATGATGAATCCTAATCAAAATCATGGTAAATTAAAACAAACCCTAAGAAAATCAAATCAATCATATTCACACAAAAAATTGGGATATTTTAAGCCCTAAAAAGTAAGGTCATATTTGGGAAAAATTTTGACTTATTAAATAATCTTATAACTTTCTAAAAACACCACCATTATAGCAAGCTCAAAAAGATCTTTCCAAAGAGTACAAATATGCTTATTTTTGGATATTTATTGTGGTGAATTGATCCTGAGAAATAATTGGTCTCAAAACATTAGGCGAATGGGCAGACATCGAGGGTCATCATATTTATCAATTTTCAATTTTATAAATCTTAATATTCACCTAATTTGTGAATATTCACCATTGTGCATAACCCTATGTTAAACCATATATATTGTCAGCAATGCAAGTAAATATAAAAATAAGGAAGAGGGGAATGATCTACGTAGTTAATATGAACAAGAAAGAAGAGATTGAAGTTGAGTCTGACCTCTTTCAAAAGCATCATATTTTGTGTGATTTCAAGGATGTATTTTTGGAGAACCTACAAGGTTTACCTCCTCAAAGAGAATTTGACATTTCTATAGAATTATTGCCTAGAAATGCACCCATTACTAGGGCACGATATAGGATAAATCCTATAGAGTTATAGAAACTCAATATGCAACTCTAGGAATTATTGGAGAAGGGGATCATCAAGCCTAGTGTGTCATCATGGGGTGCTCCTATTTTGTTTGTTAAAAAGAAATATGAATCCTTTAGAATATGCATAGTCTATCGAATGTTGAATAACATTACCATCAAGAATAGATATTATTTTCCAAGAATAGATGATATTTTTGATTGAATGAAAGGAGCTACCATATTCTATTACCTTAGATTAGGTTAGGTTACCATTAGTTGAAGATTCAATAAGAAGACACTCATAAAACTATTTTTAGAACAAGGTACGGTAATGGTGAGTTTACTACCTTTTGGGTTGACTAACACCCCAAATGCATTCATGAATCTCATGAATAGTATTTTTAGATAGGAGTTAGACCATTTTGTTCTTGTGTTCCTTGATGACATATTGATCTATTCACATAGTAAGGAGGAACATGATCAATATATGAGAATTATGCTTGATATTTTGAGGAAGAATCAACTATTTAGTAAGCTATCAAAGTATTATTTTTACACTCCACAAGTACAGTACTTAGGGCACATAGTATTTATAAAGAGGATTGTTGTAGATCCCAAAAATATTGATTAAATTATTGATTGACCTACTCCCAAGAATATAACTGAGGTGCACTATTTTATGGGGTTAGCAAACTACTACAAGTTGTTTGTTAGAGGATTTTTGAAGATTTTTCAACCTATTAAAAACATTCAAATATAAGAAAAGGATTCTAAATGGACAAAATAATGTGAGAAAGCCTTCCAAATTTTGAAATAAATATTGATGATCGTACTAATTTTACAATTACCTAATCCTACTAAGAAGTTTACAATATGAACAAATGAATCTATAGAGGGATTAGGAGGGGTTCTTACCCAAGAAGGCATGGCCATTAAATTTGAATCAAGGAAAATTAATATATATGAGGTAAACTATAAAAATCATAACTTGGAGATGGCATTTGTGCATACTTTTAATATTTGGAGGTACTATTGCTTGGAAAATCATTTCAACTCAAGATAGATCACCAGAGTTTAAGGTACATTTTTACTCAACCATTTTTTATGCCAAACAACATTGATGGATGGAGTTTATGGATAAGTATGATTTTGGAACTGAATATATCAAGGGTAAGAATAATAATATTGTAGATGCCTTGAGTAGAAGAGGGTATATTTCTACAATAAAAAATATCATTAGGATTTGATAGATCAGATTAACGATTTGCAAATATGTATTATGTTAGACACTTCAAGATTAAATGGAACAAGAACCTAGAAAAGATACATATTTTATACATAGGGATGATTTTTTGTATTATAAGAATATATTGGTTGTTCTAAATATGTGTGGATTGAGTGAAAAAACCTTTAGGAGGAACATAATACTCCTTATTCTGCACATCTTAGTGGGGCAAATATGCACGAGATCTTGAGGAAGGCCTATTACTATCTAGGGATGAAAAATGACTTTAATAATTATGTGGGTAGGTGCTTATATTATCAAAACTTTAAGGTAGAACATTTGCACCTGGTAGGACATTTGTACCCACATGATGTTCCTAACCAAAAATGGTAGGTGGTTTCAATGGATTTTTTAGTTGGTTTACCTAAAAATAGATTTAGGCATGATGTAATCCTGATGGTTGTGGATAAGTTAACCAAGGTGACACACTTAAAAACTAGGAAAATTTAGGCTGATGCATCTACTATAGCAAATAAATTTTCTAGGGAGATAGTGCGACTTTGTTATTTTCTTAAAGTTATAATCTCTTCTAGAGATTCACAATTCACCTCAAAATTTTGGTAGGCTTTGCATGAAGTGTTCAGTATCAAATTGAATATTAGTTCAACATATCACCCTGAGATAGATGGAAATATTGAGAGGGTGAATTAGGTCTCAGAGGATATGCTGAGAATGTATTGTATGGATCAATATACTAGATGGGAAGATTATTTATAACTAGTTGAATTCACATACAATAAAAGTTATCATACATTAAAAGGTATGGCACCATTTGAATCCATGTATGGGAGAAGGTGTAGGACTTCCTTCTCATGGGATAATTTGAAATATTATGTAGTGTGATCAGATAAAAATTATAAGAGAAATAGAATATTAACTAAAAATAATTTAGTAAAAGTTGATAGAGGCCACAGATCACCAAAAGAGCTATGTAGATCTCAAAAGAACACTGAGGGCATACTGTGTGGGAGACAAGATGTTCTTAAGGGTGAAATCTACTAAAAGTTCTATAAAATATTCTAAAATTGACCCTAAATATGTGTGTCCATTTGAAATCATAGGAAAAATAATTCCTGTGACATACAAACTTGCTCTACCACCAAGTTTATCCAAAATCTATAATGTCTTCCATGTTTTCATCCTTAGGAAGTATATTTATAATCCATGTCTAATTTTAAAATGATAGGCCTAATAAAAATTTAAGTTTGACCTGTTCGTATAATTGGTTTCAGGACCAAGAACCTAATAAATAGGAACATAGAGCAATTTTGGGTCCAATGGGACCTCTATCCAGACAAAATTATCACATGGAAGAACATGGCTGATATGCAAAAATAATTTCCTTTTCTATTTTATTAGACAAACATTTTTAAAACTATTTATGTTGATTTATGATGTACTCGTATAGATATGGGGACACAAAACTAGAATACTGAGTAGAGTAGATTTTATGTATGTTTGTTTTATGCATGGATATATGGTTAAATGTAAAATGAAACATCATGTAAATTGATTATGAAAATAATTTTGAATTATTGCTATATTTGTGAGTGAATATGATTATATGATGTATGATTTGTGAATGGATTTTTATTGATAGTTATACAAATAAAAATGTATATATTTAACTTATTATTTAACCATATACTAAACACAGGTACTATGTTTATTTCTAGTGGGGGAGGATGTAACAACCCTCCTCACATGACCTCTAATAGAAAATAAATTAATAATTTATACTTTCCTTTTTCCTCTAGAATGTGGTACTATTGAAGGTTTTTTTGTATGCAAGATCAAGCATATTTCTTCGATAAACAAAATAAGGTCATCAGTAAATGTAAGGGGCAAGTTATGATTCATCTCATGAGTACATGGAAGCTCACATAATTGCAGATCATGTATGATGCAGAAGCATCTAGCGGCAATAGAACAACCTCTCAAAAGTTTTGAAAAACAGGGGGGAAGTTTAAGTTCAGGAAAGCAAGTTTTATTTCCCAAGGCAAAATTTGGGGAGGGGGTCGCAAAATTGTGACCCCAAAAGCTATAGCATGGCAAAGGGGAATTTCGTGACATGTCATGAAATCATGACATGTCACGATTTCATGGCTCCCCTGCCATCTGCCTTTGCCTAAATAGCTTCGTGATATCGCGACGTCGCGATGTCGTGACGTTTTTGCGACAGAGGAGCGGAGGGGAGTTTACGTCGTGATATCGCAATGTCGTGATATCATGATGCTATTTAGGCAAAGGCAGATGGCAGGGGAGCCATGAAATCATGACATGTCATGATTTCATGACATGTCACGAAATCACAGCTCCAATGGCAAGGTAGAAGTACAGAGGGAGTTGCGTTGTGATATCGCAATGTCTAAGAGGAAAAGAGCGAAGGTAGGCGGAAGGCAAGGCAATTGGTCGCGATTTCATGACGCAAAATCATGACAAATTTAAAAATCTAAGGCAGGCACAGTTTGGTCACAACGTCGCGGCATTTTGTGGACCAAGGCGTAGAGGGCAGTTTGGGTCATGATATCGTGACATGTCGTGATATCGCGACATGTCGTGGTATCGTGGCATTTTTGCGGACCAGGGCGCAGGGGGCAGTTAGGGTCGCGATATCGCGACATGTCACAGTATTGTGGCCAATAATAAGACAGGCCAAGTTTACACATGGACGGCCAGGCAAGGCCAAAATAGACATGTGGCTGCCACGTGTGATAAAGCGACACAGCCAGTTGAAGACAAAGCCAAAAATGGAAACACAGACTGCCATGTAATTCAAAAAAAAGTTAATGGTCGCGTATATTAAAATGGATATAAACATATTAAGGAAATTTTTGGACAAGTATGTGGGCCATGCATATTTTTAAATTCTGACAAACAACAGTTGCAGAGCATGGATAGTATGGGTGAGACGACGGTTCTCGAGGGACAGTCTGGCAAAGCAGCGGTTGCAGGATAAGGGTATATTGAATGCGTGCCTTCATGGCGGATCGGGGCAGTTGGCCATCGATGGAGGGAAATTTGAAAACAAAGTAGAGGAAGAAAATTTTGATTTTTAATTTCATGTTTTCACGCCGGTGGGCATTAATGGCCTAAGGAGCCGAGACTTCGATAAGAACTTAGAATTTTGGAATATTGAAGGGTGGCATATTAGAGAACATGGGATATAGAGTGCAGGGAAGAAGAACAAGTCGATATTTGTCCTTGTAAGCCTACGGGCTATTGTATTTTGATGCATGTATAAATTTTCTGTAGATATTAATGAAAAAGCCAAATTTTTGAAGGTCTGTTTTCTTGTCCGCCATTAGTGGTATCAAAGCCAAAATATTCTGAGTGCATAAACAGATCGTCGATCGTGAGGTAGTTTGCGCCAGGATCTATGGGAAGGCTTGTGAAAAGTGAGAATATGCCTCCGAGAAGAAACCCCATTGGTGGGAGAGGCATGGCAGTAACGGATTTCCAAGCTTTCCAGCGACAAGTTCAAGCCCTGCAAGAATAACTGCGCAGAGGACACGAACCGAGAAGAGATGCAGACAGTGAAGATGAAGTAGATGAGGAAGAAAATTAGTTTGAAGAAGAAGAAGAAGAATCTATAGATTCGGCACAAGCCAGGCTGTACAGGGCCATATCTCAGATTGGGAAGAGGTCAAAGATGGAAGTTTCCATGTATTCTGGGAACTTGAATCCAGAGGAATTGATCGACTGGGTCAATGATCTAGAAGAATACTTTGAATATGAAGAAGTTGAAGATCTCGAGCGGGTCAGGTTTGCTAAAACCAAATTAAAAGGTCATGCCAGCATATGGTGGAAGGGGGTACAGCTGGAACGAAATAGAAGAGGAAAAGAACGGATAACAAGATGGGAACGGATGGTAGAAAAATTAAAGAGAGTTTATTCCGACAGATTACGAGTTGGATCTGCTGAGAAAAATGCAGGGTTTGAGACAGATGAATAAAATTGTCCAAGAATATACGGAGGAATTTTATAAAATCTCCATCAAAACTGGCCATTTAGAAGCAAGCAAGGAAAATGTGGCCCGTTATATTAATGGGTTGAGACCTAGTGTCCAGGAAGAGTTGAGCTTAGTTCGGGTGAGCACCATTGAAGATGCTTACCAGTTTGCTCTGAAAGTTGAAGAAAAACTGAACAAAAAGTTTGAGAGCAAGCAAAGAGGAAGAGGGAACGGAGGAAATACTGGTGGAAGAAAAGAGGAAGGAAAGGAGGAGAAGAAAGAAGAGGCTAGCAGCAGTCGGGATCAGAAGGAAGATGAAGAACCCAAACCGCAAGTTCAGAACAATGGCTACCCAAGAGGAAGAGGTAGATCTGGATGCGGGTATAAAAGAGGAGTTTTTTGGGGAACATGTTTCCACTGTGGAGAAGAGGGGCATCGGGCATATGAGTGTCCCCAGCACCCCGAGAGAGTGAACAAGAAACAAGTGGGTCCTGCCAGAGCTGTTGTGGTAGCAGAAGATGCTGACTCAGAACATTCTGAAGAAGCTGAGAAAGGAGAAGCAATGATTGTGAGGAGGACCATGCTGATTGATGAAGACAAGCCAGAGCAGAGGAGAAGCCTGTTTTGCACACGGTGCAAAAGTGTAGGCAAAGTCTATAATGTTATTATAGACAATGGGAGTATAGACAACTTAGTTTCCAAGGAGATGGTTGCTAAGTTGCAGCTGGAGAGGAGACACCCGCATCTAGACCAAATTGCGTGGTTGCAGAAGGACCACAGAGCATGGGTCCATGAACAGTGCTTAGTCATGTTCAATATTGGGAGATACCAGGATGAAGTCCTGTGTGATGTTTTCCCCATGGATGCTTGCCTTTGCTGTTAGGGAGGCCATGGCAGTTTGATCGGAGTGTGGTGCATGATGGTCGTGCAAATACTTACTCCTTGTTGAAACATGGAGTGCTCCACAAATTAAAGCCATTATAGATAGTGGATGAGAAGGTGTGCAACAATGCCAAAATTTGTCTGGTAGAGGGCAAATTTTTTTTTTGCCAGGAGACAGGATTTGAGCAAGTTGCAAAGTCAGATGAGTGTTTGGAGGTGTTACAAAAGGTGCGGACCGAACGAAGTGAAGGTCACTTCTCCATTTACCCCGGATGTCTGATGCAGGAGCATCCGGCAGCAATAGAACAACCTCTCAAAAGTTTTGAAAAATAGGGGGGAAGTTTAAGTTCAGGAAAGCAAGTTTTATTTCCCAAGGCAAAATTTGGGGAGGGGGTCGCAAAATCGTGACCCCAAAAGCTGCAGCATGGCAAAGGGGAGTTTTCATCGCGATATCGCGACGTCGCAATATCGCGACGTCGCAATATCGCGACGTTGCGATGTAACGACATTTTTGTGACAGAGGAGCGGAGGGGAGTTTATGTCATGATATCACGATGCTATTTAGGCGAAGGTAGATGGCAAGGGAGTCGCGAAACCATGACATGTCATGATTTCATGACATTTCATGAAATTGTGGCTCCAACGGCAAGGAAAAAGTATGGAGGGAGTTGCGTCGCGATATCACTAAGTCACGATATCATGATGTCTAAGAGGAAAAGAGCTAAGGTAGGCGAAAGGCAAGGCAGCTGGTCATGATTTCGTGATGCGAAATCATGACAGATTTAAAAAGCTAAGGCGGGCACAGTTTGGTCGTGACGTCACGAAATTTTGTAGACCGAGGAGTAGAGGGTAGTTTGGGTCATGATATCGTGACATGTCATGATATCACGAAATGTCACGGTATAGCGGTATTTTTGTGGACCAGGGCACAGGGGGCAGTTGGGGTTGTGATATATCGTGACATGTCGCGATATCGCGACATGTCGCGGTATCACGGCCAATAAGAAGACAGGCCAAGTTTACACACGAACGGCCAGGTAAGGCTGAAATAGACACGTGGCTGCCACATGTGATAAAGTGACATAGCCAGTTGAAGACAAAGCCAAAAATGGACACACAGACTGCCATGTAATTCAAAACAGAGTTGATGGTCGTGTATATTAAAATGGAGATAAACATCTTAAGGAAATTTTTATACAAGTATGTGGGCCATGCATATTTTTAAATTCTGACAAACAGCAGTTGCAGAGCATGGACAGTATGGGTGAGATGGCGGTTCCCGAGGGACAGTCTGGCAAAGCAGTGGTTGCAGGATAAGGGTATATTGAATGCATGCCTTCATGGCAGATCAGGGGCAGTTGGCCATCGATGGAGGGAAATTTGAAAACGAAGCAGAGGAAGCAAATTTTGATTTTTAATTTCATGTTTTCGCGTCGGTGGGCATTAATGGCCTAGGGAGCCGAGACTTCGATAAGAACTCAAAATTTTGGAATAGTTGAAGGGTGGTAGATTAGAGAACAGGGGAGACAGAGTGCAAGGAAGAAGACCGAACCGAGCTTGGTCCTTGTAATCCTACGGGCTATTGTATTTTGATGCATGTATAAATTTTCAGCAGATATTAATGAAAAAGCCGAATTTGTGAAGGT